>OY728120.1:576986732-579486732 GCA_963277665.1 Viscum album
ATGTATTGGACTTAGTAAGTGATGGGTGGAGCCTGAAATAGCTCCTCGATGCATCAGTAGGTCTCATGAGTGAAACTAGTGTCTTGTCACATGGCCTTGACCAAATCTTATTTGTAGTCTTGGAAAAAGGCATTGACTATGTGGTTATGATGTCTGATATTATGAATTCCATAATTATGAGATTATATTTTGATATTTCATGTGGTTATTCAACAAGTAGAATACCCATGACTAGGTTTTATTATGGAATTATTTACTCATCTCATATTCCTGCCATAAAGTGTTCATGTTTATTATTTGTAAAGTCATGTGTTTTTAATTATTCACCATGCCAAATTTTTTTTATCTTATATTGTATTTCTTACTCTTACTAATCATTTAAGATCACCCCTTTCTCATGTTTAATTTTCCTAGGATATAAAGAAGTTACTTATTAGTGAATTTTAGGAATAATCGTAAAAACATGGATGTTTCTAATGGAATAAAATAGTGTTATTTTTCATTTAAAGTTTTAGTGTTGAACTTATGTATGTATCTTGTTTCCAAGACTACTAAACTAATAGGTCCTACGGGACTTGATTCGTTGTAATCATGCCAATGTATTAAAATTATGTACCAGATCCTAGATTCTGTGGTCAGGGCATTACACATATAATCTACTTGGGGTTTTTGTTGTTTTGGGTGGTCTCTCTATAATTTAAATTGGTGTTTTCATAGGTATTTTTGGTAAGTATGGTTTTCCTTTGACTTTGTTGTAATGTAAACACTTTTGTGTTTTATTTAAATGAAATGTATGGTATTTAGAGTTTTCAAATTTGTTCGAATAACATGAAAATAAAACCATTATTTTACTATTACATGAGAGATAAGTTTTGGGGCGTCACACTATTGAACAGTTTATTATTATTAATGGTCATTTTACTTTTCCAAATTTCATGTTACTATAACATCAATATAGGTTCCTTAATTTCTATTTATTTCATTCTTTATTTATGAGGGTAAAGTTTTTTTGGGAATCATATTCAATTTATTTTTTATACCATATAAAATAATTATAAGAATAAAAATTATATTGATAAAAATTTTGGTTGTTATATTCCTCTCCCAATTTGAAATCTCTCTCGAGAAATTACATTTTACATAAACAGGTGAGTTTACTTCTCCTTCATCACCTCCTCTGGTTCCAAAGTTATATATTCATACATATGGTTCCTCCAAAACACTTTAATAACATGGGTTTTCTTTTTTGCATTGACCCTTATCTCTCTAGTTGGGAATCTTTACTAGATTCTCCTTACAAGATTGATCATCTTCTTATTGTGCCACCTTTGTGTTTTGTACATGTGAAGGATCTGGTATATACTTACTTTGGTGTGATACATGGAACACATCATGAAAATGATCCATATTCTATGTCAGTGTAATAATATAGGTCATGAATACTATGCGATCAAGGATCTCAAAGGGTCAAATGCACCTTAGGCTTTGTAATTCCCCTACCCTAGCGGCCTGGAGCTATTGTATTATGTTATTGAATTTTCATGATTGAAAGGAAAAAATACTGAAAGGCCAATCCATTTAGAAGTTTTGGTAGCAAATATTACAAGCATGATACCTATAATACATTGGGAAATAGGAAATAAAAAAATCATACATAAAATTAAAATAAATCATGTCCTTGAAATCTTATTCAATGATTTCTTCTCCACAACCTGGGGAAAGGAAATATAATAAGGGTGGGCTCAAAAACTCATTAAGGGTAAGTAAAGATTAATAAATAATGAATAAATGAAAATAAAACAACATGGAAATGTAAATAAATGATAAGAAACTTCATTCAAATTATTAGATAAATAAAATTCAATATGGAAATTTAAGAAACGAAAACACATTACATTTAATCAAGGAACTGAAATTTAAATGTATCCATAGATATGTCAATGAAAATTATCTTGGATGAATAATAAATAAAATATCTGTGAAGGAAATGGTTAAATAATGGAAATAGTGTCTCAGGAACATGAGGTCCTATACTATAAAGATCCATCCTCTGGGCAGTTTAAAACTATAGTAAAAACCAGTTGGATTTTTCCCACATAATCATCACAGGAGAACCTGTCGATGCATTAAGGAGCTATATAAATTCGGGGCTCCTCCCTTCATTTCATGAAAAACTCATTCATCAAATAAAATAATAAATTAAATAAATATACAATATTCCTTATCAAATATTCATATTGAATAATAGATACAAATTTATCAATAATTCCCCAATTAATAAAATAACTTTCAATGCAAACACCATATGTAAAATGATATATGGTTTAGGAAATAATAATATCCATTGTATGAAAATATAGATATTAAATTAAATTAAAAATAAAAAATTATTACAATAAAATGATTATTTCACGATAAAGTTATCAATCACAATATGAAGTGAGACTGCAAAGACAATCATTAAGAACATTCTTGAGGGGAATAATCTTTAATCATTCCAAAGTGTCGCATACCACTTTGAATCATTTAAATCATATTTACCATGATGTTATGAAGTTAAATAAAACATATAATATCATCAGAATAATGATATTCATGATGTTAATTATCAAAGGGCGGTATATAAACCATATAAAAGTTAGTTGGTGCATAACAACTAATAAGTATCAATGGTATGTAAATTGAGATGAAATCCCTTACGTTATCCTTTCATTTTGTGTGTGTTATTTATCCGCCTTTATATTGTATGAAAATATGTTACAAAATTATACCAAAACCATAATCATATTCACAATATCATATATTAATTTCTTATAATATCTTATTACAAATTTGTTAACAATCATTAATTATTTTGACTAATTCGTGTGTCAATTGCATAGTTTTCTCAAGTATGTTTTGACTTGTTATTTATTGTTATTATTAATTATATAATGGATTCATCATATCCATAATGTAAAAAATTATTTAAGTATTATATATATATTCAGTACATAGTAACTATAATGTATTGAGATAAGTAATGAAATGCAACGTTCATGGAGACGGTAGGCCGTACGTACGTATGAACACTACTTTCATTTATTTCTCATAATAAATGAATGAAAATTAAATTATAAATATGTATATTAAATTTAAATTATTGTATATATTTCATATATATTTCATTTTCATATTAAAATTATCCTTTAGACGTTCCACGTATAGCGTGAACGAATCACATCGCTTTGAGGAGGCGGTAGTCCACACTTCCAAAAACGATGTTATCATGTTTACAAAAAATGGAATGTATAAATTTATATTTTATAAAATAATTAAATAATTATAAAAAATTATAAAAATTATTTATAAAATATATAAATATCATTTTCATTATAAATTCCTTTATGAGAGGCGGTAAAGAAAAATTGAACAATCATCGTTTCGTGAGGCGGTAGTTTGCCATACACATAAACAATATGTTTGTTATCCATTAGATTGAAGTGTGTGTAATTGTAGATATAACCCTTTATAAAAACATATCCTAGTATATTTATGATTACAGTGATGTTATATAATCTTAGAATAAGTATATTATAGTGGGTTGAGGATGGAAATGAAACTGGACCGCTTGAGAGAAGATATTTCCTATTAATCGGTCAACTCCTTTTTGGTTTGTCCCTAAAGGATAACCTGGACTACATCCTAATCAAGTAGAGGATTATAAGATAATTGGTGGTATTTTGAGAAGATATTTGGGCTTATCTTGGTAATTCCAAATTGTATTGAGATCTGTGAGGAAGTGGGAGGAGAGGAGGCCTTTTTAAAATGGAGGACTGTCACTCTTATAATATTTTAACAATGAAATTACGTACCCATTTTTTACATTGATAATGGCTCCAATAATGAATCCAATTATGTAAAAAACATTATAGAATCGAAATATGTCTATAAAATGTCTTTGGGAAAATCTCATAAGTCATTTGGGCCCTTCAGATTAAGGTTTAGTCCCTTATTATGCTTAATTTTACAATAATAATCGTAACTGATTCTATTTACATTGACTAATATATTTGGTAAAAAATAAGTTGACCATATTAGAAATTATAAATTATTCTGATTAAAAATATATATTCCACTTTAAAAAATTCTAGTCACAAAAATGGAAGAAATTAATTTAAATTTAATCTCATAGACAGGATGTCAATGCATGTTTTTAAGGTAAAAACATCCAAAAGTTTTCAATATTTATATATTACATTTAAAAGTGAAATTTAATGAAGTGACCTAAATCGTGTTAATTTTTAAAAATATGTTGTAATTATACATTAAAAATAATTTAATATATAACGTATCCTTATAAATAAATTATATGAAAAGGCAGTTTTGAATCAAATTTCAATATTTTCACTTTTCATTAATAAATGAATCTTCGCCGAAAATACCAAAAAACCACCCTAAGAAAATTTTTATGTTTATATTCTATGTATGAAGTTTATTATGACATGTTGATTTTATTAAATGGTCGAAAATCAGATTTAACATTGGTTCTCCATTAAAAGGAGGAAAAACAACCTTTACACAAATATAATATTTTATGTGTAATATTGGTTTTGTTCTTAACTTATGGTTATAAAATCCATTACAAAAATATCGATAATATTTAACTGAATAATATATATATATATATATTATGTTAATATCACCCACTAATTGTAAGTAATTTAATTTAATAGGATAAAATAGCTTTGTGAGCATAAGAATAGTTTTGTATAAAAATTTTCCCTTTATATTCAATTGGTTATTATATTCATTTATAGTTAATTTTATTCTAATGAATTAGATTTACATTTATGTAAGTCATAGATTTATTTAAAACTATTCATAACAACTAGTTTATATCTTATTATATTAAATAATAATATTTTAAAAATATATTATTGTATGGTAAAAACTAGCCTTGTGTGTAATGTAACACTTTGAAAAAAGTTTCTCTTTCATGTAAGGGAACATAACTCAGTGTTTCGTGAATTTACAAATAAAGAATATATAAAATATATATAAAATAGTAAATCTATTTTAAATTATATTGGTATTATATCCCCTTACACACAAGGTTCTGCGTGTTATGCACACCATCTAATAGATGGTTCTTACTTTAGAAATTTTGGGGGATACGTTATCCCCACCTTAAATAAATTATGTGCTCATAATTTAAACTTGATCTTAGTGATAAATGGATTGAAAATTTACTATTTTTTAAAGCCACACATCATAAAAAGGGTAAATATCAAATATTCATAATAATAGTGAAAGGAAAGTACAACGCCCAAGTAACTAGATTCCCTTGTAGGAGAACATAGGCGGGAAATAGAAACATGGATAATGAAGAAAAAAATCCAACAATCAAGTTCTAATGGAGAGTGCTAGAAAACATATTCAGATTAAATATATTGACCACATAACCATAAATCATAGGTATAAATTAAGGTCATTGATATCATCAAAAATAATGATAATAGGACATCATTTTTGTCTCAAGACATTTTTTTCTATAGTTGAGGCATTAGATCAATCTATAAGAATGTAAGTAAATATACAATTCTATAAATACAATATTATCCTTTAGATGGGACTTGAACTATTTCAACTTTTCTTATTATATAGTGAAGTAATAAAACAATCTATAAACCTTGTACACAGATAAACTTAAACCATTTCATAAATGGTTAACTTTTACAAAAAATTATAAACCAATACTTAAGAAAATAGGTCACTGAATTTCGAAAATGAACTTATCAAATAACATGAAGTGTATTTAAATCACCGTGTACCAATAATGTGAATATGTTAATAACTATAATTTCCAGAAAACCATATTAAAAACATGTAAATAACATATGCTTGACCACGATCCCCTAGATTTTTATATGTTATATTATCTTGAGGCTTGGGGAATTTGTTGGTATAGTGTCCCCTCTCTTTATAGTTGTAACACTGAATAATATCATTTTCCTTCTTCCCTTTTCATTATTTTTCATATTTAACATTTTCTCTACACTTATAAGAAACACTCATTCCTTTCAAGAATTTACTTGGGTGATTCATTCTAATGTTATAACAAGTTAGAAAATACATAATTCCCTTCATCTTATTTGGATAATTTACTTTTTCATGCAATTTTGGAGACCTATTATTCTTTTAGTTTCCCTTGAATACATAAGATCATGATATTTAGTTCCTAGTTTTAATGGAACATAAATATATCTCTTAGTATGAGGAGAAACTCTGAGAAACCAGCGTGGTTTGAATATTTGTCCTAATACTTTAAAAGAATTGGTTGATATTGATCTCCGTGTTTCATATGTAATCGGTACTATATCTAGATAACCTTGTAAGGGTAGATTCATAATCTACAACACTCGTTTCTTCCATTTTATTTAATCTAATAAAATTTCTCTTTATCCAATTTTTTTGATCATGAGGGAGGTATTTATCAAGGAATATATCCTTAAATAACCTCCATTCCAAGAGTTTTATTTTATCTTCTTCCCTAGAATTCTAGATCATGGACCACAATTGATAAATATCACCTTGGAGATAGTATGCCAAAAGAGTAACCTTTTCATTTTACCCCCATTCCAAGGATGTAAATATCTTCTCTAGAGACATAATACATTCATCATCTATAATTAGATTAGTAGACCCACTGAATGATGGTGGATTCTACCACATAAAGTAATATGGTATTTGTGATTATCTTTGTGGAATTGGTTTATCCATTCAGGAAAGGTTCTTTTTCATAACCTGACTAATCTTCCCTAATATATTTATAACTTGACCAATTTTAATACTTGAAAAATTAACTTTCTCAGAAGGGAAACATCTACATTGGCCACGAGTATTGATACCATTCTTCTTTCCACATACCATTTCTAAATAATGACCAATACTAGAGTAGATCATAAAATTATGAACATTGATAACTCTAAATACGGTATAACACATAACATAAATTTATAAATAATAAATAATTGAATCATAAACTTTTGGTTAATTAGGGGAAATATTTAATTTCCAATCCTTCAAAATGGTAAGTAAAGAAAATGTGAACTATTTTATGAGTATCTGCTAAGAGTTTTAAACACGGCGTGCAGTAAGACCCATTTTTGTGTATCACGTTTCACCAAGTCAGAACCGACACACCTTGTTAGAGTTTTTACTACTAGGTATATCTGCTCTAGAACCACCTCCACTTGTAGTATTCAGATAGGGATTTATTTCTGGGAATAGACACCTAATATTTACGTTGCCAAAATTCTTGGATATTCTTGAATTTTTATCAATAATATCTCTCTTAGGTTTTTGATCCCTAATTTATGTTTCTAAATCTGGTTTACAAGGTTTTTAGTAAACACTATTTGATACAAACTATAATGCCCCAACCCCAGAAGCAAGGAGCCCATGAATTATTTTATTACATTGGCAAGATTATAAAGAATCAAATATCGAAGGAACGGTATGTTTAGCTATCTTGGAAGGCCATATTACATACATGATACCTATTATATAGTGGGAAACAGGAAATACAAACATGATAAATAAAAATAAAATAAAATGAATCTTTTAAATCTAATTGTACGATTTCATCTTCAAAACATTGAGAAATGAATCATAATAAGGGTGATCTCAATTGATCAGTAAGGGTAAGTAATTTGGTTGAAATAATGAATCAATGGAAATAATCCAACATGGAAAGGTAAATAACTAATAATACATGACATTAAAATAACTGGATAAGGAAAATTAAATAAATCATGGTATGAAACAGAAACACATAACATTTAATCAACAAACTGAAATTTGAATATATTCATAAATATGTCGACTAAAAATATCATGTATAGATAATAACAAAAATATCAATAAATGAAATTATTATTTATTCGAATTAATTTATTATGAATATGAGGACAATACTTTCAATATCCATATTTAGAAAATTTTAAAATTACAGGTTGAAATCTGTTTAATTTTTCCAACTTAATTATTTCATGAGAACCTTTCAATGCATCAATGAGATATATAATGTATGGGATCCATCGAAAATTGCATATCCAAATAATTCATCAAATAGAATAATCAACTAAATCAATAGACAATATTTCTTACTAAATATCTATATTGAATAAATGATACATATTTATCAACAATTCCCCAGTTCGTCAAATAAATGTCAAAGTAAACACTGTATGTAAAATGATACACGGTTTAGGAAATAAAAATATCCATCATATGAAAATATTCATATTCATGGAAATTAACAAATAAAATTATTAGCATAAAATTATTGATTCATGATAATGTTAACAAGCATAAATAGATGTGGGATTCCAAAGATAATCATTAAGAACATTCTTGAAGATAATAATATTTAAACAATACAAAGTGTCTCATACCACTTTGAAAAATTAAAATCATAATCCCAATTAAGGTATGAAATTAAATTAAACTTATAATATCATGAGAATAAGTATATTCTTGCTATTATGTGTCAAAGGGTAGTACATACACCATATAAATCGAGTAAGTTCATAATTACTAATATGTGTCCATGGAATGTAAATTGAGACAAAATTCATTACTATAACCTTGATTTTGTAGTGTGGTCTTTATCCTCCTGTATACTGGTTTAAAATATGTTTATAATTTATAATTTAACCATAATAATATTCATAATATCTTATATTAACTTTATATAACATCTTATTACCCGTTTCTTAACGATATTTCATTATTTTGACTATTTTGGGTGTTAATTGCATAGTTTTATCAAGTATATTTTGAATTGCTATTTTTTGTTCTTATTAATTATATCATTGTTTCGTCATGTCCATAATTAAAACCATGATATAATTATTATATATATTTAGTACATAACATTATATAATTTTTCGAGATAGGAATTGAAATGCACCGTTCATGGATAAGGAAGGTCGTACATAAGCATGAATGCTACTTTCATTTCCTTATAGTATTAAAATAATGAAACTAAAATTATAAATATGTATATTATTATTATATTATCATATATATTTCATATATTTTACATATTTTTATTAAAATTATCCTTAATATGTCCCATGTATAGAGTGAACAAATCACATTGCTTTGAGGAGGTGGTAGTCCACAATTCCACAAACGACATTATCATATTTAGATAAACTGGAATGTAAAATGGTTTGTTTTATATAATAATTAAATAAGCATAAAGAAATTATAAATATAGAATTTATCATATATAAATAGAGTTTTCATCATAATGGCCACCATTAGAGGTGTTGAAGGAAATCTGAACAATCATCGTTTCATGAGATGGTTGTTCAGCGTACACATAAACTGTATGATCATTATCCATTAAATGGATGTTTGTGTAAGTGAAGGTATAACTATTAACATGAAAACATACCCGTATATTGGGTTTAATGTTGATTTTATATAATAATATAATAAAGGGATTTATGTGGGTGTAAAAGGGAAATGAATCTAGAGAGTTTGGGAGGAGATGTTCCCTCTTAATTGTGTAACTCCTTTTGGTTTTTACCTAAGGCTTCCTTGGGTTGATTCCGAATAAAGGGGAGTCTTCTATGATTAATCTGAAAATGTTGTAGATCTATTTGGGATGATATTAGTCAAGAAAAAGTGTCTTTATAGACGTGAGGAAGTCGGAGGAAAACATGCCTTTTTATAGTGTAGTAGGAGTGGCACTCTTGGAATATTTTTACAAAGGAATTCCAATCATGTTTTTCACATTGAAATTGGCTCACATAATGGACCAAATTAGATACTATTTATTATAGAGTCAAAATATGGAAATGAAATATCTTTTTTTACATGTTTCTAAATCATTTGGGACCTTAAGATTGATATTTGGTTCCTTATTATGCTTAATTTTACCTAAATAATTGTAATTAACTTAATTATGTTCACTAATAATTTTGGTCAATTTTTTAAACATATTAGAAATAATAAAATTTTATGATTTGAAATATTTAATATATTTTTCCACATTTTAATTAATGATGATGGAGAAATTACTTTCAATTTAATCCCGCAGATGGGGCGACAATGTGAGTTTTTAAGGTAAAAACATCCAAAACATTTATATGTTTTTATAATCAATTTCAAAGTGAAATTTATTCTAATGACCAAAATTTTATTAATTTATAATAAACTGATATAATTAATATTTATAAATAATTTTAAATAAAACTCAGCCTTAGAAATAAATTAGAGGAAAAACAGTTTGGAATTTAATTTCACTATTTTCACTATTCATTAAAAAATGAATCTTCCATGAAAAATACCAAAAATTCACCCTAAGAAAAGTATTATGCTCATAATATAATTTTAATTTTTATTATGAAAATTTAAATTTATAAATGGGTCAAAATTGGACTTAAAATGGGTTCTCCCTTAAAAGGTAGCAAAACTACCTTTCTAAAAATGTAGTATTTTATATTTTATATTGGGTTTTTTCTTATCTTATGATTATAAAATCAATTTGATGAATATCAAAATAAATTTATTGAATATATATATATATATATATTACATTATTATCCCTCAAAAATTTTAATTAATTTATTTTATTAGGATAAAACAGCTTCGTGATGATAAAAGTAGTTTTTTTATAAAATAATCCCTTTATATAGAGTTGGTTCTTATATTAATTTCTAGTTAATGTGAAAAAAATGAATTATTTTTTTATATGTTTACATCACATATTTAGTTAATACTATTCATAATGTCTAATTTATATCTTATTATATTAACCAATAATATTTTAATAATATATTATATTTTGGTAAAAATTGGTCTTGCGTGTAATGTATGCTTTTGAAGAATGTATCTCTTTTGTGTAACACAAGATAACTCGGTGTTTCATGGGTTTCCAAAAATATAATATTTAAAATATATTTAAAATAGTTAATATATTATAAAGTATCAAGTTATTATATCCCCTTATGTGCTTGGTATCATGTGTCATGCACTCTATCGAATATAAGGTTCTTACATTAGAATTTCAGAATGTTATAGGCTTAACTTCAATTTAATTTCAAACCACATGACTCTCTTCCATTGTGACATTTGAAGTAAAAATTTCTCTCCAACATTGAACTCCAAGTCCCTTTGATAGTTTTCAACATTTCTCTTTTTATTACTCTAAGAAGTTTTGATATTTTTTTGATGGCTTGAACCTTCTTTTCCATCTCTTAGAGAAGATCATGTCCAAGTAGCTTCCGTTCACTAACTTCCTCCCAACAGGTTGTAGTTATATATCACTTTCCATATAGATCTTCATATAGAGCCGTCTTAACACTCAAGTGGAAGGTATTTTTATATGTGAACTCAACAAATGGGATATAATGACCCCATCAAACTTTTAATTAAATTTAGAAGTCTCCATGAATGTCTTTGAGCATCAAAATATTCCTTTTAGATTGACCATTAGTTTGGTGTTGATAAGTCATGATGAAATTCAATTCACTACGAAAGTCATGTTGTAGACTTCTACAAAATTTGGATGTAAACCTTGGATTAGGATCAGTGACACTTGAATGTGTAACCCCATGAATCTTTACAACTTACATCACATATATATTTACATGTTGTTCAAGAGAGGGATATTTATTAATACTGATAAAGTGGGAAGTCTTGTTGAGTCGATCCACTACAACCCATATCACATTGTTTCCTTTGGATGTATTCGGGATACCAGTAATGAAGTCCATGGTTACATTATCCCATTTCTACATTGGTATAGGGATGGGTTTAATCATCCCTTTGGACATATGTAGCACTATTTTAACTTTATGAAATATCAAGAAACATGAGATATATTCTGAAATATCATTCTTCATATATTCTTATCAGAGGTGTTCTAGAAGATAATGATACATCTGGGTACTTCCAGGATGGATAGAGAAAGTTGGGCTATGTTTAAGATCCAATATCTCCTTATTTATCTCCAATATTAAAGGAACACAAGTCCTAATTCCAAACTAAATCACACCATCATTATCAATATGGAACTCTTGTATCATCCCTTACATTACTTCCTCCAACTTCTTTTGAAGCTGGAGATCATCCCTTTGTTCCTCCTTAATTGTATCAGGGATATATTTTGGGGAAATCATTTGGGAAATATAGGATGTATTCCCCAGATATTTTATTTTCAAATAAATCCTTTGTATATCAAAGAAGATAAGGTCTTTCTCAATCTGCATCATATAGAGTGTATAATATTCTTTTCTCCTAAGAGCATCAGTTACCCTGTTTTTCTTCCTTGGATGATAGTAAATAGAACAATAATAATCCTAGATTAGTTTTAAAAACATCCTTTGATGCATGTTGGGAGACCTTTTATTTAATATATACTTTAGGATATTGTTTTGGTATATATGTCACAATTATCTCCATATAAGTAGTTCTTTAAGATTTTTATTGAAAAAATCACAACTGCTAACTCTATATTATGCATCAAGTAGTTCATCTCATGGATCCTAAACTGTTGTGAGGAATAGGTGATCACATTATCATTTTTCATGAGTACACAACCCAATAATTTCTATTAAGTATCACTATATATAACAAAACTCTCTTCACTTTTTGATATTGTGATTATAGGTGCAGTGATCAACCTCTTATTTATCTCCTTAAAGCATTGCTCATATTCCTCTGTCCAAACATACTTTACTCCATTCCTTGGTAACTTAGTTATACGGCTATAAATTCCTGATCAATTAATCAAAAAAAGATTATAGTACACTAATAATTAAAGAAAAATATAGATTAATGTGACACTAGAGGGTCTTGGAAATTCTTCAGTATCCATTTTTTAGGGGTCCACTGAAATTCACACCCTCGTGTTCATGTTTTCCAAGAACTTGACTTGCTTCATCACAAACTTTCACTTTCTGAACATGGCATACAATTTCTCCATCCTCAATGTCCATAGAACAATCCTTACATGTTCTTCAGGTTACTCCTTCGTATTTTATTGGATGATAACGCTGTCGATAAACACAACCACAAATTTATGAAGGTAATGTTTAAAGACTCCATTAATCAAATCCATGAATATTCTAGGGGAATTTGTTTGTCCAAAGGGAATTGATAGAATCTCATAGTTCCCATACATTTTATGGAACAAATAATTCTAAATAAATTCCTTCTTAAACTTTAGTTTATGATATACATAAATAAAATCCAAATTTGATAAGTACTGAGATCCACATAACTAATCAAAAAAGTCTTCAATCCTTGGAAGATGATACTTTTTATTTATTGCGATATTTTTGGGTTCATGATAATCAATACATAGCTACATTCATCCATCATTCATCTTAATGAAGAGAACTAAAAAACCCCAAGGTGATGCACTGAGGTGTATGAATCCTTTTTCCATGTTCTCTTGTTGATTCTTTAATAACTCCTCATGTTTGATAGGGTCCATCTTATAGGGTAATTTTGAGATAGGAGTAGCTCCGTGTATTAATTCTTTTGAGAACACTCCCTCAAAGTCTAGGTAAATTCCAGGTAACTCTTCCATAAATAAATAATTATATTCCCTTATGATGGAAATTTCTTCTAGGTTTATATATTCCATTGACTCAAACATTTTAGAAAGGTATGCCTTTTCATAGGGAATCAACACCAACACCAATGAGAGTTATTACAAATGATATTCATTGTCTTCCTTTAATTCTTAGAGGATCATGGGATGGTTTAAAATATGAAAATATATTTCCTTTTCCCAGTATTTGATATGTTTTGTATATAACCAGGTCAAATCCAACCCATTATAGCATCAAATTTCACAAATGGATGCATCACAAGATTCACTAGAAGAATATTACCGCATTTTTTAACAAGTGAAGATTCCATCACATGGGTTGAAATGATTTAAACACTAGGTATCTTTGTAAATGTATCTACTTAAATGTTTTAGGGATTCGATTCAATAGTTCTAGAAAACTTTCAAGATATAAAGGACTGTGTAGAATAAGAATAAAATATGACTTTTTCAATTTTTGAGTGAATATGAAGTGTAACATATATGAATCAATTTTATTGCTCCACTTCCATAGTAGTGATGTAATGAGTCTTCCCATGATCTATTGGATTTAGTGATTGATAATGTTGATTACCCTTGAGGACTTGATGATTAGTGCACTAGCATGCTTAGTTCCCTTTCTCCCTACAGATGAGGCATTGGACCACTGGTGGTTCTCTTCATTCCTTCATCACATTGGCCAGATTCTTTATGTCTCTACGATATTCATGGTCTTGGTGGAATTCTACCCCATTATTATAGCATTTTACAACCCATTTTTGGTAGTTCCAAGGATGCTTCCACCCACATTTGTGACATGTGAGTGGTTGAGAATTCTTTCCACCTTTCTCCTTAGATCCCCCATTTTTAAACTCCATAGTTTATTTATTATCACCACATCCATAAGACCATTATCTAATCTCCATATCCACTTTGAGATTACATTTATTTATATCTTCATAACTCCTAATGTATCGAATTGTTAGAGCAGTTATAAGGTGTGGCTTTAAAACCACTAACTAATCTATTAATTTTTCTATCATTGTTGATAAAAAAACCCGAAGTGTACCTTGAAAGACTTAGGAAAATTTGAATCATAGGATGTAACATATTCACCTTCCTTTTACATCAGCTCTATGAATTCTCTCTCTATATATGGATGAATAGTTTTATGGAAATACTTGTTAAGAAACATTATCTTAACGTATTCCCATTCCACCTATTAAATTTCATCCTTTGGCTTGGTGTTCATAATCAATTCCCACTGTTGTATGGCCTCCCCCTTTTGATGACAAACATCCATATTCACTTTCTCTATCTCAGAAAAGTGACGCGTAGAAAGGATCGTCCCCATTGAGTTGGCAAACTATTCCACAATTAGTGGATCAAAAGATCCACTAAATATCGGCGATCTTTATTGCATAAAAGACACAATATCCATTTGATCCCTCTTAAGGGAAGGACTATGATCCACATTGTCTAGGTTATTATTCATATTTTAATAAAACTCGGTAGAAATCACCCTGAAATTTTGAACTCTACCTCCCATGGAATTGGGGATGTCATTCAGGAAATCTTTACATTGTCCCTCACAAGGGTTGTTGGCCTAGTTTCATCAAGTCCCAACTATTTTATAAAATTGAAAAGGTTTGAACAAAACATTTTCCAACAACTCAGGAATAATTTATGATTTTTTAATATTAACTTTAAAGGAATATGTTTTTGGATCCCTGTGTTTAGTATTTTTTCTAAAACAATGTTTTGTTGGGTTCTTACTTATACTTAGTCTCATATTAAGGGTTTTCACTAGGGGTACTCTAATCATAATTCTTAAATTAACAAAATCATTCTCTGATACAAAATTTAGTGACCATTATTTTCATACATCATTACTACATCATTTTAAAGATAAAAAACATAAATGAGTTACATAACTAGGACCAAAAGGGTTATTTTTTTTGTAAAATTAGTACCATACATAACTTCTACATAATAAAATGCATATTTTTATTAATTCCATATTATATATCTTTTTAGTGGCCCTCATGTTCTTCTTTGTACAAGTATTGACATGTGGTTATACATAAAAATGAAGGGTGAGCTAAAAGACCAGTAAGGGGATGAATAAGTGACATGAAACATGGGTGATAATAATAATAATCCTCCTAACACATGAAAATTATCGTCATCACAATCATGAGAAAATTCATTATACAAAGGAATGAAATGTGTCAGTGGATAAAAATGAAACATCATGTCTTAGTATTCCATTAACACCCATAGTTGTGAAAAAATATAACATTATGATGATGTGTTTTTAACATTAACACATGAGATTAATCACATTACCAAATGCATTGGATTTCGAAATAAAATTGTGTATACCCATCACATCATAATATTTTAATGTGCTACATAATTCCGAGCACCCATCAGATCATAACATTTACATTATCATGCATTCCCCAATGAATATAAATCAATCTTGGAAATAAAAAAACCCACTGATAGGAATGAGTTTCATTTCATAAATCATTTATTAATGAATAAAATTTATGATTCCAAAATTAATGGTGAAATATCATTGTTCATATAAAAATCATAAATCATTAGTGAATAATAAACAATCTCAAGAGAAGTAAAATGTGTTTTTTGTTTGAAAGATGAGTGATTTGGGAAAAATCATTGAATTTTTCATAAAATAATATTAGAAACTTGTATATCATAGAATATAAAAGAAATTCAGAATGAAATTATATTTAAGGTAAATTATAGGAAAATACATACTTAAAATGGTTTAAAAGTTGGAAAAACCAAAAGAAAGAGAGTTGGGTTAAAGCATCCCCTTACCTTAAGTCCAAAAAATATCTTAAATTTAAAATCCTATATAACAAAATTAGTTTAATTAATTAATTTATCATGAATATATTATACATGTATTTTTTTATAATTATCTGATGTTCATTTATATCCTTTTAGATGAGTTATATAATTCAATTTCATCATTCAAGAGTGTTCATTTTCATGGATGTCATGATTGTTTCTCTTGAATATGAGTATAGAAGTTTATATAGAATGGGTTTAATTATCTAGAATTGAAATTTTATGTTATTAATGAACATGTATAGACTTATAAGTTTCTATATATCTTTTGGTTAAATGTTTTGTAGATGAATAATTAGATAAAATGTTAGTGATAATCATTTAGATTTTTCCGTGGTTTTTAAAACATCAAAATCTAGTTTTATTCCATTATTTATTATGGTGAATATCAGATAATTCTAGAAAAAAAGGGTTATTAAATAAATTTTAAAATATTTAACAACCATTATAGTATTTTTATGAACATACATTATGATGTTAATGGAAAATGAAAATGCATCTTCCACGATGTCGGGAAATTGACACATCATGGGTGATGATTTCATTTTTAGAATAAAGGAGAGAGAGATCGAAAGGAGTTCAATGTGGATATTCCATTAAGATGATAGAATTATATTTTATAAAAGCTACTGGAGTTTTCATGATTAATTGGATAGAGGAGGTGATGATAGAATAAGAAATGCAAAATAAATTAATAAAAATTAAATGAAAACAGAAGAGGATTTCACCTCTTGAATTGTCATCATTGAGAACCTCCTTAAGGAACCATGGTTTGGTATTTTGTTGAGACCCGAACCTCCTATATGTGGGAAAGGGTCTTGGGAAGACGTTTGGGAAGAATTTGGAAATTTATCAATGCTTAGAAGGTGAATGGAGAAAAGGTGGTGAGGGGTGATATTTATAGGGGAGGAGCTGATTGTATTCCCATTATTTTATTCATTAGAACCTTATTTTGGCGCAAGACAATGAATAGTTTGGGAATTGTGACTAAATATGTTAAAATAATTTTAGTGATTTTTATAATATGGTTATTAAATCAGCAATCAATCATGGAACAATGTATTTAACTTATAATGTACATATACCTTAAATTACCATATTTTATTATTCACAAAAAAATCACGTGTTTTAGAAAAATACCCAAAATTTTGAACATTAATTTATTAAAGTTTAGAATTAACAAATGAACTCCATTTTTTTAAATAATTTTCTAAATATGATAATTTTTATTTTTAATTAAATTCATCATTTATTCGACAAATACCAATTTTTAAATTATAATTTATTTTAGGAAACTTTGAAAAATAAATTAAGATCTCATAAAATTATCTTATAATCCTAAGAGAACTAAATATTAATTTATTAATCTATTAAATGAGAATAAATATTCTTTTAAATAGTTATATTAATTATGAAATTGTAAATTAACATTGATTTTTACTAAAATACCAAAACTTACATTATCATTTAAAAAATTTACTTTATTATTCAATGATATAATTATTTAATATTTTCATTTATAAGATGCCTAAATTTTATTTATAATTTCATAGGTTAGGTTAATATTCTATTTTCTAGTTTACTATTCCTAACGGTCATGTTAATATTGCGAAGGCTAAGTTACTGTTCCATTAGTATAAGATCCTTAATTTATAATTATTTAATTATTTATTTGTGAGGGTATTGTTTTATTAGGGTTTATATGCAGTGTATGTGTTTTATAAAATATAACATAATTATAATAAATGAAATTATATTGATAAAATTTTGGGTAATTAAAATTTTATTCCTCATATCATTTCACCATGATATGCTCTAGTGTTATTTTCAATGAAAGTAGATGGGGTTTGAGATTGTGAATGGATTATTGATGGTTAAACCATGTGATGGTGAATAATCACTATCCAATTCATATGATTGAGGGGGTTTTACCATTTTAAAGGTTAGAGTTTGTTTTATAATATTTTTGAAGATACAAATATAATAACATGTGATTTGGGTATGTACAGATATCTAAAAATATTTTTTGAATTAAATTTGGGCATTAAAAATTTATAGTGACACTATCGGTTCTTACGAATGCACCAGATGTATTTATATGGCCCATGAATATAGTGTTTTAACTATATCCTGATTATTATATTTAGTCATCATTGTTGATATATTAATATATTATATGATATAATAATATTATATATAAAATCATTGGATGCTGTAAGAATTTATCAGGTAACATTAGTTGTTTTGTAACATGTATAAATATTGGTTTTGTATATAGGATGTGCATTTTTTGGTGTTTTTATATTTCATTTCATGATGTATCAGTGAACCCAAAAAAGATTAAGGTGGTAATTTTTTCGAACCCACATTATAATATTTCTTAATTGATAAGTTTTCTTGGCCTATCTGGATATATTTGGTGGTATATACCTTTATATTCTTGAAATTCAACTATATTAACAATTTTAACTATGAAAAAGATTTATTTTTATCAGAAAAGGGAGTGATAAGGTTCATTGAATGTTTAAATGATAAGATGATTTTTGATCACACTCTTAGAATTCTGGTATAGGGTATTACTTTTGAGGTATATTATGATACACCACATTAGGGTTTGGGTTGTGTCTCATTACAATATTTATAAAAAACATTTCTTATGGTTGAGGAAAATTACACCCCTTTGGATGAAATTATTGTAGGTTTCGAGAAAAGAAGAACTGTGAGAGAGACGATGCACAACTTTAATTTTTTTTCATAATATAAAATCAATTTGGGATTAATACAATGATGAAATATTATATTCATAGAATTTAATCAAGGATTTAGACAAAGTAATTGATCTCATAACCATGAGAGAGGATTAATATATTTTTTTATAATTAATTTAATAAAATCAAAGAATTAACTCCATTGTGATTCGTTCTTCATTAATGCGTTCGACCACAGATATTTAGTGGGCCATCATTATGTTTTAGATATCAAGTGCATATCTCCTCTAGAAGTGATCCACACATGTTCCATATAACTCTAGAAGTCGGTGAAGGAGTCTCCAAGTGCTACCACAAAAGATCCTTATGCCTTTGTTGTCTACCTTCGATCACCTTGGGAACAGTTTCCAAATAATTCTACTTAATCCGGTGGAGGTGGATCACTCTCATTCTTTAAATCATTCTTGTAGAGGGAAAACTCTCTAGGATTTAGGGATTTTCTTCAATTCATTGTGCACAACAATATTAATTATCGTTTGGATACTGCTTGGCTAATAAGAGAATAATAAAACTAGGTATTTCATTCATTAGGGTAATGATAGATAATTTTTCCAAGTTCCATAATTATTTTATTAATCCTAGTGAAACCCCCTTGTCAAATAATAATAGAAACATTATCATTTCATAACATGCTCTTAACTTGAGAGTTAAAAATAAATATTTTTTTAATGAAATAATCTTTAATATTATTATTTTTCACCAAACCCTTAACTTGGTTTGCTGATCCTCCACCATATTTATTAAACCCTGAATAATTACTATTAATTTATTTAATAATTATTTCTACACTATTCACCCATAAATATACAAATATTTTATTCGCCAAATAAAAAATAAATATTTATTAATTATTCCACACACATTATATTATCTTGAATAACTAGTGTTGAAATAAATGAGATTAGACATACCTAAATAATTATTAAACTACAATCAGGAATAATATTTATTTAACATGTTAAATAGAAAATAATATATTATTTAACAGAGATACTGAATACATTTAATGTGTGACCCTCTAGGTATCATTCTCAGTGACATTAGGAGGAGAATCCTAAAGTACAAGGTTAGCATTTAGAAACACTCCTTGGAACCATTAGAGAAGGAAGTTAATGCCCCAAAAACATGTCACCTCATACAAACACTTACCATGTAATATAATACCTTTGTCTCAATATCTCCAATCAACCAGGTTGCATGAAATTTCCATCAACCTATTTGCTCAATTTCTCAATCTTTGACTTCCTAGAAATTGAACATTCCAATAGAACACCATGGCCAAGGATTAATTTAGGATATATCATTTCTGTCAAGGGGAATGAGGTATCAACTTCTGTTATGGAAAAAATGGGGCAAATAGTTTCACTTATAATTCATTAATGCAGTATCACTCGTAACACACCCAACATATCCTACCTCACTCCAACACACGTCGTCATGGTTTTGGCCAATATATCTATGTGCATGAGTCATAATACCCATTAATAATAATCATAATGTCTAAGGACCAATACACATGTCTACAAATAGGATCATCCAATGACACTTATAAATGTGGATTTCCTACTGGCGGGTCTCATTCTCCTAATATCCTACTAGATATCACCAAGGACGTACATCATGAGAAGGTGTCTCAAAGTCATATGTCTCTCCACCCATGATAGGATATATCATTTTTGTACCTCAAGTGATAACATCCATCTATAGAATATGTATCTAAGAATAGTGTCATGGCACTTCCAAGTTCTCATCATAACAGGGAACTGCTATGACCTTTTAGTGCGATAGTTACTCTTAGGACATTATCACATGAAATGTTATGCATTAGAACAATAATGATGTGATAAAGTGTATATTGATATCAATCCAATGAATATATGTTTATCATAATGTAAAAATAAGTTTTTTCTAGGGAGCTAATTCCAACAGACTCCCACATGAACAAGAGTTAACTACTAACAATCTCCAGTCCACTAACTCTAATATGATATTCATTCTTCTACTCAGAGAGGGATTTAGTCATGTGGTCAACCAAGTTACCTTTTTTGGATACTCTTCTAACTGTAATATCACCCATTTGATTGAAATCCCTCAAGAGGTGATACATACCTAGAAGCTTCTTTGTCCGTTGATGTGGCCTTGCCTCTTTTGAAAGAGCCACTGCTGCAGTATTATCACAATACAATGTGATAGAGTATTTATTAATATGTACCACATCAAGGTCCATTAAAAATCTATAAATATAGATGACTTCCGTGGCAGCATCAGAAGACACTACATACTTGAACTCTACTGTTGAATCAGCGACAACTGGATGCTTTGAACTCTTCCAGCTCTAGATCCAAATTTGAGATACAAAACATATCCTAATTGCGACTTCATATGATTCTGATATATCTAAAAACCAGCATTAGTATAACCTCTGATGAAAATCTCCTCATCTCTTCCATACATGAGGAACACATCCTTATTTCTTATCAGATACGTAAGGATAGTCGTAACAGGATTCCAATATCGTTCTCATGGACCTTCTTGATTTCTTCCTTCTAATCTCAGAGTATATGAAATATCAAGTCTAGTACATAACATGTAATATATGATATATCTTATCACTGAATCATATGGGATCTTACTCATTATATGATTATCCTATTGTGTCTGGGGACACATTTTCTTAGAAACATGTAAACCATGGGACACTAGAACCAATCCCCTCTTAGATTGTTCTATACTAAATATTTTTAGTATATGGTCAATATATGTACTTTGATTTAGTCCAAGTAGCCTCTTGGATCTATCATGAATAATCATTATCCTTGGAATTTTGGTAGCTTCACCTCTACACTTCATGTAGAAGCACTTGTTCAACTAGTATTTAACTAACTGTAAGACTGGTATGTTATTTGAAATAAGTAATATGTTGTTAACATATACTACTAAGATAAATAGAACATTACCATTAATCCTTTTGTAAAAATATAACTCAAATTCATTTTTAATGAAAACAAATTCATTTCTAGATTCATCAAATAGATTATTCCATGACCTAGATGCTCTGTTCAATCCATAAATGGATCTCTCCACCTTGAAAATCCTTCAATCATCACCCAGTGTCAAAAACCCTTCTGGTTGTGTCCTATAGAAATCATATTAGAGGTTCCCATTAATGAATGATGTTTTGACATCCATCTTCCAAATCGCATAGTCTTGTTAAAATGAAATGGTAAATGTGATTATGATGGATTTAAACGTTGAAACTGGTGAAAAGGTTTCATCATAGTCCATTTCGTGATGATGTTTAAACCCTTTAACCACTATCCCTACTTTATAGGTAGTTACACTACCTTCTATGTCTATTTTACTCTTAAATACCCATTTACATTCAAAAGGATTTACATCTACTTCTGCATTAACCAAAACCCAAATGTCGTTATGATACATGGAATGAATCTCAAAATTCATAGCTTCTAGCCATCTTGCAGCTTTTGACCTCT
This sequence comes from Viscum album, assembly GCA_963277665.1. Taxonomy (NCBI): domain Eukaryota; kingdom Viridiplantae; phylum Streptophyta; class Magnoliopsida; order Santalales; family Viscaceae; genus Viscum; species Viscum album. Next base: position 577,009,475 of record OY728120.1, read on the forward strand.
CTAATACCTCCTTGTAGGAGATAGGTTCATCATTGTAAATCAATAATGAAAGACCATCCTCAGTAACAATAATACCATATCCATATGGTTCCCATGCCTCTATTACACACCTACGTACTACTTGTGTATCAGGAACAACATCTTCCATGGGGACCTATGGATCTTATTCCTATACCAACTCTTGTGTTTCTTGAGGATCATGTTCATCTAAGTCAATCACTCTCCCACTATCATTTTTAAGGATTTGCTCCCTCTCAAGAATTATGGCTTGTCTGATGACCATTACATTCTTTTCCGAGGGGTTGTATATGTAGTATCTCTTTGTTTCTATGGGATACCCTATAAAGATACACCTCGTGCCCTGAGGTGATAGTTTTTTTCTTGATAAATCATTAAAAAATGCCTCTCATCCCAATAAACATTTATATGACAAAAATGTGTTTCTTTCCACTCCATAACATGAAGGTAATTCCATTTTCTACTTTAGTTGGTACTCAATTTAATGTGTATGCAATAGTTTGTAATGCATATCCCCAAAAGGATAATGGAAGATCTGTATGACCCACCATAGACCGTACCATTTCAAACAAGGTATGGTTCATCCTTTAACTAACACCATTCCATTGTAGTGTATCAGCTGGAGTGAGATGAGATAGAATCCCAAACACCCACAGAAAGTCGATGAACTCCGGTTTATGATATTTACCACTACGATCTGAACGAATCTTCTTTATCTTCTTTTCATTCTAATTCTATACTTTATTATTTAATTACTTGAATTTCCCAAAGGACCTAGACTAATACCTAATTAAGTAAATATTTCCATATAAACTCAACTCATCAATAAAAGTTATGAAGTAAGTAAATTGACCTCTATCTTCTATTGGAAATGTTCCACGCACATCAGTGTGTACCAATCCTAGAATATCTATAGCCCTTTCACCATGTCCTCCAAATGGTGTTTTGGTCCTTTTCCTTCTTAAAAAAGCATGACATCTATCAAGTGGTTTTAGCTTAGAAGAGTCTAAATAACCATCTTGAAATAACATTGTAAAATTCTTCTCATTTACATGATCGAGATGGATAGGAAACAACTAGGTGTTATATAAGTAATGTGAACATGATTCCATATCAATTTCCAACACTTGGTTTTCATAATTTAATAAATTCATACCATTATTTAAATGAGGCATTCCATAACATATGTTTTACTTATATAAGAAACAAATATTATTTCTAAAATTGAAAATAAACCCATTTGTATCTAAACATGATAAAAAAATTATATTCTTGGAAACACTTGGTACCTAATAACAATAATGTATAACCAAGGTCATCCCAATCGAAAATGAATGGTGGTAGTCACCAATGGAAGGATGAGCTATACTTGAACCATTGGCAACTCATAGATCCACCTCTCCTTAGAAAATTGTATAGAATCTACTTGGTATTTGTATTTGAATAAAAATATGAGCACCAAAATCTCTATCTAAAACCCAATGTGTAGAAATGGAATAACTTCACTCAAAAACAAATTCCCATTTTTCTTACCCTTACCTCTATGTGAAGTTCCTCTTCCAGTGGCCTGACTTTCCATAAGAAAATCACACTGCCTCCTTTTTCTTGCCCTACGTTTGGATATTTTTATTCTTGATTGTATAGTGCTTGGGGTCTTTTGATTTCTTATAAGTCTTAGACCCCTTTTCCATTTACATCATCTTCTTATTGACTATAAGAACTTTGGGGTTTTAATGCCCAATATCCTTATTCACTTGGAAAATTAAAGTAAGAAGTTTTTTTAGAATATTATCATTATTTCTCATATTATATTTCCAATAAAATAATATAAGGTATTTGGAAGTGAAAAAATTATGAGATATATATGCAACTCATCTGGGAATTTAATCCCTAAGATGTCCAGATGCTTAATTTAGCCAATAAGCTTGACTATATGTGGCCCAGTTGGCATATACTCTCCAAGCATAGTGATGAACAAAGAATCAGGGATATCAAAGATCTCTTATCTCACCTTATGTTGATTGAGATACTGAATGTGATATATCATTCTATAATCATCAATTTCCTCATATTGCTTCATGTTCTCCTTGGTCATGGATGATAGAATGAGGAACTGAACATCTGTAGCATCATTTAGATGTTTCTCATACACACATAGCTCCTAATCACTTTCATTATTTATAAGAGAAACTGTTAAATATTCTTCCATCACATATAGTTTCCTTTCATGGATAAAGATGACTAGAAGGCACCTTTTCCACTCATAGAAATTAAATCATGTAAGAAGGTTTTCTTTTTCGAGTATGGATCACAATGATATTTTTGATTTGATTTCTAATTTTGTATCTATAGATAATATGAACATAGTTTTAGTACATTATCTGATAAAATGAAGACAAATATATAAATAAATATTCCTTAGTCCCCCACTATTTTATCGAAACACAATAACCCTCACAATTGGCTTTAGAATATCCTATTTCTTGGACATTCCAACATCAAGGATCCATTTTTTTCCTTTACATTAATGAAAAATTAGATGGTAAAGAAATTTGAATGGTTTTAGTTAGGAATCTCAAATTCCAACAACATTAACTCAAATATCCTTGATTAATTGAGTGGACTCCCTAATCCATAAATCCTTTATTTTGCATATCCTTAAACTTTTCCTCTTAGTTACATCATGTCCTAATTTCTTAGTTAACCCCCGATGTAAACTAAGTGAAGTCAACTCAACACCTCAAATTAGAATTTCCTAATAATTTAAAGAACCCTAACTTTGTAAGGTCAAGCACTTTGAACTATGGTTCTATTCTAACCGATGTATTGGAAAGCTATACAGACTTTACACTTTACTGAGGGATTTTTTTCTTTATACATAAATTACCATTTATTATATTTTTAAATGCTTATTAATACTATGTTGGATAATATTAAGTGATGAACCATGTTTTAAATAATATTTACACATAATCCAATTTATTTTATTTCCATCGTTCATGCTTGTTTAATTCATTAATTATGTGATCGAGATAAGACAACCATAATGAATAAACCTTGAAACTAACTGAAATAAAATAATGGGTATGATCATGAGTTTGTTCTAATGGTTAGTTTATCTAGTAGTTGAGGAACTAACTGCTAACCTAGGGGAGAAACACCTTGATCCAATTAGGTTTTTTTTAGCTTTCCATATGTTCACCTTTTTATCTACTTTGATTGGTTTCACCTTGGCTCCTAACTTGAAAAACCTCCACTAGATTGGGAGATCCATCCATTACATATTACTTTACTGACATATAGTTGAGGGGTAAAGGGGGTTTACATAAAATAATCCATGGGAACACAATCCCTACATATTAATGATGAGAGAAGGAACCTAGTCCAACAATTTCATTTCATAACAAGTTAAAAGGGATTCCAACAACACATAAAGGTCTGGTCAATCTCATGATCATCCACATGCATGAAATGAATTACACATTTAATAAAACTAGCATTAAATCCATTAATCATTCTTATTTAAGATAAATCACACTCAAATCAATTAATTATTATCTTTAATTAATCAGTCATTTTATCTTAAACCTTTTTCTAAATTTCCTTAAGATTTTCATCCATTATAATTTTTTTGAAAAATAGAATTCATTTAAAATTTACCTTGTACATAACGTGTACCTTGGAGGTAACCTGATGATTACCCTACCGAAAGTACCCAACATGTATTATACTTGTACACACTTTATTCCTTGTGACATGTATCATTCACACAAAATTATAATTTTAATAAAACCCATACATGATGTCCATATCTTGGAAATTTAAATAGATGTTAATAATATATATATATATATATATATATATCAAACAACTATCACATGTTGTTTACCATATTTACACCCACACAAAGGTAAATGTTTCAAGAGTTAAATAATATAATAATAAAATTTAAAACTGTGTAATCTGGAAAATGTGCATGATGTGTAGAATTGATTATATGGCATGTGCCCTCCTCACCATCCATATGAAGTACACAAATGGGGAAATGGCATGCGAGGTGTACTTTGGAAATATTCAGAGTACACAACGTGTCCTATGGGCCACACATTGTGTTGACTCAATGTTACATGATCACCGGTCAACTAAGATATTGATTGGAAACACGGTCTGGTCCAGACTCAAAAGGGACTACACGCCTTGTCCAATGGGCTACATAGAGTGTTTTCTGGATGACCATGCACCAGTCTGTCCTAGTCAACACGTAGGGTAAGAATTAACTACACCACATGTCATTAAGGCACACATGTTGAGGAATTTATAAATTAATCTTGATGCCTTGAACACAACTACAAGATGTGTAGATCAAAATACATGGTGCTTACTACTCTGTTACCTATATAGAACAATTGGCACATTCGGATGATTTCCTCAATTTAATTTTAGTTAAAAAAATTAATTATTTCTGCTAGATCTACGAGAAACGATAGAGGAAGAATATATCTTGTAATTCAGATTAAAATAATTATTAAACATGAAATGACAAAATAAATTATTAATGAGTAAATCATCAAATAATTATTTAAAGAATTATAAACAACAAAATACTCAATCTGTTAGCACTTAAAGGTTCTAGGTGCAGAAGAAGCGCATGATTGACGGTTCCCAATTTTAATTTTTCCTTTAATCGATGATCAATCCAGGATCAATATAATGATGAACTCCAGTATCCACATAATTGAATCAGGGATTTAAAAATAGGAATAGAAACTTGGAACCAAGAGATATGATCAAAATATTTTGTTTCTAATAAATTTAATTAAATATAATAATTATCTCCAAGGTGATTCTTTGTTTGTTTTTGAGTTTGACCACATATTTGTAGTGTGCATTCATTTCATTATTGAGATCAAAGGAATATCTCATCTAGCGGTGATCCCGGTGTGTTCTACATATCTTTGGATATTGTTGAAGGAGTCTATGGGTTCTATCATGGAAGATCATTGTTCTTACGATGTCCACCTTTGATAACCTTGAGAAACACTTCCAAAGTGTTCTCCTTGATCCAGTGTAGGAGGATCTCTCTCGTTCTTCAGATAATTCAGGGAAATGGAAGAACTCTCTAGGATAGAGAAATTTTCTACGATTCATTTTTCACAACAAAAATAATAATCTCTTGGCTAACGCTTGTCTAATAAGAGAATAATATAACCAGACATTTAATTCATTAGGGTAATAGTAAATAATTTTAACAATTTCCATAATTATTTTATTAATCCTAGTGAAGTCTCCCATTTTAAATAATAAATGCACATTTATTATTTCCTCAATTATGCATAAATTTCTTATAATTAAATATTTTTTAATAAAATTATGTTCAAAATTATTATTTCTCACTAGAACCTTAACTCGGTCTGCCAATCCTAGACCATATTTATCATACCTTAAATAATGACTGTTTATTTATTAAATAAATATCACTTCATTATTATCAAATAAATATATAAACATTATATTCACTAAATAAATATATATTAATTATTCTTCCCACATTATACTCTCTCAAATAACTAGTGTCAAAATAAATGTGATCAGACATCAATGAATATTTATTAAACCAAAACCAGGAATAATCTTTATTGAATATGTTTAATAATAAATAATATATTATTTAATTGAGATTCTGAATACACTTAGTGTGTCACCCTCTAGGCCTCTTATTCTGTGGCATTAGGTGGAGCAGCCTAAATTCCAAGGTTAGTGTCTAGAAACACGTGAAGGCACCCATAGAGAAAGAAGTTAATTTCACAAGGACATGTCACCTCATTTGAACGTTTGTTGTATAATATAATCTCTTTTTTCTCAATATCTCCAATCAAATTGGGTTGCATGAAAGTTTATTAGCCAATAAAAACACATATTTTGAGTACATTTTAAGGGCATTAAATGTTAATTTTTGATCTTATGGGCCTGAGTTAGTGGATTTTAATTTTGAACATCCATTCCCATCATTTATGCACTTCATGCCTAATATGCACCAATTTAGGCACAATGTTTCATCTTATTTTAAAGAATGTAATTTTACATATTTTAATTTGATATTTTGGGAAATGGATATAAACAAAAATATGAACATTTTTCATTCAGGGACCAAAGGAGGATTCATAAAGGATGATGGGGATATTTGGGGATTAAAGGAAACAATTCTGGAGAAGGCATATTGGATATCATCCCACTGATGGGAATGTGGAGCCCACAATATAATACAAATAAATCCCAAATTCATGGGTGGATATAATAAATATTTATTAACAAATAATTATTCTAGATTCAGTGCTAATTCATCCTAAATGGTGGTGATTAAGGTGTCGAAAGTTGAAGATTCAATTCTGGGCCAGATTTTGCAGCCCAGAAAAATAGCCCACTATTTATATCATATATCGCGAATTTATTATAAATTTGGGTTGAAATTTTTCACGATTTTAGGGGACATCAGGTTCGTCATTTAAGTATTCTAGGCCCCCTCAAATTCTGCCTTCTAGAAGGTCCTTTAGGAACGTCCTTTCGGTGGATGCAAGCTAGCTGTAACTTCGGGGCAAAAAGTGGAAAAGTCTCTCTACATTAATGCTCCACCCACCTTTCCCAAACACAATTAATTAAAGTCACATGGTATGTTGGGGGCTTTTAAAATGCTTCATTATTTCCTATTTAAGGCAGTAGTGGTGGAGGATTTAGGGATCTGGGAGCTTTGTTTTGGTTGTAATGTTATTATGCCAAATTGTCTTTGTAGCATTATTCCTTCCCATGTAAGTTGTTCGAATTACCTTAGTTTTTAATAAAATTTCTTATTATTATCTTGTTATGTTCTTATTTATATCACCTTTATACCGTTTCCTCAAGGTGTGAACTTTTTCACACCAAACCTTGTGATTTTGTTCACACAACGGTGGAGTGATCGTTATTTTTGTTGTTTTTACATATTCAATTCCACCCTCATAAGTCTACTTTCCGCTTTCGTTGAGAACATGTCATCAATGGAGGGTTATCTATTTTATGGTTTGATCCAAGGCAGTAGCATGGGTGTGGATTTAATGTTATTTTTCACTCTTTGTAGGTAATTAATTCCTTTTAATTGAGTTTCTTTCATTCAATGATTTCTATTCTTCCTCTTCCTTACTGAATTTATTCACCCCACTTTCATGTGCTAATTATATCCTTTACCTTGGAGTACTCATGAAAATGATCCTACAAGTGTATAGGTGATTATCATGTGTTTTGAAGGTGTTTAATCAGTAATTGATGAGGTTAGTTTGAATTCATTTCATGAATCCTTCTCGAGTTAATGAAATTAAAATCGTAAAAAAAGGAATTCATTCAATCCACCCCAAGCAATAACCTAGGATCAACTCATTTTCTCAAAATTTGAATTCACATATACATTTTAGTGCTCTTTTAAAACCATATAAAATGAACCTAAGTTGTCCACTTTATAGAAAAATATCCATCTCTTTTTATTGAGTGTCAAAAGGTTCTTCTTAGGTCTCTGAGGATTCGACAACCTAAGCTACACTACAAGCGACCGCTTGACCCTTAAAACTTGGGTAAATTTGGGAGACACCAAATTTTGGCGCCGTTTTCGGGGACCAAGTAAGTTCTTTAGACCAAAACCTTCTTTCGACGCCCCCATTCTTCTATTCTCACCCATGATCTCTTATCTTTTCCCTTTCTCGCTTTATTTTTATTTTGGCGCATGTTTTCCTACACCCGCGATAACTCAAACATGCTAGTTAGGGTTGAAAGTAATAGGATAGGGGAGTCAAGTACACCATTGGATCATAATCATCCTAATACCATAGAGTCAAATATTGAGTCAATTTCAATGGAGGGTCTTCAAAGAAACCAACTCATAAACCCGGGTGGGAACCAAAATGGAAATCAAAATGAGGTAGCCCCAAATTTGGGGAATGCAGTCGATAAAACCATGAATGACTACCTTACACCTACCTGGACCAATGCACCCTCTTGAATTAGGCATGATGCCCTAGGAGACGCCCACTATGTCTTTAAACCTCATCTCCTATACCACCTTCCAACTTTCCATGGGATGGAGTCAGAAATACCATACCTTCATGTCAAGGAGTTCAATGAAATTGTAAAAACCATGTGCTCACCACATCAACTTGAGTCAGCTAAGATGAGGCTCTTTCCTTTCTCACTAAAGGATCGAGCAAGGAACTTGTTAAATAATCTGAGAACTTCATCAATCCCCACTTGGAACCAACATCAAAGATAATTTTACAAAAAATACTTCCCCCATCACAAAACCATTTCACTAAAAAAGAGCATCCAATTTTTTTTGAAAAAGTGGGAGAGTCATTTTATAAAACATTGGAGAGGTTAAAATACACACTAAACATGGTTCCACACCATGGTTTTTCTATTCCTAAACATGTGAGAATTTTCTATGAAGTTTTGGGCCTGGGGAACAGACAATTCATTAACATGATGTGTAACGGGGCCTTTAAAAACAAATCCCCAAATGATGCTTACGAGTATCTAGAAATCCTTGCTGAACAAAACCAAACATGGGGAACATCACCTTATTCTGAAAAGCCTCAAATAACTAATAGAATGCATAATCTTAGAGAAGATTAAATCCTTAGGGTGAATCTTGCAGCACTCTCTAGGAAGGTTGAAGAGATAGACCATAGGAAAATCCATGAAATCCAAACTGTAGACCCGGTTTGCACAATCTGTGAAAAACATGACCACAAAACAGACAACTGCCCAACCATTCCATCCATCAAAGATGTTCTTTTAGGAGGAACACCTGTTGAAGTCAATTCCCTAAACATTCAAAAGCCCCAACACCCAAACACATTCAACCCAAGGTATAATGTCCACCCAGGCTTCAGATGGAAAGATAACCAACAACCTAGCCAACCACAAGGACCAAACCCCTAACCTACACAAAATTTTCATAACCATAACCAATTCCAACCACAAATAGTCCAATACCAACTTCCTCCAGTCCAATACCAATAACCCATTCAACAACCAAATTATCCCCCTAGGATTACCCAACCAACACAAGCCCCTTCCCAATCTGTCCCTCTCCCAATCCTTGAACAACTGTGAAAACAAATGGAAAGGATGAACTCAGAAGTCTCTTCCCTGAAACAATAACTTCAAACCATCAAAACTGGAAAGGAACCCATGCCCACACAGGCCATTCCACAACAATCATCAAGGGGAGAGACAATTTACACTCAAATAATTGATGAACAACTAAAGGCTGTGACAATTTTGAGAAGTAGGAAATCAATTGAGAAACCTGGACCAATAGTTCAAAAACCACCTAAAGATTATAACTCTAATGAAAATTAAAATGAAAAACATGAAAAAACTGAAGAAACTAATAAAAATGTGAAAGAAACAACTCTTCAAAAAACAACCCCACAACCAGCCCCATTTCCTCAACACATGAGGGGGAAAACTAAGCTTGAATTGAGTGAAACATTGAGGGAAATATTCTCACAAGTCAAGTTGAACATTCCACTCCCCGATGCCATTCAAACCATTCCTGCATACTCAAAATACCTTAAGGACCTCTGCACATTTAAAAGGAAATTCTCACATAAGAACCAAGTCCTTCTGGAAGCAAATGTTAGCACAACAATCCAAGGAACCCTTCCTCCAAAGATGAAAGACCCAGGATGCCCTTACATAAATGTTGAACTGGGGGAGAAAAATGTTATCAAAGCCTTGTGTGATCTAGGAGCCAGTGTGAACCTCATTCCTTATTCCATGTATTGTCAGTTAGGGCTCGAAGAACTCAAACCCACATCTGTCACACTTCAAAATGCTGATCATAGTATTCGAGTTCCAAAGGGGATCTTAAAGGATGTTTTGGTGAAAGTTGGAAATTTCATTTACCCAGCTGACTTCATTGTTCTGGAAAATCACCCAAGCTTAGGTCCTAGGGAGAAAACCCCAATCATCCTTGGACATCCCTTCCTTGCTACAATCAACTCTGTTATCGGAGTCCGAAATGGGAACATGACCATCACCTTTGGAAACAAGAGTCTACACTTGAACATCTACAATGAAAACTATCAAATTGGGGATGATGAAGAGATCCATGAGGTCAATTGGATAGGTAGTGTTGATAGTGAACTCTAGGAACATCAAGCAATTACCAAAGGATGTTTAAGTCAATAAGAGATTGATTTTCTTTGTTCGCATGAGGGAAATTTGTCTCCATAGCTTTAATCTCTATCAGATAGCTCTATTGATGATTTTATAGAATCAACAATCAATGATACCATGGGTGAAATAAATAACATAGAGTCCATACCCATTCATGAAACCACTCTAGCTAATTTTTTGGATGAAAATTCTTTTCACAAGGAACCAATTTTTTCAAGAAACCTAAACAAAGAAACTGAGTTCAATACAAAGTCTCATCATTTCTTGGAAAGTGATAAACACTATGATCTGGAATTTAAGGTTTTACCTTCATCACTGAAGTATGCGTTCTTAGAGGAAAATCATTCCTTTCCTGTTGTATTTTCTTCCTCTCTTGAATCCGATCATGAGAGGATGCTTCTAGATGTCCTTAGGAGACACAAGAAAGATAGTAGATGGACCCTATCTGATATTCCTGGGATTAGCCCACTTATCAGGGCTCATAGAATTTTTCTAGAATCCAATTCAAATCCATGTCATCAACCTTAGTGGCGAATCAATCCTAATCTCATGGAAGTAGTGAGAAAAGAACTTTTAAAATTGTTAAAATCTGGTATCATCTATCCTATAGCTAAGAGTGAGTGGGTTAGACCAATCCATGTGGTTCCAAAGAAGGCTGTAATCACAGTAATAACCAATAAGGATGGAGAGACGCTTCCAACAAGGGTTAGTAGTGGATGGAGAGTCTATATTAACTATAGGAAGCTCAACTCTTGTACCAAGAAAGACCATTTCCCCTTGCCCTTTATTGATCAAGTCCTTGAGCGAGTGGCGGGTCATCAATTCTACTACATCCTAGATGGATTATCAGGGTATAGTCAAATCGATGCCTCCTTAGAAGATCAAGGAAAAACAACCTTCACTTGTCCATTCGGCACTTTTGTCTTCAAGCGCATGCCCTTTGGGTTATGTAATTCCCCTAGTACCTTCCAGCGGTGCATGATGGGAATCTTCTCGGACATGGTGGGGGATTGTTTAGAGGTCTTCATGGATGATTTCTCCATTTTTGGGGATACTTTTTAGGGATGCATTCTAAATGATGAAAAGGTTTTGTCAAGGTATGAGGATAATAATCTCATACTAAATTGGGAAAAATGCCATTTCATGGTAAGGGAAGGACATATTCTAAGTCATCTGGTATCTGGTAGAGGGATTGAAGTTGATAAATCTAAGGTTGAAATCATTCATCACCTTCACTATCCTAAAACTATTAAGGAAGTGAGGCCCTTCTTAGGACTTTCTGGTTTTCATAGAAGGTTCATTAGGAATTTCAGCTCTATTTCTCAACCACTTTGTGCTCTATTGGTAAATGATGCTCCATTTTTATGGACAGAAAGCTGTGAGGAATCATTCTCTACACTCATGTCAACTCTTATATCTCCACCTATCATGCAATATTCAAATTGGAAACTTCCTTTCGAGCTCATGTGTGATGCATGTGACTTCGTTGTAGGAGCAGTCTTAGGACAACGGTGTGAGAAAACTCCATGTGTCATTGCTTATGCAAGAAAATATTTAAATGATGAAAAAGTAAACTACCCCACCACTGAGAAAGAGTTTCTTTCTATTGTCTTTGCCTTAGAGAAATTTAGGTCTTATCTCTTAGGATCACCCATCATTGTCTTCACTGACCATTCAGCCCTAAAATACCTTTTCCAAAAACAAGATGCCAAGGATAGATTGATTAGGTGGGTCCTTCTTCTTCAAGAGTTTGATTTAACCATTAAGGATAAAAAGGGTGTTGAAAATGTTGTAGCTGATCACCTATCTAGGATGGAATTAAAATACAACTCACACCACCTCTCTGTGTCAGATTCATTTCATGATGAGCACCTCTATTCAGTGAGTGATTGCCCTTGGTATGCTGACATAACAAACCATTTGGTGACAGGTGACGTTCCAAAATTCATGGGGACCCAAGATAAGATGAAATTCCTTTCTTCTATCAATCAATATGTTTTTGATGATCCTTACCTCTTCAAGTTCTGTCCTGATCAAATCATCAGGAGATGTGTTCCTGAGTCTGAACAAGAGTCCATTCTAAAATTTTGTCATGGAGAGGCATGTGGAGGCCTCTTTTCTACAATGAAAACCTCTTCAAAGGTCCTCCAAAGTGGTTTCTACTGGCCGAACCTCACTAAGGATTCCTTCCAATTTTTCAAAAGTTGTCCTCAGTGTCAGCAATTAGGATCCATTTCCAAAAGGAATCAAATGCCCCTCACTCCCATTCAGGTCGTTGAAATCTATGATTGTTGGGGAATTGATTTCATGGGACCCTTTCCAAACTCTAAGGGATACCTCTACATCCTATTAGCTGTTGATTACGTCTAAAAATGGGTTGAATCCATTCCCACCAAGTAAAATGACCATCATGTCTTGATCCGATTTCTGAAAGAGCATATATTTTCTCAATTTCGAATTCCTAGGGCTATAATTAGTGATCGAGGAACCCATTTCTGTAATTGCCCATTCTCTTCACTAATGTCTAAGTATTGAATTTCTCATTATATTTCCACTATGTACCATCCTCAAACCAATGGTCAAGCTGAGTTAGAAAATAGGAAGATTAAGCAAATTCTTGAAAAAACTGTCAACCCCTATAGGAAAGATTGGTGTGAGAAACTATTGGATGCTCTTTGGGAATATCGTACAGCATTCAAAACCATCCAAGGAATGTCACCATATAGCTTGGATTATGGAAAAGCATGACATTTACCTGTTGAAATTGAGCATAAGGCATTTTGGGCAATGAAAAAAATGAATTTCGACAATTCTTTAGCCGAAGAAAAGATGAAATTAGATCATAATGAACTTGAGGAACTTAGGATGGAGGCTTTTGAAAATTCAAGGATAAATAAAGCTGGAGTAAAATCATACAAATATAAGAATATCAAACTCAAACAATTTGAACTGGGAAAACCTATGCTCTTGTATAGTTCAAAACTTCATTTACACCAGGGAAAGTTAAGGTCTAGATGGTTAGGTCCAATCATAGTGCGTCATGTGTACCCCCATGGGGCAGTAGAAATTCAGGATCCCACAAGTGGTAAAAATTTTAAGGTCAATGGTCATAGGTTAAAACCATTCATTGAATCATTCAATAAATAGGAAATAGAGGTAGATTTAACAGATCCGACTTATGAACCAGAAAAAAATTGATAGATTTAGGATCCATGTCGGGCTAACGAAGTTAAACAAAAGCTCTGCACAGGATACAACCCGTGGTTTTCATGTTTCTAATCTTTGTGATTCATCTTTTGTTTCCTTCTTATTAATTTTGTTATTTTAAAAAATATATAGACTGTTGACATGTTCTTCTTTTATGAGTAAGGATGGGTATGAAAGGGGAGCACCATATTCATCTGTGTCATGCGGTGTGATCCCTGAGTAATACCTTACCCAGAAAATATAATGAAGACAATGTATCATCAGTTTATTTTTATTTTATGTTTTGTAGGTATTTTAAAAAAATAGATTGTTGACATGTTCTTCTTTTATGAGTAAGGATGGGTATGAAAGGGGAGCATTGTATTCATCTGTGTCACGCAATATGATCCTTGAGTAATACCTTACCCAGAAATTTAAGAGAAGACAACGTATCATCAGTTTATGTTATTTGTACTTTTTTTAGGTTAAAAAAACAAAAAAACAAAATAAGAATATATATTTTAAAAAAACATTTAAAGGCATGTCATAGGTCATTAAGGAAAAGCTGGTCACAACCGTCCAAGGCATTGGGAGACAAACCAAAACTGAAGGGAGACATGGGAATGCATTTTCAACATCAACCACCAGGTGACTTCATTCCATAATTTTCATTTTCAATTTCTTCGTTGAACATCTATCCTACCCCTTCTATGTTTCAATTATTTAAAAACTGGGGACAGTGGTATTCTAAGTTGGGGTGTGGGAGATGAAATTGTGTGGAAGGAAAAATGTCATTAACCTTGAACATGATAACACACATTCCAAACTCTGAAATTGGATATCAAATAATATTTCATGCCTTGATTCTGATTTTAATGCATGTTTATGTTCATGTGCATAGATATTGGAAAGTGCGGTTGTCCGATGTGATTTTTCACCATTTATATTTTCATCCATTTATATAAAAAAAATACATGCAGGTCTTCTAGATTGTGGGGTTTTAGTTTGAGTTCTTGGGGACCCATAATAAATAGCATAGGATTGGCGATCATTTTAATTTTAACATGAGTATTCAAAAAAAAAACAATTGCGCATAGAGCAATGAATTGACCTAATGTGTGGCTTTCGGCACTTGGGGATCGTGAATCCATATTTTTCAGGCCCAAAGTTGGTCATTTTATCTCTATTTGTGTTAATTTGAATTTGTTTTTGATTGAGTTAACTCGAGATGATGCTCGGGTATGTGAGCATCACTTGGTGCCCAAAGGTCTTTGAGCCTAGGATTCATCGGCGAAGTCTTTCTACATGGGTTGACTCCATTGAGTTCAATTTCAATTACCATGGAAAAATTGCAAAACAAATCCAAAAAAAAAACAAATAAAATAAAAAAATGAGTACTCATCTTATTATTAAAATTTTATTTCTCCTAACGCTTACATCTTTTCTCCCTCGAATGAAAATGAACCCCCATGTCTATTGTGACGCACAACACTTCATTATGCTTAATTGAATTTGGATAAAATATGGAGATGAATTTGAACAGAGGGATGAGCTTAGGATTGAGATATGCCTATGTAGATAGCTTGTTTTAAATTATTTTGATGGGTTTCATATTTCTTTGGTATGAGATCACCGGGTAAAAAATGTGTATTAAAATGTTTTTTGGAAAAGGTCATTCAAATTTCATTTTTGTGAGATATATTTCGCTCGGGAATAGAAAAACTCTAGTTGGGGGGGGTGTGATTAGACAATAAAAACACATATTTTGATTACATTTTTAGGGTATTAAATGTTCATTTTTGATCTTATGGGCCTGAGTTAGTGGATTTTAATTTTGAACATCCATTCTCATCATTTGTGCACTTCATGCCTAATATGCACCAATTTAGGCCCAAAGTTTCATATGATTTTAAAGAATGTAATTATAAATATTTTAATTTCATATTTTGGGAAATGTATATAAACATAAATATGAACATTTTTCATTAAGGGATCAATGGAGGATTCATAAAGGATGATAGGGATATTTGGTGATGAAAGGAAACAATTCTGGATAAGGCAGATTGGATATCATACCACTGATGGGAATGTGGAGCCCACAATATAATCCCAATGAAGCCCAGAATTCATGGGTTTCTAGAAGACATATATAGGAACAAATAATGCTTCTGGAAATGCTGCTAATTAGTCCCAAATAGTGGTGATTAAGGGGGGCCCAAGTTGAAGATGTAATTCTTGGCCAGATTCTACGGCCCAGAAAAACATTCCACTATTTATATCCTATCCCACGAATGGATTATTATTTTGGGCTACAATTTTACATGCTGTTAGGGGACATCCGAGGCTTAATTTAAACCTACTAGGTACCACTCAAATTCTGCCTTCTATAAGGTCCTTTAGGCGCATCTTTCCGGTGGATGCAAGCTGGCTGCAACTTCGGGGCAAGAAGTGGAAAAGTCTCTCTACATTAATGTTCCACCCACCTTTCCCCAACACAATTAATTAAAGGCACATGGGATGTTGGGGGCTCGGAAAAAGCTTCATTGTTTCCTATTTAAGGCCGTAGTGGTGGATGATTTAGGGATCTGGGAGCTTTGTTTTGGTTGTAATGTTATTATGCCAAATTGTCTTTGTAGCATTATTCCTTCCCATTTAAGTTGTTCGAATCACCTTAGTTTTTAATAAAAGTTCTTATTATTATCTTGTTCTGTTCTTATATCACCTTGATACCGTTTTCTCAAGGTGTGAACTTTTTCACACCAAACCTTGTGATTTTTTTCTCACAATGGTGGAGTGATCGTTATTTTTGTTGTTTTTACTTCTTCAATTCCACCCTCGTAAGTCTACTTTCCGCTTCAGTTGAGAACTTGTCATCAATAGAGGGATAACTCTTTTATGGGTTGATCCAAAGGAGTAGAAAAGGTGATGTATTGAATGTTATTTCTCACTCTCTAAATGTTATTAATTTCTTTTAATTGAGTTTCTTTCATTCAATGATTTTTATTCTTCCTCTTCCTTATTGAATTTATTCACCCCACATTCATGTGCTAATTATATCCTTTACCTTGGAGTGCTCATGAAAATGATCCTACAAGTTTATAGGTGATTATCATGTGTTGTGAAGGTGTTTAGTCAATAATTGATGAGGTTAGTTTGAATTCATTGCATTAATCCTTCTCGAGTTAATGAAATTAAAATCGTAAAAAAAGGAATTCATTCAATCCACCCCGAGCAATAACCTAGGATCAAATCATTTTTTGATAATTTTAATTTACATAGATATTTGAGTGATCTTTTAAAACCATCTACAATCAACCCAAGTTGGGAACTTCATATAAAAAAATCCATCTCTTTTTATAGAGTACCTAAAGGATCTTCTTAGGACTCTGAGGATTCGACAACCCATGCTACACTGCAAGCGACCTCTTAACCCTTAAAACTTGGGAAAATTGGGGCGACACCACAAGTGCCATTAAACTATATGCTTGATTTGTCATTCTTTGAATTCTCAGAAATTGAACTTTCCGGTAGAACACCATGGACATGGATTTATTTAGGAAATATAATTTCCATCAAAGGGTCTGAGATATCAACTTCCATTATAGAACATAAGAGAGAAATCCTTTCTCACACAATTCATTAATGCAGTATTACTCATGATGCAGCCAACATATCTTACCTCACTGCAAATATATGTCATCATAGTTTCGCAAATACATCTAAGTGTGTGAGTCATAATTCCCATTAATAATAATCATAATTTCTATAGTCCAATACAAACATCTTCACAAAAGAACATCCAATGACACTTATAAATGAGGATTTCATACTATCGAGTCTCGTTCTCATAATATCATACTGGATATCACCAAGTATGTACAACATGAGAAGGTTTATCAATGTCTTATGATTCTCTACCCCTAATAGCCTATATCATTTGTGTCCTCAAATGATATCATCCAACTATATAGAATTTATCTAAGAATAGTTTCACGACACTTCTGAGTTCTCCTCATAGAGGGGAACTGTTATGTCCTTTTAGTGCGACAACTACACTTGGGAAATTATCACATGAAATTTTACACAGAGAACAATCATGATGAGATAAAGAGTTTATTGATATCAATAAAATGAATATGTGTTTATCAAAAAGTACAGAGAAGTTTGTTCTTGGGAACCAACTCCATCAAATATTTTATCCATGATTTGAGTCTTATAGTTTTGTTTTTACACTTTTTTTGGTAGAATTAATTTTTCGTTAATTATTTATGGGTTATATTAATAATAAGAGATTGAGATATATATTTTTTTCTAAATTAATCGATTTTTTGGTAGATAATGTTGGTTAATTTTGATCAATATTATGATTTTTATATCACATATACTCCTGGAATGGGTTATTTTACTTTTGATGCTTTGATTAAAATTTCTTATAGTGAGGATTAATGGTTGAGGAGTGGGGAATTGAAAGAGATGAATATGTTTTCATTTAATCATGTTGGAAATTGGAGAATAATGATAAGGCATGGATTTATTAGATAGTAGTGTCATCTTCATTGGTACGAAAGGAAGTGTGGTATCAGTTGGGTGGCGTTCAGGTATATGTATGGAGAGATTAGATTATGAAATGTGATTCTTTAAATACTTGGATTGAGACTTAGTAAAAGTTAGTGAAGTTATCCATTCCTAAGAGTATATTTAGAATTGACCTTGCATGAGTTCCATAGTTTTTAGTTGGATGTGTTTTTTTGTAAATTAAATATGTGTCATGAATTTGAGATATTGTTTTGGTGGTTTGGGAGGAATAAGGTGGTGGATAAGTTAATTTCTAATTGAATTATGTTCTAACGGTTGAAAGTGGAACATCATGTTCTAGTGAGAATTATTGAATCTTACAAAAATTACTTAATGGAATTGGGAGGAAATTTTTATATATTTTATTATGGATTTTCATAATTTATTGAAGGGGATTTATTTTATTTTGGCTATCATGGATAGATTAAGGTGGTTGGATAATTTCTTATAGATTAATGTATAACATCACCCAATCTGTAATTCTCTCATGTCGCTAGAAAGGGTTTGTTATAAAACATCAAGAGCACCTCCCTATATGCCAGATGATTCCGACCAGAAGAGGGGGTGTGAATAGTAAAGTGGGTTGACTATACAATCTAATATGAAGTGACATAGTAGTGGGAAAATTCAAAACAAAATGGAAATTTTCAAATTAAAGTCAAAATGTAGGATAAAAATAAAAGACAACATAATAATCCAAAAAATAAATAAGGAATAATGTAATGACATGATGGAATGTAACTAAATTTCATTATAGAAAAGTATTTGAAAATAATATAAGAATCCAATAAAATACACAAAGTATCAGGTCATGATCCTCACATTGGTCCCATCTCCAAACTCCAGCACATCCGCAAACAATCTGTCAAAAGGAAAGTCTATTTCCCTTGTCCAAACCTGTATCTAAAAAATCTACTTGGGTACCAAATGAAATCTCGAATATGGTGTGATTATAATACATTAGGTTGAAACCACCATATATAAACAATATCAGTCTCATAAAAATTGTATTCAATAAATAAATAACTATGTGTATTAATTAATTAAAAAATTATTAAAATAAAAAAACAACTATTTTCAACTCTATTATAGAATATCCCTAAGCATGTATTATGACCACGCCAAACAAAAAAAATATAACCAAGGAAAATAACCTACTTCACCACTATTCCAGAATATCTTTGATAATGTCTTATGACTATTCCAACCACCACCATAAACCGTAGTATAGTCAAAACAATAAATCTAGGTCAAATCCCTATAAGCATCACAACAACCAAGATGAATCCCTATAAAAATTATAGCATGAGACTGGGAATATCCCACTCTTTATAAGAATTACAACATTGGACTAGGTTGAAACTACTCAATATTATAATTATGTCATATAAGTGTTCAAGTTCCAGGTACGAACCTGATATATAAGAATTAAAACATGTAACACAATCCATGTTGTACAAATTGGATATCAAAATATCACATCATATTTCTCAATCATTAATTATGATAATTTCCATTATTCCTTATTATTCAATTTTTAATTTAATTCATATTTGTTTAAAAATAATATCAACAAGATAAAAGCTAAAATTTAGAGATTCCATAACATGAAATCACCCTAGATCACATGTCATGCTAAACCTACTTCAAAAAATTTTCCAATTCAATTGTAATCATGGTTCACTCACACCATGGGATGCCATAATCCAGTTTAAAATCAATTCCAAACCAAATGAAATTCCAGGAATGATTTCATTCCATTATTTAATTAATTTGGGTTCACACAATTATTACGAAATAATAATCTTCCATAAACTTGACAATTTCCAAACCATAGGGTTAAGATTTAGATTTTGTACGTTTATCTAATGATCCAAAAATGATTGCAATGGAAAACAACCATGAGGAAGAAGATGTGGATGATTGGAAAGTGGTTCACAGATCAAAATAGATCTTGATCAAAACCAAAAACGAAATCAGTAGAGGGATTTCACCATAATGGTTAGAGAAGAAGGAATAGAAGGAAAACACCTAACCAAAAAGACCTAACAGGGATTGCTCACACAACAGGGAAATCAAGAAGGGAAGTCGGCACCCCAAAATCACCTAGAAAAAACCATAGGGTATAGAGAAGAGGAGTTTTAGCTGAAAAAATGAGCATTCAGACACACAACATGTTTAAAATAGTCGATGGATCATTTACACAACATGTAATATTATTACATGTTTTGAAAATATTTCTAACAGAATATTCTGAAAAACTCATCACCTTGGATTTATTTTATTAAAACCCTCAATCCATTACATGATTTTTAATCCATTTAAGTTGTGTGTAAATGTTATGAACTTTTTTTTGAGACCATTTTTCTTTTAAAGAATCCAAAAACCTTTTAAGGTTTCTCAAGTCACCATGAACCTTTCAAAAAAGAGATGATCCTTAGTTCAGTTGGTGGGGACTCTTCATGTTCATCCCCAATACCCAAGATCAAATCCAGGCGGAGGAATATTCCTAGGTACTGTAGTAGTACTATAGCCATTACTATAGAGGTTATTATAATAGTTATAGTTCCGTATTATCCAGTATTGTATCAGCCGAATCTATTCACCTTCAGTCCACTAGTTTCATCCCCGATTACTTCAAGGACTTTGGGACACCAAGGACCCCAAGTCATTAAGGATTTCAGGCCACTTCAAGGACTTCCGGCCCCCACAGGGCCTTTGAGCTACCTTAAGGCTTTCATGCAACAAGATGTGTAGATACAAACTATAAATAATATATAAGGAACAAGATCTAGATAAGGATTCACAGAATGTATATTCACTAGAATAGAGCTATCGGATTTGGAAGAATGGGATGGTTTGAAAATTTCCATCAGTACCAGGCCTATACCTCTTTTCATTGGGAAACTAGGAAAATAGCCATGTGAAGGTGGAGAGTTGATAATGATGCAGATACAGGGAGGGGCAGTTCCAAGTAGTCAATGTTTGGGAAGAATTCCAATAAGACCTTCATGTCATGTAATGTCACGAAGCCTACATGCCATGTAACGGTTCCCATTAAACCCTTAAAATGGGAATTATTAAAAATAAATAAAAAATTGAAGGCTATTGGTAAATTCATACCATGAACCTATGAAAAAATTAAACCATTTACAACTGGAATCCATTAATTCAAACAAGGATTCATCCCCAAAATTTAGGTCATTTTCTACAAAAAAGATATCCTCGTGGATACTATTTAATGTTTCTCAATTTTCCTTGAAGCCCAAGATTGTGCTCATTCATAGGATATATTTTCACTATAAAACCACTTCATAAAGATAAAATTAATGAAAAACTCATAGAGATACATACCTAAAAATGATGGGATCTTATGACCACCAACCTTATAACAGCTCGTCCCTGAAATTCTCCGAGAGTTAACGTGACATCTCAATAAACCATTATGACCACTATGTTTTCATATTATACTCCCTTTCCAAGGCCTCCTTTTAAACTCA
Organism: Viscum album; assembly: GCA_963277665.1. NCBI lineage: Eukaryota > Viridiplantae > Streptophyta > Magnoliopsida > Santalales > Viscaceae > Viscum > Viscum album. Next base: position 577,030,960 of record OY728120.1, read on the forward strand.
CCCACACTTCCACTTCACCCGAAACAATGATATAGTCCTACCACGAGGATATTTATCACTACGATCCACAGCCCATATCAGATTCTCCTCAAAGGACTCAACCACACAAATCTAAATTTATTCTACATAAATCACATGGGAATGGTCTAGATGATATATCCATAGATGCAAAACTTGGAAAACCTTGATCATGGAACTTTATCACTTTGGAAGGGCTAAATGGTATGCCATTAGACTAACCCTTTCCACTTTTTCAAATATCCAGGAGAACAAGGGTGTGATATTTCCCTGTTTCCTGATATAGAACTACCCCAACCTATGATACACCTGAAGGAAAACATGATGACAAACCATGAATTCTAGAGTTCATCTCCAATTGTCATCATATGATTTCTTCTTACTATGTGAGGTCACAAACTAATGTCTAATCAAATTAACCTGCTCAGATCTATCCTTCATGAGACTAGTCCAAACAAATACATACTCACTTACCTCTAAAAACGAAATTAGTGAAAACATGGACTTCCATACACATCCTCAAAAGTTTCTATTTTAATTGATTACTAGAAGCTACTATTATATGAAAAATCCAAGAGTTCTATGTGTTTCTCCCATGAACCTCCAAAATAAAAACTATGGGCTCACAAAATTGATCCAGAACCTGAATTTTTTTCTCAAAATCAGACTATAGATGATATGATATGCTTTAAATAACTCATGATACAAGGTATTTCTAATGACCCTTGATGAAACATGATTTTAAATACGGATCTCTATCTGAAATGATAATCCAAGGAACACCGTGCAACCAAAACACCTCATACACATAAAGACTTCCCAGATAATGAAATTTGAAGGTTTACCTAATAAGAAAGATGCTGGATAACATAGTTTGTTGATCCAAGAAAACCATTAAGAAAATTCATATGGGTTTTCCTGGGTAGTTTGGTCACAAAATCCATTGTGACATCTTCCCATTTCCACTAAGGAATGGGTAAAGACAGATCCCAATTGGCCTCTGATGCTCAAATTTCTGCAACTAATAAGTGAAGAATCTAGTTGGAAGCTTTTCACCTCCTTCTTCATTCCTGACCACCAGTAATTTGAATGGAGATCATGATACATATTTGTTAAACTTGGATGGACCACCCTTCTATAAGCATCAAACTCCCTCATCATCTCCTCGAACAAGCTTGTAAGAACCCATAATTGTCAACAAAAAAGAATTTAATTACCATTGCTGAGAGACCTTCCTAATTGAGTCTTCCCCCCATATAATTTTTCTCTACTAAATGAACCCTCCAAATGAGAAAATGTTTCAATCAGAATTTGGTCCAAAAGAACATGTATAGTAGATGTTGATGTCAAAGCTGCTCTCCCATAATATTCCTGAACATCTAGATGCATGTCTATAAGGAGGTCCATTATCTTCCATTCATCACATGAATACCATACTTCCTCTTTCTATATCTTTTGTATAAATGAATCACTAATGATATTTCAATTTCCTAGTGTATAGGCCAATTCAATGTCTAAATACTGTAGATACTCGACCCACCTCCTACGATGTGGTTTCAGGTACTACAGAGACACGATGTATTTAGGCTCTTGTGATTCATGCATACCAAAAACCTGTCAACCATGAGATAGTGTCTCCAAAATCTCAGGAAATTTACTAATTCCACTAAATCTAGATCATGACTAGGGTAATTAATCTCATGTGGTATCAAATTTTTGGAGCCATAAGCAACCACATGATCCTCTTGTATCAAAACTGCTCTGAGTCCAACTCGGGATGCATCATAGTACATGATATATGCTTTACCTTTCAAGGGTAAAGTAACGATAATTGATCAGGTCAGCCTACCTTTCATATCCTGAAAATATTAATCACAAGAATCAAACAAAACATCACTCCATTATTGGTCATCCAGGACATTGGTTCTACTGAACATTATTAATTTTGGGTAAAACACTGGAAATGATTTTCTAAACCCATAATGATTCAAATATTAATGATGATATTGGGTTGTTCGCAAGATATCATGTATAAAACATTCTTGGGGTCCAGAAACACTCCTTCCTCTTAGATAAAATAACCCAAGATGTGAACTTCATTAATCTAGAAACAACAGTTGGTTATATCAGTATAAAGTTGATTCTCTCCCAATTTAATCAATATTATGTCATGTTTTTTGGATTGATCATAACCTAAATGATAGTACCCTATGATATCATTGAAAAATAATACCAAAAACTAATCCATAAAAGGATGAAAGATCAAATTCATTAAGGCCACTAATACCGTATGTGCATTAGTAAACCCAAACGACATCACTATGAATTCATACATGGAATAACATCTCATAAAAGTAATTTAAGTTATGTCTGATAGTCTAACCTTTAATTGCTGATATCCCTTTTGATTCCTTCCAAATGAGTATAGGATAATTCAAAAAGAAAGGTATACCTAAATATGGGTATTATCTTCCCCACAAAATAAAATGAAGGAGAAGGTGGCTAAGACCTATGGATCATGAGATCCTCCAAGAGACTCGTGATCGCATGACCATCATAAGGTCATGAGAGGAATCCATGAGAAGCTCATTACATATGGTGGTTCTTGCAGAAACCCCATTTGACAAGTCTTCCTACTATTATGAAGGCTCTATAAAAAACCAATGAGTGCACACCAATAGCCGATATACATCCTTAGGCCACATAGTTTGTCATTGGAAAATGAATGAAAAATCCATATGAAAATAATTTGAGAATAGACATAGATGATATCTAAATGAGGAGGCCCCCAATAGCCAAACACATCATGTGATGCACCACCAAAGGGAAGAATATTTTCCCCTTGAAACATCCATGGAAGTTCACATTAATCCCAAACCATTGTAATATAAACCAAAATAGATAAAAAAGGAGGAGAAACGAACTACTCATGGATGTTGAAGGATAGGTGACATGCCCATAGAGATTCGCCAGACACCATGAGACCACAGTGACATGTTCTCCTCATCTCACAAAATCCATTTGACTTTTCAACCTAACCACAAAAAATTCCTAGGTTATATCCATGAAACTACATGATTTCCCTTTGGGTCCCTAAGTAAAAGAAAATATTTTTTCACAACATTCTCATGCACCCCCATATGACTGATATTGGTCATACGAGGCATTATTAAAAAATCATGTAAATATCCTTGATACCACTCAAGTAAATTCTCATAATCCTTGACCTATTTCAAATAAAACTAATAAGATTAAAATGGAGTAGGTAAGAGCTCTCAAGGTCACTGAAATACATGCAATGAACCCAGTACGTCATAGTGTGATCCCATAAGACCCCATAATAAGTTAACCAGAGCCCACAAAGAACCTTTTCAAACCATGATTTCCTCATGAAATGTCCCAAGAAAGGCCTTGATCTCTCAAAAATGTCATTGGTCAAGGAGATGAGAAAATATTGAAGTCATTCAACATTCCTACAAGATTAATTAAGTCTTCATTAATTTTAAATAAACCAATAATGGTAGAATTGATGGAGGAGACTCAAGACCTCTAAAAACGAGGCAACACACTTGGAATGGCCCTCGATAATATCTCATTAAAATTCATGATTCTAGGCCACATTTTTATACTTCTGTTTGGATTCATGCGACATACGTAGTGAAAATCAGAAAATAGTCTGGGTGGAGAGGCTTATAAATTCCCTACCTCATTGAAAAATAATTGTTTGGCAACTGTCAATCTTACACTACTATGACTTCTCACAGAAGAACTCTCAGAGTCTTTCACTAATGCTAAAGAGGATTTTTCAGACAATGATGATCTTGTGACTTGAAAGTCTTCCAGGAGGTAAGATACCAATGAGATTTTGGAACAATCTTGTGCCATGCATATTCACATCGTGTGATCACTCACAGATAATGTAAAATAAGGCATGTGAACAATATCACTCATGTCTTATCGATCACATGAGAATCAAAATAAGTTTCCATGGAACAAATCTAAGTCCCATGTGACATAAGGGTTTGAAAAAAGACTAAGGGTGTCGGACTTAAACCAAAATATGTTCACTTACAATCCTGCATTTCATGTGAACTCCTCATTGACGCATGACAACACCATGAAATTTGACCTAGATCTTATGACACTTCTTCAACATACTATTTGTGTCATGTGAAATCATTTGGAAATTTTAGTGAATGTCACATGGTCCCCATGGGTGTGTCACCTTATTCTCATGAAGTCCCTATAATGTTTTTTACACAAGACTCACAACGTCCTTCAGATTCATCTCTTGACTCATATAATGAATTGTAATCATGTCTTCCACTTCACGGATGCATCTAGGCATGTATAAATTGGTCTAGAGAGACCCTATGGAAGAGTTATCCAAGACTCATGATGATCCATGTACATATCAACTCAATCTCTAGATGGCATCCAAGGATGTTAACTAATTCATGTGTTACCATACAAGACATGTTGTATTGACTCTTGCGTGTCCCTTCATATGTGTCAACAAAAAACTTGCAAATGATGTCAGGGAAAGACTTTTGGATTGTGAGAGTCCCACTAGTCATGTATACAGGGATATAAGGGAATCATAGGACTTGATCTCCATATTCATCCCCAGTATATAAGCCCCAACCACAAGATAAACCTCATAGTGTATGTCCCGACAAAAGGAAACTACAATGACTCAAATTCCATCCATATTCAGGATACATAGGCCAAATCTCCTTGAGGTTTGATCTCTATATTGATCATCCTGGGTGATCCCAGTATTTATGTCCCATATCTAAATAAATTAAATTGTTCACTCGCTACCCCTTGGTTCTCACAACAAGAATGAATCACATGGGATTAAGGAATTTCATTGGTCATGTCATCTGAATTATACCCCCAAGGATGAAATGTAAGCCTCATATTGTAATCCCCAATAAGGTGAACTATGAGAACTCTAATTCCTATAATAACCAAGATACATATGGAACCCCTCAATGACCCATTCTCAAATAAATATCCACTTAGATATAAGCCTTATTGAAATGAGACTGTGACCATTGGGACCTAATCATTCCCATTGGCTAATCAATCCACCTTATCCACTAGAAAAATAAGAAATAAACTGAACTATGATGACTTGATTCCTCTAACAACTAGGATATGTTGGATTCCTTCATAAGGACCAATCTATATAATAAATTATTTCATAATTTTCCTAATACATAAGTCTTACACCATGAGAAATGATTTTTATCATTTACCATCCCTTGTTTCTCACACCGAGCATAGCACATGTGGGATTAAGGAGTTTAAATAGTCATGTGATATTCATTAGAAGTCTTTATAATGACAAGGGAAACCATGGAGTGTAATCCCAGAACAAATAAACTATGAAAAATATGATTCCTGCCATAATCGAGATATCTAGGATGTTATTTCATGACTCGATCATGAAAAAATGGTATCCCAAAACACCCATATATGTCCTTTCCTTGTGATGTTAAACTGCATGAGTCCAATGAAATACACGGTTTTTTATCCCTAACATAACCAGGATATATAGGACAACTCAAAATGGATCAATCCCCTCCTTATATTATTAACCACCTCCTTGTGTGGTACCACATTCTAATGCTCTTGTTTATATGGATTCACCACATTTTGAAATCACATGTTACTAGAAATGAATGTAGAACCTCATATACATACAGATAGATCTACTAATGAAACCCGAATATTCTACACATAAAATAGAATTAACCAAAATCATTTTTTACGAAAACTAGTCCCGTATTATGATTTGTAAGAGATTCATCAAAAAATATTAAATCTAGAAGAGTTCCTTAGATTATGAAATAATTCCCTCAAAAGGGGTGAGATTGGGCTGACCTTCCATCCACTGCACTAATTTGAGTCCCCAAGAGTTTCTAGGATTGAAAACCATGATGACTATCACCCATGGGAAACCAGGTCATTACCCAACTATAGATGGGGGGATCCATTGGGATTTTTTTAGATAAATGTTAATAGAAGCCTAATATTCAGGATTTTTCACAACATAACCCCCTCCATAATCAACCATAAAGAAAAACCAATTCCACACCTTGAAATACTATCAAAACAAAAATGGTGAACCCGACATGAATCATGAACATGAAAAATGATCAGTTATCAGCTTTCAGGCCATTTTATGTGTAGCCAATATGGACATAAAAAATTTGAACCCAACATAAGTCTTTGAAATAAAAAGTTATCAGTTAATATCCCTCAGAACATTTTTAGGAACCTTGTATACAAAAAGGATTAACAAGCCTAACGTGAGTCTCTATGGTCATTTTTTTGATAACCCTATACTAACAATGAAGTTAGGACTACATGATTTTTCAGATGATCCTATGTAACGAGGGTTTTCATAAATCTATCCTTGTTTTGACAAGTAAAAATGAGTGGAATTGATGAATCAGGAATATCAAGACAATTGTGTTAACCATTCATATCTGATTAAACACATTATTCCTAAGATATTGCAGCAATTGGTGGTCTTGTTCATTATTGTCTACATAAATTCATATATTGAAAATATCCCGATTCTGTATAATGTCTTCATCTTCTACCATTTTCTATGGTAAATCATGTTTGGTCACAACCACCTTGGTTCACAATGTGATATCACATAATCAAAATCTCTAAAGGCTGGTGGAAGACACGATGGTCAGTGATTACCACTGACATGGTACAATCCCAACATTGGATTCCTCCCATGATGTTATCCAAGCATAAGACCTATAAGTCCACATTACCTAAGAAAGGATACTTCCATGCCAGTAGCCATTTCTACTACAACCAACCACTTCATGAGTTTATCCCCGTAGCAAGAAAACTACCACCATCCATATATAAGATGAATTTAGATCTGGAAGAAAAATATGGATCCCTTTAATTTTGAGTTCCATTGGGGAGGGAACCTATAAATCACCATCACTAAAACCATCCCACCAGTACCCATAATATTTTGTTGAGGGTATAATCTGACACAATGTTTCCTATGATGCCCATGCACAGGAAATAAAGAAGACTCATTGGAAGAGGAAGGAATTTGATATCTAGAAGAGGGATCATATCCCCACTCCAAATGAAGATTCCTATTAGCATATTATAGTAGGAACTAATAAGCATGATCTTATCCCCAATCAGTATGGACATGTATGTGGGCATATTCCGACAACAAGAATACAGGGGGCACATATTCGTACCCCAGGCATAATTTGTAATAGCATATTTAAATGGAATGATGAGGAAAGATGTGGGTGCATATTAAAAAATCAACTGAATAAATCATCCAATATATAATGGGGAAGGGAAATGTGTAGACTTATATCCATGCACACGCATTCCTAAAATGCCAGTATATTTCTGCAATATCTGAAGAACTCCATCGGAAGATTCTGAAACTGTTGCAAATAAAGGTATATGAACATATTATTATCCCTATTTCTAGGGAAAATAAACACTCTAATCATTGAAAAGATGTTTTTTACATGAGAAAACACACATTCTTTATCCCATAAAGGATGATTATCAGTATATTCTTGTAAAGGATAAGGCATCATATTGGGCTCATATTCTCGTTCCAACTAGGGATCACCATGTGAGAGCTACGTATTCCTCTGGACATGGTAACTTGCTTGTCAAATAAGCCAGGTGGGATATTCCAAGGCCTATGATCATTCCTATACCCCCATTCTAGATGGGTCTCAACACGTGAGAGGGGAAAAGCCATGGGACATGCACATATTCCAGTCAATGAATCCCATCAAAATACTGTAAAGGCCTTGGATCGGGCATATATCCATGTTCTAGATTGGGGTGAACAAGTAATACTGGAACAATCCTCTAGACATGATCATATTACTGTTGGTGAATCTTCCTGGAATATTCTAGTATATCCTAAAATCTAGGTTCATATTCCTACTTCGACCAACAGAGGACTGTTCCATCTTCATTCTTAATCAATCCAAGAGTATGCTCATATCCCATTCTAGAGGTCTGTTAGAATATTCTGGTGGGGAATGCATATTATGAATAGGCACATATTCTTGATCTAATGAGGGATCACCAGTGAGAGAGACACATACCTCAGGGTAGTCTCATATTCCAACCATGAAGGAATGGGACATATCCTAAAGGCTCAGGATTGGTATCATACTCCATTCATGATTGAGGCTCACCAAGTGACAATGACACATGACTCATGACAATCTCATATTCCTATCAATAATGAAAAAACATATTGGCTACTCTAGAATCTTCATATCTATAGAGATATATTCCCAAAACATCAACTAATTATATGAATTTTCCAAAAACCATTATATAGTAGGATCATATCCCTATAAAATCTCATAATATAGGTCGGTATATTCAGACCACAGTACAGAACATGGACCATATTCCCAATCTCCTCAATTCCAAGGTCCTTAAGGACATTCTAGAAAAATTCTCAACACCCCAAGGGTTTATCAAATCTTCTATCTAGGAGGAAGTAGAATTCATTAATTACCATAATGTTCCTCCTCATTGTAGTGTGGATATGGATGAAAAGGACTCTACTCCTAACATACACCATGGTCAACCACCCTAAGATGAAATATCTTGTGAACGAGAAAATCATCCCCTTTCCCAAAAACCTCCATATAGAGAGGTTCCCCAATCCGTGACAGCTTCATATAGAGAGGTTGTCAAAACATCGAGTTCAATTGCATATGTTTCTCCATTAACATCCTGCAATACTATACTCCTTCCAACAGATGACCATCAAAACCATCTTCCATGGTATGGCTAAATGGAGGTTTTTATGTCTGATGAAGAGTAGTATGACATTGACATATGAAGAGAGTCAGCTAGAAATAACCTCCCAATCATGTTATATCCCCTCAACACTTCACACTATGAGACCCTAGATGATCTTGAAAAGGAGTGCATGCCTTATCTATGCTAAAATATGTGGGCTACTCATCAGAGGATGAAGGATTTCCATCTCCTTTATCCAGGATATGAGGGTCACCTTCAGACCATGAAGATACTATGTTTTCATATTTACTTGGCTATTATCTCCCAAGATTATGATCCAAAAACAAAAAATAATCGCACAAATATGAAAAATGCTTCGACCATTTTATAACAACTCTTTGAAAAATGATTTTTAATTCATTTCATGCATGAATATTTGAGAATGTGGACAGTATTGTGTATCATAATTTTCTAGTCCACTAGAACAATAGAACCCCTCAAATATTACATCCTATAATGTTATAACCTCTGGTGAAATAAAAGGATTGGGTAATGCTCAAGACAGCTGTTCACTTCAATGGAATGATCCAACTTCAATGGTGAAAAGAAATCATCGATGGGGAGAGAGGGTAACGAACTAGGCCCATCAAGAAAATGAGACTGCATTTTTGGATTGGTAGGTCAAATTTGTTGTTTTACAGACAACTTTTCTTAAATAATGGTTCTTATCATGGGATTCAATGTCACCCAACTCCTACTAGAGCACAAATGTGCCACATAAAATTGGCTACAATTGTAGCTTCCATAGCATCCATCTATGAGAAAACTTAGATCACCGGGCTATGGGAATATATAACTCCACCTCCACCCCTCAAATTTTAAATTCCAAAGAGGATTTGGTACATCCCGGTAGTAGCTGCGAAAAAATCCAATCCCCCATGGGATAGGGGAATTTGTCTCTCAATCACCGTCACCATGTTCATTGTTCCAAATAAGAACAATGTATACATGAAATATGATTCCAGATCAACCTCATCCTGCTAGGATGGGGGCACTTATATCATCATGTTCATCCAAGGAGTCATAAATTCCCCAACTAGAGCCAGTGGATCATGAAAAACAGGACTAATCAATGCAAATTGTAGCCCCGGGTAACCCCCACCCCATAGAGATGGGGGAATTTCATCATCATCATCACCACAAATAGAATCAGTCTTCTCCAAGATTATAGAAGATAATCAATGGTCGGCATCCCATTTATTCCTCCAACTTCAAGAGAATCCGTTACTAGTTGTGGCTCTTTTGTCAATCATGCCCATAAACTCATTCACATTCACTGTTCTTAGACCAATATAATAGGTTTGTATGACAAAGGTAATTAGACCACACTAGGGTCACAATACAAAATAGCCCAATATAGCCAAGGGTTCAAATACCAGACCTAAATAAGATGGTTCATAACTAACATGTTGCGTCAAAAGTTATGGTATAACCACCATTGTGTGATATGACTCAATGAATATCATCATTTATGACATGAAATATATAATGGATCAAAGAAAAAATGAATATGCCTTCAACATGAAAAAAATACCTTTGGAAGAGGGTGATCTGGATGCACCAAATGAGGCTGCACTTACCCAAAACCAAAGGAGGCTATAAAATATGGCACCTACAAATATTGAATTAACACTTCCAAGATTGAGCATTACAATGTGAAAATTTAATGCATCATCCTAATCTCCATCAATAATAATTTATGTTCTTTCTCTAGAGGAATAGTTGTAACAATATGAGAGTGAAAAAAAAACTCTCTCACAACTTAATGAGTAGAAACTCAAGGGTAATATCCCTATTGGATATCATCTTCATCTAGAGATGAATATCATCCATCACATGGCCGATCCACCTACATGCGTGTAATCTAATAATTTGAATGGATTCAGACCTAGGAATCCAGTCCATATAATTGAGGAAGTCTAAAATGATCATGACTTCCCTCTGTTGTAGTGAAAACCTCTTCCTTTTTAGGGCAACCATTCAATACTAAGAAAAATTACGAATCAAGTGGAGATAAAGATAGGGAAATCTCAAAAACCCCCTACCACTCCCTATGGATGAGATACAATGTAAAGACCCATAGAATTCAAGGGAAATTTTTTCTTAGTTTTTTTGGGATTTTACAAGAACGCAGTTTCTGACGGCACCTAATTCTGAGGCCCGGTGTGCTCAGAATCAACTTCTGAAGTTTTTCTTGGGTACGTTCAGTGAACGAACGAGTGGGTTTTTCTAACTTTTGAACTGGTGCTCGGAATCGAAATATGAGGGCACCGATGAAACCACAATGCCGGTAATTTCTTAGGAACACCTTTTCTGGAGTTTCATTTCCTCGGGTGTGGTTCTTAAAATAATGAGTTAATTAATGAATAAAATAAAATTGTGCAACCAATTTTATTTCTTCTATGTTGTTTTAACCTAATTATGGATGTTGGAGTGGGACCCACTATATCCTACTCCACTAAGTAGGATATTAGTGAGGTGGGTCCCACACGAGCCACACCAATTCAACTTCATCAAACCCCTTTTTTGTAACACACCCGCACCCCCTATTAAATGCCAAGTCAACACTCACATTAATTGCATGGTTAAAACTCTTCAATTAATTTAATTAATTGAATGAACTATTGTGAATTTAAAATTGAGTTGTTGGATTGTGTGTTAATTAATTAAGACAATGTCTTATTTTTTTAAGGGTTATTCGTTGTACGAGAAGGATTGGAGAGTAATTTCTCAAGCATTGAATCCTCATCTTCCTCCTTGAAGAACGCAAAGAACACACCGTCACTGACGAAGAACGCTAGCCTCTGACGAAGGATGAAGAAGAACGCGAAATCCTCAGAGATCGACGATGCGATTCCATGTACCGCGACGCTGAAGATTATCTTCTCTGTGATGCTGATGAAGCTTATTGAACCTTGTTCTGCGACGCCGTCTCCCGCGGTGATTATGTTTCCGCGACGAACCTTCATTCGACAACACCTTGAGGTAGGGGTTAATTTTTTTTTTTTGGAATAATATTTTCCATTCTTCATCTTTTATTTGGGGCCTCTTGTTATCAAATTAACGGGAGTATTCTGGACCACATGAACACGGCCGTACCTCCTCCCCCTTGGTTGTTTTTTTTTGCGGATCGAAATAAGGCGGCGCGGTGCAACGACACCGCGCGGAAACATGGAGGAATGCGACGAAGAAGCGTGGCGCTGTCACGCCGCACTGTGGAGGCTGAACAAAGCCACGGTGCCATTGCGTCGTGCCGGTCGGACAAGGCCGCGGCTCAAAGATGTGGCAATGCAAGGCGGGGTGTTCGGAATTGCAGGGTGATGGCACCTCGAAGGGCGGGACCGTGACGGTCCCGGGTTGGCAGCATCGGCCAGCCATTTCGGAGGGATACCAGGGGTCGTAACCCCCGGCTGTCAAAGAGGAGTGGCACCCACATGGGGGGCCGTGGTTTCAATCAAGGGGGGTAGCCATCCCCCCTTTCCGTTCGGCTCATCCAGCGCCGAGCTGGCCGTGCCCGCGCCAGGCCAACTAGCCGCCCAGGTCAGCCAAGCCGCCCAGGATGGGTCGTGCCGCGCTAGCCGGGTCAGGCCGTGCCAGTTGGGCCGGGCTGTGCCCCAACGGGCAGGACCCAGAACCGGGGCGGGTCGACCCTGTTCGGGCCGACCTAGGGGTTCGCGGGCCGGGTCGGGCCAGGCCCCAAACCCCCTAAAACCGTACATGTTCATTATTTTTCCCATAACATGTGATAAATACCTCTGATTGACACAACATAAGTTTATATGAGATCCTTTGATCAAGACGGTCATTTCGGTATATTAAACTCAAGGTTTCGAATAACCTTGGGTACGACCGGGTTGGTTTGAAAACGAAACCAACCGGGCCCTCGGAGCAGAAACACTTATAACTTGAGCTCCGAACGTCCAATTGACATGCCGCCAACTTTTTTGGATTCTTCATAGTGAGACAGACCTTTTGGCTTACTCCTCTTGAGGTTTGGATGCAGTTGGAGTGCGGTCGGGTTGTTTTTGACTTAAAAACGAACCAGGCCCCTTGAACCAAAAAGCCAGTAACTCTCAGACCGTGTGTCTGATTGACGCAACGTATGTCACGTTGAGTTCCTTTTGACGATACAGAACATTGGGATACATCACATCTTGACTTAGTGTCAGTTGATCTATCGGCCCCTTGGCTCGTGGAGCGGACCCTCCCCGAATGATCTTGCTATGTGCGGGAACCCTAGAGCTGGCTGTGGCTGCGACGACGATGACGACTGTACATATATCCTCCGTGGGTTCGACGGCGATGACTACAACACTTAGCGATCCTGTGTGGATCAGTGCTTACCGATCCTGTGTGGGTCAGCGCTCAGCGGTCTTGTGTGGGCTAGCGCAAACCGATCCTTTGTGGGTTAGATCCTGTGTGGATCATTGTGGGGGTTAGTACCTATGGATCCTGTGTGGGTCCGATGGCTTAGATGAATCGGTGGCTACATCTGATCATCTCTATCATCTTACAAAGAAGTATACCTGTGTGAGCTGAGTCTTGACTTTCAATCTTTATCTTCGATAATATTGACTTGATATCCTGTGTGGATTTCGTTATGCTTTCCTATGTGGATTGGGTTATGTTTTCCTATGTGTATTGGGTTGTACTTGGGATCCGATGTTGGAGCTGGGCTGGAATTGATGACTTAGGTATATGTATGGGAATATACCTAAGTAGTGTTGGATGTTACTTCATGATTGTACCTTTCATTTTTGGATTATCCTTTGTGGATTCTGGGAGACCTTCGGGGGTCTCGGGGTCCCTACTGAGTAGCTTATACTCACCCCTGTATGGGCTATTCCTGCACTACGTTGTGTTGGATGTAGACGACAGACAACACTGATCATGGTGGAGGCTTGTGGAGCAAGTCGGTACCTGGAGGTGGACCACTGGGCGGGACGTACACGGAACGGACGGCTGGACCCATGGAGCTGAAGAGACTATTTGTACCCACCCTTCAGGTGGGACTTCTAGTGGACGGCTTGAATTTGCTACTTTACTTTCAGTTGTTGTACTTCCTTTACATTTGTACTTTACTTTCAGTTTGGGTTTGTATTCTAGCCCACTTACTTTTCCCCACTTACTATTGTACCCAGTTTTACTTAGTGATTACTTCTGCTTGCTTACTCTATGGTGTTTGTTTACTTTATAAAGGCAATTCCTTCCCCTTTTTTCTGTATTTACGCCTTGGTGCTAGTCGCTAGTCCCTGGCCTATGGGAGGCGGGCTTGGGGTAGTCACGGAACGAGCCTTGAGGACGGGTCGTGACAAATTGGTATCAAAGGAGTTCGGTTCTACCACAAAACTCTGGACTTTGATCTTTCTTCTGTGTGAAGTAATGGTGTTAAGAGTATTAAGTGTGGTTATCAGTCTGGGAGTCCCGTGTTGGTGCGGTGGCCAACGTATCCATACATCAGGACCCTGACTTATGATTTCCGACTCAATGCACGAAAACATTAATTGCATTTGCGTTTCAAGTTTTCTTTGTGATTACATTTTTTCAGCTCACCAGGTATACTATATTGACTGTGGCGCACCTGTCTCCTTTTAGGATGGCCCCACGATGGCAGCCAGATAGGGTTCAGAGTTTTGTGTGAGACGACAGCCCATCGAGTGACGAGGCCTCGGTGTAGGGCCCTATTACTGCGGAGGCACCGACGGTACCTCTACCCCCCGAGCCACCGATTCCACCAGCCCTAGCCGTTGAGAGTTCACGTCGCCTTGGTGTAATTCATGAGTTTCAGTTTCAAAGACTGCCTAGGTTCCATGGGGAGACGGACCCTCTGGCAGTTGAGGATTGGCTGGAGGTAGTTGTACGAGTTTTCCGATTGGTAGGGACACCAGCAGACCTCATGGTCATCCTTGCAGTGATTCTCCTGCACGCGGCAGCAGGTAGATGGTGGATCATGATGCTCCAGGTGCACGACGAGGCATCTCTCCTCTGGACGGACTTTGAGAGATTCTTTTGCTCAGAGTCCGTCCCAGCCACCCTACGTGTGGTGCGCATCCATGAGCTACTACAGCTGCGGCATGGCGGCATGGTGATCACCTAGTACTCGGTGAGATTTACTGATCTCTCACGCTATTCGATGGACATGGTACGAGACCCATTCTTCTGGACCCGGACCTTCGAGCAGGGATTAAGGCATGAGATTAGGGCATCACTGATCTCCCTCAGCATTTCGACATAGGCAGGGGTACTGGAGCGAGCCCTTCTCATAGAGGGATTTCTTGTCGAGCATACACCAACAGCGAGGCCTACTGCAGGGTGGCTCGTAGCAGAGTCTTCTGCAGCCGGCAGTTGACGGATGTCACAGGGGTTCAGGCGGACCATACCCTCAGGCGGACGACCTCAGGACACTGGCTTAGAGGATCGGGGCACACAGTGCAGAGCCAGTCTTACGAGGGGCACACAGTGCTACGCATGCGGTGGGCAGGGCCACATGGCTCGTGACTACCCGACGCGCTGTGCAGAGGAGCAACAGACAGTTGAGGGACCACCCAAGCAGAGGAAAAGGGTCGAACGTGGTGGTCCTCAGGGAGAAGGAAGATGAAGCAATGGAGTTGGCCGAGCAGCGGGTGGTGGGAGACGCTTTGAGGCTTTACCACCACCACCACTAGGAGGTCCACCCCAACCACAGGGAGATGGCGGCCAGAGACAGGAACAACTTCAGGAAGCGGAGGTCTACAACCACGGCGCGCCCGAGATGATTCGAGGTACTATCTGTGTCTACTCCACCCTTGGTGAAATTCTTATAGAGACAGGCGTTAGTCATTCTTGTATTTCCATTGTCCTTGTTCGGAGCTCTGAGATTTCGACGGAGCCGTTGGCTCGATCCTTACGGCTAGAGACTCCTATGGGAGCAGACACGATGATTACGCACTGGTTCTGACATTGTGAGCTTACTATAGGAGGCAAGAACTTCAGCTGGGATCTTCTTGTAGTGGCGTCGAGGCCTTACGGCGTCATCTTGGGCATGGATTGGTTATCTACAGTCCATGCTCATATCGACTGTATTAGGAACAAGGTGAGATGTGTTCGCACCGATGGGAGAAGGTTCACCTTCACTGGTGAAAAGGGAGCCTTTGTAGTGAAAGATGGACTCACGCAGAGGAGAGGACAACCCATCACTCATCAGTTGGCTAGCCTCATCCTAGGACCAGTTGACGTGTGGAGTCCGAGTTTTCCTGTTGTGGTGGATTAGTATGCTAACGTTTTTCCTGACGACATTCTAGGACTACCTCCTCGCAGAGAGGTAGAATTTTATATTGAATTGTACCCCAGGACAACCCCGATATCCACCCCAGCATATTGGATGGCTCCCATCGAGCTTCGAGAGCTACGGGTACAGCTGGAGGACTTGCAGG
Source organism: Viscum album (assembly GCA_963277665.1). Taxonomy (NCBI): domain Eukaryota; kingdom Viridiplantae; phylum Streptophyta; class Magnoliopsida; order Santalales; family Viscaceae; genus Viscum; species Viscum album. The sequence goes on from OY728120.1 coordinate 577,047,243, forward strand.
GCAGGGGATTCATCCGACCTAGTGTTTCACCCTGGGCTTCTCCGAGTTTATTCGACATGAAGGCGGACGGGAGCTTGCGACTATGTGTCGAATATCGTCACCAGAACCAGGTGACTGTGATGAACAAGTATCTGGTACCGAGGATTGACAACCTCTTCGATCAGCTTAAGGGAGCATGGTGGTTCTCGAAGATAGACCTTAGGTCATGCTATCATCAGCTCAGAGTTCAAGACGAGGATGTGCAGAAGACGACCTTCAGATGTCGGTATGGCCACTATGAGTTCTCGGTTAGTCCATTCGGCGTAACCAATGCTCTAGTAGTGTTCATGGGACTCATGAACAAGATTTTCCAGCCTTACCTTGATCGATTTGTCGTAGTCTTCATCAACGACATATTGATATACTCGACGACTGAGGAGGAGCACGCCTACCTCTTGCGGGTTGTACTAGACACACTCCGAGAGAACCAGATTTATGGTAATATCTCGAAGTGTCAGTTCTGGTTATGTGAGGTTCACTTCTTGGGACACATCATCTCTGAGGCGAGAGTTGCGGTGGACTCTACGAAGATTGAGGCAGTGCTAGCTTGGGAGCCACCCAGGAGCGTGATGGAGGTGCGGAGTTTCTTGGGTTTAGCTGGGTACTACCAGAGATTTGTGCCAAACTTTTCCAGAGTTGCGGCACCACTCTCAGCTTTGACGAAGAAGGGGAAACCCTTCGTGTGGTCAGACAGATGTCAGCAGAGCTTTTAGGAGCTGAGACAGAGATGGACTAGCAAACCTATATTGAGGCTACTGGAGGAGGGAGTATGGTACATAGTCTACTGTGATGCATCAGGGACCAGACTCAGATGTGTCCTGATATAGAAGTGAGTAGTGATCGCCTATGGATCACGAAAATTGAGGCAACATGAGTAGAACTACGCTACCCATGACATGGAGTTAGTAGCAGTGGTCTTCGCACTGAAGATGTGGTGACACTATCTGATGGGCAAGCATTTTCAGTCTACTCTGACCACCAGAGTCTCAGGCACATCTTCTTGAAGAAGGACCTGAACATGAGACAATGGCGATGTCTCGAGTTCCTCCAGGACTATGACTTTGAGATAGTCTATAATCCTATAAAGGGGAACGTAGTAGCCGATTCTCTCAGCAGGAGGACGGGCATTCAGCTACTTGGGGAGGTGACAGAGCAGCTAGCCGCTTTGCGGATATCCGTCGTGGATAGAGATGGAGCAGCCTTTTTTTCAGTCACTCACAGTCACTCCTCCACTACTACAATGGGTCAGAGAGGCACAGCGTGGGGACATTGACTGTGAGACACGGTGTGAACAGATATCCCCACGACAGGCACCTGATGGATTCTCTATGGGAGGAGAGCACATCATCCTTTTTAGAGGATGTGCCATGGTACCAGTTGCTTTACAGGAGGAGGTGCGGAGGGAGTTTCACACTCCCCCATTAGCGGTACATCCAGGAGTTGAGACGATGTACCAAGACCTCAGACGACAACACTGGTGGCCGGGTTTGAAGAAGGTTGTGGAAGAGTTCGTTTCTCGATGCCTCACCTGCGAGTAGGTGAAGGTAGAGAACCAGGTACCTGTAGGCTTGGTACAACCCTTGGAGGTCTCAGAGTGGAAGTGGGACGGGATATCTATGGACTTCATGACTGGACTTCCACGTACGTCCAGAGGTCGTGACTCCATTTGGGTGATTGTCAACCGACTCACCAAGTCGGCCCACTTCTTACCCATCTGAGAGCAGGGCTCAATGGAGAGCTTGGGACGCCTCTACGTTCAGGATATTGTATGGCTTCATGGTGTTCCATCTTCTATCGTCTCCGATCGAGATGTTCGATTTACTTCCCGGCTTTGAAAGGGGTTACAGGAGGAATTCGGGACGCAGCTACATCAGAGCACCGCCTTTCACCCTCAGACGGATGGTCAGACAGAGAGGACCATTCAGACTCTCGAGGACATGCTCCGTGCATGTGTCCTTGACTTTGGTCATATCTGGGAGGATCACCTACCCTTGTTGGACTTCAAATACAATAAAAACTACCACTCCACCATCGGGATGGAACCATACGAGGCGTTGTACGACCGACCTTGCATATCTCCGCTGTGCTGGACAAACCCTGGGAAGTCAGCACTTGTGGGACCAGAGATGGTCCAGGCGACAATAGAGAAGGTACAGGTCTTCCAGGAGGAGATGAGGATAGCTCAGAGCTGACAGAAGTCTTATGTTGACAAGAGGCGGATACCACTAGAGTTCGAGGACGGAGACCACGTTTTCTTGTGGGTCTCACCTCGACGTGGATTATAGAGATTTGGCTGAGGTGGCATGTTGTCTCCGTTCTTCATCGGACCATTCCAGGTCCTCAGTAGGATAGGCGAGGTGGCTTATTGCCTGGCTCTACCACCTCAGTTGCACCAGGTGCACGACGTCTTCCCCACATCTCAGCTAAGGAGATATGTGCACGACCCGACGCATATCATCGAGCATGGGGAGCTAGACATTGATGATGGGGCGAATTTTGCCAAGGTCCCGGTGGAGATCGAGGATTGATAGGAGAGGGTCCTATGTAGACGGTTGATTCATCTAGTACGCATCAGGTGGCAGCACGTGAACCTCCAGGAGAGAACTTGGGAGCGGGAGGCTCAGATGTGTGCACAGTATCCACATTTTTTCCCCTAGTTTATGATGTATCTTTACGGGGATCTAAATCCCTGAGGTGAGAGTAATGTAAAGACCCGTAAAATTTACGGGAATTTTTTTTATGAATTTTCTTTGGGATTTTACAAGAACACAGTTTCTGAAGGCACCTAATTCCGAGGCTCGTTGTGCCCGGCAACAAATTATGAAGTTTAGATCGGGTACGTTTAGTGAACGAACGAGCAGGTTTTCCTAACATTTGAACCGTTTCTCGGAATCAAAATCTGAGGGCACCGATGAAACCGCATTTCCAGTAATTTCATAGGAACACCTTTTCTAGAGTTGTGTTTGCTCGGGTGTGGTTCTTAAAATAATGGGTTAATTAATGAATAAAATAAAATTGTGCAACCAATTTTATTTCTTCTAAGTTGTTTTAACGTAAGTATGGTGGTTAGAGTGGGACCCACTATATCCTACTCCACTAAGTAGGATATTAGTGAGGTGGGGCCCACATGAGCCCCACCTATTCAACTTCCTCAAACCCCTTTTTTGTAACACACCCGCACCCCCTATTAAAAGCCAAGTCAACACTCACATTAATTGGATGGTTAAAACTCTTCAATTAATTCAATTAAATGAATGAACTATTTTGAATTTCAAATTGAGTTGTTGGATTGTGTATTAATTAATTAAGATGAAGTCTTATTTCTTTAAGGGTTATTCATTGTGCGAGACGGATTGGAGAGGAATTGCTCAATCCTTGAATCCTCGTCTTCTTCTTTGAAGAAAGCGAAGAACGCACCGTCACCGACGAAGAACGCCAGCCTCCGACGAAGGATGACAAAAACGCCGAATCCTCGGAGATCGACGACGCGACGCCGTGTAATGCGATGCCGACGATTCTTTTCTCCGTGACGCTGATGACGCTTACGGAACCATGTTCCGCGACGCCGTCTCCCATGGCGATTATTTTTTCGCGACGAACCTTCGTTCGACAACACCTTGAGGTAGGGGTTAATTTTTGTTCGTGGAATAATATTTTCCGTTCTTCGTCTTTTATTTAGAGCCACTTGTTATCAACTTAACAGAAGTAGGCCAGACTACATGAACATGGAAGACCCTCCTCCCCCTGGGTTGTTGTGTTTTTTTGCGGCTCGAAAGATGGCGGTGCGGTGCAACGACACTGAGCGGAAACATGGAGGAATGTGGCGAAGAAGCGTGGCTCCATCACGCCGCGCCGTTGAGACCAAACAGTGCCGCGACGCCGTTGCGCAGCACTGGAGAACTATGAAGAGGCCGCGACCGGAGCAGGGCCACAGCAGAGGGGCGCGACACCGTCGCACCGCGCCGGTCGGAAAAGTACGCTGCGGGGCAGCCGGAACCGCCGGCCACCGGCACCTCGGATGGCGGGACCGCGGCGGTCCCGCGACGGAAGCACTGGTCGGCTGGTCCGGGCCATCCGTTTCAGAGGGAGAATGGGAATCGTAACCTCTAGCTTGCAAAGAGGAGCGGCCCCCACGTGGGGGGGGGGAGTTTCAATCAAGGTGGGCTGCCCCCCCCCCCCTTTCCGTTCAGCTCGGCCAGCGCCGAGCTGGCCGCGCCAGCGCCAGGCCAACCGGCCACCTAGGTCGGACCGGCCGCACCGGGTCGGGCCGTCCAGGCCGGGCCGGACCCGAACCCGGGTCGGGTCAACGCGGTTTAGGCCGACCCAGGGGGTCTCGAGCCGGGTCGGTCCGGGCCCCAAACCCCCTAAAACCGGACAGGTTCGTTCTTTTGCCCATAATATGGGATACAGACCTCCGATTGACGCACCGTCAGTTGAGATGCAATCATTGGATCAAGATAGTCGTTTACATATATTACACTCAAGGTTTCGGAGAACCTTGGGTATGGCTGGGTTGGTTCGAACATGAAACTAACCGGGCCCTTGGAGCAGAAACGCTTATAACTTGAGCTCCGGACGTCCGATTGACGTGCCGTCGACTTTGTTGGATTCCTCTTAGTGAGATGGACCTTTTGGATTACTCCACTCGAGGTTTGGACGCAGTTGGAATGCATTCAGGTTGGTTTTGACTTAAAAACCAATCGGCCCCCTAGAAAGAAAAAGTCAATAACTCTCAGACTAGGCGTCCGATTGACGCGTCGTCTGTCACGTTGAGTTCCTTTTGATGATACAGAACATTGGGATACATCAACTCTAGACTTCGTGTTAGTTGATGTATCATCCCCTTGGCTCGTGGAGCGGACCCTCCCTGAACGAGCTTGCTGTGTGTGGGAACCCTAGAGCTGGCTGCGGCTGCAACGACGATGACGACTGTACAGAAATCCTCCGTGGGTTCGACAGCGATAACTACAACACTCAGCGATCCTGTGTGGATCAGTGCTTACTGATCCTGTGTGGGTCAGATCCTGTGTGGGTCAGCGCTCAGTGGTCCTGTGTGGGCCAGTGCATACTAATCTTGTGTGGGTCATTATGGTGGTTAGTACCTATCGATCCTGTGTGGGTCCAACGACTTAGATGAATTAGTGGCTACATCTGATCATCTCTATCGTCTTACGAAGAAGTATAACTGTGTGAGCTGAGTCTTGACTTTCAATATTTATATTCGATAAGATTGACTTGATATCCTGTGTGGATTTCGATATGCTTTCCTATGTGGATTGGGTTATGTTTTCCTATGTGGACTGGGTTGTACTTGGGATCGGATGTTGGAGATGAGCTGGAATTGATGAATTATGTATATGTATGGGAATATACCTAAGTAGTGTCAGATATTACTTCGTGATTATACCTTTCCTTTTTGGATTATCTTATGTGGATCGTGGGAGACCTTCGTGGGTCTCGGGGTCCCTACTAAGAAGCTTATACTCACCCCTGCACGGGCTATGCCCGCACTATGTTGTGTTGGATGCAGACGACGGACAGCGCTGATCGTGGTTGAGGCTTGTGGAGCAAGTCAGTACCAAGAGGTGGACAACTGGGTGGGACGTACACGGACCGGACAACTGGACCCGTGGAGCTGAGGAGACTATACGTACCCACCCTTTAGGTAGGACATCCAGTGGACGGCTTGACGTTGCTGCTTTACTTTCAGTTGTTGTACTTCCTTTCCAGTTGTACTTTACTTTCAGTCTGGGTTTGTATTCTGGCCCACTTACTTTTCCGCCATTACTATTATACCCAGTTTTACTTAGTGTTTACTTATGCTTTCTTACTCTGTGGTTTTTGCTTACTTTATAAAGGCAATGAATTCCCCTTTTCGTCTGGATTTACACCTTTGTGCTAGTCGCCAGCCCCTGGCCTATGGGAGGCGAGCTTGGGGTAGTCACGGCACGAGCACCGAGGACGGGTCATGACATACAACTTAGACCATAGTCCCCTTAGAGTTATTTAATTTCATTGAGTCCTGGGATACTCAAATGGATTCCATGGTAGAGAGACACACACCATTAATGTCTGAGAGGAAGCCATATCCTGAATGTGTGGATGTCACTCCACCTCCACCCAATTTCTTGAAACCTAAATTCTCTACCTTATATAGAGTTGGCGACCCAGAACATCACCATACACACTTCGTATCACTATGAAGGTTAATTATGGGACCTCAAGATCAACATGAGTCATAAAATCTAAGCAGTTTTGTGCAGAACCTGATAGGGCCATCTTTTGTTGGTATGACAACCTGCTAGCAGGACCAATTGGATGATTGGAATACCATTATGATCATTTCCTTTATTAGTTTATCTCAACACTTAGGATGAAAAAAATTTCATCCTAACAAACAACAAGAAATAAGAGAATGAAAGGGTGTCAGATTTTATTTCATGGTGGAAGGGTCTATCCTATTTAATTAGCATATGTCTCTCATAAGAAAAGATTCTAGAACTCTGATCTAAAAATATTAGGGATGTTTTGTTTACACCTCTCATCCCAATGAAGTATCCAAGTGGATTCCACGAGTTCGTATAAATCAATTTTTTAAATTTTTGAAATCTAACTAATTTTTTCTTCAAATAAATACAATTTTTATCATATCTATTAATTATGTTTCACATGGTTCCATTTAATTTTTATTTAAATATACAAATAAATAAGTATATTTTTATTTTATCTGATCTAATTAATTCCATTGGAATCAACACATTACATGATTTTTGTGTGTTTTATGAATGATTTAAAAGGGAATATATTATTTATTTATATGAACATAGTTTTCCCAGATACATGTGTCTTAACCTAGTGATTTTTTCCCTCCAATAATTTCTTCTTACCTAATTTACTTCACTCAAGGTTGACCACTCATGAATTTCCATACACTCCAAACTAGGGTTCCACTATCCCTTGGATTCACACCTCCCCCCCCCCCCGATGTTCTGATCATCAATCTACCTCATCTCTTTCCATCTCAATGTCCCACTCCCCAACCTCTGAGTATTCACTATTCTGTTCTTGGAAAATCATGGTTAAGATCTAACGTGTTTCCATCATCTAAAAATCCCATTTTTTCATCAAATGGTAAATATATCTCAGTCTTCCTTCTCCAAAGTCCTTGATGGCTCATCAAATAACCCGACGGAATGTTCATCACATTCTCATATATGTTTACAAAAGACTCAGTGAAGATATTCTTGAATCTGAAGCCACATTCAATAACAACTATTCATCAATTTCTCTATGGTTATGAAATATTCATTAGAATATTTGTCACCTCTATCTACCTTTCCAAACCGTGAACAATTAAAGTACTTATAAATTCCAAGAATAATCCATTAATTTTCATATAGTCTATTCTTATTGATACCATCTATACATATTTTATCTATATTCATAAAATTTGTTTCATTTTTATATACATATTAATTTGTATTGTGTTATAACAATATGTGTGTTTTTTTTCATTCAACAAATAAAAATTCAATTTTTTCAGTTAGTCATAAATTATTTACCTATTCAGGTTTTTAGGGTTCACACTTTCAAAACATGATACAAATTAAGTAATCATAACTGATTTTATTCGCTAAATATGATATAAAAACATTTTCATTTCATCTATTTAAAATTAAATTTACTCTTGATTACTGATTTGTAAAAATCTATTATAGTATATTCTTTATGTAATTTATTTTTTTTTACAAATTATATCATATGTTTTATACACAAAATTCTGCATACCATGACTTTCCACTCGTTTTGATACATTATGATACTATTTTATCTATGTTCATAAATTTTTAAATTTTTTTGTTAAATAATAAATTTTTTTTCTGTTATTTAACAGAATATTTTTTCAATAATAAATAGTTACTACCATTTAATTATTTCAGTTAGCATTTATTTACCAATTTGAGTTTTTGGGGATCACAATTTTTTTTCAACCCCAAGAAAACATTTTGCAGTATAGGCATGCCTTACTAATTTATTCAATAATGAAAATATACAAAAAAAATCTTCTTAGCTCTTGAAAATTGAATGTAATGTTTATTATTGATTTGTATAAAGTGTTTGTAATTCATGTATTATTTAATTTATATTTTCCATGGCCAATTATATTATATGTTGTATACACATAAATATGCATATCATTATTTTTTGGAACTCCTTGAAATTACATTTAAAGATAAATGAAATAAATATGAAAGCTTCTTCATGATTGAGAGAATAAATGTTTCATAGGATAGTATTAATGAAATAATCAAAAACTTGTTTTTATATAGGTATTTATCTTTACATGAGTTTTCTTCATAAATTATGAATCTTTCACAATATGTGTTTAATTTATTTCAAAAAATTGAGTTTTAAAATCTCGTGGAAATTATTGTATTAAATATAATATCATTCCACCTACTCCAATACATAAATAAATCTCACCAAATGAAAACACACATAGAGGAGCCTGGTTGAAATTATTAAATATATCTTATAATAGTTCGTTAAATTTAAATTTACCAGTATAATTTTTTTCTAACATAAATAAATATAATTAACATAAATTAATAAAATTAATTTTCTATTTAATTTATAGGGAATGAAAAATGTGAATTTTTTTGACCTTATCTATTATATCAAATAAGAATAAATAAAGGAAAGATACCATTTTTTTATATTTTCATCCAATACGTATGTGTGATGTCACTATATTATGATGAATACTTTGCTGCATATATAAGACTTGTATATAATCATGGAATGTGTCTTCATTACTCATGTTAGCTCTGACGAATGATTAGGTTTTGTTAATTATTCAACACTTATATCAATGCCAGAGTATGTAAAACTCATTCTAGTGCACAATGTCTTATCTCTTAGTTCAATGATATTTTTTCTAAGCAATCGGTTTTTACTAGAAATAATTTCATTGATAAAGTCAGTGGAAATTTAACTTCATTGTCAAGGAATTTCATATTACAAATTGAAACTCAAATAACATACTTTACTTATAAACATAGGTATTGTATAGTATCATTTTTTATTGTATAATTTAATCTATACTCAGGACAAACTTATATTGTGTTTTCATTTTCTATCCAATTTTCATATGTTCAATATTCAGGGAACTGTATAACATTGAGAAGACAAGTAATAAGAAATGGTGTGATATAGAATGCTTCACATTTTATTGGTCTATTCAAATAAAATATATTTATTACTATTCATGGTTTACTATCTTCATGAATATTACTAAATAAAGTATAAAAAAAATTATAATAACATTTGTTACTATAGAAAATTCATTATTTTTACAAACCATGGAATACCTACGTTGGTTTTATAACATAAACAATCTAATTAATATAGAAAAATTATAATAGAGTTTTTGATATTATTATTAATTTCTCATTAACATGTTATAATATATTTCACTGTCATCTTATAATATTCAGATATTGGAGATCTTTTAAACATTTTCATATATTATGGTTCAAAATTTTGATATGATGAGGGAAATAAAAATTGTGGTAAAAGTGATAACCAATATTTCTCTTTATACTGCTCATTGGAAAATATTATGTAGGACTAAATTATTGTACGTACAAAATACCTTAAAACACTGGTTTTTAGTTATACCTATACCCAAGAAAAAAATTCCAAGAGAACATCCATATTTACAATGCTATGTTTACATTCACAGTAATGGGTGGTAAGGTTGAAAGATCGATCAACAATGTTGGGTTTCCAAAAATATTTTTATTAAATGGGAAAAAATAAAATCACATAGGTAGTTTATGTCCTCCTGATGGAAACCACAATATTTTGAACAAGTTTACATATATGATATAGGAAATGCAGCTCAAAATAGAATACAAGCAATTAGGAAACTATAAAATTCATTATCGTATCTATTGATAAAATATTTTTCTTATTTAGAGTTTAAAATTTTGTATAGAATGTTTTGATGAAAAGAATTTTAAATCAATCAAATACTATAATAACTTTAGGAAACTATAAAAAAATGATTCACGAGAAAAATGATTTACCTAATTATTCGAAAATTGTAATGGGTGTTTTTAAGTCACATAAAATTATAAATTTAAAGAAATGAATTCTTAAATGATTAGGAATAGATTTAATGAAATATAAGTTACCATCTACATCTAAAAATTGAATTCTTATAGTTAGAGTCATTAAAGATATTAATCAAGAAAGGAATATAAGAATACAATTAAATAGTTGTTATCTATAATGGAAAAATGAGCTTCAGCTATTGTACCTTTCACTACAACAAGAACAAATTTTCATAAGTGTCTAGGATTTATATATTGAAAATATATATCATTATGCCACATCCTTCAATACAAGTACACATGTTCAGAAAGTAACCGTGAGAGACTTCTTCAATTATTATTTCATTCCATTGATGGATCGACTCTAATCTATTCCAAATGGATGTTACAATAGTTTATTTTATATTCTTATGAAATGATAGATTTTCAAAGACTATAAATTATTTTTTAATCAAAATAAATTGGTAATTTAATGTTACAATGCCTTATAATATCTATACCTTATAGGGTATTGTGAAGGTTCTTTATGTGTAACAGCCCGCCCCTCCTCATTGGCTTGAGAAGAGATAAAGTGGTATTGGACATAGGTGACTTCCCTATGGCGATCATGCAGGTCGCTTAAAATTGGTGGATGATTATGATGTGGTTGGGCACAAGGATCTTTCTGATCTTTGCTTCCCACACAATAGGAGTGAGCTTTTTGCTGTTGTTTTAGCACAGAGGGAAGAAATTTCTAATCTGAAACATCCCTATTTGGTTGTCAATGGAGGTTTTTTTTCACAGAGGGGCGATTGTCTTGGGAGGAAGAGATCTACATCAGAGGTTCTCAATTTCTATCGGGTGACCTAGGCTTTGATAAGTAAGGGCTGACACAGATCGGAGAATCCAGGCCGCGACATTCCTATTGGGTTTAGGTGAATGCGGATCTGCGATGAGTTTTGACGGGAAGCTAGCTGGAGAAGAATTTAGAGTTTGGGAGGGAGGACACCTGGGACTTATGCGGTTTCATGCGTCAGGCGAAGTCTTGGTTTTGTTGGTTACCGAGACGACACAACGCACCTCATGCGATGGAGGTCGGCTGGAAATGGGGGGACTCGGTTGCTGGTTGACTCGACAATGGAGGTCGAACGGGATGGCGATCTTAGGTGAATATTGTGGGATCCTGACGGCAGTGGATCATGGGATCCCATTTGTTGTGATGCGCGATGCTTTAAGGGTCGGCTGGAAATGGTGCTAGTAGGATATGATGTTTGGACTGATGGCGGGTCATTGCAGTGGGAGGCTGGTGACAGGACTAGTGCTTGGGATGCTTTGGGGACACGGTGTGTTGGCTCCTGGTTTTTGGTGCGAGGCGCTGTAGCCAAAAGCGACGAACACGGTGGTCAAAGACTAACGGCGGGGTGTTTTGGGATCCGGGAAGAGTTCATGTAGGCCCGCCTTCAACGGGATGGTGGTCAAAATAGGTCGCAAGGCTTCGGAGGCGAGTAGTTACGCCAGCGAGAAGGGATCCCGGTGATTCATGGTTGTTTAGTGGTCCAGCATCTGTGTGGGAGCTGGTGAGGGTGATTACGATGTTGAAGGTGGATTTCTGTGGTGTCTTGGGATGCAGGTCACGACGACCTCGGATTACGTTTGAGGTAAATTGGCTGATAGATGGTTGCGATGACATGGGCTGGCTCTAGCGATTGGTGTGCATGGAGGATGACCTCTGGATGCGATATTTAATGCATCTTCGGGATGCACAATGTTGGGATGGAAAAGGTCAACATGGATTGGGTATCTACCATCAAGGGGTTCTTTAACTACATTTTGACGTGTGATCATCCGTGCAAGATGACTAGAATTTATGATTTTACATTTTGGGCCTTTTTCCATTGTAGGATTGTCAGGACTGTTTCGCAATGTTTTGGACCTTTGGGCCATTTTGTTGTTGTACTTGTGGGTCTGCATGCCATGATGGGTGTTGTATGGTTGTTTTTAATTTTTAATAAAACTTTTAGGGGTCATGGATTTGGGTTACCAAATTCATGATCAGATCTGTTTTGGTATCCAAGATAAACAAGATAATTCATGAGAATAAAAAATAAAAATCAATACAACACCAATACAGAAAAACATCATATTACAATGAAAAAAGTAAAAACAAGTACACGTATAAGACTATAAGTAGAACGAAATCGGAAACAATGTGGAACCATCACATACCAAGATATTGGAACTCCTAATCTCTAACTTTATTAACCAAACCATGATGTCCGGAATCACTATTCGATATGTATGCCACATGAACGGTCCCTATATCTTAGTAGAAAACATCTATAAATGCATAGAAGTTCACAAGAAGCTTTTGAATATAACACGAAGTAGGATTTCTCCCAAATTCATCCCAACACCCATCACTAGGACATGAATAGGATAGTACATTTTAATAAAACAGAATAAAAGATGGAAAAAAATAGGAAAGGCTATACATAATTTTCATATAATAAAACATAAAGATAAATATTCTGAAACAATTTAATTTAAATTTTAATAATAAACTCAGTTAAAACACACAAATAGATATAATTCATTCAACCATGGACCTCCCTATACTCATGAGTTGTGGGTTATACTATCAAAAAGCCATCACTTTGTGACCAATTTTCCGTTGGGTCTTTCGACCACGATCCATCCCAAATTATCATTATTTTATTTTCATACTCCCAACCATTACCCAATGAAAATTATTATTATTTTCTAGTTGTATATACAAAAATCACCCATAAAACATGAACATAAACACAAACCACACTCTTATGCCAAAATATCTAAGAAATCATTGATTAAAAAACCCATCTTTCAAAACCAACAATTTTGAAATCACATCAACATGGTTTTTCCAATTAATTCAATAAAATATTTCCAAAACAAAATAAATATTATTTAGAAAAGATCAATCTAAAATGTTCTATAATTTTATAGTGGCATAGAATCCACCTACCTCAATAATACTTTCAAAAATGATCAAATATGGCTCCACATATTAAATCTTTTGTCTCCCATTCATTTACAAAAAAACCAAGAATATATCATCATAAAAAAATCCAAACCCATAGATCTGGGTATAACAACATTGATATATGTTTCTAAAAAAACTTCCATGAGGTGATCCAAAATTATAAGGGTGATTGGAACACTAACCATTGATTCCACGAATAACTTATCAATGATTTGATGTCATCAGAGTTTTGATATTGAAAGGACCATAATTTTCCAAATTATACCCTAAAAATTGAGAGGGAGAGGAAAAATACATGTGAGAATAAAATAAATGACGTACATATGTAAACATATTGGGCATGAGAATTTATATAAGGGTAACTCATATACATGTCATGTATTTTTTCTAGACCATATACGTTGAAAACCACATCGCCTTATTTTTTATTTTCTAGAATAAACTTTTACACAGTGTGTGACTTTTACAAAACGTCTATTTATTATTTGGGGTTTTCCAGTTGCCATCCCCATGGTTGACACCTCTAAAAAAATTAAATTGAGTCCCCTGGAATATAAACATGCATTAAAAAATGACATACTTCAAACCATGGGTGCTGCATTCTCCCCAAAAAGAGATTTTCATCCTTGGAAAGCCATAATAAATGTGTCCAATGTTCCCACATAAATGTTTCCATTTCCCATGTTTCATCTTAAAACTTAACCTACTACCATATAACTCACACCAAGGGAAATGATCATCACAAAAGGTTCTTTTCCTACCTACACAAAACATGTACCATTTCATGGATAAAAGTACCATCATGCTCAGAAGTTACATAATAAAAACTAATCACATGATGAGGATATGGGTGATACTTTGTCAATTGAGAAAATGGAAGGCATTATAAGAAACACTGAACCTCGGTGCTAATTCTCAAAAATACACAATAGTTTCAATTTTTTATATAGATTCTAATGGTACCACATTACATGGTGCTAACATCCTTTTATTCTCTTAACATCAACAACCAAGTCTCAGAGAAACTTTAGAAAACATGGTCACTGACAACAAAAGATAAAGGTTATTGAAGGTTATATGTACATGACTTCTTTCTTATTTGTTCTGTTACCATTCATTTTTGAGTCATCTGAATTTTCTCTATAGTCTTATTTACAAGACTCAGTCCAATCATGGATAATTCTCATATTTCCACCCAACATAATAGAGAATGAAAACATCGTACAATGAAATACTCAAATAGTGGAATATAGGTTGTTTCCTAATAAGTATTATTATATGAAATTTCAACCAAATACATATTATTCTACCATGAAAATATGAATCCAATAAAACATTCTCTAAGAATATATTCTATTTTTTGAATAGTGTTTTCTGACCATCCATCCGTCTGTGGATGATATGCTATACTCAATGTCAATTGACATTCAAGAGCCTATTGTAACAATGTCTAAAATCAAGAAATAGAGTGGGGGACTCTTTTAGATACAATAAAAATAGGAACTCCATGTAACCATACCACTCTTAGATATATAACATTTCCAAGTACTCTACACTGTTGGATTATTTGATAGGGATATAGTGTGTGGAATTAGTAAGTTGATCCACTATTACTCATTCAACTACTTTTGTAATATCCTAAAATTTTTACGTAGACTTATTAAGATCATTTTAAGGTAATATTTTATATTATTTTTAGTGTATAATGTATGGTTTTTACTTTTGGGCGATTTTGGATTAATTTAGAGATTTTCAGAGGGTTGTGAATGGTTGGCACATGGTTTTCCCAAATCATGAAACCTTCCCAAAAAAACCATAAAACCCCAGAAAGAGGTGGATTACAAGATTTTCACACTATTTGGAAAATAATGTTCCATATTTTTAGTAACAAAGTGGCCCCTAAGTGAGGCACCTTTTTTGGGTGCACGATTTGGAAAACCATGTGCCCTAGCCCCGAAAACCAAGCACGTTGAAATTAATCTTATGAAGAATTATTTTTAAAATCCCAAACCCCATACATTAACCCTAATTCTGTCCCAATAGAACTTAAATTTTTTCCATTGATTTTATATCCTCATAGAAGTATTCTGAGGCATTAAGAACTCCTTTATTGATGAATCAATGTCTAGATTGCAGAACTTCCACCTCTTTCGATAATATGTTCTCATACAAATTAGTTTCCTCCATCTCTCCTATCTTTATATCATATTTTTAAGGGTTTATTTGATTTATTGGTTATGGATTATATCTAGGTTTTCATTTATCTTACTATCTAATATTAGATCTAGGTTTTGGATTTAGATCTTAGTGAAATTGAATGTTATGCTTCAATTTAGGGATTTCTGCTGGCAATTATCTGTCAACAATACTGAGGATGATGGTCTATATATCAATTCCTATATTCTTGAATTATCATTCTATGTATGTTCTTTAGAATTTTAATTTCTACATTTTAAAATTGAATCTTAATTTGGATTAATTAATTGGTTAATAAATTAATAGAATCATAGAAATCATTCATTGAATTTTTATGTGATAATGAAATGGTTTGAACATTGGAAATGGAATTGGGTAATTTTGGTTATGAAATATATGATTAATGTATATAATGAAATTTATTTATCGGAATTAAGGGTTGTTTGGAATAAACTCAAATGGTTAATGAATTAGATTACTAAAGGTGGATAAATGGTTTAATAGTGACTTTTTTACATTATTCCATGTGATTAAAGTGATAAACCATGTTTGTTTGATTAAATGAAATGGTATAACATGATGCTAAATGTTGATGTGAGGGTTAATGGTGATTATCCTTGTTAAATTGGATATATGTGAGAATTTTGATATATGTTTTTGATGGATAAATGTGTTGTGGAACATAGACTGATGCTTTAAATACACATGAGGTCATAAACAAGGAGTTCTAGACCCAAATTTATTCATGTGATAAATGAGTGTGGGAGAAAAAGTGATGCTTTAAAAGAACACATATGTCTGTTTGATAAATGAGTGTGAGACACAGACTGTTGAATCAAAATACCATCTGTGATTTCTAATAAATGGGTTGTGGGACATGGAATGATTCTTCAAATACCCAGAGGGTCCTATCCATGTCGTTCTAGGCCCAAAATGTGTTCATTGGATTTTGGATCGAATTAAATATGATATGAATTTAAATTAAACAGAAAATGAAAGATCATGTGATAATGAAATTTGATTCCCTATGTGATTTTATATATCACTTTTGGATAGTCCACACTCTAGCGTGGCATGTTGTAGGTATTGATGTGTTATATAATTTCCAAAAATTACGTGTTTTTTTTTCAAATTTAAATGGTATATTTTATGAGACTGGTCTCTGAGATGGCACGTAATTTTGAGACTCGGTGTGGACTGAATGTATTTTCAATTTTTTTAAAGTTTTATTAATTAAATATGTGATCATGTTTTTCTATCTGTTGAACCTATGCTAGGATCGAAAATCCTAGGGAACAGTTAAACATAGAATTGTGGGATTCACATAAAAAGGGCCTAATGTTGGCCGGTGCAGGCCAATAGTGGATGTTAGTTTATGGTCATAAATAAAGTAATTATTTACAATTATTTTATTTTCAAATCCTTATAACTTCTAAATGGTAACATGGATTGGAAATAAGAGAGTACTATTGAGCTCATGAGGGTGTGTTTTCCACAGGTGGAGCTTAAACTCAATCGACACAGGTTGAGGGGGAAAGTTAGTTTTGAGTTTTTTAAGCAAATTAAAATGTCACGGGTGGGAGGTTTTTTCAACTTCATAAAAGGTGACCGGAGTGAAAATCTGAGGGCACTGTTGTGTTCAGAATGGTTACATTTCTATGAATGGACTCGACATCGACTGACATAGTTTGAATAGAAAAGATACTTTTTGGAATTTTAAGTATAATTTATAATAAAATAAACTTATTGATTTTATTTTTGTGAACTCTCGAAACCATTCCAGTGAAATGGAGTGTAATGCAATGAAACTGAAATGCTATTTCATTAATGAAATAGCGTAATGACTTTTTAATGCAGCATAAAATAAAACACTGAATCACGATTCACATTTTAATGGAATCGCAAGGGTCCAAATTTGGGGGAGGACACTGGATTTTTTTGAGAAGCCTTGAAGAATTCGTTGGCGAAAGACCAATGATAGTGCAATCCATGGAAGGGATTGAACAGGATGTCGGCATTTGATGTCGATTAATGCTGGTGGAACAAGTATTGACATGGAAACACAACTTCCATCTATGCATTTGAGAGATCAATACTCTAGGTAGGGGTTGTGTTTTATGTTTTTTTCATCATTCTTAAATTTAATGACGAACGTGGATAAACTCACGTGGGTTGTCCCTCGGATCATCGTTCTTGTTGGAGAGTTTTTATCTGGCTAGTTCTTTGGGAATTAATATTCCATATTTTCCAATGTTTTCATTTTTTCTGATTAATCATTCTAATGGAAGCGGAATAATACCGTGAAAAATGATAGTGTAGGCTCATTCATCTCTTTGTTGTTTGGATTTCCTCATTCCTTCTTCTTGTGTTCTTCGAGTTCTTTGTGGGACGAATAGAGGGAAGTCAATGAACAAAATATCTTGGCACAATGATGATGGAGGATTGACAAATGATGATGATGGAAGGATTGATGTGGCATGCAAGATACTATAAATCGAGAAATTTCAGGTGGAAGGGATTGAAACGGACTTTTGAGACCATAGAAGTGAAGAAACAAATGCAAGGATTGTAGGGCTCCTTCCGATTAGAGGAACGGACCGTCGGATCACGTCCGGTGGTCCACTAAACAACCGGCAGGAGTGGGGGTGACCGGTGGCGTCTGCGTTCCGGTGTGACAGAGACCAGCCACCTGTAGCGACAGTCATGAGAAACCATGGTATCCACCATGGGGTTGCTGGACATGGAGAACTGACGCCTTACCGAATGCACACGGTCAGACCACAGGTGGAGATTTTGGTCCGTTGATGCGAACTGATTGGAGGGCGTGTGACATAAGCTAGCGCCGCCTAGTGCACAATGGACGTGGCTGTACCCCATTCGATCCAAATGACTGACATGATCAAAGGTGGGCCAAGTTATTTCTAGAGGAAAGCTCCCTGCCAGGTAGGCTGGGATGGGCCCATCCGGGCCCATTGGGCCAGTTCGGACCCGGGGTGGATCAGGTTAGTCAAACTTTGTTGGATCGGACCCAGACCCAACCGACCCCCATTTAAAAAAAATTCCCAGAACATCTAAATGGTATGTTTGTTTGATGATACATCTGCGGAATTGGGACCCTTGGTATGATACAATCCTTTTGAGATACTCTAATTGATTTTTTGATAATGTTAGGGGAAGACCTATTTGGATTGAAGAGTAAGCTCTCCCAGTACAACCAAACATTGGGTAGAATCAGGGTGACTCTTATGATGAGATGTTTGGATGGTTACTCCATTGATAAAACAAGGTGCAGGTAACCCTTTCCCTCTACACTGGTAGAGACATGACTCCCCACATTTTCTAGTGTGGGTTCTCAGAGATGTTCTTAATGTAAGATTCGGTACTCCCTTACCGTTCCAGGGAGCGGGTCCACTATCGTTGGAGTCGGTACTCCCCTATTAGACTATGCTGCGAGACCTCCATACCTATTGCATATAGAGTCGGTACTCCCCTACCTGCTAGGGAGAGAGTCCTCTATTGTAGGAGTCCGCACTCCCCTGCTATTCTAGGGTGTAGGTCCTCCTTACACAGTGCTACTATAGAGTCTGTACTCCCCTGCAGTGTCAGGGTGGTGGTCCTATAGCCTAGGTTCAGTACTCCCCTAACATACAAGGGTGAGGGTCCCCCGTAAAAAATACAAACATATTCAGTACTCGCCTACTATTTCTAGGTTCATGTCCCCAGAATGTGAACTAATAAAGTCGGTACTCCCCTACCAGGAAGGGTGTGGGTCCTCTCTTTTAGGAGTTGGTACTCCCCTATCCTAATAGGGTGTGGGTCCTACACACATGAACTGACAGAATCGGTATTCCACTATCTTACCAGGGTGCAGGTCCTCTAGTAACAGAGTAGTACTCCCCTTTTAGGTAGGGAACAGGTCCTCATTTGGAGATGGAGATCCCTTCATTGTCGAACATAATATTAATAGCATACCCATCCACCTGATGAAGGCTATGCCTAGATAGGATCTAGTTCTCCCTCAATGGACTAAGGTGTGGGACACTCCTTATAGGAGTGATGAGGGTTTCAATAGATGATTTGGGTAATGGATCCATCTTACATGTACAGTGGTGGGGGCAGGCCTCTTCAGTTGGGTTTCCTTAGGCTTGCATTTGGTGTAAGGGTGTGATGACTGGACCTCTAGTACCGAGAAATAGTGTTGGAACTAGTATAATGTTCCCAATGTAGCATGTTCTATTAGGAATTCCATTACTATTGGTAGGATTATACCCGATGGAGTGTATCCCTCGTATGGGTTCCATCATGGATGGTGAGCTCCTAGAGCATATTTTCCTGGTTCATGTGTTACACCTTGAGCCTTCTGTAAGAATCATTGTACTAGCTATAAGGTTGGACCTTATTCTTCATAGTGGATGAGATGAGTATATCTGTATGTTCATGGTATATGTATGGTCATATATCCGAATAGAGATGACTAATCATTCCTTTGTGGCTTCTCTCTTGTGATTTACCTTTGTGGTTTCGGGATCCCATACCGAGTATTATTTTACTCAACATTACATGGTCTTCACCCACCCAAGTCATGTATTGCGCAGAAAACCGTCACTTCGATGGAGTCCAAGGAGGATTAGGACATGGTAGTGTTTCCAGAGATCTGACAGATGAGGTGTACTACTATAACTTCACAAAACTACATTTCATCTACCCTCTATGTAGGCTTCCTTGAGTAAAATCTTCATGGACATTGATTTTTAATTTTTTTTTGTTTTTATTTTGGTGGGATTTTATACTATCCCAGGTTTCCACCATGTACTTTACATTCCATTTTACTTTGGTTGTGTTTTTTTAGTGGATTTCATGCATGGTTTCCTTGGATTTTACTTTCCAGTACCTTTGGCTGGGAGTTGTGTGTGTGTGTACAGGTACTCCAGTGAATGCCTCCCACTTGTGTAATAATGCATTTGTAACTTGTCTCTAGCCTCTGGCCATTGGAAGGAGTGCTTTGGGTAGTCACGACATGAGCCTCGGGGGACGGGTAATGAAAAATTGGTATAAAAGGTGGTTGGTTCTACCTCAAATAATGGGGGTATTCTATTTTTGGTTTTGGGAAATAGTGTTATGTGTGACGAGCTCATCATTTAGGCTAGGAAAACCAGTGTTGGTGTGGTGGATGACATATCTATACACCAGGACTCTGTACATCTAATTTCCAACTCAATACACGGAAACATTGGTTGCGGGGAAATAAAGGGCACATTCAGCATGTTGGGATGGTTGTACTTTCCATGTTCTTATTTAGTCAACTCTTTAGATATAATGATAATCCATGGTTCATCATGATATATTTCAAGATACCACCACGATGATATCAAAATAGAAATCTACAACATGATCGTGATGATGATCCACCATGAGTGGAGGATTCAATGCATGGCACTGAATCTGTGGCATTACCACCAGGTGGTGCACTAGTGGTGCACCCACCTGTTGATTAGAAGTTTCTACCAGCGCTACTTGTGGAGGATGCATGTAGGCTATGTGTGATACACGAGTTCCAGAGGCAGAGACCTTCCATGTTCTTAGGGGATATAGATCCTCTGGTAGCTGAGGATTGGTTTGAGGCGGTTAGGGGAGTATTATGCCTAGTGAGGATGCCTCTCGACCAGATGGAAGTACTAGCTATATGCCTTCTACAGGGATCAAAATTATTATTTTGGAGCTTAGTGATCCAGAATCATGATTAGTTGATTGTCACCTATATTTCCATTGTACTCCTGTTTAGGGATGAGTTATTTCTAGTGACTTTACGATCTATGCGTATACAAGAACAACTATACCTACGATAGGGCAACATGACAGCAGTAGACTACTTGATGAGATTCATAGATCTCTCTCTATACACTATAGATATGTGGGGCGACCCTTACTTCAGGACCATAACCTTTGAGTAGGGACTATGCGAGGATATCAGGGAGTCAGTGATACCTCTTATAATTCCGACGTATGATGGGGTGATGGAGAGATACCTAGTGGTTGAGAGCTACCTAGAAGTGGAGAAGATTAATGTGACCTATAGGGGAGGTCATGAGGTAGAGGCGTCTGATAGATAGAGTAGACGACTGACAATAGGATCGCGATGTAGGAGGCATAGCCATTCTCAAACACAGACACATGGGTTTGTGGCAGAGGAGAAGTACCAAGGATTAGATCAACCACAAGAGAGGCAGTGTTACACTTTCAAGGACTAGGGGAATCTCACTAGAGATTTTCTAACCCGTTATTCCACTGAGAGGGAGTAGGATGATGGGCCTCTTTAGCTTATGTAGTGCATTGAGAATGAATTTCTGCTAGTCGGTGGACGAGGTAGAGGATTTGGATGAGCATCAAGAGGTGTTCCACCGTATGCTCCGGGAGATTGTGGGCGAGGGCGATGACAACTACATGAGATCATGGCTTATGACCAATAAGCTATAGGAGATATTCAAGGTACGATCTATGTATTTTATTTTGGCTACCCCTTTTATATAGACACAGGTGCTAGTTGTTATCCTTTTTCCCATGAGTTCTGATTCAGACTTCGAGGTTCTGGTTGGGTCGTGCACTTGACCCTCATTCTTAGGGACTCATTATAGAGGATACCCATTGATAAAACACTTTTGTTGATAGTGTGACCTAACTCTTGGAGGGTAGAGATGTGGTTGGGATATATTAGTAATGGTGTTGAGGTGTTATGACATCATTCTTGGTATGAACTACATCCATTCATACCTGGAATAACTTTATTAGGTAAGGGATATGGTGTGTCTGTGATAGTGAAAATAGGTTTTCTTTCTAGTGAAAGAAAAACTCAAGTAGCATAGGGTGGACTCCCGAGAAGGGTCATGCTTAGAAACATTCCGTGGTGGCAGAGTGAGAGCCCATGATGTTTCTCTAATGTGAAATGGTTGTTTACCATCCACACTCAGCTAGAATACCAATAGTGAGTATGGTAGTGTTCTAGTTTCGGCATGTTTTGTGGCCGCCATAGGTTGTAGATAGAGGGCCTAGTAAGACCCAATGTTCTATTGTGATAGCCATGTTTCATTCGTAAATACTATTGTGCATTTAGCTTCAACCTTGAATGCATAACACTTGTAGAGGCTTTATAATAGTTCATCTAGTAGTGGATGTGAACTGTGGGTTTATATTTGTATCTATGTCAAGTAAGTGTGGGGGTGAGACACTAGACCCACATGACTAAAAATGGATCAGAGTACTTAGTGATTTTCCCACTTTTCATAGATAATGAAACATGTGCCTGCTACTGCACGATGTTGACCTATCTAAAGATGGACATGGAAGTGGATGATCTTGGTGGTTCCTCGAGGTATGTTATTGTATGCAGCACAAAAACTGTTGATGAACATAGTTTTTTCCCTTTAGTTAAATACTTTTATTTTTTGAGACAAAAATCCTTAAGGTGGGGAGAATTTAATGTCCCATAATTCCATGAATATTATTTTTAAATTTAAATGGGATATTTCACAAGACAAGGCTTTGAGACGACACATAATTTCGAGACCCGAAGTGGCTGGAATAGATTTCAAAACTTTTTATAAAGTTTATTAGTTAAAAATGTGAGCGTGTTTTTCTATCTTTTGAACTGGCACTCAGATAGAAAATCTGATGGCACCATTGAACTCAGAGTGGTGGTATTTTCCAATAAAGGGCCTAATGCTGGCCAGTGCATGCCAACAGTTGAAGTTTGTTTTTGTGTGTAAATAAAATAATTATGTAACAATTATATTATTCTCAAATCCTTATAAATCATAAATAGTAACTCATTTTGGAAATATTAGAATGTCAATGAGCTTGTGAGGGAGTGTTTTCCTTAGGAAGAGCATAACCTCAATCGGCATGAGTCAATGGTGATAGTTAATTTTTGAGTTTTTTTAGAGAATTAAAATAGCGGGGGTGCGCGGTTTTGGAAAATTCTAAATGGGTGAAAAGATTTAAAATCCGAGGGCACCATTGCATTCAGAATAGTGACATTATCTATGAAGGGACTCAACATTGACCTACGTGAGTTGACCGGAAAATATATTTTATGTACATTCAAGAAAAACCTAAAATAAAATAAACTTGTTTATTTTTTTGTACTCTCGAAACCATTGTAGTGAAACAACGTGTAATGCAATGAAACTGAAACACTATTTCAATAACAAAACAACATAACAACTTTGAAACATAGCATAAAGAAAACATGGAATCTGGATTCACCATTTAATTTCTTATCATAGATCCAAGGTTGGGGGAGGATGCGGGATTTTTCTTGTTAGCCTTAATGAAATCATTGGAAAATGACCAAAAACAATGAGATCAATGAAAGGGATCAACCAGACTTCGACAGTTGATGATCAACAAACACTGGTGGAATAAGGATCGACATGTTGACACAACTTCAATATATGCCTTCGTTCAATCCAAACTCTGGGTAGGGGTTTTGTTTTAATTTTTTCTTCACCACTCTTATATTTAACAACGAACTTAGATCAACTCAAGAGACTTGACCCACAGATCACCATTCTTGCGGGGGGGGGGGGGGGGTTATTGGGCTTGTTCTTGGGGAATTAATATTCCATATTTTTTTACCATGTTTTTATCATGCTCCATTTAAACATTATAATGGAAGTGGAATAACGCCATGACAAACACCGATAGAGGTTCATTCCCATATCTTCTATTTGTATTTTCTCATTCTTTCATTCCATGTTCTTCACATTCTTTGTAGGATGATGATAAGTCAGTCATTACACAACATCTTATGGTGAAACAATGAAGGAAGAGTGATGAATGATGATGACGTACAGATCAAGGCAGCACGTGAGATATCATAAATTGAGCACTTTCTATGAAAAGGGATTACAACAATGTTTTACTCCCTTGGCAGTGAATAACACAACCGAAGGATCATATGGATCCTTTTGGTTCAATGAATGGCAACCAGAGAACGTATGATAGTCCACGAAACAACTGATCATCAATTCAGTGGCTACTTGCTGGTGCAACGGAGACCGTCCACCTATAGTGGTGGTCGGGAGAACCTACAACATCTTTTGTGGTGTTTATGGATGCAGTAAACCACCACATTTACTGTGGAGAAACTGCATGACCAGACGCACATGGTCGGGCCACGTGTGAAGATTCAAGTCCACAGATGTAGACAGACTAGCTAGGGTGGCGGTTCCAGATGGCACTGTTTGGTGAACAACAGACGCGGCTATGCCACGTACGATCTGGGGCGCTGACCCCCTCAAAGGCGGGTCAGGTTGCTGTTGGCGGGTCGGGCTGTCCCCAGCCGGTTTGGGATGGGTCCATTGCACTCGGTCAGACCGTACCCAGACCCAACCGACCCCTCTTTCACTAAAATTCCCATAACATCTAAATATAGTGTCCTTTTGACGAGCCTTCTGTGGCACTGGGACCCTTGGGATGGGACAATCCTTTTAAGATACTCTATGTGAGTTATTAAGTATGAGAGAAGATGGTTTCTTTCTTTTGAAGAGTAAGTACTCCCGGTACGACAAGAATTTGGGTATAATCGGGGCGATTCGTTTGATGAGATGTTAGGACAGTTACTACCTTGATGAAACAAGGAACATGTACTACTTATCTCTCTACTTTGGTAGAGACAAGACTCCCCTTGTTTTAGGGAATGGGTTCTTCGAGAATTTCATAAAGGAAGAGTCAGTACTCCCCTACTATGCCAGGGAGCTGGTCCTCTATCTCTTGAGTCAGTACTCCCCTATTGGAATAGGGAACGAGTCCTACATACCTAAAAAATATAGATTCGGTACTCCTCTATCAGGTAGGGAGTGGGTCCTCTATTATAGGATTCATCACTCCCCTATTGTTCCAGTGTGTGGGTCCTCCTTACGCAGTGCTATGACAGACTCGGTACTCCCCTACCATGCTAGGGAGTGGGTCCTCTATCCTTGTGTTGGTACTCCCCTAAGGTAATAGGGGGAGGGTCCGCCATAGTGACCAAACAAACAGAGTCAGTACTCCCCTTATGTTTTAGGGAATAAGTCCTCAACACGTGATCAAATATACTCGGTACACCCCTACCAAGTTGGGTGTTGGTCCTCTATTATTGGAGTCGGTACTCCCCTATTATAACAAGGTGAGGGTCCTACACATATGAACTGACATAGTCAGTACTACCATGTCATACTAGGGCAGGGGTCCTCTAGTCACTAAGTAGTACTGCCCTTCCAGGTAGGGTATGGGTCTCCATTTGGAGATGGTGCTCCCTCGTCTGTCAGAAACAATATTGAAGAGCGAGGGCATCCACTTGATTAAATAGATTCCTAGATAAGATATAGTTCTCCCTCAATGGAATAAGGTACAAGACACTCTTTATAGGAGTGAATAAGGTTTCCCGATATGGTTAGGATCATGGCTTCCTCTTACGTGTATAGTGGTGGGGGCGAGCCTCTTCACTTGGGTTTCCTTAGTCTTGCATCGGTTGCAAGGCTATGATGACTAGACCTCTAGTGTCAGGAACTAGATTTGGACCTAGTAGAATGTTCCTGGGGAAGCACATTCTATAAGACGTAGCTTTAGGAATGGTAGTATTATACATGATGGAGTGTATCCCTCAGACAGGTTCCATCAGGGATGGCGAGCTCGTGGATCATGTACTTTTGGTTCATGTGTTACACATTGAGCCTTCTTTAAGAATCCTGGTACTATCTATAAGTTTGGAAATTATGCTTCTTAGTGGCTGAGGGGAATATATCTAGATGTTCATAGTGTATGTATGGGCATATACCTGAGTATAGATAACTGTGCATTCCTTTTTGGGTTTTCTCTTATTCTTTACCTTTGTGGTTTTGGACCCCCTACTGTGTATTGTTTTACTCACCCTTTAATAGGCTTTGTCCACATATTTAATGTCTTGTGTAGATGATAGATGCTTCGACGCAGTCTAGGGAGCACCAAGACATGGTAGTGTTCAATGATATCAGAAAGATGAGCTGTACTACTACAGCTTCAGGCAACCATCTTTCACCTACCCTATAGGTAGGCTTTCCGGTGGATGAGCTTCAGGGACTTAGGGTTTAACTTTTGTACTGTTTCTCTTTTGGTGGGCTTGTATATAGTTATGAGGTTCCACCATGTACTATACTTTTGATTGTACTCTAGTTGTGTCTCTCTAAATGGATTGCATGCTTGGTTTCCTTGGAATTGCTTTCTAGTTCCTTTGACTCGGAGTTGGGTGCATGTGTACAGGTACTCAGGTGAATTACTCCCACTTGTAGAATAATGACTTCGAAGCTAGTCGTGAGCCCCTTCTTATAGGGAGGAGGGTTTGGGGTAGTCATGGAACGGGCCCCAGGGGATGGGTCATGACATGTTCGATGTCTTCGTGAACCTGAGAAATTATATAGTCAATTAAATAATAATGAAATGAGATAAATATTTATTTTATAAATTATAACTCATTATTTATACAACCACATACACTGTTATTGATTGTATATTGGTTTATATTTCATTGGTGGGGGCCTATAGATTTTTACTCACCACCTACTTGGGAAACCTAATCGGTATATGGATATACTTCCTGATTGTAGGACATGATAAGAGAAATATCCCTATAATAGATGTATGAGTTGTGATGGAACATGGATTAGGGAACTGGACTTGAAGTTTGGACCCTCTTTGGGAGTTGACATTGTGTCCTTATTTTTGGTTTTTATTTACACACACGAAACATATAAGGCGTGAAATATATAATACTATAGTTCTATACATTGTATTTCTATTTTCGTCATCATATGATAATGTTATTATTCTGGTTACGGTTATTCTTATTTGGTTGTTTTTAATTTATTTCTCATGTTATGATGCTTTGATAAAGAGGTTATTGTCTCTCCATGTTATATGCTTGAGGCTTGCATCTAGCCAGAAACCTCTAGTATACGGGGAGGTGAACCATAATTCATGTTACCAACCGTCTTGAGGCATCGGTACGTGACATCTGTGTTGGGACATTACAAAGTGGTATCAGAGGAGTTTCTTTTACTTTATTACATCTTAATATTATGGAAAGGTAAATAAGAGACTAGTATTTGTCGGGCCTTGGTTATGAGCTTGTTATTTGGAGTATATAATCAATACTTGAGGGAAAACCCAAGTACCCATGGTGGGATTGTAGTTATTGATGTGTGTTATTACAATTGGATGTTATTTCACCACTAGTGCTGCACTTGTTGTGTAATGGGATTATTTTTCTGAGGTTTTCTAATATTTGACTCATGGACCAGTATGTTATATGGGTTGAGTATACATGCATCATTTTAGGGACTAAATAATTATTATGAAATGTATAATTTTCTCCATACATGGAAAAGAAGGTTTTGGGGATAAATTATTTAAATGAATATTTCTACCCTTATTTACACAATTTAAATGAAAAAGGATCCTAATATGGAATTTAAAAATGAGAATGATGAATATGAGATAATTTGAAATAGATAAATTTATTTCTAATGGGAATATTGAATTGTGAAATTTTGTTACCCTTTGTTAAACATGACCAAGATGAGGTGTGGTTGTGGGTAGTGATGGTGCCTTGGTTTTGACCATGTGGCGGGATATTGGCGAATGGATTGTTATGGATTTATGTGAAACAATATATTTTAAAATTGGTAATGTTGTGATATATTGCCTAATAAATGTGATTTTAATAGTGGAGAAATTTCTCCATGATGACATGTCTGGATAGGATGACTGGAGGACATGGATGGAAATGTCCCTCTAGTAGCCAAACCGGAGGCTCCGTTAGTTCTAGGTGAAGAAGCCCGAGAGTTTTTCTATGATAACTTTTCTAAATTTATGCATTTTATGGAAAGAAATCAAGGGAGGGTTGTGAAATTTATTTTAGACATGACTTGAGTGTTTCATTTATATCACCCTAGGAATTTTAAAGGAGAGGGTGGTCTTGAGACAGGTGGGTTTTGGATTGAGTTTATCTTGACAATACATGACAACATAAAGACTCCTGTTGTGAATTCAGTGAAACTGGAAGATTATATATTATATGGTCAAGTGAAGAATGGTGGTACATCTAGAAATAGGATGGGAATATAGGGGATATGGTATGTAAGTGATTACAAGAGATTTTCATAGATAAATTATATCCAGAGACCCTGAGACAAAAGAGGGGAGAATAGTTTATGAAGCTGACTTATGGGATCATGTCCATGATAGACTATGATGTTTTCCATAGTGATTTTTATCACATTGTTCCATAATTGGAAGGTGATGAGGAAACTTCAAAAAATTGATTTTTTGGATGGGATTAAATATGAAATTAAGTCCCAAACATACATATTTCAGTTGAAGAAGTTGACAAACATGTTTGAGGGGAATGTGAAGAAGGATTCCAGTGTAATTTAAGTTGTATTTTCTTAATGACTATAATGTAAATATTATGATATTATGAAGCATAACTTCATATATTTCAACCAGGGATATAACATGAAGAGTGGATAAGGGGAAGGAATATTTACTCCAAACCATACATGAGTGACCTACCACAAGTGAAGCATGAAGAGCCCCATTCATAGGCATTTTCCTAGACCACCGATAGAGTAAAAATATTGCAGCAGGATAGGACATATATACATGTTCTATAGGATCCCATGATATAACGGTAGTGACATAGGAGCTCGGGAAAGTAAAATTTCTTGAAGGAAATCTTCTACCCAATTTTGGCGTGGCAATTATAGTTCTGCTATCCATGTTGGTTGAGGTAGTAGATGTGGTAGTTCATGGAAAAAAAACTTGTATCAGTAGAGTGGTACATCTCATTGAAATCATAATACATCATATGGTATAGGCGAAGGAAAGTTTCATTCTGTTTATCCTACACTGGTGTATAGTGAGGATGGACCATTGACAATAAGAAGTAATATTCTTGTAGTTTCTGTGATTTCTTATGAGTTTTTTGATACTGGTGCTGATTATTATTTTATATTTTCAAAAACTATAAATGTTTTTAGTCTTTAAATGGAGTTTGTAAGTGGGGTTATGATGATTGATACACCATTGGGCATATGATTGAGAAAAATATATTTTTGAAAAGGGTGTTCTCCCAATGTTTGGGAGTATCATTTTATGTAGGATATCTATATGATGGATATGCCTAGAATTGACTTGATTTTTTGTATGGACTAGTTAGTTTCATACCAAGACCACATAGATTGTTACCACTATAGAGTGAAATTTACATCTATTGAGGGTGGAAACTATATTCATCATGGACAGTGGGATATCTAGGCGGGCCATATATGGACATTTCATTATAAACTTGGGGAGATCACCACCTAGGTTTCATGTATTTTTCTTGAATATATGAGTGAAAATCATGATGTCTTTCAACCTATAGTTGAATGGTTCTAGGATGTGTATCTAGAGGAATTCTATAGATATCCTCCCAAGATGGATGCAGAGTTTACTATTCATCTCATTCCTAGAGAATATCCAACATCTATTCCTCCTTATAAAATAGAATCAATGCATCTTCAAAAAATTCGGACTCAACTAGAATATATGATGGATAATGGATTTATCCAGCTGAGTATGTTTCCTTAGGGTTCTCTAGTCCTGTTTTCAATGATGGCTGACATGACCCTGCACTTATGTGTGGATTAAAAAAAGTTGAAATGGATGGACATGAAGAACCAATATCATATTTTTCATACCAATGATCTCATTTACTAGTTGAGAGGGGCTTGTGTCTTCTGAATGATTGACTTTAGAATGGGGAATCATCTATAGATAGTTAAACCTACTAATATACCCAGAATAGCTTTCAGAGGTCGGTATGGAAAATATGAGTTTTTCATGAAGCCATTTGGTTTAATGAGTGATCCTACTTTGTTTATCTCCTTATTTAACCAAATAATCCATCTATACTAGGATTAGTTTGTGGTAGTGTTTTTGTAAGACATCTTGGTGTACTCCAAACATCATGGTGATCATTACCAACATCTTGACATCATCCTGAGTAAACTGAGAGAGAATCGGTTATAATCCAAGTTATCTAAGTTCCAAATCTAGATAGATCATGTACATTTATTAGTTCATGTTATCTTAGAGTAATGTGTGTCAGTTGAAACAGAGTGGGTGCGTGCAGTTATTTATTTGGACAATCCCAAGAAAGTCATTGATGACTGCAATTTTCTTGGATTCATGGGATATTATCAGAGGTTTATACAAGATTTTTCCTTCTTGGAATCATAATTTTTGGTATTTAATAAGAATTGAGTTATATATTAATGTTCTGGATCATGTGATAATTATTTCATGGAGTAGAATATGCTTATGAATAATGCACCAATCTTGATCCCACCTGTGCCAGAGGTGAATTATGAAGTGTTATGTGATGCATCTAGGATAGTCTTGGAGAAGTGTTGATGAAGGGGGATTGATTATGGGTCATGGAAGTTGAGTAAAGATTATCAGAATTACCCAATGCATGACCTCAAGTTATCTACAATGGTTTATTCAATGAATTATTGGTATTATTATCTCTTGGGTGAAGTGTTCATAGTGTATACGCATCAAAAGATCTTAAGGAATTTATTTTTGATGTTTTATTTGAATATTCGGTAGAGGAGGTGGGTAGAATATATGAAATAATTTGATTTTAGATAGAATATATTACTAGGATTGGAAAAAATTTCATTGATGCTTTTACTAGTAATACACAGACTTAAAAATTTCATTAGTCTAGTTTTGATTCAAAGATGATGACATTACTGACTGAGATGCTTGTTTTGGTCTTGGATGCCCAAGAGCAGATGACCATCATATCATTTTCCATAAAGTCCACACTTTTGATTTGGATTAGGGAGAGGTAGTATCAGGATCTAGAATGTTTTTCCTTGAGGGAAATCAATGATGGTGGGAGGCACCGTTAGACTACAATATAGATGAGGATGATATCATCGATATCCAGAACCACATGGTCGTTCTTATGTGTATGCATGAAGAGCTGATGTGTGAATTTCATGCATCACTGTGGGTGGATATTTTGGGATTGAAAAAAATGTATCATGACCTATAAAATAAATATTGTTGTTCTGAAATGAAAAAGGATATTACCAGGTTCATGAAACAATTCTACACCTATCAAGAGGTGAAGGATGAGAATCAATGACTTAAAAGTTTACTAAAACCATTTCCCATTATGGAATGGAAGTGGGATAGAGTTACTATGGATTTGTTTGTGGGTATCATGATGATGTATCATATTAATGATACTATTTTGTTGTTTGGGTAATGATTGATGAATGTAGTGAATTTCATTCTTATACTGGATTCTTTCTCATGGGATTAATTAGGAAACTTGTATGTTCGAGAGGTAGTCCATTTGTATGGAGTGCCATATATAATTGTGTCAAATCATGACCCCCATTTGACTTTTAACTTTTCGATGGGTTTTCAAAAGGTTCTTGTTATCTAGGATTTATTAAGTATGAATTTACACCCACAGATATACGGGAAGTCAGAGCATACTATACCAGTTTTGGTGGATATGCTACAGGGGTGTGTCCTAAACTTTGGTGGGTCTAGGGAGAATCACCTTGAAATTGTATATTTATCCTATATATATAGCTATCATACAAAAATTAAGATGACACTATATAATGAACTTTATATTAGTCTATGTAGATCACTTCGATGTTTGATGGAGGTAGGTGACTCATAGATGCTGGGACAATGTCTCATGTAAGAGATGTTAGAGAAGGTTTATCTTATTCAAAATCCTATGGATATAGATTAGAGTATATAAAAATCATACCCTGATAAACTACGTGAAACCCTTGATTTTATAGTGGGTGACAATGTTTTTATTCAAGTGTCACATAGATTGGGTCACTGTAGGATTTCTACACAAATCATGCAAGATCCCGAGTTTGTTGGACTATTTGAGGCTATAGAGAGAATCGAGATGGAGGCATACCGATAGGATCTTCGATAGAGGTATAGTTCCATGAATGATGTCATTAATATGTCAAAACTTTGGTGGTGTCACCCAAACCCCTCTCATGAGATCGTTGATGATGATGATGTTGAGAGAATCCCCGATACATCCTTTTAGGAGAATATGATGCATGTGTGGGATCACAGTGAGAAAGTGTTTTTTGGAAAGACTGTTCTGATAGTTTGATCATTGTTCAATCATTGAGTGTTTAAGATAAAAAATTGTAGAGATAAGTAGATATTATAGATCATTTACTTGATATTTTTACCTCAGAATCTTATAGATTCTTGGGAGTATAACTCATGGATGATCTATTCTAAAGTGGGGATATTTTAAGATCCCATAAATTTTCTATAGAACTGTCAAGCTCCATTTTATGGACTATTTTACCTTATTTATGGTATATCTTGTTTGGGGTTTACTTTGGGTATTTTTTAGAATAATTTGGATATTTTTGGAGGTGTTTTGGGAAGTGCACATTTTGGGAACTATTTTCCCAAACTCTACTCCCCGACCTAGAAAACCATACAACCCTAGATAGAGGTGGATTTCATGGTTGGCAAACATTATGGAAAACGTGTACTCTATAAGTATAAAACATATGACCCAAAAGTGAGGCACGTGTTTAGGGCGTACCATTTAAAAAACTGTGCTCCCCATCATAGGAAACTCTGCATGCAGAAATTAATCCCCCGATTTTTTTTAAAAAAATTCTGAACCTCCCAGTTTTAACTCCCATTGATCCCCAGTCAATCCTAATGATTTTTCATCATTTTGGATCCTCCTAGATGGATTCAAATTCCATTTAAACTCTATTACTAATAAATCTAATACCATATTGAAGAATGGTTACCTCTTTTGATAATATATTCTCATCCATATTGGATTCCTACCTCTCTCCCATCATTCTACCATCTTTTGAAGGGATGATTTATTTTGTTGGTAATGGTTTAGATTTGGGGTTTAATAGATATAATAATTTTTATCATAGACCTAGGTTTTTTATTTAGATCTCATCCATCTTTATGTAATTGAAAATTCCACTTCAATTTGGGGATTTCTATTAGGGCGCATCTGTCAATGACCATGAGGTAGGTGGTATAAATGTCAATTACTATAATATTAAAATATTATTTCATGTATGTGTTTTGGAATTTCAATTAACAAATTTGGAAATGAATATTTAATTTAATTAATTAATTGGTTAAATAATTAATGGAATCATAGAAATGATTTTTTGAATTTTCATTTAATAATGAAATGGGTTGAAACTGGAAAATAAAATTTGGAAATTTCTTTTATGAAAATGATAATTATATAGGTTTTGAGCATAGTGGATGTCTGGGAGGGATATAGCTCAACTTTAATATTTTCAATTATTGACAATCAATCCAAGGTCTATTCCTAAGAATAACGTCCTAACCAATAGAATTGAATCAATGAATAAGCACGGGATAGAAAACCCAGAGAGAAGAGAGAGTAGATCAACACATTCTATTTAAAATTAATTTAATTAATAAGAATTACCTCCAAGGTTATTTATTCTTCGTTGATGCTTCCAACAATAGATCTAAAGTGCACCACCGTTTATTTTGTTGAACCCATGTGTTGGATTCCCTTACCAGTGATGCACATGTGTTCCACGTATTTGTAGACCCCAATGAAGGAGTCTCTAGGTGCTAGCATGGAAGATCCTTGAGCTTGTTATGTCCTCCTTCAATCACCTTTTGAAACAATTTCTAATTGTTCTCCTTGATCTGGTGGATGAGGATCACTCTCGTTCATGAGAGTGTGGGAGAAGAAAGCACTCTCTAGGCTTGAGAGTTTTTCTCCAACTCATTGTGAAC
This sequence comes from Viscum album, assembly GCA_963277665.1. Lineage (NCBI taxonomy): Eukaryota > Viridiplantae > Streptophyta > Magnoliopsida > Santalales > Viscaceae > Viscum > Viscum album. Next base: position 577,081,485 of record OY728120.1, read on the forward strand.
AACCAAATATGTGTCATATAGCTTTCCCTTGGCTAATGAGAGAATAATATAACAATCATTTATTTGACTAGAGTAATAATAAATAATTTTCAAAAGATCCATTAATTATTTAATTAATCCTAGAGAAACCCTCATGTCAAATAACAACCAAAATATTATTATTTCCTGACATGCGCTTAACATGCACATTGAAATTAAATATTATTTAATCAAATAATATTAAATCTTATTATTTAACACTAGACCATTAAACATGGTCTTCCAATACACGTCAATATTTAATAATTATTCTATAGAAAATATATTATATTGAAAAACTACTAAAAGAATAAATGTGATCATGCATATATGGATAAATATTTATCCATTACCAAGAATAATATTTATTCAAACTATTAAATAATAAAATATTTAACTATGATACTGGATAAACATATTCTGTGACCCTCATGGCCTCTTTTTCAGTAGAATTAGGAAAACCTGTCTAAAGTCAAAGGTCAGCATCTAGAAACACACCATGGAACCCAAAGAGAAAGAAGCTATTCCTACAACAACATGTCACCTCATATGAATGCTTATAGTGTAATGTAATCCCTTTATCACAATATATCTAATCGAGAATGTTTCATGCCAATGTCATCAACCTATGTGATCAATATATCTTTCTTTGACTTTATAGAAATATAACATTCCTTTTGATCACCATAGCCATGGATTTATTTAGGATATATCATTTCCATCAAAGGGCCTGAGATATTATATTCCATTAACGAATATAAGGGATAAATCCTTTCTCACATTATTCATCAATACAATATTACTCATGACACACCCAAAATATCCTACCTCACTATGAACATATGTCATCATAGTTTTCATCAATACATATAAGTGTGTAACTCATAATAATCATTAATAATAATCATTAATTCTAATGATCAATACACACACCCATAGATAGGAACATAAAATGACAGAAAGAAATGTGGATTTCTCACTGGCAGGTCTTGTTCTCATAATATCCTCCTAGACATTACCAAGGGTGTACACCATGAGAAGATACCTCAATGTCCTATAAGTCTCCACCCCTGATAGGTTGTATCATTTGTGTCCCTCAAATGATATCATCTAGTTATAGAACATATATTCAAAAATAGTGTCATAGCACTTCTGGGTTCTCATCAATACAGGGATCCGATATGACCTTTTAGTGTGATAGTTACTCTGAGGATATTATGACATAAAATGTTATACAGAAGAAAAATCATGATGTGATAATAAATTTATGAATATTCAAAACCATTAATATAAGGTATCGAAACGTAAAAAAGAATTTGTTTATAGGGAACCAACTCCAATAGACTCCAACTTTCATTAGGGCCAACTGCTAATGAAATTCAGTCCTCTAGATCTCACATGATATTCATGCTTATGCAAAGATAGGCCTTCAGTCAAGGGGTCTTCGATGTTCTCTACTGTGGATACTCTTCTCACTTCAACTCCACCCCTTTGATAAACATCCCTCAAGAGGTGACAATTTCGGACTATTTTCATTGCCTGATGATGTGATCATGACTCTTTTTTAAGTTCCACCGCTACAGTATTATCACAATAATAATGGGATAGGTTCATTACTTCTAGGCACCACATCAAGCTATTGGATAATTTAATTAATATAGATGGCTTCATTGGCTGCATCTGAAGCTGCTATATACTCAGACTCTGCTGTAGAATCAACTAAAATTTGCTACTTTGAACTCTTCCACCTCACAGATCCTCCATTAGGACCTAAAACCTATCCTAATTGTGACTTTAAATCATTTTGATCTATCTGAAAACCAACATCAACACGCCCTTTTTTGACAAGCTCCTCATCTCCTCCATATACTAGGAACAGATCCTTAGTTATTCTTACATACTTAAGGATAGTGGTAAAAGTGGTCGAATGATGTTCTCCTAGATATTCTTGATATCTACATACCACACTTAATGTGTAAGCAACATAATGTCTAGCACATAATGTGGCATACATGATTAATCCTATCACTAAAGCATATGGGATATTACTGATTCTATTTTTCTCCTATTGTGTCTGGGGAGAAAATTTCATAGAAAGATATAAACCAAGTGACAATGGAACCAATACCCTCATGGACTATTCCATAACAAATCTCTTTAGTATCTGGTCAATATATGTACTTTGGATTCGTCCAACTATCCTCTTGGATCTATCATTAATGATCTTGTTCTCTAAAATGCGGGCTTCTTCACCTAATTACTTCATGGATAAACACTTGTTACACCAGTACATAATAGATTGTAATATTGTTATGTTGTTTCCAATAAGTAATATGTCATCAAAATATATTACATGTATAACGACCACACTACCACTAAACCTATTGTAAACATACGACTAAAATTTTTTTTTATTGAAAAAAAATATTTTATCGACTCACCAAATATAATGTTCCATGACTTGGATGCTTACTTCAATCCATATACAGATCTCTAAAACTTGAAATTCCTTTTGTCATCACCTGATATGACAAAACCGTTTGGTTTTTTCATATAGCCATCATCCACAAGGTTCCTATTAAGGAATGAAGTTTTGACATCCATCTTCCAAATCTCATATTCATGGTAAGGTTTTATGGAAATTATGATTATGATGGATTTAAAAATGGAAACTAGTGAAAAGGTTTCATCTTAGCCAATTCCTTGATGATATTTGAACTATTTATCTAGTATCCTTGATTTATAGGTACTAAAATTACCTTCCATGTGCAGTTTCCTTTTGAATAATCATTTACATCCCACAAGATTTACATCAACTAGTGCATCAACTAGAACCCAAACATGGTTCTGATACATGTAATCCATCATATAATTCAAAGATTCTTTCCATCTTGTAGCTTCTGAGATCTCTACTACCTCCTTTTTTATGGGAGGTTCATCATTATACAACAATTATGAGTCACCATATTTGTGGACTAGAAAACCATATCTTTCTGGTTCCCATTCATCTCTTGAGGTCTTACATAGTACTTGTGTTTTAGGAACTACTTCTTCCATGGGGACATATGGAACATGTTCATGTATCAACTCCTGTGTATCCTAAGCATCAACTTCATGGAATTCAATCCTCTCACTATACTTTTTGAGGATTTTCTCCCTCTTAAGAAAGACATATTGTCTTTCAACATTCAATTTATCGGTCTAGGGGTTGTATAGTTAGTATCCCTTTATTTCCATGGGATACCCTATAAAGATACACTTCATGCCTCACAGTGCTGTATTGTTTCTTTATAAATCCCTAACAAACACCTCACATCCTCATACTTGTGTATTCGATAAAATGGGTTTCTTTGCACTCCATAGCTTCAAGGTAATTCCATTTTCTACTTTATTAGGTACTTGAATTAATGTATATTCCAAGGTTTGTAATGAATACCACCAAAACGGTAACATAATATCTCCATGACTCAACATCGACCTTACCATGTCCAATAAGGTATGGTTCCTACTTTCACTAACACTATTGCACTATGGTGTATAGGGTGGAGGGAGTTGAGATATAATCTCAAACTCTTATAAAATGTCGATGAACTCGTGGTTAAGATATTCTCCACCTAAATCCAATCAAAAACTTTGTATCTTCTTTACCAATCTTATTTTCTAATTCAATAATTATTTCCATGAATTTCTAAAAGGACTCACACTTAATCCTCATCATGTAAATATTTCCATATTGACTGAAGGCATTAGTGAATGTTATGAAGTAAGAATATACACCTCTAGACTATACTATAAATGGTCCACACACATTAGTGTGTACCAATCCAAGAATCTTTGTGTCCCTTTCACCCTGTCCACCAAATGGTGGTTTGGTCATTTTCCCTTGTAAACAATCATTACATATATCAAGTGGTTGTATCTCAGAAGAGTCTAAATAACCATCTTGATAGTGATTTTCAGACACTTCTCATTTACATGACCCAAATGATGATTCGAAAACTGGGTGTTATATGAGTCGTGTGAATCTGATTCATTATCAATTTCCAAGACTTGGTTTTCATAATTTAATATATGCATACTATTATTTAAATGTGTCATAACATAACATATGTTGTCCTTATAAAAGAAACAACTTTTATTTATGAACATGAAAATAAACCCATATGTATCTAAAACTGATAAATGAGTTATGTTTTTGGTAACAGTTGGTACATAATAAGAGTCATGTAAAACCAAAATCATTTCAATCAGTAACAAAAGGTGGTGGTCACCAATGGAAAGAGCAGCTGGCCTTGCTTCGTTGGTTTCTCACAGATCCCCCACTCCTCTAGTAATTTTCGGAAATCAACATGGTTCCTGCATTTGAATATAGATGCGAGGACCACAAGATTCATCTAATACATAAATTTTTGAAATGGAAAGATTTCACTCAATAACGAATGTACCATCAGCTTCCCCTTAACTATAGGTGTATTTTCTCTTCCAGTGACCAGACTTTCTAGATGAAAAACATACTGCCTCCTTTTCCTTGCCCTGACATTAGATCTTCTTCTTTTTGGTCAGACAATGCTCGATGGCTTTAGAATTTTTATAAGTCTTAACCCCTTTTCCTTGTCCATTATCTTCCTATAAACTATAAGGATTTTGCGTTTTTTGGCCCCTTGTTCTTATCCACATATAGAATCAAATTCATATGTTTTGATAAACTCTTCTCATTATTTATCAAATGATAATCGACAATGAAACTAGAGATGGCCTTGGGATGTGTTGAATGTATGAGATCTCTATGAAAATCAACCCGAAATTTAATCACTAATATTTATAGACACTCAATGTATATGATAATCTGGACTACATAAGGCTGGTTTAGAAAAGACTCTCTATGTTTAGTCATGACCAAAGAATTGGAGATCACATACCCCAATTTTCACTTCTTCTCTTGATTGAGATCCCAAAGGTGACACATCATTATATATGCATCCATTTCCTCATGATTCTTCAAGAGCTTATTGGACATGAATGATATCAGAAAGAACTGGACATCTGTAGCATCATTCAATTGTTTATCGTACATAGAGATCTCTTCATCCCTCGCCTCATTTCTAGGAGAAACTAGTTAAGGTTCTTCCAACACATAAAATTTCCTTTCATGGAGAAGGATGACCTGTAGGAACCTTTTTCACTCCTGGAAATTTGTGCCGGTGAAAGGGTCTCCCTTCTCAATTATGAATGAAAATTATTTGTTTGATGTAATTTTGGATGTTGTTTCTACAAATAAGATGGGGATAATTTTAGTACATTATCTGATTAAATTTTTTGAAATAAATAAATTTAATTTTTAGTCTCACACTATTTTATCAAAACCCAATAGCCCTTACCATTGGATTCATAATATCATGTTTCTTGGATATTCTAGGAGAAAATACCCAAATTCCATTCGTATTACCCCAATATTGGATGGTCAAGAAACTCGAATGGTTTTAGGTAGGAATTCCAAATTCCTACTACATTAACTCACATTTCCTTGATCCATTGAGTGGACTCCCCAATCCAAAAATCATTAATTTATATTTCTTCAACCTTTTCCTCTCTGGTATACCGAGTCCTTCCTTTGAAATCAACCCTTGATTTTATCCTAGTTAAGTCAACCCAAAGCCTCAAATTTGAATTCCCCGATAATTGAAAGCACCCCAACATTTATAGGTTAAGAACTTTGAACAATGTTTTGACTCTAAATGAAGAAATGGAAGGATATAATGACTTAATATTTTATTGAGGTATTTTATCCTTTATGCATAAATTGCAAATTTTTATCTTTTCACATGGTTGTTAATATTATGTGGGAATACTTAAGTGATTAACAATTTCATTAGTTAATATTAACACATAAGATAATTTTTTTAGTTATATATTTTTAGGCATGTTAATTAATTAATATTATGATCACCAAACAACCATAATGAAATAACCATGAAAATAACATAATTAAAATAAAAGGTATAATCACGAACTTTTTCTGATGGTTAGTTTATCTAGTAGTTGATAGTCTAACTGATTACCTAGGGGAGAAACACCATGATCCATTTAACATTCCTATTTATATATTTCCACCTATAAACCTTTGTATCTCCAGGGATTAGTTTCACCTCACCTCTTATCTTTAACATCCTACACTATCTTGGGAAATCCATCCATTACATATGATTTACCCACACACATGTTAGGGGTAAAAGGGGGTTTACATAAAAGAAACCATGGGCATGCAGGTCCAATATATTAATGAGGATGTAAGGAACACATACCAATAAATAAATTTAACAATAAATTAAAAGGAAACTAATAACATAAAAAAAATCTGGTCTAGCTCATGATCATCCACATGAGTGCAATGAATTAACAATTTAATAAAACTATAATTTAATTCATTAATATTCCTTATTTATGATAAATCACTCCCAAATCAAAAAATTATTATCTTTAAGTAATCAATCCTTTTATCTTAATCATTTTCTGAATTACCTTAAGATTATCATCCATTATATGTTTAAACAAATTAATAAATTCATTTAAAATTAACTATGTACATAACTTGTACCTTGGAGGTTACTCGGTGAATACCCATACCAAACTACCCAACATTTATTATACTTGTACAAACATTTTTATTTGTGACATATAGAATAAAATTTGAATAATAACTATAATAAAACTCATAAATGATTTGAAAATATGGAATATTATACATATGAAAACAAAACACACACACACACACATCAAATCCTATCCCATGGCATGTTATGAATTTACACCCACATGAAATTACCTGTCTCAAGGGTTACACAATATGATAAATTTTAAATCTGTGTAACTGGAAAAAGTACATTGTGTGTAGATCCGATATACATGGCATGTACATTCTTCCCAGTGTACCTGAAGTACATGCCTAGGGACTTGGTGTCTGAGGTGTACTTTTGAAATCTTATAGTATATGTCATGTCTAGCGGGCCACACACCGTGTTGACTTTATGTTTCATGGTCACCCGTTGGGTAGGAAATATATGGAATACATTGCCAGAACCTGACTTGAAGGTACTACCCACTGTGTCCAGTGGGCCACACAACTTGTATTCTGGCTGATAGTGTGCCAGTCTGTCCCTGTCAAAATGCGTTGTAATAAATAACCACACCTTGTGGTCATTAATGCTCACAGGTTGAGTAATTTCTGAATTATGTCTTGGTTCATTTAACATGATTTCACGACGTGTAGTTCCGATAACACGGTATATAATCTTGTGTCATCCAGTTATAATCATTGGCACCTTCGAATGATTTCCCCAATTTTATATTAAACTTAAAATTAATCATTTATGTTAGATCTGTGAGAAATTATGGATAAAGAAATAGATGTCAAAAATTCAGATTTATATAATTATTAACTTGAATTGAAAAACTAAATTATGAATTTTTAAATTAAAAAAAACTAAATAATTATAATCAACAATTTGTCCCCTTTGATACCACAAACCGGTTCCCGGCATAGTGGAAGCGTGGGAGGGAAGATGCCCAACATTTCTTTTTGTCATTATTTATAATCAATCCAAGGTCTATTATGATGAATAATTTCATGTACAATAGAATTTAATCAAAGAATAAGAAAGTGATAGAAAACCTAGAACCAAGAGAGAGTAGATCAACACATGTTATTTATAATTAAATAAAATAAATAATAATTACCTCCATGGTTATTCTTTCTTTGTTGATGCGTTAGACCACCGATTTGTAGTGGGCCGCCCTTGTGCTATAGAATCCAAGTGTTGGATTCCAGTTTTTTTGATCCAAACTTGTTCCCTGTATCTCCAGATGTCACCCAAGGAGTCTCAGGGTGATATCACGAAAGATCCTTATGCTTGAGTTGTCTGTCTTCGATCTCCTAGAGAGACACATACAAATCATTCTATTTGATCTAGTGGAGGAAGATCAATATCCTTCTTGATAGAATTATTTTAGAAGAAAGGACTCTCAAATCTTGAGTGCCTTTTTCCAATACTTTTGTTACAACCAAATATGTGTTGCTTAACATTCCCTAGGATAATAAGAGAATAATACAATCAATCTTTTATTTCACCAGGGTAATAATAAATAATTTATAGAAGTGACTTTATTTATTTCATTAATCTTATAAAAACTTCCATGTCTAATAATAATTGCAATATTAATATTTCCCGACATGCACGTAACATGTGAGTTCTAATTAAATGTTTTTTAATCAATGAAATTCAATATTATTATTTCTCACTAGACCATTAATCTCGGTCATCCAATCCTCCTCAATATTTATTAATTATTCTTCCTATAATATATTATCTTAAATAACCAATGAATGAATAAATGTGATCATGCATGTATGAATAACTATTAAAGCATGGCATGGAATAATATTTATTCAACTTGTTAAATAATAAATCAGGTCCAAGGGCCAATCCCATGAAGAGGATGTGAGCGCGCGAGAAGTTCGATTCGAATGCAGCCTTCTCGGATGGACATCAAATTGGGTTCTAGTTTCAGTCCCGCAAAATGGAATCGTTTAATCCTGACTGGGAGATATGTATTCCCTCACACAAAACAAGTGGGAATACCTCGGGTACAAAACCTCATGAAAATGAAGGAATTTCTTTTTCGGAGGCACTGGCGGGGTCTTCTCATCTTGAGACAACCCAGATCAAGCCGCCAATGGTTAAGAGGACTGGAGAGGGGGAAATTATTATTACTACCGATCCCGAAGCTGTCAAGCAGCAATTGGAGGTTTTCAAATTTTCTATTCTTGGTCACATTTCTTATGAGAAGGGCACGAATCCTTGGTCTTACAGTGATCTCAAATAGAGAATCTCATCTTGTTTGAATTTCTATTGCTGGCGATTAATTCTAATTGGAAGGGGTTTTTCCACATTATTCTAAAGAAGTAGGATGACCTGAATCAAGTCTTGCGAATTGGATCTCTCAATTTGAAACCAGTATTCTTTCGTCTCTCTGAATGGGATCCACATTTTAATCCATTCACACAGAAGCAGACAATTGCTCAGTTTTGGACAAAAAATCCATGGCCTTCCTTGGATTTACTAGCACCCAAAAATCCTGAATGATATTGGCTCAATAATTGGAACACCTTTGAAAATTTATCATAGAACTATCAATGGGGATCTTGTCTTCTTTGCTAGAGTTCTGATTGAAATTGATATGGATTCTCTACCTCCTGAACGTATTCTACTAGATGTTAATGATCAACTTATTGAAATCTTTCTAGAATTTGAAAATCTACCTATGTTTTGTAAGCATTGCAGGAAGGTAGGACATTTCATTGATCAATGTCACAATGTTCAAAGAACCACAAAGACAGATTCAAATAGGAATGCCTGGAAAGATGATCCCAACAAGAAACCTGATCCTACCAAACAATATGTTAAAAAAGAGTCTAATAATGTCATGCAGGTACATACACAGAGTGCATGACCCAGTAAATCCTGGGCTGATATGGATGATGAGGAGGACTATCCCAATCCACTGGCAAATAGATCGGACACTGGAGACTCTACCCAATTACAAGATGATGACAACAGTGCCCAGGCAGAACATCTTGAATTCTCGAATGTCATTTTTAACACTGTTGTTAACCTGAAATTTGAGGATATGACTCTCGATCTGATAAACTTAAGAATCCTTGAAGTGCTGAATTTCTGTAAATCTGAGATAGAGAATATTTCTTTATCCTCTGTCCAATTTATTGACACTTCCATACTTGAAATTGGATCTGATCAAACTGCCAAGAGCACTTCTCCAGAGGAACATACTTTGACAAGGAAAGATGCCTCGCTTCTGTCTAAGCAGAATTTAAAGAAGGATGAAGATGTCTCATTTCATCCCAAGAAGATTTCTAAGCAGGCTGCTTCTGAAATCTACTCAGATATGCACATGGCTTAAAATACTATAGGAGACCCTCTTAATGTTGCTATCACCAATGCTAAAATCACTATAGAGAAGACTGCTCCAATGGACTTCTCCAAAAGCATCGAGCTAAGAAGATCCCAAAGGATTAAGGTTAGTGAAAACCTATAGAAAAAGGGATTTAACCACAATAATAATCTATAATGAGGATTCTCTTCTAGAACTACCAGGGCATAACCAAATATGGCACTTTGAGTTCCCTTAGACTTCTTGTGACTAAACATAAACCTGCGGTCATTGGGCCAGCTGAACCAAAGACAAAGGATACAAGTTCTGTTGCTCTTCTTGATAGGCTCGGTTACACTCTGTTCCATTCTATTCATTATGACCATCAAGATCGGCTCTGGATCTTGGTGCACAGTAGGGTTTCCAATCCCACTCTTTTTTCTTTCCATGCACAAATTTTTAACTACAAATTCACTTTCCAGGATCAAGATTTTTTCTGCTCAATTGTTTATGCTTCAAATAATTATCTGGTCAGAAGGGATTTATGGAAACATATTTTTAATCTGTTAAAAAGAATTGGTGAATCTTGGCTGATCATAGGGGACTTTAATGCTACCCTCCAGGCTGATGAAAGGCTGGTACACTCTTTTACCATCCCTACTATGGATGACTTTCAACTATGTGTTGAAGAATCAAATCAGACTGAGGTTAATATAATCGGAGCCAAGTACACCTGGTATAGGAAACATCTTAATGGAATGAGAGCTAGTAGAAATGATTATGCATTTGTTAATGATAATGTGCTGGAAAATTGGAGGACAATATCTTGTGTGACTCTTGCCAAACACAATTCTGACCATCATCCAATCATGTCTAATTTTACTAGAATGATTGAGAGACAACCTATCCCCTTCAGGATTAATAATGCTTGGACTACTCTTTCTGAATGCTCCACACTGGTACGTGATACTTGGAGTATTGGAGAAAATAATCGTCCTTTATCTTGTGTTTTTAAGCTTCGATGTCTCAAGATAAAGATGAGACTTTGGATTAAAGATAGATTCAGCCTCCTGGACTAGGAAATTGGCTCTCTAGAGAATTCTTTACATGGAATTCAACAATCAATGACCGATTCTGATTTCTCAGGCCTTGGTGGATAGGAAGCTAAGCATTCCTTGGATCTGAAAAATCTGCTCACTCTTAGAGACAATATTCAAAATGAGGTGTATAAAGTTACGTGTCTTATGCATGGTGATAGAAATACTAAGTTTTTTAATGCCATACAAATGAGTAAAAAATCTAGTAGGACACTCTCTCTTCTCAAAGATGGAGATGTTATTCTTGATGATCATCAGAGCCTCTCGAATCACATTGTTTCATTCTATCAGAACCACTTTAATGGTCCCAAAAGAAATTGGGAACTCTTGGATGGCATTATTCCTGCCCTTGTTAGTGATGATGACAACTCAAGTCTAATCAGAGTACCCTCAGATATAGAAATAACGAATGATGTCCTTGGCCTTAAAAAATATAGCTCTCTTGGGCCTAATGTATTCACAAATCACTTCTTCCAATTTTACTGGGATATTATACTGGTAGATGTTTGCAGGCTGGTCAATTATTTCTTTACTAATGGATCAGAATTTCATGGAATCAATGCACAATTCATTGCCTTAATTCCAAAGGTTGACAATTCTAGTGATATTAATCAATTTAGACCTATTTCCATGATTAATACTATATAGAAAATTCTAACGAAGATCTTGGATAACAGTATTTCCTGTATCTCTAATAAAATAATTTCTTGGAATCAGTTTGGTTATGTTAAAGGAAGAAGAATACAATACTGTCTCTTCAATGCATCTGAATGTGTGAACCTTATTCAAAAACCCACATGTGGATGGGGTATTTCCCTCAAATTGGACATTAGAAAGGCTTTTGATACCATGGACTGGGAATTCATTGGTAACATTATGCCCAAGTTTAGTTTTCATCCGAAATTTATTCAGTGGTCTTACAATTTGATTAGCTCAGCCTATATCTTCATTCTTATCAGTGGATCACCTGAAGGATATTTTAAGTGCTCTAGAGGGGTAAGACAGGGAGACCCCTTGTCTGCTATTATCTTTTCCATTACATAAGACTATATTATCTGACTGATTACTTAAAATGTCGAATTGGGGAACATGAAGGTTCTTCAAGATAACAGAGGTAACTATTCCCCCTCACATCATCTCTTTGCTGATGACATAATCATATTTTCTCAAGGAGGCAAAAGAAACATTCAGAATCTCAAATCCATCCTCCTTCACTATGATCTTGTCTCTGAAAGGAGGTTAGCTGGAATAAATCCTTCATTTTATTTGGGAAGAACATTTCAGATTCCATGAAGCATTGTATGATTCAAATACTTGGCATCAGATAAGGTTCATTCCCTTTAAGATATCTTGGAGTCCCAATGTTTTTAGGTAGATCATGATCCACCTACTTTACTGAAGTGGTTTTTCATGTTAGGAGAACTCTCTCCAATTGGAAATGAAAAGTTCTTTATATGGCGGGAAGAATCTGCTTAGTTAAACATGTGATCATCTCCAAACTTGTTTATTCTTTTATGGTGTACTCATGTCCTACTTCTACATTTAAAATTCTTAATTCCCTAATGAGGAATTTTGTTTGGAGTAGCAGCATTCTTGAAAGGAAAATTATCACTGCTTCATGGACCAAATGTTGTTTACCTCTCATGATGGGGGGTCTTGGGATTAAGAATATTGAGATCTTCAATCATTCCCTTAAATATCAACTTCTTTGGAGACTTATTAATGGAAAATAAGCATCTCTTGACTTTCTTAGAACAAGAATACTTACTAGACTGATTTCTGGAATGTTTACACATATGCACTCATCTGTTTGGCCTGGTTTGAAAAAGATTTATCAACAGGTCAATAATCACTCCCATTGGTTGGTGAATGCATCCTCCAAGCTGAAATTCTGGAAGGAAAACAGGACATGGACTCCATTAATTGAGGTTATAAATGATGATTCTCTAGATGGTGATTTAGATGCCTCTATTTGTGATCAAATTGAGCCAATCCACAATCTGACTACTCATATTGTGCAAATTGTTAACTCATATGATTTTATAAATTCTGATGATATCATGGTATGGGAACCAAGTGAAAATGGAATTCTTGACTCTAAAAGCTTCTACTACCATTCTATACATAGCACTTCTTCCAATGCTATCCATGATTTTAGAATATGGGTACAGACCTCTCGGTTTACTCTTCTATGGAGAATTCAACTTCAAAAACTGCCAGTGGACAACAATCTTCAAAAAGTTGGTCTCTCTCTTTGTTCAAGATTTTATTTGTGCCGCTAACAGAGAGACGACTTGTATCATTTATTCATCCCTTGTAAAACTACTACATCAATCTGGATATTTATTTTTGACTTCTTTGGCATATCAATACCGCATGTTGACAGCATAGTAGATTTTCTGCACTTTATTTTAGCAGAAAAGTTCTCCAAGAAGATTCACATCCTCTTCCTTGTTGCATGTGATGAAACTTTACACACTCTTTGGAGAGGTAGGAACAAATGTTGGCATGAGAAGTCAACTTTCAATCACAATGCTGCCATATCCAACATTCTTATAATGACATGAAATGAAAATCAGTTTCACACTGAACACTATCACAATTCCATCAAAGACTTTGTAGTCTTTAGAAGGCCACATATTTCATGTAATTTTCCCAAACCTATGGGTACTATAGAAATTTTCTGGAACCCTCCCTTTGCAGGTTGGATCAAATGCAATCTTGATGGTTCCTCAAAGGTAAATCCTGGACCAACTGGTTATGGTATTGTTTTTCGAGATCACAATAGTGACTTGCTTAAAAGATTTTATGGCTCTTGTGGTCATGTCACTGCCCTTGAATCTAAGATGATGGCACTAATTAATGCAGTGGAAATGGCTCATCAAAGAAAATGTAATAATCTCTCATTCAAAAGTGATTTCTCTACTGTTGTGCAAGCTGTTAGAAAGAACCCGATTCACCTTGCATGGAAACTTACCTTGAAATGGGTCAAATGACTTGACACTCTTGCCACCAAATGCTTTATAATCACACATGTTTATCGTGAATCCAACTCTCTTGCTGACAGACTTGAAAATAAAGGTATTTCTGAAGCCTCTGGGGTGCACTTGACTACACTTGATGAGGATTTTCTCAGTATTCTTAAGAGAGACAAATGTAAAATTCCCTCCTCCAGACTCTTGTAATTTATTTTGTTTAATCGAGACTTTACATATTTCCTTTTAAAAAATAATAATAAATCATTTAATTGAGATACCAGATACACTTAATGTGTGACTTTCTATGCCTCTTTCTTAGTGGCATTAAGAAAACCTGCCTAAATTAAATGGTTAGCATATAGAAACATGCCATGTCACCCATAGTGAAAAATATTAATCCCACTATGACATGTAACCTCATATGAATGCTTACCATGTAATATAATCTCTTTATCAGAATATCTATAATTTATATGGTTGCATGCCAGTTCCTTAAACCTATATGCTCGATATCTCTTTCTTTGAATTTTTGAAAATAGTACATGCCTATTGATCACCAAGGACATGGATTTATTTAGGCTATATCATTTCCATCAAAGGTCCTAATATATTATCTACAGTTAACGAATCGAAGATATACATCCTTTGTTTCATTATCTATTAATTAAATATTACTCATGACACACCCTACATATCCTACCTCACCGTGAACATATGTCATCATGATTTTGAAGAATACATCTAAGTGTGTGACCCATAATACTCATTAATAATAATCTTAATGTTTAATGACCAATACACATGTATGTAGATAGGAACATCCAATGAAACATAGAAATGTGGATTTCCTACTGGAGGTTCTTGTTCTTATAATATCCTCCTTGTCATTACCAAGGGCGTACTTAATGATAAGGTGCCTCAAATATCTATGAGTCTCCACCCCTGATAGACTTTAAAATTTGTGTCCCCCAAATTAAATCCTATGGGTATAGAACATATATTTAAGAATAGTGTCATAACATTTCCATGATCTCATCATAGTTGGGATCTGTCATGACCTTTTAATGTGCTAGATAATATTAGGATATTATCTCATTCAATGTTACACAGAAGAACAATCATGATGTAATAAGGAATTTATTAATATTCCAAACCATGAATATTAGTTATCATATAGTAAAAAATAAGTTTGTTCTAGGGAACCAACTCCAACAGATTAGTGGATATGATGAAATTGATTTGTTGTAATTAATGGAGGTTTGCCTTAACCTTGACGGTTCAATTAATTAAATGACTAATGGGGGATAAATGATTTAATAGTTATTTTTTCATATTATTAAACATGATTAAAGTAATAAATGATGTTTTGTTATATTAAATGAAATGGTATCCCTTTATGTGAAATGTTTATGAGAGGGTTAATGTTGATTAATTTTGGTAAATATGATAAATGTGATAGATGTGATATGTGTTATTGATGGATAAACATGGTGTGGGAAACCGACTTATGCTTAAAATACACATGGAGTCCTAGAAATGGTGTTATACACACAATTGAATGTATGTGGTAAATAAGTGTTGGAGGAGGATTGATGCTTCTAAAATCCCATGTAAGATTGATTCATAAATGATTATGGGACACAAACTAATGCTTCAGAATCTCACATATGATTGTTTGATAAATGTGCTTTAGGACACATAATGATGCCTCAAATACCCAAAAGGTTCTAGCCAGGGTGTTCTTGGCCTAATATTTTGGCATTATATTATGCTTCCAACTAGACATGATATGAATTTAAATTAAATGTATAATGAAATATCACGTGATAATGAATTTTTACTCTCTATGTGATATGTGATATCCCTTAGGGATAGTTTATACTCTAATCTGGGACAAAACATGTATTGATGGGATGATTGTCTTAATGAACTTCTATATTATGTGTATTGTAAAAGAATAATGTAATGTGATCGCCCATATATAAATAATTATTATACCAGGGATAGGAATAATATTTATTCAAAATGTTAAACAGAAAATTATTTAACTAAGATACTGGATACACTTGATGTGTTCCATTTAGGCCAATTTCTTAGTGGAATTAGGAAAAACTACCTAAAGTCCAAGGTTAGTATCTTGAAACACACCAAGAAACAAATAGAGAAAGAAGTTAATGCCAATATCAAATTTCACCCCATATGAACACATATCCTATAATACAATCTCTTTACCACAATATCTCTAATTGAGAGGGTTGCATGCTAGTGCCATCAACCTATAAGCTCGATATATCTATCTTTGACATTCTAAAAATAGTACATTCCTATTGATCACCATGTCTATGTATTTATTTAGGCTATATCATTTCCATAAAAGGTCCTAATATATTGTCTTTCATTAATGAAGTGAAATGATTAATCCTTTCTCGCATTATTCATTAATTCAATAAAACTAATGACACATCCAAAATATCTTACCTCACTGTGAACATCTCTCATCATAGTTTTAATGAATATATTTTTGTGTGTAATTCATAATACAAATTAATAGCAATAATAATGTGTATAGACTAATATAAATGTCTGTAGATAGGAACATACAATGATAGGAATAAATATCGATTTCTTACAGATGGTTCTTGTTCTCATAATATCTTTCTGGCCATTAGCAAGGGTGTACACCATGAGAAGGTGCCACAAAGATCAATGAGTCTCCACCCCTAATAGAACTTATCATTTTTGTCCCTTAAATAATATAATATGGGAACAGAACATATATTAATGAATACTATCATAACACTTCTAGTTTCTCATTATAGTAGGGATCTGTTATGACCTTTTTGTGTGACAGTTCATCTTAGAACATTCTCACATACATCCCCAACTAATTCCAGGTCATGAATATAATATTTATTCTCACACACTATGGAATTACTCAAACTGTGGGCCAAAACATGTCCCTCCTACATGAGAACCAAAAAAAGACTAGATCTATAGGCATATAAATACACCACATAGTTGTTAACTAGTTCTCAAAATATTAAGATGGGTGTTATGGTTTGATGAGTCTTAAGTTCCAAAAATATTTTTTTTGAAAATTTTCATTCCATATGAATGGATCAAAATTCATTATTATAATAGTCATGGGAGAAGTAGGCCTTGAAACAATGAAAATAGAGAGGAGATAGTAACCTACTAATCCTTGAAAACTATATACCTCAAAAACATTCTTTAGTGTCTACGAAGAGACAAATTCTTATATCTTTATAGGATCACTAGATATTCCTACTTCAGAAATAAAATTCCCATGGAAATGAACGTTTTGAAACTAGAAGTCCCTCTTTAAAATATTATCATACAAATAATTTCTTCATAACATACTTAGTATAATTTCCAAGTGCTCTTAACGATCATTCTAGCTTCTAGAATAAACTATAATATCATTAAAAAAAGAACAAAAAAAGAATCAAGATGACATGAAATATACATTTCATTAAACCCATAAAAACATCCAATGAATTAATTAGAAACAAAGGAATTGTGACATATTTATAATTTCCATAACTACTAATAAAATTCTATTTTATGGATAACCTCTCTTTTATCCCCAAGTTGATGATATCCTGGGCATAGATCAATTTTAGAGAACTATTGGTCTCTCTTAAATTGGTCAAATACGCATTCAATCCAAAGAAATTGATATCAATTTTTAATTGTGGATTGATTCAATTTATGATAATCAAGACATAATAAGAGAGTAACATATTACTTATTCAAAAAAATAGGTTTATCCTAAGGTGATGTACTAGGTATGATAAAGTCTTTATTTTAAAACACTTCATGTAGAGCCTTTAGATCTTGTAACTTTGCCAAAGGTATTCTATAAGATATTAAGGAAATGGTTCTATTTACTTGGAGTAGGTCTATAGTAAATTACATTTCATACTCAAGTGGTAACTGAAATATTTCTTTTGGAAAAAAATCCAGGTATCGATCGACTATGATAAGAAGAATCCAAATATATTTTTCATATAGAGATGACATAGTCAATACCACTAACTAGCCTGATAATACTTCATCCAATATCACTAGAGGTCCTAATATACCTACATTTATATCCCAATCTCCCACAAAAATATACATAGATCCATCAGGGCATGTAAATATCATGTACCAAGTATAGAAGTCTATATAATATTTAAACCCTTCCATCGAGTCTACACCAAATATCAAATAAAATATGTTCATATCATGGACCATAAACTCCTAGATAAACTGAATTGTTTCTATGTTAATAGAACCTTATGTGCATTTAAATCTGATACAATCTCACTATCCAAGGAATTTCTTGATAATCATGTCATTAGGAATAATTTTCATGTGCAATCCCAATTGTTTAATCATAGAAGAAGAATTGAAAGAATTTGTTGTGTTGGTATCAAAAAATAAATTAATACGAGGGGAGTTCAGAAGAATGGTACCTCACACCAAATAGGGACCTGGTTTCTCACTCATAATTGCCTACCCATAATTCATAAGGTTGTTTCTCATATGGAATAGGAGAGTTGATTCTTCTATACTAAATTTTTTGACTGAGAAACCAAATTTTTTCTTTGAAAATTCTGAGTTTATCTATGTCTATACATGAAAACTATTCTGATGGGACTCTATAATATAAGAATATGAAGTCTGGGGCTGTGCCATGACAGATCCACCCCCTGATCATAGATGTTTATGACCATATTTCTTGACATGGCCTTTATTTCCCTAATGGGGGAAACTCCAGAGTGGTGCAATACATTACTTCTTTTTGTGCGTCAATAACCACCCTGAAAATAGCTTTTTTTGATATGAGATCTTATAGTAAAATAAACTCATTCTATAGTTTGTGTATGTGGTGCACTATAACTATATGAATAGATATCCCTTCGTCTCTTAGTTCCATCACTAGAGTTGAAACCTTTCCCCATGGGTACAAATAGACTACCTATTATAGAATGGAAGGCATGAATAAATTTCAATACATCATAAAAATTTATCACTATCATAATAAATAAAATTACAACCATAATTTCAATGAAAAAACATTTCTTTCAAAAATCATTTGAATAACATCTAAATAATGCAATACAAGTGTGAATTCTGAACTTAATGCACGATATGAAACCCTCATCGGCTAAACCCACAATGGTGAGATAAAAACACTCCTATAAGTGTGTTATAACAATTTTATATGTCAAAAAACCTTGGTATATCTATGTTTAGTATAAAAGGTTAGAATCTTTTTTTATACTATAAATTTCATGTCTGGATATTTCTATCTACTTGCTGCCACATAACTCAAGGACTGAACAAAAGTAGTAAAATATGAAACCCAAGGACCAAAAAATTGATAACATATGTAATACCCCACCCCTCTTTATTGGATTTAGAATAGGAGAAGCAGTACTGGATGTAGTTTTCATCCCCATGACCCCATAGGATGTAAATAAATTCCTAGGTAATTGGAAGATATTAAGGGATGATTTTACATGAAGAAAACCTAACCTTTCAAGAGATAATATCTAGGATAGAACAAATGATGAATGAGGATAAACAACATAAGTCAATAAAATACAATAGAAAAATATCATATACAGTGAAGAATTTAAGAATATGAAAGGATGAAGCTCCATGTAGAAAGAAATCAACACCAAGGTAGTACTATCCCAGACCAAAATGCAGACACTCCCAAGCTCCTAATTTTGTTACAAAACCCTAATGTAAAGAATCACCACTAGGGAAGTATGACACATGATCCTTCCCTATATCTTGATAGACAACATCTAAAAATGCACAGCTGTTCCCAAGAAGTGGTGAGTATAACTCTTAGAAGGATTTTCCCCACAGACTTCCCAACGCACACCACTTGGACTAGAACAAGTTATCATATTTTAAAAAAATGGTTGGAAAGTAGATAAGAAATATAGTCAAAACTATAAAAAATTTTCTTATAATAAAAAATAATTTTAATATTTTAAAACTATTTAATTTAAATTAGAATAATAATATCATTTCACACCCACACACAATCATTACAGATTTCACCATACAGCTCCAGATAATCATGAGTGGTGAGTCATCCTATCACTGAGCCATCACTTTATGACCGACATGATGGCGGTACTTCTAACCCTAATTGATCACAAATTATCATTATTTGATGGTGTTAATTTTTTCCATTACCTATCCTAAATAATTATTATTTTATGGTGTTACTTCTGAACATTACCCATCCCACATGAACATGAACACACACCACACCCTTTTGCCAAAATTTACAAGAAAAAATTGATTTAACAAAAACCCATATTTCAAAACCCACCCTTTTGAAATCACATTAACAAGGGTTTTCAAATTAATTCCATAAAACAAATTCCAACACAACATCAATAAAATTTAGAAAAGATCAAAAAAACAAGTTCTATAATGGTAGAGTGGGAGAGAATCCACCTACATTGATAATATTATTGAAAACAATATAATATGATACCATGTGATAAAACATTTTTCTCATATTCATTTACCAAAATTCAAGAATATATCATAAAAAAAATGATTCCATAGAACAATGTATAAAATCACGATATATGGTTCCAATCAAAACAACATTACAGGTGGGGGTGGGGGTCATAAATCGAACCATTTATTCAATGAACAACCACTCAAATATTTGATGCCACCAAATTTTAGACATAAAGAAAACAAAATTCACCAATGGAAACACAAAAATATGAGAGGGAGAGTAAAAATAAATGTGAGAAAAATATATGGTGTCCATATCTACACCTACTAGTCATTTTAATTCACATGATTTGTAACTCATATACACATAGTGTATTCTCTCAAGGTCATATACACCAAAAATCCTGACACCTCAATTTTTATATTCCGGAAAAACCAATTTCACGACCTGAGAATTTTTCACATTGTGTATATTTTTCTGTGGGATTTTGTAGTATATAGAACCTTTGTTCACACATAAAATTTTTTTTCCATGAACCTAGTAAAAATAAAATTCATTAAATGAAAACATCCTTTAAAAAGGGTGGTGCTACATTATGTGGAAAGCATATCATTTTACATTCAATATTTTCTGGTGTTCCTTATTATATTATTGAAAATTACAATGATGAAATGTTGATATGTAATTGGGAAGGATATCTATAATTTTCCTTAACATTTATGTGTAATTCAATGTATCGTGGTGTTTCAAGACTTATTACAAATAAAAATCCTTTACCACCTGATTGTCCTAAAATACCATAAAGAGTATTCAATACGAAGTTTCACCATATCATGAATGATTTATGAGAAGGATGTTTATTTGGAAATTCTTGAGAAGGTACATAAATTTTAAGATATAGTTATTAAAATTTAGAATATCCATAATTATTGTATTGTGTTCTATGAAATTTTTGTAATAAAACTCTTTTACAATTAGTTTTATATATAATTGAATTCAAAATATAATGGTAATATCCTGAAAACATTATACTATTTAATTTTCATGGAGAAAACGTTATTACACCAATTCATACAAACCTAATTTTTCTACAAAAATTCGGAATAAAGGTTAATTACCAATATTTCAGGATGTGGTTAAAAAAATTATGACCCATAGACTATGTGGTGATTCTTATCAAAGATCTACTTGTATGAAAAATTGAAAATTTTAAAATGTTTTACCCAATTTTTTTTGGAAATCATGATTTGATGATGATGGTTATGTTGTTTGTCGAATAAGGGACCTTTTAAGAACGTTCTAAGAATGGTATTAATTTGGATAGTCAGTTTGTTGTCAATTACAGTCCTATTTTGTTGTTAAAGAACCAAGATAATCAAAATATATTTTTTCGATTACTATTATTCTCTAAATATATATTTTTAAATATATCAATAAGGATTATGATTATGTTACAATGACACTTTATAAGTCCAATAACAGTCACTTTTATGATAGAAATGTTGATGAGGTTTAAATTTATTATGAATGTCAGTACATATCTACTTTGGAAGCTTCATGTAGTATTTTTTTCTTATGATACACATTAAAAATATCCTATAGTAGATATATTTAATTTCCATTTACCATGATAAAACACTATGACTCATGCTGATGGTGAACATATTGAATAAATATTGTGTAAAAGAAATATTATGAGAAAATATTTACTTCCGGGTTTTTGTCCGGAATAATGGTTTCCTCAAAAGAATGAATTCTGAATTGGTAGATTGTATTATTTTCCACTAAAAACTCGAGATCAATATTACATGAGATTATTAATTACAAAGATCAAAGTTCCAACATCATATGATGATATTAAAATAGTGAACAATATTATTCAATATACATTTAGAGAGTCCTGTTATAATTTTCAATTATTAGCTAATGATAGTTTGTTTATTCAATCTATTAAAAAGGTTTCACTTTGGGGGATGAGACCGTCCTTGTAGAGACACTTTCCAAGAATGTTATTCTCAAATAATAATTCTCATCCAGAACTAGTTTGGCATGAAACCTATTGTATCTTGACTGATGATATTCTATATGTGTGATGCCAGTGGTTGAAAATATAAGGTATTCAATTTCAATGTATTTTTAAAATTTTATATATAATTATAACTAATTGATATAAATATTTTCTTACATTTAATTTATAATTTTTTTAAATTATCTATCATAAAATGATTGATAATTTTTACATTTTATTAAATTTATGTTGTACATATCCATACATCAATATCCTTCTTTTTTTTTGTTTCATTGTAGTTTTGAAATTGTTAGAATTTATATATAAAAATATTCATCATAATATTTTATTTAATTTTCCTTATTTATTTAGAATAATTTTCTAACACACACCATATGATACATATAACATCTTAAATACATGTTATGAATTGTTTTAAACTATTTTCTCAAAAATTTAATACGTAATTTTTTTTTGTTATTTACACTAATTAGTCATTTAAAATCATTGAAAATTATATGCATTTCCTTAAATAGAAATGATTATGTTCATCTCGGGTATAAGTTTCGTGAAATAAGATGGGGTGTGTATTTACTCATTATTAAATATCATTCAAATACCTGAACTATTCATAATATAATGTTTATATATATATTATTTAAATTATTTCATTATTCAAGTTATTTACATTATTGCGATTTACAATAATACAGTATGGTCTTTAAATTCTAATAATTTGTTTCAATTTATAACTTAATACCCATCATATGATTTGAATTCACTATCATAATTATTTTTGAAAAATACTATGATAATATTATGTAATTATATTTTTCTTTTTATTATATTTAACACTCAGTGACTATCAAATAAAGATGTATGATTTTCATGAAATAGAGAAGATTTTATGTAGCAATGTTATACCTCATCATTTTTTCCATCTATTCCAATTCTAGATTCATTAGTTTATTTTTAGTGAAATCATTTATACATAGAATAAAATCATTATAAAATATAATTTTTTTAGAATAACTATAAAACTATAGATAGTAGGATAACATCAAAACAAAACCAGGTGATGGGTGTCATTTTATTATCTTCTGCTATTGGGTTTTTTCTTTCATGGATTTGGAGAAATGGGTTTGAAATTCATTTGGATAGTAGTAACATTTCTTTTGATGTCACAGGGTAATATTTCTCTTGTAATTTATTTTAGTGGAATAAGATCATTACTCCTTCCAAGTGGAAGGATGACCCACTCTAATTTCCTTAATCTATTATCTATTAATGAGCACTCAGTTTTCAATATTCAACATTGTAGTGATATTGTAGAACCTCTTAAAATAAAAAAACTAATTATTTGGTATCAGGCGCCAATGATTCTTAAATATTACATTCAATCTCCTGATCATTCACTGAGAGTTACAATGTCAGAAAATAATAATATTGTTTCAAATTTACCTTTTGGTGGCCTAACAGTTGTCTTGGGGGGGGGGATTTCATGAAAACATTAATTGTTTTACTAGGTTATAACCGAAGTGAAACTGGGTTTTCAAGTATAAAGTCATCATATCCATGGAAATACTAACAGGTTTTACATTTTAAAATGAACATGATATTTCATGAAACTTCCTATAGATATTATTTAGTTGAAGTATACAAATTTGATATATAGATTTTGGATATTAGTGAAGGTCAAATTGGTGAGCTTAATGATGTTGATGTAGTAATTCAAACTCCATCATCATATCTGATTAAATAAATTTATAGAAAAATGAATAGAATTGTTTCATAAACACACTATAATTTCATTAAAAATTGTGGTGATGTGGGTTACTTGAAATAACGTGAAATATTAGCATTGACTCATGATATTTTTAGGGAGGTAAATAGATATGTGTTATCTTTGACTATAGAAGAAAATAGGGATTACATCAGTTCAGATTATATGTGTGTTGTATGTTTTGATATAGTTAGATCAGGGAAAATATACATAGTTTACAATTTAAATGATATCAACATATCCAGGCTTCCTTCCCCTAAAATTACATTAAACATTAGGGTACCCATTTTTTTGCTCAGAAATATAGAGCAATCAGAAGGTTTATATAATTTTTCTTGGTAGATTGTTACATAATTGTGTGGCCATTTCACTACAGTAGCGATTTTAGGTAGATTTGATTATGGGTATCTTTCATTCAGTCAAAAATTAATATGACACACTTTTATTCTATATGTCCTTTCAAACAAAAAAGAAGGCAATATCCTTTGATGGTTTTGTTGTTATTGACTATTTAAAAAAGTCAAGGCTAATAAATTTCTTATGTTGGGTCATATCCTCAAATTTATATATTCTATCATGAAAAAAATATATTTTGTTTTATTTAGGGTCACATTGAAAAATAGTATGAAAATAACAATGGATGATAATGATTACTAGATCTCTGATTCCATAGAAAATATTGTCTATAAGGAAAAATTTGATAAATACCCTCAGGAATCCATTACACTACATTAATTAAATTTAATTTTTTTCCCATTAAAATTATATAGTATATTCTGGTCTTCAATATTTATGACTATGATTTATTCAAACAGTGATATGAAATCTAGAGAGTTACAAAAATTTCACAACCAAAAACACCATTTAATGAAATTACCCTTAAAGATAACAACACAATAAAAAAATTGGCTCAAATTTTCAATATGTGGTTCACTTCATCTTCCAAGTAATCGAATTATGTTGTCATTATAGGCCTAATTCTTGGTAGTGAAAATGTGATTTTGAAATATAAACATAAAAATTTTGTATTTTTATTTTTTATTGTTTTGTTAATATGTATAGATATTGAAATATATTATTATACAATGATAAAAAAATAATACTTACTTCTTATAGTCTATTCTCAATTTTAAAACACCTTATACAGGGAATAAATATTAAATGTACAATCGGTGGTCATTAACGAATCTCGAATTTCAAATAGTTATTTCATGAAGGCTTGTTACTCTTTTATAGAATTTAAATTTTTTATAAATTAGGGAAACTACTTTAAAACTATAGATGGATATAGAATTGTGTTTACATAAACGAACCATGTATTTCCATGTGATGTTCATTTACAAATCAATAATTTTTATTTTATGTATTTTGATAATATTATTCTTAAAAAAATTCTATAAAAAATATAATAGGTAAATATTATTTCTATTTCACTTACTGTCTTCCTATGTATGTTAAACTCTCAAACGTAATCAGTGTAAAAAAACTTGTATATAAAAACTCAAGTAACATTAAAATCATTAATTTTAAATTAATATATATTATAATGTATTATATGACAATATAAAGTTGTTATTCCATAGTTTTTATAAAAATTAACTAACTCTTTTTATTATTCTCTGTTTGAGACATTATTTTAAATTTTACATACATGCATCTGAAGAAATCTATGGGTAATTAAAGTATAAAGACACAAATTATTATAACGGAAGAAAGGTTAACCATTTCATCATTTTACATTGCATGTATGATAAATTATACATAAAAAATATGTTTCTTTATTTGGATTTAAAGGGTTACAAGTAAAATATATTTTATGGGGTGATTTTGTGAATCAGATTTAAAATTACTTGGAAAACAAAAAATAATTATATACCATTTTGACCATGAATCATGTTATGGAAAAGATATTGAGTATTAGTCTATATATAAATATATCCATTTAATTTTTTCATCATGTATTTACTATTAATTTTAAATGTATTTGATACTATACACCCAACTTCTATTTTAGTGTTTCATGAAGCTTCAGTTATTGTGAAAACATTCATTAATGCATCAAAACTAATTTTTATACCTTGGTATTACATATTAAAAATCTTAAGAAGAATGTTTAATTTTAACTAAAATAACATGTCATGTATTACTATATCATATAATCTATATCATAAATGCATTCTTCACAATTTCGAATTGATGATGTTGCTTATCTTTAAATTATCTGGTCTACATGGATCATGCATTTAAAAAATTATAGTCCAGCAACAACACATTCAAATATATCTGGTACAACTATGTTGTAGTGGAATAACAAAACCATAATTCGTGATTTAAAAAAATTATAAAAATTTTGTGACATGTCCTGAAATTTTCAATTTCATAATGCAGTATTACATAATGTTCAATTATTTTCTATTATATTCAATAAAACAATATATTCTTATGTTTTCTTAGCCAAAATGGTGTATAATTATAAGTATAATATGTAAAATTTAAATCACCAACATTTGGTATTTTGAATCATGAAAATCTTTCATGAATAAAGTTTAAATTATTGATGTAAATATTTGGTGCCATAACTTCAAATAATCTCCTAATATCATTACCCAAATGATTTTGGTTCTTTCTTTCTATATTACTTATTATCACTCTTTTATTTAGATATTATTTGTTATATTTTTTAATACCAATCTAGGACCAATTAAAAGTTTAAATCCAACCGATTCAGAGTGTAACTGAAAGTGACTAATTATAGAGACCGATTTTCCCCTATTCTCCTTGATAAAAAAGTAATGTAATTTATAACTAAAAAACTATAGATTTGAGTGATTCAGTGATACATGTAAAAAATGTAACTATTTAAATGTTTTTCAATAAATTTCTAGTTTATTTAATCAAATTTCACAATTCATTTGCAATTTTGGAAAATGATGAGTTTGGTTTTTCTCTAGAGTTAAATATTTTCAAATAAAAAAGATTTTTGTTATCTTTTGACATTAGAGAATACAACATTTATAAACATCACCATTATTCATAAAAAACATTTAAAAATTTCATTTCCTATATGAAAATGAATATTAAATTAGGCATTTTGATCATAGATTTGATGATTTCTTGTATAATTGATTTTAATTTATTTAAACAAGTTTATAAAAAATAACATCTTTATCACATTATTCATTTTATCCTTAATATATTAGAGCATAAGAGGAGTGGATCTTTATGATTTAGTAGCAGTATTGTACTTAACTGGTATTTTTTTTTAAATTTCATAAATTGAATTTATAAGAAATTAATAACCACAACATTAAAATATTGATTTTATCAGGACTTTATAGAAGGATTCATAGATGTGGATCATTATGACACAGTTGCAGTACTAACGTTGGGTTTGTTAAATAAACTATTCATATTTCATCTACTCAGGTATTTATATGATCTCTTGATTGACTTGATTTTTATTAAAACATTAGAAAACAACACCTTTTTTATCGTCATTTCCATAATTGATATGTTTAAAACATAGAATTAATTTATTATCTTCCATAGGATATTATCAATATTTTGATTTCTTATTCTATGATTTTATTTCTCACTAATAGTTTCTATTTAATATTATAATTCCATTCACATTGTAGAAAAAACTATCATGTCCTTTTGCTGGAGACTATGTGGTGGAATGTGATGTTGTAATTTTTAAAGATTCTTTGCCTACCAAAAGACCATGACAATGGAACATAACAACCTATAATTGATAAAATTAAAAAAAGAAGACTAAAAAAGTAACTCACAATTTTTTTATGCTATAATAATTAAATATTGAATTAATTTTTATAATTTTATCATTTTTTGCTAAACAATGAGTATTATACATTACAATTTGCATAATTTTTTTTCAATAGATTTTTTCATAGTTTTTAAATTTCCATATATATTTTATATACCATATAAAAATTACAATATACAATTTATAGTATATTTTTTAATTAATATTACATATTTTAACATATTATTATTTAATATAAACCTACTGAAATGTGCATCACACACTACTTTTTCGACTTGTAATCAATTAATCATAGAAATATGCATCATAAATTTATCTTACATATTTTAATATATTGATATTAAATATTCATCACATAATGAATTTCCGAAATAAATTTAATTCATGTATGATAAAATATTTTTTGTGTTTGTATTTTCACGTGTCTACATTTTCTTATGGTTATCTCCATCTAGTGAATATAAATATTCATAAGTTGATATTTTTTATTGAATTATTTCCCTAAATTTTGAGATATGTTTTTCAACCTGATAATAAGTTAAAAATTTGATTACAGAATCATTAATTATTTTAGAAATTATCCTCATCCATATATTTCTATAAAAATTTTCGCTACTGTGATTTTTTTTCCACTCCCCCAATTTTGTAAATGAACTCAAAAAAATCATTTTCATTAATCCGTGATGATGACTAAAATCGCTTTCAACACAAGCCATCAATATGAGTACATCGTGTTGTACCTAATCATGGAACACACCCCCTTAAGTGGTTTTATATATCAATAATTTGGAATTGATTTTAATTAGTAGTCGTTTTAATGTATTTTTTTCCTACTCATGAATGATATTTTTTTACTAAAAATTATTGAGAAAAATGAATTTTATTACATGTTATTATGTACTGGTTCCATAACACTAACATGTAGTCTCAGTATGCATTCTTTGTTTTAGTGTGGAATCAATATCATTTTTAGGTTTCACTTCAATCTACATAAAAATATCAGAAAAAAATAACCCTGAAACATTATTTTATTTTCAATTTTCAACTTTCCATCTTTTGAGGAATTTTGAATTGGTGATATTTTTTATTTTTTCAACTAGTGAATCTGTTATACCACGTTGAGGAAAAATATTCCCCTCAATTTGTCATTGATTTTGATACTCCAACAATAACAAGTGATGTTTAAAGGCAATTTTTTATGAATTTTTATTTAGTTTTAGTTTCCTTCAAACTGAATTTTCATAAACATGTGATTTCTATCTGTGTTTTATAACTCAATTATCATCTATTGTATCAATGTGTAAATGAAACATTCATACACTATCTATTAGCTTAATTCCATGAAGTGGTAGAATTAATCATTTATGTGGAAATTTATTTTTTATCTATACTATTATCAAATTTTTTAATTTCATAGTGTTGTATTCTTGCAAATAATCATTTTTTGTGTATCACTATGTGAATGCACAAGAAAAATACTAGTTTTTCTAAAAATATTTTTTTATTTTGTTTTAAAATATTATACTCAAATTAATTTTTTATATTTATAGAAATTAAAATTTAAAAAATGGATTCCATATTTGTAATTATAATTTTCTAATTTTCAATGTTCTTAATTTAATTTTTTTTTCATTATAAATTTTTACCATGGTAAATATTTTTCACTCTATTAATCATTAAAAGGGTTAATTGGGGGGGGGGGGGTCAAACATAGAAATAATGAGTCAAATTCCATTTGAAAAAGACGAAATTCAATTTTTTGAGTTTATTTCGTCCTTAACAAGTGTTTTATTCAAAAATGGGCTTTCATGGATCCATATTCCTTAATTATGAAAATTATTATATATTAAACATCTTAATATTTAAAAGGGCACAACTCCTCTTACTTTTAAAAAGTCACATAATCTCCAAACTTATCCACACATATTGGGATATATAGATCAATAAAGATCAAACCAAATCCATTCCCAAATCTTCTCCACATGCCCTAGGGGTCTTGGTCTCACCAAATTTCCAATCCTAGACAAATAAAGGTGTACTTTAAAGGAAGATATCCATGGATGAGATGTAATTCTTAACCGGATTATTTCATGTTTATTTTTTCTTTTACCTCATTAAATTAAATTATTACCATTCAAACATATAAAATTTTATCATTTACTATAATTAAATATTAATCTCTTTATGAAAAAACAATTTTCTTCCTCCTTTTAAATCTACCATAAATGAAAACACTATTGATCTGTATGTTCAGAATACCTTCAATACAGAGTGATGGGTTTCGGTTTTCATCACCACCTCACACGACTGGTTGTAAATATTTATAATTTAAATTAATAATATTTATGATAAAAAATAGTTATGAAATATAATATATTAGATACCTTCTTATCCTAAAATCCATTGGGAAAAGATAACACCACTTGTGTGGATTTTTTGACTATCTTCTCAATAAATCTGTGCATTTCATTTTTCATTTTCTACTCAAATTTTTGTTTATAAGGTAGGATTTAATGAATAAATATTATATTTATAATATTATTACGATTTTTTAAAAATAAATATTTATATATTTTATTTTCTTTTCATCCATTATAAAATGGATACGCGCCACATATGTATAAGAAGACAAGTGCCTCAATGTATTTATTCCTTTTGTTTTTCCTGATCACCTTACTTAGATGGTTAAGAAATTATATTTACTCTATAATAATACAAATTATTCCGTGTTTAAAATTTTTAATATAGAACCATGTCTCCTTTGACCATGGTGGACACACTATAGCTATTTTGGACCAAAAAATCCCAAAACATCCAACACGAACTTAACCAATTTAGTAACTAAATAAAACATTCTAATAAATGAAACAAAAGAAATAATAATAAGGGAATGAACATGAATTTTTTTATTATTCATGTAAATAAATAATATATTTTTATTTTTCAATTATATATTATATGTACATGAAGAGTCGAGAGACTAAGACATTGATTTATACCTAAAACATTGTTTTAAATGTTTTAATATATTCCTATTAAGTATCCATATTAATATAAATACATCAAAAATGGATACAAGAAATATTTTTTAATGATCAATTTTCACTATTTTATTCCTTTCCAATGGTTTTTAAATTATTCTTTTCAATGTTATCTAAATGGGTTATTTTTATGTTTTTTTTCAAAAGTGAAAAAATATTTCTTAACATTTACCGTAACACCACGATTTGCTGTTACCATGTAAATTAATCCTTATCATGATTACTCTAAATGTTTAGATTTTTTTTGAAAGAATATCCTTTTACCATTATTAATGAAATGTTTAGTTTCAAAAAAATTTCAACATTAAATCATATTTCTTCTCATTTTCGGAGATATCCAAATGTTCTTTTTCTTATGGGATGTAATGAAAATTTTTATTAGTTTTATGATAGAAATGAAATATTTTATCTATTTTAATCATGTTTTTGAACTTTTAAATTTTAAATTATGATGGTGGGGTATGACATATACCTCCAATGCATTGGGTAATTATATATTCTTGATAAGGGACACATGTAAGTAACCATATAATTGATTCCTTTATAAGGATTATTATAAGGGTCATTATAATGATTGTGTTCAAAGATACCTAAATGTATTTTCAATTATTTTTAGGAGTTTTTAATTTAAATTTTTTGATTTTTTTAAATTTTTTAATAAATGGTCTTGACATTCTAGAGGTGAAATGTTTATTACAAGGAAAAGGATTTCCTGAGTTCTTGTATATTATCAATAAAATATCATGGTTATGATTTTTAAAATTATGATTTCTAAAATAATCATTATAATGTTTTGGGAAGAAATTTTTTTCATTGGTATTTAAATAAATATTTGAGATAATGTTTTTTTTCAAAAAGGAAACAATCCTTATAAATACTCATCTATAGAAAATGGACTAACGCCGTTCCTTTCTTTTTATATCTCTCATTCATAATTTTTTCATATTATTTTAAGAAATATTTTTGAAGGAAATAAGGATGTGTGGGTATTATAAAAAGGATAATAGTGACACTTCCGGAATGGAGGAAACTTTTCATGATTAAAATATTTTTGTAAATATAAAAAAATATTTTTTGGGAAAAAATTTACACTATGTTGAAATAACCACTTTGTCTCAGCAATAGTGATCTTGGAGATGTCGTTACATATTTGTGATCCCATGGTGGATTAAGAATGTTTAGATATGAGTTTCATTAAATATCTCCATAATTTTAGGCTCTGATGGTACATGCAATTGAGTCGCAAAAAACATAACCCCTTTTTTATCAATGTTGAACTCTGAGGATTTTCACTTCCTTATGGAATCCAATTTATTTTATATATCCATATAATCTCTTTTAGATTTCCTAATATTCTCCAAAATACATGGTTGAGAAATTACTTCTTCCTGGTATGATGTTTTTTATCCTTTATTATTCTCATGTTCATCCTTTACATGTGAATGATTTTTGGATCCTTTCGAGTCCTCATAATTGATATGGTTATAAGATCATTTCTCTATAGATAATTTTCAATCATATTTTCCTTTCATGGATGGTAATTAAATGAGAAGTTATAGTCCATGATCATTTCTAATCATATTAATGGGATCAAATTAAACTCCTTCTATATGAATATGTGGTCTGTATATATTTCACATATCTCACAATTGATAGAATTCATCCAAATATTCAATGAAATTACTACTATATCCAATTATAGATCACATTTACAATAATTTTTATCATTAACCTTACATTTTCTTGAGGAATAGGATATCACTTTATCATTTTCCATGAGTGAATAACCCAATATATTATTTTATTCCAAACTATATGTTACAAATACTTCTCCTATCGAGGGTTCTCTAAGTATTGATATTGTTATTATATTTTTATTTAACTTCTCAATTTATATTAAAAATAATCAATCTATAAAAACAATTTTTCCTTTCGTGTTAGCCTTCTTAGTGGGTTTGAAATTGATGATAATTGTCTAAAAAATCATCAACAATACCATGTTAATCTGAATAAAATATTAATATCTATTATAGATGTTTGTTTACATCATTTTTTAATCACATTAATCTTTTAATGATATAAAAATACGAAATTTATTGTGATATCATTCCCCATGAATGTTTCATGCTCTATAAAAAACATATTTATATTACATTTAAAATGAATTATCATTTATCAATTTCATCACCATAGTACTCAAAATCTACTAATGTTCCTCCATAATTTTGTTGTATTTGAGAATACTATGTATAAATACCACCATAAATTTATTAGAGTAATCTATAAAGACTATTTATCATGTCCATTAGAATTACTGTAGCATTTGTGATTCTAAATGTAATCACTATGAACTCATAGGGTCCATACCTTTAATGATGGGATGTATTGGAAATATACACCATCACCTTTAATTAGAGATATCTCAATAAAATATTAATATTACATATGTATTTATCCAATAAAAATTGTATAAATATGTAATAAATCCATTGTAGGTGATACTGGTTCCTTATCATGATACTATTTAGTTCATGATAATTAATGAGAGATACATTGTCCTATCTTTATTCTAGAAAGTGATGATTGAAACTCATGTCTAGACACTCTTGTAGTTTCTTTTTCACTTATTCTAGTTCAAATGGGGGATGTTTTGGTGGTACTCTTCAATGCGGGGAGTGATAAGAATATAAGTTCAATTGAGAACATAAACTGTTGACAATGAGGAATACCAAGAAACCCTTAAATGAATATATCAGCATATTCCCTCATAATGAGAATATTTCATTGATAATAATATGCTTTTTATTAATCATTTGAGTTAGATTTTCTTAATCATAAGTAAATAATATACTTGCTTTCCAAGGCATTTAAAATATGGATTTTTCATTCTCCTTTCACATTTATAGAATGTAAGGATGATTTTAGATATGAGAATTGATTTCATTCACATGAGCGTTGTTGATAGATCTATATAGTGAAAAAATATGACTAGTATAGAATCATATTATAGAAAAGGGTGTATAATAAGGTTTTATAGGAGATTTTTCCCCAAATATTTATCAGGTAAGAGTTATATACTTGCGATGAAATAATTGAAACACTTTTTTAACCATAACTTAACAAACAAGTATTATGGTAGTGTTTGGATATTTTACATAAACATGCATGATAAGAAACAATATGTAGATCCAGAATTATATAGGACATTCAATATTCATCAATGAATATAAATAGTACCAAATACCACTTCATTTTCATGATCCCCCTCAAAATAAATGATTGAATAATATCATCCCTGTTCTCCAATCCTTAGAGGTTCTTTTCATCATTTTTTCTTGATGTCCATTGTCATAGTTCATTTATTTGTTGAGTGCCAATGCTCATTATTGTTGAAAGATTAGAACATTTGTGGATAATTTATTAGAACCTTCATATATTGTATAATATTAGTTGTCTTATTCATATCTCTTCATCATTCATTAGCTTGATGGTCAAACCTTCCACACATAAAACATACAAAAGTCCCCTTAAGGCAGTTTTGAAGATACTTATTCCCACACCTAAGACATGGATGTAGTTGAATTAACTTCCTTCCATAATATTTATCTGTTAGTACTCTACAATTAAACTAGGTTATCATATTTTCATATCTAGACCCAAAAAACCATTGAGAATAACTAATATCAAACTAAACTTCAATGGAACAACCAACTATTTCCACATAGCTGTTAAAGTATTTAATCATGAAATCATTTTAAAAACACAGCATTAGTACACTAAGAATAAATTCACCTTAATTTTATGGCTGATGAAAATATAGAGTCATACCTTTCAAGCATTGATAATTTTTTATCATAAGAAAATGTTGATTAATCATCCATTTTATATAGTCTAATAAACTCCCAAGCCATTTTAATATGTAGAGTAGAAAGAAAATACTCACTGGAAATTATTATGTTGAATTCATCCCACTCCATTGATTCATTGACTTCCATAGTTTTTATAGTCTTGATATGCATCCCACTCCGATCAACTTCAACCTTTATGTGATAAATTACCAAGATAAATTTCTCTTTATCTATGAATATGAGGAAATAGAATATATTGTCAATGGAACTGATCTATTATTTTGTGATTAGGGGATTGGAAGATACCCTAAAATTTGGAGTCATAAAATGCATAAATGAATCGAACTCAACTTTTTATCTATTAGAATAAGTAAATAGTTCTACAATATTCATGTTATTATTCATAAATTGACTGAGTTGAGACAGTACCACAATGTTGTTCTTGACTCCTTCTCCCATCATATTAGGAATATAATTTGTTCAATCATTAAATTTTCAATCTCATTAGTTGTTGACATGGTTCCATAAATTTAAATATATTTACTAAAGTCATTGAATGTTAAAGATTATAACAAAAAAATAATGAGAATATAAAAATGAAAACTCTAAACAGAGAAACAATAACACAATAATGACATGTATATTCAAAATTATTAATTTATTATTTTCTATATTGGTTATTCATGGTGTATTTCCTATTACATTAACTAAATTAATCCTAAAAAATAAAAAAACTTTTCTCTGATACTAAATATAGAAACTAAAGTCACATAAACATATAGTTACATGATTTTAACAAAAAAATACTAAATCAAATCCTATAAATATAGAAGATTCTTGTCTTTGGGACATAATACATCAGTTAATTTTTTTTACTAAATTATATTAATTCATAAGACACCATAAATGAACATATAAATAATAATGGTGACCTATAAATCCAATTAAGTGAATAATCATGATAATTAAGTTTAACATATGATTCAAGATGTATAATAAAAATATGTAAAAAAGGAGGACCATATATAATCACAATAAATCATGGTATCAAGGATAAGATATCATAATATTATGAAATAATAAAAATGTATGAAACCATAACGTTTTAAATCATAAGGATATATTAAGGATCTATATGAAGGGAACTTAACGTAGTGTTTTTAGATTATTTCTAGTGCACTATACATGTCATTTCATGAGATGCAAACATTACCCAATGCATTAGGGAGTTTTATTATTCCAGAATACGCTTTAAATCATAATAAATACATGAATATGTGCGACATATAAGGAAAATAATTATACAAAAAATATCTGTATAAAAAGTCCTAGTAGACATAAATTTGTTACATAATTATAA
Organism: Viscum album; assembly: GCA_963277665.1. Taxonomy (NCBI): domain Eukaryota; kingdom Viridiplantae; phylum Streptophyta; class Magnoliopsida; order Santalales; family Viscaceae; genus Viscum; species Viscum album. The sequence goes on from OY728120.1 coordinate 577,117,855, forward strand.
AGGAGTGAAAGTACATGTATTTAAATTCAAATCTTAAACAACATTTTAAGAAATGATTAATGAATCTATAGAAAAGGTAAATTCATAGTGTTTTACTTAAAACCAAATATTTTACCTAATAATCTTTTATAAAGTAGTTATTATTTTGGTAAATCATGAAGGATAAAATCTGTTAATATAATGATACATGAAATAGAATAATGAATAATTTTTTTCCTTTACTCAGGTTTGTGTTATATAAAAGTGTTAGAGGGGAAATTGAAAAACATGTATATCCCAAAAAAATAAAATAAATATAATTAGGTATATATTTATGTAACATACACATATATATAATATAATATGCATATGTTAATAATAGATAGAGATGGAGAGTGGTAATTTGAGTGAAATCATTCCCTTAAAGAAAAGAAGGTGGTTTGAGAGTTGTCTTACCTTGTTGAAAAACCTGCATTGTAAAGTCATATAAAAATATAAATAATAAAATTAAACTTAATAAATAATTTAATCAAACAAAAATTCATCGATATTTAATTTACTAATATAATTTTATGTCTGTTTATAATCATTTTATCAAGGTATTATGTTTATGTTCACCATCTTACGGTTGTTTGTCTCATGATTCTAAGATTGTATTGTTTTCATGATAATGATGGATGTAACAATAATTTGAATCCATTACTCCATGACTGTAGAGATTTGGATCATTTATCATTGTAGTAGAACAAAATTTCTACATTTCAACACACGGTACAAAAGAGATTCAAATTTTGAAATGTGTCTCTGTATTCTTAGTTGAGTTGGTTAAAATTACTATGATAATTTATTATTAATGTCCTTAATAATTTGAAAATTTTATATTTTCGTAATATTAATAATATCTTAAACATTATATTTATTCTTTGAAAAAAGTTTTAAAACCGTCCATGTATGTATGTAATAGATGTGTTATAACATCTTCTCAATATGCGGTAAATATAGCCATAATTAAAGAAATAAACAACCCTAAAATGGTTTTTATAAATTATATGATGATACAATTTAAATTTAAATAGAATTATAATATTAATTTCATGATGGAATATTATTTATTTAAATTTTATAATTGTAGGAATATATAAATGAATGAAGAAATTGAAAAGGATTAGTATTAGTAAAATACCTTGCTCCATGAGATAACCTCCTTCATATTACACATTAAGGATTATTATAATGGTCACTTAATAAAACTATGCCCTCCAAAAAATTGATATGAGAATTATGAGTGGTATTTCTTCATATATGTTTCAAGGGAATAAGTTACTATAGGGAAGAAACATGGTTGTATATGTTATTATTTATAAGCTGTGGGGGTGGGGTCCTAGAATAAAATATCAGAATAAAACATTATATAATTAAATTGTGGTCAAAAAATATATTATATCATAAGGGAATTGTTTTTTAACTATATCCAAAGATTATAATATTACTCTTACTTTTATAAACTCTAAAATTAATTCACATTCATAGATATAAATTTGTATATATTTTAGTATTCATATCATTATTTTATTAGTTAATAAAAATGAAAAAATCACCATGACCAAATTTAGATTTAATGAACCGAAATAAGAAATATATTCTATGAAAATAATTTTTTTAAATATGATAAATTTAATTTTCAATAAAATTTATTTATTATAAAATACTTATTTTTATAACATGAAAAAATTAATTACATTTAAAAAATAATACAATTTTATAAAAATAAATCAATATCTATATATAAATAAATAGGCAGTAGTACCAGTTTTAGCTATTTTGGTAAAAAAAAATTACATCCAGTTGGGTGGGGTTCTACAGCCGATGGAAACTAATTTTTTGAGATTTCTAAGAAGGTACAATAGAATATGAGAACTATAAAAGGTACTGGACAAATTTATCATCTTCAATGTTTGTAGGGTATTATATAATGTAATATAAAATGTTGATCTACACACCAAGATAGGAATATGATCCAACTTTTAATGACCTTAAGGTTTCATGAGGCATCTTACTCACTATAGATAATGGAATATGTTTCACCCCATCATAAAGGGGCCTTTAGGCCATTAAAAATTTATAATAATGTTTTTAGTGGGTAATTGACCATCCTTATGGGATGGATGGGGCTTGACCCACTTGGGTACCTAGGGTACATGAATTTTTATGTTTTCATTTCAAACCTACTATTTATCATAATTTATATAAAAATAAATATTTTTTTTTATAAATTCTATAATGAAAGATAAAAATTAAATTATTATTTATATTTATTATACAAATGTATTTTTAAAAAATTATAATATATATGTTTTCTCAAAAAATAAAATTATTTCATATTGTGTAAAATATTTTTTTTTATTATGTATAAAACTTTTATATAATTGTATTGTGATATAAATTTATTATATTTTTATTTCATAAGATACAAAAATATTATTTAACTATTTCAATGTTCTTGTTATTCTATGTAATAGTTAGTTTTAATATTCTATCAAGAATATTGGTTTGATAGTTAATAGAAATGACCCATATTTCCTTTATTTATCATTTAATTCAATTCCTCTTAATGTTTTATATTTTTTATTTTCAAAATGTCTATTACATTAATAATGGTTTGTTTTTATATTTTTATTCAGTAGTTTGATAATTCTAAGAGGAAACATTATCCTAAATATCTGTTTTTATGGTTATTATCACATTGTACTATTTCCAAATTTATGGATTATATTTATTTAATAAATATAATATATTAAATTTTAATAATAAATGATTATTTTTTATCATGTGGTGCCTGATTTTTGAATTATACTATCATACTAACCGTGGAAAATATATTTATGCATATGTAAAATTCCATTTATAAAAGTCTGGGTCATTATAGAGGCGATGACTCAAGAATTTCCACCATTACCTCTAAGAAATATCCCATACAAGCACTCTAATAACCTAGCCACATGATTGAGATGATTATGGTTTATAAAAATGTTAAAATAAATATCCCTCTACATGATGAAATAAAACAAATCCAAATGTATGTAAAATTCTGAGAGAGTTGTGTAAAAAGGAGAAGATTACACATATATATATGAAAGGTTAATCATCAATAAGATAAAAACATAATTACCTATGAATTTCCCTGATACTGGTAACAACACCATTCCTTTCACAATATATAATTTGAAATTTACTAATTCCTCGCGTGACTTGGGTGACTCAGTTAATGTCAACCCTCACTCTATCTAATTTTTCTTTAGTGGAGGGAGAATTAAATGAAATCCAAGATATGATTTCACTATCCAATTTATTTACAAATTTGACCACTGAATTATTTGATACATTTATGGTGATAATTAATGGTTTTTACTTTCCCAAATAATATCCTCATTCTCAATATTGAGGATATAGAAGGCACTACTCATTCCCAAATTATCTTAAAGAAAAAATTCATAAAAACAATAAAAACTACTATAATTGTAAATTAAGGAACCCTCTTAATGTAATTTTATGAAGACACTATAAATTTCAATATGATGGGGCTAGAAAATTTCCTCAAGAATAATAAACTTTTTTATTATAACACCCTTTAAATTCTAAAAGAGTAACTTTTTATTCGATTGTGTGTATGAAATACAACATCAAACGCAGAAAGGAATATAAACTATCAATTATTTATGATATGTTCACTATTTTAAATAAATTTAATGTATTATATAGCTTTAAATTAACTTAATACTGAGTTATATTTTGTTTCACGCAACATCTAGTTTATATGATGGCTTGCGTTACATGCAAGATTGAGTTTTACTGAATAAATATGTATTTTTAAAATATTATTATTTGATATAATAAGACATAAACTAGCCAATAAATTAGAGTTTATGAATTAGACTAACTTATATATGAAAATAAATTTTTTTACAAAAATATAAAATGAATTCATTGGTTACCAATTATAATTAGACATGAATATAAAAACCAATTGAATATAAAGTAAATGTTTTTATTATCTCAAAGTTATTTTTATCATAATAAATTAAATTAATTACTATGAGTGAATGATCATAATGAAATTTATATATTATTTATTCAATATTTTTTTTCATTTTTAATATATATATTATAATCATAGGATAAAAACAAAAACAATATTATACATAAAAAGAAATTGTTTTATAAATGCAGTTTTGCTACCTTTTAACGGAAAACCTGTTTTAGAAATAAAATTTCACAATGTCATAAAATTTATATCAAAATATAAAACAAAATTTTTAAATCATAATGTAAAATTTCTCTTAGGGTGAATATTAAGTATTTTATGAGAATTCTCATTTTGGATGAATAGTGAAAAATCTAGAATTTTAATTAAAAGCTAACTTTTCCTCTAAATAATTTATAAGGATAAACTATAAATTATATTTTTTTTGAAGTCATAATAGTTAAATTATAAATAAATTAAACTAATTTAGGTCATTGGAATCAATTTAACATTGAAATTGGATGTAAAAACATTCCAAATGGTTGAACATTTTTATTTTAAAAAACCACTCTCATTCCATCTGCAGGATTAAATTTAAATTAATATATAACACTTATTGGAATTGAATTTTAAAAAACTATTTCAATATTTTGAATCGAAATAATTTATAATTTATTGTATTATAAACTTAGTTTTTGGTCAAAAATATAAGTGAATATAGTGAAAATTAATTACATCGAATAAGGTAAAATTAATCCTAACAAGGGAACAAACCTAATGCATTGTGACCTAGGAAGATGTAAAACATCTATCAGGTTACTTTATTTCAATAATTTCACTCATTTTATTTAATTGGGTTGATATTGGAGTAATAGGATGTAAGAGATACCTCTCAATAGTGTTTACCTTTTTATATTTACAAGAAAGTCACTCACCTCAACTATAAAAAGGCACTAAACCATCCCACTTTTTAATACCTATCATGATTTTTGGATCATTAGAACTATACCTATATAAAATACCAACATACCTATCTGCATCATATAAAAATTTATTTAGTCATTGTAACGTCCTAGTTCCGGGTGCCGCCCAGTGGTGCCTCGTACCCTGTTGGTCACATGGCCTCAAACACATTTCCCCAAATACCAGTGGCTGCTGACAAGGAGTGAGGTCCTTGGATGTGACAGTGGGGAAACTATGCCTTCATTGGGAGAGTAATGAGGTAGAGATAAACAGATAACAATAGCGGAAGAAGTAATAATACCATAAAATAGTAAACATAGGACACATGACGTAAATAAACAATTGGAGGACATATAAAAATGATGAATGATACATATGTCTAGTAAAGAATCCAAATAAGTCATAATGCTAGAATACAGTACTAAACCAAAGTACAATGAAAACAATTAATCTCTAGTAGCATCGCAAGCCTCAGCTTGTTCTTATACTCTCCAACATCACAGTAGTAAAGTACCTACCATAGAAGGGAACCTGCCCTTATCTATACCTACAACAATATAATCAATTTGGGCCCAAAAGATTGACCGAAACAGGGTGTGAGACAAATTATAGTACGTAACCACCTAAAGATCTTTTCCTAAATGTTAGTGAATATATATGGCAGGAAATAAGAAAAATAAGGAGTGAACAAGGAAGTACTCAAAAGTAAACAATCCTAAGGTTTTCTCCACTTATTTTCATATATCATGTAAGCAGCTAATAAAAAACAAGTAAACCTCTAGAAATTACTCATTCCCTAACCATTCTTATTCAACTAATCAAACACAAGCAGCCCTATGGGATGTACTCACCGCCATACCCCTCTGGTTCATCTTTAGCGAAGACTCTCTGAAGAAGCACTCACTGTCAATTCCCCTTGTGGTCTCGTATCGGTATCTATAGACACTATGAGGAATCACTCAATGGCCAATTCCCTATGTGGTCTCGCAATATGGAACTACAGGCACTTGGAGGGAGCACAAATTCTATCCTCCAATTTTCTCAAAACATAAAAGTAAACAGACTCTATGGGGAATCCCTCAATGTTTATTCCCCCTATGGTCTACTACACTATGTTCCCATAGTATTGTGTAAGTCAATCGTGTACAATGATGTTCAACAACCAAATTAAACCTTAAAGTCCACTTGGCTAACAACTTTTAAGAAATTCTAGGATAAAAAGCTACAAGCATATAATAGCATCAAATAAAACACTACATACTAACAACACTAGGCATGAAAAGTAAGTAGCCTACATAAAAAAGCTAGAACACCTAGTCAATACCAAAGAAACACATGGGGAAAACATCCATAACATGGAAAATTTCCTTTTTCAAAATAAAAAAACCTCTACTAAGGCACATAAGCCATAACATGCATTAACAGGGCTAAAATCCCTAAACAGGCAATACCCCGTTCTAGGGTATTGGGTATTTTTTCACATAATATTAAAAGAATAACTAAAAAAAGACACAGACCACCTACCTTGGTGTTGTAAGATCGATATACTCTCGTGTCGGTCCTTGAATCAATCTAGAACGCGGTAGATATAAAAAACCATCAGAAACACTCAATTGATGATATCTCATAAGAGAGGTGAAATCAAGAGATGAAGCTCTAGAAGAAGGAAGAACTCACCAATCCAACAACAACGCAACCTACAGAGTTTGATTCGGAGAACGGACAGTCAATTGGGGGATGAGATAAGATTCATGGGCCTCATTCACTCCTGGATGAGACGGGTATAAAAGGAGGGGTTTCTGTGAAAGAGAAACGACCCCAGTCCAATTTAACAATTAAAAAGAAAAGTGCATGACATGATCTTTAAAAGTACATGGTGTGTACTTGCCTTAACCATCCCCCACTTTAGGTGGTCTTTAGGTCACCCCACATGGCCTTGTACTTGGCCGTCACACGGCTAATACATGGTCACCCTCAACAACTAGATACACAGTGTGTACTCCTTAAATTTCCAGAAAATCATCTTTTTCTTAAAAACACCAAAAATCAAGATCCATACCTCAAATGAAGATATGGGTTCTTATATTAATCCTCCCTTAAAGAAATTCATCCCCAAATTTCCATAATAAGGTGGTAGAGAAGAACAATCCTCAAACAACCTCGGCCAATGTGATCACACATCGACCTCCCTCTCCCACATCTCATCGTGTACTCGCTCGTGCTGCCATAGAAATCATACTAGAGGAAAAAACTAACCACAGAGAACCTTGTCACTACGATAAAAAATCTGGATAAGATGCTCCTCAAATGTTGGGTCCACCTCTAGCTCATCCTCCTTGGGTTGAAAAACCTGATATGGGTCTGAGAAGTAATGTTGTAGCAGTGAAATGTGGAAGATGTCATGTATAGCCTGGTACCTCTGGGGTATTTGAAACCGATTGGCAACCGGTGAAAAATTACCCAAAACCTCAAATAGTCCAACATATCTCAATGAATGGTTACCTTGTTTTCTAATCCTCCTATGTCCCAGACTCGGTGTGACATGTAGGAAGATATGTTCTCCGACCTCGAACTCCAAAGGTCTTCTCCATCGATCAACATACGAATTCTATCATGACAGTGCATTAGCCATCCACATCTGAATCAACTCTACATGCTCTATTGTCTCCCAGACTAGATGAGATCTGAGCATAGCTACCTCTCCTACCTCTAGCCAATAGAGGGGTGATCGGCATGGCCTATCATACAAATCCTCAAAAGTTTTCATCTGAATAGTTTCCTAAAAACTAATATTGTAGGAAAACTCTACAAGAGGTATATTCCTTTCCCTTGAACCATCAAAATCTAGGATGCATGCTCGAAGCGTTTCCTCTATCACATGAATCGTACGCTCAAACTAGCCATCTGTTTGGGGATGGTATTCTGTACTTAATAGTACCTGGGTACCCAAAGTCCTCTATAATCCCTTCCAGATGTGAGAAGTAAAACAGTCGTCCCTGTCTGAAATAATGGAGTGTGTAACTCCATGTAAACATACAATCTCACAAACGTATAACCTTCTCATATCATGAACACTAAAGGTCTCTGGGGTCAGAAATAAGTGAGAAACCTTCGTGAGTATATCAATGACAACACATACTGCATCATTCTCTCGAGGAAACCTCCACAAACCTGTCACACGATCCATCACGACATCATTACACTTCCCCTCAAAAATGGGTAACTAATATAAAACCCATGCTGGTCGCTAATGCTCTGCCTTCACCTACTTTCAGGTGGAACATCTCATCACAAAACCAGCAACATCTTTCTTCATACCTGGCCACCAATAATGATAGTGTAGATCTCAATACATCTTGGTGACATTAGGACGAACTTCCCAAACTATGGAATGAATGCTCTGCATCATCTCCATGTGTATGTCTGTTGGTACCCACACACGCCCATGAAAATGCAATATCTCATCTTCACCTTCGGTCCATCTAGGAATAGGGTCCTCCCCTGACACTCTCTCCCCTAGGACCAGGCCTTCAGAGTCTGATAACAACCTCATTCGCACCCGATCAAGTAGAGTTGAGGTAACAACTATAGAAGAAAGAAATGTCTCCCCCTATCTATCATGCACCTCCATATGTATCATAGAGAATATAGCCATAAGATTCCACTCATTGATGGACTTCTAAACTACATATATATGAGTCCTCTTGCTAAACACATCAGCCACTATGTTGCACTTCCTTGGCATGTAGGCAAGATGAAAATAAAGAGACTGAAGTTACTCAACCCACCTTCGTTGTCCCAAATTCAGATCGCACTGATTGAATATTTACTTGAAAATTTTTTGTTCAGTGAAAACCCTGAAATTCTCTCATAATAGATAATGTGTCCAACAGTGTAAGGCATGAACCACTGCTGCCAAATCGAGATCATGCGTCAGGTAATTCCTCTCATGTGGCCTCAACTGCTGAGGTCCATATGCAATAACACCTTCACCCTCCCTAAGCACTGGACCTATCTCGGTACCTAATGAATCATAGTATACAATATATCTCATTCCCTGCTCTAGAAATACTAGTATTAGTGCTGAAGTCAACCTCCCTTTCAGCTTCTGAAATGCTGACTCATACGAATATCACCACAAGTACTGCACACCATTCTTAGTAAGGTCTATTAGTGGTGCTTCTAATCATGAAAAGTAATATATGAAACATTTGTAGTATCCAAGCATTCCTAGAAAACTCCATACCTCAAATATGTTCTTAGGATGCTCCTAGGAAACTACTTCTTTCACTTTCTTTGGGTCCACTGATACTTTTGTCCCTAAAATAACATGACCCAAGATGTGAATCGGGTCCAACCAAAAGTGTAATTTTGAGTTCTTATCATATAACTGATGGTCTATCAGTGTACTCAAAATGATCTCAAGTTGTGTTGAATGGTTTTGTAGTGTGTGAGAGTACCCCAAGATCTCATCCATGATGACTACCACAAAAGAATCCAAGTATGGATGGAATACTTGGTTCATCAGTGACTTGAAAACAACATGCATGTTCGCGAGACCTAATGGAATAACCACATACTCGTACCGAACATACATATACTAAAAGGCTGCAAGAGCTATACCAGATAGTCTAACATGAAACTGAGGATAACTGGATCTCAAGACAGTCTTCGAGAACACCCGAGATCTATGAAGCTGAACAAAGAGATCATTGATCAATGACAAGGGATATCAGTTCTTGACCATCAACTAGTTAAACATCCAATAGTCCACATAATGTTTGAGGGTACTATCTGCCTTCTTCGAAAAAAGGACAGGAGAACCCTAAGGAGAAGTACTGGGTCAAATGAAACCATTTTCTTGAAACTCCTCCAACTTCTTCTTGAACTCCTACAACTCTGGTGTTGATATCCTATAAGGAGTAATGGAAACTAGTGATACTACTCACACAAGATCAATAGAAAAGTCTAACTCTTGTTATGGGGGAAAACCTAAAAATTCCTCTCGAAAGACATCCCTAAAACGATCAACCACTGGAGGAAATTCGAACTGTGAAGTCCCTCGATCATCTAGAAACAGACTAGAAATCTTGGTTGTAACTCCTCCCAACCCATAATTCTATAGTCTGACTCTGCTCGCCTGGACTTCTCATTCGACCTTGTGTAGAAACAAACCACCCCTTGGTTATGCGAAACTCACCCTATGGTGATAGAAATCTTCAATATCTTGGAAAGGAACTAACCCTCCCATCCGTAGAATGATGTCACAACCCGTCATCTCTATGACATAAATGTCCCATGAGCTATCACACCCACCAACCTCTAGAGGGCACTCAATGCATTGATGCTCACTAGTCGTTCTAGTCCTCAACAGAGTGTCTAGCGTCAAGATATCATCATAAGTAAAGATACAAAGCCCAATCCTTCCCACAACAACAACATATACGAAACTATGGGAAGAACATATATCGAAAAGTGTAGAATCTTGGACTGAGGAAACTAGAATCGTACCTAGAACTGTATAGGGTCTAGGATCTAGTTCTTGCTGGGTCTACTCCAGTGAAAAAGTTTGGCCTGTATCGTGACCCTGTGACCCTGCCTGACCACCCTGAGTTTATCCGCTCTATTTTTGTTGAAAGTATATAGACTGGCTACCATAGACATGACCTCCACCTCAGCCAAAATGGCCGAAATAACTCAAGTTCCTAAACTGATGAGAAACTGGTGGTCCTACCACGGTGCGAGGAGTAAAAACAGAACCTCTATCACTAGCTAGTAGTGATAAATACTGACAGAACCACTGATGATGTCCCATCATTCCGCAACAACAACACTCCACCGGGTCTCTCGGGAAATTAGGCCTCCTATGCCCACTCTTTCTGCACTAGTAGTGCACCACCTGGCTACTAGAAGAAGTTTCCCGCTTCCTCAGGACTCCGCACGTAGACTCCATGCGGCACTTACTACTGTCAGTAGGAGGGGTACCAAATCCGGAATCTGAGCCACCCTAGATCATATATCCATAATCCCTCATATAGCACTCCATGATCAATGCAAGGTCGACTATAGAGGTGATGGAATTCAACCTAAAGATGTTCACATGAGATCGGTTGTAATTCCTGAGACAATCATCAATCTTCCTCACTAGGAATAACTCATCACCTCTTGGGATGGGTGTAATGCACTATGGCTCTATGTAGTGAGAAGAGAACTCCATGAGGGAAAGAGCACCCTGTTCCATACTCATGAACTCTTGAGATCGATCGTCCCTCAAATTCTCTGGGTAGAACTAATCATAGAAGGCATGCTGAAACTCATCCCAAGCCATAACTTGCTGGCATCTCTAATGTGAAATTGCATCCCACCATCTCTTGGTAGAATCCCTAAGAATATAAGAAGTGAGATTTACCCCCCCCCTTCTAGAGGAATCTCATGATGCTAGAAGATCAAAAACATGGATTTTTACCATGACTCTACAGCTTGAGGTCCTCCATCACCTGTGAAGGTGGGAGGAGAATGCTGCTGAAAAACCCACGTCAACTATGCCATAGACGGGTAAGGATGCGGTGCTCCCCTGAAGGTATGAATGAAATTCCTAAAGCCTTCTTAGAACATTGAATTGGCACTTGTTTCCGGAATAACAAATGGTGCCAAGAAGGGAACAACTGGGGGATCTACTGGTAGTCCCTCATCAGCCATGTCGGATGTCTGATCACATCCTTGTATCTAGCATACTAATAGAGCAAGTCTCGGTTTCATAACTCTACAAGGTCGAGAACACACCTTAGTTCAATATTATCAAGGAATGAAACATAGAAGTTCAAGAATAGAATAGGATAAAGAAAGTATTCACGTTTTCTCAAAATAGGGATACACGGTTGGTATGACCCTTACATGATGTGTTCCTTTAAGCCTTCACATGGGCATGTACCTTCACCAACCATGTTTGTGTAACACCCCATAACACGACATGTTCTCCCTAGACAAAGTGTGTACTTGAATCATTTTCCCCTACCTGAGTTCTTCTACAAGACTAACCCACACGGTTCTACAAGAGCCAGACTACACAACATGTTTGGGATAGACACGATGTGGACTATAAAGAACATCACCGAACTATGTTGTTAGTCACATGGCTAGTTACACGACTAACTCTACACGACATGTTTGAGCTAGACAGAACGTGTACTAACTAACCATATCCCACCTGTGTTGTTGGTCACACAGCTAGACAAACGATCTCTACACACGATGTGTACATCCGGTACACGACGTGTTCCATCAACGATTTCCCAACCCCGTATCTCATCCCACACATGCAGTAACATGGTTAGGGACTACACGTCATGTACATACAGTACATGGTGTGTAGTTAAGAAAAAAAGTTCCCTCCCGAATAGAAGGATACATGGTGTGTATTTCACAATAAACAACAATATTCAACCAGAAATTCACCCTAGACATTACTAATACACTATTGAACAACATATATTCTATCAAGGCATCTATCACAACAACATTTATATCTATAACATCATCTATCAAAACAACATGTAATCAGTAATGTATCCTAAATGGAATGAAAAGAATGCATGACATGGGATCTCTAGCAAGTGCCTATATAATGCATGAGATGGCATACCATCATCTTATTTGGTTGAAATAGAAATAGATCCTCAATGATATCAATGATTACAAAAAAAAAACATGTGAATCACCCAGTAGTGAAATCAAATCAATCGTAATAATTGAAAAACCAGAAATATTGAAATAATATAGGTAAATTAGCTTTTCCCTGTACATGGGTTAGCTAATCCTGGGAACAACTTATTACCAACTACATATTCCATCTTATCCCTGACTATAGGCTCCGAATAGTAAGTCAAGAAGAAAAGAATTCCTCTGATACCACTTTGTAACGTTACGGTTCCGGGTTCTGCTCAGAGGTTCCCCACACCCGGTTGGTCACATGGCCTCAAGAGAATTTCCCCAAATGCTAAAGGCTACCGACTAAAAGTGAGGGCCTTGGGTGTGATATTGGGGAAAATATGACCTCATTGGAAGAGTAATGACGTGGATAAAAAAATATAACAATAGAAGAAGAAATAATAATACCATAAAACAGTAAAAAATGGATAAATGAAGTAAATAAACAACTGGAGCACATATATAAATGATGAATGATACATATATCTAGAAATGCAGCCAAATAAGTAACAATGCTGGAATAAAGTACTAAACCAATGTACGAAGAAAAAAAAAGTAATCTTCAATAGCATCGCAAGACTCATCTTAGTCCTATTCTCTCCAGCTGCATAACAGTTAAGTACCTGACATAGAAGGGTGCTTTACATTATCTATACCTATAGTAATATAATCTATTTGTGCCCAAAAGTATGAGCAAAATAAGGCTAGAGATGAATCCTAGTAGGAAACCACCCAAAGATCTATGCCTAGCAGTCAATGAATATATACAGTTGGAAATAAGAAAAATGAAGCTGTAAACAAGGAAGTACTAAAAAGTAAACAATTCTTCTATTTCTATTGCATTCATTTTCATATTTCAAGTAAGAAACTAATCAAAAAATGTATCCCCCTAGGACATAATCACAGTCTAACCCATATGGTTCAACCAATCAAACACAAGCAACCCTCTGGGAAGTACTCACAATCTAACTCCTCTGGTTCATCTTTAACAAAGACTCTCTGAGGAAGCACTGACCATAAATTCCCCATGTGGTCTCGTATTGGTAACTATAGACACTCTGAGGAAGAACTCAATTTACAATTCCCCCTATAGTATTGCACCGTGGAACTACAGACACTCTTAGGGAGTAGAAATTCTATCCCCCCTATGGTCACACAACGTAAAAGTAAACAGACACTCTGGGGATGCCATCAGCATCCACCCCCCCTATGGTCTACTACACAAGGATCCCACATTCCAATATAATTCAATTGTGTACAAAAATGTTCAATGGCCAAATTTATCCTTAAAAACTACTTGTCTAAAATATTTAAAGAACTACATGGCTAAATAGCTACAAGCATATAACAACATTAAGTAAAACACTCCATCCTAGCAACACTAGGCATGGAAAGTAAGCAGCCTACCCAGCAAAGCTAGACCAAATGATCAATACCAAAACAAAAATGGGAAAAACATCCATATAATAGAAAATAACCTTGTTCACAATCAAACAACCTCTTCTAAGGCACACAAGGCATAATTGGAATGGACCAGGCTAAAATTCCAAACCACGCAATACCCCGTTCTAGGGTATTGGGTAATTTTTCACATAATTTTCAAAGAATAACTACAAAAAGGAAAAAAACCACCTACCTCATCATTTTATGATTGATATACTTTGACTTCAGTCCTTGAGTCGATATAGAATGTGTTATATCTACAAAAACATCAACAAATCTCAATCGAGGATATCTCATGAGAGAGGAGAAATCAAGAGATGAAGATGTAGAAGAAGTAAGAACTCACCGATGCGATTCCAACACAACTAACAGATATAGATTCAGATAATTGATGGTAGATCGGGTGCTCGAAGAAGATTTGTCATCCTTGGTTGCTTCTGGATGAGACGAGATGATAAGGGGAGTTTTTTGTGAACGATACACAACCCTGGTATGATATAACAATTAAAAATAGAAGTACATGACCTGTTATTTAAAAGTATAAGACATGTACATGCCATAAATAGCCCCTATTTTAGGTGTTATCCAGGTCAAACCACATGGCCATGTACTCAGCCGTTACATGGCTAGTACACGGTCACCTGCGACAACCAGATACAAGGTGTGTACTCCAAAGTACATGGCGTGTACTCCTTAAATTTCCTGAAACTGATCTTTTTCAAAAAAACACCAGAAATCAAGATCCATACCTAAAATGATGATCAAGGTCCTTACAGTAATAGATACAACAAAATAAGTCCTTTGGTATAAACCAAAAGGAGTTAACCAAAAAAGAGGTAACATTCTTAAATGATAACTGTTGTATCATTTCATTATCCACCCCTTCAATTATTATTATATATTTCATATATAATAAAATAATTATTATTAATACACTGTAATGTTTTTATTTCAAGGGTATGAACATAACTCATACACACTTCTATCAAATGTGATACGCAATCATTGTTCATGCGTATGGTGGACTACTGCCTCATGGACTGATGTCATTCATTATTCCTTTACGACCTATCATGGTTCTAAATAATGATGGATTTATAGTTTAAATATTATATATATGATATTTATAAGGTATTTATGATTCTTAAATTATTTCTTAAACCATTTCTTTATTCTTTCTATTTCATGGGAATATAATAACATCATTTAAGGATGTGTGGACTACTGCCTCCTCAAAGCATTATAATTCGTTCATGCTATACATGAAAAGTATAAAAAATAATTTTAATAAATATATGTGACCTATATGAAATAAATATTATACCTGAATTTTAATAAACATATATATCTATAATAATATTTTCATTATTTTAATCATGATAAGGAAATGGAAGTAGTGTTCATGCGTACGTACAACCTACCATCTCCATAAATGATGAATTCCATATCATATCTCCAATTTAAAAAGATTATTTTAAATAAAATTATATCAAATATATATGATAAATCATGTTTTACATACGATATATGATCAAAACGTGATCTATGTAAGAATAACCATAATAACAAGTCAAAACATACTAAAACAACTAAGCAATAACACCCAAGATAGTGAAAATAATGAACGACTATTAACAAATGGGTAATAAGATATTATGAGAAGTTACTATATGATATTATAAATATTATAATATATTATTTAATATGTTAAAAAATTGAATAAAAACATTAAAAATAATGTCAAAGTATGCTCACCCAAAATGAAACACAGTGTAAGAGATTTCGTCTCAAGTTCACTTCATTGAAGCAAATTGTAATGTTATGCACCTAGTTTCTTTTATATAATGTATACATTGACCCTTTTACATAAATTTCATTAATAAATAATTAATCATTCTATTTTTTTCAAAATTTTTAATTATTTAATCAAATGTAATTTGAAATTAATGTTACCTTGTGGTAACAAAATTTCATAACTCCATTCATTTTCATTAGGTTATATTACATCCTCATTGTCCTTAATATTATATGATTATGATTATAATGAATTTGAATATATATTGATGTATTTAAGATTTATATATGAGGATTTATAGTTGATACACATAATTAATTCATTGATTAATTATCAGATCAACATGATTATTTTTTATGGGTTTATTTCATAATCTCATTCCAATCGAGATTGCTTATTTCTGAATTCACATTAATGGAATTTATATAATAATTGTTCAATAAACCCTTGAATTTTCATCTCCTATGGTTAATAATGAACTCTGGAAAATGTTGTTATGAAAAACCGACTTCATTTCTATTTCCGTTCGGAAATCATTTTTTCTCAAAACAATGTTTTATAAAAATGTTTTAAAAATTATTTTTAACATTTAAAAAATGATTTATTAAAGAAATTTTAACTCCTTTTTGTTTCAAAAATTCTTTCAGATGAATATTCTGGTCACTTTTTAAATAAGGAACTTTCATATCCATTTTACTATAGAAATGGACTGTTTTTTACCTTGTATGACATCTAAGAATTTACCCTCCATCATTTAATTGAAGTTTCATTTAAAATATTGAAAGGTTACCAATTAAAGAAATTTTTTTTAAATGATATTTTCAAAGAAAAAAAAATTCAATGTTTTTTTTCAAAATAAAAATTATATTTTCCTTATGAATGTTATTCAAAGATATTTTTATATTATTTACACTCTTAAACAACAATAACAGATTATTTTAATCTACTTGGTATAGGATGTATTAATACAATCATTTATCTTTGGTTATTTTATGATTTATTTGGCTAAGGAGAGTGTTGATATTAACTACCTTGATTAATTTTAGTATACCCATTAAAATATTCAATATCCTATGATCATTTGACATTAAATTTACCCTAATTATATATATCATTTATCATGGACATATTCATTTCCTAAATCATATAACAATTTTTATATATTGTTTTGAGGTTGATTTTTTTATTATCTAAGGAAATAATGTTAAATTCATATTTTGCACTCAATAAAAATATTTGATAAGGTATATTGTTCATTAATTAAATTTAGTATTCGATATATGAGGACTGATTTGGACTACAAGTGATGGGTTTGGACAAGAAATTATATAGCCCCTCAACACATAAAAAGGTTCTTATGAGAAAAATTAGTTGTGAAAATTCAACTGTTTTGACCTGTAGTTTTAAAACATATTGGGAAAGGCCTTGACAATATACGTTTTCACGTTCCTCAGACACGAAATCAAACAATTAAGAATTGTATTCATTCAAAATTCAGTTATTATTTTTATTATTTATCCATCGTATTCTCACTTTCAAATTATATATGAATTATTTTCATTATATGTTTTTTATTTAAATGGATTTTTTTCTCAGTTATTTGGCTTTATATAGTGATCATGCTTATTGATTCATTTTTCCCTTGTACTTAACCCTTAATAAAAATTTGAGAATACCCATATTTTCATTCATTCCATAGGAATATAATAAGTGTTATATGAAAGATATTCATGGATATTATAAGTAATAAGAATGTTATTATCTAAAAAAATATGTTTTAATTAGTGTATCAATTTGTAATGTAAGACTCATGTGTAAATCTGGTTTACCAAGACTTTCAGTTGTTCATTATTTGATCCCTTATAATCATTAAAATTTAATAATTTGAGTACCCAGATCTAGGTGTCTACGGTCAGGGAGCTATAGTTGGTATAAAATAATGTTTAGTAGAAACCTTTGGAACTAGATTTAGTAAAACATAAATTTGTAAACATAACAATAAGATAGACTTCTAGGATTATAATATAAGAACATAGGACTTCATTAAATTAAGAGTTATGGATACCATCATAGAATTATATGATTATGGTTTATCACAATTTCTATGTCTTAGACACAAATTTTTAGGTTTTATATAATGGGAGTCTACCATGATCAAGGAAATTTTGGTGAAACTTATGGAAAGTATAAGATTTAGTAAAAAATGTTGTTTTATTAATTATGACATTACATTTTAATGAAATTAATTTAATGATATTGATAATAATTAGTGTAACTATTATCATTAAATACAATATAATAATAGTAAAATGATATTATTATTATTTTAAAAAAATATGTTGTATTGTAAACCATAGTGATAATATTTTTAAATGATTAATTTTTTAATATTTCAGACATATTTATTTCAGAAATTATATTTATATGGGTTTAGAAAATGGAAAATGTATAAGTATGTGGGAATTGAACCAATGATTGAAGGACGATAAGGGTTTATTGCCTACCATAGGCCTATATGATGTCCTTGTTAAGGTTTAATTATTTTAAGTTAAACAATTTGATGAATAAATATTAACTATGAAACCGATAGTGTTAGTTTTTAGGTTTAGAAATTTGATTAATAACCATATTATATTTATAGAATAGTTAGAGTAAAATTTAAAGACATTTCACTCTTTTATGGGTCTTAAGATCCGTTAAAAGTGTATTTTTGTTCTTTATACATCAAAGATGATTTTTGTATATCCATTTCCTATAGTAAAGGATGAATTAGAAGTTTATCGAAGCGGAAATAAAGAATGAAAATTGTGTTTATAAAATAGAAACATGTCATGTATGTATATTTTCTTATATTATTTGTGTGCAAAATAATTACTCAAAATTAGGAAAATGTTATTTTTTTCCTGATACCTAATTTTTTGTTGAACTTATTGTATTTTAAATCATCAAAGATTTATGAATTTAAGTACCTAAAATTTCCATTCACCATTCAACTATTTGTGATTAATGACCTCAATAACTCCCTATAATTAATTAGGATTTTCCCTCGAATAATATATCTTCCCCTTCCACTGATGTTCTCCTACATGGAAACCTTATCATGTGTTATTAGACATTGGTACTTCCCATTCACTCTATTTAAGAGGGTGTTTTCCAACCTTTTGGATGTGGGATTTTAATAAAATAATTTTAAAATATTAATCAATTAATTTCCATGGTTGACTATAAATTGAGAGGATATATTTTATTTAAGATGGGGAGAATTTACCCCCTATAAAATTATAAAAGATTAACTTTTTATTCTATATAATACATGGAATGCAACAGCAAACATTGAATGTAATATAACCACTCGAGAAGTTATGATATATTTAATATTTTAAATAAATTCAATCTATTATATATCATTAAATTTATGAAATAATTAGTTATATTGGGTCCTATGTAAAAATGCCTTTCTTTGATTTATTTTTTTACCAGCACGACTGAGTTTTACCGAACATTAATATATTATTAAAACTTTATTATTTTTTTATAATAAGATATAAACTAAAAATTTAATTGGTGGTTATGAATAGGATTAACTAAATTATGAAAATTTATCTTTTTTATAAAAATATAAAATGATTTCATTTGTTACCAATTATTTAGAAATGAATGTCAAAACCAATTGAATATAAAAAAAATGTTTTTAATATCACAGTGGTGTTTTAAAATTATAAATTATATAAATTACTATTAGTGAATGATATTAATTAAATTTATAAATTATATATTAAATTATTTTTTTTAAAATTAATCAAATATATTTTCTAATAATAATATAAGAAGAAACACAATATTAAGTATAAAAAAAATTCTTATAAAGGTAATTTTCAACCATTTAATGTAGCATGTATTTTGAAATTAAATTTTGAATAATATATAGATTTTATATATAAAATTAATTAATTATTGAAAGTGTAACATCACAATTATCTTAGGGTGAATTTGTTTTATTTTTCTAAAAAGTTTCATTTTTCGATGAATAGTGAAAAAACTGAATTTTAATTGAAAATTGAAATTTTCTCTAAATAATTATCTATGTAAAATTATATTTTAAATTAGTTTTAAGATAAATTAGATCAATAATAAATCAATTAGTACAACTTATCTCATTGGTATAAATTTCACATTGAAATTGGATATAAAAATATTTCAATCTTTTTAACATTTTTACTTTAAAACTCAGCTTTCTCATCCGGTCTGCAGGATTAAATTTAAATTAACATCTGTGACTTCTATATTTACAATTTTGAAAAATTTATTAAATATTTTGAATAATATTATTTTATAATTTTAATTAAGGTAAACATTGTTTTTGGTAAACAATATTAGTGAATGAAATTAAAAATTATTTGAGTGATTAAGTTATAATTAAGCATAACAAGAGACTAAACCTTAAATTTAATGGCCATAATGAATAATAGACATGAAAAAAACCTATTTTATGGACATACGTACACCATATACTCCAATTTATCGAATATGGTTATTTATTAGGGGCATATGATGTAAGGGTGATCTCTAAATAGTGTTTATCATTTTATATTTACAAGAATGTCACTCCTCCTCTACTATAAAATAGGAACTCAACCCTTTCACTTATTAAAATCTCGCTAGAACTTTGGATCATCCCAAAAATAATAAAATAAGAACCCACATTACATACCATCATACTAGAATAATATCTAACGGAAGAGAGGTAACAAAGGATGTCTTTTAGTATAAACCAAAATGAGTTACCCATAAAAGATGTAACATTTTAGAATGATCACTTTTGTTTAATTTATTTATCCACACCTTCAATTATTATATTATATTAAACTTATAATAAAATATGTATTCTAAATTTAATATATTTTTTTTGTAAATTTTATTACTAAAAATTACACACACATCCATCAAATTGGATACACAATCATCATTTGTGTGTATAATGGACTATTGTCTCATGAATCAATGGTGTCCAATCATCCATTTCCACATTTAAAGGTTGAAAATAATAATGGATTTATAGATTATATACTATATAAAGTATATTTATACTTTATTTTTGATCCTGTAATTATTTCATGACACATAACTTCATGATTTCCACTTCGTGGGAATAGGATAACATTATTTGAGGACTTGTGGACTACTTCCTCCTCAAAGTGATGTGATTCATTCATGTTATATATCAAATGTATAAAAGATGGGTTTAATAATTTTTTTTGAAATATATGAAATAAATTGGATTCTATAATTATAGTATATATATAAATATTTATATATATAATGTTCCTTTCATTAATTTAAGAAAATGATAAGGATTTGGAAGTAGCATTCTTGCGTACATATAACCTACCATCTCCATTAACAGTGAATTTAATTTCCTATATCCAAATTTTATATATTATTATAAAAATGTATATAATTAATATATATGACACTTAACCATGGTTTATATCCTAGATATTATGAAATAATTATCTAGTTGTGAAGAAAAAAATAACAAGTTTACTCGAACAACTAGTCAATTAACACAAAAAATAGTGAAAATAATGAATGATTATTCACTAATTGGTAATAAGATATAATAAGAAGTTAATTTATGATATTATAAATGTTATTATGGTTATTTAGTAACTTAATAACATGAAAAAATCTATTATATAGCAGGTTAACAGATTTTCACCCAAAAAGAGACATATGTTAATTGATTTCATCTCAATTTCACTTCATTGAGGCATATTGTAATTTTATGCACCTATTTTATTTAATATAGTGTATAATACACCCCTAAAGAATTTAATATTATAAATGATTCATTATTTATAGTATTTTTAGTTTATATTTTAATTATTTCATTTAATGTGATTTGAACATAAAGTTACCATGTGTTAAATAAATTTCATTACTCAATTTATTTTCATTGGGTTATATTACTTTCTCATTGTTGTTAATATTATATGATTATATTTATAATTAATTTTAACATATCTATGATGTGTTTAAAATTTTTATATTTTTATTTTCATTTAATAAACCTAATTAATTCAATTATTAATTCTCACTTCATTACTATGATCATTTTAATGGTTTATTTACAAATCTCATTCTAATCATGATTTCCAATTCATAAAATTAAATTATAGAAATTTATATGGTAATTGTTCAATAAAACATTTTTTTTATCCTCCAGTCATGAATGATATTTTTTGATTAATACTACCATTTTTTCACTCTTTCGTACTTGAAATGTTTTAAAAAATGTATTTATGGAAACCAAAATTTATTTCTCTCTTCGGTTCAAAATACATTTTCTCTTAAATTAGGTTTAATAAAAAAAATATCAAAAATGTTTTTAAGATTTTTTGAATAATTTATTAAAGAAATTTTTTCCCCATTTCTCTTTTTCAAAAGGTGTTTAATGGGATTGTCTTGTCTATTTCCAAACAATTCCCTTTCTAGCATTTTTTATGTTTAAGAGGAATATTCTTTTTACATTGTACAACATGTACATAATTACCCACTATTATTTTTTCTGAGCTTACTTTTAATGATTGAGGGTTTCATTTTAACGAAAATATTTATCAATGTAAATTTCAAGAAAAATTATTTTCATAATGTTTTTCTAAATAAAAAGCTTATTTTCAACAAGATTATTTTTAAAAGATTATTTTATTGTACATCCATTCATTAATGAAAAAACCCATTGTTTTATTCTATATCTGATTTTTTGTATTGACACTATCCATATTCTTCTTATGGTTTTTTATTATTTATTTGGCCTTGGATAGTATCAAAATTCACATCTTTGATTTATTTGTTTCCCAGAAATATTCAATTTCTTGTGATCATTAGAAATTAAATTTCCTATATTTATCTAAATCATTAATCATGGATATATTTATTTCCTAAACCATATAACTATTTTTAAATATGGTGTTTACATTGATAATTATTTTATTATCTCTGAAAATATTGATAAATTCGTACTCTCTTTTTAATATGGATATTTGATAAGGAATACTGTTAATTAGCTAAATTGATTATTTGATATACATGGAATGACTTGAATTGATAGTGAGGGGTAGGTCCCGAACATTATATAGACCCTCGATGCATTGGAAGGTTCTTAGGAGACAAATCGGTTGCACAGATTAAATGGGATTCTACCTATAGTTTTAAATTATATTGTGAGATGTTTTGACTCTATAGGTTTTTATACGTCTCAAACATAACGTCCAATGATTAATAATTTCCATCATTGTAGATTTAGTTTTTGTTATTATTTATGTAGAATATATACACATTGAAATTCTCTATTGATTATTTTTATTATCCTTATAACACATAAATTTAATATGTGATCGGTTATTTACCTTGTCAAATTGATCATGATCCTTGATTCATTTTTTCTTCTACTGTACATAACCCTTAATAAGATTTTAAGATCAACCTAATTTGTTTTCATCCCCATGAATCCATGAAGTGTACTATGAAATAGAAGAATGTATGTTCTATGTGGTAATAAAGTTAATATTGAAAAAATAATGTTGTAGTTATTATATCTAGTTGTAATGTAAGAGTCATGTATGTATCTGGATTACAAAGACAACTATACTCTTTGGTCATTTGGGATAGGATTCCTTGTAATAATTCCAATTTAATAAGTAAATTCATTGGCCTTAGTCTTATGGGGTTAGGGTTCTATAGTTGATATCCAAGGATGTCTTGTAGAAACCATGTGAACTAGATTTAAGAAAACATATATAATTGAACATAACCCTAAGATAGATTTTGAGGATTAGCATAGAAAAACATATGTCCTAATTAATTTAAGATATTTCAATACCATAATATAATAATGATATTGTGGTTTATCCTAAGTTATAAGTATTAAAAACCAATTTTTATGTTTTATGTAATGAGATTTTACCATGATTAAGGAATTTTTGTATAAACTTGTGGAGAGTATAAGTTTTAGTAGAAAATTTTATTTCAGGAATAATGAATTTACATTTTCGATACATGAATTTAAAATGTATTCATAACCTTTACTATTATTATTATCATTAATGACATTGAAATAATAGTCAAATTAGATTATTAGACTTTGAAAAAAAATGCTGTATTGAAAATTATAGAGAAAGTGTTATTAACTGATTAAATTTTGAGGATTTCAAACATATAAAATTTTCAATTTATATTATTTTGGTTTTTGAAAAAGGATAATATATAAGGCTGTGGGACTAGATCCCATGACCTAATGAAGACAAGGGTTTCACTCCTACCACTATCCAACATAATGTCTTGGTTAAGGTTTTATTATATTTAGTTAAACAATTTTATGAATAATTATTAATATTTAACATGTAGTTTTACTTTTTAGGTTTATAGATCAATATATTAACCATTTAATATTTTTTTTAATAGTTATTGAAAAATTGAAAGACATTTCACTCCATTATGGGTCTCGTGATCCTTTAAAAGTGTATTTTACTACTTCAGGAGCCAAATTTAATTTTTGGATATCCATTTTTGGAGTTAATGTATGAATTGTAAATTGATTAAAGAACCAAAAATAATGAAAATAGTGATTATGAAATATAAATATGTCAATTAAGTATATTTTCTAATATTCTTATGAAATCAAAGAATTACTCTACAATAGGAAAATGGTTAAATTTTTTTGTCAAAATATATTAATTTTTGGTGAACCATTGGACTTTTAAATCCACACAGATCAATGACTTTGAGTCCCTAATCATTAAATTAATCATTTAATTGTTTGTGATCAATGACCCCAATCACTCAGTATAATTATTTTTTCTATCCCTCCAACTACATATCTTCAATTTTCACTGATGCTCGCCTTTATGGAAACCTTATTATGTATTGTTCTATATGACCTTAGTACTTCCCATTCTATCTTTTCAAGAGGTTATTTTACGAACCCTCAGAACTGAAAAAAGACCTATTTTCATGGTTCAAAACCATGAGAATAGGCCCCAAAACTCTAGCCTTAGGCTAAAAACATGGTTTTGGAAAACCATGACCGCTATCACCGTGGCAGTAGGTCCCAGTTTATTGCCACAGTTTTAACCGTGGCAATAGCTACCTTTGGACACCGTTTTGAAAACCAAGGCAATAGGTAATAAAAATTTCCACCATTTTAGTTGAACTATGGACATGGTTTAATATGTATATGTATAAATCTATTTCCACAATTTTTACTATGGCTATAACCATGGTAAACCGTGGCAGTAGCCTAAATACAAAATGTCACTAGCAGGTTTCGATCACATCACCTTTGCTCTATGAACGAGTGTAGTTACCACTACATGGAGTGACATTATAGGTATATATATATATAAATATATTATGATATATATATTAATATAAATCATGGGAATATCCTCAAAACCATGGATATAGGTCTTCCCGCCAATTTTTTGGTCAGAAAATTTTTTCCCGCCAAAGCGCAGAGACCCTATTTCCATGGGTTTGGAAAACCCTGGCAATAGGCCATTGAAAAATGTGGCCAATAGCCACAGTTTTAGAACTATGGCTATAGGCCACAGAAACGTGGCTACAGCCGCAACCTATTTCCATAGTTCTAAAAACCATAGCTATTGGCCACGATAACTAGCATATTGCCATAGTTTGAAAACTGTGGCTATAGGCCCATGGCAGTAGTCTCATTTTATAGTTATGGCTTATCATGAAAAGGGATTTCATTAGGGGGATTTTTAAATATTAAAAAATTTATTTCCTATATCATTTTTAAACTCCTATGATGATATTTATTTAAAGTGTTGAGAATGTAACACTCCGAAAATTCAAAAAGAGTAACTTTTTATCTGATAGCTTGTATAACCCACAACAAAAATGTAGAAAATAATATAACCATTTGAGACTTTATTATATATTTAATATTTTAAATAAATTTAATCTATTCTATAACTTGAAATCCATGCAATACGTAGATATCTTGTGTCACACGTAATAACGAATTTCTTCGATGGCTTGTGTAACATGTAAGATGGAGTTTTACAAGAGAATAATATTTCTTTAGAATGATGTTATTTATTATAACAATATTTAACCTCATTATTAAATAGGTGGTTATGAAAAGGACTAAATACATTTTAAAAATATATGGTTCTTACTGATATAAAATGAGTTCATTGGTTACCAATTAATTAGAAATTAATATAAAAACTAATTCAACATAATGGAAACGTTTTTATGCTCACAAAGGTGTTTTATCCAAATAAATTTAAATAATTAATATTAGTGAATGATATTAACAAAATTTATATATTATGTATTAAATAAAATATTTTTTACATTCATCCAATAGATTTTATAATAATTATAATAGAACACACCCCATATTTCCCATCAAAGCTATATTTTTAAAAATATATTTTTTATACTCTTTTATGCCACACTATTTTAAAACAAAATTTGGAAACTTTTATGAATTTTATAGGAAAAAAAATAATTTTTTAAAGAATTTTTTCAAAATTATATTAGGGTTATTTTAGGGTATTTTTGTAAGAATATTCATTTTTTGAAGAATATTGAATAAATGAATTTTAGCTGAATACATATTTTCATTTAAATAATTTATAGAAGAAAAAATAAATTTTGAAATTGGTTTTAAAGTAAA
The DNA here is from genome assembly GCA_963277665.1 of Viscum album. Taxonomy (NCBI): domain Eukaryota; kingdom Viridiplantae; phylum Streptophyta; class Magnoliopsida; order Santalales; family Viscaceae; genus Viscum; species Viscum album. The sequence continues at coordinate 577,144,468 of OY728120.1, forward strand.
ATTATATGAATTATAGATCGATTGATCCATTTAAGGTTATTTGAAAATATTTCACAATGAAATTCAATTTTAAAACCTTTTAAACTTTTGAACATTTTTACTTTAAAAACAAACATTCTCATCCTATGAGTGGGTTTAAATTTAAATTAGTTTCTTCCACCTATGTTATTGCAATTTTAAAATATGTATTCCATATTTTGAATAAAAAAAATAATTTTTCATTTAAAGACTAGAAAAATTTGTTTTTTGTATGAAAGTATTTGTAACGACCTAAAAATTATGTAATGAAAATTCCTCTTGGTCTATTTAAATGTCTTCTTATGGTTATGTAAAATCTATGGACTTTTTTGGTTTTATGTTTTGGATTTTAAAATAATGTTAAAAATTGTGACCGTTGATAATATCGTCGTTGAATAGTGATCCCATGATTAGTATAAATATAGGTCTTTAAGAAATCCAATTTACTCAGATAAAGGATGTGATGGCCTCATTTAGTAGACTTTCCACATACAAAGCCCATTTTTCAGATCTTGGAAAAGAGGTGGCATCATTGGGATTCGCTCTTGACCAATCCCAATTCAAGCTCAACATGTTAATCTCAAACAGAACAGCCTATGGGAGAAGTGGAAGTTGATAGAGATTACCACCCGAGCGATGTTATCCAAGCCACCACAAGAGTCTGTCACCATCGCAAACCTTACCCTTCGGTCTTAGGAGGGTGTTTTAAGGGGTTATCTAACAGGACCCATGTACTACTATATTGAACATTATTCTTGTATAGTGAATATACATACTTTTTATAATTGTTACTTTGTAAATAGTTTTTAAAGCACAAATAGTATTTTTATTTAATATTTAACTAAGTAATATATTTTAATCATTTAATGTGTTTATTTAATTAAATAACCTTTTAATAAAATATTAATATTATCAAATTACTTCTTATTAAAAATAATTTATTGTATAATTGTATGAAGGCAATTTTATTTTTATTAAGGTTTGAATGTTGTTTTTGTCAAAACCCATGAATTTTTTATAAATGAAGGTTTCTATAAAAGTAAAAATCCATATATTTAGGAAATTATTTAGATAAAATGAATATTATTTTTGGAATCCAGACCTCAAAATTATCCAACAGTGAATTTTTCATAATTTTCTGAGACAATCAAATTTATGGGTTAAAATTAAATACCGTTAAAATATATAATGTGTTTTATGACATCATAATGACTCAATGGCGATGTAATAAAATATTGTAAACATTATGTTCTGACAATATATGTTTGAACATTAAAATAATGTATTTTTGGGTTTGATTGATTTATTTTACTACAATTTAGTGGACCCTTCAAGGATTATAAAATATTATGTCTTTAAATTGTTTTCCTTGTGAGTGTGACTGAACTCCACATAATCAACCTAATTATTTTAAGATGTTATTCCATTGAACATATAAAATATTCTTTCCACGCACCTTTTTTTAAAAACATGGGAAAACCCATGGAATGGTTTTCAGTTCTGATTAGTTTAATGTGTGGTGTTCCAAACCTAAATAATAATTAATTCCCTCTCCTTTCCTATATAAACCCACCCATGCTCCCACTTCCTCTTCACTCAAATCATTTTGAGTTCATCAAACTGATTCCATACCCTATCTATAATCCTCTCAAGGAACCCCAAGCTCCCATGAAGACTTTCTCAAGCCTCTCCCATGCCTTTGGGATCACACTTTCAAGTAAGGGATTCCTACCTTTCTCATTTTAGCCATGATTCTTAATATTGTTATGTATATTTATTTTCAATTATATATGTTGGTGTATGATTTCAAACCTCCCCCATAATTCCATATTAATATTTTAATGATTTTATACCCCTTTATCTCTCATTAATTCCTTCCATGTACACCCGTTACTATGCTGAAATTCTGTAAGGGATTTCCCTCTACTCATTTACATTCTAGAAATTCATTTGTATTATGAATCTAAATACCATTACATATGTTGGGATACGTATATATATGAATCCCCTACTGTCCATTTTTTGTAAATATGATGAGACACCCCTTTCTTTCTCAACAACCATTTTTATGAATTCTTACATCATTCCGTTACACTACTGAAATTGCACTGATTTTCCAAGCCAGTGCGATTTTGTAGTGAATACCATGCCCATTTATCTATCAAGGCTATTCAACTTTATGAATATTTAATTATTGATTATAAATCATGATGTATTTATTGTACATCCATTTACTGTGGAATAAATGATGATGATTGATTCCATGTTGTATGAACCATATGGCAAACTTATGCATGAAATGAAATGTTTAAGAAGGGTGCACCCTAATAGCGCTCCAATGCATTGGGAATGATATTATACCATGATATGTCATGTTCAATTGGTGTTGAATCCTACTAATTCCAGTGCAATGATAGTTTACTTTTGATTCATGTGCAATGAGGGTTTACTCATTCTCCAGGTGCAATGATCCTTGGATCATGCGAATTCGGTGTTAAGTGTTATCGGTACATCTCCATGTTATGATTATCAAGCTTTATCATGCCTTTATGTTCATGTTTCTCCTATTATACAATGATATGCCTATTATATATCATGTACTTTATTCCTCATGTTATTCCATGTTTATTCCCTTACTGAGAGCTATATCTCACCTCTTTTCTTATGTATGTCATTAGGTTATCCCATACAATGCTAAGTATGAGGGAATGTAGTGGTCATGTAAAGGAAGTTTTCAATAAGATGTTTTATTTCACGTTTTAAGTTGTTATTTAATGATCCTAATCCCCAAATACACTAGACATCTCAATCTTCTATGTTTTATCAAGTGAAGAGTTGATGTAATAAATCATGTTTAATTGAGTAATAAATAGCAGGGTCGTCGTAGTTGGTATCAGAGGACATGTTTAGTAATTTTTGGGATTAGGATTAAAAAACCCTAGTGAAGCCTTAAATACAAGACTACTTATAATAAAAACATCCCAATGTTTTTGTGGGTATTAATTATGTTGTTTAACAAGAAAATAAATCCCTGTCTGGATATGAGCGGGTAGAGGTGGCACTGGCACATATATACCTTGGGGTGAAAACCCTGATAAGGAGTTTCGGGCTTAACCCGGGGTATCCTGGTGCACGACAACGGGCCTTTCTGCACTATGGGTTACGACACTTCCTGGGGATATGATTTGGTAAATTCAAAATATTTTTATGAACTCTTATTTAGGGAATTAAAAAAATTCCTTTAAAGAAATTATTTTTGGAAGTAGATCTTGAATAGCATAGATTGAAGCATATGAATTCATAAGTTAATGAAATAAAAGTTATTTATAAGTAATTTGTTTTTTCCGTGGATTCCCCGTTATGTGTTTAATATTTTAAAATTACTCATCATTAAGTATATATTAGATAGAGTAAAACCAGAATTAAAAAGTAGATGGAAGGGTTATGGCCCATAGTTTGACACATTCTTTTATATCTCGAAAGTTTAGTTAAACAATCCCAATACCACCACAAATCCTAGATGTGGAGATTTTGGTGAGTACATAAAATGTGGTAGTCATTGCATCCCATGAATATAACTCCTCCCCTGTAAATTTTTTTGGATTTAACTTCTAGAAGAACCTCTTCAAACTACCTCTAGTGGAAATTGATGCAATTCTCCGCATGGATTTTCTTTCGTTATATAGAGCCAACATAAATTCATGTGAGAGGGAAATCACTCTCCATGTGGATAATCGACCCCTGATTCTATACAAGTACAAGTAGAAAGACGAATATTATTTATCTCCATCATCTCAAGAATGTATATTACTTCCCTATGAGCATGCGTATTTGGATCATATGATTGATTCTAAGGAGGCAACCATCCTTGAAGACATGCCTATTGTCAGGGAATTCACTGAACTGTTTCCCGAGGAATTTCCTGGTCTTCCTTCTAGAATAGATGTTTAATTATCAATTGATCTTATACCTGGGGAGTTGCCAATATCAAAGACTCTTTATAGAATTACTGTGGTGGTACTTGAGGAGCTGAAGAAACAACTTCAGGATAATATGGAGAAAGGGTTTATAGGCCAAAGTGCTTCACCATGGGGTGCACCAGTCCTCTTAGTCAAGAAGAAGGATGGGTCAATGCCCCTTTATATTTATTATCATGAGCTTAACAAATTCGTGATAAAGAATAAGTATCCTCTTCCATGAATAAATGACTTGTTCGATCAGCTACGTGGATCACAATACTTCTCCAAGGTAGATTTTCGGTTAGGATATTATCACGTAAGGGTGAGGAAAGAAGATATCCCCATGAATACTTTTCGTACAAGATGTGGGCACTATGAATGCATTGTAATGCCTTTTGGACTCACTAATTCTCCAGGAATCTTCATGAACTTAATTAATAGAGTATTTAGATATTACCTTGAAAATTTGTGGTAGCCTTTATAGATGATATTATTATATTCGCTAAAACCAAGGAGGATCATGAAGAGAATCTATGAACTGTACTAGAGACCCTGAAAAAGGATAAGATCTATGAAATGTACAACAAGTGTGTGTTATGGTTGAAGGAGGTCTCATTCTGTTGCCATATCATCACAAGCAATGGGATATTTGTGTATCCCTCTAAGAAAATAGAAATAGAGGGATGGCCGAGTCCAACATCGATAACGGATATCTATAGCTTATTGGGGTTAGCAAGATATTATCGCAGATTTGTGAGAAATTTCTCATGATTTTCTAACCCTCGTACCAAGCTAACTCGGAAGGGAGTGATGTTTTATTGGAGTGATGAATGTGAAGAATGTTTCAAAGAGTTGAAAATGAGTCTTATCACAACGCCCGTGCTCACTTTACCCATAAGTGAAAAACATTTTGGGGTATTCAAAGATTCTTTAAAGAAGGGACTGGGTTGTGTGTTTATGAAGAATTACAGAGTCATTGCCTATGCTTCAAGGTAATTAATTGTTCATGAGCAGAATTATCTAACACATGATCTAGAGTTGGCTGTGGTGATCTACGCATTAAAAAATTTGGCGACATTACCTATTTGGAGAGAAGTGTGAATTATACACGGATCACAAAAGTCTCTAGTTTATATTCACATAGAAAGAGTTGAATATTGGCAAATGAAGATGGTTAGAGCTGATCAAAGAATATGACTACTCAATCTATTACCCCCATGGGAAAGCGAACAAGGTAGAAGATTCTCAAAGTAGAAAGGATCCTATAATTATATCATTGATGAGAATTGAGAAGCATCCAATCTCTAAATATTTGAGGAAGATGGATATGGGAATCATAAAGAAGGGAACATCATCGATCCTTTCACAAATGATAGCTCAAACGTACCTCATGGAGAAAATAAAGGATGCTCAAAGAAAGGATGTAGAGAATTCATAAAAGGGTGGAAGTTATCTGAAATAGGTAATCCTCAATGATTGTGGTTGAAAAGGATGTAATTTTGAGATTTGGGTCATGATATTTGTACCATCCAATGCAGATATAAATATAGAACTTCTGAATGAAGCATAGAGTTCAACCTCCTCTATTCACCCGAGGAGCACAAAGATGTATCGAGATCTCTGAGAAAACTTTTGGTGGGACACCATGAGATGGGAGATTGCAAAAATAACATCAAAGTTCCTGGTATGTAATCAAGTGAATGATGAGAGGAAAAAATCTAAGGGGATGATGAAACCAGTACCCATACCAACATGGAAGTGGGACAAAATTACCATGGACATTGTGACTGGACTTCCAAGGACATCCAGAGGAAACAATGCTATATAGGTCATTGTGGATCGTCTTACAAAGACATATCACATTATCATGATTTGAGAGGACTTCTTATTGGATCAAATTTCATGTATTTACAATAAATAAGTGGTAAGGTTTCATGGAGTACCAAAATCTATTATATCGGATCATGATGCAAGATTCACCTTGATGTTCTGGAAAATTCTCCAACATGCTCTGAACACTGAATTAATCTTCTGTATGTCCTATCATCCTCAAACTGATAGCCAATTTGACCAAAATATTCAGACATTGAAAGATATATTAAGATTTTGTTTTATGGACTTAAAAGGAGGGTGGGACCATCATCTTCCACTGGTTGAATTATCCTACAATAATAGTTTCCACTCAAGAATATGAATGGCACCATATTAATCCCTTTATGGGAAATGGTGTAGAACACCGGCATGATGGGATGAAGTCTGTGAGCGTAAGTTTCTTGAACTATAAATGGACGAAGAAATGGTGGAGATGGTGAAAACCATTCATCAGTATATCAAGGAAGCCTATAGTTGATAGAAGATATATACGGATAACCATCGACGAGACCATGAGTTAAAAGTTGGAGAAATTGTGTTTCTACACATATCTCAATGGAAGAAGGTCATGAGGTTTGGAAAGAAGGGGATGTTATGTCGTAGGTACATTATCCCCTTTATGATTATTGATCGTGTTGGGGTAGTGGCCTATCGACTAGCACTTACACCTACAATTTCCAAAGTACATGATGACTTTCATGAATCCCTCTTAAGGAAGTACATACCAGACCCTTCACATGTACCCTTTTCCAAGGTAGTATAGTTAGGAGATGATATTTCTTATGAGGAGCAACCAGTGAAGATCATAGATCATAGAGAAAAAGTTCTATGAAATAAGACAATTCTCCTCATCAAGGTGTTGTGGAGAAACCAAATATTTGAAGAAGTGATGTGGGAATTCGAGGAAGTGGTGAAGTAGAGTTACCCACATCAGTTTTAGTGTGGAAAAAGGACATTTTGAGGGCGAAATATCTTAAGGGGTAAAGATTGTAACGACCCAAAAATTCATTATTGAAAATTCCTCTTGTTCTATTTAAATGTCTTCTTATGGTTATTTAAAACGTATTCAATTATTTTATTTTTTATTTTGGATTTTAAAATACCATTAAAAATTTGGACCGTTGTTAATATATCCATTAAACAATGATCACATGATTAGTATAAATATAGGGCTTTAACAAATCAAATTCACTCAGACAAAGGAAGTGATGACCTAATCTAGTAGACTTTCCCCATATGAAGCCCATTTTTCATAGCTTAGAATGTAGGTGTCATCATTGGGATTCTCTCTTGACCAACCCCAAGTCGAGATTCAACATGTTAAGCTCTAACAGAACCGCCTACGAGAGAAGTGGAAGTTGATAGAGATTACCACCCGAGTGATGTTATCTGAGCCACCCCAAGAGTCTGTCACCATCGCACACCTTACTCTTCGATCTTATGAGGGTGTTTTAATGGGTTATGTAACAATACCCTAGTACTATGATTATATACATTATTCTTATATATATAATATACATTATTTTTATTATTGTTACATTGTCAATTGTTTTTAAAGAACAAATAGTATTTTTAGTTAATATTCAACTAAAAAATCTATTTTGACGAATTAAATGATTTCGTAATTAAATAATATTTTAAAAAAGTATTACTATTATTAAATTTATTTTTAGAAAATATAAATGATCTTATAATTTTATTAATGCAATTGAAATTTTTATTACGTTTTGAAAGTTGTTTTTGTCAAAGCCCATGAATTTTAGATGAATGCCGGTTTTTATTTTAAAAGTAAAAATTAAAATATTTAGAAAATTATTTAGATTAAATGAAAAATATTTATGGAATCAGGACATCCAAATTATCCAACAGTGATTTTTTCATAAGTTTCTATGAATGTCGATTTTTTGGGTAAAAATTAAATATCATTTTAATATATAATGTGTTTTATGTCATCTTAATGAACCAATGGTGATGTAATAAAATACTATAAACATTAAGTTTGGACAATATATGTTTTAAAATTAAAATAATGTGATTTTGGGTTTTTTAAATTATTTTACAATGATTTAGTGGACCCTTCAAGGCTTATAAAATATTTTGTCTTCTTAAATTGTTTTCCTTGAGAGTGTGACCAACCTCCACATAAGAAAACCTATTGTTTTATGTATTTAGGCCATTTCCCTTATAAAATATTGTTTTATAATCCCCTTTGGAAAAAACCATGGGCAAAAACTATGGGTTGGTTTGTGGTTTTGATTAATTTAATGTCTGGTGTCCAAAACCTAAATAATAAATAATTCCCTCTCCTTCCCTATATAAAACCACCCAAGCTCCCACTTCATCTTCACTCAAAGACATTAGAGTTTTTCCAACATCTTCCCTACTCTCTCTAGAATCCTCCCAAGGCCCCCCAATCTCCCAAGAAGCCTCTCTCAAGCCTCTCTCAAGCCTTTGGGATCACACTTCCAGTAAGGGATTCCTACCTTTCTCATTTTAGCCAAGTTTCTTAATATTTTTATGTCCTTTTATTTTCAATTATAAATGTTGGTGTATGATTTCTCACCTCCCCCATACATCCCTCTTTATGTTTTAATAATGAAATACCCATTTTTCCCTCATTAATTCCTTCCATGTACACCTATTACTATGCCAAAATTCTGTAAGGGATTTCCCTTTCCTCATTTACATTCAAGAAATTATTTGGTATTATGAAACTAAATTCCATTACATATGTTGGGATATGTATCCATATTATCCCCTTACTTTACATTTAGTGTAAGTATGAAGAGAAACCCCTTTCTCTCTCATCACCCATTTTTATGAATTCTTACGTCACACCGTTACGCTGCCGAAATTGCACCGATTTTCCAAGCCAATGTCATTGTGTAGTGATTACCATGCCCATTTCCATATCAAGGGTATTCACCATTATGCACATTTAATTATTTATTTTAAAGATTCATGAATTTATTCCACTTCCCTTTACTATGGAATAAATGACAATGATTGATTCTTTGTTGTATGATCCATGTGGAACACTTATGCATGAAATGAAATGTTTAATAAGGGTGCACCCTGATAGCGCTCCAATGCATTGGGAAAATTATAGTATTATGATACGTCCTGTCCAATGGATGTTGACTCATGGTAATTCAAGTGAAACTAGGGTTTACTCATTCTTCATGTGAAATGAGGGTTTACTCATTCTCCATGTGCAATGAGCCTTAGATCATGTTAATTCCATGCTAAGTGTTGTTGCCTCATCTCCATGTTATGATTATCATGCTTTATCATGCCTTTATGTTCACGTTACTCTTGTTTTCAATTTATATGCCTATTGTTTATTATGTACTATATTAGTCATGTTATTCCATTTTTATTCCCTTACTGGGATTTATAGCTCACCCCTTTTCTTATATATATCTCGAGGTTATCCCACTCAATGCTAAGTATGAGGGAATGTAGTAGGCATGTAAAGGATGTTTCAAATAATATGTTGTATTTCGTGTTTTAAGTTGTTATGTAATTATCTTAAGCACCAAAGTCACTAGACCTATCAATATTCCATGTTGTATCAAGTAAAGAGTTTATGTAATAAATCATGTTTATGTGTGTCATAAAGAACTGGTATGTCATAATATTACTGAATAAAATTAAAAGGAATTATATGAATGACTATAACAAGAGACTAAACCTTAATATTGAGGGACAAAATGACCTAGAAACTGGTAAAAAACGTATTCTATGGACATATTTCAACCCAATACTACATTTTATATAATTATGTTCATTATTGGAGACACGTTATGTAAGGGAGATCTCTCAATTGTATTTATCGTTTTTATATTTAAAATATTGGCACTCCTTCTCTACTATAAAAAGGCACTCACCCTCCCACTTATTACAACTATCACTCCAATTGGATTCTGATAAAACAAACCAAATAAGCTCCAGACATCTCTATACTCATCCTAGATGCATAAATTTTGGAATAAATCCAAACAGGGAAGTGTTTTTGTATATACCAAAAGGAGTTACACAAAAAAGAGGGGATCTTCTTCAATGATCACTTTTTTTTCATTTTATTATCCACCCGTTAAATTATTATATTATCTTTTATATATAATAAAATAGGAATTATCAATATAATTTTGTTTTTTTTCATGTTTATGATGTAAAATCAAACAAATATCCATAAAATTGGATTTACAATCATCATTCGAGTGTCTGCGGACTACGACTACACAAATGGATGTCTTTAATTATTCCATTACCACAATTAATGTTTTGAAATAATGATGGATATATATTTTATATATAATATATAATATATTTTTAATTTAATTATTATTATTTAATTATTGAATAACACATACCATTATGATATCAATTTCATGGGAATATGATAACAACGTTTGTGGACACGTGGACTACCGTCTCCTCAAAGCAATGTGATTTATTCACACTATACATGGAATGTATAAAGGATGTTTTTAATAGAAATATGTGGAATATATAATAGAAATATTATAATGAAATTATAATATACACTCATATATATGTATATATAATATATAATTTTCATTCTTTTTAATATGATAAACAAATGGAATTGACATTCATGTATAAGTATAACGTACTGTCTCCATGAATGATGGATTTAATGTCCTTTATAAAAATTTAATTTATTATTATAAATAAATATATAATATAAATATATGATACTCAAATCATATACTATATCCTAGAGATGTTGAAATCATGTTCTACATAAGACGAACAAGAAACAACTAAAAATGTACTAAAAACTAGGTAATTAACACCCGGAATAGTGGAAATTGTTAAAGATTGAAAAAATGGGTAATATGGTATTATATGAAGTTAATATATGATATTATAAATTATATTATGGTTCATTAATAATTTAATAACATTCTTAAAACCATTATACATGATATTGAAGGGTTTTTACCGAAAAGGAAATTCAAGGTAACTGATTTCGCCTTAATTTCACATCATTGAGGTATATTTTAATGTTATGATCCTAATTTCTCTTATATGGTGTATATAACACCACTTTGATATTTTATATAATGACTAAATCATTATTAAATGGTATTTATAGTCATAATTTAAACTATTTAATCTAATGGTATTTGTACACAATGTTACCAAGTGGTAAAAAATATCATAGCTCAATTCCGATTCATTGGGTTATATTACTTACTCATTTTCATTAATATTAAATGTATATGTTTATAATAAATTTGAAAATATATTGATGTATTTTACTTTTTTATAAGTGTATTTATTATTGATACACCAATCAACTCATTGATTAATTATCACTATAATTTTATGATCATTTTAAGGCTTTATTTCACAATCACATTTTAATTGAGATTGGTAATTATGAAAATTAAATTAAAGAAATTTATATGATAATTATTAATTAAAAACATTAATTTTAGTCACTTATAATTATTAATTATATATTTCATGTAATAGTTCCATCTTTTAACCCTTTGGTGCACAACCATTTTTAGAAAAAGTTTTTATGAAAACCTGATGTCATTTCTCTCTTTGGTCAGATATCTATTTTTAGTAAAAACCCTGTTTTATAAAAATATTTTCACAAAATATTTTATCCATTTTAAAATGACTTAATAAATAAATTTTTAACACTTTTTTCCTTTTGATAATGTTTTCAATGGAATCTAATTGTCTCTTTCCGAACAATTCACTTTTTTAAACTTTTTATTGTGAAAAAGGCTTGTTCGTTTTTTACCTTGTACAACATGTATGGATTTATTGGACATCATTTCCTCAAATCATCTTTTGAATGTTTAAAAGTAAAATTTTAAATAAATATTTATTAAATTTATTTTTGAGAAAATTTATTTTCCAAAAAATCCAAATAATAGGATATTTTCCTCAAGGTTGTTTTTAAAAGATCTTTTTATAGTATGTCCATTAATCAACGAAAACCCCATTAATTAACTCTATATGTGATATGTTGTATTGATACCATCCATATTCTTCTTATAGATGTTTTATTATTAAGTTGGATACAGATAGTATTGAAATTAAAACCTTGATTCATTTTTATCATTGATATGTTCATTTAAAAAACTATATACAAATATAAACTTATATTGTTTACATTGACAGTTATTTGATTATCTAGGGAAATATTTATTAATCCATATTATCAACTCATTAGAAATATTTAATAAGAAATTTTTTTCTTTACATAAATTGATTCGTCGATATATGGGGAATTATTTTGACTAAAATTATTTAGTCGTTCCCTATCTTCATAGAGCCTCTTTATTCATTGAATGGTACTCATAAGAAACATTTATTGTGAAAACTAAATAGGGTTCTACCTATAGTTTTAAAAAATCCTGTGACATGAATTGACTATATAGGTCTTCATATGCCTTAGACATGATGTCCAATAATTAAGCATTTCCTTCAAAAAAAAATTATTGTTATTAGCTGCACATGTGATCTTTGTTTTGAAATTACTTACGGTTGAGTTTCATTAATATTTTATTGTTTTAATGGAATGTGACCTTAGTTATTTAAATAGAAATAATTATTAGGATAATTGATTGATAATTTCATCCACTTTAATTAACACTTAATGATAATTTGATCTCAACATTTTTTCCATTCCCTATGAATCCAAGAAGTTTTATATGAATAATATTCCGGGATATGATATGTGGGAATAAATTTATTATTGAAAATAATCATGTTCAATTTAATATATCCAGTTTTAATGGAAGACTCATAAATTTATCTTTTTTACAAAGACTACTAAACTCTTCAGTCATTTAATAATTGGTTTCGTTATAATCATTCCAAAGAAATAAAGTAAGGCACTGACACTGGGATTTTTGAGCTATGTTTCTACATTTACTCCCTCTTAATATGTAAACAATTATTTATTAATTTAGGGATTTTTTAAATAAGATTACTAATTTATAGGATTGAGGTCACCAAAACCCATGGATAAAAAGGTTTTTTAAAAAGGTTTTTGTTTTGATCCAAATGTCTATAATAATGATTTTGGGGATGATTTAGATAAATATTGTTCTAATAATGGTTATTTTTTAAAAACCATTGATAAATCATTTTATCTTCACAAGAATGGTGAAAAACATAGTGAAACCAAGATATAACCATCATTGGAACAAAAACCCAATTTGGAATTGAAAATTTTAACCTCAAATATTAAATATTAGTATCATTTATATATAGATAAACATCAAATGATTATTAAAAACAATATGTCACCAAATCAAGTATAAGGATTATTAATTTTTTTTAAAATAAATGCTAATCAAATTGGAAGGATACACTGTGATATATAGTGATTATGTTTCACTTTTTCATGCATAAAATTAATCTTTAAAATGATACAAAATATTAAGGAAAATTTAAATAATTCAAAATACAAAATAATCGATTTTGTTTAAAATTAGTTTAAAAACTTATATATGACAGAATCATCCACTGGACATTATATTCCCATTTGGTGATCCCCATTACGATTTTACCAAAATATCTAGAATAACCATTTTGAAAAATTGTAACAATAAACTCATTCCCACTTATAATAAAAATATATTTCTATTATGTATTTATTATCAAAAAATAAACCATGTTATCTAGAAAGACTATTTCCATATCCCTTTTTCTAATTAGAATTTCAAGAGACTAGATGGGAAAAGCAATATTTTTTCCATGGTGGTTTCTATAGATATTTTTTTGTTCTAATTACCGCCAAATATCAAGAAAAGTATAGATTCACTTTCCCTTATAGAATATTTTCTTGTTTAACTATTCCTTCTTGTTTATGTAATTCCCATAGTATAATTAAAATTTTCATATTAAGAAACATTTAACATTTACATGAAATATACCTATAAGAATTTTTTAATGACATTATGGTTTTTGGAATATAATTTGAATGTTATCTTGAGAATTGGGATAGAGTTTAAAAATAGATAATTGAAAACATTTTGGTCTTTAATTATGAGAGATGTCTTTTTATGGAATAAATATGAATTTTTATTGGATATATCATTTCTAATAATATAATTGAAGTGGATAATGTTAAATTTGATGTGATTTATACTTTTTAAAACACCAACATTGTAAAATATGTTGGATTATTCTGGGTTATATAGAGTTTGATAGTATTTTCATTATATATTTTAGGTAAACGATTCTTCTTCTAAAGAAAAAAAAATCATCATTTCTTATTAAAATATAAAACTACTCACTCCCTTGTAAATTCCAATCCATTTAGAGATGTTTATACATATACACATTTTTTGAATTTATAATCAATATCATATATCATTTCAAAATCCATGAATTTATTTTTATAATATAATTACATTTTGGATAATCTATATAAATATTTTACAATTCATTTTTTATTATGGGTAATTATACTTCTAATACCCTATTGTTTTTGAAATAGAATCATAAAAATTTCCTCATGAAACCTCCATTTGAATTTAAATATTTAGACAAGTTTATAGACTCTTGGTGTCCATTATAATTATTATTATTGATTAATTTTTACCCCTTATTCGTTACTTGATAGTTACATGGTCTCACATAGACTATTAACCTTTGTGAGGATAGTGTGGGGGGTGTGAATCATTGTGTGATTTAATTAAAACTTATTTATTAATTTATATTATTCTTCTATATATCTTTTAAATGTTTGTTGGATCATGGATTAAATCATTGAATGATATCTTATACTTGAAATTATAAATAATACAAAGTATAAAAAGAAAGAGAATACAAATATTTTACTTTTTTCACCCTCTCTTGGATATATTCGATGATCAGACAAATGATATTTTATTTATGTTCTAAAATTCAGTTGATAACTATTTTGAATAATAATTTAGACTTTAGGGACTCAAAAAAATCAAACATCTATAAAAGGGTACTAGAATCAGTCATTTCCACCCAAAGGTCAAACACGGATCCTCTATTTAAACTCACTACATTGATGGTCTTTGAAAATTTAAAGACAAGATGATCCTCTTATGATTATTACTAAAAAAATATAATATTCACTAGAGACATCATATGTGGTGCTCTAATGAAACCCATCATTCTTCTCTTATCTTTAATATTTTTATTCAATAAATTTCCAGGAATGAATTATTTTCTTATCATCCTTGAATTGACACCATTAATATTTTAGTGTGATCAATCCAATGTGAGGAGAGTTAATCAAACATATTGCATATATCTTTACAACAACTCCCTCATCTCTTTTGATGATTTATATTAATCAATTCAATTTAGTCAATAACATTTCCCATAGATTCCTAGGTTATATGAATCATAATGCATAATGTTTACTGAATTTTTAAACATTATTATTAATATATTTCAACTGATTCCTCCCCTCATAATTAATAAAAATTTCCCTATTTGAATTGATAATTGAATTAATGACATAATATTAGGAAATTGGAAATTTCATGTAATATGGATCAAATGATGAATTTATTTACTGTAAAAAAACCTTGAACCAAATTTATATTCCATGGCTATGATAGTGTAATATTTTTCTAATGAATTAATGAATAAGGATTTAAAATTACCTAAGATAACTGAAAATTAATTATAATATTTTTGTAATGAGATATCATATTTATAATCATGTAGATATCATCCTTGGAGATCAAATTTATTACTCAAGAAATTGGCTATTATAGACATAAATATTATTATATCTATATCCATGACATATAATAGGATAATGAAAAAATATTACCGTTTGTTATGTTGAAATCCACTTAATACAAAATATCCACATCACCATTATAAAATGTTTAGGATTACAAAATAATCCATGGGGATGATGGTGAATATTTTTTATGATATAATACTATGAATTTAAATGATGGAATAAAGAAAAAGGACATTGAGTTTTGCTCCTGTACTTTAAATCATTTCAGGAAACATGTTGATATCGTTGGATGTGATAGAGTGAAAAAATATTATGGACACATATAAGATAAAATATCATTAAATTTGTGAAGGAATACAATCATATTATATAATTTTATTGAATAATATCATTTCTATGATGGAATAAAACCTTCTGATATGAGGATATAATTAAAGGTATACAACACTCATCATTTAGAAATTTAAATAGTGTTAATCGTATTCTATGAAATTTTGAAATTTGAGGGAATAATTAAGTAATGAAAATAGATGAGTGGTTTTGAAAACCTGATATCAATATATATTTTTTATAATATGTGAATAATGGTAGTTATGATTCCCATGAATAGGTACAACATGACAGTTCACTAAAGATTGAAAGTGAATAGTTGTATATCATCAAGGGAGGGTAGATGATATCATATAATAAAGTGATGTATCTATCAATGACACACTAAAATCATAAAGACAACAAGGTATAAAAATTATATTGTCATATATGATATTATATTATTTTAATATTTTAATAAAAAATAGAAACCAGTTGTAGCAACATAAATTATTCACATGCTGATTCTATTAAGTTTGGAATACTTGATAAGTTAAATGAAGAAGGATCTATAAATGAGATATTTTAGAGAAATATTAAGAGACATAACTAGAAAAATACGAACATGTGTATTTCATGTGGATAAATAAATCTTCTTGTATGGATTGTTTAGATAAATTGGAGTTTTCTTTAAGGAATTTTAAATGTGAAACCCATAAAATGATAGAGAAATATATCCAAGGATTTTGAAACATATAGCAGAGTGTGAAGTGAGATAATATGGAAGAATCTTGAAATTTCAAATAAACATGATTGAATCTATAAATATAGGTACACTTAGAACCATAATAGAGATAACTAATCTTGGAAAATAGTGAATGAATATAAAAATAACAATACAAATACTGGTTTGAGGTTGACACTTTTAGAAGTCTTCAAACTTTTAGAAGTGTTCACACATTTAGTGGGATACAATCATTTTTTAGAGATATGACTATATTATTAAGGGATTTCAAAATCAAGATTCATTCTAGAAAATTTTAAATACTCCTGATTTTATTTTATTTAAAAGGATTCAATTTATCTTTATAACATAGGGTAAATGGTATGTAACTATTACATATATTTAATTTAGTCATTACATGTTTTTTTGTTATTCAGTTTATTAAATATTTATTTAAATACCTGGTCAACAATTAGAAGATCGTAGGGTAAAGGTGAAGGATCATAAGTGAAATCCAAATATATGAACTAGAGTGTGTGAAACTGAATTCAAAGAGATAAGGGTTCAATGGATTTTAGTGGATACATAATCGCAATACATTGATCTATACCATTTTTTTTGAAAATCAAAAAAAGTTAATTT
The DNA here is from genome assembly GCA_963277665.1 of Viscum album. NCBI lineage: Eukaryota > Viridiplantae > Streptophyta > Magnoliopsida > Santalales > Viscaceae > Viscum > Viscum album. Next base: position 577,161,731 of record OY728120.1, read on the forward strand.
TTAGGGGGAAAAGAGTATCTTCATATGGAATCTCGATCTCATAAGTAAATCTTGGGTTAATATAATAGGATAACCCTTGGGATTTCTCATGTTTTTAATATAGTTCTTTTATCTATTCCACATAAATAATAAAAAATACAAAACAAATTTACTCTCATGATATCCAAAATCACTTATATGTTTAAAAATAAAACATTTATTTCTATTATCATCAAAATAACACACATACTAACAAAGTATATGGAAAAACCGAAATAATTTTATTATGTTCATGATTAAAAGACACACACATTCATTCATAGGTCAATTATTTTTCAAACTAGTAATTCAATGTATTATACTATTAAAATTACCATGGAGAAAATTTTATTTTTACAAGTTAATGTGGTATAAGGATCTTGTTTACTGGTAAGAAGGCTATTTTTAATTCTTCACTCAAACATAAATCCTATTTTAGCACATTTTCTTGGGTATTATCATTGTTAAAACATTCATTTAAATATATTTAACTATTTTAAAAAAATACAATGATAATTTTTACTATAATTCACATATTTTTTTATTTACACATTTTCTATTGACATTTGATATTGTAATTTTATCCATAGTGCAAGTGAACTAAAAAAAAATTCAGTTTTATTATCCTTCCATCATTAAACCATTATATTGAGAGATTCCTTAATCATTATACTTTTAGAACTATAGAAGATTTAGAATAATATCATCTAATGAGAGTGAAACATGAATTGGAGTTCCATAGTTTCTTAAATCCCTAATATAAAATGAACATGACTCACTATAGATTAGATTTTTTCAACTGAAATTGTATTTTGTAATTAATCATGATTTTTAATTGAAAATGATTCAAATTATAAACTAAGTAATATCATACTTAATAAATACAAAAAATTTATATGTACTAATGGAGGATATTGTTTATTTTATCAATTATTTCTAGACTATAGGATAATAAATTTGTTTTTATAGAATTTTTAAGGATGAATTGAGGTTAAGGTGTTTTTTTGGGGACTAAGAAGATGTTTGAGAGTGAAGGTCCCTAAAACTATGTTTGATATAAAAATACGATATTTTAGGTTGGAAATGAGAGAAAATTGAAATGATTGATGTTTCTTATGTTGAATTTCTTTCACAAAAAAGAAATCAAATTCAAAATTAAATTAAATCATTTTCTTAAAATTAGTTAATCATGATTTATAGGTCTAGATGATGGTTAGAGTTAAAGTATGGAGTTTTGGGTCTGTTTGAGAGAATTTAGAGAAACAATGTCAAGGTATACTAAAAAAACCATTGATTTTATCCATTTTATAAAATGATGAGTGATAACCATAAGATAATCAATTTTTTGGTAAGGGTTTTTAGAGGAATTTTTCAAAATCCTTCATCACCACAGGAAACCCACATATGATCATTGGTTTTTAGGAATGTTCATGATCATTGGAAGGTGAAAAAAATAACTCCTTACAATTTGGTTTATAAGGATTTCCCATGTTCTAAAAGACGGAATGATCATGGAATAGTTCCTAAGTTATTAAAAATGGGATTTTTTAGGGTTTTTGGATGGTAAAAAAATGTCTAATGTAGTTCTTCAGGGTTTACCAATAGTGGTCATGGTTGGAAAATGATGTTGTCTTATTTTTTCAAACCTTATGGAAATAGTAATCATGGATTTTATTAGAATATATAAATAGAGTGTATTAATCCTTTTTCCCACATAAATAACCATGTTTTATATTTGTATTAAAATTATTTAGTGTGGTATTATAAATATTAGGCCATGGTTTCACTTCAGAATATTATTTTTTTGGGGAAAATATAATTCAAAATGTTTTGATAATATTTATTAATAGTTGTATCATAGGCTTAACTTACATTATTATTTATGTACTCATATATTATGAAGGGTGACTAAAAATAAAATGTTGATCAAATGAATTTAATTGAATTTGTAGAAGTCGGAAGTTGATGTTTGTTATAGTATTTCAACATTGAATTTCAAAATTCAATGAAAGAGAGAACAAATTGGGTTGATACTATATAGAATGTAGAAATATAGGATAAATAATAATAATAAATTATAGGATAAATATGAAGGGACAACATGAATAAGATATAATAATTATAGATATTGATTATAATTTTATCATGAAAGGGAATCATTACATAGTTAATATAAAAGGATTTCTATGACAAAAATGGAATTTGTTTGTTTGTAAATGTGTGTCTATGTTAGTTTTTTTTGTTTTCTGAATAAAATTTCATCTATATATTTTGGTATTCTAGTTTTACAATAAGAAATATGTTTGGTGGTCGAGAAAAAGTGTCAAGTTTTCAAATTTCAATGTTTTAGTTATCAATGTGTGGAATAAGAGATGATACTATATTTCCTATGGATTTATATATTCTTTTTGGTAATAGAATATATGTGTTTTAATTTTATTTAATATTAATATTTATCATGTATAAAAAATAATTATACTTATCCAGATTCATTTTTATATGCCTGATTTTAAAGGATAATACCTACATTTTATAATTTATTTGTTAAATCTACTAGATCATGTGGAAAAAGTTGATATGATACCATGAAATGTATTTATCAATTCATTTTTAATGGAGAAATCTATACATCAATTTTGTCTATTTGTTTGTGTGGATGTATAAATTAAACAATTAAACAAAATTTATTTAATTCAAAGAACACCAGTATCCAATATGAAGTTTTTATGATAGATTTCAATTTTTTCATCTTAATTTGAATGGTGGGTTAACTAGTGAAAATCAAGAATGATTATTTTTCAATAATTTACATCCATCTCAGTGAATACTCTTAGGAGATCTCACTAAAATTAGAGAGAGGTTATTGAAAATGAGAATCCAATCCATAGATTTTCATGAAGGAAATATATGTTGTTTTATGATAAAGGTGTTACATTATCTCTATTTGATGATGCTTTTTTTATTGGTTCGATTTTTTTATTCCATAATGAATCTTATAAATTCTATCAATAGAAAAGTTATTCTAACATTTTATGAAAATAATAATAATATTTTTAAGGATTTAATTCTCTAATAAATTTTTTATAAATAAATACCACTGATTTCTAGTACATTACCCTCTTCATGTATATTTTAATGTTATATTATTCTTAGGTTGAGTTAATTGATTTTATGGTACGATTTTAAAGGGTTTGGGGATTGGTTTTTTCAAAGACAACATGGGATGTGATGTGGGTGATTTCATTTCACCTTAAGGGGTGTCTCTATGACTTGGAGGTGTGTTATGTGATGTAGTGTTTTGAATGGAGGTTTTCATAACCACTACTAATATGGTTTAGGTAGAAACATATAGGAAGAGGTCACAACATTGGGTTCCATGGGGACATGTTTGGAACTGATAGCTTTTTTTGGGGTAGCTGCACTATGACGTATGGAAATGAAACAACCCCTTTATCATTTATGTGTCCTATGGTGTGGTAGACTTGGTTACTACATAGACCTTTTCCTTAGTATTTTGGATCAATATCATAGAGCTCTCCACTTATCCCAGATGTATCTTTGAGTAGCACCACTATGGAGTGATCCTTACCACTTTTTCACTAATTAGTGTCTTTACTTATGTTATGTTCTATGGATAAGAAGTCTACACCATGGTTTTATATTTCCATACTTGATATAAATCCCATCAAATAGATTTAAATTATATTTTTGGTGATGCCTCTTTATCTCTTGACATATTTGGAATCCCAAGGAAATAATTAGTGGTCGTTAATGTTAGGAAACAAATTCCATTAGATATTGAGTATTGGGTTGTGGAAATCATGAGGAATGAATAGAAGAGGTTGGATTTTGTGGTGTGATCTTATATCATTCATGGAAATAATCTTGAGGTATGTGTTTTTACCTCTTTCCAATTTTACTGTAGCTAACAATATTTTAGGTAGATGAAATATTTTGACACTTCTTTTAATGATATTTCCTCGGAAAACTGTACTAATAACTCTATTGTTGGTTAGATTTAAAATATGATATTGGGAACCACAACAATGGACTTGTTAAATTGATTAAAAGATATTTCTTTAGTCAAAAAATGGTTTTGGTATAAAAACATGACATAATTGGGATGAAAGTGACATTGTTAAAGGCACATAGTTGGGGTGGGTTCATGATTGTGTTGTACGAGGACTTGTTGGAATATAATTGGTTCTTAGTGATGACTAAAAAGAAACAAAAATGAAATTAACACAAATCAATAACTTATTGGAGGTTTTATCTTCACTCATGAGCATTGAGAGATTTTATTTCACATTCATGTGTGTATGGGTTTGTGTAAACATGGATGATTACGCCAAAATAAGAAATATGATTAGCTTCTTCTTTTTAAAAGAAGAAAGTATTTATGCTCAAAATACTTTAGAAAAACATATCCATATACAATATTTTGAATTTTGAATTTTTTTTTATTTCTCTAATATTACCCCTTCTAATTTTTTATCTTGTGAACTAACACATTTCTGGTCTAAGTGTAATATGGGTAAAATAATTTATGTTACCCACTGTATATGATTACTCACCCAGGTATATGAATTTTGGTTCATATAAAAATGTTTTTTTCTATGATATTAGAATGTGATTAGTTTCTTAATTTTCTAACAGTTCTCCTTGATGTCATGTTCATTGTTGGTGGAGTAGGAGAATAAAAATGGTTCATGTGAGTTTGAGGAATGGTTCCACGTTGGTACCCATGTGTTTTTCTACATTATATTTTTTGTTTCTATATCTTATTATTGCACAATAACAATGATATTTATCCCTATTTTACAATTCATTTAAGGATTGGTTAGCTTTATTATAGTTGTGTATTATTAGATACATAATTTATATAGATGTACTAGGATTTATTTATTTTTATCTTATTTTTGGTTTAATAATCTTATAAAAGGTTAATCTATCCACCCATGAATCCTATTTTTCAACCCTTGACATTTATTTTTGTCTTTTGGTGTCCATATAATATCACCTAAGGATAGTGAAGCTTCATCTCTGCTCTAGGTAACATGTTTGGGTGAGATTTTACATATCGTATCAGAATTGTTTGGTCCTTGAGTTGGGTTGGTTTCAAGGAGATACGAATGTTAGAACTTTAAATTACTGTTTATAATGAAATAGATAACCTTTTATGCCAATATTTATGTTTTCAGGATGGTTATGTACAATTGTGTTCTAATACAACTCATATAAAGATATTAAATCATCATCGTGGGTTTAACCGATGAGTGTTTCATATCATGCATTAGTACCGACCTTTACCACTATGAATAAATTATCACATGTATATTTTTTTTATTTTCATATATCGTTATTTTTTGTTTCTATAGAAAATATAATCATGAAAATATTAAGAGTAAAAATTGGTAAATTTTTGGCATCTGAAATGGTTTATAGATTGAAAAAACTACCACCAGAAAGGATAATAAGAAACCAAATAGGGGCAGTTGCTGAGGATTTAGTTTTACTAGGACTATAACTGAATTAATATTTAGCACAAAGTATAGTGAAATCTGTTAAGGTTGTCAATAAGGGACCCTGGTTGCGCCCAAATTTACCCTACGGGTAAAAGCGATCGATGTAGTACATGTAGGGGTCGAGTCCACAGGGACCGAAGAAGTAACCTTGAGACGCTATGATTTGGTGAAGGATGGGATATGAAGTATCCAACTTTGGTTTTGATTTAGATGTTTTAAATAACACTAAGACACCTACGTGAATTCAATTTAATGAAAATGGGTTGATCTAGGATTATGCTTGGGGTGGATTGAATGAATTTTACTTCTTTAAACAATTTTGGTTTTATTAATTCTTGATGAATCCATTCTTCAAAAATAACACTACCTTCATCATTTTCTGGTTTGGTGCTTACTAAACACAATTACTAATCCCCTATACACTTAGAGAACCAAATTCATGATCTCTCCGAGGTATATGGTCATTTAGTAATTGAATTTATTTTGCTCAAACACAGTAAAGATGAAGAGTAGAAATAACTGAAGAATGGATATCTTAAATTAATTATCCATTTAACAACAATTCGTTCATAAAATAACATTCAACCCAGCCTTTGCATCCTCCTAAGATCAACCCATTAAGGGTTTAGCCCTCCATTGATGGTATACTCTCAATGGTGGGCGGAAGATGACTAACAAGAATTGGATTGAAGAAATTAAAACCGCGGAAATAACGAGCACTCCTCCATGTGTGTGAATGAAATTCACACCTATGTGTGAACTAATTCACAAAAACACAGAGATATCACTGTGCTTTGTGATTATAAAGTTTTAATAAATGAAATGGAAAATATATAAGAGAAGAAGTTGATTAAGAACAAAAAGAAAAACTTACTTGGAAATGGAAAACATTACAAATGAAATTTGGAAGCAAAACATTACAATGAAACAAAGCATCCAAGATGATAAGAAAAAATTCTACCCCCATTCCCTTCACCAATAGCTCCTTATATAGGAATATTAGGAGCCTTAGGTACACCCCCCAACAATTAATTCACCCCTCAACAATTAAGAGAGTCAAAAGGAAATTGACATTTCGAAGTTGACCCGGAAAACTGTCCAGATTCGTCCTCCATTTTGACGTATGAATTCGAAATTGAAGAAGGCCGATTCCGGAGGTGTCATAAATATAAAATATCTTCGTCCACGTGTCCTCTATGAGCTGTAAAATGTTCAGGAAATTTCGCTTAGCCGTTTGGATGTTATGGTCGAAATGGTGGAACGGATTTCTGCGCATTAATGACGAGTCCACCATTTGAATCTAAACTTCAGATCCCTTTATCATCATGATAACATCAGAATTAGCTCCGGCCACAGTTGAATAAAATGATCCTCATATTTTTATCTTTCTACTGTATAAATTTGAGCTTCATTGGGCTTGGTTTCTGGGCCCCACATTTGTTTGATGGGCCTTAGGCCCATTATGCTTTTTCCAGCATGTTTCTGCCTTCAGGCGCAAAATTCTCCATCTTCTTTTGGGATTCATCCATCGGACCTAAAAGATAAAATGTTCCAAACAAAGTGATCAATCATATCCCAGAATTTCAAATTAAAATGATGAATATTTTAATTTACACAAGCAAATTATTGAGTGGGCCCAAATTGACATTTTAAGCATGAATTGCACAATGATGGGAAATGAAGTTCAATTTCTGAATTGGACTAAAATTGATGTTTATGAACTTTTAAACACATTAATATTAAGAACTTATCAATGAATATTAGCCACTTTTAGTGACTAATCACACCCCCCAACTTGAGTTTTGCTAGTCCCGAGCAAAATAAATTACAAATATGAAATTGAAATCCCCTTTTCCAAAAACATTTAAATACACATTTCTCACTCAAAAGATCTCATACCAAAAAAATTATGGAACCCTTCAAAATCATTTAAAACAAGCTAGGTCCATATGCATATCCCAAGCCCAAGACCATTCCTTTGTTCAAATTCATCGCCACATTTCATCCAATTCCAATAAAGCATGATAAAGTGTTGTGCATCATAAAAGATATGGGGCACATTTTATTGTTCAAGGGGAAAAAAATGGAAGCGCTAGGTGGGAATCACATTAAACCTTATGATGAGTATCCATTTTTTTTTAATTTTTTTTTTGATTTTTTTTTATTTTTTTAACCATAATAGATATGAAAAGACTAACTCTGGGCAAGACAACTATGGAGTCACGATCCCCAAGTGCCGGACGCCACGCATTTTGTCAATTTCATGCTCTACAATAGAGATATAAAGTCTAACTCTGGGCAAGACAACTATGGAGTCACGATCCCCAAGTGCCGAACGCCACGCATTTGGAAAAAACATTGCTCTATGTGGTCATTATTATTTTTTTCATTTCTTTTTTTTTTTTTTTGTTTTTTTTTTGTTTTTTTCTTGGATACTCAAATTAAACTAAAAGTGACCCCATAACCCTATGCTATAATAAAAGGGACCCAAGAACTCAAATTTACACCCACAATCCAAAAGACGTGCATTGTGGCATTTTTATTAAGAGGATGAAAATGTAAACTTTGAAAAATCACATTGGACAACCGCACTTTCCAAAAACTATGCTCATGAACTTAAACTTGCATTAAAATCAGAATCAAGGCATGCAAAATTTATTTGATATCCAATTTTAGATTTTGCAATGTGTGTTATCATGTTCAAGTTTAATGGAATTTTTCTTTTCATGCATGTTTTTATTCAAAAAAAACCATTTTTTATCCCCCCCCCCCAACTTAGAATAACACTGTCCCCAGTGTTTAAAGAAAAGAAAAGTTAGAAGGGGGTAGGATAGGAGTTCAATGAAGAAATTTAAAATGAAAATCATGGAATGAAGTCACCTGGTGGTTGATGATGATAGCACATGCCATAGTCTCCCTTCAATACTGAATTTGAGTCTCAGTGGCTTGGATGGTGGTGAATGGATTTTCCTTATGGCTTATGACATGTCCTTTTTTTAACCTATAAAAATATAAAAATAAAACAAAACAAAATAAACTGATGATACATTGTCTTCTTTATATTTTCTGGGTAAGGTATTACTCAGAGATCACACCACGTGACACGGATGAATATGGCGCTCCCCTTTCATACCCATCCTTACTCATAAAAGAAGAACAGGTCAACAGCTTATGTTAATTTATTATATGAAAAGGAAAATGATTCAAAATGATTAGAAAACATGAAAACCATGGGTTGCCTCCCATGCAGCGCTTTTGATTAACGTCGTTAGCTCGACTTGAACCCCCCAACTTATCCAATTCCAACTTTCAACATTTTTAGGACCCCATTTTTATCCAACTCAACAAGATTCAGATTATGCTTTTTTTTAGAATTTTTTTCATGTGAAATCCCATGCTTAACAATGAGTGTGAAAGTCCAAGGAATTTCGGTAATGGTTGATTGAGTTTCATTTTGATTATTTCCTAATATTTCAAGGTTCATTCCTACTTTGTGAGATTCTTGATGAAAATGGATGATAATTGAATGGTCTAGGTTTTCATAAATAGAGGGATTCTTGAGTTCAGAAGAAAGTAAAATAATTTTGAGCTCGGGTTCATTGAAATTTCCTAAAGGAGATTGACAAATTAAATCAAAATCAGTTTCTTCTCCAAAACATTTAGAAAGAAATGGTTCATTTTGAAAATAAGATTCATCCTGAAAATTGTCCAGTTGAATATCAGAAGTATGTATGGGATCAATGTTTGGTATTTCTCCCAATTTTTCAGTGATTGGTGGTCCTAAAAATTCACTAATGGAGCCATGTTTAGGAAACTCAATCCATGATGTCATTTTATTATCTTTTGAATTCAAAAAATCAGTTTCCTCTTGATTTAAGCACCCATCAAAAATTCCTTGATTATCTTCAACTATCCCAAATTCAATGGTTGGTTCTTCAATAAATTCTTGTGAGGTTTGTGGGAGACAAGATTCTTGTATTAGTAATGAGGAAGATACAACTTGAGTGGGAATGGGTTCCACAACCATTTCAATGCTTTGTAGTTCTACTCTTAAAGATGAAACCTCTGAATTCATTTTATCCATTTTTTCACACAATTGTTCAAGAATTTTTTCAGAATTAGGATTTATAGATGTTTGGATATCATGAACTTCATTATGTTTGATCTCTTCAATCATCCTCGAGAGGTATGGAAATTGATCCTTTAAACAATCAGCATCCCATTGATTGTACATCTCATCTGGTGTGGTGTAATCATTCAAGTTTTGATCAAAAAAGGTTAGTGATTCCCAATGTGGATTTTCAAACTGATTAAATCTTGAGTGTGTGAAGGGATATTGTTGATGATACTCCATTGGATTTGAATGAAATTTGTATTTGGATTTTTTTGGGCACACGAAAATAGAAACGGGAAAAGAAAAGAGAAATATAGGTGAGAAAAGAGAAGTTAGGTGAGAATAGAAGGTGGGTGTCTAAGAAAACTTACTTGGGTCCCCGGCAACGGCGCCAAAATTTGGTTGCGCCCAAATTTACCCTACGGGTAAAAGCGATCGATGTAGTACATGTAGGGGTCGAGTCCACAGGGACCGAAGAAGTAACCTTGAGACGCTATGATTTGGTGAAGGATGGGCTATGAAGTAGCCAACTTTGGTTTTGATTTAGATGTTTTAAATAACACTAAGACACCTACGTGAATTCAATTTAATAAAAATGGGTTGATCTAGGATTATGCTTGGGGTGGATTGAATGAATTTTACTTCTTTAAACAATTTTGGTTTTATTAATTCTTGATGAATCCATTCTTCAAAAATAACACTACCTTCATCATTTTCTGGTTTGGTGCTTACTAAACACAATTACTAATCCCCTATGAACTTAGAGAACCAAATTCATGATCTCTCCGAGGTATATGGTCATTTAGTAATTGAATTTATTTTGCTCAAACACAGTAAAGATGAAGAGTAGAAATAACTGAAGAATGGATATCTTAAATTAATTATTCATTTAACAACAATTAGTTCATAAAATAACATTCAACCCAGCCTTTGCATCCTCCTATGATCAACCCATTAAGGGTTTAGCCCTCCATTGATGGTATACTCTCAATGGTTGGCGGAAGATGACTAACAAGAATTGGATTGAAGAAATTAAAACCGCGGAAATAACGAGCACTCCTCCGTGTGTGTGAATGAAATTCACACCTATGTGTGAACTAATTCACAACAACACAGAGATATCACTGTGCTTTGTAATTATAAAGTTTTAATAAATGAAATGGAAAATATATAAGAGAAGAAGTTGATTAAGAACAAAAAGAAAAACTTACATGGAAATGGAAAACATTACAAATGAAATTTGGAAGCAAAACATTACAATGAAACAAAGCATCCAAGATGATAAGAAAAAATTCCACCCCCATTCCCTTCACCAATAGCTCCTTATATAGGAATATTAGGAGCCTTAGGTACATCCCCCAACAATTAATTCACCCCTCAACAATTAAGAGAGTCAAAAGGAAATTGACATTTCGAAGTTGACCCGGAAAACTGTCCAGATTCGTCCTCCATTTTGACGTATGAATTAGAAATTGAAGAAGGCCGATTCCGGAGGTGTCATAAATATAAAATATCTTCGTCCATGTGTCCTCTATGATCTGTAAAACTTTCAGGAAATTTCGCTTAGCCGTTTGGAAGTTATGGTCGAAATGGTGGAACGGATTTCTGCGCATTAATGACGAGTCCACCATTTAAATCTAAACTTCAGATCCCTTTATCATCATGATAACATCAGAATTAGCTCCGGCCACAGTTGAATAAAATGATCCTCATATTTTTATCTTTCTACTGTATAAATTTGAGCTTCATTGGGATTGGTTTCGGGGCCCCACATTTGTTTGATGGGCCTTAGGCCCATTATGCTTTTTCCAGCATGTTTCTGCCTTCAGGCGCAAAATTCTCCATCTTCCTTTGGGATTCATCCATCGGACCTAAAAGATAAAATGTTCCAAACAAAGTGATCAATCATATCCCAAAATTTCAAATTAAAATGATGAATATTTTAATTTACACAAGCAAATTATTGAGTGGGCCCAAATTGACATTTTAAGCATGAATTGCACAATGATGGGAAATGAAGTTCAATTTCTGAATTGGACTAAAAGTGATGTTTATGAACTTTTAAACACATTAATATTAAGAACTTATCAATGAATATTAGCCACTTTTAGTGACTAATCAGACCCATAAATAAGGAAACTCATCAAGAAATTAACTCATTATATTTTCTAATGAAAAATAAAAAAATGATTCATGGAGAGCCTGGTCCTAAAAGAGAAGAGGTGTTTCCGAGGAGGGTGACCTGGATATTTTAATTTTTGGGGACAGAAGATGATAGGAAGGTAAAAATACTAACATATATGGTTGAGGACCTAGATCTAGCATGGTTGGCCTAGTTTTTAGAGATATGTTGGATCAAGCCCTCACTTGGAATGGATTTTTTTAATTTTTAATAAAAACATACTATCGAGAAACCTTTCAGATAGTAAATATAGTATACATATTTCAATTGGAAGAATATAGTATGGTATGAACTGAATATGATGCATCATTCAATCTCCTTTCTTAATTTTCACTAGAGGTGGTGGGTAGTTAAAGACTAAAAGCTAATATTGTTGAGTAAGTTCTTTGACCTAAGGCTTACTCAAAGGTTGTAATGTTCTATTTTATAGACTACACAAAAATGTTGAAAATGATGATGTTTTGAGAATGTGACCATTTAAGAAATTGTAGTGGAGGAGACACCATTATTCATTTAAGTGATGGTACAAACAACAACACTATAAATAAACATAAGAGAGAGTGTTAGTTGACTATGTTGGCGTGAAACATCAAATTGATAGTTATTTGATGAAGATTTTGTATTCTAGGGTAGAACCTAGGTCATCACTCCAGAGCATTGATATCTTATATTTTGTATTTTTAATAAATATTACTAAAATAGGGGGGGTGGGGTTGAAAATAGTTTTAAAAATAAAATGGATTAACTAAAGAGTCTAATAATTGACAAGGAAAGGTGGTGTTATATAATTATGAGATAAAAGAGTTCATTGTGATTTCACTACACACATTTAAAGATCATTGTTATCAGAGATTAATTAAGGTATGATGTGCATCTTTGTTTGAAATCAATTGGAATCTCGAATAATTTCCATGTTCTTATATCAATGCATGGTGTGCCTAACATTGATATAAAAATCATATATAAAAGGTCCATATCACATGAAAGGTATAATAGCTTCCAAAACATATTGAAATCTCAAATAAGTGGGGGAATAAAAGTATTCTTTTGATGTCCTATTGGAAAAACACAAGTCGCGCACTTAAAACTTCACACTGATCGGTTAAAAGTAATGAGAATTTCATTCGGTTAAATCAAAAAAAGATAAATATAATTTATATAATTCTGAATGGAATGTTTTGTGACAAAAAATAATTTAAACCATTAGTAGTTGAAGTTCCATAACTCCCTTTACATGTGTGTAGCTCCCTCACAATGAATTCCCACTATTTATCTCGACATCTGGAGGTGGAGGAAACTCTGGTGGAACACATTATTCATTATTGATCCATCAATGAGGATAGGGGCATATAGAACATCTAGGATGATGAGAGGAATCCTATAGAACTCAAAATTGGCATCACTTCACTCTTTGGCCGAACTACCCAAATGAGGCACACATGGTTCTCTTTTATTGAAAAAATGGGAAGTGGTTTTGGGCACAAAGATTGTGTAAAACCAATTGTCCCATTATGTTAGGCCTCAAGACACTCTTCAATAGCTTTTTACAAAACCATAAAGTTGTTCCCCCACCTATTTTATATCTCCAAAAAATATTTGGCTTCATTTTTACATATACATCTCAGGATATGGACAGAACACAACACACAATATTTTACTCTGTGTAGATTTGGTAGCCTGGACATATCACTTTGGTTTTAACCCTTAATAGATGAATGGGGCTTGGGTGTCTTCTTAAGAGTTTTATAATAATACATTTTGGAATAGAACAAAAAATATTATCCCATTTGGATACACATAGTTTTCATACTATACCAAACAGTGGAAAGTTGTTCATGCAACCCATGCTGTTTTGGCCCATTTTTTTCTGGATCATATCTGGGGCCTCCAAATCACCTCATCCTGCAATGGAAGCATAAAAAAGTAACATTCCCCCTTTTAAAAGTGATAAACACAAAATAAATGATTAAAAAATGTAATTAAATTTGTTATTATTTTTCTAATTTTTAATATAATATAAGTTTATCCAAGTGGTGTTATGGTGAAAATGAAACAGTAAACCGTGATATGATCACACCCCCACACCTAAACATTTTCACTCTTGGGAAAAGATAAATTTTAAGAAATTATTCATGTATATATTACCAACATCATGAATATTTAACATTTGAGGAAATTTTAATTCGTTAAAGTAATGTGATCAATGCGCAAACAACACCAAGGAGTTCTTCCTATTGAAAATAGAAAAAGAAGTCTCATAAATCATATAACAGTGAAAATAAACGATATTCCTGATACCAAATAGAGCAAGGAATTTAGATGTCAACCATTCCACTAACTCTCCATGTGTGTGTGAAAACCATTCCATGTCTTTCTTTCCACTTTTTATCAAATAAATATAGGTTATTTTAACATTTATCACCAGAAATTATTTTTTCCACCTAATGTGCCCTATGTCCTTTGGAATAATATTTCATGACCCTCTCACTTATGCATTCACATATGTCAAACCATAAAATACGACCTAGATATCCTGATATGTTTCACATTTGATCACTCCCCTTATTTATTATTTTTGTTTATTTTTTTAGAAGTTGAATTTGGAAAAAATATCACACTCATCTCTCAACCCTTATTTGATCTCCTCTCAACAATAATTGTAATAGTTATAACAAGATAAAAGGCTGAGGAGGAATGGTTTTTAACCTACCCAAGACACAACCCAATTTTTTTTTGATTTTTTGAGGGCGTACAACAGTGGGAAATCAGGTACACACACATCGGTCAATCTGGTATAGTAATGAAATATATCAGATAAGGAACGAAAAAATAGAAATATAATGTTAAGATGAAAAATATTAACCTAACATATATTTACCTTCTATTTAGTATGAAATGTTCACACTTTGTGGTTTGGTGAAAACCTATGTGGAGACATTAGTGACATGGTTTTCCTAGAAATTACTCACACAATGGGCATCCTTCATCTCAATGGTATCACAGATATACAACCATTTATTTCATTGATAGAAAACAAATCCACTAAAAATTATCCTTAGTGTTAAATTCATACAAATATTCCATTAATAATTGTGAATGGTTTTCATCAAATGTTAAATCAAAATGGAATAAAAAATTTCAACTTTCATTTTTAGTAAGTTCTATGATTTGGAGACCAAAAGGGGTGGGATTAAAAATACCATAAAGAAGGAGACAAATAGTAGAAAGAAGAAAATCTATGAAAATCCGAATGACCATAAGAATGTATCCAACCCCATGCCTAGAGTTTTTTCTGTCCTCACTTTAATAAATTCAATATGGGAAGGAATGATAAATCCCTATGGGTGTCATTGGTATGTTGCTTCTTGAACCAGGAGTTTCTCCTTCAGGAACTCTAGAAGTGCTTTATGGAAGTTCTTTAGTCACTGGTTGCAAATTCATCCTTGCATTGTAATAAAGGACCTTCTACCAAATGTGGAACCGATGATGATGGATGAGACGATCGTGGGTAGCGTTGGTTTACTCCTTATCAATCTTGGAGTTCTCATATGCTTCTACGCACACTTCTTCTAGCTTCTGAATCTTTAACTTCATCTGATAAAATGCACTATAAAGGTTATAATATCATTGTCTAATGACCCAGTAGGCCCGAAGATCAATCTCAATAGGGAGGTGGAATCTTTTTCCAAAAATAAGAATATAAGGTGACATTCCAACGAGAGTTTTAAAGGCAGTATAGTGCACTAATAATGAATCATCGAGTCTAAGACTCCAATATTTTCTATTGAGTTGAACTATTTTCTTAAGAATTTGTTTTATTTATATATTTTACACATCAGCTTGACCATTGGTATGTGGGAGATATGTAGTAGAGACTCGATGAACGACCCCATACTGTAACAGAATTGGTTTCACTATTCAATTGTAGAAATGAGAACCCTGGTCACTAATGACGAACCAGGGTAATGAAAACCTACAAAAGATTTGAGTTCTCAAAAATTCCACAACTGTTTTTGAATCATCTTTCCTTGTGTCTTGTGCATCAACCCATTTTGACACATAATCGACTTCCATAAGAATGTACAAGTTTCTATAGGAATTGGGAAATGGAACCATAAATTCAATTCCCCAAACATAAAAAATGTCATGAAAGAGAAATAGTTGTTGTGGCATTTCATTTCTTTTAGATACATTCCCCATTCTATGACAATGAAGACAAGATTTTCAAAATTCATGGTCATCCTGAAAAAGTGTTGTCCAAAAGAGACTAGAATTATGTACCTTGTGAGTAGTCCATTGGGGACCACAGTTCCCCCCCATGAAAGAGTGTGGAAGAATCTAAGGACACACTGAAGCTCTCTATCAGGAACAAAACACCTAAGGACATGATCCCTACATGTGTACATTAGGTAGGGGTCATCCAAAATTTACCAATGGGACTCATATTATAGATGAAAATCATGGTATTTTTTGAAATTAGTAGGAATTCAAGATGCTATGAAATAATTTATAATTTCAGCATACTAAGAAATAACATCTTGCACTCGGTAAAATTTCCCATCAGGAAAAATGTCATTAATGGGAATACAGGGTGATGAGTCAATATCCAAGGATGGGATGATCCTACTAATATGGTCAACCCCCACATTCTCTGCTCATTTTTTTCTCTAATTTCTGGATTGATTTCTTGAAGGAGGAGCATCCAGTGAATGAGACGTGGATTGGCTTCCAGTTTCTTAAGGTGATACTAGAGGGCTGCATGGTCAGAGAATATAATGGATTTGAACCCTAAAACATATGACCTTAATTTAACCAAGGAAAAAACTATAGAGGTGAATTATCTTTTAGTTGTGGTGTAGTTTTCTTATGTAGGGCCCAATTCACATGAGGCATAGTCTATGACATGTGGATATTGGTTGGCCCTTTTTGTCAAAAATAACCCAAATGCATATTTTGCGGCACCACACATGAGCTAAAATGGTAAATCCCACCGAAGTGGTTGGATTACCTGGCTTGATGTGAGACTCTATTTTAACATATTAGAAGCTTCCTCACCATCATTATAAAAAACAAATTCATTTTATTTTTGGAGTAATCAGGAGAGGGGAGTGAAATTTTACTAAAGTCACAAATGAAACGGCTGTAAAATATATAATTACCTATGGAAGACAGCACATCCTATACAATTATAGTGAATGGTAAGGATTAAATGACATCCAATTTTGATTTATCTACTTGTATAACATCCCCAGAAATTATATGTCCCAAAAATATACCTTTTTGCACAATTAAATGACATTTTTCATAAATTAATATGAGATTATTTTCAATACGGTGACCTAGGACTAAAGAAATACTACTCAAACAATAATCAAAATAGGACCCATACACAGTGAAATCCTCTTTGAAAACATCCATTCAATTCTCCATGTAATCTAAAAAATACTAACCATGCATCGTTGGAATGTACCCTGAGCAATGCACAAACCAAATGGCATCCTCTTATATGAAAAATGTGCCAATGGGTCAAGTGAAGGTCATATTTTCCAAGTCCTACAGGGAAATATGGATATTAAAGTACCATAATACCCATCAGGGAAATAGTTTTGGGAATACCCACTAGCCACTCTAGCATTTGGTTAATGAATGGAAAAGGAAACTAGTCCTTCCTAGTGTGTTTGTTTAGTTTGTGATAGTCTATACAAACACACCAACTCTTCCACACAGGAGATAGAACCAATTCATTGTTTTCATTTTTGATTATGGTAAGGCCAGTTTTTAGGAACAACTTGAACATGATTGACCCATTGGCTGTCATAGATTGGGTAAATGATTCGAGAAACTAATAATTTTGTTACCACTTTTTTCACAAATTCTAGGATCTTTGGGTTTCAACGACGTTTTTCCCAAACCACTGGTTTAGCCTCATCATTTAACAATATATGATGTATACAAATTGATGGTCTAATACCAGGAATGTGTGAAAGTTTCAATAACAAACCCTACTTATAATCCTTCAAAATATCCAGCAGTTGCAATTCATGCTCAAGAGGGATTGAACTAGTTATGATGATGGGAATGTTGTTTCTATTCTCAATATATGAATATTTTAAATCCTTAGGCAGTTGTTTTTGTTCTAATTCAGGTGGATTTTGTATTTATTGGAGTGTGTGTGAAAGTGATAGGTCACTAATATCATCTAACTGCTCAATGGTATTAAACTCAGATGAAGAATGAGCTTTTACAAGCTTAATAGTATCATCGATGGTCATTGGATCCTCAGTGTTCAAGAAATTATCAATTAATAATCATGCTTAACACTTTTTGAGACCACTACAACAATCAATTCATGTTTCGTTACCAAGAATTTCAATCATGGATGAAAACTCAAAAAGGGTAGCGGGGGAATGATAAGAAGTGTTTTCAGGGGAATGGATTACATCAGTTTAATTAACAGAGTGAAAGGAATGTTCTTCTGAGGGGTGCATCATGGAATCTAGGATGTTGAAATGAACTATGCCACCACCAAACGCTATATATAATGTTCCATTATGGACATTAATTATGGTTTTGGCAGTTTTGAAGAAATGTGTCCCCAATATAATTGGGGAATGTCCATCCATCCTATCATCATCCATTTTAAGCACATAAAAATCAATAGGAAAAATGAAATTTCAATTCCACACAAGAACATCCTCTAATACACCAGAAGGGTGTGTTGTTCTCCGATTTTCTAGCTAAATGACTATTCCAGGGGGTCTTTATTTCACTGACCATCAAATAAGAGTGAATAGAGTGAGGCATCATATTAATAGAAACGCCTAATCCAAGAATATAATTAGAAAAATAATACTTCCCTAAGGTGCATGGAATCGACAATGTCCCAAGATCATTACATTTGGTAAGTAGTGGCAGTTATATCCATGATGAGACATTCATCACCAAACATACCTTCTCATCACCATAATGTATCCTTTTATGTGTACACATCTCCTTCAAAAACATTTCACATCTTTGAATTTTCTACATGACAATGATCAAAGGAATGTTTAACCGCAACTTTTTGAATGTTTCAAATATTTACTTATCAAGCCCAGTTTCATTTTGTTTCCTATATTGGGTGGCCCTTTGGGTAAATTGAAGAGGAATGGAAGGGATAAGGGACTCATCAACAAACACACTCTTTCTTTTGGAAGTGATCCTCTCATGATAATTATTTTCTTCTCTTGGACCATTTTCAGTAGTTGAGATGGTGGTTTCCATAGGAGTGGTTTAATCTAATAGAGGTTCCATTTGGGTTTTATGTTTTTCCCACTCTTAAAAGTGATATTACTAACATTTCCCTTATCCCTAGGGTTAACTACTGATTGAGAGGGTAGTTTACCCGACCCAATAATTTGGATTCCCCCCCACAGAGTTAGCTAGTTGTCCTAATTGGGGTTTAATGTATTGTATGGATTTTTGTGTTGTTATTTGGAATTAGATATTGTTCAAAGCCATTTGTTTCATCATGTCTTTAAGGCTAATCTCAGATTTTGGGTGGGGTTGTTGGAATGGCCTTTGGGATATTTGAGGATTTCTTGGGCGGTGGTGGTGGGTGATTACTCTTCCCTAGTTGGTTCGATGGTTTATGAGGCCAGTTTGAATACCCCCATACCTATAATCATTATTTTCCTACCACCTAGAGTTGGATGGATAATATGGTTCTTTCCTAAAGGGTTGGTTATAGCGGCGTCCTAGGAAGATTTTCTCACAAATCTCAAAAGTTTCTCTCAATGGAGAGAATTTGTTAGAATAATGGGTGTTATAATTGTGGATTCCACAATGGATGGGAGGAGGAGATAGATGTTTCCCTTGGGAGATAGAAAGTTTTCATAAAAGGCTACTCAACTCTTCAAACATTGTTCCCACATTCTTCTCAAATTCAGTAATTTTCAACTAATGGACACCTCGAATGGGTACACTGGACCTTGTATCGAATTGTTAAGAGTTTTGATCCATGTTCTCAATCAAGGTTCCTATAGTGATTAGGGTTTTATCTACTTGTGCACCACCAACAGCAGTATCAATGATGTTACAATCAAATGGAATTAAACCTTCATAAAAATACTATATCAAACGTTTATAACTTATTTGGTGATGTGGAAAACTTCAACATAATATTTTAAAACATTCCCAATATTCGTGAACTATTTCCACTTGACATTGTGTTACACCACATATTTCAATCCTTATTGTTTTAATTCAAGAGACTGGGAAATATTTTTTATGAAAAATTCAGTTCATGTCTTCCCAACCTTTTATTGGGGAATTAACATAATAAATCCAGTTTTTGTAGTATCTTCTAAAGAAAAAGAGAATTCTCAAAGCATTACATGTTCCTCATCCAGATTATAATGTTTTAATATTGAAAAAACATTTTAAAATTCCATTAAATGATTATGAGGATCCTCTCTAAGAAGTCCATGGAATCATGGTAATAGATGAATTAAAAAAAATTTGTTCAAAATTGGGTGCCTCTACTTGTAATTGAATGTATGTGGGTTGGAAATCGACATTAGGTGATGATAGTTATTTTATTGTTCAATTGTTTTCAACCATGTTATATAAGTTCATTTTACTTTTGATTTTATTTCTAGAAGAATAAGATAATGGATCAAGAAGAGTATTGTTGTCTTATGTGTCCTCCTTCAAAGGGTTCTCATGTACGTCTAGCGGTTGCTGACGTAACATCCTCTCTAGTTTAGGATTGAAAGGTAGTAAATCTCCGGAATTAGAACACATCATGCTCAAAACCTACAGAGTAAATAAATCAGAACACAAAAATATTGGTAAAGGTATAAGATAAAAAAATAAATATTCAAAAAATTTAGAAAAAAATATAACAAAAAAACACATTAAAAACCATAGCTCTACCCAACAATGGTGATGAAATTTAACCATGTTGTCATGAAATGTCAAATTGATAGTTATTTAAAGAATGTTTTTTGTTGTCTAGGGAAGAACCTGGGTTGTCTCTCAAGGAGCATTGGTACCTTATGGTGTTTATTTTTAATAAATATTACTAAAATAGGGGTTTCTTTTTAAAACAGTTTTAAAAATAAAATGGATTAATAACGAGTTTAATAGTTGACAAGGAATGGTGGTGTTTTATAAGTATGAGATAAAGGGGTTCATTTTGAGTTTTCTACACACATTTAAAGCTCATTTTTCTTGGATATTAATTATGGTTTGATATAAATCTTTGGCTGAAATCATTCTAAATCCCAATTACTCTCCAATATCTTATATCAAAGAACATTTAGAAAAACCTTGACATAACAATAATATAGCCACGGTCCAGATTATATGCATGGTATAATATCTTCCAGAAAAATTGAAATCTCAAATAAGTGGGGTTGAAAAGGATCTCGGTGCTATCCAATCGGAACTAGACAAGCCACGCACTCAAAACATCACATTGATAGGTTAAAAGTAAAGATCATTTCATTTGGTTAAATGAAAAAAAGATAAATCAAAGTAAGATACTTATAAATGAAATGTTTTCAAACCTGAAATACATCAAATAAGTAGTATTACAAGTTATTTAACTCCATTTAAATTTTTGTAGACCCTTCACAATGAAATCCCACCATTTAGCTCGACATCGGGAGGATGAGGATGCTCGGGTGACACTCCTTCATTCATGATCCCCCTATGAGGATAGGGGCCTCCAGAAATTCTAGGATGATGAGAGGATTCCTCTTGTACTCCAAATTGGAAGCACTTCATTTCATGGACGAATTCCCCAAATGAGGTACCCATGATGCAATTTTATAGAAAATATGGGATGTTGTTTTAAAAACATATATTGTGTAAAACTACTTGTCCCATTCATTTAGGACATCAGACAGTCTTAAATATATTTTGAAAAAAAAAAGTTTTCCCACCTGCCTTTTCTATCTCCACCAAAAGTTTGGCTTCATTTGGATACCTACATCTTGAGATATTGACATAACACTGCATATAAAATTTGAAACTATGCAGATTCAGTGTCTTGGACAGATCACTTCGGTTTGGACTCTTAATGGATGAATGGGTCATGGGTTTCCTCATAAGAGTTGTAGAAAATTGAATTTTGGACTATC
This sequence comes from Viscum album, assembly GCA_963277665.1. Lineage (NCBI taxonomy): Eukaryota > Viridiplantae > Streptophyta > Magnoliopsida > Santalales > Viscaceae > Viscum > Viscum album. The sequence goes on from OY728120.1 coordinate 577,183,697, forward strand.
CCCAAAATATCAGCCCATTTGGATACATGGAGTGTTCATAACAGACCAAACAATGGATAAGTGTTCATGGAACCCATGCAGTTTTGGGCCATTTTCCTTTTGGATCATCTTCGTGGCCTCCAAATCACCTCCTCCTGCAATGGAATCATCAAAACAAGTCACATTGCCTTTTTTAACAGTGATAAACAAAAAATGATTCAAAAATTTAATGAAATTTGTTATTATTTTTATACTTTTTAATATAAAACATGTTTAGCATAGTGGTGTAAGGGTGAAAATGAAACAGTGAATCATGGTGGGATCATTATTCCCTATGTAACAATGTTGTAGAAACATAATCCAAAGGATCAATATATTTTAATATATATAAAAATAATAAAGTGGTTTGTTTCTAGTGTGACATAATTTTAGAAATAAATAAGGAATTAATGGAACCACTGAGGAATTTACACCACTATGAAAATAAAGGGTATATTTATAATTATTTTCAAAAAAATTATATGATCAACAGGTGGAACATGATCAACCCACCCTCTCGAATCTTAAGATTAGAGAAAATAGTCCCATCAGACTTGTTCCCAACTGTAGAATTAGGTAAACTAGGATACTTCAAGGATTAATTTAGATGTTACTGATGAACTTCATTAGGGTGGAAAGACCTATGCCGTGACATCTAAGAAGTAGTTATATAGAGCAGTGCCAAATATCATGAGTGAAAAATCAGGTCCCTCTATGCTATGATGTACCATTCTTCTAAACTCAACTCTTATAGATTTATTGTTTTATAATTGTAAATCAAATTATTTCCTTTCTTATAATTCGGTTAAACAATGTGGATTGCATGTGGAAATGTTGACTCATATCATGAGTTTAATGTCACCTCGTGGACAACATGAGTGAATAGGACTAAAATGGATATCCTGATCCATTAAAACCGATGTAATATAGTTTCTATTGGATTTCATGGTACAAAAGATGGATACATTTGATTTAATCATTTATATGGACAGGTTCGTGGTATTTAAATCCATATAGACTTCCACACTTGACATATTATGTTCAAATCCCAAAATGGGTCACTTTGTATATTCTAGGGGGATTGAAATATAAATGATAACTTAGACAGACCTCTAGTGATAGTGGATAGAACAATCTAATTCTAGTTTGCAACATTGAATTTGGATTCTTCTAATGAAATAAGAATTGAGAATCTTTTGTTCAATGCGGATTAATACTCGAAATTCTCTCCGAATAATATATATGGGTTACCAAATGAGTGATAAAACAACTTTTCTATCAATCAAACTCTAGGAAATCACCCTATATCATTACCATCTCAAATAATGGCTCCAATTGAGATGTGAGAGTTACAAATTCAGCTAGAAGAGTTTTAATGTATAGGCTTCATTATACTGAGTACATCTTCTTGGGCTACACAACATTTTTCTTAAACAAGGAAAATGCTAGACTCATGTTACATATTTATTATTATAAGTTAATTTATTTTATGATAAAAAACAAGTATCATATTCCAAAAATTTATTAACAGTCTGATTAATTAAATTGATCCAATTGGTTCTTCATGATTGGTCTATGGTCAGGAAATCATCAACATAAATTCAAAAGAGAGGATTTCCCAAATAAATCATTTGAAATTCTCCATAGACATTATGAATATGTCATAATTCCATTTGGTCTAAGGAATGATCCTACATTTTTCATGGACATGATAAACTATATATTACACAAGTACATCAATTATTTTGAAGTGGATTTTTTTTATTATATTAAGTTTCACTCTCGATGTAGGAAGGACCACAAGAAGCACTTCAAAATTTTAATAATACACTACTAGATCAACATTTGTATTTTATGTTTTCCTACAGAGACATCTGGATTCAATAATATTTCTTCCTCGAGCATGTCATTTATAATAAGTAATATCATTTGACTTAATAAATATTGATGTATTAGTCTCTTGGACTCCACCAAAGAATGTTTTTGATATAAATAGTTTTATGGGGTTGTTGGGTTAATATCTTTACATCATTTAGGATTTCTCATGACTTACTTCTCCCCTATCAACTTTGTCCAGAAAAAATGCCCCATTCATATGGAATGATAATTTTGGGAAAATATGTCTAAATATAAAAAGCTATCTCTCCTTGTAACCCATCTTCGTATTGATATAATTGAGTAAGGACTATATGGTATATTGTGATGTGTCAGGATTTGGTCTGGGTTGAGTTATCATGTAGGGAGATCGTGACATTTCTTACGGTTTGAGACTATTATGAAAACATGAGAACAATTATCCAACACATAACATATAATTATATTTAGTTTTCCATTCCTTAATGACTTGGAAACATTACCTGTTTGAAAAAAAAATTCATAATTTTCACTAAACATAATAGTTTTAAATATATCTTTTTTCATAGTTTTTTGAACTTTAGAAAATTATGATAGACATAGTACCTCCCAATGTTAGATTTGAACATGGTATACACCCAAAAAATGTGAATCATTTAGAGGATGTTTTGAGTTGTAAAGCGTATAGAAAAAAGGTTTTAGAAGTTTGTGAAGAATGATAGATCAGGAGCACGATTTTTGACATGAATATGGACTATTACAAACACAATAACCATGTATCTTTCTTCCTACATAATCTTGTTTAGGATTTTATGGATTTGGTTATAAAGGATCAAAAAGAATATTTTGATTGTATCCCTATTTAGTCAAACTTAAATTATAGAGAGAGTTATAATAGTAGAAAAAAAGATAAAAACTTATTCTTATGATTTTAGGATTGAATTATAGTTTCTTTAACTTTCTAGGAATATATTCTTTCAACATATCACCATTTGAAAGGGTCAATTCAACCATGTAATAAAAAAATATACAAGGTGAAAAAAGCACCTTTTTGATGGTTTGGTATAAAAAACAAATTGTATAGTATGTTATAAAGTGTCTAGGGTGTTAGAAATTTAAGGATAAACATCAAGGAATGACTTGGATATTTCAATACATTTCTATATAAAAACAATAATTGGAAAAAATTGTCATGGAAAATTTCACAAGTCTACCAAGGACTTTACAGAAGTATGATGCTTTTTGGATGATAGTGGATTGAAAACAAAAAGTTTCTACAAATTCTACATATAAAATATTCCCACATGGTGGAGGAAATTGAAATTATGTATACCTGAGATGTGGTCATATTTCATGGAGTTCATATTTATATTATTTCTAAAATAGACCCTTGGTTCTATTAAATATTCAAGAAATATTTACAAAAATCTCGTGGGGATCAGTTGACTATGAGAATAACATATCATCTGCAGATGGATGGGCAGTTAGAACACACACCTCAGACATTCCAATAATTCATTAGAGCACGTGTCATGGATTTTGGTGTCACATGGGATGTTAATATTCATTTGGTTAAATTATTCTATAATAATATCATTGGGAAATAATACATATGACCCCATTTGAGGCCTTATATGACTATCTATGTCATTAACTACTTGGTTGGGTAGAAATGGGATAATAATCACTAATTGGAATGTGTATTATTCATGAGATTGTGGAGAAAATATATATGATTAGGAATTGGATGGATAGAGCTCATAGGGGATAAAAATAATAATTACATAATTATCGTCAAACCTTATCTTTTGATGTGAGTGACAAATTATCCTTTAAAGTATCACCATGAAATTATCATCGATTCTTAGGGAAACACAGGAAGTTAAAACCATGGTATGTGGGACCTTTTGTAGCATTGGAATATATTTGAAAAGTATTGTTTTAGTTATCCTTATCATCGTGGTTTAATTAAATTCATAATGTGTTTAATGCTTCTCAACCGATGAATTTTCACCTAGATCCTTATCATAATGTCAGTTGAGATCATTTTATACTTGATCAGGATGAAAATTTCTTCTATGAACTAGTTTTAGTTCAGGATAGACAGGAAAATACCCTATTAGGGAGATCTATTTCCTAAATTCATGTTTTATGGTAGCATGGTTAGGTTTAAAAGGAAAATACTAGAAATATACCCTATCCCATTAGTTTGAACCTATTGGGATATGCTCTGAAACTTTTGGGATAGCCTAACCCGTTGGTTTTAGAAACTGTTTGCATGGGTCCTGTTCGAGTAGACCAATACCAATGGTTTATTGCAAAAAACTGGAATATGCTAGTTGGAATTTAGATTACCCAATGGTTTTATGTGTAATGTTGGCATAGATATATTCAAATAGTTTACAACCATTTTAATATATGTAAATCAATGGTTCAAAACATTGTGAGATAGACATACAAATGGTTTTAACCTATTGGGAGAAGCATGTACCATTAGTTCTATTTGAACCATTGGAATAGGGATTGGAATGAATCCATCCCAATAGTTGAAGAACTTTTGGGAGAATTTTATTTCAATGGTCTTTGTAAACCGTTGAAATATGTGTTGGATGAAGCCATTGAGAGAATCCTATGTCAAAGGTTTTTTTGAACTGTGGAATAGCCGTTGGAATGAGAGAATCCCAATAGTTTTAAAACCATTGGGAGAATTATATACCAATGGTTCTGGGTGAACCCTTAGCATAAGGTTGGGAATGTCGCTATCTCAATAGTTTTAAACCATTGGGATATGCCTTTTACAATTGTAGATACATAACATTTGTTAGGTAACTATGGGAATACACCCCAAACCTATACTTCCCATTCGAATGCAATGTCCCCCACTCCACCCTCCAATGCAGCCTACTCCACCCTGCCATGCACCAAAAACATTAGAATTAAATCACATAATACCCCATTTCACCCCCCATTGCATCAAACACATAGTACATGTAACAATCACAATTCTAGGATACCCAACTACATATGAATCCCCCACTTCCCACTCACTACATATGCATCCTCTACACATGCATCCAACACACCGAAAAAAAACATATTAATCCTCCACTCCATAAGTCTTTTGTTGAGTAGTAGAAGTTCAGGAATTTTGAGTGATGTTTGAAATCATACGTAAAAAATATTTTTAGTGTTAAAAAATTTCTGAAGTGTTCATCCTCACTGTGATATGAAATATTTGTAGGATGGTTATAAAAATATTTTAAAGAATTATAAAACTACCTAAAAGGTTACACTATGATACATATCATATTTTTATGGTTTGTAAGGTTTTTTATTTTTATTTAATTTATTTTAGTGCATATAGAAGATATATGAATGATATGTCACTTTAATGTAGTAATGGAAAACACCACACTATGATATATAATATGTCAAATATGGTATATAATATTCAATCAAAGTTATAATTAGATAAGTTCTAGAGTTTAAAAGTTGTATACAAAATATTGTGGTTGATATGTAATATATTTCAGATAAATTTTAAGATATTTTAATTGATAAATAATATATTCCATAGGCATTGAAGATTTTTTTGGTTAATTCGGGAATGTTTTGATCCATATTTATACTTAGTAGTGAATTTCTCCGAGAAGTATATGCTTGATTGTAAATTTAACATGTTATATAAAGGTTAAGGACCAATACTTTGTATGACTCTACCAGTTATGAGATACGGAAAAGTATATGTTCATGAAGAAGTAGTATTAGTGTTTGGAGAAAGACTTATTGATTCCATATCTAATGTGGAGAGCATGTCAGTGCTTTCATGTAACATACTCTATACCAGGATAATAGGTTCAAGGATATACCCTTGTGTATGACACTTCATGATATTAAATGGGAAGACATATTCATATTATATAGTAACCAATGTACACCTGGATCATAGACATAAATATAATAGGTGACCCCCATGATCAAATTCTATAATTCCTTGTTGTTTTAGATTCCTAAATATAATATTTTAATTAAAACAAGAGGCATGGAGAGTGAAGGAGAGGCAGTGAGACTTAATAATTGAATAGGTTGAGATATGAAATAAAGGATTCAATTAATGATAAGTGAACAAACATACTCACCAAAATATCCATATGATTATAATAATCCTTGTGGAACATGGAATCTCAACTTCCATCATTTATTGGACGAGTTATGAGAGACTATTTTCTTTTCCTATGTTATTATTTTTGGAAATGAGGTCACCAATAAATCACTAAAGTGAACTCATATTTCGAATGAGAGGCTGTCTTTCTATAGATAGTGTCAAAAATGTAGGTTGTGAGATATATTTGTTAAGTATATTAAATGTTCCCTAGAAATCATCATCACACTATAATGTTAATGATTTCTTCATTATCTTCATGATTGACACACACTTTTAAATTTTTTCATAGTGGTTAGAAAAAACACTTCAGTTATGAAAATTATGTGGTATCATCTTCTCATATATTATAGAAGACTAGTGAATCTGATTCTTTTTATAGGTGTCTTGAATATTTTGGTTCTCAATCCAGATATATTCTTTGGTTCACCTATAAATTCATATATTTGTATATTCAATAAAACACCATTTGAACCCAATGAAGTCATTTTGGTACATGTGTCACTCTAGCATAGGTGGGGCCATAATGAGTCTTGGGATGGGTACACCATTATGTTTGAAAAGTGAAATTAGTTTCGATCTAGACTCGACTAACCTCGTTGGATAATGAAATTCAAGGCCCGCTTTATTTAGACTTCCAAATTACTCCAGTTATAATCAATATGGAAACATAGACCGCCCACTCTAGATCAAATAAAAAAATATGGATACCAACAAGCTTCGGCCTGCACTATCTGTCTTCGAGAAGGGGTCCAAAATCATTTGTTTGTGGAATCTGTATTTGCACATGATTTATGGGAATACACAAGACTGATTTTTGGACTGAGAAGTGCTAGAAATATACAGTGTAATGAGCTGATCATGGAAATATTTACTGATGATTTCAATGAACAAATATAGAATATATTATATGCTATAGTTGGATCCATTTTTTCTACTATATAGAATGCTCTAAATGCTAAACTCTTTGATGTAATGTTTCCCTCTTTGCACATGGTAATAACACACTACAGAAGGATGTATATGTGGTTTCTATAGTACCAAAATGAGCTATGAACAACACTATGGATGACCAAAATATTCTCACACTATTGGGACTAATTGGTGAACCAAGGAAGCCTGGAATGATCAGGTCCATTCTTTGTAACCCTCCATTCAGCCCATGGATTATGGTTAAAATCGACGGGGAAACCTCTATTATGCATGGGACCTCAGGTTGTGGGGGATGTCTTCCACACACATGGTGGCTTTGTGAAAGTGTGTTTTCATAATTACACTGGAATTGGGGTCTCATATGAAGATCAATTATTGTATATGGTGTATTAATTTGGATACTCTTTCCAATATAATTGGAATTAATTATATCTTGAATCTAAATCCGAGTTCCTATCAAAATTGGATTCAGTTGGTTAGAAACCACATCCGGACTTACATTTAAGGGATAAAATATGTGTTTTATAGACACGACTATCATCTTTAAATTAGCATGGTTCACTAACAAACCTTCCACCTTTGATTCCTAATAGATGATCATTGATCATCAATGCTTCCTACCTCCTTCATTTAAACTAGAATTATTTCTTCATTGAACTCCCCCTTATTTAGAAAAAATATAACAATGGAAAACTTTTGTCTTCAAAGGCTACCTGGATTTATTCAATGGAAATCTATTCCAATGTTCACCCTATTTTTATAACTTTTTTTCCTTTTTGAAACAAATATATCAATATATCCCAGGTCTATCCTTCCAATCTCAATTATTGAAGAACTAGATTTTTCAATGTTTTGTAGGTGGTATCTACCCTTATCATAACAACCTCATGAAATATATATATATACATTTTATCATATTTTCATACACAACTACAAATGGTGTGGATTACACCATGCTTCTTTAATATTCTATTTCTCCTCCATGTGTATATGATAAGAACATGTTATTGAATTAAAATAAATATACAAAATAAGATCCCATGATATTTGGTCACTTTCACGGAATCTTCTAAAAACATATTCATGTTTTGAATCATCATCCACTGAGAAATATTAACTATAGTCAAACCATCCATCCACATAATCTTCAAAAATATATTTTTAAACCATCCACTTAAAAATATATGAATATTGTAAGAGAATACCTCAATTTTAATTCTCCACGCTATCTATAACATTGGCCTATTTTTAACCCTCCAACTAAATATATGTGGCATAAAAACACTATTCAAACATTCCTTTTTAAAATCTTAAACCTCATGAAAAAGAAACTCTTTTTTGAATCATGTTTCCAAAAAAATGCTATTGACCTTTTCACCAAGGCATGAAACACTTCTTTATGCAACATTCCCTTCAAAAAATCGGACTCCATATCCACTTATCCATTTTTATCCTCCACTACAAAATCATGATACACCAAAACACCCATCTCAACAAAAAATGATCAGGGAAATCACGTGAGGATCTCTCCAGCAACATTCTATACATCAATACGTACAGGTCCCCCATGGTGAGAAGAATGTCTATAGTGACTTTCCCCACTATAATTCTAATCATTAGAATTTGGAGGAAATGTTTCAATTTGAATATTCAAAGGATACACTAAATCATATGAATTGGTGGTGGTAAGATGAAGCTTATGGTGGGGAGTACCATAATCCTAGTAGGTGTTAAACAATGACACCATCATTTTTTTGATAAATGTTCTCAAGTGAGTAACATAATTGGTTTCAAATATTAAAATAGGCATTGGATTTGGTTTTATGGTCAGAGAACCAAAAATTAGTGGTTATTCCTTGGATGTGTTTTGAGAATTTGGGAGTGGAATGAGGTTGTATAGCCTTAAATTATTCATCGGCATAGGTCAGGATATGTAGATGTGTTAGCTACCGAGGCTTCTTGTGGATGAGAAGAATTATAGTGGGAATATTTTGAAACCATGTGTTTATACATGCATTCATAATTTAAGGAAAAGTTTGAATTTTAAATTACTAGAGTGGTTAGATTTTCAATAGTTGTTTAAGTTCTATTTATGGGGGTTAGAATGAATTGAAAAGGAATTATGGGAACAATTTCACCAAAAAAACAATTAATTAAAACAATAGTGGGGAATAAATAAAATATTGGCATTACCCAACCAGATGTCAGACATCCACACCGAAGGAAATGAAAATAAATAGAAACAATGTATAAAGGAAGATAAAAATGAAACACACTAATCAATCTATCCACTACTCTAATATCCCTACCCTATAAAGAAAACCATCTAGCCACCTCTAGTATCCTTCTGGGCCCCTTCATAGATTATATATACCATCCATCCATAGAAAGAAATAAATGGAATAAGTGGCCAATGAAATAAAGAAAGTGAAATAGAAACTAAACTACCACATAAATGTCTCCTATGACTATACAAGTCAACAACCAATATATAAGGACTACAATGACCCATGGGTGAAATCATGTTCCTACAAGTAAGGTGAAAAAAAATCCAATATTCAAGATGATACTATAAAATAGTACATTCATATCAATTATCAATTATTGTTTTTATTAATGGTATATAATAAGTTTATCTTGAGTTTCAGTTTAGTTTGGTTTTGATTGATAGAAGATTTTTTAGGTCATTTTCATTTGATTTAGTTTACCTTGTTTTTGTTTATATTATATTGGACCATTTCGTTCATGTGTTCTAATCAATTCAGTTTGATTATATTTGGTTCATATCAGTTTGTTTTAGTTCATTTTAGCTTAGGTAAGTTGGGGTAAAGAATCATAGAACCTGGTACAATAATTTGATAATTTGGATATGAAAAATAATTTGAGAAATGTAATATCACTATCATTTGAGTAAAAATTCCCCTATATGAAAATTGAAAATATTTAAATTTTAACCATCCAATCTTTGTGCAATATGTGAATGAATTTTGAGTTCATGTCTCCATCCAAGATCCACTAAAGACAAATTCATTCCATGATATTATATGAAAATCCTATAGTTTACACAATATGTGGACCTCAACCACCAATGACGGCTTATATTTAGGATCTCTATTTTGAACATCATCAAGTGTTGCTTTGGTTGGTTTTATATTTGTATCCAAATCGCTAAATTTTCCCATAGACTAGTTTTAAAGGACTAAACTGACTCATTTGAACTTTTAAGAGATATTTCCAATATCATAGTTGTCTAATTTCATGAAAAAAAATTCATTACACTAGAATATAGAGATACAGTTGTCATTAAATCTCAAAATCCTAGGATGATTCTTATCTAGTTTGAGTAGTTAGAGAAAAAAGGAATTTTGATTGATGTTAACATTAAGAAGAGTAGTACCAGTAACTGAAAATATTATCACCAGCATTTGAGTTAAATGAATGGTCAATCATGCTAGCTTGTCCCTTATTCACAATACATATATACTAAGTGAATTTAGATCTAAGTATGTGGATTTAAGAAAGGGTGTTTTTTTAACAAACAAATGTAAATTCCATAGAAGACATATTGATGAAGGTGCTTTAAATAATCTCAATAGGAATTAGAAAATAGTTAAAATATAGAAAAATAAGCCAAGATAAATATGGTTGAGGATTATTTAGATGATTCCAGGGTTATGAAGGTTTTCTAAATATTTATCACACACCAGTTATAAAAAAAGTCATTTGGAAGAGCTTCCCCTAATTTGGGGATTAATTTTGTTCTCTTATAGAGACTTAAAATTGTCACTTTAATCTTTCACGCCACTTTTGGTCTTCTATTTCAATACAAGGATTGGATAATTTTATTCAACATACTCTTGTTTATGTTTTAGAAATATTTTATCTAGCTCTTTAACATTTATCTTGATTAATATATCCTTGAGAGGATATTTTAACTAGTCAAGGTTCTTTGAATAAGGAAACCCCTAATAATCACTCATTTTTGGGATGATAAATATTATCTTCGTCACTATCTTCATCAAACCACAAGTGCATTTTTTTAGTTCCACTAATAAGTTTAAATCACGTTTTAGCTTAGTTGGATTTTGTTCGATACATTTTTTCTTAGGAAATTTTCATTAGATTAAGTTTGTTTTGTATTTGTTTATATTAGCTTGGACAATTTCATATATTTGGGTTCTAATCGGTTCAGTTTTATTATATTTGGTTCATATCAGTTTGGTTTTTTTAGTTTAGATCACATTAGTTAAGGTCCTAGTGTTTTGAATTTATTATATTTTTTCCAATTTGGTTCATCATCGTAATATCATATTAGTTCTAGTAAAATTAGTTTGAATTTATACAGTTTATTTTCATTATTTTTTCTATTTCAATTCTATTTTCTTGATTTTGATCATTCTAGACCAATTTTAGTTGATCTTATTTAAATGTATCACTGTATGGTTCAGTATTTTTTGGAATTTTTTTAACGAATCATTCTATTTTTTATTTCATTTTATTCTATCTATTGTGGATATTTATGGCAAAACATTGTTTAGTTCAACTCATTTTGTGTTAACTCTTCATAAACTTCTTTCTTTTGGTTTCATCTGTTTCATCTGGGTTAATTATGTTTGATGAAATCCAAATTGAGGTAGGTTAAGAGAGGTCTCACTAGATTATACCGATTATATATGATTTTCATTGGTCCAACAAAAGATGATTTTTCTTTGATCAAGTTAGTTTTAACTTATTTGTTCAGTATAAGATAATTTAATTTATTGTAGATTCATTTAGGAATATCATGTTTTACTATTTATGGGTTAATACAATTCAAATTATTTTTTTTCATACTTATATTATGTTCTATTTCATTCAATTTAGTTTGAATAAGTTCGATGTTGGTTTCATTTAAATTGGTTTTTTTATTTGGATCAACATAGGTTGATTCGATTTGATTTAATTCGGTAAAACATCATTTCATACCAAAAAATTATTCTAAAATATCTATACCATTATTCAGTACAAAAACATGGTGTGAAATACAAGAAATAAATGATTCTCTAAATTTAATGTCCCATGCCTAGGGGTACCTACCTTGAACTCAACGCGCTCTGCTTATGAAGCCAGTAACTCAAATCTTCAATTTACTGCTTGAATACATATTCACTTTCGCATATACATAAGGAAATTAGGACCCTATGTGCACATTCACATGGACAAATATATACAAGGGGATCCTTACATATATTATTATACATGAATATACCCCTATACATTACACATGTATGTTTTTTTCATATATATACCGAATCACACATGTGGTCAATATATATATTCATACCTCCTTGAGTGAATATACATATATAAAGTTGAATAAATATATTTATATGCCTACCTATGCATACATGTTCAAGTCTCCATTGATAATGGAAACCTGAAGCCACCATAGAGAGGTCCAAAATACTCAAGAAAAACACAAACAACTCAATCCCAAAACTGCTAAATTAAAAAAAATTGAAATGGAAGAAAAATTACCCAAAACACATGGTGAATTTTTTGTTTTCCCAAAAGAAATTCTAATTTTGTGAGTCTAAATAAAAATGAAAAGGAATGTTTTATCTATATAATGAATACACATTCCAAAAAAGAATGATTAAATAAAATCAAATGGATTGGTTTTGCCCAAGAGGATGATTGGACCAATTTCATGGATGTGGAATTGGATACTTTATGAATTTTAGAGTATATACTTGCAATTACTGTGATCGAAACTGAAATGAACAATAGAGAGGAAAGCACAAATATCACCTAAGTTGTTTTTGATCACTACTAGTTAAAATCTACTAACAGGATAATCACAAAATAACAAATTATGAATAGTTTCATCATCAATATTGTGTTAAAGACATTGAATCCGATATTGAGAATCTATAATGGGTCACCCACACATTAAAAATCCATTAAATATCAAATAAACGGAAGTAAAAAAAGATAAATAACCCCAATGAGATTATTATAATTAACATCAATTCAAATTTTAAAAATGAATCATAAAAATAAGATTAAATGAAAGTATAATCAATCATACACTAGGTTGGGTTGATAAATATTATAGCACATACCAAAATAGAATAAAAAAAGTATACCCATATATCCATTGTACATTATTATGTTCCTCACTATATCCCCCCTCAGCCATCGGTAAAAAAACATGATATGAATATACCAATGGATGGATCATGAACATATTCCCATAATACGATCTACAAACTGAAAAAATAGATATTCATGATGTAAAGTAGTCTTACTCATGAATTTATGACCAAATAAATTTTTCTTATGCACATACATCACCAAAAGCCTCAAATTAAATTTGTCTAAAAAAAGAGAGTAGAATAATCCAACCTCAAATGGTGGTAGATGAACCAAGATGATCCAAACAGTTTTTCCTTCAATGGGGGATTCCAAAACATGACCGAGGTGGACAAGAGAGAACTGTGATATGACATATAATTAGAGATAAAATTCAGTATCGAGGAACTTCAAAACCCCTATGGTATGGCTGAAGGAAACATTGAAACATGAGATCAAAAAACTCTAAGAATTGAAGATTTAAAGAAGTTGAATTATTACCTAGAAGTACCAACCAAGAAATTTCAAGAAATTTGGGAGAAATGGAGGGATGATAAGGATATTAGATAGGGGAACGTCACACGGGGTGTTAGACCATGGGGGGGGGGGTCTCACATGCGACTGGAGAGGATAAGGGGTCTGGAGGATGTTACTGGAGGGGGGGCGTCGCTAGAGGAGAGGGAGCCCAGAGGGGAGGGGGCTGTATCTAGAGGAGAGGGAGCCAAGGGGGGATAGGGCTAGATGGTAGAGGCTGGGACGTTGAGGTGGATTTGTAGGTTGTTCGGTCGAGGAGGTTGAGGTCAGGGAGTGGAAGAGAGGGATGAGAGGCGGTGGTCGGGGAGGGGAGGAGAGGGTTCATGCGGGGGGAATGAAAAATAGGGAGGGGTCCTAATAAAATTGATAAATCACTCATTTATACCCACATTTTTAGAAAAAAACATTTGTATAGATGGAAATATGTAACTTATTCGAACTAGTTTTATAATTTGTGGGTATAAATGCGTCCGTATGGACCCAGTTTAAAAAATTCTACATCAGAGGAATCACTTCACAGGTATAAGAAAAAGGTTGATATCCCTCAATTTGAGGATGGAAACCCAATTATAGGGAGAATGAAAAACCTCTAATTTTAGGTAATTTTCCCTTTTCTTGTATATTTTAATTTCATATAATACTTGGGGTTTGGTTTTAGATGTTTTTGGTAGGGTTTTGTGGAGTTGTTTTGTAATGGAAGCATGTGTTGTTGTAAAACAGATCACATTGTGCTACAATGAGATCATCTATGGTGTGGTGGTTTGTGGTATATAATAGGGTCATGTAAGGGTGATTTTAAAGACCATTACAATTTCAAACTAGATATAGCATAGAGGTAGAGACTGTGGTGTAGAGTTTCATAGGGTTGAGTTTGGTGTTACTTTATTTTTCTGTGTAGTTGTGTCATGAATCTAGGAAATGTCAAAACCCCCTTCATCATTATTGGGTATTATGGTGTGGTATACTTGGTGGTTCTATATCCATTGTCTTTGTGTATTCAGATATTTAGTGCGGAACTCACTGTCGATCCCAAAGGAACATTTGACCAGCACAATTACAGTGTGGTCCCTTCCACTACGATGTGGTCTGCTGTTTTTCCATCAGTTCAGCATTATGGAGAAGAAGACATAATCAAAGTCTTATATTTACATATTGGTTTTAAATTCCATTTAATTGTTTTAAATACTTTTTTTGGAGATTCCTATTCTCCCATCGATTTCTATCGAATCCCTAGGAGACTTCTGATGACCGTCGATGTCCAGACCCCATTTTTTTTAGATCTTTAGCATTTAGTTTGGAAAATCAAGAGGAATGGCATGGAGATATCTGATATTATGGTATCATATTAGATAATTTATTCTAATAATCTCATATAAGGTGGTTTTTATATCTATAAAATTTTATCGAACTCAAAGAAATTTAGGTTTCCAAAATATATTTCTTCTGTTTTCAATGGTTTTTCCACTGTAAAACACTACTGAGAGATCTCTTACTGGTTTTATTTTAATTTGGATTGTGCATGTCACTAAAATATACATTATAAATTGATTAATATATATATATATATATATATTTAATGACTTGTGTTTTGATATATGATCTTGGCCTAACTAGGTTATAAGTTCCATCTTGGAAGGAACATAGTTGGTGTGGGTTCATGATTGCATTGTATGAAGCCTTGTGGAAGTAGATTTCGTTCTCTATTCAGAATAGAATGGAACAAGAGGGAAATATCCACTAAGATATATCTTGGTGGAGGAATTATATTTTCTCTTGAGCATAGGGTGATTTTATTTTCCATTCTTGATTGATTGTGTGTGTGTATTAATGTGGATAATTATAAAAAACCTGAAATTATGATTTTATTATGATTTTTTAAAGAGGAAACTCTTTAGGCTTAAACTGATTTTAGAAATCCTATTTATATAGTATATTTTATATTGTTAATTTTTTTAATTCATTGATATTATTCCTTCTTGTTTTATATTTTGTGTGATGTCCTATTTCTATTCGTAGTCTCTTCTGGGAAAAAACTCAGGGGTCACCTACGGGCTAGGATTACTCATCCCCTACATATGAACTTTGGTGCATATGTAAATGATGTTTTCTAGGATACAATAAAGGAAAATATTTATTATATTTATATTGGAAAATTTTATTGTCTGTATCATAATTTTTTTAGTTGGATATTGGAGTTGGTTCATGTATTCGTTAGGAGTGGTTTCACCTTGGTATCCCAATGTTTTGTTACTTTACTGTTTTAGTTTGTATCTCTTACTATTCCACTATTACACTGAAATTTATCCCTATTTTATTATTTATTTATTTATTGGTCACTTATGTTATATATTTGTTTTGGTACATCCATTATTAATGAATACATATTGTGTTTTATTATTTGTACCTTGTTGTTGTGTGTGTGAGTTTATTAAAGGGTATAACATTATCTTATGAATATTACAATTAAACCCTTCAATTTTTTTTATTCCTTTATTGTTTGAGTAATTTTACAAAAATTTAGTAGTATTATATCTCTCATCAAGATAATTATTTGGGGTGGTATGTTAGATATTAGGTATTGAAGTTGTAGAAAATGTAATTGTGGGATTTACACCATCGTGGAATGTGTAGTAATGACTCAAGTTGATATAAATAATATTATTATTTGGGGGATTTATGTTGGATATAAAAAAATGAGTGATATTATAGAATATAAATTTCCTTGAGTCATAAGTTATGATATAAATAAGATTAATATCATGGTTTATAGAATAATTATATCATAAAGTGAACGAGGACACTTATAATGTTTTATATGGAAGCATATGATTAACCCGATGGTATAGGATGCATGTGATATGACAACATGATGCACTACCACATTCTCCCATGTGGTTTACATAAGTCATGAATCATAAAATTATTAATTTATGTATTAATATAATAATTGATGAGATAAATTAATAAGATATCAATATTAATTATTTTATGAGTTCCTTAACATTGGACCTGATAAGACTGATTCTATAAGATTCATTTATTTATACAACAACGATCATTGATAGTTCCTCTAAAAGGGATGTGACCCCTATTTTCAGAGAGGTTGTGTAAAATTGAAATATAAAATTAGAAACTCTCACTATCCTTGATCATCATTTATAACTATGGATAAGGTTCTTGTAAACCTTCGGCGATCAGGAATATTATTGATATGATTTAGGATCCTTTACTCACTGTACTACCATTGGTGGTAGGAATAATTTTACTATAGCTTTAGGGATCTACATAAAGCATATATTGAAGATTAAAATATGTATTACATGAATGTAAATATATTTTATATGTTTTTTGGATTAATTCATGATGATTTTTCTAAAGATAGATCAAGCCATTGACAAGTTTCTTCCACTGCCAATGTTATTCGGTGAACTCCTTATTACCCATCAGTGGTATTAATGAATTATTTTTCAATTGATCAACTTTTTTTATACCCAATTTCATATCACTTATCTATCAAGACTACCCAATATGATATGGTATATGATATCATAAAATAATATTGATTTCTGGATTTCATAAAAACATCACTTCATAACATATTTATGATATTGGGAAGGTTCTATAATACAATTGCAGCCTTACTATATCACTAATGTAACGACCCTAAATATTGAATAATATTTTTTTCCTGAATATATGTGTTATTTTATACTAAAAAAATATATCATTTAATTAATGAAGTGAGTAGGATTAAAATGAGATAGTTGAGTTTGGACTGTTATACGACTGTTGGTCAATATGACTATTGGAAGCTGTAATTTTAACGTTATGATTATTTTTTAAAATTAAAAGTTTTCATGGTTAATTAATACAGAAAGAGGAGTTGATGTCCTCATATAGTAGAATCAGTCCATACAAAGCCCTTTCTTCAGAGCTTGGGATGGAGGGTGTGTAACTGGGCTTTTCTCTGGACCATGCCCAAGATGAGCTTCAACATGCGAAGCTTGAATGGAATCACCTATGGGAGAAGTTCAAGCTAATAGAAATCACCACTTGGGAAATGTTGACCGACCCACCCCATGATTCTATCACCATTTCTCTCCTTACTCTTTGGTCCAATTTAGATATTATAAGGGGATATGTAACAAGGCCTTAGATACATTGTATAATCCTTTGTTATAAATAAAATTGTTCTTTCATAATTCTTGTTTTTGGAATTTCTTTTCTTAATAATGTATGTGTTTAATGATGAAAAATTTTAAAAATTGATATTATAAGTAAATATTGTACTTTTAAAAGACTTCACATACATAGAGAACTAAAATTGTAAAATAAACATCATTTTTTAATTTCCAATGTTATAATTATCCAATGATGAATTTTTAGAAATTTTCTAAGAAGATTCAATTTGATGAATAATGTTTTTTGAATATTTTTTTAATGAATAGTAATTTATGAATAGTGTTTTTTGATGAATAGTATAAAAATATTATTATTAGATAAATTTTTATGTGAAATGATTTTCGAGAATCAGAGATACATGGTTGTAATCAGGGTGAAAAATGTGGTTCAATAAGATAAAAATAATTGATTGTTGAATAGTGATATTACCCTTCAAAATAGTAATTTTACCTTTACAAATGGTAATTTTACAAATGGCATAGTAACATAACCTAAGAGGTTTAAATATGTTTTAGTCATCTTATATGGTAATGTGATATAATTATATGATGGTATAAATAAATAAATGTTTTATAAATTATTAGTCAAGTATTAGTATTTTATTTATTTTATGTAACTTAAAATTAAATTAAATTTTATAAATTTGAGTTCAATTTTGGATTCTAAATGTCAAAAAATGGTTCGGGAGATTTTTTGGGATTTTTCTGAAACAGTTGAATTTTGAGTGAATAGTAAAAATATAGTTTTGTGTTTCAATGTGTTAAATGAAATCATTAATGATGAAATCATTATGTATTAATTACGGACGACTTGTGAATAGTAAAATATGTTATGAGGTGTCCCATGTGGCCAATACCATGGGAAAATACTAGGGGAAGCCCCATCGTTTTTTAAATACCATTAATGAGGTGTCCCTTAGAAATTAATAAATTATTCCCCCACTTATTCCATAAATACCTACCCATTCATTCATTACATTCATTAAAAATTAATCCTCAGGATTCTATGGTATTTTTACATTCCAATGAGTCCTACAAAGGTTCCTTCAAGCCCCCCATGGTCACAAACATCGATTTTTTGAAGTTACTCTTCAAGATAACAGAACCTTTCACCCTCATCATTTTGTCATGACTTCCATTATGTTATATCTTCTTGTTTCTATTTTATTATGTGGGTATATTTTCTTATATATCCTTATTAATATCCATTTATTTTCCAATAGATGAGATACCATTTCCTCTCTCATCAACAGATTTTCTGTATTTTCAAGTGACGTTGTTAGGCTACCGAATTTTCATAAAAGAAATCACATCTTCTATTTTCATTCAAGATTCATTTTCATGTGGTATGTCATTAAAACATCAATAACATGATATTATTTTAATTTTATTCTGTCCCTATACAGTATTATGAGTTATTTATTAGTGTGTGACCCTTTTCCTCTATCTTTTTAATTTTTTCTAAAACCATGTTATATAGTCATTATGCTGTATAAATTTCATCTCAAAATATCTATCTCTTTTTCTCAAGAAATTAAATTTTTTTATTTATTTGAATTCCCAATACTATTTAGTTTCTAGGGGTACTCATAAAGGATAAAATCATATATTTTATTCTGGAATTTATATACATGAAACCCTCATTCCTTTTCCATGGGCTATAAACGACATAACGATCACATTATTAAGCACTTTTAAAACATCACGAATTTGAAATGAAACCCATTTCTTTTATTATTTTTCTGTTTTTTAGAAATGTTCGTTTATGATATATGTGGTTCACATGAAAATAAAGACATATTAATGGCGTGCCTTGATAGAGCTCAAATTCATTGGTTAAAAAATTTAATCTCTAGAGATGACAAGTTTTTAGATACCTTTGTGAATAACCTTGGTAATTTTTATGACACCATGGGGATGGACCGTGGTGATATGTTCATGAATGTCTAAATTAATTATTAAAGACACATTTTATCGTTATTATTCATGTTATTATATCTATTATATTCCCCTTTATAATTCCTTTATGATATCCCTCATGTTCTTATTGATATCACTCAAGATTCCATGTAAACTCTTTCTCTTGTTTTCCATACTGTGCCTTTCGCTAACCATTTACTTCTATGTACGTCTCCATGTTACGAGATGACGTAATTTTACTTAATATGAACTTATGATGATTCCTTAAATGTGTATTATAAGAATTTTTTATGTTGTTTTCATGTATATTTTTCCTTATTTCCAAGACACTAGACTTTAAAGATCATCTGTTTGTAAAATGTAATAAAATGTTATGTAATAAAAATGTTATATTCCATAACCAAAAATAAGTGGCTATACTATTCAAGTCTAAATAATGGGTTATATAAAAAATTAACATTTGGTATATATGATTAAACACATTTACCCTTATTTCCAAATCATAATTTATAATTGATTGTCCCATTATTGGTTATAAAATAAGATATAGTGTTTTCGAAAAAAATTAATATTTTTCTTGATATTCTTTGGGACTATAATTTTTTAAAAATTATACGTGTTAGGATAGGAAAAATTATTTTTTTCATGAAAAAATTAAATATGAAATGTTCATATCTTTAACTCATGTTTTTAAATAATTCAATGTTTATTTATTTTTTTATTTCTTTAAAATATTAGTCTTTACATAATGTTTATGAAATTTGAAAATTGTGTATGATAAGTTTATGTGATAAAATTATTCCTTTATTTTTTTATTCCATGCATTAGATACTAGGTATAAAAAATATTTAGATTTCACCTACCTTGAACATAGTTTTAAATTATTGTTTTTAGAAAGAATTTAGTTTTTAAATACATTTTTTTATATTAGGTTTTGGAGTTATTATAAACTGAATTCCCTCTTGAATAAGGACTCCATATGGATAAGGAAATTGGGTTGAACATCCTATTTCCCAAGAGGCTAATTCCTTGTTCTATTAAGGTGTTGGTTTCACTATCTTTCACTCTGGGCTTACCATGTTGAAATTATCAATCCCATATATTTATAATACTTTGCATTTACAATTTACTTACATTATGAATATGATGAATTTTGATATGTATGAATGTTTTTGGATTCTACATTATGATAAGTAACACAAACTGTGGGTTATGTAAATAGTTACATATTAATATTTTGTATGTAAAATAAATTCATTGATGGAATAAGGATTTGGAATCTAAATCATCAAAAGCATTCATATAAAAATAAAGAAAACAAGAGAGGAAAAATATCACATGTTATTTAATAATTATTAATTTAATATGAGCAATATATATTTCTTTGTTTTGAGTTTTATAATAAATCTCCATAAATTATAAGTTTAATATTCCTTCCATAGAATTAAATGTGGTGACCTTAATCACAAAACCTGTTAATTTCTTGCTAAAGTGGGGTTCACATGGATTATATCGGGAATGGAATGGTAGGTGTAGTTAAGTATACAGTGTATATAAATAAATCCCAATGCGAGATTTGGGTGACATTTATATAACAAATCATATAGTTTAGGATACTAGCAAAATTTATTCCATTATCACTTATATGATAGATATGGGCATGGTGTTTCTTACCCCACAATCGAATAATCAAATCTGTTTTGATTGGAATGATTTCCTACCTAAATAACAAATGTAATAAGTTTTACACAAATGTGGGGTTATTTATTACTGAAATATTTGGATTGGATCTCTAAAAGTATATGATGTATGAGATATTCATTTTTAGTGGGAGTAAATTCATTACTAGAAATTTATAAAAAGACATAAAAATGATAGTCACCCATAGATATGTCATGATTGTAGATTATGGATTACATCAGTTTGAAATTAATATCTAAGGTTGAGAAGTGTTCTCAATTCTATGTCTTACAGGAATATGAATGTGAATGTACTAGATGAAAATTTCAACATCTCTGAATCACGGGTATTAGATACTGGTTGATCATCCCACAACAGTGCTGATAAAAAAATACTCAAAGATAATAGTGAATATATGAAGGGAGAAGTAGATCAATAATTTATAATGGATCAATAACTTATAAATTATATTTAATCACTTATTATCAATATACTCCAAGTTGATTAGTTTTATAATTAAGGAAATTTTATTATATTCTTACAATAAAAATAAATATTATTTGTTTAACTTGTTTAGAAAATATAGTATTTGAATTAATTATTAAGAATAAGGGTTTTTCTACTATAAGAATGAAATGTTTTAATGAAGTAGGAATATGTTAAATGGTTAATAAATTCTAGATATGAAAAATCATTTATATAAAATAAATAAATATAATATTTGGGTTATTTATAATAAATAATATCATTAGAATTATCATATTGTACATATAAATAATGAACACATTCTAAAACTCCACAAAGATGGATTGTTGGACTCATTTGATTCTGAATAATTTGATACATGTGAATACTATTTTTTAGGCATGATGAACAAGTAATTTTTTTTGAAAATGTGAATGAGCTAGTGGAATAGTGGATCTAATACAGAGTGATGTATATGAAATAACGAGTACATAAGAAAGTGGTGGTTTTAAGTACTTTATAACTTTTTTTGATGAATTTATTTAATACATTTATGTATCTTTGATGAGATACTTATATGAAAATATTTAAAAGTTCAAAAATATTTAGATGAAATTTTATAATAATTTGGGAAAATTTAATAAGATTATTCGATCAGATCGTGGTGGAGAATACTTGAGTGGGGAATTCATTGATCATTTAATAGATTGGGGAATTGTTCCATAACTCACTCTTATAAAACCATTCAAATGCTATGTTTGGGAGGATAAATCATACTTGGTTGAAAAATGTTAAATCAATAGTGAGCCAGTGTGACCTTCTTATTTAATTATGTTGTTATTCTTTGGACACATATCAATTCCTTCTAAATCACATTCCACATAAAGAAATAAAAAAAATACCATATGAGATATGGATTTTAAAATTTTCCCTTTTTTCATTTATGATTATTTTATGTTTTGATGGAGTCATATGACAATTGAATTTTTATAATCCTAGCCCTAAGTAAGAAAAAAGATTTAATTTTATCTTTTATAAGTTAATGAAATGGATATTGTTTATATTGAAATACTAAATAAAAAGTGAATTTGGCTCAAGATAGGTTTTTCCCAGAGACCCAACGCATGGAATGAGTTGTTTGTTGGATAAATATTGAACTTGGAAATGTTAAAGAAAAATAAAATAAATTTGTTCCTAATATAAAGGTTGGTCTAGTTGGAAATGAGTTATGGGACTCATTCTACAAAATAACCATGATGGCATAGTATGATTCATTAGGAAACCAAAATATATGCTTTAATTTAGAAAATCATGATGATGTAACATTCATATTAGATGAACCTACTACTTACCAAGAGTCTGTAGAATGTTTTGATTACGAGAAATTGTTAAAATCCATGTAATATAAGATGGAATACATATATAATAAATAAATTTGGAACATGGTTGATGCAGCCAAAAGGGTAATTTGGATAGAGTGATTATGGATTATATACAAGAATAATAACATATATAGTTGAGTGACAACCTATAAATAAGGTTTTGTCGAAGAAGGTAATATACCAATTAGAAACATTGAAAACAATGAATCATTTTCAACTATTATGATTTTAAAGTCCACTAAAATATAAAATAGAATAAAAATTCATTTTCATTATGAGTTATATCAAATTTAAATCAAAACCACATGACTGAATAGGAATTTATTTAATGGAATTTATATGATACAAATCTATAGTTGTGATGTTCCAAATGAGTCTCCTACAGTAAAAATGTTGAAACAATCCAGTTATTGATTGAAGCATGCTTATCAAAGATAGAATATATTGTATGATGGTGTAATAAATAAGTATGGTTTCATCAAGAATATGAATGATTCAATTGTATACATGTAGATCAGTGGAAGTGTTATAGTATTTCTGATATTATATGTTTATGGAATACTACTTATTATAAATGAAATAAAAAATGTACACTATATAAATATGTGGTTGGGAAAATATTTTTTGATAAAATATATTGGTGAATTAAAATACATACTTACTGTGAATATTTATAGAGAGATATCTTATAGTATTTTTCAACTCAGTGAAGAAACATACATTGGTAAAGTCCTAATTTAGTTTAGGATAGTGAATGGTAAAAAAGGTTATTTACTAGAATTACATTGAAAAAATAATAAGATGATACATAAGGATATTTAATGTATTAATAGGAATACATATGTGTTCTCCATGTGATCTATCATGTATTATATTTTCTATACTTAGCCTGACATCACTTATACTTCACGAATAATACATTGATACCAATTTAATCTTGACGATAGTCACTAGAATTGGGTAAATAATATCCTCAAGTACCTAAGAAGGACTAAGGGTATATTCAGGGCCTTTAAAGGAGAGAATGAGGTTTGTGTAAAGGGTAATGTAATGTTTGTTATTGTTTAGATAGATATTACATAGAATCTTAATACACTTTTTTATTGAATAATAGAGACATCAAATGAGATAGTTCCATAAAAACCACCATTCTAAATTCAAAAATTAATGAAGAGTATATAAAAACTTCAAATGTTTACAAGGCTGCTACTTGTACTAGTATGTTAATTTTTGAACAGGGGACGGTTTTGAGAATTTTGGGATAAATCTATCTTTACAACGAAAAAATAGAACCACTAATCAGGTAATGGAACTCTGGTCTAATTGAAGGGACACAAAAATCCTCCAAAAATACCATCTTTTATGACAGACCCTTGATATGATAGATACTCATATCTATTTGGTGGAAATATATGACAATGTACCCTATCCATTAATGAAACCTTCTTCACAATTAATGTATTATGGTTATATTTTTACCGTTTTATATGATACAAAAAATACTGGTGAAATGGTTTTAAATAAACCGTGATATTATAGTAAAGGAAATATTTATTTATCATTCATTCATGTGTGCTATTATTGGTTTTAAATGAGATGTCAAATGATAGAATCCCATTAAATTATGAAATTTATTTGTCTATAATCGATAATCATGAGGGGGTATTATGTGTTGTGATGTTATGTTATGGGTTTTTGAGTAGAATCATATAGTCAATATAAAATTTTTATTCATGATATGAAGAATGATGTCATGAGGTAATTAGTCATGAATTATTACATAGATTGGCCCGCCAATGAATATATCATGGAATTTCACAAAGTCGTTGATATACATAGGGTTTTATTTCGTTTATTAATCACCATTATCTATGGTACGTGAGTAATCTGTCATGGCACCCATCATAATTTGAGACATTTATTATGAAACTCCTTTAGATTACATAATAATGGGTGGTATAGAATATTATTGGTCATTTCATTGGTTATATTTAGATAGATGAGGTTTCTCCACTCATATGATGATAAAAATCATCAAATCACATGAGAGAAATAGACTGAGGAAATATATGTCCATGTTTAGTTGATTGAAATTAGATGTTCTCAGCTACTTATATGGGGAAAATGTGATGTTTTCATCTAAAAGATAAATTAAATGTGATTAATTCATCTACATGGCTTGTTTATTGCATAGAATTTACGGAATTCCACCTTTTATTATATCAAGTTTGCATTACATTGTACAAAATAGTGGATCTTTTAATGTTTAGTCTCTTGTAAAAAGAAACATAATACATAAAAATGTAAAATAATATTCTAAAAAAAGATAAAAGAAAATTAATTGGTTCATCCTACATAATTTTACAACATATAATATCTTGGGGACATACATTAATGGAAAGTGTGAGAATTAGGCTTAGTAAGGGAAAACAAGAGAAAAACGTTACATGTGATCTTGAGAAATATTGAAAAGAACTTCTGGAATATAATAAAGGCATGATAAAATAAAAAGAGACTTATAATAGTAAAATAACATGAATACTGACCTGTAATAGTGTCTACAACATTTAATTGAGTCATTCATAACCATATCACCATGTTTTATCACTGAGGTGTCATAAAAATTACCAAGGATATTCACCAATGTATCGTAAAACATATCATCCCTAAAGATTAAATTAATTACCCAATTAATGAAAGAAATATTAGGGAGAACCATTAATATACCATAATTAATGTGATAAAAATATATTATAATTAAACATTTCATAAATAACCTATGGACATTAAAATAAATAGGCTTCATATCAAAGTCACGGTGTTTTAAAAATGGTCTTAAATGGAAGGACTATGTGTCATTGTTATCCAATGAAAAAGGAAGGTGAGTTCTATGTATGTTAGTACCATAATAAAATATAAAATATTATCAACTTAGTGTATACCCATATAATGATAGTGTTTAGGGAATTCACAAAATAAAATAATATAATTTCCTTAGAAAAGAGAGAAATTTTGATAAGAAAATATGACAAGAAAATGGGTATGAAACATGGCTTTAGAAAATATTATAAATATATGTGAAAAGAGTATAACATTAAAAAAATACTATAAATATAGTAAAGATATATATTAAAATGTACATAAGAACATAATATGGAAATTTCAAGGACATACCTCAAAAAAATGGAACTTGAAAGGAAAAGAGAAGATGAGATTTCCCATACTTTGAAGAGTAACTCCTAAAACACATTTTTCGGGACCTTGAATGCTTGAGGTCACATTGGAAGGACTCCATGAGAGGTTATAATCTCCAAGATTTATGTAGTAAGAATTTGGAGTGAATGAAAATGACGTAATGGGTGGTTATTTATAACAATAGTGGTGGATTATTTTATTAATACTTGGACACCTAGGTAGAGGTAAATGAAAAACCAACAGATTTCCCATGGTATTTGATAATGATATTGTAAAGTTGGGAAAAATATTAGGATATTTTAGTCCACAAGAGTTGGCCATTAATTTACATTAATTATTATAACATTATGGATTCCTTAAACTTACTAAAAACACAAAACGGTATTTTTACTATTCACAAAAAAAATATAAGAATTTTGAAAATCCTCATAAATTACCCCTAGTCTAATTTCAACATGATTATTTGAAACATTATGATTTTTTTATCATAATAAATCTCTGATAATTATAAATTTAACTTTTATAAAAAAAATCATTGTTTATTAAAAATAAAAATGGATAGAAAATGCATCGTAAAATGCATTTTAAAATTCCCGACACCTGAAAAAAAATAAAAAAAATTTATCATTTAAATTTATGTAAGAGTGTTTTAAAAAAAATTCATTAAAATAAACATTACCCATAATATCTTATATTATTATAGTAATTATTTAATGTCGAGAAAGTACAATTTTTGTCTAAAAACTCAATTTATCAAATTAATCATATTTTTAAAAAAATACTATTCTCACAATAGAATTGATGGAATAAAAATTTTATTTCCAAAATAGGATTATACTTTAAGTAATCGGGGACTTAAAACATAAACCCTTATAACAACCACATACGACCTAAGGGTAATTTGCGTGATGGTGATAGATTCTTGTAGTGGCTCGAATAACATCACCCGAGTGTTAATTTCTTCTAACTTGACCTTATCCCATATGAGATTTCATTCAAGATAAACATGATGAATCTCATATTGGAAATGGTTAAGAAAAAATCCAAATTAAACTACCTCCCTCCCAAGATTTGACAAATGGGCTTCATACAACATGACTCTAATTATTGAGGCCATCGTTTATCTTTTTTTCATTAATTATCCATTATCATTACAACCAATAACACTATTTATAAAAATAAAATTAGGATATTATTATTTCCAATGGTTGTATTGAAAAATACTGTTATTTGAACAATGGTCAAATAATGGCCAAAACTTGACTCTCACATTTCAAATTATACTTACTTCAATATTAATTTGATATAGTTTTAGAGATTAAAAAATAATATAACACAAATTTTCAAGAAATGGAATTTATTAAAAATGTTCTGGTAATTACATTATTCCCCCATTATGAAATTTTATCCCAAAATTTTTATCTCATTCCTTTAGTTGAGAAAAGGTGGGGGTAATTTTGGCTCATTGTTTCCTATAGTTCCCATGTGGATTCTTCATATAGGTAGTTCCTCTACAACACATTAATGAGATGGGTAGTATTTTTTAATATAACTTTGTCTTTATGGTCCAATATCTCCACTCGATGTTCCTCAAAAGAGATTTCAGGTTCCAATTATACCACCTATGGATTCAGTACATAAGAAGGGTTAGGTATGCACTTCCACAAGATAGATGCATAGAAAACATCATGAACTTGATCTAGGTTTGATGGAAGTGCTAGCTGATATGATAGTGCTACTACGTTATCAATGATTTCATAGGGTCCAATGTAACTAGGGATAAGTTTACCTTTCTTCCCAAGCCTCATGAATCTCTTTTAGGGTGATATTCTAAAGAACACTTTATCTCTAACACAAAACACCGGGTCCCCTTAATGGTTATCAGCAAAGCTCTTCTACCCACTCTGAGCTGCCATAATGTGTTGTTAAATGGAAAAAATATTTTTTCATATCTTTCACAAGATATATACAAAGAAACTTTTCCTTACCAGCTTTAGCACATCATGTAGGAGTTCTACAATTCCTCCTATATAGTGCTTAAAAGATTTACATTTTAATACTCGAGTAGAAGTTGTTTTTAGATAAGAACTCAAGTAATGAGACATAACGATACCATCCACATTTAAAATGCATTGATAATGTTCTCAAAATGTCCTAGAGTGTTTGAATATTGTTTTCATATTGTCCATTATTTTGGGGGTGATAGGCCATACAGAAATTCAATTCCATACTGAGAGCATGTTAAAGACTTCTCCAAATTTTAGATGTCATCCTCAGATCGCAATTACATACGATAGAAATTGGAACTCCATGAAACATCACAACTTACATTACATAAATCATGGAACATTGATCAAGGGTAAAGTCTTCCCAAATAGGGATAAATTGGATACTCTTTGTGACATTGTCCCCTATAACCTACGACACCTTGTTTTTTTATGGACCATTTTTTATCTAATTAATTATCTTTCATTTATGTATTGTAATTAAATAATTCAAATATTCTTTTCACATATCAACAATATGGAATAAATTTCATGTAACATTAAATTGGAATATGTTACACACAACATTGACTTGACGTATGTTACAGGCAACTATGAGTTTCTAAGAAGCATCATTTTATTGATATATTTTTTTAAACGAGATAGTTATAACCTATCCATTTAAAATTAGGAATATGAATAATAATAACTACTTTTCATATATTTTTTAATTTTTTTATATAAATAAAACATATTTGTAATGATATAAATAATTTTTGGTAATGTCCTTATATGTTTACAAATAATATTTTTCTAAATAAACCGCTTTTAATGATTTTGTATCAAAAATAAAAAAATTAATTTTATAGACATTATGAAATTTAATTTGAAAAAATAAAATTAATTTTTCAATTTATAATGTCCAAATTATATGAGGGTGAATTTTTTGGATTTTTCTGAGAAACATTTTTTTTGGATGAAGAGTGAAAAATATCGGATTTTAATTCAGAACTGCCTTTTTTGTCTAACATATTAATAATATTAAATTATATTTTAATTTGGTTTAAAATATTAATTATATTATATTTTTGTCAATCAACACAATTTGGTTCATTGGAATCAATTTGAATACTAAATTGAATATAAAAACATAACAAACTACTGATCATGTCTACTTTGAAAACTTACATTATCTACCCAACAATGGGATTAAATTTTAATTAATTTATGCAACTTATGTGATTGTAATTTGGAGAAATTGATTCCATATTTTTAATTATAAAAATTTATAATTTAAAATACATTCAACTTAGTTTGTGACCAAAAATAATAGTTAATGTAATTAAAATTAATTACAACAATTAATGTAAAATTAAGCTTAATTAGTGACAAAACATTAATAATAAGGGCTAAAATGACCTAGAAAATTTAAAATGAGCCATGTTATGGACATATGTCAACCATATCATCCATTTTATAAATTTTTATCCATTATTGAATCCTCTTTTCCAAGGAAAAACATGGGGGTAATTATTTTTCCCAAAAATAACAAGACTGCCACTCCTCTTACACTATAAAGAGGCCTCTTATCCTCCCACTTCCTCACACCTCTCAAGACACTGTGGATCAAAAAATATATCCAAAAATAGATCATAAAAATCTGTCCCCTCATCCTAGAAGCCTCTACTTGGGCTGAAATAAATTCAATGAAGGCCTTTCGTGCAACCTAAAAGGAGTTACCCGAATAACAGGTAACATTCTTCCTTGACATCATTTATATTATTTGAATTCTCCATCCCAAATAAAACTTAATATTAATTGAATTAAAAAAATGTATTATAAATACACTATTTTGTTTTTATGCTATGTTTTTAACCTCCAATAACACACACTTTCATCTAATGGGTAACAAACATACTGGTTACGTGTACTACAAACTACCACCTCGCAATAGGATTGTTGTTAAAATTTTAATTTACGACCTCTCATGGTGGAAATTATGATGGAAGAACTATTTAAATATTTTATATAATGTTATTATTATGTCTTCAAGATTATTTAATACTTTTACAACACATATATATTTATACTTTCCATTTGATGTATATATGATAATTTCGCTTGAGAAAGTGTAGACTACTACCCCCTTAAAGTGATGTGATTCATTCACACACTACATGGAATATATTTAGGATTTTTTTAGTTATATAGTTTGATATATATGAAATAAAAATTCAAATGTAATTATAATATATACATATATAAATATAAAACATAAATTTCATTTCTCTTATTTCATTCAATACGATAATTAAAACAGAAACAATGTTAGTGTGTGTGTATTACTTACCATCTCAATGAAAAGTGTATTACATTTAAAAATTTTGATATTATATAAGTTATTATAATATATATATATAGTTAATATAAATTATAATAATTTCATGTTTCACAGTCTTGAAGTCCTGATATATTTATAAGGATCAAATCTATAACAAATTAAAACACATGCGAATAACAAAGTGAATATAACCGAAAGTGAAACCATAACATAATATTATTAACATGTGGGAAAGATAAATTCATAATAAAACCATATATAGAATTAGATATAATAATAATATTCTTTAAAATATTTATAATAAACTTAAATTTAGTATACCTGAAGATTTAATGAGTATAAAGGGAGTTAATACACAAGGTAAGGGGATTTTATCTCACTATTTATTTTCATGAGATACATGTTTTATTCCCCACCCATCACTTTTTTGTGGAGTTTATACTAAACATGGATGTATTATAAAATTATTTTACATAATGGTATGGTTATTTACATAACCATTCTATTAAATTCATTTCATGAATTTAATGTTTAAGAAGCTAAGAAATATATAAGACAATTTTGTCTAAATTTTCCTTCATTGAGACACATGTTTTTTAATGCACCTATATTATTTTTCAAGTTGGATATAATTCAATTTATCATGTTATATCGTGAATATACATAATTTAATGATATTTCAATATTTATTTAATTTCATTTTCTTATAGAGAGAGTAATATCCCAAGTAACCATGTATTAATAGTTTTTTGAAACAATCTCGTCGCCTTTCGAGATTGTTTATGAATATGCTTATTTTATTGAAATAATATGATCCAGGTATCTAGAACCCTCATTAATTTCATTCTCCTACAATTATTCATGATATATTATTGTTTTTTACCATTATCATGCTTTTTCCCTTAATATATCTAAGAAAATGTTTTTATCAAAATATGACAGTATTTCTCTCTTCGGTCAGAAATCTGTTTTATTCAAAAACCTTATTTTCAAAAAAGTTGTCAATAATGTTTTAAAAAAACATTTCAAATGATCCCTGATCATAAATTTAATATTAAATATTTATTTTAAATATGTTTAATGGTTTTTAAATAATTATTTATATGTTTTCAAATCTATTTTTAATGTAATAAGTTTTAAAATGTTTTTTTATTTTAAAAAGAATTTTTCAACCAATAAAGGATATTTACTCAAGAAATTTTGTCAATATATCTTTCAAAATTATTTCCCATATACGAAAGCATCATTTGGTATTAATCATTCATTTTGGGGAAATTATTCAATTATTCAATTTATATTATTTGTCTTAATAAATTTTGTTTTGATGGAATGGTTTTAATTAAACCCGTTTGTCTTTCACAGGATGTATGATTTTGAATCACAGTTATTTTTAGGGGTTAGGATTATGATGATATGAAACCTATATTTTTTCATTGTTTTTTATTTGATTACATATTTATAATACCCATTTCAATTTATGGGTTATGATATTATTAATTATGATCTTATGTCATATGTATGTATTATTTCATTATGAGATGGGTGGAACTATTTATCACTACAAAAATTGGGTAAAGATTTATATATCATGAGATAGACCTGGATGAAACAAAGAGTGATCTTGGTTTAGTATTATAAGACTGGAATGAGGAGTGAACTGGGATAATTAATATAGGGTTATAATGGGTAGTGAAGCCGATTTAGAAAAGGACTTCGTACAATAGGATGGCCTTGGTAGCGATGCCTTGACTACTATAGAATCTTTATATAAGATTATGTGTGTTCCACAGTTCCATGTTTTATTCCAATGTTATTATTTTATGGATTATGTTATTTACTTCCGTATGATTCCTTTATTATGAAATACCAAGATTTATGCCATGATTAATCTTTATGATCCCTGATATGTAGGTTATGACCATCTATTTTCATGACCATGTTCTCATATCCTTATGATCATGATTATTCTAATGTATCTCCCTTTTTAAACTTACTTATAATCTTAGGTCACCCAATTTTATGATTCTCTCCCTCATGTTATGAAGAGCTATATTATTATTTTTTGATTCTAAGAAGGGTTTTTGTCAGTAAGAACCTAGTTGGAGATAATGTTTCTCATTTATATACCAATGTTTACCTTTCCTTATTTCTAAAGGCACACTAATAACATGGACATTAGACTTCTATTTGTATAATGTTTTACCTATTTATAAAAATTTATGAAATGTTATTGTATGAAAATAATGGTCACTATAGTTAATATCAAAGAAAAGGTTTAGTTAACCTTTGTAATGTTGGATGAGAAAACCTAAATGAGAGCCTTAAGGACATGTTTGGTGATAAGTCTAGGGGTAAAGAAATGTTTAAGAAAATTTGATAAACTTTTAGTAAATAATTACACAGTTTGATTCCTAAAAATACATCTCTATCTAGATATTACAAGAAGATGTGGCTCTAGAATAGATGTCCCTATGGGTAACAACTCCAATAAGATATTTCGAGCCTAACTCAGGTTAATATGGTGTATAAAAATGTGGCTTGCTAAAAACATGGTTTTATTCTCCTGAGGGACATTATTTGGGAACTCATAAACACATAATGAGATATCATGAAGGATTAAAATATAAATTATATATGAATAACCCATGATTAACCTATTTTTTCCTAGATTAAGGAAGGTGTCATGATTTAGACATCCAATAAGTGAATTTTCATTACAGTGTGGTTCCTTAATTAGATCACTATTTCTTAATCTATTATTTCAGTTTTTGTCAATGGATAGAACCCAAAGGAACTATATTAATAGTGATTGTGATGGAGAATTAAATGATTTTCCTCTTAAGAAACCTAATTATATGGGATCGATAAGGAATCACCTTGTTTCTATGCTCACACTTCTTTCTCACGCTATGAATCATGGTAGACATCCAAATGAGAAATGGAGAGAAGAACATTATTTTGAGTATTTCCTTGGGAAACACCTAGATTATTTCATATGGTCTTATAATGCACTTGTTACAGAAAAATATATCTGTACAACTGAAAAGATATTATCCACTATCCAGTGTTTGGAGCATGAGAATATCGTTCTCGATGTTTATTAGTTAGAAAGTGAAGCAGACAAGTGGAAGAATATAATCAAGATTATGAGGCAATAAGATAAGATAAAATAAATGGATTGGGATGAGTTTAATAACAAATTTTTTAATAAGTACATTATTTATATTCTTCACACCAAGTTGGAGAAAGGGTTCCTTGAGTTGAATCAAAGGGATAATGAAATATTTGGTGCCTGGAAGACTAATTTCACAAGACGTTTCATGTAAGCTTCAGGAATTTTTATAAAACATAAAAGTAGAGTTGATAGGGTCTTTAGTAGCCTAAATAAATGTCTCATAAGGGAAATATAAATATGATACTTTAGTAGATATGAAGAGATTGTGTGTTGTGAAATCATGTTTTAAATGGATGTTGGATTCACGTATCAACCTCATGGTTTTGAAAAGAAAAGGAAGATGGAGTTCAATGGAAAATAATAAAACCATGGATAAAAGAATATGAGTTTTACTTTATGCTCTAAATGTGGGAAGAGGAATGTAGGAATTTTTTAAGGGTTCTAGTAAATCTTTACATATAGAAAACATTGTCAATGAAAAATTGATAATCGGGATGATGGGAAGAAGTTAGACCAAATTGATAACAGAGAAAAATATGTGAAGAATGAACCTACCCAACATCAGTTCTACATGTGTATGGAGAATGGGAATTATGGTAATCACTACCCAAACCTATGAAACTGTGATAATGGTCGATTTCAGTAAACTCTTATGCTGAGGGACAATTGGAAATATCATGAAATCTCTATTAATGACGAGTGGTATGATAAGTACATGATTAAATATATATTTACCATCTACTATAGAACTACTAATATCATTTTTGATTCTAGATCTACCCACTCTTTAAATTATATAAAATTTTCTAACATTGTTATAGTTACACAAAAAACAATTATATTTTGAATTATTAGTGAAAACCTTTAATAGTATGATGATTTAATCCCAAGTCTATAATTCCTCTCCAGTTTAAGTTTGTGGTAATGTTCTTTCTCCAAATATTTTAATTATTAATTTTGTTTAATTTTATATCATCTTAGACATGGATTAGATTTATCTACATAATATCCACATAAATTTTTGTGTAATGGAAATTAAGTTTGATATTTCAAACTCTCCCATGACCATCCATCAATTTGATGATAGCCATGAACATCCTGTGGAGATTACATCCAGTTTAAGTGTCTTAATTCCCATTCAAAAGTGTTTTTTATCTCAAATGGTAGGGGATAAACTCAACATTGAATATATTTCTAATGTTTTAGAATTTTTGGTTTTTTTTTCAGAAGAGTTTCATAGCCTTCAACCAAAACCTGATGTTGAGTTCTAAATATAACTAAAATTAGGATCAACACCAATTTGAAAGACTCATTATAGAGTTTTCTTGATTGAGCTTTAGGAATTGAAGAAGAAACTTGAATAATTCTTTAACAAGGGATTACTTCAGCCAAGTGGGCCACCATGGGGTTCACCCACTCTTTTGTTCTAAAAATAAATATGGATCAATCCAAATATGAATTGATTATCTTGTTTTGAACAAGAATAAAATAAATGAAAATTATCATCTTCCCCGTATAGATGACTTATTTAAGAAACCATATAAAGATAAATACTTTTTCAAGATTGAATTTTATTCTATATATCATCAATTGAGGGTCAGGATAAAGGATATACCCAAAATATAATTCCATACAAGGTATGGAAACAATGATTATATAGTGAGACATTTTGTCCTTACTAATTCAGATGATATATTCATGTAATTAATGCATAAAGTCTTTAAATATTTCCACAATCCATTTGTGGAAGTCTTTATTGATGATATTCTTATCTATTCATAGATAAAGGAAGTGAATGAAGATCACTTAGTAATTTTATTTAAGACCCTAATGAAGGAGGAAATATTTGATAAATTTACAAAGTGTAATGTTTGGATGAAAAAGGTTTCATTTATGTGTGACATAATCTCAAGAGATGATATGTCAGTAGATCCATCAATGATGGAGGATATTGAATTCTACCCTAGACCAACCATGGTGAATGAGATCCATATATTTCTTGAATTAGATGGATTTTATCAATGGTTTGGGGAAAATTTATCACAACTATATAATGCTCTGACCATGTTAACATGGAAGGGTGTCATGATCCTCTGGATAGATGAATGTGAGAAAACATTCAAGGAACTGAAGAGAAGGTTAGTCATTGCACCTATGCATACATGAACCTAGAGTGGATAAGTGATTTTAATCTATAGTGATGAATCCAAGAAGGGAATGTGATGTGTTATTATAGAGAATAGCATGGTTATCTCATATTCCACTTTTCAGTTGATATTTATGATAAAAATTACCCAAAACATTATTTGGAGTTATAAGTAGTAATTTTTTCATCAAAGATACATAGGAATTATCATTGTGTAGTGTAGTGTGATATATATACCGATCATGAAAGAATTAAATACATATTCATATAGAAGGATATATACATGTGACAGAGAATATGGTTAGAGTTGATAATGGATTAGGAATTCTCAATACATTAGCACCCTAGGAGTGAAAACAAGGTGACTGATGCTTTGAGTTGAAAGGGTCATGCTAGCTTATCTATGATGGGGATCACAAAAGAGCCAATATTTTGGGATTTTCAGTGGATGGAGATGGAAATCTTGAAGGATGGAAAAAATATCATCTTACTCAATTGAATGTACAACCCTCTATCCAGGTGAAGATTAAGGAGGTGTGAAAGGAAGATGTAGAGATAGAAAAGAAAGTTAGAAATGTTCCTAAGATTTTCCTTGATTATTATAAAATGATAAGGTTCAGGAACATAGTATGTGTTCCTTCCATACTAGATTTGAATAAGGATCTATTAGATGAATCTCATAATTCATCATTCTCTATTCATCCTAGAAGTACAATGATGTATAGAAACTTCAATGTATACATCTGGTGGGGTGGAATGAAGAGAGATATCAAAGAGTTTGTATCTCGGTGCTTGGTATGGTAAAAAGTTGAGGCTGAAAGGAAAATGTCAATGGTGATGTTACATCAATTACTCCTACCAGAATGGAAAAGAGAGAAAATCAATCTGGATTTTGTCATTGGACTACCCAAAACCTCTAAAGAGTTAAATGATATATGGGTGGTATTTGTTCCCCTTACTATGTTAGAACACTTTATTTCTATCAATGAAGACTTCTATTTGGATCATATTTCCATGCTATCCATTAAATAAGTTATAAGATAGCATGGAGTACCACATTCCATTATATCAGATCAGGATCCAAGACATAGCTCAATGTTTTGGGAATTTCTTTAGCAATAACTTGATATAGAATTTAGTTACAATGCAGCTTATAATCCGTAGATAGATGGTCAGTCTGAAATAAAAATTCAAACCCTAGAGGATATGTTTAGATATTGTTCCCTAGATTTCAAATTTGCTTGGGATCAACACCTTCATAAAGTTTAGTTTTCCTAAAACAATATCTTTAAATCAATACTTTTATGAAACCTTATTAACACATCTATGGGGATAAATTTAGAGATCCAAATTGTTGGGATGAATTTCGAGAATGAAATATTTTTGGACCTAAGATCTTTGATGAAATGGCCTATAAGTTTAGAACAATTTAGTAGAATATCAAAGCAGCTCAAATTTGATAGAAATTTTATGCTGGTAAAAGATGGAGTGATCTATAATTTCATGTTGGTGAAAATTTGTTTCCAAGAATCTCACCCAAGAATAAAGTTATGAGATTTACAAAGAAGGGAAAACTAATCCCTAGTTATATCTATCCATTTGAGATTTTTGATCATATCTTGATGGTACCTGATCACATGGAACTTCCTCCATATATATATCATTTCAATGATGTTTTCCATGTATCTCTCCAGAGTAAGTACATACATGAACCTTCAAATGTACTGAACTCTTATGTTATACCGCTAGAGTTGGATATTTCTTATGATGAACAACAAAGTTGAAATTATAGAACATGGATAGAAAGAGATAAGAAATAAGACCACACACCTGGTCAATATTTTGTAGAGATGTAACATGTTTGAGGAAGCTACATGGAAACTTGACATTCTGATGAATCATAATTATCTTTATTTTATTTACCTAAATGATGAATTTTGAGGGAAAAATTCATTTTAAGGGGGTAAAATGTAACAACATAACTTTTTATAGGCATTTTTTCTTGAATAAATTACATTTCATTTATGACTTGAATGGAAATAAATCACAAATTCCATTCACACAGAACTGAATCATCATAAATATCAATGAACATCGACTTGGCATACATTACAAGCAACACTTACTTGGTGTATATTACACACAACACTATGTTTCTACGAAACTTAATTTTATTGTTATAATTATTTAAAAGAGATAGTTATAACCTAGTAGTTAAACATATTTATATGAATATTAATAACTAATTTTGAAATATTATTTATAATTGTTTTACATAAATAAAACATTTTTATAATGAAAGATATAATTTTGGTAATGTATTTATATGTTTAAAACAACTATTTCCTCAAATGCACTACTTTTAATGTCCTTATGTGAAACATATTAAAATTATCTTCTAGAAAATTTATAAATATAATTTGTTAATATTAAAAAATTTTAATTTATAATGTCAAAATTATATTAGGGTGAATTTTTTGGATTTTTATGAGAAACATCATTTTTGGATGAATAGTGAAAATATAGTATTTTAATTCAAACACGACATTTCGTTAAAATTATTTATAAGGATAAATTAAATTTTAATATGGTTTAAATGTTTAATTAGATTCTATTTTTATTAGTCAACAATATTTTTTACATTTCAATAAATTTGTTTTTGAAATTGAATATAAAAACATTGCCAAATTTTTAACATTTGTACTTTAATAACCCGCATTGTCGACCCATCCACGGGGTTAAATTTAAATTAGTTTATACCACATAATTTATTTGAATTTGGAAAAATGGATTCCATAATTGGAATAATAATAATTTATAATTTATAATAAATTCGAATTTATTTTTTACCAAAAATATTAGTGAAATTATTTAAATTAATTACAATTATTAAGGTAAAATTAAGTTTAATATGGGACTAAACATTAATATTAAGGCCGCAGAAGACCTATAAACTTTTCAAACCAACATTTTATGGACATATTTCGAACATATCCTCCATTTAATATAAAATGGTTCATTATTGGTTCCACATGTCATGGAAAAAATTTATGTAGAATTCCTTTTTCCAAAATTTATAAGAGTGCGACTCCTACTTGACTATAAAATGACTCCTCTACTCCCACTTCCTCACACTTCTGAAGACACCTTGGATTGATAAATATCAAAAAAAATATCTCATCAAATGTATACCCTAATCATATTGTCCATACCTTAGG
This sequence comes from Viscum album, assembly GCA_963277665.1. Lineage (NCBI taxonomy): Eukaryota > Viridiplantae > Streptophyta > Magnoliopsida > Santalales > Viscaceae > Viscum > Viscum album. Next base: position 577,223,000 of record OY728120.1, read on the forward strand.
AAGAAATTAATCTATGTAATCCCTTTGGTAAAAACCAAAAGAGTTACCTGAATAAGAGCTAACATTCTTCATCAAGTTCTATTATTTTATTTAAATTATTCACCACATCAACTTTTATTATTTATTTTTCTAAACAAACATGTTTAATAAATAGACCAGTATTTTTTATGATAATGTTTCGATCTGAACTTACACACACTTCCATCTAATGGGTAACAAACATTCTGTTTACGTGTATGACGATCTACCTCCTCACGAAATAATGATTTCTCATTTTTACGTTACCACTTATAATAGTTTAAATTATGATGGACATCCTATTTTTATATATTATATATTATATTTGTTATGATTTTAATATTATTTAATCATTTTAATGAACATATCATTATACATTCCATTTGGTGAAAATACAATAATTTAATTAGAGGTAGTTTGGACAACTGCACCCTCAAAGTGATGTGGTTCACTCACACACTACCTAGAATGTATTAAGGATGATTTTAGGGAAATTATAATATATATTAAATAATAATTATAATTTAATTAGAATATATATTTTTATATATATATTTCATTTTCCATCAATATTTTTAATATGATAATAAAAACGGAATCAATGTTCATGCGTACGTATGGATTACCATCTCTATGAACAATGTATTCAATTTCATAATTCTATATTAAATATACTATTAAAATAAAAATATATTTAATATAAACTATATTTAAATCATGTTGAATATTCTTTAAATCATGATATATGTTTAAGGGCCATATATATAACAAATTATGACACATGCAAAGAAAAAAGCGAATATCACCCAAAGTGAATCCATAACATAAGATTGTTAAAAACAGAATAATATAAGGTTATAATCAAACAATATATGGTATTATATATAAGAATAATCTTATGTAAAAATTTTATAATAAACTTACATTTATTATAATGTAATTTTGTATGAGTGCGAAGAGAGTCAATACACAAGGTAAGGGGATTTCATCTCACTTTTTATTTCCATGAGAAACATGCTTCATTAATCACCCATCCATTTTGTGTGGTGGGTATACTGAAATGGAATTAAATATTATATTATTATAATTAAATTTATGGGTTTTTACATATGAATTATATGATCCTTATTTCATAGCGTTAATGTGTCAAAAGTAGCTAAATCAGCAAGATAATTTTGTCTCAATTTAATGGTTGTGAACCTACATTATTTTTTATAGTGTATATTCTTACATTGGACATGTTATATCGTGAATCTACTTATTTTTATTATATTTTAAGGTTAATTTAATTTCAGTTTCTTTAATGGAGAGTATGATCCCACGTAATCATGTGGAAATAATTTATTGAAACAATCTCATCGGTTATCGAGATTATTTATGATTATGCTTCATTTATTGAAATATTATGATCCATATATCTTGAACCCTGATTAATTATCATATCCCTTGTTTATTCATGATATATTCTTATTTTAGTAACATTTTTCCATTATTTTGTACTTAAGATATCTAACAATGTTTTTATGAAAATATAACCGAATTTATCTCTTTGGTCGGAAATCTATTTTATTCAAAAACCAAGTTTTAAAAAAAGAATTGAAATGATACCTGAAGATCATTTTCAATAAAAAAATGATATTGAATTTTTATGGTTTTTCTAGAATTCTTTATTTGTTTTAAATCCTATTTTAAAATAATAAGTTATTCAAAAGATTTTTTGTTTCAAAAAGTATTTTTAATGGAATAAAGGATGTTTTCCTCAATAAGTGTTTTTAAAAGATCCTCAAAAATTATTCCCCATCTAAGACAACAACATTTGGTGTTATTCATGCCTTATACGACAATTTATTCAATGATTCCATTCATATTCTTTCTCTAAATGGATTTGGTTTTGATGGAATGATATTTATGAAACTCATTTCTCTTTCACGAGTTAAATGATTTCGAAACCCCCTTATTTTTATGGGTTATGTTTATGATGAAATTATTATGAAACCTATCTTTTATCACATGTTATAATATGATTACATGTTTATAATACCCATTTAATTTCATGGAATATGATATTATCATGTATGATAGTGTGGAACATTTATGTATGATTTCATTATGAGATGAGTGGGACCTATATATCCCTCAAATGAATTGGGAAAATATTTATATCTCAATAGATATAAATGGATGGAATGGGGTGTGGACTATGTTTAGCATTATAGGGCTCGAATGAGAAGTAAACTCAATTCAATAATATAGGGCTGGAGCAGGGAGTGAACCTAATTCATTAAATGACTTTGTCTATGAATATGGACACAGAAGCGATGCCTTGACTAATATAGAAATCATTTTATATGATTATGTGTTTTCAAATAATCCATGATTTATTCCTATGTTATGAATTCGTGGCTTATTTTCATAAGTTCCATATCATTAATGTCTTATGAACATCCATGATTTATGAAATTATTCATGTTTATGATCTTTGATATATAAGGTATGATATTTTATTATCGTGATCATGTTATCATATGATTATACTCAAGATTATGCTTATATATGTCCCTTTTTTACCCTTACTGAGCATTTGAGCTCACCCATTTTTATGTTTCCTTTACCCATGTTATGATGATATGTAATATTTTTATGTTTCTAAAAAGGGTTGTAGTTAAGAAGACTACAGTGGGAGATAATTAATCTCATTTATGTACCAATGTTTATGATTCCATGTTTCCAATGGCACTATACTATTAATGGATTTGGGTGCCTATTTGTATAATTTCTTAGGTATTTAAAATAAGCTATATAGTGTTAATGTATGAATAGTGAGTGTCTCTATAATCCTTCTTCTTCATCCTATCTTGGAAATATCCTGAATGTAGATCCACATTGGATAAGTATTCTTCTCCCTGTATCTAATCAAATTAGTCATCAATATGTGGAATAAGATACTTTTTATTTATCAAGATCTTGTGGAAATCACGATAACAAATAAAAAGGTGCATTGACCCATCTTTATTCTTAATGAATATGAATAGTGCACCCCATGATGAGGCACTTTGCCCTATGAAACCCTTATCTAGATTCCCATCTAGTTGTTTCTTCAGCTCCATGAGCTCTACAATATCCATTCTATATAGTGTGTTGGGTAATGGAAATTCACCTTGTATAATGTCAATTTAAAACTAAACATCTCAATATAGATGTAGGCTAGGAAATTCCTAAGGAAACACATCAGTGTATTACCTCATAAGGGGCATGTATTTATGGATGATTCTTTACTTAAACTCAATCATTTTAGCTATATATTTATGCTCGTAGGGAAATAATATTCATGCATGAGATCTTGGTGATAAAGATTATTCATCATCCTCCTTGACCTTGTAGAGAATCAGGGGATGATTCATGATACATAGAGTGATTTCCTTCAAATGATAATTTATGTTGTCATTAAATATGGAAATGTAATCTATAGACAAAATTAAATCCAATTATATGTATGAGAGCATAACATGTTTCACTAGGAGTTTCATCCCAAAAATTTTGATTGGGGAGGAGTTATATACATCGGATACACTAATTTACACACTTTTCATTTTCACAGTCATCTCTACTTTTATTATTAATGGTTGTGTTTATATATTTCTAATAAATGTTTATGATATAAAGTATTGTGTATAACTAGAATCAAAAAAGTACATTCCCTATTCTTTAATGAATAACTAGAATACCTATCACCACTTCATTGTCTGGATCCACCATAGTGTTTTTTATTGAAATATCTCACACTTTCTACCTTAGATTGTCGGTAGTCTTTAAAAACCACTATATTAGTGAATTAGTTTGAAAATATCCCTTGTCCCTTATTGTTGAAGTTATGAATAATTCAAAGATGGTTTATTAGAGAATTTTCTTCCTCTATCATATTGGTGGGTTTATCCTCTTGGCATTATCTTTCCAGGAATCCATCCTTCCTCAACCTAATGATTTTCCTCATTCTCTTTAGGGAATTTATAGGGTGCTTCTTTCTGAAAATTTTATAATTGAGATGTTGAAATCTCTTATAACAATGAGATATCTCCATTAGACCACCAAAATTAAACTCCAATTCAAACTTATTATCCCTGTGATACACTTAAGATTCTCCAACCCCTATCTCATCTTGGAAGAAACATCAGAAAATTTCCCCACGATATCAAAGATTCATATCACCATAAATTTTATTTGACCAGGCATTTTCCAACCAAATAAGAGTTAAACCTTGAATTCAGGGGTAATGTCAAAGATATAGGAGTAACTGAAAGTCCTGTGATATTTTCCTTGAAAAACCTAATAGATTTGTCATCATTTTTCATGAGGGAACGAAAGTCCCATTCAGATTTACTTCATAGAGTGTAAGAAAAATATTTATAAAAAAACATTTTACAGAATTCCTTCAAACCCATTGCTTCAATATCTTCCACATCTTTCATATTCTGGATCAATTTCCACCATGGATCAACTTTATCCTTCATACGATAAACATCTGGTAGAACCTTATCTTTACCAATACATTGATGGATGGAGAAGATATTTACAATGGAGTTGATCCATTGTGTAATGATTAAGGGATCAGATAATCCATTAAATGTCAGAGGATTTTGTCACATAAAGGTCCTGATCACATATTTTTATCTCTTTGGGGTATTTGGACCCTCCTCATAATGTAGGATTCTAATCAAAACCTTAGTCTGCTGAGAATGTATCATTATAAATTTTTCAATTCCTGATCCCATTATGTTAGGAATCTCATTGGGGGAAGACATCACATTTCTCGTCATGTTGATTATTTACATGATTCAGCCTATTTCTAGCCAGTGGATTGAATTAAATGAAAATTTAGGATGTTTATTTTTTAACTATTAAAAACATAATGGGAGATTATAATGATATTAAAGGTATGACTTTCAAATATCATGTATTTGTTAACTTATAAATTTATAGGCTTCAATCTATGTTATATTTGATCTATTTACTAACATATAATTTAACATAACATTTTAATCAATTAATAATGCTTCATAGTGTTCTAATGAATTCACCAAATCATGTCTATTAGGAGTGTCAAACTAGGTGACCAGTATGGTCCGTTGCCATGCTCCAGTACCTGGTTGAGTCTAGCTCAACATTGTGTTATTGGGTTTTACCACTATGCTGATCTGTACCAGAGCCACATCCACTTGTAGTATCTAGACTATGATCTATTTTCTCAATATACCACATACTATATACATACAAAAATTTAGGGGTTTCTATCATATATATATATTATCCATAATGATTTTTATAGAGTTTTCTAATCCTAAATCAAAAATAACTAGACCATTACATTGATACCAACTATAACAACCATTCCCTTTATTACAAATTATTTCATTATTTATTACATAAAAGTACACATAATACGACCCAAAAGATGGTGATATATAGAATATTTGGGAATTAGGTTCATTACATTACAATTTAAACAAGGAAAGACAACATATTTATTGAAAACATCATTAAAATGATCTCACTTAAAATAAAATGGGATAACCTAAGGGAATACCTAAGAAAGGTGTGATATATAAAGCCCCGTAAGGGAAATAAAAATGGAATAACTAGAAGTTAAAAATATATGTTAGATAATAGGCTTGTCAATAGATCATAAAATTGGTTAGATTCAGAAACATGAACAATAAGACATGGTATATCATGAAAACATGGGACATTTGGAAATATCACAAAACATTGTATCATAATCAAAATTCAATGATAAATACAATGACATCGTGATGGAAAAATTCCCAAAAATGAATAAGTCTCACTCCAAGTACCAAAATGTCGCATCATGAGACTTAATACTACCCAATGCATTAGAGAGATATATAATTTTGGGCACACCCATCACTTTTTTTCATTCTCAAGATTATGTGTGCCACATAGATCTTACTACATGGATTAATTATCCATCATATTTTATTCCAGGATCATGATGTGTGTTATAAATAAACATAAGTCCTATTTCAAATATTTTAGCATGGAAAATTATTGTGAAATTTCGATCGCATAATGACATCACATAAGAATTAATAAAATAGGTCGATGAGAGAGAAATAGGTATATAATAATTTTGAAATTAATTTATTTTTAATTTGTACATTTAAATACATATCCCAATAAAAAGAATTGGAAATGGAAGGCATAGTATAATGAACAATATTTAATAAAGAGGAGAATTGGACGACCCCTTACATGAGTGAGGAACTTCAAATGATTGGGAGAGGATTCTAGATAGATTGGGGAGCCATTGGAAGAATAAATAGAGGGGATGTCAGATTAAGGATGTTTTCCATGAATTTTGAGTGAATTTAAATGAGATCTTGGCTCAGTTTATGTAGGAAAATATAGGGGATTTCTTTAATATTTCTGAAACCTTGGTTTTGGACTCTATATAATAAAATAAACAAAAAACACAAAACATACCAAAGTTTTTGTCAAAATTTTCTACCAAATGGAATTTTTTTTAAATATATTATAAGGAAAATTTCATAAATTAAAAACATAACATCGCTTCTTATGTGGACATGAGTCATACTCAAAAAGAAATGATTCTAAAACAATAAATTATATTAATGGGGTTGAAGGATTCCTAAAAGATTTATAAATATAATTAAATAAACATAAGATCACATTTTTCAAAGGGAAATCATATATTTGGCATTGGATACCATTTATAGTACTTATTACACCACATTGGGTCATTATGATGTCATAATACACACTGTTTATTTAAATAATATTTAATTTTTATTCAAATTTTTTATTGTCTCATAAAATTATGAAAATTCGATGTTAAATAATTACAATATTATTATTACAAAAAATAATATTAATTTTATTTAATTAATTTTCTATTTTTAAAATTTCCATATTAAAATATTAATCCGCTTTTATTGTAAAAAGATGGGTTTTTGAGAATTATAGTTTTTGATCCCTTATAAAAATTACATTTGACTTCATAAAAATAATATACAATTTTTTATATAATAAAATTTATTTAATAATAATATTCTATTAAATTATTATTTATTTCATAAATCCATCATTTTATCAAATTAAATCCCATAATTAAATTTGAATATTACCAAAAAATAAATTTTTTTATTTTATTGTATCAAAACAAAAAATATTTATAATGTAACAATATCATGATGAAAAAATATTCATAAATATATAAAAAATAATTTACATACTCATATTGATTTTTTATTGATACATATCACTTTAATACAACGATAAAAACCGCATGGGTATGATGTTTGACAATGATACTTTCATGGGTTGGATCGCCGAACATGGGTTGGGCCATGATCTCGATGAGCTTGAACTTCCAAAATAATTTTTTTTCTCATGCTTATATTGGTGGATCTCATCTAGGGATTGTTTAGAGAAAATCCCAGTGATTATATCTTCCTCATAATATCTGATAAATGATTATCATATGGTACAGTCCTAATTTTTGAGGAGATCACTTCCTTTGTCAGAGTCAATTGGATTTATTAAAAACCAATATTTATACTAACCATATGATCATTGTTCAATGACTATATTATCAATAGAAATGATTATTAATAGTATTTGAAATCATATTGGATATAATAATACTAAATAATTGAATGTTTTTTATATTACCACATTACATAATAAGATATTTATTTCAATCAAAAGTAAAATTTTATTAATAATAGTTCAGGTCATTAAATTAATAACACCTTAACTTCCCATGAAATTAGAAGATCATGGATCATTATCCATTCACAATACCATTATATCCATTTCCTTTGATGATTATTTTTATAACATAGTGGATTAATTCCAAATTAAACCTCATTTTTTAATTCTATTCATATAGGGGAACTCAATACAACATGAGTAATAGTTCATCTTGCTAACGAAGAATCATTCATTAAAGGAGGTTTTCAATATGGAGTTCTGGAAATATATTATAAAATTGTATTCTCAACATACATTTATTTCATTAATATAAAAACTAAAACATTATTTAACCAATATCTAGTTTGTTTTTCATTTAACAACTCTATTATGAACATTATCATTGTCCATGAAGGAACTCTCTCCATAGATTTTTCAAAAAAATGTGAATTTCATAATATTTTATTCTATGATATTTTCTCAAGATGAAACATCACTTTTCATACTTAAAAATAAGGAAGAAGCATTTGATAATGAAAAATATGATTTATCTAATGAAATTATGAATCTATTTAATAAATTGATATTATAAAACCAATAAAAAATTTTTTATAAAAAACTAGCACTCACTAAATAACATTTTAAGGAATAGGTACATTCTGATTAATTTGATGGATTTGGTAGTTTGTTCCCATATGTTTAAACTTAATGATTAACTTTTTTATTGGAACTCAATATAGAAGAGGATGCAATACTAATCATTTCCCATATCTCATTTTTTCACCAATAAATGAACTAAAATCTATCCATATGAATTGAAATATGTGAAGATAATTGTTGAAGATATGTTTCCAATGAACATTACTAGTGACATATCAATTGATAAAAATTACAAAAAATGAAAATTTAAGGGAAAATTTAAAATTTATAATATTAAACTAGGTTACAAAAAAAACTGAAATATAAAGAGACCAAAGATTAACCGGATGAGATATTATATTATTTTTCTGAATATTCAGTACATAAAAACATTATATGCTTCAGGATTATAATTGTTTAGTGTCTTTGAAAAATGGGAAAAAATTATTTTAACTTGGTGAATGATCTTCAATATCTGTCACATATATCATCCCCTTTTAGTACTGATACATAAAACCTATCTTCATAACCCTTGGAAGGGGAATATAAGAGAGGTAGATACCAGATTCTATGTAGGGTAAATAAAGGAGATACATAAAAATACCATGAATATAAAGTTATGATATCAAGATAATAAAATATAAATATCCAACCCTAAAAGTCAAATATCAAAATCTTAAGTGATTTAATAACAATTAATAGATCATAATACATGAATAATAGTAAAATCAAGACCATATGCATTGAGATCATAACACAGGAATATGGCATGGAATTATGGAAGGAACGTAATCAAATAAAATGAATTCCATATTAGTCAAGAATTAATACAAATTCCATCATAGTGCAATGGATTCACTCCTAAAAAAATCAATATTGTTAAGGTTCAGTACCGTGTCCATCTGAGTAGAAAAAGTCCATATAGAACCAAGTTCACTCCCCAATCCATCCCAATATTACCGAAGCAGATTCAATTCCCATTATATCCATGTATTACTGAACTGAGTTAACATCCCATTCAATCCCTTTATTAATGAACATGGTTCACTTACCATTATATCCTCGTATCACTAAACGAATTTTACTCTTTGTTCTATCCATGTATTGCTGAACTAATTTCACTCCTCATTCCAACCCTACATTACTAAACCATGTTTACTCCTTGTTCTATCCCGATATAATTGAACTGAGTTCACTCATATTATATCCCTATCATTATTATGAGATAGAAATATTTACGAAATGCATTTGAGGGAGATATATGTATCGCATGTCACATAACAAAGTCGTACATAAATATTCCCCATGATCATAAACAATAAATAGATCATAAAACATGAAATGAACTAGGTATCATAAAAATTTAATCATATCATAAAACATAGAAAATAAACAGGTTTAAAAATAATTTCATCATAAAATAACAGATAAAATGATTCATTTTAAAAATAAAATTACCCATTGAAGAGAAAAAAGTTTCATAAACAACATTCCATCAGAACATAAACCATTCAACAAATAATATAAATGGTATTGTTGGACCACATACCCCTTAAGGAATAGGTAACGCCATTAGTTTTCATAATAAAAGGAAAATAATTTTTAATGTTCTTTTAAAAACATTTCTGAGGAAACTATCCTTTATGCTTTGATTTTTTAAACATGTAACATTTTGAAAACCCTTTTCATTGAAAATGACATTAAATCATATAATGGAGGCTTTGAAAAACATTTTAGAAGCATTTTAAAATATAAAAAAACATTAAAATACATTTTATTCAAAATGGGAATAAAATTGCATATAAAAACATTTTTCAAAGTATTTTCAGAAACCAATATTTTTTAATAAAATTGAATGTAGACCAAAGAGAGATATAAACTCCAAATTTGTTAAAAACATTGTCCTAATTAGATCAAGTAAAAAATAGTATAAAAAATGTAACCTTGCATGAATATTTCATAGAGAACCATATTATATTAAAATTCATGGTAAATCTTGAGAATTAATTTTTAATATTTCATCAATAGAATCATGATTATAAACAATGCTGATAAATGGTGAGATTATAGAAATAAAATCATACCACATTTGAAAAGTTTAATCATGATCCTCATAAAATAATAAAATTACATGAAGCTTAAAATATCATTAATATAATTATTTTTATAATATACCATTTCAATGGGAAGTATATACACCTCCTAAAAGAATATAGGTGTATAACATATCATCTGTCTCAATGATGGAAAATCAAGAAAAAATTACCTTACTGATTTGAAACACTGGAATCATAAACCCCTGAATTACATGTCATAAACTATATATTTAAATATGAATAAATTTAAGTATATTTACCATATAATACATTCATTAAAATTTTATACACCAAAAAAATAATGAGCGGTGAATATGACATATGTCTCGTAGAAATAAATGTGAGACTAGAAATCCCCTTACTACTCGAGTAATTTTTGAATCATGATCCGCATGAAATAATAACATCAAATGAAACTTATTATATCATTAAATAACGTTAATTTATCATATAACATGTCATTGGGATGTATATACAGTATATAAGTGAATTGGGTGGGGAATATGTCTTGTATCTCATGAATATAAGAAAGTTAGATTAAATTCTCTTACCACAATTATTTCCTTTCATCATACTCATTCAAACATCCTATATAATAAATAAAATTTTATTATATATCTTCGAAAATACCATATTTATGTATATAAAATAATTTATGATTTAATTATGATTTTATATTACCCATTTATTAATAATTCCTTGTTAATGATATGTTTTGGGTAATAACTGCCTTGTTTTTCATAAATTTTTGGACTTGTAATTCTTGGTCCTGTTACATATATAATGAATTATTTATTTAAAAAATATAAAACATGATATAATTATTATATATATTCAGTATATATATATATATATTATATTCTAAAAAATATAGAAATAATAAATAAAAGGCACCGTTGAAAAAGATAGTAGGTCATACGTACCCCTGAACATTGTATCCAATCTCTTGTCATATTGAAAGAATGAAAATATATATTATAGATATATATATATAAATCATAGTATAATTATTTTTTCATATATAACAAATATCATTATTAAACCCATCCATAATTCATTCCATGTAAAGCATGCCCAAATCACATCACATTGAGGAGGAGGTAGTCTACATGTCCACAGACAAAGTTGATGTATTTCTAAAAAATTAAATGTATGTAGGTATTTGTTAGATAATAATTAAATAAGAATAAATAAATCATAAATAACATACACATCATATGAAAATAGTAAGTACTTAACTATTACCAACCTTCAATGGAGGTCATGGAAGAATGAATAACATCGATTCATGAGGGAGTAGTCCACCACACAAATGAACAAAGATTTCATATAGAATTTAATGTAAGTTTGTGAATTTGTAGGTCATGGAATTAACAAAACAAAATATTAGAATATTTATGATACTAATGTTATTATATAATCATGATATAATAATAATTTGAGGAGTTGAGAATTAAATAAAACAAAAGTTATCATTGAAGAAAGTTACTTCATTTTTAGTTAGCATCATTTTATTTACAAAAAAATTCCATCCATGGTTTTATTTATGCCTAAAGTGAGGCCTCTCGATTGATATGAGTGATGTAAGGATATTATTGGTGTATTTGTTGGCTGAAAAAAATTAGTTTTAGAGGTTTTAAGAAGGGGGAGATGTGGTGGTATTTTATAATTGGGGGAAAGGACACACGTTACATTTTTTAAATTAATTATTCTCTACCCACATTTTTACAAATAAATAGGCATACTTAGCCCAAAATAGTAGATAAATTAAGGTTTATGGTTGATATATATCCATGAAATGGGTTTATTACATCATTAGGGTCATTGTAACACCTTATATTATATGTTTTGTCATTTAGTAAACTCATTTTAGCTTAATTACTTTAATTAATTTTAATTGATTTCGCTAATAACATTGGTTGAAATTTAATTTTACCTTGTAATAAATTTTAAATAATTATAGTTACAAATATTTAATTCTTTTTTAAAAATTCAGTTCCAATAATTGAACTAAATTAATTTAAAATTAACCTCACAAATGGGACCAGGCAACTGGGTTTTAAAGTAAATTGTTCAAAAGATTGAATTTCTTTTAAATCAAATTTCAATGTGAGATTGATTACAATTAGCTAAATTAGATCAATATTTATATAATTTATAACCAAATATTAATATATATTTTCTACATAATTAAATTATAAATTATGTGTGATTTAATTAAAATTATATATTTTCACTATTCATAAAATGGATCTTCTCAAAAAATACCAAAAACCCACTAAAAGAAAATTTTGATATTTCAATTTGAAAAATGAAGTTTATTTTTTCAAATAATATTTATAAAATTTTCAAAATTTATATTTAAAATATGCACACAATTAAGCTGTGGTAAAATTACATTTTAGAAAAAAATATCTTTATTGGTCGAATTTTATTTATTCATATATATTGTCCAGAAAAAACATAATACGAACATTAAATAGTTGTTTGAATAGGTAATATTAATTCCATTAGAATAATTATTCAAAAGTGTGTTTTTAATTTATTGAGATACAATGTCTTTGTACATAGAAAAAATATTTTTCTTAGAAAGGAATTTCATTATTTTTAAATAGTTTCTACATTCATTTGGATTACTAATCACCAAAGAATTAATTTTAAATATATGTGTAAACAATAATTTCATAACTTATTTAATCATATTCACATTTTCCATTCCAATGGGTAGTTTAAAACAATAATAATATTATATTAATAACATTAATTGTATATTGTAGTTCGATAAATCATGATATTGTGTGTAATGAAATAGTTCTAAGGAACTCGACATTATGTGTAACAAATGTTTAACATAGTGTTATGTATACGACAAGATAATCAATATTTTAAAATTAGTAATATCTATTATTGGATTTGTGAATAAATAAAATATAATATGGTGTATTGTACAATCCAATCCATGAAATAATTTTAATTAATTTTAAAAAAATAATACGAAAATACACAGGGTGTTACATTCTACCCCCATTAAACTGAATTTATCCATCAAAATCCAATAGAGTTATAAAGAGATTAATACTTCAATCTTCCTTTCATATAAAATCACATCATAATAATTAATTTCAAAAAAAATTAAACGGGAAATTTTGGAAACATAATTGTTACACAAAGTAACTGATAACTAGGTTTCCACATATAAGAACATATATAGAGAGTGAAAACATAGACATTGAAGTGAAATTAATCTATCTTGTTTTGATTGAGAGTGATAGATAACATGGTTAGTATAAATTTACTGATAAAAAATACAAAAAAAAATAGGATAGTAAAAGGATATTTATATAATCAAAGATGATGATAACATAACAACATTTTATTACATGACCCTTTTCTAGGTATGTATAATTTTCACACGGGGATTTTCTTAATTCATTTTATTCCCTTTCATATGCATGATAACACCCTTTAGATGTTCCCTAATCAAGCTCTAATATTATACCAAAAACCTTTAAATTGGAAACATGTGTCCATCGTTATAGCGATGGATTATCAAATGTTATTTCATTATTCTAGAATCCAATTAGAGGGAGATAATCACAATAATATTCACTAAAGGGTGAAAAGTAATATTTTTTTAGGGATTAATAAAAAATTCGAACATGAAATTCCTAACGTTAGGAGGGGAGGATATTATTACCCTAATTATCATTGTTAACATATTCAATTTGTAACATCCCGAATCCAGAGTCCACTCAATGGGTTCCCCGAACCTGGTTGGTCACATGACTTTAAGCGCATTTCCCCAAACACCAGAGGTATCCGACTAGCAGCGAGGGCAAAGGACTATTAGTGGGGAAACTATGCCCTCCCTTTTCAAAGTGTATCATAGTATAAATAAATATAAACATACAATAGTGGAAGCAGTAAACAATATGAACTAGAAATGAAAAACTGCAATAAAAGGGAACCATCAGTCATATATATAAAGATGTGGCATGTCACTATTTCTATGGAAGCATCCAAAACAAGATACACTACAATACAATACATTAAAACTCAAAGTACAAGGTACAACAAAACAGAACAAAACAGCTTGAAAAAAACACAGGAGCAACGCAAGCCTAAGCTCAGTCCCATGATCTCTTACTCCTCTGCTATAATCATGTACCTGTATAGGGACCCTTTCCCTTGTTGAAACATGTAGAAATATATCTTTTTTGGGCTGAAGACATGACCCAAACAGGGTGTGAAAAATAAATTCCAGTAGGCACCCACCAAAGGCCCGTGCCCAACTGTCGGTTAAAATATCCAACAGCAGTGTACAAAAGTAAATGCAGTAAACTAGTAAGTACTCAAAAGTAACTATCACAACCAGTTTCATTTCCATTTTAATATTTTTTAATCACTCCCAAGCTTATGGATTAGCTTGGAAAGTATAACATTTGAAAATCACCTCAGTGAACATTCATGGTAAACACTGTCCTCAGACGTACCAATCCTTACACTTAGGTAATTAGAATCAGATACCCGCAGGTGATTGCCCTCAGGCTAAAAGAATATTACCCTTTGGCACAGAAGCTACTGCCCTCAGGCATAAGAAATTTTACCCTCAGAATAACAAACACTACCCTCGGGCTTAACAGAAACTTTCCCTCTAGAGAATAGATCAATGCCCTCATGCTAATAGAACACGACCCTCAGGCTAATAGAACACTACCCTCAGGCCAAAGAAATCAGGACAAGCCCAAATCCTAAACAAGAAATTTATAAAAAATTTCTCTCAAGAAAATTCAATGCACAATGTAATCATGGAATACCCCTAGGTATCATGGCCAAATGGCTAAATAGAGGAACACACCCCTGGGGTTGTCCTGGATCCAAGAAGTGATCCCAAAAAATAATTTTAATTTATCAATAGATTATCTATGTAATTATAGATATATTTCTGCAAAGGCTTCATCCATATGACACCCCAACATGGTTTCTTAGCACAATGGTACACAAATTCAAATCAACAGTTGTAAATAATCACCAGACCACCTACCTTGATCATCTCTGATCAGTATATGTGAACAAAACCTCTCAAATCGTCCAAGAATGAAATAGATCTGGGATAAATGTTCACTCACTCAAACTCAAATAACTTTCCCTTGGGAAATAATTGGTCGTAACAGCTCAAGGATAGGGGAGGGATTACCCGTACGGTACTAACGTGATTGACGAAAGAGGAATCAGAATCCCAGTGCACGATCAGGTGATCCTCAAAGTTTCAGCCATCCTCCCGTGCTCCAAAATGAACTCAAAGCCTCCTCTTCCAAATGAGGAGGCTACTTCCCTTTTTAAGCAAAAAAAACAAACTACACGGCATGTAATCTCATGTACACGACATGTTCTTTACTTTTTTTTAAACTCTTCCTCTGGCGGCTTCTTTCTACTACGTAATTGTTCATCCGTCGACATGAGTACACAACATGTATTCCTGAATACATGGAGTGTACTATCACTTAGCTGGAAGCTGCCTCCGCCACCTTACTATTCACCTGCCGACAGAATACACTACGTGTTAATACCTATTAAAATGTGTGTAGTCCTTTTTTACACCCTTCATCACAAACATGCCTACACGCCCTGTGCACTCATCCCACACAAACAATGTACATGGTGTGTGGAAAAGTACATGGCATGTACCCACGCAATTTGGTAATTTTCTACATTTTTCTTATTTTCTCAAAAACACTTAAGGAAATGGGAAAGGAAGAAACCTGTATCTCTAGAATAAGAACTGAGTTCTTACAAACTTCCCCCCTTAAATCAATTCATCCCCGAATTTCCCTTCCAAGTGTGGTGAAGATAAAGCTGTGAACAACTCCGTCCACTGAGCACATATGTCGGTCTCCCGCTCCCAGGTTTTGTCCAGCACTCAGCCATTTTACCATAGCACATGTACGAGAGGAATAGACCAGCCTTGGAGAACCTTCATGCTCCTATAAACAATCAAATCAGATGCTCTTCAAAGGATGAATCGACCTGAATCTCAACCTCCTCGGCCTGAAAGACGTGATATGGGTCTGAATGATAATGACATAGCTGAGATACGTGGAAGATGTCATGCATGGCCCGATACCTCTACAGTAACTGAAACCGATAGGAAACCGACCTGACTCTCTCTAGAATCTCAAATGGCCCCACATACCTCGGTGAAAGTATACCCTGTCTCTTGATCTGTCTATGTCCCAACCTTGGCGAAACACGCAAGAAAACTTGATCCTCGACCATGAACTCCATGGGTCATCTGGGCGATCAGAATAAATTTTTGATGAGAATGTGCAGTAGATATATGCTTCTGTATCAATTGGACCTACTCAAAAGTCTCATGCACGAGGCGTGGTCCTAGTAAAGAAATCTCACCTGCCTCCATCCAGCATATAGGTGGTCAGCATGGCCTACCATATAAATCCTTGTATGGTTCGATAACAATAGTTTCCTGAAAACTATTTTTATAAGAAAACTCGAATAGGGTTATGTGCTTCTCCCAAGAGCCCCCACTGTTTAGGATGCGTACATGCATCATTTCCTCTAGCACCTATATCATATGCTCTGACTGGCCATCGGTCAGAAGGTGGTAAGTTGTGCTCAGAAGCAACTGTGTACCTAGTTCGCTCTGAAATCTCTGCCAGAAACAAGACATAAAATGGGCATCCCTATCTGAAATGATAGGACGAGGGACCCCATGAAGACGTACTACCTCTCAGATATACAAATTCTTGATCTCATCAACACCGAAAGTCTCCATGATCGGAGAAAAGTGAGCTACCTTCGTGAGTCTATCCAAAACAACCCACATGACATAATTGCCTCGAGGTGACCTCGGAAACCTTATTAAGATTCCCATCAAGATATCATACCACTTCCACTCTGGGATGTGTAACTAATGTAATAGTCCATCTGGCCTCTGATGCTCTGCCTTCACCTGCTGATAGGTGGAACATCTCGTAACAAAACCATCTACATCTCTTTTCATACCTGGCCACCAATACTGACATATCAAGTGACGATACATCTTGGTTATTCCAGGATGAACTGCCCAAGATGAAGCATGAAACTCCCGCATCAGCTCCTCGCATATATCCCCTAGAACCCACACTCATCCATGGATACTCAGTACCTCATCATTTCCTATCATCCAACTAGGAGGAGGGTCCTCCCTTGCCCCTGACTCCTGTAGAAATAGGCCTTCTGAATCTGATAGTCGCATCATCCTCACACTATTCATGAGGGTAGAAGTCATATCTAAGGATGAAAGATAAGTTTTCCTAACTATCGTGCTCCTCCAAATGCATCTGGGATAATAAAGCCATAAGCTTCCACTTAGAACTTGCCTCATGAACTGAATATATATGAGTATACCTTCTTAGTGCATCAGCAACTACGTTACCCTTACCATGTTTATAGGAAATCTTGATGTCGAAAGACTGAAGGTATTCAACCCACCTTCACTGTGTCAAATTCAGGTCACGTTGGGTAAAGATATACATTAGGATTTTGTGGTCCGTGAAAACCACGAAATGTTCTCCCAAGACATAATGTCTCCAACAGCATGACACATGAACAAAACTATCCAAGTAGTGGTCATGTGTTGGGTAATTCCTCTCATGTGGCTTCAACTACTGAGACCCATACACAATAACTCGATCGCCCTGCATCGACACTTCTCCTAGCCCAATACCTGATGCATCAGTTTAAACTATATAGATCTTCCCTTACTCTGGAAGTATCAGGATTGGTGCAGATGTCAACCTACCCTTAATCTCCTGAAAGGCTATCTCGCAAGCTTCTGAAAAAATGAACTTCATACCCTTCTTATTCAAACCCGTCAATGGCGCTGCCAAGCGGGAGAAGTCCTGTATAAAATGCCTGTAGTAACTAGCCAGCCCCAAGAAACTCTATATCTCAAAAACGTTCTTAGGTTGATCCTAAGAAACTACATCTCCCACCTTATTTGGGTCCATTTCAACTAATTCCATTGAGATAATATTACTCATAATGTGAATCTGGTCCATCTAAAAGTGGCACTTTGAGAGCTTAGCATGTATCTAATGCTCTCTTAGTGTAGTCCGTATGATCTCAAGATGGGTGGAATGGTTGTTTTGAGTGTGAGAGTACACCAAGATATCATCCACGAAGACTACCACCAAAGAATATAGATAGTGGTGGAACACACGATTCATCAGATCCATGAAAACTACTGGCGTGTTCGTGAGTCCGAACGACATAACAATGTACTCGTATAGACCATATCTGCTCTGAAAAGCTGTAAGCGGTGCGTCTGATGGTCTAACGCATAATTGATGATATCCGGATCTGAATTCAATATTCAAGAACACTCGTGATCCTAAAAGTTGATCAAAAAGATCCTCAATCATTTTCATGGGATATCAGTTCTTGAACATCAACTGGTTTAGCTTCTGATAATCCACACAAAGTCTGAGGGTACCGTCCACCTTCTTTGAAAAAATGACAGAAAAAAACCAAGGAGAAGTACTAGGTCGAACGAAACCCTTTTCCTATATCACCTCCAACTACATATTGAGATCTTGCAACTCGTGTTTGGCCATCCTATAAGGAGGAATGGACAGCAGTGCTGATCCTGGAACAAGCTCAATAGATAAATCCACCTATCACTCCGGAGGAAGACCTGAAAATTCATCCAAGAAGAAATCCCTCAAACGATCAAATACTAGAGGGAAATACTTCTGAAAAGTGCCCTGATCATCCAGATATAAACTCACAATCTGGGTTGTCACTATAACTCGCCCAAGATGCTCGGGTCCATCTTGGATCGCCTCGACATCCCATTCACCCTTTTATAAAACTCTCTGCCCTCTAGTGACGTGAAACTCGCCCTACGATGACAAAAATCCACAAAGGCTCGGTAGGGTACCATACAGTCCATCCCGAGAATGAAATTATAGCTCGTAATCTCCTGGAAATAGAGGTCCCATAAAAAGTGACACCCACCAACATCTATGGGGAAATCCCTACACTAATGAATATTCGTCGTTCTAGTCCCCAACAGAGTGTCTAGTGTCATAACATCAGAAGATGAACAAACACAAAGCACAAGTCTCTCCATAGTGGGAACATATATAAAGATATGTGTAGCACCTATATCAAAAGTACTAAAGATAAAACATAAGCTACTAGGATTGTACATCTGATAGTGGATGGTCTGGGATCCTGCTCCTGTTTGGTTTGTTGCACTGCATATGCCTACCCACTACCATGGCCCAGTGACACAACCTAGCTACCCTGAGCTATCACGCTATACTGCCTTTGAGATCCTGGTGTCTGGCTACCATGGCCACAACCACCATCTCTACCTACACGCCCTGACGTATTCCAGTTTCTTGATTGGTAAGAATCTTCTGGTCCTGCTCTCATATGCGGAGCCTACACAGAACCCCTCTCAATAGACACTGGTAGAAACGCCCTACAAAATCACTGTAGATGACCCACCTTGCTGAAAGCTCGACACACCACTAGGTCACATGGACACTGAGGTCACTTGTTCTCCTCTCTACCACACTGGTAGCAAATGACTAGGCCAGCTGAAGTATTCTTCTGGCTAGTACTGCAACCATGAGAGAATTTCATCCTCCTCTTCCTCTTACTGATAGAAATAGTACCAGAAACTGGTGTCAAACTTCCCTGGCACACACCACTAGCTTCCTAGAGGTTCCGCTCAGTAATCAGTGCCTGGTCCACAATAGAAAGCAATGTAAGCAACCTAAAAACATTCACCAGTGCTCTGATGTCATATCAAATACCATCCTCAATGCGTGTATCCCTCAACGTCACGTCACTCACTAGAACATGTGAAAAAACACTGAAGCTCAGGGAAGTGAGTAGAATAATTCATCACTAACATGGCGCCCTACTAAAGATTCATGAAATCTCATGCTCGATCTGCCCTCAGCGTCATTGTAAAGAAGAAGTGATAGAAGAATGCCTGAAAATATTCCCATGCCAGGTCTCATTGATGCTCAGATTTGGTGGTAACATACCACCATCTCTTGGCGGAATCACGCAACATGTATATAGCGAGCTTGACCCTCCGCCCTGGAGGCATCTCCAAATGCTTGAAGATAGACTACATAGAACCCAGCCAAGACTCCGTAACCTGTGGTTCGCCATCCCCTGAAAACGTAGGCAGATACTACTGTTGGAATATCCATGTCATCTCTGCCATAGATGTGGCAACTAGCGGTGCTCCTTGAAAGGTCTGCATGAACTACATGAAACCTTCACGGAACTGCGCATCAGCGCCTGTGTCCAGTGTAATAGTTGGAACCACATCTGGCTCTGTTGGAGGATCCATTGGTAGCCCATGGCCTACCACCTCTGGAGTATAATAATTTCTGCTCTCCTGACAAAAAACCGGTTGTCTTCTCGGCGACATGACTCTACAAAGTCAAACACACACCTTAGATGAAATGAACAATGTAATCTTGGAATACCCTCAGGTATGCTGGCCAAACGGCTAAACAGAGGAACGCACCACCGGGGTGGTATTGGATCCAAGCAGTGATCCCAAAAAATAGTTTTAATATATAAACATATTATCTATTCAATTGTAGATATCTTTTAGAAAAGGCCTCAACCATATGACACCCCAACATGGGTTCGTATCACAAAAGTACCCAAATTCAACTAAAAAATTGGAAATAACCACCAAACCACCTAGTTCAATCATCTCTATTCAGTATACAAGAACGACGCCTCTTGAAGCATCCCAGAATGATGCAGATCTGAGATAAACGTTCACACACTCAAAATCAAATAACTTTCTCTCAGGATAAAATTGGTAGTAACAACATAATGAGAGGGGAGGGCTTACCTTTATGGTCCCAACATGATTGACGGAAGCAGAATCAGATTCCCGGTGCATGATCGGTTGATCCTCCGACGTTCGGCTGTCCTCCCAAGCTACAAAACGAAATCAAATCCCCCTCTTCCAAATGAGGAGGCTACTGCCCGTTTTAAGCCGAAAAAAATTTAACGGCATGTACTCTCAAGTACACATTGTGTACTTTTCATTTTCTAAACTGTTCCTCTGGCGGCTTCCTTCAACCACATCATTGTTCATTCGTAGACATGATTACAGAACATATATTCCTGAATACAAGGCGTGTACTGTCACTCTGTTGGAAGCTGCCTCCGCTGCCTTACCGTTCACCTTCCAACTGATTACTCAGCGTGTAAATACCTAGTACATGGCCTGTAGTCAGTTTTTACACCCTTCATCACCGACAGTACTACATGCCATGTGTACTCATCCCACATGCCAAAGTACACGACGTATGGAAAAGTACATGGTGTCTACCCACAAAAGTTGGGATTTTCCCCCATTTTCCTTATTTTCTCAAAAACACTTTAGGAAAACGGAAAGGAAGAAACCGGTACCTCTAGAATAAGAACTGGGTTCTTACACTATTGTTATTGAACAAGCTTCGATTTCCCCTTTTTCCTCATAGGTTGTTGTGTCTCATCATCAATATTATCCCTTGGACTAGTGGATTTATTTTCATAGTGCCCAAACCACTTTCACTTGAAACACTGTAGTTTATGTGGAGCATTAGTTGGAATTATCTTATCCTCTATTGAATTATTCATACAAACAATAATACTTTGACATTAAGAGTCATTCTGACTTACTATTACCTATTTATGGAAACTCCCGGATCAATTAAAGAAATTCCCTTGATGTTTCTTTAAACATTTATGGCACTTAGATTCCAGGAATTTCATTCCACCATTTGGGTTTTCATGAGATTTGATCTTCCTTTTCATATCAAAACCAAATAAATTGAGTAAATATCTAATTTCCTCTTCTACCATTAGTTCACATGTAATAAATTTTTCACAACAACTAATGTATCTTATCTCTGAGGCATTTAGAGGATTGACTTCATGCCAAGAAAGAATCAGTTGATTTGGATTTTAGGGTACATGATAAAACCAAAAGTGTACATTGAAAGCCTTATAAAATTCACATCATAGGAAGCAATATATTAATCTACCATTTTTAGCTCAAGGAAGTATTATTACAACATTTTTCAATGAATACAAGGTACGTAATTACTGAAAAATAACCTCTTAATCTCTTACATTCCTTTGATTCAATTTATTCTTCTTATATCATGTTATTTATAACAATCCACCACTAATCCTCTTCACCTTATAAATAAGAATTTAAAAGATGATTTGTTCATGCACCGAGCACTGACGAACGGAAAATATCTTTTTCAGTGGTACTGATCCATTATTCTAAAACAAGTAGATCTGTTAAAAAACTAAAATACAGTGAATGTTGCATCATGATGTACCTAATAGAATGGTGTTCCACATTATCCCACATAGAATTGCAACATGATTCATACCTTGATAATGTCTCTAGAGAATATCTTTAAAAATTTTCATTCCATCTCCCATTTCCTTTGGTTTATAATGAGTATAATCGTTATATTTCACATTTTATTTAGTATTAATATGGTACCTTATGGTTCCATCCATTGATTAAAAATAGAAACCATATCATGAGAAACACTTATCATAGAGGAAAACCATATAATTATGAAAAATTATATATATGACATCTAAATAATAACACCTAATTAATTAATCTATGTAACCTTTGGTTCATCCTTGTTAATTCAAAGTCATTATTTATCTAAATATGTCAAGTTAGTTTTTAAAGATTTTTTTAATTCACAAAGAATATCCCCAGGGAGTTCAAACCTATTTTGTATCTATGATTGTTGTTGTGTACTAGTTCCAAATAGAGTCTATATCATTATGATGTTTTAAGGGTTGTTACCCCTATGTACATTTGTTCTAGAGACACATCCACTTGTAGTATCCAAACAGGGATATAATTTCTTGAAAACCACTATGTCAATACTTTATCAAAATTCGAGGAAATTTTCCTATACATTGATTCATCCTTATACTTATTATTTGATAAATCCATAGACATATCATTATACATAAACTTTGAAATCTCACTAATGTTTTTTCATATCCATGTTTTAAAATGTTGACTAAACCATTCCATTAATACCAACTATAGAAGATCATGTTTAACATACACATATATTACATTAATCTGTTTTCAATATTCATCACATTATAAAAGTACATGGTAGAGGAAAAAATAGTTTTTGTTTTTTGAACACTAAAAACACATTCAATAAATTTGGAAAAAGATATTCAAAATATCCCATAAAGAGAGTCTCATTTTAATACTCATACATAAAAACATACATCGAAACCTAGAGAACGAAAACGTAAGAGTGGGTGAGAACAAAAGCTTAGTAAGGATAAATAAAGGAGATAAGTAACAATAATATGAACATAATGGTATTAGAATAGAAGAATAATATTTTAATTTCATATCCAACATATCAAAAATAAAAATCCTTTGTCATGGAGTAAATATTTTTAGTTCATAGAAATATAAATAAAAACGGAATCAAGAGAATAAGGCATGAGAGTATAAAATTTGAATAAGACATTCAATTGTGGAAGAAATGTAAACATATAAAATGATTTGTATAGTTGTAAAGGATTTCTACCAATGATCTCTTAGTAGAATGGATTAACCACCTAGACCATAATAGTTTTCAAGGTTCACACTGAAGACCATCTTTGTGGAAAAAGTCTATTACGGAACCGGGTTCACTCCCTATTTTAGCAATTTATTATTGAAGAGGTTCAATTCCTATTCTATCTATGTAATACTAGACTGAGTTGACTTCCCGTTCAAGCCCAATATTACTGTACTAGGTTCACATTCCATTATATCCATACAATAATGAATGTAGTTCACTACATGTTCAATCCTTGTATTACTAAACTGAGTTCACACCTCATTCCCGGACTGTATTACTAAATAGAGTTCACTCCTAATTACAACAATGAATTAATAAACCTCTTTCACACTTCAATCCATCTCGATATATCTCATGAGATATAAATCATTATTCGACACCTTATATGAAGATATAGGTCCCATAAATTACATAAAAAATCATACATATGTGTTCCATAAGATCATAAATAATAATCATATCATAACCCATGAAATGAAATGGGTATCATAAAAAGTCACCATATCATAACCTAGGGAAAATTGACATGTTTTAAAATTATCTCATCAAAGTATTACAAGTGAAAATAATATGGATTTAAAATCATAAAATTCAACTAACATAAAGGACTATCATAAACATCATGACATCAAAACATAAACCTTTCAAGAATTAATATGAATGGAATTCTTGGATAACATCCTCATTAAGGTGTATGTAACACAAATGGATGTCATCATAGATGGAAAATAATTTTAAAATATCTTTTAAAAAAATTATTAAGTAAAATATCCTTTATTTTTTTAAATATTCTTTTAAAAACATCTATCATTTTGAGAACATTTATCTTGGTAAATATCCATGGAAACAAAAAATGAAGATTTAAAAACTATTTTAAACAATTTTTAATACATGATAGATTTGTAATATCCATTTACATAAAAATGGGAATAAAACATCGATTAAAAAAATTTAAACATTTTTTGAGAACAATTTTATTATTAATATTTATTCTTGATAGAAGAGAGAAATATAGTCATATTTTATACAAATTAATTTATTAATTATATTAAGTTCCAAATATTGAAAAAATACCATTAATGTAGTATATTCGGAAAAAACTAGTGTATATGAAATTTCATAGGAAATATATGGACATGGATAATAAGATTTCATTAATAAAATAATAACCATAAACTCTCTCAATAAACGATGAGATTATAGAAATAAACTATTATAACCATTGATATGTTTAATCATAATCCCGAAGAAATAATAACATTAAATGAATATTAAAATATCATGAAAATAAGGATATTCATAATATAACATGTCCAAGGGAAGTATATAAACATTGTTAAATAATTTAGGTTCATAACATAGAAAGTGTCTCTAAGAATGAATATTGACACAAAATTACCTTATTGATTTAAAAATATTTGAATCATAAACCACATGAAAGAGAGTTCATAAAATTTATGTTTAAATACCCAAAAATATATATATATGGAATATATATTTCATTCTTCGTCATTATATACACCACACAAATTATAATAGCATTGAATATGGAAGAAGGCTCTCAGAAATATAAGCGATACAAGAAATCCCCTTATTACATGAGTTACTTTCGATTCATGATTCCCATGAAATAATTACAGAAATTGAATAATTTCAAATCATTAAATAAATTTATTTCATTATGTAAAATTTCTTATGGCATTATATAGACCACATAAATCAAATGGGTGGTGAGTTTGGAATGTATCTCTGGAATATGAGTAAGTGAGATTTAATTCCCAAAAATTAAGTCTTGGAGCTCATAATACTTGTTCAATCCTCATGAATAATAAATATTAGTTTATTATAAATTTACCAAAAAACCAAATTCTTTTATATGATAACATATATCATTTACTTGTGGCTTTAAAGTTCCCATTTATTAATAATTCCATGTTAACGTTATGTTTTGGGTAAAAATTTCCTTGTTTTACATATATGTTTTGAGTTGTTATTATTCATCCTCTTTCTACGATCACAATTTTTATATTTAAATAATGTAAACCATGATATAAATATAATATTTATTCATTATATTTTTATTACTAATAGTCTATAAATAATATAAAGTCAAAATTAAATACACCATTCAAAGAGATGGTAGGTCTTACGTACACATGATTTCCATTTTCATTCTCTTTCCATTTTGAATGAAATAATGTATAATATATATGTGTGTGTGTGTGTGTGTGTGTTTTAGTGTGTATTTGTGAGACTATATTATCATTATAGTATCATTATTATTTAATATATTACTCATATCTTTTTTAAATCCAATCATAATACATTCCATGTAATGTGTGAACAACCCACAGTGCTTTGAGGTGGTGGTTGTGCACACGTGCACAATACAAGTCATCGTAGTCCCAAAAAATGAAATCATGAAGGTATTTATTATATAATAATTTCATAAGAATAAATACATCATAAATATCATATATATAATATTAAAATAGTATGTACGTCACTATTCACAACCTTTATAGGTGTTAATGGAAGAATGAACGACATTGGTTTTCCTGAAGATAGTCTGTCATGCACACAAATGATTATTGTGTATCTCATTTGATGGAAGTGTGTGAAGGAATAGTTCATAACCTTAAAATAAAATAATAAAATAATATTTTTTATACTAAGGTTATTTTATAACAAATATATTATAAGAATTTTGGAGTGTAGAATGAAATAAAATAAATGTTCTTGTTGAAGAACATCACATCTTTTCCAAGTAACTCCTTTTTGTTTATACCAAAATCCTTCCACGATTTTTTATTCCCAATGTGAGGATTCTAGGATGAAAGGATTGATTTTTAGATATTATTTGGTTATAGTTTGGATGAAACAAAGTAGTTGGATAGGTGAGATGAAAGGGGATAAGTGGTGGCCTTTTTTAAAAGGGGGAATGTACACACTTGGAATTTTTGAAAAGAATTGTGTGCTCCCCTACATTTTTACTAACCAAGAGGCTTAAATAACATAAATTATTAGATTAATAAATGTATAATTTAGAAATATGTATATAGAATTTTTTTCACATGTGAAGTGTCATCTTTAACCTTATATTCCATGTTTAGTCTTTAAGTAAACTTTTTTGTAACATAATCATTGTAATAAGATCTAACTTCTTTATCTAAACACATTGGGGAAAAATTAATTTGGACTTATTAGAAATTAGAAATTATTCTGATTCCAAATTTTTAATCCATTTTTCTAATTCAAATAAAATTTGTGGTATGAATTAATTTAAAATTAATCCTACATATGGGATGAGACGACACGTTTTTAACTTAAAAATGTTGAAATGTTTGAATTCTTTTTATATCCAATTTCAATGTAAAATTGATTCCAATGGCCAAAATTGGATTAATATATTTATAATTTATATAAATATAATTTAAAACCATAAATTAATATAGTTCAAATATATAAATAAATTATAATACATGTCAGTTTTGAAATTAAAATTTAGTGTTATTCACTATTCATTAAAAATAAAACTTCTCAGACAAATACGAAAAAATAAACCAAAGTAAATATTGATATTGATATTTCAAAAATTAATTTCTTTTTTAAAATATAATTTATAAAAGCATCATAAATTATATATAAAATATGATATTCATTAAAATCCAGTTAAATTACCTTTAATAAAAAAATATCCTTATGCATAAAATTGGATTTATACTCATATCATGTCATGAAAACACATAATATTAATGTTAAATAGTTTTTGGAATAAATTATTTTAATTCCATTTAAATAATTCAAAAAAAAATTTGGTTTAATCTATTAGTATAAATTTTTTTTACACAGAAACAATAGTTATCTTGTAAATGAATTTGTTTATTTCAAAATATTTCTTACTTTTAGTTATAAATAATTGATAGTGAAAGAAATAATTGTATATACATGTGTAAATTTTATTTCCATAATTTATTTAATATAACTCACATATTTCATTATAATGTCTAGGGGATAACTATAATAATATATTAAAAATAACATGAATTTTATATTTTAGTTCTGTAAAACATGGTCTTACATGTAACAAAAGCTATAATAAGAACTCAACATTGTGAATAACATGATCCAAACATTTTGTTGTGTGTATCACATGAAAATATATGTTTTTCACGTAACAAAATATAATATTTTTTCTGCATTTAAATAATGTTTAACATGGTGTAGCATGAAGTGCAGACCATCAAAATAATTTAATTTATTTTAAATCAAATAATTCAAAAAAACTCAAGGTGTAACAAATATATATGACATTTGAGTGTGTAATAATTTTGAATATTATTCCAAACACATAAGACAACCCAAAAGAAGATTAAACCTAATCATGGAGGAAGTATTTAAAAGGGAAATTGTAAATTTATTATAATAAAAAACAATCAACCACACTTATGAATCATTATTTGTAAGACCCATCTATATTATCCCCACGAATAATGGAAAAATATTAATTATGTATAAAAATTATGAAATCACCCTTATGAGAGTCCAAAATAATTCAAGAGTTTGAATTTAATTTAGGAATTTTAATCAAGTATCAAATAAATACCATTCCCAATAATATTAATAGACCAAATGATATAAATAATTTTTGGAATAACACATTACTACTTCTTGGGTGTATTTTTAATATATTTAAAAACACATATTACTCATGAAAATAGAGAAAAACTAATTTCACATGTTCTTATGAATAATTTCATACAAAATAAAGACATTTTATTTTTTAATTATATTGGAACATTCTAAATATATATAGTAAGAATATTTTATGACTTGATAGAATATTTTTATAAAGTGTTCCAAGATTTCATCATTTCTTTAGAAATTACTTTGACCATGGGTCATTAAATTTTGGAGAAGTCTTGAAAAAATAAATTGAAACAGAAATTGTGTAACATTTTTAAAATATTAATTTGATGTTGGAAAAATGGATTATTTTAGGTGAAATTATTTCATTGAGTAGAATTGATTCATAAAATAATATGAAATAAATCATCAAAACCATTAAATACCCCACCCGTGTAAATATGTTAGGGCATTTCTAGAGCATGTTGGAATTTACATGTTGTTCATATTGGATTACAGTCATTTAGATTTTCCAATATAGATTCTTCATATGAAAGATATTATGTTTTTGTTTAAGTAATGATGATTGAAATCATTTAATGAGTGTAATTTCAAGTTGAAATCGCTACTAGTGATTCCAAAAAATTAATTTGAACTCCCTTATGAGCTAATTATTTATAATTAAAATTGTATTGTGAGATTAAACCAAATATATTGGATTAAATAAAAAAATATTAGGAATAACTTACGATTTCAATACATTGGAATATTTTCAATGAAAAGTCATAACCATTAATAATAATTTTATAAAAATTCTATTTAATTTAGAGATATATAGAACATTTTTTCTTAGAACAAATACAATAACATGTTTTGATCATGTACTACGGTATTAATATTGAACAGGGGTGAAACTAAATTAATTTTATTAAGATGGATATTTCTACCTCAAGATTTAGATTTATAAATTATGTAAACAATACGAACAAAGTGGTAAGTGGAAAACTACATGAGTTGGCTACCCATTACTATAAAGGTAGTAACTTCATATAATGATCCCATCAATGATCACGTTCAAATTGAAAAATCTTTTTGAAAAAAAATTACGATTGATGATATGCTGCCATGATCAACATTTAAGTTATATCTAAACCCCATTCACATATCAATACACACAAAATTACAATATATATATATGGATAGATAAATATTTTTTGTTTATGATGATCCAAATATTTGTATAATCAAAATTTATATATTAATTATAAGGTGTTTAACTAATATATTACATAAAACTTGATTCATTGTAAATATATCAAAAGAGATGAAAATGAATTAAATTCCCAAAAACTGTTTGTGAAATATTTGATGTATGGAGTGTGGAATTTATAAGCACATTTCCCATTTCTTATAGGTACTAATGCAAATTTATGATCATCAATGATGAATCTATGTGTGTGGAAGAAAAAACCACCTAGACGAATGATTCACCTTTTATTTCAGATTTTTTTCAGATCAGATTAATTATATAGATTTTGAATCCCCATGGGTATCATTAGTGAGAAAATAACACACTTATAATCTAGAAACAAGTAAAAAATTTGGTTATATCCACAGTCCAAAACCATGGTTATTGGTGTAAAAACTATGTATATAATTTTTTTCCATGGTTTCAATGGTCTTTGGAATGTACTGGCATGGGATCGGGGCACCAACACCTATAGCCACAGATTTAGAAACTATGTGAATAGCCAACCTGGTTATCCACCATTCCAATAGGGCTATAACCCCAGTGTAAACCATGGATATATGTTCTATTACCATGGTGTAAAACCATGGTTATAGAACTTTTATACCATGTCCATAGGTGGAAAATAAATTTCATACAATGGGATTCGATCTCCATACAACCATCGTAGGTAGAAAGCAACATTACCACTACACTAGAAGAAACTTATGGTATATAAATATATATTATGTTTTATATATATATCTTTAAAAACCATGGAAATAGGATAAAAATAGTGGCGATATGTCTTAACACCGAATTCCCACCAAAAAAATTTCCCTTCATTTTGGAAGGAATCCTAAGCCATGGTTTACGAAAACTATGTCTATAGGTATAGTATGTAGAAATGTTTTTATAGAACCATGGTTATGTACTTTGAAGAAGTATTTGTAGCCACAGATAAAGAAAACTATAGCTATAGACTAACCCTATTAAAATAGGTTTAAAAAAAATATGGCTATAGACTAGACATAAATACATAAATACATATAGTCACGGTTTTGGGAAACTAGAGATGTAGGTCTATGGCTATAGCTTAGTGTTTTAGTAGTGAGAAGCATGAAATCCTTTATAAAAACATATAGAGTGAGACACAAAACTTATAAACCATATAACCCCCATACTAATTGAATTTTTGATTTTAACATGATAAAATGTGAAGGTATTATTAGGAACAATATAAATATTAAAATTAATGATTTAACAAAAAATGATGGAATACATTTTAATAGATAGAATGCAGAAATGTGTCTGTGCAGGAGAGTTTAACGGAAAATTTATAAAATCCCAATGTAATTAATAAATAAAGAAAGTTTTATATTGAAAACATTAAACATGGACATGGAGGAAGGTACATATCAATTTAATCTTTAATAACATGATTTGTATTATATTCAAAGAGTAGACTTTGAGAATGATAGAATATTCAAGGAGAAAAAGGTTGATTTTTGATAAGGTAATATAGAATAAAGACTTCAACCCCATGGAAAATGTGTTAATTTATATCTCTAAATTTAAATTTATTCTAGGTTTGGTTTATTTTAGAATGAAAATAAACTTTATTGATTCTAATTTTATACATTATTGTGTACTTAAAATCACTATAGATATATCAATTTATAAATTGTCTTTGAAAAAATAGGTAGTGTAAAATTATAATGAGAGATATTTTTATAAGCAACTATTGGTGATTCGTATCCTCAATACATTCTAAAAATTAATCAAACAACTCATCCTTCTAATTAAAAAAGTTAACATATACCATATTTTGTAACCTATTAAGAATTATCAAATCTAGTAAAATTCATTAAATACATGTCATGAATTATGTGTGGGGGATATGACATTTGTTTAGTTTTGGAATTTTTATCACTTTTTAAGTTCCTTATTGTTTTTTTGGGTGTGTTTTGAAAATTT
Organism: Viscum album; assembly: GCA_963277665.1. NCBI lineage: Eukaryota > Viridiplantae > Streptophyta > Magnoliopsida > Santalales > Viscaceae > Viscum > Viscum album. The sequence continues at coordinate 577,254,982 of OY728120.1, forward strand.
TCAATCTAAATTGAGAACCATTGAAAGAGATTGTATAGTGAAAAATTTGGGTAAATTGTTTTTTTTAACTGGGTAAATTAATCTTAAATAAAAAGAATTTTGGTGAATCAAATTTTTACATAAGATCACTAGATATATGAATTCAATCTTAGATGAATTGTATGATAAAAAATGTTACAAATCAGGGAGCCTAACTATAATAAATATTTCTAAATTCTATGAATTATACTAAAATGATTAAATGGGACAAGATCTATAAATCCTCTAAATATAATATCAGTAAGTCATCGAAGACATCAATAAGAGTTATGATGACATGATATATGTCTTCTTGAACATTTATTACTTCAATAGATAATAAAAAATAGATCTAGGGAGTGGATTTTGTTGTCATGGTTTATTTCTAGGTCATCTACACTCATTATATATGTTCATTATACAAACATGTGTGTGAAACATTCAATTACTGATTAATTTTTATAAGGGGTGGACCAAGTTAAGGATAATCTCAAATAAATAATGAGAAATTAATGTATAAGAAAGTTTTATTGGTTGTATCATGGATTTTTTTACTTTTTATGTGGATAATGAACTAGTGAAATATGGATTTTGAAATGTAGTGACTATTGGGAATGTGATTCAAAAAATCTATTTTCACCTAAAATTTATGTCTCTAAGGAAGTAACATGAATGTATATTAAGCTTTATGGATATATGGAATGTGATTTATAAGGTATGAGAAATATTTAATGTGTGGGGAATGTGGTTCATGTAAATTATTCATCTTATTATATTCACAATGGATTTAATTTATTCCATTACATATTTTAGGAGAAATGATTATATGAGGTTTTTAGTGTTACCCTTTATTTCATTAATTTAGTATATATTGTTTCAACTAGATAATCATCGAATATAATGTGTTAAATCATTAATTTTAGAGTTAATTAAAGGACTATAAATTCATAATACATCAATTTATTAATATTAATAATGGGGATAAATCATTGGAAACAATGGAAAATTTTGTAATTGGGATTTGTAAGAATAATTCAAGTTTTGAGTAGGCTACAGAAGATTAAAATTATACTCATTCCATGGACTAGAAGTATATCTAGTGAAAAATGTGAGATTATGGAAGTGATTAATTCTATGTTCAGTAGCCTACATGTTATCATTTCTTAATTTGAGGTTATTCCACATTTCTAATGAAAACTCATGAATAACTGTGTAAGAATTAATGTGGAATATTGTATATCCTAATAATTCACTTCCACCTCAATATAGTCATATCTTCTTAATTACATTGTTTTTTTATTTATAGAATAATATACATGAATTTAACCTGAACTATAATGATTCAAAAAAATATTGGGAAAACAGTCAGGATAATATCATGTTCCAAAGCTGTCAAAAAACTCCCACATTTCACACATTCTACTCCCAACACAATCTAGTGGGCCAATACACATTATAAAATAGATTCTATTCTCTCTTTGTTAAAATACTCTATCTAGGGAAATATGAAAATGCAGGTGACATTGTATATTACATTTAGTTATTTTTTTCAAAACATTTTAATTCTACTTATGAGATAATGATACTCATGTCACATCTCAAATATACATTCTCAATCCAAAATAATATCAATATTCAAGGAATGTTCCATTATTTCTCCAATAAAATCCAAATAAAGAAACCCTTAGAGTAAATTATATATCCAATAGTATGTGAGGATATATCATACGATACATTTAAACAAGTTTACTCTTAGTGATTAATATTAAAAAAAATTAATATTCTAAAACCCAACATCATTGAAAATTTAGAATAAATCATATAGTCTAAACATACGTTGAAAATTTCCTAATTGTAATAGAAATGTGGATATATATTTAGACTTTATGGTGTCCATATTTAGAACATAAAATATGGTGTCAAGAAATATGGAAAATTCAATTCATATTATCTAGGCTAAGACTTAAAACCCGCAATAGAGTGGGTATGTGGGAAATGATATATGGGGGATAGGGATATTTTGAGATTAAAGAACATGGTATTCTATTTTCCATTAAAAATAAATGTGTTTATGAAACATGTAATTTTTTGACGAAACTTTATATAATATGGATATAACCATAAATAAGTATAAGTTAGAAAAAAGGTTTTAAATTATTCTTCAAAATTATCAAGTCGTTCAAAATACTATATTTTAGTTTCTTTTAATTCAATATATATGAATTTCATTTTTCACATCTTGGTATAAAAAATAAATCATTTATTTTTCTAGTGGGGAAGATCTATATATATTTTGGATTTTAATACATTCAATGTCTCATATAAGTTTTTAATCTTAATTTCAACTATATATTCCTGGTTTTTTCTATTATAATAAATATTTATATAATTTTTTACTTTTACCCTAGATAGTTATTCAAATTCTCTCATCACTCTTCCAATCCCTTATATAATATAATATGAGTGATTTAGTGGTTATTTGAAATGTTGGTAATTAGAAAGTGTTTAAAAGGAACAGTCTCACCATTATCTATCTAATATCAACATCTCCATATTTAAGGGTTCTTAAATAGTTGAGTTTGAGTTATCAATTACGGTATTTGATGATTGGTCTTTTCTATCCCTGGCATATATGAAGGATGATCAGTATATCATAATGATCATAGAATTGAAACTCACCATCAGCAAAAAATAATGGTGAGGATATTACAATTCATGAAACCTCATTAAAAATTATAAAGAGATATTTTTATATAAATTTTGGATCCTTGAAATACTTGCACTAGAATTTCAACCTTTGGATAAATCATTGATATATTATCTTAATAATATCTATTACTCTTTTGTGTATCTACATAAACAATAATTGTTAATCCGTGAATGATGTTTCTATATATATTAGATTAGATTCTCATCTTCCCTTAACTATTTATAAATGGTATGTTTTGAAATTTTATTCTAACTTGTTATATATAATATTCATATCAAAATCCTGGTGTATAAAAACCCAAAAAATGATTCAGGGATTTGAATCACCCCATATTATCAAATATTTAAAAACATTTTGGTAAGTTAATACAGAAACTATTGTACCCATGGTGTATGGTTTAATGTTTTCTATTTAATAATCAGCTGAAACCACATCATTATCATTATAAAAGTAATTTTTCTGTTCTCAGTTCGATAGATTTAGTGAGTAATATATGATTTTTTCCCTTCCTTTATATATATAGGAACAACACAAATTGAAAATTCACTATCATCAAAAATAATAAGAAATTTAATTCATAAATCATTTGAAATAATAATATGTGTCGTGATAAAATTATATTATTTTAATTTAAAATCATCAATGAAGTATTTATTTAAATTTAATAGGGAACCTTTATATATACTAGGTAAAATCGGTCTAAAAATTAAAAAATTCATAGGTAAAATTTTTGTACAATAAATTACAACCCATGAAACATATTACATTATTTTGTGATTTGTTTTGTGGTATATTTCCAAAAAAAATCTCCTTATCTTTATTAACAGGTATCAATTCTTTATAAATATTATTCCCAAATAAAATATCTTATTAAGTTATATAAATAAAACCCTCCCAAATTGAAAACAAATATTCATCCTAAATTGTCTTTAAAACCATATAAAAAGTTGATATGCACTCTTAAAATATATCAATAATGATAGAAAATTCATCTAATAAAATCAATATAATTTTCAAAACCAAATCTTATAGTATTTCCATTTTATAACTATAGAATGTTTCCTGGGATTTGCATATCCCAAAAAGAAATATTATATAGAAAAAAATTATACATGGTTAAATATAGTTTTATTTCCAACCTTATGAGTAATGGAAACATGGTTATATATTGAGTAACCATTCATGAAAATTAGATTACATTCCCTACCCATATCTTCAATATTTAATCACATAAGGGTAATGAAAAGATATTGTCCAAAGTTGTTCCATTCAACTTCTTATAATCAATAAATTATCTCAAACTAGTAACAATTGATTTTTTTATGAGATCACTTTTAACATTTACCACTATTATTATTCCACCCATATTGGGTACCACATGGATTAAACTAAACCAAGAAAATTATAAAAGAGGATACATTATTCCAAAATAAACACACATAATTAACAAAGTGATGGATTCCTACTTCATGTTAGGACTCAATACTTTATGGCACTTGACTCATGGTTAGTGTCTAGTTAAATCAGAATAATGTTTATAGACATGAATTCCAATATTAAATTTATTTGTAACATTGTAATATCAAAATATATTTTCTATATATAAATAACTTTCAAAATATTATACCTCTTTTTTTATTGTATTGATGAATTATCATTGAAAGTGTGTTTTTCTTTTCAAAACTTTCATATGTCAAATTATATGGAAGAGTGCTCATTTTATAATTAGGTGGTTACTCAACTAAATAATTTGTTTTTTTCTTACAAGAAGTAACTCTTCAATAACCCTCTTAAAAAATTAAAATTCTAATTGTATCTGACTTAAAATCATTTTCTCCTCTATTGATCCAGATTGTGAAAGGTTGTGAAAAATTAGTGAAATTTGAATATTTTCCTATAGAGAAATTAATGTTTTGGGAATTATGATTTGAAATGGGGATCCATATATTGAAAAATCTATATGATATGTTTTAGGATGTCATTATAGTAAAAAAATATATTTTAAGTTATTATTTGAATAATAAAGCAGGGTTGAGGTGGTCTTGTGATTAGGATAGGAAATACTGATATCTTAATCCAGTGATAATAGATGATTGTTTCATGAAGAGTGGTTGGTATAGGTGATAATGATAAGAAAAAGTATGTCACACCTTGAACTATGGGTTTAATGTGATATTGGCATATGTTTGGGTTTTTTATAAAGGAAAAAAAACCTTAAATGGGAAGATAACTCTATGACTAAGGTGTCATTACAATAATGAAGATTATATTAGAGTTTTTGTAAAAGGAAAGACTCTTATATATTGTTTCAATTCGGTGATGCTGGGTTTATTTAATTTTGGTGATTATTATGTATAAGTTAGAGGTCAATTACATTTTTTATTTAGGATTTTCATAGAAGAGTATCTTCATGTTGGGGACTATATAGGTCATATCATGAAGATGATCATTGTGTATCATAGTGGTAAATGTACCCCATGGAATCAAGATTTTATAATTTTGGTTAATAATATAAGGAATATACCATTATTTGACTCAGGTGGAAACACCATTAAGTTAAATAGTATATTTGTTTTAGTTCTCTCTATTGGAGGGTCATCACATTGTGGCATAATGAGGGCATGTCTTGGAAAGATTACGGAAAATGAAATAATTCTATGAGAATTATAGGTTATGTTGTAATTATTATATTTAGGTGTTTCAAAAATAAGAGTAGAAATTTTTTTTCAAGGTTAGTCACATTGAAATTAATGTTGAGTGGGGCATGTGTGGTTGTCCATTTTGGTGTGATATCCCCCTCATTCTATTGTTTGATAGCCCATGGTGAGGATTGATTATTTGGTTTTACCCATTGTGAATCAGGATGTGATTTTTAATTTTCATTTTTAGTATCATTTCTAGTTATTACAAACTGAATTTAGAATCTTTTAATTATTTTCTCACTTATGATTTCACCCTATTTTGGAGGAATATATCCCTCTTTAGGGAGAGTTTTTCTATAGTGGATAAAGTATGTCCTATTAGTATGAATTCAAAAAATATTTTTCTATTTCATAGAGTGTATTTGATTTACAATATATATATAGGGATTTGGAAAAAATGAATTTAATTAACCACCAAGTCTGGTTAATTATTTGGGACTTATATGTTGCTTAATTATGAGGGGTTTTTGGAAGTGGACCATACCCCATTACTTTTGTTTTTGGAATTTTATTGTCAGTCTATGTGTTTTGGAGATTTTTTAGTTTTTACATTAACATTAATAATTAATTAACAATTTTTAATATGTTATTATTTAGATGTTAGGGCTTGAGATGGGTTATTTTGTTAATTGATAATGGTCAGTTTGTATAGGATGACCATTTGTGATGATGGATGATCTTTCCCTTATGTTTATACTTGATTTATATTTCATGTGATATGTGGTCTCTCCACATTATTTTATTTTCCTTGAATTAAATGGAATTATTTTCATTTAATCCCTACGAGTAATAAAAATGTTTCTTGGAAAATCATTGACCATTAAGCGTAGGCTTTTTAAGGCCCTAACCCAAACCACTCTAAAAATAGTATCCCAACTAGTTCAACACAAACCCTCTTCCATGCCTTCCCATATGCCAATGTCCATAAACTAGTGGTGAGGGGTGAGAGGTAACCAATAGAAATTTTATACTCATATAAGAGCTTAACAATAGTGTAAATACAATGCAATTTATAAAAAAAATAAAATAAAAATGTAATTATGTCAAGTGTCGATAAATTAATAATCAACCATACATAGTAAAAATGTATGTACTATAATTTCCACATAAGATCATTCATAGTTGGATCATGTACAAAAAATATTTTTTTAGGATAACATACCATCCTAAACTAGTCATGAGTCCTATCATCTACCATCATCTACCTTCAACATTGATAGTCAAACAACCATAAGAATGTAAAGACCCGTAAAAATCAAGGGAAATTTTTTCTTAATTTTCTTTAGAATTTTACAAGAGCGTGGTTTCAGACGGCACCTGATTCTGAGGCCCGGAGTGCCCGGAATCAATTTCTGAAGTTTGGCTCGGGTACGTTCAGTGAACGAACGAGCGGGAATTCATAACTTTTGATCTGGTGCTCGGAATTGAAATCCGAGGGCACCGATGAACTCGCAGCGCCGATTTTCGCTTAAAGAGACCTTTTCGGAAGTTGCGTTTGTTGCGGGTTGAAAGTTAGTTTTTGGGTTTTTAGTTTAAGTTAAATAAAATTTGTGAAGAACAAATTTTATTTTAACTAGATAAATCCTACCAAAGGGAGTTGGGAGTGGGACCCACATCCACTTAACCTCCCTTGGGAGGATTAAATGTGGTGGGGCCCACACGAACCCCAACTCCTCAAATTCTCTCAAAACCTCCCCTTTAACCCATTTCAATTAATGTTGACAACTTGGCTTAATTAATTGAAGAGGGTTAATTTAAATTTCAAACCTTTGAAATTCTAAGAGGAGGGTTGTGTAATAAAATAAGCTTAAGCTTATTTTATTTTTTTGGGTTGGTTTCCTTTGTTCTTGAGAGGATTTTGAGAGCTTCTCCTTCATCTTCAAGCCTTGACGAAGAACGCTCAACTTGACGAAGAACGCTCAAGTTCCGACGAAGAACGCCGCTCCTCTCTTCTTCGTCTTCCGTGTCAACGAGAGGGAACGCCGCTTCCTCCTCGGACTCCCTTCGTCGGTATATGAAGATTCGCCGACGACGTATCACATCGGACGCACCTCTTCGTCATCGGATTTGACGAACGACGACCGCGACGCCCGACCTCCGCGACGTTGTCTTCCGCGGGTCGTTGTCAAATCTTCGAACCTATACCCGAGGTAGGGGTTGTTGATTTATTGTTTAATTATTTCGTTCTTGATCGTGGATCTAGCATGTCTAACGTGAGGCAATTGAATATTTTAAGTTGTGTTATTATTTAACGTGAGGGGGGCCGGACCACATGAACATGGCCGAACCCCCTCCATCGTTCATGCTGTTTTATCTTGCGGGTGGAAGCAAGGTGGCATGGTGCCGTCGCACCACGCGGATAATTGAATGTTTATCTTGCGTGACGTCGTCGCGCGCTCTTCAAGAACGCGACGCCGCCGCGCCACATCAAGGGGAATCGAAGGCGCGGCGGAGGGGTGTGGTGCCGTCGCACCGCGCCGGACGACGAACACCGCGGCCGGTTCCGGGCCATGGCGGAATTAGAAGACCGGCGGCCGGGCCGCCGGCGTCGGAAGTCGAAGAGGGGACCGGATTTTCCGGTCCCGTTGGAGAAAACCGGCCGGCCAGCTGGCCGACCGGATGGTAATGAACCGGGGGAAATTAATCCCCCGTCCAGCTCAAAAAACCCCCTCATAAAGAGGGGGGCGGTTTCCATGAAGAGGGGGGTAGCAGCCCCCCGGTTTTTCCTCAAGCCGGCCCCCACGTGGGGGCCGTTTTTTTTTTTGCAATGGGCGCGGTATTTAGCCACGCCGCCAACCAAAACAAGCGGGGGGCTTTGCCCCCCCCCCCCCCCCCGCGTGCAGCCTCCGTGCGGCGCCAGGCCGCCGCGGCTCCCGCGCCGCCGCGCTGCCGGCCGGCCGGGCCGGGTTGGGTCGACCCGGTTCGGGCCGACCCAGGGGGGTCGGGCCGGGTCGCCCCGGACCCGGACCCCCCGTTTCGAATCGTTTTCGGTCTTTTGGCCATAACTTGAGCCACTGACCTCCGATCGACCAACCGTCTACGGCAACACGATCCTTGGATCGAGACGGTCGTTTCGGTATATCGCACTCAAGGTTTCGGATTACTTTGAGTTCGGCCGGGTTGGTTCGTTCACGAAACCAACCGGGCCTTCGGAGCGGAAACGCTCATATCTTGAGCTACGGACGTCCGATTGACGTGTCGTCTGCTGTGTTATGTTCCTCTTAGTGAGACGGATCTTTTGGCATACTCCGCCCGAGGTTTGGACGCAGGAGGAGTACGGTCGGGTTGGTTTTGCCTTAAAACCCAACCGGGCCCCGGGGACGAAAATGTCAATAACTCTCAGACCGGGCGTCCGATCGACGCGCCGTCTGTTGCGTTGAGTTCCTGTTGACGATACGGAACGTTTGGATACATCATCTCTGGACTTTGTGTCAGTTGATGTATCAGCCACTCGGCTCGTGGAGCAGACCCTCCGAACGAGCTTGCTATGTGCGGGAACCCTAGTGCTGGCTGCGACTGTTGCTGTGACTACTACTGCTACTGTGACTTCGACGACGACGACTACAGCACTCAGCGATCCTACGTGGATCAGTGCTACAGGTCTTGTGTGGGCCCGATCCTGTGTGGATTCGACGACGACGACTTCAGCACTCAGCGATCATACGTGGATCAGTGCTACAGGTCCTGTGTGGGCCCGATCCTGTGTGGGTCCGATCCTGTGTGGGTCCTTGCGCTCATCGGTCCTGTGTGAACCAGCGCCTACAGGTCCTGTGTGGGCCCGATCCTGTGTGGGTCTTTTGCGGGGGTTAGTTACCTATCGATCCTTCGTGGGTCCGACGACTTAGATGGATCAGTGATCATCTTTATCGTCTTCTGAAGAAGTATACCTGTGTGAGCTGGAACCTATTGCTTTCCTGTGTGGATTGTGTTGTGCAATCCTGTGTGGATTACGTTTTGCTTTCCTGTGTGGATTGTGTTGTGCAATCCTGTGTGGATTACGTTTTGCTTTCCTGCGTGGATTGTGTTGTGCAATCCTGTGTGGATTACGTTTTGCATTCCTGTGTGGATTGTGTTGTGCAATCCTGTGTGGATTACGTTTTTCTTTCCTGTGTGGATTGTGTTGTGCAATCCTGTGTGGATTACGTTTTTCTTCCCTGTGTGGAATACGTTTACTTTCCTGTGTGGACTGAGTTGTACTTGGGCTCGAAGGTTGGAGCGTATTTGAAATTGATGACATAGGTATATGTATGGGCATATACCTAAGCAGTGTCGGTTGTTACTTCGTGATTGTACCTTTCTTCGTGGTTTATCCTTTGTGGATTTGAGAGACCTCCAGGGGTTTCGAGGTCCCTACCGAGTAGCTTATACTCACCCCTGCACGGGCTTTGCCCGCACTACGTTGTGTTGGTTGCAGACGATGGACAGCGTTGACCTTAGCCGAGGCTTGCAGAGCGGGACGGTACCCGGAGGTGGACCACTGGGCGGGACATGCTCGGAGCGGACGGCGTGACCCGTGGAGCAGTGGAGCTATCTGTACCCACCCTTCAGGTGGGATTTCCGGTGGACATCTTGGCGTAGCGGCTTTTACTTTTCAGTTGCTGTTTTCCCTTTCGAGTTGTACATTACTTTCAGTTTGGGTTTGTATACTGGCCCATTTACTTTTCCGCACTTTCAGTTGTACTCTCCTTTTGTTTAGTGTTTACTTTCCACTTGCTTACTCTGTGGTGTTTGTTTACTTTACAAAGGCAATGCCTTCCCTTTTTACAGGGATTTACGCCTTGGTGCTAGTCGCCAGCCCCTGGCCTATGGAAGGCGGGCTTGGGGTAGTCACGGCACGGACCCCGAGGGCGGGTCGTGACAAATTGGTATCAAAGGAGTTCGGTTCTACCGCGAACTCTGATCTTTTCTATGTGAAGCAATAATGTTTAGCTTATTGAGTGTGGTTATTGTTAGGCGGAAGAAAAGCGAGGAATAATGGCAAGAGGGGGGGTGAATTGCCTTTTAAAAATTGATTGACAATTTAAAAACAAATATCAAAGTGCAGCGGAAAAAGAGGCAATCACACAAGAAATTGATAACGGAGTTCGGCCAAAACCCGGCCTACGTCTCCGCTCCCAACTCAACCGTTGAGAGATTCCTACCGCTTGCTTTTCAATGGTTTTAGCAAGAAACCCACTAGGCTTTGAGGTAGCACTAGGACCTATTACAGCTTGCTTTTTGTGGTTTAGCAAGAACCCACTTGCTTTTGATGGTTTAGCAAGAACCCACTAGCCTTTTTAACGGGTGAAGGCTAGCTCACCGAAACACAAGCCTTTTAAAAGGAAAGGCTTGAAGAAACCTCTTCACACCTTAATGGTGGTGTGAGAACCCAAAGAAAGGGAGATGAGAAAAGAGTTTGGGGTTTGTAGGCACAAACCCAATTTTAAAGCTCAAAATGAATAAAACACCAAAAACCGTAATTGGAGAAGTCTTGGGCGCCTTTGATTGATTGGAGATGTTGAAGGCCGCTTCCAATCTTCTTTGGAGGAGCTCCTTGGGTGTGGAAGTTGTTGGAGCTAGGTGGGTTCCTTTGAGGAAGTCCGCCGGAGGTACGCCAAATGATCCAAAATATGTCCGTTGGCTTCGTATATGTTCCGGTAGTTGTCCGGGGCTTCCTTGGCCTTTATTTATAGGCATGGAACCCTTGGGGAGGCTTCGGAGCCGTTGGAGAGGCTAAAAGAGCCGTTGGGAGCCAAGTGGGCCAGCCTGGTCAAACTGCAACGGCTAGTTTGACTGGCTCCACCGGCTGGCCGGTACAGTCCCACCGGTTGGCCGGTGTTTGCAAAAAGGCATTGGATTCCTGTCCAGGGGCCACCGGTCGACCGGTGCCAGAGCCACCGGCTGGCCGGTGGTGAGGCAGTAGCCTTCACTATTTGGAGAGGGTGCCACCGGCTGGCCGGTGCTGAGGCCACCGGCTGGCCGGTGGGGAGGCAGTGGCTCCCTCTTGATTGCAGGTGCCACCGGCTGGCCGCTGGTGTGCCACCGGTTGGCCGGTGGACTGAATTTCAGTCCACTCCTTGTCCTTTCTTGGGCCAAACTTTTGGCAATCAAGTGCCTATCATCCACAACACTTAAACACAATGTTAAACACATATTAAAGTGATTGTGATCATGAAAATCAAAGAGTGTGGGGTACAACAATCTCCCCCTATTTTGATGATCACAATCACTTATCTAAGCAATGTAAAAACTTAAAAGAAAGGCATGATTTAAATGATAAATTGAAAATAAATACTAAGCATGAGAGAAAAGATTCTCCCCCAATCAATCAAGAAATTCTCCCCCTTTGTGATTATCAAAATAGCTCGGGGCATAAAACTTGATTGAGGGAAATTTTGAAAAACAAGAGATGGGATTTGAAAATCAATTGAAATTTTGGAAATTGAAAGATTTGAATCAAAAATTGAATAACAGTTTGAATTGAAAGTTTTGAATCAAAAACCAATTGAATTTTGAAATTTGAAACCAAGAGTTGAAATTGAAAGTTTGAATAAAATTTGAAAATGAAAAGCTTAAACAATCCTAACTCCCCCTAAATAAAAACAATAAATCACCGGGGAAAGGAAACTATTTTTGGCCCGGAGAGACTTGCAAGAAGGGATTTTTCAATCCAAACTTGTCTCATAGCGGGTCTTCTCCTATAGAATTCATCGGAAAAGAAAAAAGACTTGGGTTGGCCGTACCGGGCATTTTTGCAATCACACTCATAAATGAGGTGCCCGGGTTTTTTGCAATAGTTACAAAATTTAAAGCTAGAGCTCCCCCTTACAAAAACAGTGGGTGCATGGGAGGAGGAAGCTTGCTTGGAATAGCCAAGCCCTTGGGTGGTTCGGGAAACGCGTTGGGAACCAAGTAAATTGTTCAAATTTTGTTCCCCTTGGGTGAACTTGGCTAAAGATTCCCTTAGGTCTTTAATGGTTGATTCCAAAGAATCAACATCGGGAAAATTTTGGATTTTTAGGGAGAGTTCCTCCTTCTCTTTGAGAAGTTGGTCTTTTTCGGAGGAAAGTTTTTTGAAAGACTTTTTTAAAGCAACGAATTTTGAAGATAGAGTATGAAAACCTTTTTCCAATTGATCTCTTGCATATTGGAGATCCTCATAAGACATATGATTGAAAGAATTTGAATTTGAAGAACAAGAGGATGAGGAAGAGGAAGAAGAGGAGGAAGATACCTCATGTTTTGCCATTAGGCATTTTTTACCTTGGTCGCTCGAGGAGAAGGAGGAGAATGAAGAGGTGGAGCTATCACTCCATGTTTCCTTTGAAGCCTTCTTCTTCCCCTTTTTCTTGGCCCTTTTCTTGTGACGTGGGCAAGCGGGTACGGATTTTGCCTCGGGTTCTGGCTTTTGAGCGGGTTCTTGCTTTTGAGCCATGCTAGTACCTTCATGGGTTAGCTCTAAACATTTCCAAATATCATGTGAAGATGTGCAAGAAGAAATATGATCAAAAACATTTCGGTCAAGACCACAATGTAGAGCATTCATGGCTTTGCCATCAAGCTCGAAATTTGCAATGTCAGCGGGGGTCCATTGAGATTCATCGGGAGAAGAAAGGGTGAAACCATGCATGACAATTTTAAAAATAGGATAACCAATGCTTTTAAGAAATGTGGTCATGCGGGTTTTCCAAAAAGAATAATCGGCTCCATCAAAGAATGGAGCACGGTCCAAAGAAAAACCTTCGGGGGCGTAAGAGGTTGAAGCGGTAGAAGCCATCAAAAAGGATCTTTAATTTGAAACCGGTTAGGGAATTATTCAAATACGTCCTCTGATACCAATTGTTAGGCGGAAGAAAAGCGAGGAATAATGGCAAGAGGGGGGGTGAATTGCCTTTTAAAAATTGATTGACAATTTAAAAACAAATATCAAAGTGCAGCGGAAAAAAGAGGCAATCACACAAGAAATTGATAACGGAGTTCGGCCAAAACCCGGCCTACGTCTCTGCTCCCAACTCAACCGTTGAGAGATTCCTACCGCTTGCTTTTCAATGGTTTTAGCAAGAAACCCACTAGGCTTTGAGGTAGCACTAGGACCTATTACAGCTTGCTTTTTGTGGTTTAGCAAGAACCCACTTGCTTTTGATGGTTTAGCAAGAACCCACTAGCCTTTTTAACGGGTGAAGGCTAGCTCACCGAAACACAAGCCTTTTAAAAGGAAAGGCTTGAAGAAACCTCTTCACACCTTAATGGTGGTGTGAGAACCCAAAGAAAGGGAGATGAGAAAAGAGTTTGGGGTTTGTAGGCACAAACCCAATTTTAAAGCTCAAAATGAATAAAACACTAAAAACCGTAATTGGAGAAGTCTTGGGCGCCTTTGATTGATTGGAGATGTTGAAGGCTGCTTCCAATCTTCTTTGGAGGAGCTCCTTGGGTGTGGAAGTTGTTGGAGCTAGGTGGGTTCCTTTGAGGAAGTCCGCCGGAGGTACGCCAAATGATCCAAAATATGTCCGTTGGCTTCGTATATGTTCCGGTAGTTGTTCGGGGCTTCCTTGGCCTTTATTTATAGGCATGGAACCCTTGGGGAGGCTTCGGAGCTATTGGAGAGGCTAAAAGAGCCGTTGGGAGCCAAGTGGGCCAGCCTGGTCAAACTGCAACGGCTAGTTTGACTGGCTCCACCGGCTGGCCGTTACAGTCCCACCGGTTGGGCGGTGTTTGCAAAAAGGCATTGGATTCCTGTCCAGGGGCCACCGGTCGACCGGTGCCAGAGCCACCGGCTGGCCGGTGGTGAGGCAGTAGCCTTCACTATTTGGAGAGGGTGCCACCGGCTGGCCGGTGCTGAGGCCACCGGCTGGCCGGTGGGGAGGCAGTGGCTCCCTCTTGATTGCAGGTGCCACCGGCTGGCCGCTGGTGTGCCACCGGTTGGCCGGTGGACTGAATTTCAGTCCACTCCTTGTCCTTTCTTGGGCCAAACTTTTGGCAATCAAGTGCCTATCATCCACAACACTTAAACACAATGTTAAACACATATTAAAGTGATTGTGATCATGAAAATCAAAGAGTGTGGGGTACAACAATCTCCCCCTATTTTGATGATCACAATCACTTATCTAAGCAATGTAAAAACTTAAAAGAAAGGCATGCTTTAAATGATAAATTGAAAATAAATACTAAGCATGAGAGAAAAGATTCTCCCCCAATCAATCAAGAAATTCTCCCCCTTTGTGATTATCAAAATAGCTCGGGGCATAAAACTTGATTGAGGGAAATTTTGAAAAACAAGAGATGGGATTTGAAAATCAATTGAAATTTTGGAAATTGAAAGATTTGAATCAAAAATTGAATAACAGTTTGAATTGAAAGTTTTGAATCAAAAACCAATTGAATTTTGAAATTTGAAACCAAGAGTTGAAATTGAAAGTTTGAATAAAATTTGAAAATGAAAAGCTTAAACAATCCTAACTCCCCCTAAATAAAAACAATAAATCACCGGGGAAAGGAAACTATTTTTGGCCCGGAGAGACTCGCAAGAAGGGATTTTTCAATCCAAACTTGTCTCATAGCGGGTCTTCTCCTATAGAATTCATCGGAAAAGAAAAAAGACTTGGGTTGGCCGTACCGGGCATTTTTGCAATCACACTCATAAATGAGGTGCCCGGGTTTTTTGCAATAGTTACAAAATTTAAAGCTAGAGCTCCCCCTTACAAAAACAGTGGGTGCATGGGAGGAGGAAGCTTGCTTGGAATAGCCAAGCCCTTGGGTGGTTCGGGAAACGCGTTGGGAACCAAGTAAATTGTTCAAATTTTGTTCCCCTTGGGTGAACTTGGCTAAAGATTCCCTTAGGTCTTTAATGGTTGATTCCAAAGAATCAACATCGGGAAAATTTTGGATTTTTAGGGAGAGTTCCTCCTTCTCTTTGAGAAGTTGGTCTTTTTCGGAGGAAAGTTTTTTGAAAGACTTTTTTAAAGCAACGAATTTTGAAGATAGAGTATGAAAACCTTTTTCCAATTGATCTCTTGCATATTGGAGATCCTCATAAGACATATGATTGAAAGAATTTGAATTTGAAGAACAAGAGGATGATGAAGAGGAAGAAGAGGAGGAAGATACCTCATGTTTTGCCATTAGGCATTTTTTACCTTGGTCGCTCGAGGAGAAGGAGGAGAATGAAGAGGTGGAGCTATCACTCCATGTTTCCTTTGAAGCCTTCTTCTTCCCCTTTTTCTTGGCCCTTTTCTTGTGACGTGGGCAAGCGGGTACGGATTTTGCCTCGGGTTCTGGCTTTTGAGCGGGTTCTTGCTTTTGAGCCATGCTAGTACCTTCATGGGTTAGCTCTAAACATTTCCAAATATCATGTGAAGATGTGCAAGAAGAAATATGATCAAAAACATTTCGGTCAAGACCACAATGTAGAGCATTCATGGCTTTGCCATCAAGCTCGAAATTTGCAATGTCAGCGGGGGTCCATTGAGATTCATCGGGAGAAGAAAGGGTGAAACCATGCATGACAATTTTAAAAATAGGATAACCAATGCTTTTAAGAAATGTGGTCATGCGGGTTTTCCAAAAAGAATAATCGGCTCCATCAAAGAATGGAGCACGATCCAAAGAAAAACCTTCGGGGGCGTAAGAGGTTGAAGCGGTAGAAGCCATCAAAAAGGATCTTTAATTTGAAACCGGTTAGGGAATTATTCAAATACGTCCTCTGATACCAATTGTTAGGCGGAAGAAAAGCGAGGAATAATGGCAAGAGGGGGGTGAATTGCCTTTTAAAAATTGATTGACAATTTAAAAACAAATATCAAATTGCAGCGGAAAAAAGAGGCAATCACACAAGAAATTGATAACGGAGTTCGGCCAAAACCCGGCCTACGTCTCCGCTCCCAACTCAACCGTTGAGAGATTCCTACCGCTTGCTTTTCAATGGTTTTAGCAAGAAACCCACTAGGCTTTGAGGTAGCACTAGGACCTATTACAGCTTGCTTTTTGTGGTTTAGCAAGAACCCACTTGCTTTTGATGGTTTAGCAAGAACCCACTAGCCTTTTTAACGGGTGAAGGCTAGCTCACCGAAACACAAGCCTTTTAAAAGGAAAGGCTTGAAGAAACCTCTTCACACCTTAATGGTGGTGTGAGAACCCAAAGAAAGGGAGATGAGAAAAGAGTTTGGGGTTTGTAGTCACAAACCCAATTTTAAAGCTCAAAATGAATAAAACACCAAAAACCGTAATTGGAGAAGTCTTGGGCGCCTTTGATTGATTGGAGATGTTGAAGGCCGCTTCCAAGCTTCTTTGGAGGAGCTCCTTGGGTGTGGAAGTTGTTGGAGCTAGGTGGGTTCCTTTTAGGAAGTCCGCCGGAGGTACGCCAAATGATCCAAAATATGTCCGTTGGCTTCGTATATGTTCCGGTAGTTGTCCGGGGCTTCCTTGGCCTTTATTTATAGGCATGGAACCCTTGGGGAGGCTTCGGAGCCGTTGGAGAGGCTAAAAGAGCCGTTGGGAGCCAAGTGGGCCAGCCTGGTCAAACTGCAACGGCTAGTTTGACTGGCTCCACCGGCTGGCCGGTACAGTCCCACCGGTTGGCCGGTGTTTGAAAAAAGGCATTGGATTCCTGTCCAGGGGCCACCGGTCGACCGGTGCCAGAGCCACCGGCTGGCCGGTGGTGAGGCAGTAGCCTTCACTATTTGGAGAGGGTGCCACCGGCTGGCCGGTGCTGAGGCCACCGGCTGGCCGGTGGGGAGGCAGTGGCTCCCTCTTGATTGCAGGTGCCACCGGCTGGCCGCTGGTGTACCACCGGTTGGCCGGTGGACTGAATTTCAGTCCACTCCTTGTCCTTTCTTGGGCCAAACTTTTGGCAATCAAGTGCCTATCATCCACAACACTTAAACACAATGTTAAACACATATTAAAGTGATTGTGATCATGAAAATCAAAGAGTGTGGGGTACAACAGTTATCAGTCCAGGGAGTCCAGTGTTGGTGCGGCGGCCAACGTATCCGTACACCAAGACCCTGACTTCTGATTTCCGACTTAATGCACGAAAACATTGATTGCGTGTGTGTTTCAAAGTTTTCTTTGTGATTTCTTTGTGTCAGCTCACCAGGTATACTGTTTGACCGTGGCACACCTGTTTCAAATTCAGGATGGCCCCACGACGACAGCCAGCTAGGGTTCCAAGAGTCGAGTGTGACGACAGCCCACCGAGCGACGAGGCCTCGGTGCAGGGACCTTTGTCAGCAGTGGCACCAGTGGTAGCTCTACCCGCCGAGCCCCCGATGCTTCCAGCAGCAGCCGCTGACGATGCACGTCGCCTCAGCGCACTGCATGAGTTTCAGCGCCAGCGACCGCCCAGGTTTTGCGGGGAGACGGATCCCCAGGAAGCAGAGGACTGGCTGGAGGCAGTGGTACGAGTGTTTAGGCTAGTGAGGACACCAGCAGACCTCATGGTGATCCTCGCTGCGAGCCTACTACACGCAGCAGTAGGACGATGGTGGAGCTTGATGCTCCAGGTGCACGATGAGGCATCTCTACTTTGGACGGACTTTGAGAGCCTCTTCCGCTCGAAGTTCGTCCCAGCCACCCTTCGTGCGATGCGTATCCAGGAGCTTCTTCAGCTGCGGCAGGGCAGCATGACGGTCGCTCAGTACTCGGCGAGATTTACTGATCTCTCGCGCTACTCGACCGACATGGTACGGGACCCATTCTTCCGGGCCCGAACCTTTGAGCAGGGTTTGAGACACGAGATCAGGGCATCGCTGATCTCCCTCAGCATACTGACTCAGACAGGAGTACTGGAGCGGGCCCTTCTGACCGAGAGCTTCCTTGCTGAGTCTACACCAGCGCAGCGACCCACCGCAGGGCGGCACGTGGCAGAGTCATCTGCAGCAGGCAGTCGACGGATGACTTAGGGGTCCAGACAGACCAGACCTTCAGGCAGACGACCTCAGGACACTAGCTTAGCAGTGCGGGGCACACAGCGCAGAGCCAGTCTTTCGAGTGGAAGACAGTGCTATGCATGCGGCGGGCAAGGCCACATGGCTCGTGACTGCCCGACCCGCCATGCAGAGGAGCAGCAGACGGTTGAGGAACCACCTAGGCAGAGGCAGAGGTTCGACCATGGCGGTCCGCAGGGAGGAGGCGGACGAGGCAGAGGAGCTGGCCGAGCAGCAGGTGGTAGGCGACGTTTTGAGGCTCTACCACCACCACCACCAGGAGGTCCACCCCGACCACAGGGAGTAGGTGAAGATGCGAGAGCTCAACTTCAGGCAACCGAGGCCTTTGATCATGGAGCTCTGGGAGCTGATGGACAGGAGCAGAACTAGTGGATACATCCTTTGTACTTCTGGTTCCTTGTTGCATTTGTGTAGCATCTTGTATTATGAGCTGCAATAATAAAAGACGCATACCTTTGTGATATTTCGTTCCTGTTCTCTTTCGTGATGTTACTAAGAGGTTCCAGTTTTGGCTGTTGACTTGACCCTCACTTGTGAGACATCTACTGGAGGAGACCCAGTTACCACACACTGATGCCGACAGTGTGACTCAACCCTTGGAGGCGAGAGTAACGGTTGGATCTCTTAGTAGTAGCGTCGAGGCCTTACGACATCATCCTTGGTATGGATTAGTATCATCCATGTTAGGATTGACTGTATTAGGCGAAGAATGTGGTTCATCCAGGGGATGAGACCAGATTTCTCTTATCGGCAAAGAAGAAATCTTGCAGCTCTTGTGGGACCTGAGATGGTCCAGGTCATCCAGGGGCGGATGAGTACAGCTCAGAGCCGGCAGAAGCCTTATGCTGACAGGAGGCGGAGGCCACTGGAGTTCGAGGGTGGTGACCACATCTTCTTGCGGGTCTCACCTCGACGTGGTATTCAGAGGTTTGGCCAAGGCGTCAAGTTATCTCCGCACTTCATCGGACCCTTCCAGGTCCTCAGCAGGATTGGCGAGGTGGCTTATCGGCTGGCTCTGCCACCTCAGTTGCACCAGGTGCACGACGTTTTCCACGTATCTCAGCTGAGGAGATACGTGCACGACCCGATGCACATCATTGACCATGGGGAGCTTGACGTTGACGATGGGGCGACTTTTACAGAGGTCCCGGTGGAGATAGAGGATCGACAGGAGCGGGTCCTGCGTGGGCGATCGATTCCTCTTGTGCGCATCAGATGGCAGCACGGGAATCTCCAGGAGAGCACATGGGAGCGGGAGGCTCAGATGCGTGCTCAGTACCCTCATTTGTTTCCCTAGTTTTTTATGTATCTTTACGGGGACGTAAATCCCTGAGGTGGGAGTAATGTAAAGACCCATAAAATTCATGGGAAATTTTTTCTTAATTTTCTTTAGAATTTTACAAGAGCGCGGTTTCAGACGGCACCTGATTCCGAGGCCCGGAGTGCCCGGAATCAATTTCTGAAGTTTGGCTCGGGTACGTTCAGTGAACGAACGAGCGGGAATTCCTAACTTTTGATCCGGTGCTCGGAATTGAAATCCGAGGGCACCAATGAACTCGCAGCGCCAATTTTCACTTAAAGATACCTTTTCAGAAGTTGTGTTTGTTGCGGGTTGAAAGTTAGTTTTTGGGTTTTTAGTTTAAGTTAAATAAAATTTGTGAAGAACAAATTTTATTTTAACTAGATAAATCCTACCAAAGGGAGTTGGGAGTGGGACCCACATCCACTTAACCTCCCTTGGGAGGATTAAGTGTGGTGGGGCCCACACGAACCCCAACTCCTCAAATTCTCTCAAAACCTCCACTTTAACCCATTTCAATTAATGTTGACAACTTGGCTTAATTAATTGAAGAGGGTTAATTTAAATTTCAAACCTTTGAAATTCTAAGAGGAGGGTTGTGTAATAAAATAATCTTAAGCTTATTTTATTTTTTTGGGTTGGTTTCCTTTGTTCTTGAGAGGATTTTGAGAGCTTCTCCTTCATCTTCAAGCCTTGAAGAAGAACGCTCAACTTGACGAAGAACGCTCAAGTTCCGACGAAGAACGCCGCTCCTCTCTTCTTCGTCTTCCGTGTCAACGAGAGGGAACGCCGCTTCCTCCTCGGACTCCCTTCGTAGGCATACGAAGATTCGCCAACGACGTATCACATCGGACGCACCTCTTCGTCATCGGATTTGACGAACGACGACCACGACGCCCGACCTCCGCGACATTGTCTTCCGCGGGTCATTGTCAAATCTTCGAACCTATACCCGAGGTAGGGGTTGTTGATTTATTGTTTAATTATTTCGTTCTTGATCGTGGATCTAGCATGTCTAACGTGAGGCAATTGAATATTTTAAGTTGTGTTATTATTTAACGTGAGGGGGGGCGGACCGCATGAACACGGCCGAACCCCCTCCATCGTTCATGTTGTTTTATCTTGCGGGTGGAAGCAAGGTGGCGTGGTGCCGTCGCACCACGCGGATAATTGAATGTTTATCTTGCGCGACGCCGTCGCGCGCTCTTCAAGAACGCGACGCCGCCGCGCCACATCAAGGGGAATCGAAGGCGCGGCGGAGGGGCGCGGTGCCGTCGCACCGCGCCGGACGACGAACACCGTGGCCGGTTCCGGGCCGCGGCGGAATGAGAAGACCGGCGGCCGGGCCGCCGGCGTCGGAAGCCGAAGAGGGGACCTGATTTTCCGGTCCCGTTGGAGAAAACCGGCTGGCCAGCTGGCCGGCCGGATGGTAATGAACCGGGGGAAATTAATCCCCCGGCCAGCTCAAAAAACCCCCCTCATAAAGCGGGGGGCGGTTTCCATGAAGAGGGGGGCAGCAGCCCCCCGGTTTTTCCTCAAGCCGGCCCCCACGTAGGGGCCGTTTTTTTTTTGCAAAGGGCGTGGCATTTAGCCGCGCCGCCAACCAAATCAAGCGGGGGGCTTTGCCCCCCCCCCCCCCCCCCACGTGCAGCCTCCGTGCGGTGCCAGGCCGCCGCGGCCCCCGCGCCGCCGCGCCGCCGCGCCGCCGGCCGGCCGGGCCGGGTCGGGTCGACCCCATTCGGGCCGACCCAGGGGGGTCGGGCCGGGTCGCCCCGGACCCGGACCCCCCGTTTCGAATCTTTTTCGGTCTTTTGGCCACAACTTGAGCCACGGATCTCCGATCGACCAACCGTCTGCGGCAACGTGATCCTTGGATCGAGACGGTCGTTTCGGTATATCGCACTCAAGGTTTCGGATTGCATTGAGTTCGGCCGGGTTGGTTCGTTCACGAAACCAACCGGGCCTTCGGAGCGGAAATGCTCATATCTTGAGCTACAGACGTCCGATTGACGTGCCGTCAGCTGTGTTATGTTCCTCTTAGTGAGACGGATATTTTGGCATACTCCGCCCGAGGTTTGGACATAGGAGGAGTACAGGCGGGTTGGTTTTGCCTTAAAAACCAACCGGGCCCCGGAGACGAAAATGTCAATAACTCTCAGACCGGGCGTCCGATCGACGCGCCGTCTGTTGCGTTGAGTTCCTGTTGACGATACGGAACTTTTGGATACATCAACTCTGGACTTTGTGTCAGTTGATGTATCAGCCACTCGGCTCGTGGAGCGGACCCTCCGAACGAGCTTGCTATGTGCGGGAACCCTAGTGCTGTCTGCGACTGTTGCTGTGACTACTACTGCTACTGTGACTTCGACGACGACGACTACAGCACTCAGCGATCCTGCGTGGATCAGTGCTACAGGTCCTGTGTGGGCCCGATCCTGTGTGGATTCGACGACGACGACTTCAGCACTCAGCGATCCTACGTGGATCAGTGCTACAAGTCCTGTGTGGGCCCGATCCTGTGTGGGTCCGATCCTGTGTGGGTCCTTGCGCTCAGCGGTCCTGTGTGAACCAGCGCCTACAGGTCCTGTGTGGGCCCGATCCTGTGTGGGTCTTTTGCGGGGGTTAGTTACCTAGCGATCCTTCGTGGGTCCGACGACTTAGATGGATCAGTGATCATCTTTATCGTCTTTTGAAGAAGTATACCTGTGTGAGCTGGAACCTATTGCTTTCCTGTGTGGATTAAGTTTTTCTTTCCTGTGTGGATTGTGTTGTGAAATCCTGTGTGGATTACGTTTTGCTTTCCTGTGTGGATTGTGTTGTGCAATCCTGTGTGGATTACGTTTTGCTTTCCTGTGTGGATTGTGTTGTGCAATCCTGTGTGGATTACGTTTTGCTTTCCTGTGTGGATTGTGTTGTGCAATCCTGTGTGGATTACCTTTTGCTTTCCTGTGTGGATTGTGTTGTGCAATCCTGTGTGGATTACGTTTTGCTTTCCTGTGTGGATTGTGTTGTGCAATCCTATGTGGATTACGTTTTGCTTCCCTGTGTGGAATATGTTTACTTTCCTGTGTGGACTGAGTTGTACTTGGGCTCGGAGGTTGGAGCGTATTTGAAATTGATGACTTAGGTATATGTATGGGCATATACCTAAGCAGTGTCGGTTGTTACTTCGTGATTGTAACTTTATTCGTGGTTTATCCTTTGTGGATTTGAGAGACCTTTAGGGGTCTCGGGGTCCCTACTGAGTAGCTTATACTCACCCCTGCACGGGCTTTTCCCGCACTACGTTGTGTTGGTTGCAGACGACGGACAGCGTTGACCTTAGCCGAGGCTTGCAGAGCGGGACGGTACCCGGAGGTGGACCACTGCGCGGGACGTTCTCGGAGCGGACGGTGGGACCCGTGGAGCAGTGGAGCTATCTGTACCCACCCTTCAGGTGGGATTTCCGGTGGACAGCTCGGCGTAGCGGCTTTTACTTTTCAGTTGATGTTTTCCCATTCGAGTTGTAGTTTACTTTCAGTTTGGGTTTGTATACTGGCCCATTTACTTTTCCGCACTTTCAGTTGTAATATGCTTTTGTTTAGTGTTTACTTTCCGCTTGCTAACTCTGTGGTGTTTGTTTACTTTACAAAGGCAATGCCTTCCCTTTTTACCGGGATTTACGCCTTGGTGCTAGTCGCCAGCCCCTGGCCTATGGAAGGCGGGCTTGGGGTAGTCACGGCACGGACCCCGAGTGCGGGTCGTGACAAAGAAATCCTAGACTTAAAACATATCCTAGAAACAAATAATAGTGTCTAATATGGTACAGATGTTCCATAATGTTTTTTCCAGGGTGTGAGTATGACACAGTAGGCCACCAAAATGGTCATGCCTAAAATAACCCATGTGATATGTAGTGCATAAATAAGTGTTATAAGTAAAGAACTTAAATACATAAATGATAAAACAGTTTTAATACCATATATAGAAAAAATAAGAAACCACACACTAATGCCAAGGGTTCATAATGACCAATGAGGTTGAAAATACCATTGTCGTTCTCTAGGTTAATGAATATGATTGACCATACCTTATTTACCTATTGTTTTTGGATCCATGAAAACATGTTTATGAACAATAAAACCATAAATATCCACATAGAATCTACATTGTCAATAATTTAATACCCCACTATCCTAAATTGTCAGTGGAAATCGATAACACATCCCAGCATTCCTTAGTCATCAATTATCACACTGAATCTAGAAGCTCATCATTGCATTCCACATTATTATTCATCTTAATGAATCAAATAAGACCATCTTATAATTAGAACCGAATTTATGTACTAATCTTGGCTTTTCCCATCATCACAAATTAAGTGGGACTATGAACACATCATTTCCTTCCTATGTCATTATCAGTCACATTTAAACCAACCCCTGATCACAGTATTCTCACCCATAAATTATTATATTGAATTTAGATTTTCAATGATGAATTCCCAATTCTCATATTTCATATATAATACAGATTCTCATACAAGAACTCCAAAAAATTATTAATTTTTTTAGTATACATGATTAATTATCAATTCAGTTCATCTAAATATTCATTTTTCTGAAGGACATCACTTGAAATTTCTCTTACAAATTTTATTAAATACTCATAACTTAAAATATCATTAACATGGATTATATGAATTTTTTACTTTAGGATTCATCATTTTTTTATTAAGAACCATATAAATTTTCTGTATCAAATCATATAATTTTAAATACTACTTCATATAGATTTTATCACTTGTCCCAAGGTAAACACACAATTACACTGATGGATCTTGACGTAGAGGAAGTGCCTATTTGACTAATGGACAACATGGAAATTTTTTGATTTATTGATCATTTTCAATTTACACAGAATAAATATATTGACCAATGAAATTTTTTCTAATGAATATTAAAAATTGAAACATATTATCCAAGAGATAATATTTTCCTATAAATTTATTAATTAATGAATGAATAATAAGAAATGATACCTCTATATTAAGATCTTTCATCATTGAGGATGTTGAATATTCTAACCTAATCAAGGTATCATCATTTTATTTTGAGGAAACAATGTAGACCCCCTCTTGTGGAGATCAACATGTGTTCCTTCAATATCCAAAAAATAATGGTAAATCATTAAGAGCTAGTGGGGACTATTGACATTCATACATTATTTTCCATTAGTTCCTTACCATTCCATCAGGATTGAAGAAATCCCTCATGTACTTATTATTCATGAAAGGATGATTTCAGGAGGAAAATCTTGAGGAGAATATATTGATCACAATGATTAACCATCTCTGAAAAATTATAGCATTCATTTTATAGACATATTTCTAGGATTTAATATTTAATTATCTTCACAAGGGACCTTTAATAAAATATTATACCCTGGGGAACCCTATAAAACCAAATAAAATAATATTATTATTTTATTTCATGGATTAAGAAAATTAGCACAATAATAAATATTATTTTATGATATTGGAAATTAATATTCATCAGAAGAAATAATCTTAATCTTCTCCTATTTCTGGTAATTTATCAAATACCTAAAATTTATTATTACCAATATTTATTCGTTTAATATATAAATAAATATACTATTCATAGTTTGATGTATAAATATTTATTTAATATTCACATAATAAACCAAGTTGTTTATATAATAAATAATTAATTATTTATTGTGGTACAAATAATAATAGGTAACTAAATATCATATATTCATGTAATTAGACAATTAACCTATACTAAATATTTATTTTATATTTATGATCATTTAATAAATCATCAATAAATTTTAACTCTCATTCTGGTGGGTAATATTTATTCTAGTTATTAAATATAGATAATATTTGACTAAGATCAAAGGAAACACATTCTTTTTAACCCTCTTGTATTCTTCCAATGTTAAATTTGGTTATATTTTCCAATGTCCATGATTGATAACTAGAAATAGGTCACAGTTCTCATAGAGGAAGAATACATGTCGTAATGAGAAAACCATATATGAACTCTCACTGTGTAATATAATCCATTTATCATGATATCTTATCAATATTATTTGATAATTGTTTCATTAAACAAAATGAAATAAATTTATTTTTGTGATTATATGGATTGAGATTGTCAACATCACTATATCTATGGAATTTATTTTGATAGTTACATTCAAATCAAATGGTTGAGATATCAACATCCATAAATATTGAAGGGGAAAATAATTATTTTACTATTTCATTAAAAATATATCCTTTAGGGAATACTCAACATACCTAACTTTTATATGATCATATGTAGTCATGTTTTATTTAAATAGTTCAATTTCATAAATCAGGAAGAACATTGATAATTATCTTAAAGTATAAGGATCATTACACACACTCATAGATAGTAATATCTAATGAATCAAAAGCATGTGGGATTAATATAGGTAGTTCAGTTATCAAAGTCACCTTTAATAGAGATTACCAAGTGTGAAACTCATGTGGTGACTTCTCATATTCTTAAAATCAATCACACATTATAGTGAAAATACAATACACCCCCTCATATAATTTTATCTTACCATGGAATGTGGTTTAAGAATATTGTTATGAAATTTCATTGTTCTCTTCATAATGGGGTACTATTATTCCCTTTTTAATGAAATAGATACTTTGGGTCATTATTACATTTACTTCATGTATAACAATGAATGATATGTAATATGATATTCTAATTAATATCAAATGTTTTAATATATATATATATATAATCATATGTACATACAATTTGTTCTAAGAAACCAACTTCAACACACTACTGCTTGGACGAGAAAAAACTAATACTGATATTCTGTTCACTAAAAATCTCATGATGATCTTGTTTTTAATAAGTTATATCATTATTCAATGTTACACTATCTTGTATCCCATGTAATATCCTCTCATAACTACATAACTTCTTAGAGAAAAAATCCCTCCAAGTGAGGTTATTTTTAAATCATGTACTTTGAATATTGATGTGACCTTGAATCTATTGAATGATCTATAATTATAGTATTTTCATAATACGATGTGATAGGGTAATTATTTCTAAGCACTATGTTAGGATCCTGGATGATGTTACAAATCCAAAATACTTCATTACCTACCACAGAAGTTATAATATACATATAATCAACTATTTAATCTACAACCATGGATTTCATTAAGACCATTCACCTCACAACAACTGTATTAAGTGTAAAGATTTATCTTGATTGTGATTTTAGATCATCATGATCTATTTTGAAACAAGAATATATATATATATATATATATATTCCCCAATTACTACATCATCACTCCTTCATAGATAATAAAGATATCATTAGTATGATTTAGATACTTATAGGTGGCCATGAATACCATCTAATGGTAGTCACCTAGGATATCTTGATATAATCCTACTACGCTTATGGTGTTTGTAGGATCCAGTTTTTTTAAATGGATAGTATACACGGCTAAACCAATCATTAAAATGTATTAAAACATTCTATCCTATGTCTTTGGTTATGTGTCAGAGGACATAATTTTTTATTCCTGATGGCCTTGTGACACTTGAAACAATCGCCACATGGATTTTTCCATAATAAATAATTTTATTATCATGTTAATCTATGTAATTTCATATAGTCTAGGAGCCTCTTTCATCTATCATGATGGGTCTTGATCCTAATAATATACACTACTTCACCTAAGTCCATAATGAGGAATAATTATTTTAACAGGGCTTTAACAACCTCTAATAATAGTATTTGATTTCAAAAAATGTAATATTTTATTGATATAGTCTATATGTAAAAACACTTAAATCCCACTAAATCACTTATATAAAAATATCTCACATTATTTATTTAAGAATCAAAGTTATTTATGGATTTTTCAAAATAAATATCCATGTTCCTAGATCCTTTATATAATAAATAATGGGATATATAAAATATGCAAGATTTAATATTTTCCATTAAGGATTCAAACTCTTTAGGTTGTGTCATATTGATATCTTCATGTTGGTTCCCATTAAAGAATTTTATTTTGAAATCCATCATACAAATCCCATAATCATCATATGCTTTTATGGAATGTGGAATTATGATTGATTTTTTATAGAGAATGGTGAAAAAGGTTCATCATACTCTATGCCTTGATGCTGTTTGAAGCATTTTACAACTAGACATGCCTTATAATTAAAAAAATTCCCACCTTTGTCATGCTTATTCATGAATACCCATTTAAAACAATGGTATTTATGTCCACTAGAGAATCTAGTCTAAACCATACATTGTTTGTGTATGTTGAATCAAATTCATAATCTATAACTTCATTCCATTTGGTAGAATCTATTCATCTAATTTATTTATTGTTGGTTTCAATATCATTATTATTAACAAATAAGGAGTTAACATCATTGGGGACAAAAAATCATATCATTCTTGTTCTAAAACTTCTATCATACTCCAAAATAGTACTTATGTCTCTATAAAATCATATTCCATGGGAATTTGTATAATTTGTTCTAGTTCCAAATATTATTTATCT
The DNA here is from genome assembly GCA_963277665.1 of Viscum album. Classification (NCBI taxonomy): domain Eukaryota; kingdom Viridiplantae; phylum Streptophyta; class Magnoliopsida; order Santalales; family Viscaceae; genus Viscum; species Viscum album. The sequence goes on from OY728120.1 coordinate 577,283,237, forward strand.
TGATCGTAGAGGTCATTGAAGTCTATCATACTCCCACATTCTCCTTTGGATATTAGATCCCTTTCATGAAAGGTGAGACATATTTTAACTATAAATTTCTTAGCTAAAGAATCATATATGTAATATTCTTTAGTTTCATTATAATTCCCTATAAACATACATATATTACCTTAGGGTGAAATTTTCCAACTAGAATTGGAATAAACATATGATTCACAACCCCACACTCGTACATGGAATAAGTTTGGTTTATTTCTTTACCAAAATAGATATAATACCAATTTTTACTTTAGATGGTACTCTGTTTAGTATGAAGGTTTTTGCCTATAATTTATATTGCTAAAAGGATAATGGATGACTCACATGAACCATCATTGATCTCCCAATTTTTGGTATTGTGTGGTTCCTCCTTTGGATTAAAAAATTACATTATGGGGTAAATGGAGGATTGAGTCGGGATAATGTCCCAATATACCATAAATAATAAACGAATTCCTAATCACGAAATCCTCTTCCACAACCTACCTGGATTTTTATAGACATATTACTAAGTTGGTTCTCAACTTCATTATAACATTCCATGAATTTGTACATGAATCCTAACTTATATATCATTAAATATAAATATATATATATACTAATGCTATAAATAAACATTATGGGTACACACCACTAATATCAACTGGAAATGGTATACCCACACTAGTATTAGACCAAATCAAGATTCATAGTTTCCCTATCACATTTTTAAAAAAATGGAACTTTGGTCAATTTTTCATGTAATAATTTAATATGTACACTAAGTTGTTTTAGTAAATATGAGTCCAAATATCTATATTGGTGAAATATTGAAAATTTATATTTGTTTACATTACAGAGCCAGTGATTCCATAGTTGGGTGTGGTTTGATTCATGTAACATATCGTCATTCAAAATTTCCATTGCATATTTTGCATAATATTACATTTAATGATCGTAATTTAAATATTTTGTACCATAAAAAATAATATCTTTATAAATGAAGAAACTATTATTTCCAAGTCTGAAAAAAATACACTTGTATCATGTATAGATATGGAAATAATTTTTTTTGTTACTAACGACACATAATGAAAATATTTTATAACCAAGATATTTCATGTTTTCCTTGTGAGGTTGTAGTCCTCAATAGCCATGTCAAATTTTTTGGATCTATTGGATACTCGTATATCTACCTTGACTCATGATATATTATAGATTTTACAAGGTCCTATATTTGAGTACATATATGGGAATCACATGTAGTATCTGAAACTTAATTTTTAAAAAATTAAATATTTCTCTTAGTTATGAATGCACTAGATGGTTCCCATATATATACAATCTAGGTGAAACATTTATTATGGTGTCCCTTCATACAACAAGAAAAATAGATAGTTTCTTTTTCCCTTTCATTCCCCATCATCCTTTTCTTCAGGGAAGGGTTTTATATAGAATCCTTAGACTTGGATTTACTCTTGTATATCATATCATGGTCTTTCCTATTATTTAATATAAGATTATAAGGATTTTCATGATTCATATAATTGAAAACATTATAATGAAGAGTGAGAAGATCTGGGAGATACTTTTATATATTATTAATATGTAAATTGATGAAAATTAGTGAAACTATAAAGAATGATATTTTTGGGAAATTATTCCATTAGTTTAAACCCTATAACATCTATGTTTTTAATATAGCCAATATCAGTGATATTGTGAAGCCTAACCAAAAACAATTATCCATGATTTCAAATGAATATGATCTTGGAGGTCTCAAATTATTCCTATCTTTATCTCTATCAATAAATATCATGAAGTTACTAGAGTAGTCTATAAGCATCTATGTTTTCATAAGACATCATGAGTTCAGATGAAATGGATGAAGGAATTAAATAATGAACATCTACTAAATCAACATGGTTTTTTTCATAGAAATAAAACTCCCCATCACTAACCACTTTAGTAAGAAGGTAAACAATTTGAGATTCCAGTATGTAGGGTTTCTGTTCATGGAACAACGTAACCCATAGTGTTCTAAACTATTACTGGAAGTTACTGCTAGTTATAAGATGTTATTTCTCTATAATTGATCATAGGGGTAAATAGGTTGATGAACATATCATTATTCTACCATAATAAAGAATATTATTAGTAATTCTGTTAATAATAATTTATGAGATACACAATAACCAAAATTTAAATTTTATTTTGTCTCCCACTATTGTATCAACTATTAATGACCCTCATCGTTGAAATCAAAATGATCCCTCACATTGGAAATTATAGTGTAAGGGATATACATTTCCCTCCTTGTGATCTACACTATGTCCATGAAAATCATAATAAATAGTTTTTGTACACTGTATTTCTTACAACGGTCTTGCAGCTTCTCATTCTGTTGAGCGGACTCCCCAATCTAGAAATATTGAATCATATTTATTCAAACCAAGATTCCAAATTGGGATTGAAAAAAAATGTGTTCATTAAATTAAATATTAATTCATTTATGTCAACCCATTATCTTAGTTAATAATCCTCAGTAATTAATAATTCCCTCGATTGTAGCCAATACAGACGTATTATCTGCTGTTTTTGTTAATTTAAATAATTGATGGCATAATGAGTTAAATTTAACTTGCGGGTTTTTTTTGTTAATTATGGTTAAATTTTCTTATTTTATCTATTACATATATTTTTAATATTAATTGGACTTTACTGAAGTTATTAGAAATGTATTGATAAAACATTACCCATAATTCTTTTATATTACTTTCTAAATTTCATATTAAAACATTAATTTATGTTATAGTGGTCTAACATTGATAAAAATATCATGAATAGAATAAATAACTAAATTATTTCATCATGATCTTATCTAATTGTCGATTTATTGTTATGAAAATAAATCAATCTACTACCCTTGGGGAAAACACATTTTATCAATCATGGAACATGTTACAGGATTCCACCAATCCACTTATTTATCACCCATGTGCATTTTTTCCCTATTCATTGATGAACTACCTCCACTTTGGAATAATATTTTATTACAGATGCTTTATATCTCAAACAAAGTTTAGGAAAATAATTGAATGGTACAGAGGAATTACCTGAAACAAACTTGGATATACATGTTCAACCTAACAATAAAGGGATGGATGATACTCATGTCATTATATTTAATTTTTTAAATAATAATTTTTATCCCATTAAATAAAAAATTAAAATAAAACCAACACATTCATAGGTCTGGTAAAATTTCATTATCATCCATACACATGTAATTATTATTTTTTCAAAACATATATCTAGATTTTATTTTAATTTTATATTCAATAATATAAAACATTCATGAATTAATCCTATTAATTATCATATAATTATATTAACTAATCTTAAAATATTATTTCTAAATATAGAGGATGTTATCATCCAATAGGATTTTCAATAAAATAAGATATTTTATTTTATTTATAGTTTAATGAAATAGTACCCAAGTCGTTTCTTGGAAGAAACCCATTGAGTTCCAATCATAAGTACTCAATATGGTCATTGTTGTAGAAAATGAATTAAGACAAAAACTTACTTACAAAACATTTTCTAATTATTCACATTGGGTTTGTGTGTGATATTTCCAAATAGAATAGATGCACTTCTTGTTTCTTTGTATTCCCACATTCTCATGATTGGAGATGTCTATCATAATAATCTGAAATGTTAGTTGCTTGATCAAAAAGGGATGATGTGATTTAGGATAATCCTTCCATGGGTTCCACCTTGGATCTCATCACCTATTCTAGGTCTCAATTAAATATTTTATTCATGTCCATGAAACTCATTTTTGATGCCATCTTGAGGTTTATATTAGTTAATTTCACTACTTCTCTCACAACTGAGAAGAAACTAATGAAAAATTAAGTAGTAATGTGGGGAATGTCTGGGTATTTCAAGATGTTAGGATTTTTGTGAACATATATAATCATATCCTTTTGAATTTAGAGATATATCTATTTAATAATCTTACGCACTGATACTAAGGTATCCCATTTCATCCATGAAGTATTTAATTCTAGGGGCATATGTCTTCAGAGGATTTTTACATCACGTATCCCATGTTTATTTTATGGGGTACAGATTTTAGAATAGGTAAGAGGTTTAACATCTTTTGGATATTGGTGGGTCATAGAATTAATGTATTTTGAGGATATGTGGTTAATATGTTTAATTTATTATGTGGAAAGTTGGTTCACATGATTAGCGTCGTATGAGGATAGGTGGGTCATAGATATAACATCATTTAGAGATTTTTGGGTGGCTGTTTTAATGAGTTTTTGGGATAGTTAGGTCATAAGTTTAGCATCTTGTGTGGGAAGGTGCGTTATATTTTTAATGTCTTGTGGGGAGAGTTGGATCATTTGTTTTACACCTTTCGTGTATAGTTGGGTCATAGGTTTAAAATATTGTGGGTGTAGTTGGTCACAAGTTTAATGTCTCCCAGGTATAGCTGGGTGATTATGTGTGTCCCCAGAGGGGATATTTCACACTCAAGATTGGGTTGAGAGGTTGGGAATCAAGATTAAAACATAGGGAGGTATCCAAGTTTGTTTTTTTTGTCGTGATATAACCTCAGGGAAGTGTCCAATGTACCATATTTGGGAAACATGGATTAAAACCCATGTATTTTGATGTTGTAGTTTTGGATCATGTGATAGTAATGGTCCCCGATGTTTAATGTCATATGGTAAGGATAATAATGTCCTGAAAGGATATTCAATAAGAGATGGTGTGGGGATACATGTGAAAGCAACCTGGGGGGCTAGGTTGAAGGGTTGCGTCCCACTTAAGGGTAGGAGAATCATTCCACAATGATCATATATTGGGCATCCATGCACATCACAAGAGGTAAGGCTTCTATTTAACGTCATTTTATGAGGAAGTTATAGTGCAGTTTAACCTCATGTGACTAGGTCAGGGGACTATGTAGTTTTACATCATACAACCCAAACATTGGGTATAAATATGTATTGTTTAGATGGTCTTCCAAAAGTGATTATAGGATCAGTGATGATGTGTTTGGGGAATATTTGTGGAAGATACCAAGGTGATACAAAGAGCATCGATGGTATAAATAGGGCTTATATGTGGATGCTTCCTAGAGTGTAATATTCTCTCACACATATCACATGAGGCATATTTTTCTCCTCGTAGGAGGCATCCAACAATTTTTACACAAGAATTTCCTTTTTTAGAACATAGGGTAAGGCCACAATTAAACATCTTTTGCAATGATGTTGTGCATGGATCTTATTCATTGATCTTTCCATTTTTCCTTCAACATTTTGAGTCTTGAGTAAATCTCATCCCACTCATGTGTCAAGGAATATTATTGGGAGGTTCAAACCTAAGGAGGAGTCCAATGAGGTCTACATAAGATAAAGGGGGGGTACATGTTTGGATTTCACTCCAGTGTTCCACAATCTTCTTCCGCATGTTCGGTCATTAGAGAATCTCAATGCACTAGTGGGTTGAGGAATATGATTGGGTATTACACCTGATGAGGAGGCCCAGGATTTCTTTTGGTCTCACGATCATTACATGAGTAATCCTATGATTTCAACAGAATTCATCTCATCTCAATCACAGGATGCATAATATTCCCATCATATATTGTATAATATAGTTTAATGACATGTGCAGAAGACTAAGGGGGTCATCTAATGATCATTACATGAGGAATCATACATGTGTTTCATAAGATTTCAGGGGTTTTTCACAGTAGGTATCCTTTTCTAGTCATATAGGATATTCTATTGTTTACCATCATGTAATGAGGACTAAGGGTTTATCTCACGATCTAGGAATGATGTATCTTATTATTGAAACATGTTCGATCTCATGTTTTTCACAATAACCATCCAATACATTTCATATAAGTTTTTCAATAGTTTAGAAAATTGTATTGAGTACTAAGGGAGTTTTCTTATGATCATTGCATGAGGAATTACACCCTTCATGCAATTTTCTTCTTCTTCTTGTCATAGGAGGTATCCTCTGATTTTAGATAGGGTCTAATATATTTTAGTATAATGTTGTGAGGACTATGGGGGATATCTCATGATCAAGACTTGACACATCTTATGAATGAAATAAAATGAATCTCATGTTAATCAGAAGAGGAATCCTATTCTTGTAATATAGGGTATATTATTTCTTTACATCATATAGTGAGGACTACTAGGAGGAATATTCCTAGAAATATCTGGTGTGGGACTTACAAAAATGTATCCCTTTATGGTTCAACCTAAAACAAGATTCATGTAATGTGATTTGAGGAATTGATTGAGGAGTGTTTTATCTCAATACATTTCAGAAATCTAATAGGTGAATCTAAATATGTGACCAAGGAAAGGGACTAGAACGTGTATCGTGACCTAATGTATTTCTGGAAGTGTTGAGGAGTATCTCAACTCATGGAATTTTATGTGTGGTTGTAAGGGTTCTATAAAGAAAAACCCAAAATTTCTATAACCCTGACTCAATAATATCACAATGCGAATCTCCATTTATCATGAGGGTCAATGAAAAAAGTAAATGGATAGGGACCTAAGCATGGGGTGGTAGAATGACAATGACCTCGAGGGGGTGTGGGGGTATATCCCCTGCAGTACAGATCAATGTGTGTGAAGGTAGAATTTTCATTAATGGTTAGGGTTTTGTAATGGTTATAATCATTAAAAAAGTATTCATTTTTAAAGGAGGGATAAAAATGTAAATGTTAAACATGATTTCTTGAAACATTGTATTTTCTTTAAAATTGGTGTTTTATGAGGCATACCCATCTTACACGAAAAACATTCTTCATAGATGAATGTTTCATGAAACATCAAAAAAAACAAAACCATATATGGAAGGTTTATCATGATAGAATTCATGAAATATTACCCATGGGTTGATGAGTTATAATAATTTTCCTAACTCTTGGAGTTTCAGGAATTGATAGTGGGATGTCGCAACTCGATTCCCCCCACTCATAATAATGACATGAGGGGGTATTTATTGTCCTCTTGGAGGCAAGGGACCCTTTTTCCAGAATGATATATCGAATCATAAAATATTATTATTTTCATACAGTAAGGGTGTTCCATTAATACATATATGTGGTGCAATGGTTGTTGTCTTAGGGTCTATGTGGTCAGGTGACATCCGTGAATTAGAGATATGTTGCACGAAGGTTTTTTCCATTCATTTATGTTTTTTTCCCACACAATATAGTGCTTCATGAAATTTATTGTTTTTAAAAACTTTTGAATTTGGTGATTTTTTTTGTTTTTCAAAAAAAATTACATTATTCCAAAATCACCCTTTCAAGCCCTTTCAAGAAGTCTCACAAAAAAACAATAAATATTGTTCTATATGTACATTTTTTCACCTCAACTAGTCAAATAGAAGCCTAAAAATGCAAAAAAAAATTATATCAGTGGCCTTATAGTTTTTTCCATTAATGGATGAATTTTTTCCAATGCCAACAAAATCCCCCCCAACTGTGAAGGGTGAGGTAGATATAATTCTGAGGAAATCACTGAGGAAAACACATTAACCAATGGTCTACTGAATCTCAATCATTTTGATGAAGTTATCAATCAAGGTATTTAATCCCACAGAATTCAGGATCAGTGTGACAAACAAGATATAAAAGAAGACGGTTCCCTTGCATGAGAGTGTAGAATAGGGGATGAGTGGTTAGAGTTAGATTGATTCTATTAATACTGGGAGTTTCATGACCAAGAATAAATTTGTTGGAGATAGGGACTCTTCATAAATGACTTTCTTTCCTAGTGTGAATAGGATCCCAAGAATACTAACACCACATTTATGGAAAATAACCTGAACAAAGTGGTTGATTAAGAGAGATAGTAGAGATTCAACGTAATTGAAACATAAATGGGTTTATATGGTGATAGGGTGTGACCTCAATGAATGTTTGAAACATTGATTCCACTATCTCTCTATAGAGTATGGGGATAAAAAATAATGTTTGACTAATGAACATGCTAAAAAACATAGTAAAAATGTCATTGAAATTATTTTGGATTGTATCTCTCAAATGGTAGGCGAGACGATGTGTCCAAACACCATTTTAATATATGGGAATGTTCACTTGTGAATGTAAATGGGGATCCAAATCAAGGTAGACACGAAGCATGAGGTTAAAATGGGAGAATGCTCAAATGGAGTTCAAAACACTGAAAATTATTCCAACAGGGATTTGAGAACACTTCCAAAGCATTTCTTGAAAAAAAGGTCAAAATCATATTACAAGGTGAGAATCATCTTGGATTCCTTGATAGTAAATAACATGTGATGTGTGTTAGGTGACCATCACCAATTGGGGGAAAGGGCTGCTCAAGAAAGTTCCTAAGAATCATTGAAATTTTAATGTCATGTAATGAGGCTGAATGGAGTTCTATTTTATGTCTTACATGTCGGAAATTTAATATTCATTTTAATTTCTTATGGTGAGGATGATTCATCACACATTTTAATCATCCTTAGATTAGGATGTTGGTTACATAGTTTAGTGTCTTTTGACTAGGATGTGTGAACCATCATGAATATATCGTGTCTTTTCAAGGTAGAGGGATAAAAAAACATTAAATACGTGTGATTTTACTCATAAATGAGCACATGAGAAAAATGGAGTATCCATTTGTCCCAAAGTTTTCCTAACCAGATTGGCTCAGTAAGAACAATAAGTTTTTTTCGGGTCCCAATGTGGGTCCTGCTGGTTTTGCAGTATTTTTATTTAAGAATATTATTTTTACAAGGTTTCAGAAGTGACTAAATAGGTGGGAATCTTTCTTTTGGTAATTACTCCCCTTTGATTTCTTAACATTAAATATATATCTGCCTCTTGAATTTGGTTATTTAAAGACATACCAGTAGGATCGAGTTGTCAGAAATATTTTATGTTCATAATTCTTAGACCTGGATTTTCATATAGTTTAAGATCATAATTATTTGACTATGGAGTAGTTTCTATATAGAGTGTGTGTGTCATGGATAAGAGGTCACCAGACCTATATAAGGAGGCTATGTGGCCCAACAACACTAAACATCCTTGAGAAAACAATCACATTATTGATGTTCGTGATGCATAGACATATTGTCAATGTTTAAGATCCTAATGTTCATAGCATGAAGTGGTACCCCTGCGAACCATATTCAATTGGGAAATTCCTCCCCAAATACTAATACCATGTAATCCATGTACAATGTGAGAAACATGGATTGGTATGAGTTTCCCATTGTTTGCAGTGGGTCTACACAATAAAGGGGAAATTTGACTGACTTGAGGATGTACTATGACGGTAGATCTTTACGACCAATATGTAGATTACAAAAGGGGAATGGCCAATGGGGAGAGAATAACTATTGTACTTATTAGAGAAATAGTTTATACTCTCATTCCTGTCATATAAGGGGTGAATAAGTGGTGGATCAACTATTCCTATGGTAAAAACATGGTAATCACCATCAATTATTGAGGATCCTTTGAGTTGTGGGCCCAAGACTGTCGGTTGGAATGGACAGCCAAGAAAAATTTATGTTCGAAGCCTATTATGATTGGGAGGATGATGACTATCCAAGTAAAAAAGGAAATATGCATGGACAAGGAAGTGGGTACTATCCCAAAGGGAACGTTTAGTTCCATGGGGGATATCCTACCATGCAGTCAAATGTGATGGATGGAAATGTGTGTAGGAAAAGATCAACCCATGCCTATAGGGGCATCCAAAAAATAAGTTATTGGTAGTGTTGGACCCATGATATGATATTCAGGAATCGGAATGTATCCCATGGGAATGGGAATCAAACTACATATAGTTCTAGATTATTTCATTATAGAAGTCTTATTCTGAAATGGTATTTCCTCTCATGAATGGATGTCAAATCATCTCATAGTTATCATATGAAGAATAAAATGTTCATCAAATAGTGTAAGATTATAGTTTAACAACATGTGTTGATGTTTTAAGTTTTAATCATCCAATATTTCTTAATTTAGGGATTACATATTCATCACAATTGGTAAGTCTACTTGTTAACAATGTGCACCATGGAAATTATTTTTTATCATCACATATTTTCCATATAAGGATTAAAATGTTCATCACATTGGAGGGGGCCACAGTTTAACATTTTTTGATGATGATGTTAGGATATATAGTATAGGGTCATAAAACTATGACTAAAACTTCAACATGTTTAAGGTCATGGGACCTAGACAATGGGGAGTGTCTTTCTTGAAGTAGTGTGTGTGGAAATGAAGAGTGATAACATGACCTGAATGAATGGTAACTAAGACCCTTTTCCCCATAAAAATCCAATATGAATTGTACACAAGTTAACATCAAGATGTTGTGTGAGGAAAGACCCCACAATTAGTTGACTATGATGGATGGACCTAGGATGTGAGATATTGGCATCACTACATATCACAAGGGAATGTGGAACATGAAACATGTAGTTCTAGAAGATGATGCTATAGGAGACCAATGTTGTTAATGTATAGTTCTCTTGGGTGAGGATGGGATAAAAAAGAGATTGGGGCATTGGTTCATTAAAACACCACAAGTGAAGCTAAATATGTGAAGAAAGGGCGGAATGTGGTGGGTGAATATAAGTTTAAGGTCATAATTCTTGGACATGAAGTGGTGTATGTAAATTGATGTTGTTAAGGTGGTTCATAAGAATTAAAAAAAGACATTATTAAGGTTCCAAAGAGGTCTTACACCTCAAAAATAAATCATCAAACCTGGTGAAAACATTTTAGGGTTATGAGGCTTGGGCTAGGGAGGACAAAAAATAGGTTGGGTTTGAGGATAAACCAAAGATGTTAGATCCATGAACCCCTTTGTATCCCTTTAGGAATTTTAATTAACCCATATATTTTTCTGGAATGTGGCATGGTAGGATGCCAATGATGGAAAGGTGGTGGCCTCTCTGGGGAGGAAATTTAATCATCTCATAAATTGTATATGATAAATTTTATGATGGTTTCATAGGATAAAACATAGTTTAATGTCATGTGTTGAGGATGTTGTTTTTAATAATCTCATATTCTTCATAGAATACATCCTATATTAATTAAGAGTGAGGATATGTTTAACATCATGTATAGAAGGTGTAGGTTTTCTTTTTTCTCAAATTTATCATATGATGCATCCAGAATATTATTTTCCATAATGTTACAATTTGACATCATGTTCTTTGGATTATTAGGATTTTAGTTTAGATTTATACTTCATGAAATATGTTTAATATTATTTTAAGTTCATGGAGCTCAATAAAAAGGGAAACCTGCTAGATTAAGGTCATAAAACATGGACCTGGGTGAGGAAATTTTATTTAGAAATTTACGAGAAACCTGGTTGAGGATAGGGGAAATATCACAATGAATCCAAAGCCCACATGATCTATGCTATGTTTGATAAAGAAGGTGGGGAAAAATTTCCCCTCATAGTGAGGGAGGTAAATATGACCAGTGATAGAATCCATCATGGGATGATCCTGACGACGCTGAATTGCTCGACCTTCATGCATGAATACATGTGGAAAAAACTATTGGGACCACTTTTTTGTATTTGTTGTATTCTTGTAAATATTTTTAAATATTGATAAAAATGAATAAATATCTCTATATTTAATATAGATTTGTTAAAGTGATGATTCCTAGAGAATTGTTATGGATTCATAGCATTAGAATCCACAATTGGGAAATTCTCCATTTTTTCAAATTAGATGATTGTTGCACTGATCCTATGTTATAAATACATATCAGAGGCGATTCATTGTCGAACACAATGACGAATCATCCATTTAGGGTGATTAAAGTGTTCATAGTGTGTTATTTGGAATTAATAATCCAAAAAGAAAAGAAAAAGAAGGATTATGGTGGAAGAAGTGGTAAGATGGTCTTATTTGATGAAGGTGTCCATGAATGGGTTTTCAAATACTAGGGTGGCCAGACATGGGTTTTATGTAACATTTTTTTATGGAGCCTACATAAAAAAATTTACTAACTCTTAATATAGTAGAGGCCAACTCCACCCCAGCACATATGGGACATGAGGGGTCAACCGCGTGGAGGGAACCAACCATGGACAACTCGAAGGTGTCATGGGTTGGGCATATGCATGCCCACATGAAGCAGTAGGACTGAGCGGGGTATATCCCATGAATATGGTGGGAACAAAGTGTGCCCACATAGAACATAGTACGGGGCATTATCATGAGTGGGGAGAGAGGAATTCTGAGCTGCTGTTGGAGTTACTTGATTGTTATAGGGAAACTTTCTTGTGTCTCCATTTTGATGTGGGATGAGATTTTTAATGAGAGGATCAATCCTCTCCATCCATCTAATGTTTTGTGAAATGATGACTGCTCATCTAATCTGCATTCCACCATCTAATCTTCACCGCCCATGCATTCTATGTCATGCAGATTGGAACCAGGGTCGTCTGATTCCCTTTCACCATCGACTTCTTCCTCCAGTGCCTGATGTCGCCACTGGTACTCACTGTAGATGAAGAACAAATCTCTGTCGAGCTTCCAACCACCCTAATGATCTACTGGAACATATATTTTCATCATTATATTCACAAAATCATGCATGAAATTGCATTAGCATGCATGAAATGAGATAATAAAGTTCGAACGTGGCAGAAGTAAACAATGTTGTGAGGAAAAGTCATAGAGCTCGATTGGTCGAGAAAACAAGTTTCATTCCATTTCTATTAAATGAAAAAATTATAGAATGCATGGAAGAAGAGAATGTCGCATGATCGAAAAAGAAACACACTGAGAATCATGGAATATCTCATCAATGGATTGAAATTATTAATGAATAAGATTTCTTCTAATTCAAGGGGAATATTTGAAGATCTTATCATGTGAGTTTTGAATGAGGATAATGATATCATCCTCATCTGTAAATGGCGTGTCTACAAGGATGAAAAAACTATTGTCTCCCATATACCTGAGTCCTCCTCTTCCAAAATAGGGGATTCTTTTTTCTTTATTCTATATGGAGGAGAAATCCCAACACCATAGGCCTCTAACAAGTGCTATGCACTCTGGAAGAGTCTCGCGTTGAAGGAGAAACACACCCCCTATATGAAGGGAAACCACAAATGTGTGAGAGTTTTATCCAAAACTATTGTACTATTCTGCAAAGAATAACCCATTGGTACACAATCGGTGCATGAACACTCTAGTTGTGCTTTGTGAAGATAGATGCATGAACTATTTTGGTTCGATGAAGAAAGATACCCCTGCATCCATTGCATGAGGAAGAGCCGTGAATCCTTTAGTTTCATCAATAAAATGTTTTTTTATGTTGAAGTTATACTATATTTTTGGGTTTTTTGATTATTGAATAAGGTGATAGTAAGATGATGGGAAAACAGCTCTTGCATGAATGTATATGCATCTAGTGAAGAAGCTTGGAGCTGTTCATGGTTGTGGATCACTAAATTAGTAGATGTGAATTCACACATGCACTCATATGTGAGAAGAATATATGGCAGTTCATGTTCATAGGCTTATACCCATTAGGGTTTATGAATGAGAAGAGAATAAGTGGATAGATTCTTTTTGGTTTGATCATACAATGTGCATTCACTCACATGAATTTATTAAAAACACCCATACCAAGTGAAAAGGGATGAAGAGAAAAAGGTTATGGATGATTCAATTCATATATAAAATGGGTGAAAATCTGATGAATAAATACTAACATCATCATGAAGAAGATAGAAGAAGAAGAAGAAGAAGAAGGGGGAGGATATGTGTTCCCAACTCTATTGAAAATCATTCATGGATGTTTTATTCTGATGATTCCTTGTATACTGATATTCATTTCATTATCAATCAAAAATTTGTTTCTAATTATAGACAAGAAGAATAATGAGTTTTAGTGCAATTGGTTTTTTCATTAAAGAAGAAGAAGGAAGTATATGTTTTAGTGTTGTTGGTTTTATACTAAAGATGAAGAAGATAAGAAGAGAGTTGCCTACCTAATGCTTTGTAAGTGTCCAAGTGAAGGGCACTAAAGAGGATCAAGAGTGTAACATACCTTATCAATAAGGAAGTGTTGGGATGATTTTTTATAAGTTGTATTTGTTTTTATTAGGTGTTAATAATGGTCAAAATGAATAAGTAACTCCAAAGTGAATGGATATTTTTTTAAGTGAAGAGGCTTGGAGAATTTATATGGATTCATAGAATCAGATGAAAATCTCTGTAAAAACTCCATGTTGATCAAAATAGAAGATTTATTCACTTTTCCCAAGGTCAAAGAACTTCTGTCACAAAGTGACACATTTTTTCCACATTACGTTATGTCCTTTTAAGGATGATTGAAGCTCTTTGGAATTTAAATTATAAACATAAATGGTTGATGAAGATGAGAAGAGGAAGAGAAAGGTGGACATGCAATGGTTGGTTTTTGTTAAAAGATTCTAATGAATTTGAGTGCACACTTGGTATTATACTAAGTACTTTTATAGGTTGTACTTAAAAACATGGGACTAAACCACAATAAAGCTTCCCAAACACAACTCGAGGCACATGTGGGACCATAGGGGTCAACTGTGCCCACGGAGAATCCAGGAAAATCCAGGATGAGAGTGGTATAGTGGACACATAGCACAAACCACAGTGTGTGGCTACATAGAGGCACGAGGGTATACCATGTGTGCATATTACGCCTATAGTTTGAAGAAGGTGGATGCAATGTGCACCAACAGAGCACAGTATGGGGCGGTACTGTGGAGGAAGAAGGAGTAATCTGGTGATGGAGAGGGGTGGCTTGATACTTAAACTGCACTCAATCCATGTATCAATTTCTATGTGGGACAAAATTTTAAAAATTCAAATGTAATATCAACATCTCATCTCATCCTTAGTCTCGCTCGATCATTCGATCAACCCATGAAATATGGATCTAATCATGGCTAGCCATCATCCCATGCTGCAATCATTTGAACCCAAGTTGTATGATTCTCCCATAGTTGCGTCATATTTTACCTCCAGTGCCCGATGCCACTACTCTATCCACTAGAGTTGATGAAGATCCACTTCTCGAACAACCATGTGTTATCATTTTGGAATCGTGAAGGATACTACACCATACTAAGGACACACATGCAATATTCATCGTGTATTCATATGACATCTCGATGAATAAGGTACCATCCAGGAAAACATAGTTTCCAAGGCCACATGGAATTGTTCCAGATTTATAAATGAGAAACATGAAAATCTCGAACGTATGCATGTGATCCGGGAAAATACCATATTCTAAAAGAAAACACACCGAAGATCTCAACATATCTTCACCTGTGGGTTTAAATACTCCAAAATACCAGATATCCCAAGCATTCAATGTCACACTCATGAAGGAATTTCATGTGGATTTTGAACTCGGAAGAGGATCTTCCATTTCCTATAAAAGGAGTCTGAGATGAGAAGTGTTATTACTCCCACATAGCTGAGAGCTTCTGTTTTCGAAAAATAGAGCATCTCCATGTGGACCACTTTTCTAGGAGCATCAAATAGACCCGGAAGCCCGATGCAATGTGAAGTAGAGTTCCCATGAGTGTTTGATATGTGATTTCCACTCTCAAACATCTTAATGAAGAACTGATAGCTATGAACAAACGATTGGTTTTCAAAAAACCTTCATTCTACATTGTGAAGTAGATGCCATTATGATCCAGTGGTTGAGCCTCTGTCTCTCCCTTAGCATTGTGAAGAGGAAAATCAATGCACCTCATGTACAAAAAATAAACGCACATTCTCTTTGGGTAGAAAATGACCCATGGCCACCCTGATTTCAAAAGGAGAAGAATAATTTCCACATGTTTTCATGATTATACTATACTATTTATAGGGGTTCTTGTCTGAAGAAGGATAACCTTGCATAAAAAAGTTAGTGCATACATGCATTTATTCATGTGGTGTGTTTGAAGAAGCCCACGACCATGTATCATTGAGTGGAGAAGAAGTTCACACAAGACATGGGTTTCATATATTTGGGAATGATAAAACACAATTAAAAACCTTAAAAAATCCTAACTAAGTGAAAGAGAAATAAGGGAATGAGAAGAGGATATACCATGTGTGTGTTCTTAAAAAACTTCACCTATTAAGGATTTTACACAAGAATAAGAAGAACTTAGTGCATGCACTCATGCATACACATGAACGTGTAAGTCAATTAATGAAAGAGCCAAAATTATTGTGCACATGTGAAAAGAAGAAGAATAAATTTAGAAGAGATGAGTTCAACCTAAATACCATATACATGATCACATGAATACATGAACAAGAGTAAAACAAATCACTCTGATGATGCCAAGGGATCCAATCCTCAATGTTTGAAAAATCACATTGGTGTATGTGATTCTATCTAATTAAAGAAGAAGATTAGTATAGTTGGTTGATACATAAAGAAGTCTAAATAAGAAGAACTAGTGAAGTTTAGTTTTTACTGTAGAAGAATAGAAATAATGAAAAAAATTGCTTGCTAACTTCATTGCAAGTAGTCAAGTAAAGAACACAAAAATAGATCAAGACCATAACCTACCTTTTTAAGAGGGAAGAAGACTGTCCTAGATTGTAGCATAAAGAACCATAATGTTTAAGGGAATATCCTACTTGTTTATAGTTGGAAGTGTATTATTTCCCTTCCCCCTCTGAGTGTAGGGACTCATACTGGGAAAATATTATCTCCTTCCCTTCTCCAGGTGTAGGGACCCATAATGACCAGAAAATTGTTCTCCTGGTCAACCCACTGTAAAAGTTACTACATTATAGTGGAGAATCCATGTACGAGTCATCACCATACATGTAAAAGACTATATACACACATTGAGTAGTGAACCTTGTAAAAATACCGTGTGAATGTTTTTTCTGCTCTCTATTATTACATGCTACATGGAAAAGAGAATAAGAGAATAGAGATCCTAATAGTTCTAGAGGTATAAGGATAAAAAGATCGAATTGGTTTATAAAGTACCCACCACTAATTCACCCCCTCTTAATGATTGTTTTATCCCAAACTGGTCTTCTAAATTGGTATCATATGGATAGGTTCACCTCTGTTGGATTATCTATAGTGAAGTTCTTGCCATTTGAAGACATTAATTTCTTTCCTAAGTTATCAATTAACTGTAGTTTCAGTGAAGATTCAGTTGTCTCTAAGAAAAAGATCATATCTACCTAGACCACGATGAATAATAAAAATAAATAGAATAGAATTTTGATGAGTAATTCCCACTTATCTAAAGAAGAGGAGCATATGGATCTCCATACCTTACTGAAAAAGAAGACATATTAGAAATGGAAAATAATGAGATGGTGGCTCAAGTTTCTACCAAGAAGATGGATGACCGTCCTACCTCAAATGATCAATAGGTATGTGTTAGTACATTTTAAAATAATTCTCATGATAAAAATGATAACACATGTGGTGATGATCAATCTACAATCTCTAAAGAGTTATCAGTTGACAGATTAAGAATGATTATGCAGTGCATCCCTAAAGAATTTTTCCCAATTATATTTTGATTATTTCAATGCATGCAAGAAGATATTACCCAACTGGAAGAATAAAATGATGTTTTGGATAAGGGAATACAAGAAAAATATTTTTCAATGTTTAAAGCTCTCTAGACAAGTTGGACCGTTTGAAACAATAAAAAGGGAATTTGAAAATCGTTCCTCTAAATGGAACAAAGAAATTGATGAAAAGGAGGGAGTCAATAAGACTCTAGAAGAAAATAACCATGAACTTGAAGTTGAGAACAATAATATGTCATGAAGTCAAGGTTTTTTGTTCAATGTTGGTGTTTTAATAGATTTGTCCATTGTGCACTGGATTGTTGGTACACTCCCATATCTGTAAAAGAATAGAGAAAGCCCATCTCAAGGGGGAAATCAAGAGAAGAAGATGAAACATCCAAAAATCTAGATGCATTTGTATTATACAAACAGAATTGGAATATTAGATAAAATCTGTGATGTATGAAATATTATTGGTCAAATGAATGGTGCATGTTCATTTCAAGAGGTACCCGAAGCTAATTAGAAAAGAAGACAACATGAGCTGTCTAAAAACAAAGAAGCTACCTTTGGAAGTAGTCCGAAGAATTTTGTAAAAACTAACTCTCCCAAGAGGAATCCAAGGAGAAAATATAAGATTTCCTTGGATTCTAAATCTACAAATGTGAAGGTTGGTGCATCATAAATAATAATCATGAAGGATGCCACTCAGAAGAAGCCATGTAGATGATCCAATCTTGATGCTTTAGTCTCTACCGAAATATATTTCGTTTAGATAAAATATTTGGAAAGAATGAATAAAATGGAAGATTCATGGGCTAAGGCTACTACTGAATAAAAAAATAAGATTCGACATGAATACAACAAAGTTCTATGGGTGAGGTGCAACAAGGAAAGTCACACAGTTAGAAGTTTCTTTGAATTTACTCCATACCAAGAAGAATTCCTCAAGATGATTAATGTTGAACCAGGATATTCTAGTGCTTTGAAATCACTTGAAGAAAGATGATTGACACAAAAAGAGATGGAATAAATATTGAGATCTACCCAATCACAGTCAGCATTGAAGATTAACTGTGAATGTGTGAAGAATGGTGCATCTAGTTTGAGATGACCATCTCAACCTTATAGTCCACAATTATTAATGAAGGAGGATCTACTTTATTCACTTAAATCATTTTATATTGTATTTTTTCTTATCATATAGGTAATTAGAGGTGAAGCTAGATCTCATGGGGAGAACCTGGGATTCAGGGATGAGTAGAGTTCCCTTGAGGGGGAGACACATGGAGAAGCTTCTAGTTTCATTATCTCAACCAGTATAACATTAGTTGGTATAAAATACAGTAACTTAGAAGATTGTATGAAGAATATTTAATTGGAAAAGGTATGTTATTTCTTAATCTCCAACCCTTGGTTACTCAAAATAAATATCATTCTTCAAAGGGGGAGTAACAATGTTAATCTGTGACATAAGAAGAGTGAATGTTCCCCAAGGATACATATCCTTTAATTGAACTGGAATGTCTTTGATCCTTTTTTTGAAGGGAGGGAAGGAGTTTTAGGTTGATTATTTCATATCACACTTATTATCCTAAACCTAGAATGAAAGTGGAAATTCCTTGAAGAAAAGTGCATGATTTCTCATCTCATGAGGTATCATGTTCAATAGGTAATGGAAAAATTTGTTATCTAAATCAAATCATCTTGTTTTCTGCAATGAGAATTTATCAAGTAGATATAGTGTGAAATTATTGATGGTACATTTATTGATTATGGAATGATACCCTCTCTACCATAAACGTTGTATTTCATGAAAATAATTGGGAGAGAAGTGAAATAAAGTCTGCGGTGGGAGATGGAAGAATGGGGAGAGAGAATATTCTCATTTTTACATTGACACATTCATTTCAAGAGAAGTTTTAAGGTAGTAAAAACAAAATAAAAAGGGGAATATTGTTGGGACCACGTTGTGTATAAGTTTTATTTATTGTCAAATGGTGTATATAATTTTCAAAATGAAGATGGTCCTCCACTGTGAACGGAAATTGGTTGGAGTGAGGATTCATGGAGAATTGTTTTGGATGGAATGCTTGGGAAATTATCCATGTTGATCAAAAAAGATGATTGATTCACTGTTACTAAGGTCAAAAAATATTTTTAACAATGTGAAACATTTTTTACAACGTTGAAGATGCATACATTTAAGGATGATTGAATTTCTTTGGAATTCATATTCCAAAAATAAATGGATGAAGAAGATGAGAAGTGTAAGAGAAACGTGGCCATGCATGGTTTTCTTTGTGTATAAAGATGACTATTAATTTTAGTGGATACTAAATTTTCTACTAAGTATATTTATTGTATTTACATTTAAAAATTGGGGCCATCCCATGATCATGCTACCCATCCTCAACCTGAGGCACATGCGGGACCACAGGGGTCCACCGCAACCATGGGGAAGTCAGGCAGAGCCTGCCTGAGAGCGGCATAGTGGAAACAGAGCAGGAGCCACCATGTGGGGTGGCACAATGTCATGAGGGAATATTACGGGTGTCGAGCATTCCCATAGGGAGAAAAGGGTGGGTGCAAACAGTACCCGCAGTACATAGTACGAGGTGGTAAAATGGACGGAGAGGGAGTAATTTGGTGATGGAGCAAGGAAGCTTGACACTAGAACCGTGCTCAACCTATGTTGTTGTTTCAATGCAAGACCAAATTTTAAAATCATGGATGTAATCTCATCCGCTCATCTCATCCCATGTCTCATTCAATCATTCGATCAATCTATGGGATATGGATTTAATCTTGGTCTTCCATTATCCAGCACCCCACACTTTTGAACCCAAGTCCTTCGATGCTCCCATAACTGCGTCTTCTTCAACCTCTAGTGCTTGACAACACTTCTTTATCTACCAGATTTCATGAGGAACCACTTCCTGAACAACTATGTCTTATCATTTTGGAATTATGAAGGCTATTAGATCGTACCAAGGCCATTCATGAAATCATCTCCTTGCATGCATGTGACATCTCGATGAAGAAGGTAAGGCTGAGGCAAACAAATTTTCAGAGGCCTTGTGGATTCATGCCAAATTTAAAAATGAAATACATGAAATTCTAGAATGTAATCAAGTGATCAGGGAGAATCCTACATTCTAAAAGGAAATACACCAAAGATATTGGAAAATCTTTAGCAGTCTGTTTAAAGACTTAAATACGCAGGAAATCCCTAGCATTCAAAGCCGCAATCTCAATGGAATTTCATGTGTAATTGTAACGAAGATGATGATCTCCCCATATCAATAAAAGCAGGATTCTGAGACGAGAAGTGTTTGCTCTCCCACATAATAGAGAGATTTTGTTTTTGAAAAATAGAGCATCTTTCTTTGAACCACTTAACCAATTGAATCATGAAGTCACATGAGACCTTTTCTATGTGAGTTAAAGTTCCTACAAGTGTTTGATAAGTTGTTTTCACTCTCAAAACACTCCGCGAAGAACCGGTACACGTTAACACACGACCGGTTTTCTAAAAACCTTAATTTTTCTTTACAAAGGTTGTGCCATTATGAGCCATTGAATGAGGCCCTGTCTCTCACTAAACATTGTGAAGTGGAAAATTTGTGCACCTCATACACAAAGAAGAACTTTGAATTCTTGTCATGAAGAACATGACCCATGGCCACTGTGGTTTCATGATGTGAAGAAGAATTTCCTCAAGTTTCATTCTTATACTCTAATATTTATAGGGTTTCACGATTAAAGAAGGAGAAGCCTATATGAATACGGAATGTGCTTACATGCATTCATGCATGATCATTGTTTGAAGAAGCATGAGGCTGTGTATGATTGAGTGAAGATGTTGTTCACAATACACAAGTGTTTCAACCATTCGAGGTTGATTAAACAAACTTATAAACCCAAAGAAACACCCTATCTAAGTGAAAGATAATGAAGGTAATGAAAACAAGAGAGGTCATTTGTGTGTGTGCTTAAATAACTACACCTATTAGGGTTTTCACACAAGAGGAATAATATGTATGTGCATGCACTCATGCATGCACATGAATACGTAAACACAATTAAAGAAAGAGCCCAAATTATTTTTCACGTGTGAAAAGAAGAAAAAGAGGTTTATAAGAGAAGAGTTCAACCAAAATTCCATATTCATGTTCACATGCATACATGAAAAACACTAAAATAATTCTCTCTGATGATGCCAAGTGAGCCGATCCCCAATATTTGAATAATCACATTGGTGAATGTTATTCTACGTAATGACAAAAGAAGATTAGTGCAGTTTTCTATTGAACTACGAATATTAATGAATAAGAACTAGTGAAGTTAGTTTTTCACTAGAGAATAAGAGAAATAAAAAAAATAATTTATTACCCACTGCTTTGCAAGTAATCAAGTGAAGAGTACTGAAATAGATCAAGAGAAGAACATAGATTTTGAAGAAGGAAGAAGATTGTCCAAGATTGAAGTATGAAGAACCAAAAAGTATAAGACCATATCCTACTTGTTGAATGTTGGAAGAGGATTAATTCTCTTCCCCCTATGACTGTAGGGACTCAAACTAAAAATATATTATCTCCTTCCCTCCTCCATGTGTAGGGTCCCACGGTGACTAACATATTATTTTCCAAGTCAACCCATAGTAATAGTTACTAAATTATAAGGGAGAAACCATGTACTGTTCATCAGCATACATTTCATGGACATGCTACTCACATTGATTAGTGAACATTGTAAAAATATCATGTGCATATTTTTAATACTTTCTATTATTACATGTGATAGGGTAAAGAGAATAAGAGAATCAATATCCTAACAGGACAAGAAGTGCAAGGATAAAAGGATGTAATTGGCTTAAAAATCCCCCAACACTGATTCACCCCCTCTCACTGTTAGGTATATCCCAAAATGGTCCTCTCATGAAGATGACTGTCTTCAGAGGTAATATAAATAAACATAAAGGAGATGCATGTTCAGCTTGGTTGTCACTAGTTTAGGGAAGTGAATTGTTTCCCACCCCTTCCAAAGTGTAGATAATCACACTGACTAGAGTATTGTTTTCCTAGTCAAACCAATGTAACAGTTACTACATTATTGTGGAGAATCCATGTATTGGTCATCACTATACATGGAAAGGATATATCTTCTCTTATTGAGTGGTAAACCTTAGAAAAATATCATGTGCATATTTTTACCACTTTCAATTATTTCATGTGATTTTGATGAGAGAATAAGATAATATATATCGTAATAGATCAAGAGGTACAAGGATAAAATGTTTGAATTCGTTTAAAAAGTCCCCAACACTGATTCAACCCTCTCAGTTTTAAGTATATCCCACACTTTTCCTCTCAATTGGTATCAGAGGTATACTCACCTCTATTTGATTGTCTACATTGAAGATATTATCCTTTGAATACCTGAATTTCTTTGCCAAGTTAAAAATGATGTGTAGTTTTGGATAAGATTCATCTACCTATAAGAAGAATTCAAAAACATCCAAGACAATTATGAACAAGAAATATAAGGAAAAGGGAAGGCTGAATAAGATGTCCCAAATATCTAAATAAGTGGATGTATCTAGTCCCCCATACCATTCTGATAATGAAGACACATGTGTCTTGGAAAGTACTAAGAATGAGGCTGAGGTTTCCATCAAGAATATGGATAATCTTCCAACCTCAAATTAGTATGAGTCATGTGTTGGTACATTTGAAAATTATTCTCATGATGAAAATTATAGCACATGTAGTGATTATCATTCTTCAAATTTGTATGATTTACCATTTGATAGATTAAGAATGATTTTGTATAGTGTTTTTGAAGAATGTGTCTCTATTTTTTGTTGAGTATATCATTGTATGAATGAAGATATCACCCATCAAGAAGAAGAAAATGATGTCTTCGAGATGAAATGTCAAGAAACAATTTTTGAATGTATAAAGCACTACATACATGTTGCAGCCTTTCAAACAATATAGGTAATTTGAAATAAGTTCCTCAAAATGGATAAAATATGTTTAAGAAATATAGGGAGTAAACAAGAATCTTGAAGAGAATATCCATGCACAAGATGTTGATATGAAGAACACCATTGATGTCAAGGGTTTACATTTGGATGAAATATCGAAGAAGATCAAAGAGATTGAAACATTGTTAAAAAACAATGTTTTGATGCTTAATAATATGTTTCAAGTTTGAAGTAGGATTGTGAATAGAATATGACTATTATTGGAGAACATAAATTCATATTCAATATGACATGTCTAGAACTGGAATCTCAATTGACCAATCTTGAGAAGACACATATTGAGACTTAACAAAACATGGAAACTATAGCTGTTAGTACACAATGTTCAATTGAGTATTCTACTGACGAAATACCTCCATCATGTGATAAAAATATCATGACTTCATTCAATGATCTATCACAAGTATCTAATAATGTTGAGGTACCATTAATGTCATCTTGTACTAATGTATCTAAAACTGTTTCTACAAAAAATGTAGGTTAAAAGAAATATTCTAAACAAGTGTGGATGTTGAAATTTTATGAGGCGCCTACCACCATGGCTAGGGTGGATAAGAAAAATAAGATGGAATATGAATCCCCACTAAGAGAAAACACATAAGTAAGAAGGCCTAGAAACCTTATACAATAGATATCAAGAAGTCGTGATTTGTGGTACAATGTAGGTGATGCAATAGATTTGGGAATGGATCATTATATTTTTTTACAATCCTTTAAATGAAAAAGGAATAAGCAAGCCAATCCCATGGGGAGAAAGGTAGAAAGGAAGATGAAACATACATAGGTCCAGAAGCATCTGAATATTGAAAACAGATTTGGAACTCTTGAAAACATTTGTGATGTATGCAATGAAATAGGTCACCAGGTTAGAACATGTTCATCTCAACATTTATCCAAATATTATATGAAATTAAGATAATAAAATTTGACTAATAATGAAGAACATAACTTGCAATGAAATCAAAATAATGTTGAAAAAACAAATTCTCCCAAGAAGATTCCATGAAGAAAAGGTGATAATTCCTTGGATTATAAATCTTAGAAGTTTAAGGGTGGTGCATCCAAAAGAACTGGTGAGAAGTATGACTCTAAGAAGTAGACATGTGGAAGATACAAACATGTTGCCTCAGTTCCAAATGAATTAATATTTATCTTTCTATAAGATTTGGAATGAAGGAGGAAGATGGAAGATGTACATGCTAAGTTTAGTGAAAAAGGAAATGTGAAGAATCCGTATGAAGATAAAGAAGTCCTTTGTGTGAGGTGCAACAAGGACGGTTATATTGTTAAAAATTTCAATGCACTTATTCCAGATCAGGAATAATTTCTCAAGAAAATGACTGTTGTATGACGAGATTATTGTTCTTTGAAATCCTTTGATGAAAAAGTTCCTCATAGAATGAAATGAAATAAGTGATAAAATCCATATAGCCCCAATCATAATTCAAGAAAAAATGTGAATGTGTGAAGAATGAATCATCTTGGTTGAGAAAATCATCTCAACCTTGTTTTTCACATTGATGAGGCAAGGAGGACATACATTATTCACTTAAATTGTTGTGTATTGTATTTGATAATATAGTGAATTGAAGATGAAACAATTCCATAGATGGAGAACCTGTGAAACCTTGAAAAGGAGTGTTCCCCTTAAGGGGGATACAAATAAAGAAGCTACAAGAGTTATTATTTCAATTTGTATCAACTTCAATTACTATAAAATTGACCATGCCATTGGAAATGGTATGTCATTTATTAATCTCCCATATTTGGTTACTAAAAATATAGATCATTTTACAAATGTGGCGTAACTAAATTACTCACTGACATAAGAATAATTGTAATACCACAAGGTCACTTATAATTCCTATTGCTCTGAAATGTTTTTGATCCAATTTTTGAATTGAGTGCACAACTTTATGTTTATTGTTCTTAAATTGAATTCATCTCACAGTTATTATCTCCAACATGGAATGTATGTGGAACGTCCCTTAAAGAAAAATACATGTGTTCTCATCTCATAAGGTATCATGATCAGTTGGTAATGGAAAAATTTGTTGTCTAAATCGAATCCTCTTATTTTCTACACAGGCAAGAGATCATGTAGATTTAGAGTGAAATAATGGATGAAACATTGAATTAGATTATACAGGTACCCTCTCTTCAATGATCAATGTATTTATTTTCAATAAGTGGGAGAGAAAGTGAAATTATATTTAAAATGTGAAAGGTGGAGAGAAAGAAAATTAAAGGGGAGAAAGAGGATTAAAATTTTGATATTAAAACATTCATTTGAGAGAATATTGAGGTATTTACAACTAATACAAAGGGAGATATTTTTTGGACCAATTTTGACTATGATTTGTGTTTATTGTCAATAAATGTCAATGTTAATCAAAATGGAGAAGTATCACCAAAGTATAGGGTGGTTGGTTAAAGTGATGATGCCTGGTGAATTGTTATGGATTTATAGTATTGGATGCCAATCATGGGAAATTCTCTAGGTTATTAAAATGAGATAATTATTTCACAGATACAAAATTCTAAATATATGTATAAGATGTGATACATTGTCAATTAAAATGATGTATCATCCATTGAGGATGATTGATGTGTTATAAGGGTGTTATTTTGAATTAATAATCCAAAAAGAATAGAAGAAGAAGGATGATGGTTGAAGAAGTGGTTATTTGGTATTATTTTAAGAAGGTGTCCATGAATGGGGTTTCAACAACTAGGGTGGCCATGCATGTGTTTTACGTAACATTTTTTATAGATACGACTTAAAAAAATGTCCAACCCTCATGATAGTAGAGAGCTGCTCAAGCCCATCACATACAGGACCCCAGTGGTCAACAATGATGGGGGAACCAGCCATGGCTAGCTCGAAGGTGTAATGGGTTGGGCATAGGCACGTCGTTATGTAGAAATAGGAGTGCATGAGGTCTAGACTATTCATATGTTGGGTTAAAATCCCGCCCCCAAAGAATATAGAACAGGGCAGTACCATGGAGGGGGAGAGGAGAATTTCGAGCTGTTGTTAGAGTGACTTGACTGTTATAGTGTGACATATCTGCCTCTCTTTTTCGATGTGGGATGAGATTATTAATTAGAGGAGGAATCCTCTCCATCTATATGATCTCACATGAACTCACATCCTCTCATCTCATTCTTGTTCCACCATCTAATTGTGATTTTCCATCTATTCTGTTCCACACACATTTGATGCAGGGACATCTGATTCCCCCACACCATTGTCGTCTTCCTCCAGTGCAGGATGCTTTCGCTTCTACTCACCATAGATGAATAATGAACCTCTATCTAGATTTCGTCCACCATGATGATCCACTCCAATATATGTTGGCTACATGATAGTCATCAAATTATGCATGAAACTGCATTTCCATTCAAGTAATGAGATAATAAACATTGAACATTGTTGAAGAAAATGAATTTTCGAGGCCATGTCTTAGATCTCAAGCACTTGAGAAAAAATAATTTCATGCCACTCCAAATGCATGCAAGCCTTCTAGAATTCATGGAAGAAGAGAAAGTTTCACAATTTAGAAGGAAACACACAGAGAATCTTTGTGTCTATCATCTTCTGTGTAAAATTTTAAAACAGAAGTTATCAGTTGATTTAAGGGGTAGATTTGAAGAGCTTACCACTTGACATTTGAATATAGAAAAATATATGATCCTCATCAATAAAAGGAGAAGCCTCGAGAAAGAAGAAGATGCTACCTCCTACACACCTAAGATCTCCTGTTCCAAAATAGTGAATTCCCTATTCAGTGTTCTACATGAAGGATAATTCCAAGCACCGTAGGTTATTAAAAACTACTATGAACTTTAGATGAGTCTCGTGAAGAAGGGGAACCACACCCTATGTGTGAAGGAAAACCATGAATGTGAGACAAAGTTACCCAAAACCCTCACTGTGTTTTGTGAAGAAGAACCAGTGGGTACACAATTGGTGCATGCACAACCTTATTGTGTTATACGAAGATAGATCCATGAACTATTTTGGTTCAGTGAATAAAGAGACCTATGCCGACCATGCATGTAGAAGATCCATGAATACTTCAGTTTCACAATGAAAATTTGAGAACATCCCATTGTTTTTACATTGAAGCTACACTGTTTTGTAGGGGTTCATGTTTAGTGAAGAATAAGATAACATGATGATGGGGAAAAATATTTTCTTGCACGTATGTGCATCCTTTGAAGAAGCCTATGGATGTTCATGGCTTTGTGTCAAGAAATAGGGAGAATTTCAAGCACACATTCTCTTATATGTGAGAAGAAGATAAGGTAGTACACGCCCAAAGGCTTATACACAATAGGGTTTGTGCACAAAAAGAGAATAATTGGATAGATTCTGTTGGGTTTGTTTATAAAACATGCATGCACTAATGTGTATGAATTAAAAATACCCAAACCATGTTATAAGGGAAGAAGTTATAAAGGTTATGTATTCATGCATGAACACATAGAAAAGGTTCAAATCAATTAAACAAATAAAAACTTCACCAAGAAGAAGAGAAAAGAAGAATTAGGATCAGGAAGAGTTTTACCAACACTATTGAAAATCATTTAAGGCAGTTTGACTCTAATGATTCCATGTAAGATGATATTAATTTCATGAAAATTCACATTTGTTTTTTTGACTCTGGCAATGGTAAAGGAGTTTTAGTGCATTCAATTTTTTCACTAAAGAAGAAAAAGGAAGAAGATGTTTAAGTGTAGGTCATTTTTCACAAAAAAAAAAGAAGATAAGAATAGAATTTCTTTCCTAATACATTAAAAGTAACCAAGTGAAGAGAACTAAAGATGATCAAGATTAGAACCCACCTTATCAGGAAGGAAGAGGACTGTCTTCAGGGGCTGTATAAATAACCATCAAGGAGCTACAAGTTGGAATTTGTTATCACAATTTCAAGGAAGTGGATTTTTTACCAGCACCACCCCCCCATGTGTAGGGACTCATACAGATTATAGGATTATTTTCCTTATTAATCCACATTAATAATTACCAAACTATAGTGTAGAATCCATGTATTGGTCATCACTATACATGGCAAGGATGTAGCTCCTCTTATTGAGTAGTGATCCATGTAAAAATATTATCTTCATATTATCCTACATTATATTATTACATGTGATATGGAAAAGAGAATAAGAGAATCAAGATCCTAATAGGTCTAGAGGTACAGGGATAAATTTTTTGAATTGGTTTAAAAATCCCCCAACACTGATTCACCCCCCACTCAGTGTTAGGTATATCTAAAACTAATCCTCTCAATAACTCCATTGGAATTGGAGTGCCACAAATACTAAGGGAGGTAGAGAGGTAGTTAAAATTTACATCTAAGTTCTATATCATTAAATTAGATGACTGATATGAAGGGAATGAATGTTTACCATGATCAAAACATAGGATCCACAACCACATCAGTCAAGGATGAGTCGATCAAATTCAATATCAACCATTGATTAAGTTCATAACATGAAAATCATACTTTTTCTCAAGAGATCCATCCTAGAATTTTCTCCAGATCGGAGGTGATCTATTTATTATAGGAACTGTCTTTGTTAGTGGGGGTTCCATTTGGATTTCAAGGATGATGAGGATCCAAATCGAGAAAGACTCACAATGTGTAGATGAATGTGAGGCGCAATCTAGGGGACAAAAAATTGTCTAGGAGACATCTTCCCATGAACTCAGATTTCCTAAATAGTTACATCATTGAGTGGGAGTTGAAAATAATCCCAAGGGTAATAGCCTTGAAAAGGGTCTATAGTATAGAAGGAAATGGGACTTGATTTATCTGTATTCTTACATAACTCATTCAGAATGGGTATCAATCCATACACAGTTCTGGATCATGACATGCTTGAAGGCCAACATCAGACAGGTGATGTCCTATTGGAAGATGATATAAAATCAACTCATATTTTTCATTTGAGTCGTGTCATCTTCATATAGGCTAAGGATAAATTTTTTAGTTGTATGGTAATGTTTTTTGGTGTGCATACGTAAGCCAATAATTTTCTTCCTCTTGTTGGTTCATGTGTGAATTGTGATTCCTTGATGAGTCATGTAAAGTGATTGGGCCCTACACCTAAGGAGTATAAAAATAAGGAAATTTGAGGGTGATGGTGTTATAGGTAGTGTGTATTTATCTGATGAATTTTTGTACAAGCCTGATGATAAAGAGTCTATGTGTCACTATTTATCTTCTAGACTTTTTAATCAAGCGATGTCTATTTTTGAGATATGGCCTTGTAGGAGACCAATGTAGGGAGTGGGGGTGTTCCTCTCTATTGGGTACAGTGATGCATCCCACTTTTTCAATGGTTCATCTTGTGTTAATTACATTGGGAAAGGCTATAGTTTACCATCATGTGGTGATGATATTTTTTATTTTTTATTTTGTTCATCTAACATTTGGTATGTGAAGTATCCTAGGATTATTTCATAGTAAATACTATAGTTTATCATTGTGTGTTGAGGATGATTATATTTTCAGTTTTTTGTCTTATTTCTCATATTATTGATGATTTTAGTTTATAGTTGTAGATATTGGACCAAAGGAGTTTAAATATAGTATATGATCATACTACATGTAACATATATGATAAAAACATTTTAAGGTTATAATGCTTGGTCTATATGGCATACAGTTAGTTTAAGGTTATAGATCTCAGATCCAGATTGTGTTTTAGATCATCTCTTATGGAACTGGGAGAGAATGAACCCAACATGAATGGAGTTCTAGGGAGCCTTGTATCAAATTAAATGACCTTAGATAGAGTTTAATATATTTTATGGTCCTGATATTTAGACGAAGATCTTTTGTGGCTCAAAGTAATGGGTACAAATCATACCAAGACTCTTAATCCCATGTGAGTAATGATTTTTTTGATAAAGAAGGATGAGTTAGAGGATTACCTTGTCACATGGAATTAAAAAATAGTGGAAATAAAAATATGGTCAATAATGGTCCTAATAATATTGACCTACATAATCAATATACACAGATGCACTAATGGGTAACACCATGTTTTTTGCACCTCTACCAAAACTTTGGGATGTGGAATAGAGGTAAATAATGTATTTCGAGATTTGGGCTATTAAATGGGTGACTGATGGGAAGGGACCATTATTTAACATGTTTTAAACATAGGTTCCCCAACCACAATAATCATGGATGGAGAGGAAAAGTAAGGGATCAACTATTTGCCTCGTTTGGGACATAGGAACCGCCATTTTTTCCCAGCGATCCTATAACTAAATAAATTATTCATTAAATAAAAATTGCATCATTTCTAATATAAACATCATAATAGTGATACAATCCAAGATTCAAAATTTTAGAATCTTTGGAAAATTAGTATTAGACATCACTTTTAAACAATAAAATAAAAACCATATTTAAATAAGTATTCATTATTCTCTTAGTGGACTTCACATTCCCCTTAATAGATGTAATCACCTTAGAATATACATCAAGGAATGGGGAGAGAAAAAAGACCGGTAAGGGGATGTATAATACATGGAAAATAATGGGGAAAAATAAAATTTTTGATCATTTAATAATAAATGGTTTATAATTATAATCATGAGGGAATCATTTGTAAATGGCTTCTAATATGTAATATTTATAAAATGAAATATGAGGTCTTAGTGTTTAATTATCGTACACAGATGTGGGTAAAGATAATATTGTGTTCACACCTACATATGTTCCTAAATCATAAAATCATCATTGTGAAAAAATATAAAATTATGTTCAAATATATTTAACATAATCTCATGTGATACATAATTTTAACTTATGAAATGTAGGGAGATATAATGTTTCCCACCTGTCACAATATAAATGCCCATAATCATGCATGCCACATAGAACGTATAACAACCATAGTTATAAAATAAAAAAAATAAAGAGAATGGGTATAATAAGGATTTAAAAAACGTACATTCACGAATAAAAAATTTAGTACCAAAATGAAAAGGATATATCATAGTATTACTTAAAACATCATTATTCTCTATGTAGAAGAATAATTTCAGTTGGAATAAAATAAAATGATTTAGAAAATAAAGTATCTTCGAAAATAATATTTTCATAGAAATTTTTTACAAGGTAAGAACATTTATATCCCCAAAATAAAAGGGAAAAATACATTTTTAGGGTATAATATGAACATTAATATGTAGAATAGAGGACAAACAGATGATAGGAATTGTGTTTCAGAATCCCCTTACCAAAAATACATCTTTATTTAGTCACTTTTCAACATCCTGAATAAAAAACATAGGATTATTAAATCACAGTTCCACAAGTGAATTATGTTTATTTTTTTCTATTTATCTTTTTATAATTTATGGATTATATTTTATAACACTCTCATAAATTGGAATTATTTTAATATGATGTCTTCATTACATTTTCTGTTTTTGTTTCGATTTCACCATTTTCATTCAAAATCGTTAATACATAAGTATAATTAAATCAATAATCCTAGAATAAATTTCATTACATATTTATTTATTATATATAATTCATATTTTCCATTCTTGAATTTGGTTATATGCCTTGACATGGGAATGCCTTAGTAGGTGGTTAACCAACATTTGACGAGACAATATTGAAAGAGGGGGAAAGGGAACTTCAAAATTTTTATATATTGTATATATATTACTTCTATTTAGTTAAAATAATTAATATAATTTTAAAATACTATATAACTATTTTTTTAAGATTGGGTTTTTAAATGAGTGAAAAAATAAGGGGAAAAGGAAAAGGAGAGAATAATTGACCAAAACGCACTCTTTCCTTGATGCAGTTTCTCTTATATGAAGTTAAAAATCACTTGATGTTTGGAGTTAAATTACTCTATAAATCCCCTATGGATTATAAGGGGAGTGAGAGGGAATATTATTGAATAGTTTTTTCTTTGGGAAGTGGGGTATGAGTTGTTTTCCAAGGGGAGGGAGAGGGGTTATTTATACTTGTTGATATGGGTATTATTAGAATAAAATAATAAATAAAATAATATATCATAGATAAAACTTATGGTTGTGATTTATTGACAATATAAGTCATATATAATGGTATTTAATATATTAAAAACCATTATAATTAGAATAAATTATTTTTAAAAAATTGTGATTTTAAAACAGGGAAAATAGATGATTTATGGGAACACATTTGATTTTAGGTTTTAGAAATTGATTTTTAGGTTTGGAAATTAATATTATTATAGGTTAATAACTCATTTATGAAATTAAACATTCCATGGATGAAAATAATGTTCTATAAATAATTAGGTCATTATTAAATATTGAATTATGTAATTTAGTATACGCTTGTTATGAGAAAAACAACATTTTTACTTTTTTTCATGATAATTGAAGTATTTCAGAAAATTAAAAAAAAATCACCCTTATAAAATTAGAAAATTCTAATTTAAAATATGATATTAATTTTATTTAAATAAATTTATATTATAGGGAATTATAATTATAATTTTTTTATTTTCATAAATACTTTCAAATATAGTTTATTAAAAAGGATTCCATAATTTCTTTCGGTTTTTTAATCATGATATTTATTTTTTAGAATTATAATATTTTTATTTATATAAAATATTCGTATTAGATATTATTTATATCTAAATTTATTATTTTCATGTCAAATTAAATTTCAAACACTCATGTTATTATTCCCAATGGTTATGTTACTATTCACCATGGCCAGGTTACTATTCTTAATGGTCGAGTTACTATTCCAATGGTCACATTACCCCTATATATATACCACCTCATTATTTCACTTAGTATTCAGTTCAATTCCTCCCATGGAAATATATTTTCATTTTCTAAGACGTCTATTGGTTAAATAATATTTGTCTTCATTTCTCTAATTTTGGTCGTAGGGGAAATGATTATTACATATTGGGTTAATCAATATTGTACTATTTTACATTTTCAATTTTATATTTTTTTTCTAATTGTGATATTTTGAATTTAATTGGTTTCATAAATGACTAATATAATGATAACTATTTTTGTGATAATTTTTTTATGGTTTCTATATATTTCAATTGTGTATATTATTATATAATATAATATATCACATATTTAATTTAGATTTAAACACTACTAATATATATAATTTCATTACATTCTTCCCTCATTCTTAAATTTCATCCCTAAAATTTCAACTCATATTATTTTTTAGAATTGATTATGGTAATGTTTTTTGTTATCTTTTTTTATTTCCATGTTGCATGTTAATACTTATGGATCATCCACAAAACATTAACAAGGTGAGTTATATTATTGAGTAGAAATTTTTCTCTATAGTACAAGATGTTAATTAACATCCCCTCAAAAGAGAGGTCATTCTCTAGTTGTTCCTCCTCAGAATTTAGTACATGTGAGGGGTTAGGCATGCACTTACCTAGGTGAGATACAAGGAACACATCATGAACATGGGCCATATTTGGTAGAATATCGTGCCAATAGGACCCTTCTCTTATATGATCAGGGATGTCAAAGGGGACAATGTACATCTATCTTAAATTCCTATTCATTATAAACCACATGATTCTATTCCATGGTGATATTCGATGGGAAAATGTTTCTCTCACATCGAACTGCATGTCTATGAGAAGGCTGTCAGAATAGTTCTTTTACTCACTCTGAGAATATTATAAATGATTTTTGGTTGAAAAAAACATTATCTATCATTTTTTTTACAAGATTAGGTCCTTATAGATTTCATTCCCCAACTTTATCCCAACATGTAGGAGTTGTACATCGCTTCCCATCTAGAGAATCATATGGATCCATTTTATTATGCGAGTTGAGTTTTTTGAATGATAACTCAACTAAAGGAATATATTGATACCATACTCATTTAAATTCCATTGTGTGGGATAATAGATTTCCTTATCTATCTGAATAGTCCTTCTAGATTTTATATTATCTAGGTAGTGATACATCATAATAAAATTCAATTGTTATTCAAATCATGTTGAATACTTTTCTAGATTTTAAATATGAACCTTGTATCATAATCAGAGATAATCTAAAGTGGATCTATATGAACCCTCACCACATCCATTACCTATATAGCAGCATACTGTTTAATAAAAAACTCTTCCCATATATAGATTAAGTGTTAAATCATATTATGTTGTTCCACTATAACACATGTCACATTGTTTTCTTTAGATGTCTTCGAGAGACTACTGACAAATTCTATTGTGATGTTCTCCCATATGCATGTGGGTATGGGAAATGGTTGCATCATCACCATGGGTTTTGGTTTCTTTACATTTACTTTCTATCATATGAAGCACTTTAGTCGTTCTCAACAATCTCATTCTTCATGCTATCTTACCAAAAGTTCTCTCGATCATCACAATGCATCTTGGTGATTCTACGATGGATGGAGAATGATGATATATGTGCATTTTCAAATGTATATTTCCTTATCTTCTGTGATATAGACACACAATGTCTTGTTCCAAATAATATTAAACCA
Organism: Viscum album; assembly: GCA_963277665.1. Taxonomy (NCBI): domain Eukaryota; kingdom Viridiplantae; phylum Streptophyta; class Magnoliopsida; order Santalales; family Viscaceae; genus Viscum; species Viscum album. Next base: position 577,318,502 of record OY728120.1, read on the forward strand.
TCCTCATCAATATGAAATTCATTAATCTTTTCTTTCTATACATCTTTTAAATTAATTTGAAGCTAAAAAACTCCCTATTATTCTTCCATGTTCTTCTCTTAGATAGAAGCTTGTGAAATAATTTGGGAAATATAGGATATAATTTTTTCCTTTATTATTTCCAAATCCATCCATTGTATATCCACAAAATACTGGGTCTTTTTAAATCCACATCATGGGTATAGTGACGGGTTATTTTCTACTATGATCTGTAGCTAATTTTTTCCCCTTTCTAAGAAGGTATTTAATAGATAAATTTTAGTCATTGATTCACTATAACCATATTAATTAATTCATGTGTAGCTCATTTTATGTTAATATATACTTTATAATATTTTTATCTGTATAGATATTACAGTTTTCACCATACAAGCAGTGACACCAATCTTTATTGAGAAGATCATAGCTGCTGACTCTAGATCACATGTTAGGCAGTTTATCTCATGGATATTATTCTTTTGTGAGGCATTGGCTATAAATTTATAATTTTTCATGAGTACGAAACAATATATCTTCATTATAGAATCAGTGTATATCGCAATTACTTCTCCAATTTTTTGTATTGTGAGTTCAAGAATAGTGATTATCCTTTTTATTGGTCTCCTTAAATATTTCATCACATTATTATATCTAGACATAATTTAACCCTTTTAGTGTTATGTTATTGGGTTAGAAAATCATCATAAATTCCTCAAAAAATTAAATAGTACCCAGCCAATCCAATATAAATATTGATTTCAAAGACACTAGTGGTTCAATCCCATTCATTAATTTCATATGTTTTTGAAGGGTCTATTAAAACTCCTTCACTTTTGATCACCTTCGCCAAGAAAGTGACTTGTTTAACCCAAATGTTACACTTTCTAAACATATTATTAATTTTTTCCTTCCTTAAAATCCATAGTACATTCCTAATATTCTCTTAATGTTCCACATTTCTCATGGAGTAGATGAGAATATTATAAATAACGACTAACAAAAATTTGTCATGGTAAACTTTAAAGACACTATTAATTAAATCCATGAATATTCCAGGGTAATTAGAATGTATGAAAGGAATCACAATGAACTCATAGTTTCTATACCTTGTATGAATGATTGTGTTATGAATATCATCATTATTGACTTTCAGTTAAGGATTTCCATAATGAAGATCAACCTTTGATAAAAATGGAGCTCCTCAATGTTGATCGAACAATTATTCCATCCTTGGTAAAAGGATACTTGTTCTTTATTGTGGTCTTGTTGAGATCTCGATAAATGATACATCCATATTGTTCAATATATCTTCTTGATAAAGAGAACTGGCACAAACCCAGGTAATTCACTATTGTGTATAAACCCTTTGTCCAAATTCTCTTACAGCTAATTCCATAACTACTCTAGTTTGATGAGGGGAATCATATTTGTGAATTTGGAGATTGGAGTGGAACTATGTATTAAATTCTATTGAGAAATAAATGTCACAATTGGTGGGGGAGTCTTTATAATTATTTGGTAAATACATCACTTTAATCCCTCTTAATGGTTATTTCCTCAAGGGGGGAACTTTTCTTCAAGTCAATGATTTCAAAATGTAATGACTATTCACAATGTATCATCACCCACACCATTAAGGGGTTTTCAAAAAGAGATTCATTATCTTTTGTGCATTTTTATTGGATCATGGGATGGATTTTTTAAATAGAAATATATTTCGTTTTCTCAATATTTTATGTGTTCACTTTATAACGAGATCCAGAACATGCCCAATATTGAATCAAATCCCACTAAGGGACGGATTATGGGATTTTGAAGAATAATATTTCTATAAATTATAATAGGAGAGGAGTTAAACACATGGGATTAATTGATCACAAAACTGAGTGTTTATTCAAATATATTTAATTCATGATATCAGGGCTATGATCCAATAGTTCTCCAAAACAAGTCGGATAGAAAAAAAATTTAGAAATAGAATCGTATAGAACTATTTCCATTCATGACTAAATATGAATTGTACCTTGTATTACTTGATTTTCATGATCCTCTTAAGCTATGGGAAGTGTATAAGATTTCCCTAACTATTCTGGATTTTTTGGATATAGACACTGATTACCCTTTACATCCCATGGTTTAGTTAACTTGCTTGTCTGGTTCCCTTGTCCATATAGTTGAATTACTGGACAATTTTGGGTTCATTCCTTTCCCTTATCATATTGATGGGATTCTTCATGCATCTTCTACATTCATGAACTTGGTGGCCTACTCTCTAACATAGGTATCATTTCTCTATCCCTTTGAGGTAGTTAACATGATGATTATTCCCACATTTTGACACGTGTGTTATTGAGTGTTCTTTCCACCTTTTTCATTACTTCCTATATCTTGAAACTCAAACATTTATTTAGTATCTCTATATCCATTCAATCATTTTGCATACCCAATCTATAATTTGAGCGAACATTGAAAAAACATATCATAATTCCCAAATTCATAGATATTGATAGCCTTTTGGAGTTATTGTTTTAATCCATTGAAGAATATATCGATTTTTTATCATTATTGATAAAAAAATGGAGGAATATTTTGAAATCCTTGTAAAATATGTCTCATAGGAAGTGATAGATTCTATATCAATTTTACAAATATATTAAATATATCTATCCATATTTGTTTATATATTTTGGTGGAAATAATTATTATGAAATAAATTCTTATTGTCACCCCATTCCATTTCATCAATTTCATCATTATTCTTATTATTCTTTTCAAACTCCCACTATTGATCAACCACTCCATATAAATAATATTCAACCGGAGTAAACATCACCATCATAGAGAAGTTGATAATAGAAAACATTTTTTCTACATAGGAAACCCACTATTCTATAATAAGTGGATCATAAGATCCACTATACATTGGTGGACATTTAAAAATAAAGGATTTAATAGTCGGTTTATTATTTTTTATGTGAATTTGGACATTCCACAATTTTCGTGCTATTGTTCATAACATGAGATAGTTGGGTAATCATTTTCAAGATGTTTTGAAGTCCCCATTACATTTAATAGGGAGTTTCATTGGGAAAATTGTTGTATTTCCCCTTATCAATATTTTTCTCCTAGATTCTCCTGGTTCTCATCATTTTCTAAAATAGAAAATATTTGAATAGAAATCAAGAAACCCTAAATAAATAAATAATTATTTTGAAAAAAATAAAGGAGTATCTAATGGGATCCCTATTATTATCCATTTATATTAACGATACTTATAGGATCATGAATTTTTTTTATTTTTCTATCATTAAAATGAAATAATTACCTTATATATATCCTTCATAATGGTTTTTAATGGAGTTTTTTAACCAATTAATATCCCTATGTAGTGTAAAAGTTAGTGTGAATCATGGTCTATTTTCATTCACTAGTTCATGATCATATCTAGTTCATTATAGAATTTTTTAGGTTTTCCCCTTGGAACATCTATTCAATATCCACATCAATTTATAGTATCATGAAATGGATTTAATTTCTCATAATACATAAACTCTTATGATTTACCAAAACAAATCATGTTTATCTATATATAGATATTTCATTACTCATTTCTGCTAAATGATTCTAATCCTAATTCTACAATTAACTAAACTATTCTTTGATAAAAACTATAGTGACATGATATTTTCATTACATAACTATTGCATAATTTGTATAATAAAAATATAATAGTGATACATTAAAATATCCAAAGGTTCAATATTTTTAGTAAATCTTTCTCAAATATCCATTTTACATAACAAGACTGAAACATTATTTAATTCCAACTCTACTATCCTCTTAGTATCCATCATGTTTTCTATAGTACAAGTAATAACATGAGTATATACATCTAGTAATTGGGTGAGTTAAAGAAAAAAGGGGGTGTAAAATGGGATGAACAAAGGAAAAGAATAAAAAATATATGTGGGAATATAATAATATCATTATTATAGTGTATTCATCATAATCATAATGGAAGCATTTTAAAAAGTCCAGGAATGTGGAATATATATAAAATGAAACATCATGTCCTAATTGTGAAATTCCAGATATAGTTTTGATTAAATCTATCATCATGTTAATGCATAACATATGGGTGTAAATCATACCATCACCATTTTTAGCAATGAATGAATAATGATCATGAAAATTGTACATGATCTCATGAGATACATCACATTACCAAATGCATAAGAGGGTTACATAATTCAAGGTCAACCTATCACAACACAAATTTTCATAATAATGAATGCCACATAGAATGTATAACATTCATACTTTTAAAATAAACACTAGGATGTGAATGTGTATCATATGGGTTTAACCAAGAATAATTTCATGAATAACTAATTTTTTCCCCAAATTAATAAGGGAAATCATTCATGGACATAAGCGATCATTATTCTTGAGTGGACAAGAAGAATTTCAACTAGAGAAAAATTCAATGTTTTAGATATTAAAGTCACTTTTAAAATGGATTTTATTAGAAAACATTTTGAAAATTTAGGAACATGAAAACCCAATAATTAAAAGGTAAACAACATTTTAATGACTTAATATGAACATCCATAATGTGGAAGAGAAAATAACACAGAGAAAGGAATTGGGTTCAAGAATCCCCTAACATTAAACCCCTCTTTATTTTTTCATTTTTTCTCATAAATATAGAAATAGGATTAATAAAACATGATTTCAGAAGGTAATTATGTTCCTTTTTTCCAATATTAATATATTATAATTATTGGATTGTATTTTATAAAACTCTTTTATAAACATAAATTGTTTTGTCATCTTATTTCATTAAAATTTTCCATTTTGTTTCTATTTCACTATTTTCATTCAATGTCATTTAAACAGAAGTATAACAAACTCCAAATGATTTGAGCACATGTGATTACATATTTATATATTATTTATACTGTATACATTCAAAATATATATGTGGTTACAAAAATTTTCTTAACAATAACTTTATAGGCGGTTAATTGTCCTTTGACAGGACATTGCTGAAAGAGATGCAAAGAGAACATTGAAATTTATATATATTATAAATATAATACTCCTAGAAGGTTGATATCATTAATATAATTTTAACATAAGGCCTAATTAATTTATAATATTTTTTTGAAATGTGTGGTGAAAAAAGGAATATAAGAAAAAATGTAAGAATAGTTGATCAAAATGTACTTTTTACTCAGTGTGGATTCTTTTGTGTGACACAAAAACTCCCTTGAAGTTTGGAGTTGGATTACTCAATAATGTACCTATAGATTATAAGGGAATTGAGTGGAAGGATTTTTTTTGAGATTAATCTTTTTATAGTGAGGTATAATTGGTTTTAATTGTATAAGGAGAGGGGTTATTTAAACCTATGGAGAGGGGTATTTTGAAAATAATAATTATAATAAATTAATATTACCAATGTAAAACTTGTAATAATGTGTTTTTGAAAAAATAAAAAATAGATAAATATTATATAATGTTTTTAAGAATATAAAACTCTTTATAATTCAAATCATTTAGTTTATTAAAAATTATAATTGAAAAAAAATAAAAATTATAATTTTGAGGAAACACTTTTGACTTAAGGGTTTAGAAAGTCATTTTCTGGATCAAAAAATATGTTTATTATATTTTAATTACAAATTTATGAAATTAAATATATCATGGCCTAATCGTATCTTCTACAAATTATTTTTTCACTATCACATCCTCAATTATGTGATTTAAGATATTTCGGTTACGAGAGAAATGTACTTTCACTAATCACTAGTAATTGGAAGGAATTCAAAAAATTACTAAAAATAACCCTTGTATGATTTAGACATTTTGATTTCCAAAATGAAATTAATTTTATAAAAAAAATTCTTAGCATATGTAATTTCAAATTTTCAATTGAATTTTTTTAATTATTAAGAAATACTATAAAATAAATTTTATTAACAATGTGCCAATATTTTTATTGAGTTTTTTTATCATTATATTTAATTTTTTGAATTATAAAATTTATATTTACTAAAATTTATCTTGATAAATATTATTTATATCAAAATATGTTATTTCTATTTTAAACTAATATTCCTTAGTCGGGTTTCTATTACCAATGGTAAGGTTACTCTTCCCTATAAACATATTACTATTCTCAGTTTTGAGGTGACTATTTCAAAATTCACATTACCTCTTGTATATAACAATTTATTATTTCTGTAAATATTCAGTATAATTCATTCCAAGGTAATATATTTTGTTACTCTACTAATATTTTTCTTAATTTCTATAGTGTTTCAATGGTGGCTATGATCCAAGAAGAATGGGGTGATCCATATTTTCCAATTTTACCTTTTGTATTGTATATTTTTTGTCCATTTATAATGTTTATCATTTTAATTAGCTCCGTTGCTGACTAAGGTAATTCACTTTATTAATGAGACATTTTTTTGGTTTCTTCTTATTTTTTAGGTGTATTATATTATATAATATAATATAACTCACATTTATTTGACAAATAAATATTAATAATGAACACTAGGTCACTAAATATGCATTTAAGAACATACCTAGGATGAGAGGTCAGCTATTTTGGTTGGAACCACCATCATTAGGGGGTCTATTCATATTAGAAGGATTATAAGGTTCTAAATAGAAGAATATGTGATCTAAATAGATTAATTAAAGTAATTTTCATGTCGAACTCAATACTCTATGTTCTAATCCATAACACATTTGACCATACCAGTGGTGCATTTTGGAAAGTGGGAGTTGAAGTTGTTCTCAATAATGAGTGTCCGTAGGTTGGCCAAGGATAGTAATGGACCTAGGGTAGATGACTCATGTGTCTCTAAATATCCCATGAAACTCGGAATCATGTCATATGTTTTTTGGGAATCCATCACGATAGTAGACAGACACAAAATGTAGAGTTTTCTATCATGAAGAGGATCAATGAATCATAATGTTTTACATCATATGATAGGTATGTTGGTTCATATCATTCTCTCCACATTATTAATCTTGTACTCACCATATAGTGTAGGGAGATAGTTTAACATCATGTGCTGATGATGTTAGGCTTTGTTTAATAAATTCATATAACTCAATCTAAGGTGTTGCTTCTAGTTTAAGGTCACAAACCCTGAAAAAATTTCATATAGTTTATTTTCATAATTTTTATACCGGTAAGATACTTATACTTTAGGGGCATAGATTTTAGACTGAGTGAATGTTTTTATTTTACGATCATTGTGCTTGGATTAAGGGGATGCTGCTAGTTTAAGGTCACTATGATTGCACTAAATGAATAGTTCTTGTTTAAGGTAATAGATATTGGACTGTGTAAATGAATTTTATGTTCATTTATATAGTAATAGTTATAATTTGTATTTTAACATCATGTTTTAAGGAATATAGATTCTTATTTTAACATCGTATGATAACGAATAATAGTGGATTCTAATTATGGTCACATATATTTTACTGTGGTGCTATACAGTTTGGCATCGTGTGGTTAGGATGAGATATGTTCTATAGATTAATTTCATTTTACCAGGATATTATCATGAAGTTTTATTTCATTCTACTAGGATGGTGACCAATAATTTAAACATCTTTCAGAAAGTATGTGTATTTACTATAGTTTATGGTCCCATTGATTTAAAAAATGTTTTATATTATTTCAGATCATGTGACTGAGAAATTTTCTCATAGTTGAATGTTATTTGAACAAGATGATAGTTGTTTCATAGTTTGACATCATGAGAGTGAGATTATTGGGGAATTATTCCACAAACATTTCTTTAGTTGGGGAGATTTCACATTGGGCATACCTAGGTATCAACAATTTTCATGTGTTAAATCCTCTAGAAAGAGATCTATCGATTGTTCTAGGTATTTGAATACATGTATTGATGTGGAAAATTCATGGTAATCTATGTCCCATCATGATCAATTGGGATTCTTGAGTATCTGAGTGATCCTACCATATAATTCCCCTATAATTACCCAAACATACACATGGATGTTCTCCAAGAATGTGTTGTGATGTGTCACAGGGAACAATCAATGAGATGGTGTTGGGGACATTGGGAGGACCAATTATATTTGTTATCATCAAGTTTATGACCTCCATATTGGAATATGTTGGAACAAATAGTATAAGGAGTCAATATAACACACCTTATGTACTTTTGGGGCCTTAATATTGTTCATAAAAAATCCTTCCCTTTGTATTGGTTGGGATGACATGGAGTGTCCCAGGTTTGGAAGGATCCACATGAGTTTTTGGAGAGAGATCGAATGGAGAAGGGATGGCATATTAAACTCGTCATGGAAACTTCCATGAGGAAATGGCTCCAATAGTGTCACATCATGGAACAAGGATTCCAACATTCCCCTAGTGTGCATTTATTTCCTAAATTACTTTTACAATTTTGATACTCATAATGGTATATTGGCATTAGATCCTCCTTTTCCAACAATTTCAACACAACAAATTGGGTGATGGTGTCAAATAACTATAGAAGCCTATATTTCTAGTTATATGGGATAATGGAATGTTGGAGGAATGTAAAACTAATAGTATGGATGTTTGGGGAAATGACACCAAGGATGCATAGAATCCTAACACTCTAGATAGATATGGAAAGGGCTCCTTAAAGGCCTGGATTCCTACAAATATGGGTGGATGGGGAAAGGGAACACTGGAGGTGTGGAAGCCTATATCTCAAGATGGATAGGGTGATTGTGACGAGGAAGCATGTAAGATTATCTTTCTAGATGTGTTGGACTATGAAAACCATGTGGCATGGAATCATTGATCTTTAGATAGAATAGGTGATGGATTTTAGGAGGAATGTATGTCTATTTCAATTGATGGATGGGGAAACAACACCCAATATATAAGGAATTATATCTCTCAAGATGGATGGGGAGATTGTTATCAGGAGTCATGGAACCCTATTATTCCTGATAGATAGAGAAATATTATCTTGTAGGCATGGAAGCCTATCTCTATGGCTGGATGAAGAAATGATTATCGGGAGGCATGAAAGCCAATCCCTCCGAAAGCATAGGGTGATGGGACCTAGAAGGCATTCAATCATATCCTTCTATATGGATGGGGTGATAGTTTTTCGGTGGAATGGAAGAATATCTATCTAGATAGATGGGGTGATTGTTACTGGGATGCATGGAAGCAGGTATCTCTACATAGATAGGGAGTTGGTGCCCATGTGGTTGGGAAGCCTATCACTCCCTATGGATGGAGAAATTATGCCAGAGTGGAATGAAATCCTTTCTCTCCTAATGTATTGGGTGATTATTATAGATATGAAGATAAGAATATCTCTTCAAATATACAAGGTAACTGTTCTCAAGAGGCAAGTAATCCTATATCTTTGTATGGGTGGTTTGATGGCGTCTGGGTGTCATTGAAGCCTCTATCTCCTGATGGATTGCTCCACAAAACCCAGGAGGAATGAAAGCCTTTCTATATGTATAGATGGGGTGGTAGGGACTTGGAGGAATAAAATATTTTCTCTCTATATAGACATGGAAATGAATCCTAGGAAACATGGAACCCATTCCCATTGAAATATACAGTCTAACAGTTCCCCAGATGCATTGAAGCCTATCTCTCTAGATGGATGGGGTGATGGCACCCAGGAGGAATGGAAACCAATATCTCTAGATGGGTGGGGTAATAATGACATGTAGTCACAAAATAATATCTCTATGTATTGATAGAGTGATAGTTCCATAGAATTATGGAACCCTATATATCAATACAGATGTGGTGAGAATACTTAGGATGCATGTAAGCCTATATCACTGAAATTGATAGGGTGATAGTAACCAAGAGGAATGGAAGCCTATCAATCTAGGTGGATAGGGAGACAATTCCCAGAAGGCATGGGAAATTTTCTCTCCATATGGATGTTGAAATAGTGATCATGATTCACGAAAGTCTATCGTCCTAGATATACAGAGTGATGGTGCCCAAGATGCATTCAAAACTATCTATCTGGATGGTTGGGGAGATGTTTCTTAGGAGGAAAGGAATTCCATTTCGTCTAATGCAGTAGGTGATGGTTCCTGGGAGTCTAGAACAATATATCTCTATATCAATGGGGTGATAATGATTCTAAGTCATGGATTCCTATCTCTCTAAATGGACCAGGCTATGGTTTCCAAGATACACAGAATCATGTCTCTCTAGATACTTTGAGAGATGGTGATCGAGTAGCATGGAAGACTAACTCACTAAAATGGAGAGGGTTATGGTGGTTGGGAGGCATATAACCCTATATCTCTAGATTGAAGGGGTGACAGTACTGGGAGGGATGGATGCTTATGTTTCCAAAATGTATGGGAGAGGGCGCCCAATAGATATGGATGCCTATATCTCTAAAATATAAAGGTGAGGGTGCCCAGGAGCATTGGATACCTATCTCACCAAAATATTTAGGTAAAAACACATAGGAGTGGTGGATTACTATCTTGATAAAAAATCAGGGTGAAGGATCCAAGTTGTTGTGTATTCAATTATTTCTAAAATACTATGTGAGGGTTCATGTGATTTATGGATGTATATCTCATTGAATTTTCATTAAAAGGGTACTCATGTGTCTTTTATTCCTCAATCACCAAATTTACATGGAGAGGGTTCCCATGTGTTGTGGAACATATGAGAAAAGAATATCACAAAGTGGAACAATGATAATATGGATATGATCAACCATCCCCTAGTTTTGGCATCATGGATCATTGGCTAGAGTTACCAATTTATGGATATGAATGACATTCCTCTGATTCTAGAATGACAGGAACTTCATTGGAAATTCACTATGGCTTTCAGAAAATGTCTTGGTGATTGGGAGGGGGTAATGGGTGCTTCTATAGTCAAAACATCATGTTAAGCCAAAGAATAGAAGAATGTCTCTAGGAATTATTGGGATACAGTATTTGAAATCGGCTAGTGGCACCTTGAGGAGTGCCTTCACAGTAAAATTGTTTGTCAAGGAATAACCAATGCTTGTTTCGGGTGGATCCCATAACAAGGAGTGTAATATCATACAGCCTTAAGAATGGATGAGGTCTCAATCCCACTTGGTAAAAAATATAACCCTAGGAAATAGGTTTAAGGGAAATAGGTGTGATTGAAAATTTAGGGCACACTAGGGATAATAGAGATGCTTCCTGTTGGGTAGGTTTTCCAGCCATCCCCTATTATTTTCACCAAGTGTTATGGGTTGGGGCTGACATGGAAATTATTTTACTAGCCTACTCGGTTTCCTTTGGAATTGATCATTATTGGTGGTATGGTTGCATGAGAGCCCTATGAGGTGGTTCCTGAATAGTGACCGTGGTTGGAACGTCTAGAATATCCCCTACCTCCTTGGTATAGGTGATTCAGCTATTTGAGAACTTTGGGGAGAGGCACTCGAAGAATTTTTTCCTTTGGAATAATCTAGGGAGAGTTTCCTAAAATCTTTTACTTTCAATACATGGGGGGTTCAAATTCAAGTTAGTTGTGTTGTCAGGGAGTGACAACCACTATCTCTCCACACACCCCATTTTACTTTCTCTTTTTCATATGAATGAGAGGGCATTCACATTGGTGATTCCTTTATTTGAAAATACCCAAGAATGTTTATCTACTCACTATTCAAGGAGAAGCATTTCACATCTGGTTCTCAATTTTTTTCTATTCAATGTTTCATAGATGTAAAGAATCCTTATATATTTTGGTGCTATGTTTTTCCCCCAAATTTCATATTTCCAATGGTGGGTGACTTCAATAGAATTCATAGGTTATGTCAGCTCCTTGATATAAGTGAGATGATGGGATATCAATTCTTAATTCAATGGATTCTTCCATAGAGCTTGTTTCCTAGAATAGATCTCCCTTAATCATTTATGTCAGCTTTGGTAAACTTATTACCTGTTCCTTTTGAAGGTAAATGCTAGTTATTTATGTTTCTTCTATCTCAATAGGGAAGATACCATTGGATAGAGAAGAGTGTGATGTTGGGAATGTCTGGGAAGTTTTAGATGATGGGTTTTTTGGGAACATATAATGTATTCTCCTTTTTAAGCTGGAGTCATCCCATATGAGAGATCTTAAGAATGGTACCTAAGGATTCCCATGTTTTCCATAATGTAATTAATGCAAGGGGTATGACTTTTGAGGATTTTTACCTCATTCATTCGATATTAATTTTATGTGCTATAGATTCTAAATTAGGATAAAAGTATAATTTCTAGTGATGAAAGTGAGTCCAATGTTTAATGTCTTGTGGAGAATGGTGGGTCATATGTTTAATGACTTAATGGGATAGACATTTCATAGGTTTAATTTCATTTATTTAATAGTGGGTCACATGTTTAATGTCTTGTGGGGATAGGTGGAACATTAGTTTAGCATCCTGTGTAGGCATGTGGGTTACCGGTTTAGTATCTTATGGTGATAGGTGTGTCACTGGCTTAATGTCCTATGGGGATAATTGGGTCACATATTTAATGTCTTGTAGGGACAAGTGGTTTATAGTATTAACTCCCTTTTGGTACTGGTGTGTCACATATTTATTTCATTTGGGGATAGGTGGGAGGGTTAGTGTGTCCCTAGGGTGGGGGGAATATTTAATACTTTGGATTTAGTGGAGTGTTGGGGAAACATGATTGAACCTCAGAGAGGTATTCTAGATGTGTTTTTATGATGTTATTAAACCTCATAAATGTTTCCTTTGTACCGTTTTTGGGAAATGTGAATCAAACCTCATGTAGCATGATTCCTTGGTTTAAGGTCATTTGGAAGGATAGGTCTATGGAGTTTAACATCATGTGGTACCTAAAATAATGTCCAAAAAGGATAATCTATAAGTAATGGTGTGGGGATTACACATGAAATATTATCGTTGATATTGTCCAAGGGGAGAAATCTCATTAATGGGGAGGTGTACCATCCCATGATGATCAGGGATGGGCCACCCCATTCTCATCACATGTGGTTAGTCTATAGTTTAATTCCATGTTATAATGGAATTGTTTTGTAGTTTAACATCATATGACTATGACATTGGGATTTTATGTTTCGAATCCTAAAAATAGGACATTGGTTATGAATGGAGCTTATAATGTTGGGCTACTCCGAGTGCTGCTAGGAGTGGTGATGATGTGGTTGTGTCTTATGCATGGAAGCTTCTCGAGTGATATAGGTAGTAGTGATGGTATGAATGTGGATTACATGTCGAAGATGACCATGGTGTGATATAGTCAAATTCGTATCACATGAGGTATCTAGTTCTCATCACATGAGGCAACCTACAATTATTACACAATGCATCCCCTGTTTATTTCTAATGGTAATTCCATAATTTTAAATCATGTGGAATGATTACGTGTGAGGGGAATATGCTTTGAGCTACCCATTGTTCCTCCCACATATATAGTCATGAGGAAATATTGTCCCACTGATGGATCAAGGAATTGGATTGGGAAGCTTACACCTGATGATGATGCCCAAAGTGGCTACCTGGAAGGGACATAGATATATATAGGGCTTGCACATTAGGGATTTTCTTTCTTCTACCTTATTTGGTTCCTAAGGAAATATCATCATTCAATGGATTTGAGGAATATGATTGGGCATGACACATGATGAGGAGGACCAGGTTGCCTACTTAGGGTTTATTAAATTATCATTATAAGAAGTATCTTATGATCGATGCATAAGAGATCTTGCTTCTATCATAGGAGGCACCCAATTCTGGTCATATAGGGTATATTATATTATAACATCATCTTGTGGGGACTGCAATGGTTATATCCAGTTCAAGGAATGATTAATCTTATTCTTGAATCATGTTGAATCTTGTGTTTAGCATAGGAGGCATCATATGCTTCACATATATGGTATACTTTATGTTAATTTCCTATACTGATGACTAATGATGGAGTGTCATGATCATGACATGAGGGATCAAATTCTTAACACATAATGTATATTATGTTTTTCATTGGAGGAATCCAATTAATTTCATATTGGGTATACTACATTTTAATTTCAGGTAGTGACAACTATGGGGGTATTCTCATTATCCCAACATGAGGCATCTTATTTATGATGCATAATGCATGTCATGTTTATCACAAGAGGAATAATATTATTGTCATATTGGGTATACTAATGTTTAACATAATTTAGTGATGACTAAGGGGATTTTATCATGACCATGGAATGAGGGATCCTACACTTTTTTCATAAGGAATATGATGTTTTTCATTGGAGGGATCATATTCTTGACATGTTGGATATACTATAGTTTAACATCGAGTAGTGAGGAATACTATATGGAAGATTAATAAAAATGGATAGTGCGGGATTTATCCCAAAGTTTCCCTTTCTGGTTCAAACTGGCATTGGAGTCATGTTATTGGGTTTTAGGAATTACATTATTAGTATTTTGACTAAAGGTATTCATGTAATACAAAATTATAATCCCAACACATGACCTAAGAAATGGACTAGGATGAGAATGTAACCTCAAGGTATTTCTGGGACTGTATAGGATTATCTCCATAGATGGAATTTCTGGGGTGGATGTTAGGTATGTACACTAAAAAAACCCAAGATGTCCTCAAAATTTTCCATGAATCTCTGATGCATCTCTCCATTTATCATGGGTGTCATTGATGATAACATTGGGATCACGGCTAATTTTATGGGACACAAATCGACATTAATCCATATAGGGGGTATGGGGGAGAAACCCCTATAGTATGTAGAAATTCTAATGAAGGTAGGATTTCCATAAAAGATAGGGGTTTATTGATTGTTCTCGAATTTTTCAGAAGTATACTCAGTGAAAGGAGGGGTCCAAATAGAAATGGAAAACAATTTTCTATCAAAATTTTGTGTTTTAATGAAATTGGAGTTTCAGGAGGCATTTCCATCTTATGCGAACAACATTATTCCTGGATATAATTTCAGCCAAACATACTCAAACCCTAACTCATAAATGGAAGGGATCACATGAGGGAATTTGTGAGAGATTAAAACTGGGGAAATGAGTTATATGAATTCAATAAATAATTGGGAGTTTTATGAATTAAGAGAATGATGTCACAGCTTGTAGTCCCCCCCCAATTATAACTTTTTGGGTGTTTTTATTTTCATAGAAGAGGATATGGATACAGTATGAAGAATTAATGAAGCCTTCATGGATTATTACTAGTTTTCTTAAGGAATAGTGTTCTGAAAATAGAAATAGACTACATGGAGGTTGTCATCTCAGCCTCTATACGGCTAGGTGACTTATTTAATCAGAGATATTTTTCATGGAGGTTACCACCATTCATGGAATTTTTTTCTCATGAATTTTTTTTTCTTTACAAAAGTACTAAATTTGGTGGATTTTTTTATTTCATGAAATTCTGGAATTTATTCCAAAATTACCCTTGTTAGTCATTTTCAGCAATATGACATCAAAAAACCATAAATTTGATCAATAAGTTCATTCAAAATCCGATAATAGTAAAATCAAAGACCATAAAAATAACAATAGATGTGAATTATCCTACTTATCCGTTGTTCCATTCTTTTACATATATTTTCCAACATCAAGAGGAATTTATCATAATTTCATTGAATACACTTTCAAATTCATTACACACATGACACATGAGAATTATGTTTCTTCTATGATTTAATGAAAGGTGAGTCTCTAGTATGTAATAAGAATACATTAGTAGTATTTTCAAATATCACACATAATTAATTAAGGATTTAATATAATATAAAACTTAATGATAGAAACGTACCATCAATTCCATCACTTAAGAAACTCTGGACAATAATGTTTAATTGAGAAATTAATTAAATTTAATATATTAGAATAAATTGGTAAATTACATCGAATGTGATAGAAACCCAAATTCTATGAACTTTTCTTAATTTTATTACCATTGTACACTTCTAGGGTCTCTACATATACTTCTCCTGGATATTTATGTTGTACGAGGTGTGTAAGAAGGATAAATAGTGTGTAATTGATAATTCATGGCTGCTAGACTATACACATAATTTATTAATTACATTCTGTGTATTAATTACATGAAATTTATATACCCCATTTTTTCATCCATGAAATCATATGGACTACACCACATGTAGGAAATTGACATGGTGTATAATCTAGAGAGACCATATTCCACCCTTGTCAGTCAACACAAAAAAAATTTACTGCATGAAAAGTTAATTTATTACAAAATTATTTAGAGTCCATGAGGTTTTCATAGATAAATGAACAAGGATACATGAAGTGTGAACATGGAGAACATTCCTTGTGACCCAGTTTTATCTCATAAAATGTCATTGAACCTTCAGATTGATTCTTCAAAGGAAGTATTTATTAATTATATTTTGATCATCATTATATATGTGAGAAATGAAAAAGAGGAAGACCATAATCAACCCTTTTCAATTTGTAAAATGTTTATTTAATTCATGGATAGTCGATTTATTACAAAATTAATTAGAGTCCATGAGGTTGTTTAGGAGAAATGAGCAAAGTTACATAGAGTGTGACTGAAGAGTGGTTTCTCTATGACCTTGTTTTTTCTATGAAATATTCATGGAACCTTTAGATAGATTCTTCATAAGCATTATATATCAGTTTTTTACTGATCATAATTATATATTTGACAAATAAAACATAGGAAGAAGAGACCTCCATGATTCAATAAGGGAAAAATTGAAATTGAAATGAAATTCAACATTTAAATGTGAAACTGTCAGAAATAAAATATTAAATTTGAACATTACTACTCTGATACCACATTATAGATCTGAACATAGTGGAAGAACCTATTGGGACAATTTCTAGGAAGTAATTTTTTTGGATTCAATTGATCACTCAAAATGTATAATTAATAAGAATAATGACCGATGGAATTTTTTATTAATAATATTTAAAAATAAAATTATGGAACTAGGAGAGGTTATTTTCACCATAGTTTTATAATAAATTTACATACAAGAATAAATGATACCATGATTTGGAGATATTTCTTGATTGGAGATGTTGATCATTCTCACCTGATCAGGGTAACCTCATTATATTAAAAGGACCAAAATTAAATCTCCTATAGTGGTGATCCACACAATCTCCATTATTCTCTAAACAATTTTGACGAGTCATTAATTTCTACCATGACAAATTGATCATATTACATTATTTTCCATTGATTGTTTCACGTCTCGTATGACATGACGGGGTCTCTCTTATTATTCTCATTATAGAGAGGATGATAGGATGAGGAAGATCTTGATAGGATACTCCTGTGGAAAATGATTTAATCTCTCTATAAAGTGATATATGTCTATTTATGGATCTAGGGTTAGGGTTTAATTTTAAATTAATTTCAAAAGGTTGTTTTAATAAAATTGTCTACCCTATGAAATCACATTTCATATAATATTTACAAATAATTATATTTTATCTTGTATTGAAATAATTTTTTAAAGGATAAATATTATTTTATGGAATTAAAAATTATTATTTATCATCAGAAAGAATATTATTTTACTCATTCTCCTCATCATTTATTGAATTATTAATTAAATATTGTTATTAAATATTTCTTTATTCAGTAAAAAGTAAATATTTTATTCCAAGTCAAGTGAATAAATTTTATTTAATATTATTTTTACAATATAAATTATATTTTAATAGATAAATAAATATTTACTATGGTGTTAATAATAATAGAAAAATAAGTATCATTAATTCACATAAATAAATAATTAACTTGGGAATAAATGTTCATCTAATATTTTCTACCATTAAAAAAAAATTTAATAAATATTAACTCATTGTCTAAAGAATAATATTTCATCTAATTATGAAATATAAATAATACTTAATTGATATTAACAAATACTCTTTTTTGTGTGACCATCTAAATTGCTTCTAGAGTTTAATTACATGGGATTTCCTAATTTCCATTATTATTGTCTATCTATAGGTCAAGGATCCAATATAGGAAGAATATATGATATATTGAAAAAACCATATATTAATGATCATTGTGTAATATAATCTACTTTTCATGATATCTAAATAAGAACATTTTATACATGTTTTATCGACCATAATTCCTAACACATCTTTCATTTACTATTTCAATTGAAAACTAATAAATCACATTGTACATTTAATTAATATCAATGATTCCATTACAATCAATGGGTAAAGATATCTAATTCCCTAGTATGGAAGGGGAAAATCCTTCCTAAGATTATTCATTAGTAATATATAATTCATGATTCCCGTAATGTACATAACACTTATGATATCATTTTCTATAATATTTATAGAAATATATAAATTTTCAGAAGTCACGACACACATTAATAATAGTTATAAATACTATGGATCATTATACATGCTTAGGGACATGGATATCCAATGACACATAAACATTTTTAATTCCTAACAGTGGGTCTATTATAATAATATCCCATCCCAGATATTACAATGTGTGGAATTTTTAAGGTGAAGTCTAAGATACTTTCAATTAATCTTACTTGGATATCAACATATAATGTTTCCCATAATAGATTATTATCATACCATAAAACAATTTATAAGAATATCATCATTCCATTCCATGTTTTCACCATTTTAGTGTACTATTAGTCCTTTTTCAAAGTGATAGTTTCTCGAGGAAATTAATATATTTTACTCACGGAGAAAAATGAATGAAGTGTAATAAATAGTTAAATTAATATCCCCTTGTTGAAATATAAAATAAATATTGTGTATATAAAGTGGGTTGCATTAAAAAACTATAACATACAACACATTATATATTATTAAAAAAATAAACTCTATTTTATTCTAATTGGGATTCCACTCCATTTTATTTAATACCAAACTGTTGCATTAGGGAAATTATGAAGGTCATAACCATTTACAGTTATCAATTACTGTGAAAATCCATTTCATAATAATAAATGGATAATAATTTTCCACTTATACCTCTTCAAAAATGTTTTAAGAATTTAAGGGAATCAATACATTTCACGGTTATTCTACACCGCCATGCATGTCACCTTGAGTTACCATTTATTGAGGTTTATGAAATATATAGTGGTACCTTTAATAAGGAAACTAAAACTAAAAATTTTAATTTTTAATATTTCATTTCATTGTGAAACTGATGTGACTGGAACATGAATGCATTCAGAAAAGAAAAGAAATACTATGAACTAATTTAAAGTGATGACTTATATTATCCTCATAGGAGTCCACTTATATGATATTGGGTACTAGTTAGAATTGAAATGGTTGAAGATAACTAAAAAAGATTATCTATATATAGGATAGAACCTATATACAAAGTAGAAAATATTTTTTCAATCTGAAATGATAGGAAAATGTGTTAGAGGAAGTTTAGACTCACAAAGATCTTTCCAACATAATAAAAGGATTCCAAAACACTAATAAATTATAGGAGAACCACCAAGGAAGAGAGGATATGGGAAAGGAATCCTTATGCTTGGTTTTTCATTGAGAAAAGTTGAATAATGGTTGTTAAACACTTTTACAATCACAAGAAAAATAAGGTTGTTCCCTAATTTGTAAATGGTGCATGGTTTGGTTGCACTGTTTATCAAACTGTTCACTAACAAAGCTTCCCTCACTATCCACAACAAGAACCCTCAAATAGTTATGGAATATGATTTTGAAAAAAAAACACTAACCATGAATTAAGAAAGAAATTATAAAATAATTCACGTGGTGTTTAGAAAATTTTACATGGTTTCTATAAATCAAGTACCCAATCATTTTAGGATTCTTGATTCAGGTGTGTGGACAGTACCAAATATTTGATAATCATCCTCCCTAAATTGTAACTCCAAAATGTTTAATGTCATATCCTAAAAACACTTGGATAACAATGATACCATCAAAACCCATATATAACATTATTTTAATCCCAAAATAGGACTTTTTGAGAGATTCCAACCCTGATGATCATGTTCAAACACCCAACTTATAAATCTGCATGTATACTAATTTTAAAAAAAATAAATATTCATTAAATTTTGAGAACCTATACAGAATCAAGGGATAAAAAACTCTCCACAATTACACATCTCATCCTTGATAATTCAAAATGGTCAACAAACCATACCTCCCAACTTACATTGGTCACAAAATTTATTCTAAACATCCTTATTCCATCTGTAAATGCCCAAAACACGCCAAAATGGTCAACCATAAACTCAAGTAACCCCAATCACCCAAAACATAGCCAATTACCATCAACAAAATTGAAACACTAATATGGTACTTACTCATTCCCATATATGCTAAACACTAATGGTGTTTTCATCTAAGTACCAAATGAGCCTATGGTACTCCATACAATAAGCTTCAACAAACAACTACTAATTTTTATGTCTTGGTATTTCCACAACAAAAATATTTTATTAAAAACCTGCTTCTATGTTCCAATGTTTCAAAAAGAAGTATTTCTAGATCATGATGCATAAATATAAATGAGATCATTATTTTTACATTGGTACATTTCAATGTTACTAATAACCAACTAGTAGTGGATGCATAATTCTCATCCACGCCAAGTCAAGAGACACACCTTCCTTTACTCAAAATCATGGTGTAATTATTGAAATATAAAATTAATATGAAATTAATTATGATAGACTTTTTTACACCCACTATTTCAATTTTGTAGTGAATATTCTTATTGAACCATCCTCAGATGACTTTACATAAAAAATACCCAGCTTCTACTATTGAAGCATTACTAACTTATATTGCTAAGAATTATTTGTTCTCAGATGAATCCTATGATCACCCAAACATGATCACACATTTCCATACCGAAATTATAATAGATTGATTTATTATTTACTTTTACATAAAAATCATCATTATTCCATATCACACACACTAACAAACCCCTGATCAAAGCGTCCTTGGGTTAGTTTAATTTATCCATGTGCTTGAAGCCAATCCTTGATTTCAATGCACCACTATATTTTATTTTCTATTTGAAATTACCATAAGAATCTAGGAACATAACTCATTTCTTACACTCCAAAAACCTAATACCACACTGATAATCCAATAGTTGGTTTTACACACATGTGACCCTTCCAACACATGGTTCTCAAAAACATGAGTAATGTGTCACTCCCCACCATAAGAGTATCATTTTTGTAAATTCACATGAGAAAATAACAACATAAAAATCCAAAATTCTATTCTTTATTTAAAATATAGATTGGATTAGGTCATGTCACACTCACTAGAACAATAGAATAAACCCCAACCATATCCCCTTCATGGTTACTTAGAACGACCCTCATGATATTAACTAATTTCTATTCCATAACAAGGATCTCTTTTCCTATGAAGAATTATTCACTCACCACTGTATAAATTTTATTGTTCAACACCTCAAGCATGAGCCAATAAGATCCATCTTATAAAAAATCAATATACCCCCACGCTCGCAAGAATCTCAAACACTAATAAGAACCTTTCTTAGGTAGGGACTTATTAACCATAACATGTTATATATTCACGAAACTCCAACATGAAATCATAAAATACTCCCATAATGTCACACCTACCACAGAATATCTCAAGGTTATAGAAGATCTAAATGATTCCCAATTGAAACATAGGAAATATATTTAATCAATCCAAAACGCAATAAGACCCTCCCAGAGCCAGAAACCATCCCCACATTTCAAAAAAGGGAATAGGGTTATTTATCCAAGGATACTCAATAATATAGCCCAAACAAGACCATTAACATATAGTATGCATCATCACCATGAAATCACACAAACCATGTGGGTTAACACTACCTTATGACCATTTACCACCCCTCGAATTGAGGTACCATGATGTGGGCATTATCGATTCTAGTGCCACAAACCCACTCAAAAATCGGACCATCCCTCCTAGACAATCTATCCTATTTAGATAGAGGGCTTCTTGATGCTTCCTTCAACAAGCTAGAAATACCTCAGGATTCATGCCTAACCACACCCCAAAAGTAATTTTGAGAATTTCTCAAGATCAGAAGAGTATATCATGAACTATTATATTGAGACCTTTCTAACCATGGTCAAAACTAATTACAACATTCAAACAGTGTCAAAATAGTATGATCAAGAATTTTAAGGACCTTTCCCTTCCAACTGTCATTATAACTAGGACACCTACACTCAGGATTCTTCTGACTAAAATATTCCAAGGTATTACCAATCCTATTCCAAAAAAATCTCTAGAACCATTCATGAATCAATTGCAATGGTTGAAGCATCTAGCCAAACAACATATATATAAAACTCCCACAAATCATGGATTACTAATCTCATGATTACCATAAAAAACCATCCATTTCAACCAAACACTACCCCAAGTCACAACCCAAGGATCAATGGGATCTCATACAATCCACTCCTCAGAGGTGACACACAAATCCCTAACCTATAACACAAGATTTATAATTCACCAAGGCCAAACATTATCTCTCTATATCACATAGTCAATAAACTAGCACTATGAAACAATAAACCTTCTCTTGGATCAAACACTATCATCAAGAGACACAATATCGAAAAATTCATAAAAACCCATGGCACATAGAGACATATCACAACCACATGGCCACTACCCAAATCATCAAGGTTTCAAAACCCATATCTAAAAGTCTCTTCACTCAGGATTTTTTCATGTGCTCCAACCACCCAAAAATAGTGTCAGGCCACAACAAAAGTGGTACAAACCACCAGTTATTATTTTCCTTTATTTAGACATCATGGTTTTAAAACCCAAGGATTCACATTCTAAAACATTTTACTACTAATAAATTAAAAATTCTCAAACATTATTAGATTTACCATTCTTTGGTTTCACTTGATAGAATTCCATTCACTTTTTATAGTAGGAACAAACATATTATTTTCCCACTATGCCTTTATTTAACCCAAAACCATCTATTTATAACTCATGTATACATTACTATTAACTATAAGTTATCTAAGGATTTGGTTAAGTTGATTTCCACCATAAACATATATATGAACCATATAAATTCATGTAACCACATTAAATACCAAATATTATTAATAATTTATAACCATATGTATATATAAATCCCAAAAAAATAATCCATAATAAATAAACGAGACACTATCACACATAAATCCCATAAGGCTATCAATCACATGAATCATGTTGATGACATATCAATCCTCTGTGCCAAGAATGATGCTTGAACACACAAACCCACTTTTCAAAATATGTTTGAGTAGAAATCCCGGAAATCAATAAAATCAGATCCATATACACCACTAAAGTTTGAAATCAGTCGTTTATAAAATCATAATGTATGAAAATCATTTCCCACCTTGTGAAACTGAGTTTTCCCCTACACGTGGGGTTATAAGAAACACAATACAAGCTCATCAGCAAGATCAAAGAACCTACAATTATACTTTTAAACATTCATAAATAGTAATAATGAATATAAAATAAATAGATCATATACCACTTTTTAAAATCAAATACCTTCTCACTCTAAGAATAATAACGACACATGTTCACAAAATTTCCTTTGGGTTCCCCCATATACGAAAGAGGGTACTGACTATAGGTGAGGGCTGGAGGAGTCACCATGTGGAGACTATTCCCTCATATAAGAGTATAACAATAGAAAAAATTAAATGCAACTGATAAAACAATATAGATAAAAAATGAAATTAGGTAATTTCATGATAAATAAATATAACCAAAAGATTAAATACAAATAAATTTTTTACAAATTACACATTAGATCCCTAATGGTAGGACCATTACAGGAAATACTAAAACTATATAAAATAGATCATGGGATAACAAGAAATCCATAAATAGTTCATATTTCTTCCCAGCCTTATATTTTAACTTTAAAATTTACATCCAAACAAGAATCATTGAGACCTATAGGAAACATTTCACGACATTAAATAATAGTGAATTCTTAGGTATCTAATTCCTATTATGGTCAAAGAAGTATGTGAGTATAACTTATTTGGACACCACCAATGTAATCCCTGAAATATCCTATATGATAATTCGTTCATGCAGTATTTATATAGACAAACAACTTAAAATAAATAAATTGTCACAAAATTTCAATATAATTTTCATAAAAATGAAAAACAAACTTGTACTAATGCCCCTGGTTCATGATGACACATGAGTTTGGATATACCATAGTTGATATCTTATTTTGTGACCATGATCAACCATATACACAAAAAATAGTATTATGGTGTATTTGATCACTTCTCGATGAAAACACGAACTAGAAAAATCAACATGTAATCGAGGATGAAGTTTTGGAATTTCATTGTATCCTGAAGTGTCAATAGAATGTGAGAACTCGTGATATAATTCCTTAATCATCAGTCATCACTAATAATCCATATTCCCATCCAATAATTCCATATCAATATTAACCAAAATCAACCTAAAATTCCAATAAAGTCTAAGTGCTCATCCCAATATACTCAATCATCATATATAATATAGGTCTAATCACATGGAATCTGAACACTCATCCTAATTTTCCTACCCCTCGAGTATCATATGGAATTATAATGTTCATCCCTACATTCCCAGGTATCATTTTTCTTATTGAATACAATTTTCCATTTTAGAATTCCCTCGTATTAGGAAACATTTAAAATACTTAATTAATTAACCATTCACTTGGTCTAGTTTAATTTTATCTAAAGTCCACAAGAGCCATTTATTATAAGTCATAAAATAAATAATCATAACTTCCATTATCATTTGAAATATTCATAATGATTTGTACTTTAGGATTCACCACATTATAATATCAAAAACCATACAAATTATTTTTTAAAAAACACAATCCATAATATAATTTAAAATAAAATTTCATATATTTTTTATCTGTTCTCCCAAGAGAACCCACAATTATAATATATAAAATATTCTTCCAAAAATATATCTATATTTCATTTGGAATGGTTTTTTGTTTCAATTTTTTTTAAACTATGTTATTTTTTTGATCTATTCTAAATCTAATCACCATTTACAGTTATCAATGGTTATAAAATTCAATTTCTGAATCAATGATTTTATTTTTTTACTCAAACCTATTAAAATATGTTTTATGAATTTAATGACATAATTACATTTAAAGTTTATTATCCCATTATATGAATTAACAATTAATTAAAATATCCATAATGATTAATGAATGTAAATAGTAAATTTATATATGCAAACTCGAAATAAAAATTTTAAATTTATTTTTCTATAATATAGTGGAGAATTAATGAATGCACCATGCGTTCACTCTATGAAAAAAATAATATGGGTTTATTTAAAGTTACCACCTAAAAAATACTCATAGGGGACTACTCCTTCAATATTATTGTATGGTTCGATTAGAGATGATTGAAAATGAAG
Organism: Viscum album; assembly: GCA_963277665.1. Lineage (NCBI taxonomy): Eukaryota > Viridiplantae > Streptophyta > Magnoliopsida > Santalales > Viscaceae > Viscum > Viscum album. Next base: position 577,344,094 of record OY728120.1, read on the forward strand.
GACCATAAACACCATAAAAATAGGGCATAACCCCCAAAATGGGAAGGAAATATTTTTTCGACTAGAAAAAACAAAAAAAATTATTGGAGGATTAGATTCACTAATATTTTTATATAAAATTAGCAAAAATCAAAAATGCCTAAGAAATATAGGAGAAGTACAAAGGAAGATAAGATATGGGAAGGGAATTCTGAAACACATCTACTATATGAAAATGTGGTTAATCCTTTTAAAAATCACAAGGTTAAAATTTAATTTCTCACTTATTGAAGGGAAAACGTTTTAGTAAATTGGTTTGAAAATTCATTCACTAATCGTGCTTCCCTCACTATCCAAAACATTCCCCCTTACACTTTTAATGCATAATTTTTCAAAATATTTTCTAGTCGTACGACCTTATTCTACAATGTGTAGGCATTTTATGGTATCTAGAACCTGGAAAATAGTGTATAATTTTGTTACCCTAATTATTTCAGGAAACATAGTTGGGGTGCTGGGTTAGTAGTAATTGTACATTAATCATGTAACTTAGGATATAAATCTAAAACCCAAAATCTATGATCCCTAAACCTCTAGAACACACATTATACCTACGTCACCATTCGGAACTTTATTCCATAACCACATTTGTTCTTTTAATGGGTCCCATCACTCAAGATTCATTTCTAATGTCGAGTCTAGAGAAATATCATCTACTAGTTTGAAAAAACCCTATCATTTTTTATATTACAAGAACCAATTTAGAACCAAGGCCTTACGGGCTTGATAACTATGTCCTCAATGGTTATATGATAGACCATTATTGTTTTATATGTTTTATATGAACACTCTACAAGTGTAAATCAATGATTGAAACATAATGTACATTGATATAGGGACCTTTAGATCCATTTTATTATGGGAGATTATTGGACCTAGAATACATAGCCTAGGGCTATGAAATTCAAAACCATTTATTACTATAAAGATCATGGTTATAGTGTTTATTTATATAGTTACTTCCCCTCCCCTCCTAGTATAAGCGTGTATCCAAGAGATGATACCATGGTGAGGATTTGGGTGTATGATATTGATATGGCTGAATTAGTTTAGCATTTAAAGTTAGATATGCTTTATATTATCCCTCTTGTGTGACGCATCTATTGAATCACCAGTGTGACCAAATGAACATTGAGTTTATCACATATTATATTAAATTCATAATATATAGTTGGATTTTTCAATAGACAAATAATACTTATCTTATGGGTAAGAAATATGGAACCTTGGAATACATAAAAGATCATGGTTATAGTGTTTATGTATAGGGTGAGGTCCTATACTCTATTAGTATATTTGTTTATCTAAGAGAGTATACCATGGCGAAGATTTGGGTTTCGGTTTATTGATAGGACTGACATAGTGTAACATTGAAAATTATATATTTTTTATATTTCCCATCAAGTGTGATGCATATATTGTATCATTGTTGTGTCCAATTAAACCATGATGTGAGTGTGTAATACTAAAAAATAATGTGATATATGTGTATTTTTTTGGTTAATCAATAATTAAAAATGCTAATAGATTTTCCTATGACACTTTTTTGAGATCACGAGTAATTACTTTTAAATTAATAACTTAAAGTTAGTTTATTTGAAATATCATGGATCATATTTCAAGTATGTTTATTCAATTCATGGTGATTTTTTGAAGACACACTAATAAATAAATGTTATTTAGAACCACTTTTGAAATCATGAATTTTGGTTTTTTTTGTCAAATTATCGGTTGTTTTAAAATTTTCATAGTAGTTTTACCGATCTCTATTTTTCTCTAAATGGTTTTAGAAAAAAAAAATAGTACATTTTTTTCATAGAAATAACTATGTCATTATATGGTGGTGGTTTTAACCACTTCCAATTAATTATGAAAACCTAAATCGTAGATGAAATAATCAGTGGTAGATAAAATGGCTTCTAACCATGCCTGGCCACAAACAAAACAAACAACATTTCATTCCAACCCACAAAAAAATTAAATATTTGAAAGTTAACCATCAAAAATAGTATAAAATAAAAAATTTCATACATTAATATACAGAATTCGATTTTCCACTAAATAATTACATAACATTAAAGTTTGAAATATTTCACTTTTTATGTTTTTAAATAATGGAATAATGTTTAGAAAATGTTTACAGAGACATCAATTCTATCTCAAGATTCATTTCCTTCACTCTCTACTGCTACACCATGCTTATCATCACCTTTTTTTCATTGTAAAAAAACTATTATCCCTACATTTAAACTTTATTACTGTAAATTACTAATGAAAATTTTCAATAAATATTATTTAAAGAAAAAAATACAAATTCTTAAGATACAACTACTGTAAAAAAAATTATAATTCACATGGTTATCTTACAAAACAATTCCCTCTTAAACTAAAATGTACTTATTCTTTACCAAAAGAATACATATATACTTTTTCAAACAAGCACATTAAATAATTTTTAAACCAAGTAAAAAAATCATCTAACAGGAAAAACATATTTAAATTAAAATGTGAATCAAATAACCATAAACCAAGACACCTATTTATTCATTTGAACAAAATAATTATAATGTTTCATAAATTGAAAGACATAAGAGATTAAAATAAAATAAATCTATTTATAACCTATAAATTGATCTATTAAATCATTTATATACATTATATTTTATATTTCATTTATACTGTATAGAAAATAAAATAAACATAAATGTAAAATGAATACCATTAATGAATATTTATGAATCTTACCAATAATTAATCTTATTTGAGTGTCCATATTTCTTTTGGAATGTTTTTGTTCATCCTATGAAACAAAATATTCAATACACTCACTAAATTTGGCACTCCATTATTCTATGTTTTAATAAGTGTTTTCTTTCTCTAGAAGTATTCTTGAGTATAGGAATTTCTTTTATGAATTATGACCCCCCATATTTGTAAACCCCTTAGTAGATGATGACATCATCAATGTACATGTATGAGACCTTCCAAAAACCTCAAATATTTAAGGTATAAAACCCATACATATATTTTAAACATGTTTATGAGTTCTAAAAACTCAATCCAAATAATCCTTAGAGGATACTAATACTAACAGATATGGATCAACATCCCATCTTCTTTGAGTTGTGCTGGAGATGAATAACATTAATTTATTAATTAACTTGGGAAAAATAACAAATATAATATTATTTTTACCCCCATATTTCTGATAGGGTCATTGAAATAGCTTAACTCCTTTTTATAGAAATCAAACCACAACCCAATCCACCTAAATGGACCACCTAACTTCATTTATTATATCAATGAAGTTCATAGATAACCATGTGTAAAACTAAATTAATCAAACTTTTATTGTTATATATTTTAATTAATTGTAGGGTTCCTTTATTACTTTATTCCCTAACAAACATAATTGTACTAAGATCATGGAGAATTACATGATTATATAGACTACAACCATTTCATATAGATTTAACCTGATCAAAATTTTGTTTAATTAAGAATTAACATTTAATAAAGACAATATTATTATTCTATTGACATATAATAAACCACCTAACATGATTTTCCATGATGATGATAAAATATTACCTCCAATGGTATCTACACACTCTATATCAGTACTTATGAATAATTTTTGAAAATTATAATGATTTCTAATTGAATTCATTTTAGAATCTACATTTGAAATAACTCTATTTCTTACTTATTTTATTGTTTTCATAGATTTGAGATTGCATTTATAACATTGAAATTAAATAAAATCAATAAATAAAATACATAAAATAATATATATTATTAATATATTAATTATTAATGTTTAATTTAATCGTATATGAATAAATAATTATGATACTACATTTAAAATATTTTAAAAAAACACATTCTTCTAGGATAATAGAATAGTCATCTAATCTGAATAATAATGGGGTAGGGATTCCACATCACATTCTTTGTGTCCTAGGATCTTCCCATATATCCTTGATTAACACTCTATGGGTACTCGATATTCATAAAAAAGGATATAAACCCTAGGATTAGTGAATTTACAAATATCTTTACTATTTCTATTTTTACCCATTTTGTTATTTTTTTCTACCTATTTGTCATTTAAATTATGATAATTTTATCAATAATTAATAAATTAATGTTATAAGAAGAAAATAAAGACAATTAATATGACATTTCAATAAACTCTCAATGGTTACTGGTATCAAGCCTAACTTCTAGATGAATTCATCATAGGTGACCTACTGGATACCCCTATATCCTCTATAAAAGTGATACTTCTTAGTGTAAAAAATAGGGTAACAAAAGGAGGTTAAAAAAGTATGAAATTTATTTGATGAAGTATTTCTAGTGTAGTTGGGGTATAAAAATAATCATGCGATATAGGAAATTCCATGTATGTAATCACATCCCTTGATGGAATACTGATAAAAAATATCAACAAAAAACACGATTAAATCATCAATTATATTACACATTTTTACATTCATGGTATGTTATGACGTGCACCAAAAGAAGTATGAAATGTATATGAGGAGTGTGAATTGTTCTCTGAAAACACTTTCAACACATAATTCCAATAAAAAAATATCAAATAATGTATTAACTCAATCAAATTGAAATTTCATTTACAAATCATTACATTTATAAATATTTAATAGAACATTATATAAGAAAGGCCTAAAAATTACTAATATTAAATAAAACCCACAAATATTATTATATGATTATTATATTATTATTATCAACTACTATTAACATGATTTTTACCTTTATCCATTTTATTCATAAGCATCCTCCCTCATAAGATGAACAATTTCAAAATCTATACGAAAACACAATAAAACTATTTTTTGATGGGCTTTACTCTCAGAAAGTACTTTATCTTCATCACCCATATCATACATGTCTCTTGGTTTCATGGGGATAAAGTCACTACATCCTTCATCTACTATATCATCGAAAAAATATACTATTTTTTATTGGGATTCCAAAATATAAGGATTGTGTTCTTCATGCTCCTCAATATCGAGCAATTAGGAGATGTTGATAAGAGTAAAATGAAATGAATATTTCCTTATACCCATATTATTATTCACCCAATTTTATTTAAATAAGTCAACTAAAAGATTTACGTGACAATTTTAAAAAATAATATAAACCTACTTCCATGTATCCTTGATTTAAAATTTTATATATACCGTTGTTTTATGTTTTCATAAATTTATTATGATAAATAGTATGAATCGCAATTCCATTAAAATTATATGCATCGAATCACCTAGAATAATTCACAATAACTCAAATTTAATACATCAAATCTAAAATTAGTTTAGCTCGGTTATCGGTATTTATTATCCATACACGATGATATAAAATATTTATTAGTAAATTTGACAAATATCAACATATTAAAACCATGTATTTTAATTAAATCATAAAAAACATGTAAACTAGTAAAAAATCATTGTTAACTACTTTTTTTATCATTTACATGTTTTGAGTTTCACTCCAAAGGAATCTTATAATTTCTTCACTTAATTATGAAATATTTAGATAAAAAATTTCATTATTTATTAATGTATATCCTTGTTATTGTCTTAGATGAATATATTTTATTAGAAATGAGGATAGATTTCTACTTCCTTGACCTAAAGATGGACTCATTGATGATTCATTATTTTCCTAATAGTTCTGTGGAATATCATCATGATGTCCTAGCCTATTATATTTTATATCTATTGAATCTAAATATCTCATATAGAAGGTTTGAAACAATTCTTCAAGGAAACCTTCTTAGATTAAACTGTATGATTGATATTTATTTAAAATAAGGCTTCAAATGTTCTACATACCTCCTGAAAAATGTATTGAATTAATAGATAATGAATATAAATACTAACTCGGAAAATTATATTTCATTAATAAGGAAAAAAATAAAATAGAATAACTCTTCATGAGATACATCCATTGATAATGTCCAGGCCCTGTAACTTTATCTTATTTAACCAAATACACATTAAAATGAATTATCATAGTTAAAATTAATGGGGGAAATAAAATATCATTCTCAGAATTATTTCTATAATTTTTTCCAGTTTGGTCATTTTATAGACTTCTCAAATCATTTTCTGAAGAATGTGAAAAATTCTATTAAAAATATATTTCTTTTTTAATGTAATAAATTATACAATTCCAATGATATAAAAAACTCCATTAATGTATTTGAATCATGAATTTTTATCCCATTTAATTTATGATAATTCAATTCTACAAAATTTCCAAATGCTGCATTAATACCCATTAGGAACAATTACTTTTTTAAATATTCAATGTGAAACATCTTTCTATTATTTTTTTTACCAAAACTACTATTTTATATTTTTTGATGCCATTTTTCCATATATTACAATTTATTATCCTCGTTTTTATTCCCTTAATGTTATTTAAATGATCATTTGAATTTTTGAATTCATTAATGAACGTAAAAAATTAAATTTTCGCATAAAGTATTCTTAATGGGAATTTCATCAAGATTATGATATAACTAAATTAAATTCTTAATATAAATGTTTGGAAACTATTCCATATTCATTCCTTTTATTGATGTATTATCTGATGGTGCTCCCTAATCTTTTCCCATATTCATTCAGTTCAAAATCCTTTCAAAAATATTAATATAAATTTGATAGGTGTGTGAATATTTGCGATCCGGAAAATATTTTTATAGAGGCCACAAATATAGTGACCCATACTTTTTATGCAATTATATTACATCTTAATAAATTTATAATCACTACGTAAAATAATTATCCAACCCACAATCAAAGAGGTGTAGTAACATTTAAAACATAGGTACAAAAACTAATATTTTATAATTGAACTATATTATCTCCCATTATGTTATTCATAACTATCACCCAGATTAGACATATCATACACAATAAGTTTATTCATAACATGGGGAAAGGAAATATAAGAACGGGTGAGCATAGATTCCTAGTAAGGGTTAAAAAGGGATGATCACAAAAGAAAAAAATGAGCATAAGTTAACGAGAAGATGATCATAAAATTTTACAAACATACCATATATAACATAGATCATAATCTTGATTCACAAAAAAATCATGTAAATTTAAAAGACATGAATCATAGAAGAATAAAATAAGATGAACAATGAGAACATAACATTGGAAGAAAACATGTATTTGTGGAAAAAAATAAAATCATATAAAATCATTTATATAGTGGTTAAGTATCATTTCGAATACTATAATAGTGGAAGGGGTTCACTATTCAAACAATCATTGTAGTCAAGGTTCACTCACAAGACTATCATAGTGGACAAATCCCTTTATAGAATTGAGATCACTCCTCATTCATATCATTTTACCTCATTCTCATTCAATATTTATCAAATTAATTATAGGGATATATAATTATGGTACCTACCATCACATAATGAAAATTATAATGATGTGTTATGAATAATTATCAAAACATTCATCATATCATAACCCTGAAAAATATGTTTCATAATAATTTTATCATAACATTACATATGGAAATGAAAAAGGTTTAAAAATCATTTCATTAATTAATTATAACATATCTTATGGGAAAGGAATGACTTTCCTAAACCTCATTTCTAAATAATCATAAACCACATAGAAAAATTACAAGGATGATATCCTTGATCATATCCCTAGTAAATCATCAATAATATCAAAGTTTGTCATGTGAGATGGACAATTATTTTAAAAGATCAATTTAAACATCTCTTGAGGAAAATATCCTTTCCAATTTTAAATCACTTATTTAAAATATAAAAATTTCATAAATATTAAAGAAAATACTTCCATTGAAAATAAAATTTGACATTTGAAATGTATTATTGAAATAATTCATTAGTCATTCCTGTAAAGAATACTTCTCATTTCATATATGATAAAATAATTATTCCTTTGACAGTTGCAGTAAAAAGTAAAAATTAACACTTTTACTAAACATTAATCATATTAATTTAAAAAAAATTAAAATTAAATCACAGAAAATGACTTTAAATATTCAAATATTAATAATAAAAATATCCTGATTTTTTTGAAAATATGGATATAGAATAAAAAAATCCAAATAATGAAATAATGTATTTATTTAAAACATTATTTTGTCCCTATAATATATTAAATATAGGACAATTATTGGAAAATATTATATTATTAATAAATCAAATGATGGGAACAAAATTGTTTGGGTTCATAATTAATAGATCAATATATTTCATCATTAGAAACATAATAAAAATGATCATGATAAATAATGAGATTGTAACATAAAACCCCTAAAAATTACGTAAATTTTGAATAATAATCCACATGAAAGAAATAATCATATATGGATATAAAAATAACCATAATGTCAATAATAGTCACCATAATGAACAATAATGGGTAGAGTATATATCAAGAATAAATAAAAATTGGTGAATATTTCACGTGTCTCACAGAAATAAAAGTGAGATGAAAATCCCTTAACTCAAGTATAGAATTTCATCAAACACATTCCAAAAAAATAGATTTATTATAAATATATTTAATAAATATAATAATACATATCATATCATATATTATTTATTTATAAACATTTATTAGACATGTATTAATAATTCATTATTAAAATCATTGTTCTGGGTAATAACTACTTCGTTTTTCATGTATGTTTTGGTTTGTTAGTTTTGGTCCTTGTACATTGAATTTTGTTATATGATCTCTATAATATAAGTCATGATATAAATATCCTATAATACACATAATATATATCTCTATAGTTATCCATAAATGATAGAGATATGAATATGAATTACACTATTGTTTTAGATAGTAGGTCGTAGGTACAATGAACATTTTTTCCATTTTCTCGATGGATGGAATAAAAAGAAGGTAAATATTAATTAAACACTAAATAATAATTATAATATCATAGATATCATATATATTTGATAATTATACCATTATTACCATTCATTTCAAAATCAATTGAAAATTTTGTGACATCGCATTATGGGGGCGGTATTCCACACGTACACACAAGCGATGTGGTCATTTTAAAATGGATTTGAAGGAAATAAGTTATATATGATTATATAATTCCATAAGAACACTTTTTCAAAAATAATATACATATATATATACATATATATATATATATTAATTTTATCTTTTCATCCAACCTTGATAGGTGGTGATGTAAAATGAATTACAACTGATCACAAGGTGCTTTTCCATAGTATAAACGATCAGTGGTTTCATTTTCCATTTTATTTAATAAGAGAGATATATAGGTTATGAAATAAAAAAATTAACTATATAGTATATAATTATTTAATTATATTATTATATTTGAATAATATTTTAAGAAGGTGGAAAAATAAGTAAAACAAAAACTCTCGGTTAATAATAATACCTCTTCTACTGATATCCTCTTTAGGTTAACATTGATATATTTCTTGGGAGGTTTTAATAATAAAAACAGTCCGATATTACATTTTTAGGGATGTAATTAGTATATTTTTTATGATATTATCCTAACCAAAATCCATTTTATGTGTAATTATTAGAGGTCAGGATGTGACATTTAGTATATGGGAGAGAGGATACACATGGAACTTATTAAAAGAAAAATATATAAACACATCCTACAAATGAAAAAAGGATTAAAAAAATAATCATTCTTAAAAAATTGATAATAGGAACTGTAAATATTTCCATAAAATATGAATGAGATATGTTATTTTGTCATTTAAACATTTATCTTTTTAGTTTAACCCCCTTGTAAACCTATTTTATCCTTAACAACAATATATTGTTATTAATGTTTTTAGTATTCATTATGAAAAAAATTATGTTTAACATATTAAATAAAATTAGTTAGTTTTATTAAAATATTTATTCCATTTTACCAAATTCAATTCATAGAATTGGAAGAATTTATTATATTAGATGCTTGGGAGTACAATTACATAAAAAAAATCACCACACACACTAGCCTCAAAGGAAGGTCATAGCCCCAAGAGATAACCCACCCAATGAACCACATTAGTACATAATATATAGATGTTCAGAAGGCCCAGTGGGTGTATATCCCATTAAAGAACCCATAGGCCCAAGGTTTTTTTTCCAAGACTGATTCTATGAATAGTACTACCATAATACCCGCATACTACAGTAAACACCACTACTATAGTGGTCGTTTCCATTATAGTATCATAATTTCTACAGTGCCTCCAATGCTATAGTACCACTACATTAAATCTATTGTACCTCCACCCAATGGGGTTTTTACATACTTATTGTGGTAAAATTTAATTTAAAATTAATCTCATAGATGATATGATAAAACAAGTTTTAAAAGAAAAATGATTCCCATGTATAGACTATTTTGATATCAAAATGCCATATGAAATTGAATCTGAAGACCTAAATTGGATTAATAATAATTAAATTGAAAAAATAATACTTTTAAAACATTTTAAAACAATATTTACCTTTTTCAATTCTTTATATAAAAAAACTCATTTTTGAATAAAAATAAGTATTTCTCACTATTCAAAAAAAATTTCTTTTTTGGAAAATTATATAAAATTCACTCTAAAATGATTCTAACTAGTTTATTTTGAAATATAATATAATTTTTTAAAATAAATTTTACTTTCTTTGAAAATTTATTTTAAATATATGCGTGAAAGAACCAGTTTTTTAAAAAAATATTTTTTTAAGAATAAGAATTCATCTATTTAGATCGCATTCTTTGAAAAAAAATATTATATGAATGGTAAATAATTTTAATTATTATAAAATTTATAAAATATATAAAAATCACTCCCCAATTTTGATTAATTTATTTTTAAGATAAATGAACATTGTGCACCTAAATATTGTTTTTCAGAATAAAAATAATTTTATATTCAAATGATGTTTATTTTCATTTCTAATCAATTACCAACCAACTTATTTATTATCTTACATGTTTAGACCAGATAATTTTCATAATTTTCATGGTAATAATAATACTTTAAAATTTATTGGATAAGTTATAACTATCACCATAAATAATAATATTTTAATAGTATACGCGGTTTATTTTAAAAGGGTGTTGTGTATAATGGAACCTTTCGAAAAATTGAATTTATTTGAAAAATATATATATTTCATAAAATAAATTGGTGTTATATCCTACCCCCTTAAAATTATTTTATCCCTTGAAATTCTATCACTTCTAATTAAACAATTGAGGATATATCTTCCTCCTCATATCCTCAAATTCTTAATAACTTCTTCACGATGGTGATTTCACCTCATAATAATCACCATTTGAGTAGTATTGCTTCATAACACTTTCTAGCTATGATCCAGAATCAAAATAAAGTTACTCTATAAAAGAAATATCATGATCTGTAGGTATAATATATGAATTCACTATCTATGAAGGATCAGGTCTGTACATCATCAGGCGAGATACATGGAACACATCTTATAATTGAGTGGGGATTTTTGTAATCTCCATGAAAAAAGAAACCATCCATACATGATAAAAAATCTAGAAAGGTCCAATATTTCCCATACAACGTCTTTACAATATTTCTGAATCTCATAACCTTATTCGATGGAGAAATTCATGAAAAAACCCATTCTCACTAGCATCAAATTCCAAATCACATCAATGATTATTAATATAATTTTCCTATCGATTTTGTGTTGAGCATGTTTGTTATTGAACCAATATAACCTTATCTTCCATATCATCATCCAGCTCTATTACCAATAGCTTTCTTTATCAAACATCACCCCAACACATTCTAGTTTTGCAGTTCATTATATATATGTCTTCATAAGGATCCTTATTAATTCTTGAATGAATGATATTAATGTATATAAACATGACATGAAGAAAGTGTTGAAACCAAAAAAAATTTAATTCCATAATAAGATCCCATCACATCCTATAGGGGTCTAATGCTTCTCTCAAACTAAACAAATATCTGAGGATGATACACAGTACTAAAACTCAACTCTATATCAAAGTATTTCTAAGGACATTTCTAGAATTTTGTGTTAATCCTTAGATCGCGATTAGATACAATAAAATATAGTATTCTATATAACATTACCACTTACGTAACATATATCATTGAAATTTTATCTCGAGATAAATATTTTATGATAGAAATGATGTGTTCTGACTTTTTGTATCCATCGACTACAACCCATATGAAATTAAACACTTTATATATTTTGGGGAGTTCGATGAAAAAATCAAATATGATGTTTTCCCATTTTCATTATGGTATGTAAAATGGTTTTAACATAAACCTAGAAAGTTTCCTCCAAGTATTAAATTTCAAATATACCAAGAATTGATATAAAAACTCAGAAATATAACCCTTTATACCATCCCACCATAACTGCACATTCATATCTCCATACATCTTTGTACTTTCATGATAAACATTAAATGGGGAACAATGATCTTCCCCTAACAACTCCATAAAATTAGATATGTATATAACACTTATGTAGTTATCACATATTATCACACCATCACAATCAATTTTAAAATCAAAAAAACTGATCACCTTATTCTATAGCTATACATACTCCTCGGGCACCTCTTTAATTTTCATGGGGATAGATGGTTGAACACTAATTAAATAAAGACATGAATTCTCTACTTCTTTTAATATTTATAGATTCATCTTTTTAAAATCCATAAATATTAGATATTTTATGATATTTAAAATAGATTAGCTAGAATAATCCTTTCGACTAAAATCATTTCCCACCTAGTTATCTTTCTTGGGGTAGAAATGTATAAGTATTCATAACATTTAATCAGGTCAAACCATATTATATGGAACATATTCAACTATTTCTATGTGAATATATAATTTAATTTTTTTTATCATTATATATATCAAAACTTTCTCTACAATGATAATTTAACCATATCTTTAATGAAAAAATTAATATAACTATCTCTAAATCTTGTGATGGATAATGTTTCTCATGAGGAATCAATTTTCATGTGGCATAATCTATAGCCAAGTCATTAGGAATGATAATTATTTGTAATCCCTTCTTTTATGCATTAATAAAGATGAAAACCATTCTCAACGATAAGGTAATTTAGGAAAAGGTGAAATGACTAATCCTCTCATCAGTTTGTTGAAAATTTCATCACCTTCATATATATAAAGGAACATGGATCCATTTCAAGTTAACATGGTGAGTGGCTTACAAAGTCATGACAAATTATCTACAAACCATTGGTAATATCCATCTAATACAAAAAAATGTTTTGATCTCATTCATAGTGGTTGTTTTAGCGGAACGTTCAATAACTTCAGTCCTTGATTGATCAGCATATATACAATCTCTTGAGATTATATGACCCTAAAAACTATACATTTTTTTCCAAAATTCACAATCGGAAAATTTTTCATGCAACTTATTCTTCAATAGGGTCTTCACCAAAATGTTTTTAACACCCCAAGAGGTTATAATATTTTCCTTTTAGAATAAATAATTTTTTTATTCCTAGATTTCTTTATAAGAAACACTGAGTTAAGATTATGTTACTTACCACATAATATTTATCATACTTGAAAAATCAAACCAAGGTTATCTTGAGTTACATGCAAGACTAAATTTTCTCAATTCCTTGCATAACATGCAATCTCATATTTTACTAAACAATAATATATTATTAAAAATATAATTATTTGTATATAATAATATAAAACATAGGCATTATCTTCGATGTTTTTAATAGGAGTAAATAACTAATGAAAATACATTACTGAATTAAATGGATAAAAATTAATTAGAAATGAATTTAAGAACTAATTTAATATAAACGTAAGGTTTTTAATGAACACTATTTTTATGAGCGCAAAAATGTTTTTTTAGAGGCACTTTTAACACCTTTTAATGAAGTTCCCATTTGAATTCAAATTTTTGGTACTATTATAAATATTATATGAAAAAAAATCCTTTAAATTTATATTTTCAAATAAAAGTTATCTTAAGATGAATTTTTGGTATTTTTATGTGATGTTTCATTTTGTGATGAATAGGGAAAAATATAGAATTTTAATTCAAAACTTATTTTCTATATAATTTGTTTATAAGGATAAAATATATTATTAATTGGTTTAAAATTAACATTATATAAATTTTATATTAATTAATCCAATATATTTCACTATAAAAAATTTCACTTTTAAATTAGATATAAAAACATTACAAACATTTTAGAATTTTTACTTTAAAACCCTCTATTGTCATCCAGTTAGAAGGAAATATTTTAAATACAATTATGACACATCTGTGTTTTGAATTTGGAGAAATGGAATAAATATTTGGTTTTATAATAATATATATTGTATTATTTATTAAAATAATTTTTGACCAAAAATAATAGTGACAGTGATTAATATTAACTAAAATGATTAAGAGAAAAATTATCTTACCAAAATAATAAACATTAAATGTTATGCCCAAAATGAACATTAAAATTTTATTAAGGCCATTTGATGTAAAACATTAGACCCTGTTTTAACTTTTATCTATTTTTGGCCATTATTTGATCCACATGTCATAGAAACAATGTGGGTGGAATTCCTTTTCACAAAATGTTTAAGAATGCCACACCACATCCACTATAAAAGGCACTAACACCTCCCACTTCCAAAAACATATCAATACAATTTTCTAGACCATTATATAACCAAAAATATAATAAACATACCAACCCTCCTCATTTAGGACACACCATATGATTAAATATATCCATGTAATCCCTTTGGTGGAAACCAAAATGAGTTACCCGAATAAAGGGTTACATCGTTCCTCATGCTATTTAGTTTTATTTCTTTCTCCACTCATTCAATAATTATTATTCCATGATTATATAATAAAATAAATATCCTAAATAAACTATTATTTTTTATGTTACTGTTTTTACCTACACTTACACACAAATCATTCTAATGAGAAACAAAACATACCCTTTTGTGTATGGTGACCTACAACCTAATGAAACAACGTTGTTGGTTTTCTCCCTTACCATATCTCGTGGTGGGGAACTATGATTGTAAAATTATTTATATTTGATATATATTACATTTATAATTTTTTAATTCATTTTTAATTTTTATATGTTATATATCTATATTCTTTCCATTTTTGAGAATATGATAATATCAATTGTGGAAGTGTGGACTACCACCTCCTCAAAGTGATGAGATTTGTTCATGCGAAACATTGAATATGAAAAATATGGTTTAATTGAAAATATGTGGAATAAGTGAAATTTATATGATATTTATGAAATAATTATAATTTTTGAAATATAATATATCATTTTATTTTTTACCTTTATCACACACTAAAAAATGATAATGTTAGTTGTGGATGTGTGGACTACCACCTCCTCAATGTGATGTGATTCATTTTACATAATAAGAACTATATATATAAGTATATATTAATAAATAATATGGTATTTTTGATATCACATTAATTATATAATGTTATAATGTAACATAAATTATTTTCATAATGATCATTTGAAGATGGGAAAGTTACTCATGTGTATGTATGACCTACTATCTCTATGATTGTGGCACTGGTTCATTTTAAAACCATATTTCATGATTGGTTTTAAATGAATAAATTATGTAAAACTATGATAATTATTTCATGATTATTAATATATATAGGTTTATATAATGACCTATTTGACCATATTTGACCCACCAAAGTCATTTTGACAGATAAACCAAATATCCTCAGAACACCTGATGTAAAAAAAATTATTTAAGTAGTTGATTACAAAATTATAATAAGTGAAATAAATGTAAGGAGAAATATATAAAAGATTATTATGAATGTTAATAATTATAATAAGTCTATTATTCCAGAATATAATGTCATATATGACAATTTAGACTAAAGGTAAAGGATTTCACCTCAATTTATATTCCTATGAGACTAATTTATTGTTATGCACCAAATCACCATTATATGGTGTACATACTACCATTTGGAAGGATATATCATGAATATTATTATTCCCATGATATTATAATTTTAATGTAATGTTACAACTTTGTGGATATTATGATTCAAAATTTTCAAAGTGTTATGAGACACTTTGGAATGTTTACAGACTATTCTCCTCAATAATTTTTTTAACTATTATCTTTAAATATCACATTCAAAGTTATTTTTAAAATTATCTTGAAATAATAACATTATTTTAATATTTTAAATATACAAATTAACAGGTTATATATATTATTATTTCATAAACCATATAAAATTTTTATATAGTATTTTCACTTTGAAAATTATATGATTAACTATGGAATTATTGATAAAATTGTATATTTTATTCAATAGGGATATTTTATAAGCAATATTGTCTATTGATTAAATAGTCTATTTAATATGACAAATTATTTGGTCATGAAATTAGGGGTGAGGCTTGGAAATTATATATCCCCTCAATTAATTGATAGGTTCTCATGAGAGAAATTAGTTGGAAAAATCCAAATTGTATAAACATTCTAGAGGACATATCTTAATAGTATAGGTTTTCAAATGTCTAAGACATGATGTCCAATAAAAATGAATTTCCATCATTTTAGTTATCATTATATACATGATATTTTTATATGAGAATATCTATGGATGAATTTCATTCTTAGTTAGTTGATTAAATAGAATATGTTTTTATTTATTTTACTTCCCTTACTTGTTTTTCTTATCTAGTTATTTGAATGGAATGTTTTATCAGTTTCATACAATTCCAAATTAATTTATTCTAATTCATTATTTATTTATTTATTATTTACTTACCATAACTGAGCATTTTATCTTACACTTATTCTAGATTGACTTCCCTAGTTTATAATGATTAATCCTGTAAAGACACAAAAATTTCAAGGAAAATTTTTTCTTAAATACTTTGGAATTTTATGAGTCTGTGGCTTCGGGCGGCACTTGATTCTGAGGCCTGGTGTGCCCAGAATAAATTTCCGAAGTTTAGCTCGGGTACGTTCAGTAAACGAATGAGTGTGTTTTTCTATCTTTTGAACCGGTGTGCAGAATTAAAATCTGAGGGCACCGATGAACTCGTAATGCCGGTAATTGCTTAAGGGGTCCTTTACCGTAGTCGCGTTTGCATGGGAGGAGAAGTTTTTTATTGGGGTTTAATTACGGAGTAAATAAAATTGTTTGTACAATTTTATTTTATATCTAAGGAGGTTAATTATTCCAATGGGAAGTTGTTGGTGGGGCCCACATCCACCCAACTTCCCATGAGTGGATATATTAGAGGTGGGGCCCACACGAGCCCCAACCTTTCACCTCCCCCTTAACCCATAAAACCCCCTTCATTAATTTGTTAAATCCTCTTAAATGTGAGACCTCTCACCTCCTCCTCTCTCCCTATTTAACTCTTGCAAACACATTAATTTAATGAACTCAACCACATCAGTTTATTAAGGAAGTGGTTTGAATTTGAATTTTAAATTGAATGTGATAATAAAATAATACGAGAAGCATATTATTTTATTTTGGGAGGGCTTTCGTTGTGCTAAGGAAGATTGGGAGTGAACTCTTGTGAAGAAGAAGAGAACTCCTCTCTCGAAGAAGAACGACATCTCTTAAACGAAGAACGCTGGTTCCACGAAGAACGACGATGGACACTGACGTCATCTACGAAACTTCATCCCACGATGCCGACTTCTGCGATGCCCGACGTTCGGCATCAATTGTTGAGGTAGGGGTTTATTCTTGAAAGTGAATGTTTTCGTACCCCATTCTTCTTTGCAAATCGTTGTTTATATACAGCCCATTGATACCGCTTTACGTGGAGGGCGTGTACCGAATGAACATGGCCCAATGACCCTCCGTTGTTCTTGTTTATTATTTTTAAAATCGGCAACCGAAGTCGGAGGAGGCAC
This sequence comes from Viscum album, assembly GCA_963277665.1. NCBI lineage: Eukaryota > Viridiplantae > Streptophyta > Magnoliopsida > Santalales > Viscaceae > Viscum > Viscum album. The sequence goes on from OY728120.1 coordinate 577,362,170, forward strand.
GACACCGTCGCGCCGTGTCGGGAAAGCAGCAAAGGAAGCTGGCGTCGTCGTGCCGGCAGTGCGGGAGAAACTGCCTCCCGCATTGCGGGTGGCTTCGGCGGGAGAACCGGCCGGCCCGTTGGCCGGCCGGGCAAAGGGGAGCCGCGGCGCCATGACTGCGCCTCGCTGGAGAACCGGCCGGTCGAGCAGAGAAGATCCGCGACACCAGGTGGGCATCGCGTCGGAAGAGCCGCGACTCGCCGTGCGGGATGCTTGCGACAGAAGGCGAGCCGGCCTAGCCGGCTGGTTTGGGAAGGGCAGCACCACGTGGTGCCACCAGTTCGGACAGTCGGGTGGCTGCACCCCCTCGGACTGGTAGGCCAGCCGGGCCGCGCAGGGCGGTGCTGAGCTGGGCCGCGGCAGGGTGGGCTGGGCCGCACCCCGCCGGGCCAGGCCGCACCACTTCAGGCCGGGCCGAGCCCCTTCTGGTCGGGCCGCGTCCCTTATGGTCGGTCCGCTTCCTTTGGGCCGAGTTGCGTATTCTCTCGGGCCGGTCCAACACCCTTGTCGGGTCGGACCCACCAAACTGGGTGACCCAACCTGCCAGCCCACTAGGATTAAGGGGTCGGGCCCATTATTAACATAAACATGAATAACTTAAAGACCGCACGTTCGATCGACGCGCCGTGTACGACATTGGGACCATTTCGATGAGACGGTCCTTTTTCAATATTCTATGTGAGTTTTGGACAACTTGGGTAGAAGTCTGGGTTTGGAATGAGCATATTTCCAACTGCGCCCCTAGAACGAAAAAAGCCAATATCTCTCAGACTGGGCGTCCGTTTGAAGCGCTATCTGTTGCGTTGGGTTTCTTTTAATGAGACGGAACTTTGGGATACAGAAACTCTAGAAATAGTGAAATTTTATGTATCAAACCCTTTTACTAGTGGAGCAGACCATCCCAGAATCGAGTACGCTGTGTGCGGGAACCCTTGACTTGGCAGTGATTGTGACGACGATGACGACTATAATTGGATCCTACGTGGGTTCGGTAGTGAGGAAGACTGTACTTGGATCCTCCATGGGTTCGGCAGCAATGACGTCTGTACGTGGATCCTACGTGGGTTCGGCAGTGATGTTTACTATACATGGATCCTACGTGGGTTCGGCAAAGACGACATCTATACTTGGATCCTACGTGGGTTCGATAGAGTGGATGATTCAGAGGCTACATCTAATCATATCCACCCCTCTTCGTGAGGAGTATACCCTTGTGAGATGAGTTTTGTCTTTCAATCATTATCATTGATGTGATTTAATTTTTTCTTATGTGGACTGGATTGTTCTTGGGCTTGGAAGTTGGAGCCGTACTGAGATTGATGACTTAGGTATATGTGTGGGAATATACCTAAGTTGAGTTGGTTGATACTTCATGTTTTTATCTTTCCATTGTGGTTTATCCTTCGTGGATTCAGGGAGACCTTCGGGGGTCTCGGGGTCCCAACTAAGTATCGTTATACTCACCCCTGCATAGGCATTACCCGCACTACGTTGTGTTGGTTGTAGACGACGGAAAACATTAATCGTGGTTGAGGCTTGAGGATGAGCTGGACAGTATCTGGAGGTGGACCACCAGGCGGGACGTACACGGAGCGGACTGACAGACCCGAGGTACCTACAAGACTATTTTTACCCACCATTCAGGTGGGATTCCTAGAGGACAACTCAGTGGTTTCTGCTTTACATTACAACTGTTGAACTTTCTTTCTCAATTGTACGGTACTTTCAGTTGGGTTTGTATACTAGCCCATTTACTTTCCAGCACTTAATTTTGTACTCAGTTTTACTTAGTGCTTACTTCACTTGCATACTATGTTGTGTGGGTTTACTTATATAAATTAAATGCCTTACATTTTATAGGGATTAATGCTTTTGGTGCTAGTCGCGAGCCACTGGCCTATGGAAGGTGGGCTTGGGGTAGTCACGACACGAGCCCTGAGGACGGGTCATGGGAAATTGGTATCATAGGAGTCGGTTCTACCGTAGAAATTAGGACTCTGATAATTTATTTCTGTGAAGAAATAGTGTTTAGTTTACTGAGTGTGGTTATCAGTCTAGGGATTCCAGTGTTGGTGTGGCGGCCGATGTGTCCATACACAAGGACCCTAACTTCTGATTTCCGACTCAGTGCACGAAAAAATTGATTACATGTGTGTTTCAAAAGTTTTCGTCGTGATTACTTTGTGTCAGCTCACCAAGTATTCTGTAATAACTATGGCACACCTGTTTCTTCTCAGGATGGCCCCACAAAGGCAGCCAGTGAGGTTTCCTAGTTACGTGCGGGATGCCATCCCACCGAGTGATGAGGCCTCAGTGCAGGGCCCCATTACAGTGGAGGCACTAGCGGTACAAGTACCCGCTGGGCCACTGATACCACTATCCCCAGCAGCGGAGAGTGGATGCCACCTAAGTACATTGCATGAGTTTCAGTGATAGAGGCCGCCCAGGTTCCCCGGAGATACGGACCCTCAGGCAGGCGAGGATTGGCCGGAGGCTATCGTCAGAGTCTTCATATTGGTAGGGACACTAGCCGACCATATGGTGATCCTTGCCGCGAGTCTCCTATACACATTAGCAGGTATATTGTGGAGTCTGATGCTCGAGGTGCATGATGAGGTATCACTAATTTGGACGGACATCGAGATCCTTTTCCACTTGGAGTTTGTTCCATCCTCCCTCTATGTGGTGCACATCTAGGAGTTACAACAGCTACAGCATGGTAGTATGACAGTAGCCCAGTACTCAGAGAGGTTTACCGACATCTCACGCTACGCCACAGACATAGTAAAGAGACCCATTTTTTTGGGCCCAGACCTTCGACCAGGGACTGAGGCATGAGATCAGGGATTCGATGGTCTCCCTCAGCATTCTGACATAGGCAGGATTACTGGCTGCGAGCCCTTCTTTTGGAGAGCATTCTTTATGAGCCAACGCCAGAAGTGACACCCACCGCAGGGCAACACGTAGCACAGTCTTCTGCATCCGGCAGTAGACAGATGTCGTAGAGGTCCAAGAAGACCAGGCCATCTGGTGGGCGTGCTCAGGATACTTGTTTGGATGTGCAGGGACCACGTAGCAGATCTAGTCATACGAGAGGCAGGCAGTGCTATGCTTGCAGCGGGTAGGTCCACATGGCTCGTGACTGCCCGACCCACCCTGCAGAGAAGTAGCAGACAGTAGAGGGACCTCCCAGGTAGAGGCATAGGTTCAACCGTGGCTATCCTCATAGATAAGGTGGACGAGGAAGAGGAGTTGGCTGAGCAGCAGGTGGTGGATGATGCTTCGAGGCTCTACCTCCACCACCACCAGGAGGACCACCCCGACTACAGGGAGCTGGCAGACAGGGGTAGGTTCATCTCCAGGCATTCGAGGCCTATGACCATGGCTCACCTGATATGATTCGAGGTACTATCTGTGTCTACTCCACCCTTGCTGTAGTTCTTATAGACATAGGAGCGAGTCATTATTTTATTGCCGCTGCCCTTGTTCAGATCTCAGAGATTCCAATGGATTCGTTGGCTCGATCTTTACAACTAGAGACTCCTACGGGAGCAGACTCGATGATTACGCACTGGTTACGGCAATGTGAGCATACCCTAGGATGCGAGAGCTTTGGCTGGGATCTTCATATAGCATCATCGAGGCCTTACGACGCCATCATGGGCATGGATTGGTTATCAACAGTCTATGCTCAGATCGACTATATTAGGCTCAAAGTGTGGTGTCTCTGCACATATTGGAGCAGGTTCACCTTCACCGGTGATAAGGGAGTCTTTGCAATATAGGATGGACTTACGCAGAGGAGAGGGCAGCCGATCACCTATCAGTTGGCTTGTCTCATCCTAGGAGCAGTTGATGTGCGGAGTCCGAGTTTTCTTGTTATGGTGGATCAGTATGCGGACGTTTTTCCTAAAGACGTTCCAGGACTACCTCCTCATAGAGAGGTAGACTTCTACATTGACCTGTACCCCGGGAAAACACCTCTATCTACTCCAGCATATTGGATGGCTCTTGTCGAGCATCATGAGCTACGGGTACAGCTAGAGGATTTACATGGAAAGGGATTCATCCAACCCAGTGGTTCACCCTAGGATTCTCCGATTTTATTCACCAAGAAGGCAGATGGGAGCTTACGACCATGTGTCGACTATCGTCACCTGCATTAGGTGATCCGGAAGAACAAGTATCCACTCCTGAGTATTGATGACCTCTTTGATCTGCTCAAGGGAGAACGATGATTCTCGAAGATAGACCTCAGGTCATGCTATCATCAGCTCAGAGTTCGATATGAGGATGTGAAGGAGACGGCCTTCAGGTGTCGGTATAGCCACTACGAGTTCTTAGTTATGCCTTTCGACGTAACCAACTAACCAGCATTGTTCTTGAGTCTCATGAACATGATCGTCTAGTCTTACCTCAATCGTTTTGTTGTATTCTTCATCGATGACGTACTGATTTACTCGACTACTGATGAGGAGAACGCCTACCACTTGCGGGTTGTACTGGACACACTCTGAGAGCACTAGCTTTATGGTAAGCTATCGAAGTTCTGGTTCTATATTTGAGAGTTTCAATTCATGGGGAACGTCAAATTGGAGGCGGGAGTTGCTGTGGATCCTGTGAATATCGAGGCAGTACTTGTTTGGGAGACACCTAGGACCGTAATGGAGGTGCAGAGTTTCCTAGGTATGGATGGGTACTATTAGAGATTTGTGCCAGACTTTTCCGGAAATTCAGCACTGATTTAATCTTTGAAGAAGAAGGGGAAACCCTTCGTGTGGTCAGATAGATGTTAGAAGAGCTTCCAGGAGCTGAGAGAGAGATTGACCAGTGTGCCCATATTGAGGCTACCAGGGGAAGGTGTAGGGTTGATAGTTTACTGCGATGCATCAGGGACCAGACTCGGGTGTGTCTTGATGTAGGAGTGGGTAGAGATCGCATATGGTTCACGACAGTTCAGGCAACATGAGAAAAACTACGCTAACCATGACCTGGAGTTAGCAGCAGTGATCTTCTCCTTGAAGATGTGGCGACACTATCTGATGGGAAAGTGCTTTACAGTCTACTCTGACCACTAGAGTCTCATTTACATCTTCTCAGAGAAGGACGTGAACCTAAGACAGCGGCGATGGATCGAGTTCCTACAGGACTATGAATTTGAGATAGTCTATACTCCTGGGAAGGGGAACGTTGTGGCTGATTCTCTCAATAGGAGATCAGGAATTCAACTACTTGGTGAGGTGACAGAGCAGTAAGCCGCTTTGCAGATATCCTTCGTGGATAGAGATGGGGAAACCTTTCTACAGTCACTCCTCCACTACTTCAGTGGGTAAGAGAGGCACAATGAGGGGATGTTGACTGTTAGACACAACATTCTTATATTTCTAGGGGAAGGTGCCTGATGGATTTTCTAAAGGGGGAGAGCACGTCATTCTCTTCATGGGACGTACCATGGTACCAGTTACACTGTAGGAAAAAGTACTACGGGAGTTTCACACTTCCCCTCTAGCAGTACATCCAGTAGTGGCGAAGATGTACCAGGACCTCAGACTACAACACTAGTGGCCAGGTATGAAGAAGGTTGTAGCAGTGTTCGTTTCACGATGCCTCACTTTCCAACAAGTGAAGGAAAAGCACCAGGAACCAGTAGGCATGGTACAACCCTTAGAGGTTTCAGAATGGAAGTGGGACAGGATATCTATGGATTTTGTGACAGGGCATTCACGTACTTCCAGAGGACACGACTCCATCTGGGTGATCGTAGACCGACTCACCATGTCGGCCCACTTCCTTCTGATCAGAAAGAATGCATCCGTAGAGAGCATGGGATGCCTCTACGTTCAGGAGATCATACAGCTTCATGGTGTTCCATTGTCTATCGTCTCCGATTGAGATGCTCACTTTACATCCTAGATTTGGAAGGGGTTTCATGAGGCATTTGGGACGCAGCTACACCTGAGCACCACCTTTCTTCCTCAGACGGATGGCCAGATGAAGAGGAACATTAAGACACTCAAGGACATGCTCCGTGCATGTGTCCTTGACTTTGGACATAGCCGGGAGGATCACCTACCCTTGGTGGAGTTTGTGTACAACAACAGCTACCACTCCACCATCAGGATGGAACCACATGAGGCACTTTATTGCCGACCATGAAGATCACCTCTGTGGTGGACAGAACGTGGGGATTCAGTACTCGTAGGACCAAAGATGGTTCAGGCTATGACGGAGAAGGTGCAGATCATCCATGGGTGGATGAGGACTGCACAGAGCAGACAGAAGTCCTATGCTGATAGGATATGGATACCACTAGATTTCGGGGATGGAGACCATGTTTTATTATGGGTCTCACCTCGACGTGGATTACAGAGATTTGGCCAGGACAGATAGTTATCTCCGTACTTCATCGGACCATTCCAGGTCCGCAGCACGGTAGGGGAGGTGGCTTACTGCCTGGCCCTTCCGACGTAGTTGCACCGGGTTCATGAAGTCTTCCATGTATCTCAGAAGAGGAGATACATGCACGAGCCAACTCACAACATTGATCACGGGGAGCTAGACATCGATGAAGGGGATACATTCACGGAGGTTCCAGTGGAGATCGAGGACCGATAGGATTGGGTCCTATGTGGATGGTCGATTTCTCTGGTGCACATTCGTTGGTAGCATAGGAACCTCCAGGAGAGCACATGGGAGCGGGAGGCTTAGATGCCTGCATAGTATCCTCATTTGTTTCCCTATTTTATGATGTAATGTTACAGGGACGTAAATCCCTAAGGTGGGAGTAATGTAAAGACTCGGAAATTTCAAGGAATATTTTTTCATAAATACTTTAAAATTTTATGAGTCTTTGGCGTTTGATGACACTTGATTCCGAGGCCCGGTGTGCCCGGAATCAATTTCTGAAGTTTAGGTCGGGTACGTTCTATAAACGAATGAGAGGGTTTTTTGATATTTTGAACGGGTGCTTGGAATTGAAATCTGAGGGCACCGATGAACCCGCAACGCTAGTAATTTCTTAAGGGGACCTTTACTATAGTCGCGTTTTCACGGGAGGAGAAGTTTTTTATTGGGATTTAATTATGGAGTAAATAAAATTGTTTGTACAATTTTATTTTATATCTAAGGAGGTTAATTCCTCCCATGTGAAGTTGTTGGTGGGGCCTACACCCACCCAAATTCCCAAGAGTGGATATGTGAGAGGTGGGGCCCACACGATCCCCAATCTTTCACCTCCCCCTTAACCCCTAAAACCCCCTTCATTAATTTGTTGGATCCTATTAAATGTGAGACCTGTCACCTCCTCCTCTCTCCCTCTTTAACTCTTACCAACACATTAATTTAATGAATTCAACAACATCAATTCATTAATTAAGTGGTTTGAATTTGAATTTTAAATTGCATGTGATAATAAAATAATAGGAGAATCATATTATTTTATTTGGGGAGGGCTTTCGTTTGCTAAGGAAGATTGGGAGAGAACTGTTGTGAAGAAGAAGAGAACTCCTCTCTCGACGAAGAACAATGTCTCTTCAACAAAGAACGTCAGTTCCATGAAGAATGACAATGGACACCAACGTCGTCTATGAAACCTCACCCTGCGACACCATCTTCCGCGATGCCCTATGTTCGACATCAATTGTGTAGGGGTTTATTCTTGAAAGTGAATGTTTTTGTACCTCGTTATTCATTCGAAATAGTTGTTTATATACAACCAATTGCTATCGCTTTACATGGAGGGTGCGGGCCGAATGAACATGGACCGACAACCCTCCGTTGATCTAGTTTATTATTTCTAAAATTGGCAACCGAATGCGAAGGAGGCACGAAGCCATCACGCCGTGCCGAGAACGCGGTGAAGGAAGTCGGCGTCATCACGCCGGCTATGCGGGAGGAACCGCAACCCGCATCATGGGCCGCTTCGGCGGAAGAACTGGTCGGCCCTTCAGACGACCGGGTGAAGGGGAGTCGTGGCGCCAGGAGGGCACTGCGCAGGATAACCAGTCGGCCGAGCGGGGCAGATCCGCGGTGCCAGGAGGGCGCCGTACCAAAAGACTGCGGCCTGCCGTGAGGGCTCTTTCTCAAGAATGCCGGCTGGCCTTTCCAACCTGTTTGGGAAGGGCGGCGCCGCTTGGCGCTGCCGATTCGGACATTCGGGGGGCCGCGCCCCCTCGGACTGCTCGACCGGCCGGGTCGTGCCCCGTCGGGCCTAGCCACATCCTTCGGGCTGAGCTGCGTTTTCTCTCAGGCCGGTCTTACACCCCTACTGGGTCGGACCCTCCAAACTGGGTGACCCGACCCGCCAACCCACTAGGCTTAACGGTCTGGGCCTGTTATTCCCTTAAACATGAATAACTTAAAGACCGCACATCCGATCGATGCGCCGTCTGCAGCAATGGGACCCTTTTGACGAGACAGTCCTTTTTCGATACTCTAAGTGAGTTTTAGACATCTTTGGTAAACTACCAGGTTTGGAATGAGCATATTTATAACCGGGAACCTGGAACGAAAATGCCAATATCTCTAAGACCGGGCATCCGTTTGACGGGCCATTTGTCGCGTTGGGTTCCTTTTGACGAGACGGAACTTTGGGATACATCAACTCTGGAATTCGTGACCGTTTATGTATCGAACCCTTTTACTCATAAAGCGGACCCTCCTGGAATCGAGTACACTGTGTGCAGGAACCCTTGAGCTGGCAGCGACTGCGACGACGATGACGACTGTACTTGGATCCTACGTGGGATCGGCAGGGAAGATGACTGTACTTGGATCCTCCATGGGTTCGGAAGCTATGACGACTGTACATGGATCTTACATGGTTTCGGCAGCGATGGTTATTGTACTTTGATCCCATGTGGGTTCGGCAGTAATGACTTCTTTACTTGGATCCTACGTGGGTTCGGAAGAGGAGATGATTCAGAGTCTACATCTTATCACCTCCAACCCTCTTTGTGAGTAGTATTCCTATGTGAGCTAAGTCTTGTCTTTCAATCATTATAATTGATTTGATTTACTTCTTTCCTATGTGGACTGGATTGTGCTTGGGCTCGGATGTTGGAGTCGTACTGAGATTGATGACTTAGGTATATGTATGGGCATATACTTAGGTAGGATTTATATCATATAGGCCTCTAGTGCGTGATTTTACTAATGATAGAGGCCTATTCATTTAGGCCTGCAAACAAATACATATTATTCTGATTTCAGGTTATATGGATCTACATTGAAGTGTTTTGTTGTAAGGATTACGACTCAGTACTCATTCACCTCCTATGCAATGACCCAAATAGGTCGATATTGCATGTGAATCCCTTTTGATGTGATCCTTTTGGGTGTTCTTTCCCTGGCCTCTGGTTATCTAAGTGGATATCTGAGTATGATGCTAATAGGTATCAAGAATTTCCTTGTGAACTAGACCTTCTAGGGTTATTTTCGTATATGGATACCTAATATGTGACAGTTCAGCTTTTATACATCTTAGGTTGTGACCTCCCAGGAGTAGTTCCATATAAGGATGCTCGGAGATTATTAGGTCCCTCATAGGTTTTTTTTTCAGTTTATATCTTTGAATGTCATTGTGATCTTTTCCTACTTTGAGAGGATGGATCTTTCGGCCTAGGTGGTATACCTAGAGATCCATTGATTAGACTCGTACCCTTGTTGGTCAATGTCTATTTCATCCTAGGGAAAACTACATGAGAGGTGGGCCTTTGTTTTTCGATGCCTTTTTGGTTGACCAATACTTCAACTATTTCTTATGTATTCAATGAGTGGGTTGATGCTCACAATTCGAACAATGCTATGTGAATGTGTCGAGTGGTAAAGATGCATGCTGGTTGCACGTGGTTTTATTTGAATCTAAATTGGTGAGTGGCTTGGTGCTAGATGAGGAGAGATTTTTTTCATGACATTCCACGGGTATGGACCATGAATGATGTGATAGCGTCTCCCACCATGGTATAGGGGACATCATGAAATGTAGGGGTGCCATGAGGGGGTTGAATTGTAGATAAATCCTGGTTAGGTTTTGGTAGGATGTGGTTGTGTCTTGAAGTGATCTATGTTAACACCTTTTTGTAAAATCCTAGTGTACTAATATTGATGCACCCAATTTGTGTATACATTTTCATATATATTATTGAACATAAAAAATGTTTTTACCAAATATCTATTGTTTTAGGAACATATTCTTTGATTTTGGTGATTCTGTTTATTTGTAGGAGATTTCTGGCCAAAACAAACAAATCGAGAGTAGCTTGTGAAAAATTTTCAACTACATGGAATGTACTTTTATAAATGTCGTGTACATTCAGATGGGGACATAGACCAAAGGGGGAGTACACACCCAAGTCACCATCAAGAGACTACACGCTGTGTGGTTTACTAATACATGCCATGTACATGCTTCTAGATGTGGTCGGTGGCACTTTCTAGGTAATACACACTGTGTGTGGTGACGCTACATGTTGTGTACTTGCCACCAACCGACCGCCAATGCCATGTGAGTCGAAGACAGCGTGGCTGGACACCTACCGAAGAAAAACCGCAGAAAAAGTGAGTTGAAAAAGACTACACAGCGTGTACTTTTATACACGTTGTGTACTTAAGTTTTTAATAAATAGCGGCCTTGGCCTTCGGACCAAGGGGAGCCAGAACACTTGAAGAAAGGGGAACTTCTGCTGCCATATTCCCAAGCCACCTTTGTACCACTATTCCACTATTCCCCCTTCTAAAACCTCTCCTCATAGCTTATTCGATGATCACATCAGGTATCAAATGTGTTATTTCCATTATGTCCTATATGTGTAACTAAACACCCCATGGTTTGGGGCTGTGGATAATGAATAGTTTTTTGTATGTTGGATTGGTTTATACTATTGTGTTTGTTCATTAAAATTCTTCCCATTCTTCTTTATCCTTTATTGAATACCACTAAAAATTCTGATCCTGAGCAAGGGTAGAATCCTTAGGGAATTAAAAGAAGAATGATGGTGAATTATTTCTTGATCATTGAAAGGATTCATCGATTCAAAAATGGAATAAACTAAAAGTGATAATTGTGAAACACTGTCTACCAGACCAAGGAGTCAAATTTTCTTCAATTCCAAGACAAAATCAACCGGACCAAGGGTCTCTTGTCATTAATAAGAACCATAATGTTGAATTATCATGAACAATACAACCATATAATAAATCGGCATTAAATCTCCATAATCACCATGGACCTAACATTCTCTTCTTCCTACCAAATACATCAAAAATTCACTTGTTGTTTTCTCTTAAATTATTAAATATTATTTCAAGTAAACAAAACAACTTCAATAATCCCAAACATTAAAATCCGCTCTAAATTCTCCATAACTCACTGAATTAATTGTAAACTCAATTGAATTCATGCACTTACCAAGTCCCCTGTGGATCAACCCTGCTCTTTCACTATACTAAGTTTAAGAGTGGATAATATCTATTTGGGACACCGATAACATAACTTTGGTGAAACGACTGGGCAAATTTTTTACGCCGTTTCCGGGGAACTGACGGTTTAAGTGCTAAAATATAATTGCGTTAGTAATTAATTAATTGAAAATAAAAATTAAAAATTCCTAAAAATTTATTTCCTAGACCCATTTATGTTTCTCTTTTGTTTTCCCTTTTACGCCTGGGTTTTGTTTTGTATATGTGTCTAATCATAGGTGCATTAACCAAGGTCTCATGCGGTCTAGGAGCGCTGAGTCATCGAATATTCATATGATTGACCCGGATATCGAATGAACCTTGTTGCGACATCGACGTGAACTGGTAGAGACGCACATACAAAAATCCTTACCTATAGAGAACAAGGAAGAGGGAGCACTAACCACTGAACCTACAGGTGGACAACCATTCCAAGACCAGCAGCCTCCCGCTGCTGTTATACCAGAGCAGGCCCAACCTGTAGAGTTCATGGAGTTCCTCCCGAGGGACTACCAACAACCACCACAACAACCACTTCCGCAGTACGGCCAGCCCCAGCAGCAGCTACATCTCTTTCAACAACCCTACATCGCCCCTTAGGAGCAGCAATGCATGCCGTCTCCACTCCCTCAGCAGCCACCTCCATGACATACTCTTATGGAGTACGTCCTTCCATCGATCCATGAAGCTGATACAGGCATCGTTCGTACTCCACTACAGGCCCAACACTTCAAGATCAAGCCTCCTATCAGGCAGCTGATCCAGAACATTGTTCAGTTCAGAGGTCTGCCTAGTGAAGACCTGAATGCCCTTCTCCCCAATTTTCTGGAGATCTGAGATACATTCTGTTACCATGGTGTGTCTAAGGATTCCATTCATCTTCGCATATTCCCTTTCTATCTACGAGACAAGGTGAAAGATTGGATCATAGGGTTTCAGGAAATATCTATCCTCACCCCGTAGGAGCTATCCTAGGCATTTATGTCCAAATATTTTCCACCTTCATAGATGGTAACCCTACGGAACGAGATCCACAATTTATAGTAGCATGACTCAGAGTCCTTGTACGAATCTTGGGAACGTTTCAAGGAGATGTTACGTAAATTCCCACACTATGGACATCCACTCTAGATGCAAGTCCAAACATTCTATGGAGGACTAACAATGAATACAAAATCTATCGTGGATGCAGCTGCTGGAGGTACAGTAATGCGAAAATCCATCAAAGAAATTTTTCAACTACTGGAAGATATGTCTGCCAACAGCATCAAGGGGAATTTCGAGCAGGGGACCCAAAAATTAGGTATGCATAGTATTGATGCTACTACCATGCTTGTGGCCCAGTTGGATGTCGTTTCCCAAAAGATTGGTGCACTGAATCTCAAGGGCGCCTCTCAAGTCCATGCGACGAACCATCTTGCATGGGGCGACTGTGGTAACAACGACATCCTGGGAGAATGTCTGGGACCTTTAGTGGACCCTTAGACAGGCGAGGTGAGCTATGTTGCTTAAAAAAAAGGGTCGAACTAGTATCAACAATACCAGAACCTGGAATGGAGAGATAATCAGAACATAGGCTGGGGCCAATAGCAGCAAAATCCCCTGTCCTAGCGACCGCCCGGCTACATTCAGCCATAATATCATAACCCATACCCAAGGAAACAACAGAATCATAAGGGTTTCTACTAGCAGCAAGAGTATCAAAACCCTCGCCCACAGCAGCCAAGGCAGCAACCACCTCCACCAGCCACATAACCACCATAGCCAGAGAATACATCAAGGTTAGAGGATCATCTGATGAAATTCATATCAACTCTTGAGACCAGATTTCAGAACCAGGAGGCTTTTATTCGAGGCCTCAAAAATCAAATCGGCCAGTTACCAAACCATCTCTCAGGGAGACAGGCTGGTACACTACCAGGAAATAGCGAGAAGAACCCAAGGGAGGAGGCACATGCCATCACTTTGCAAAGTGGAAATAATCTTCATCATAAGGAACCAACACATTCAGCTACACCTATACTCACTGATGACAAAAATGGTATAATTTCAAACCCCTATTCATCCGAAAATCCATCACCAAAGGCTCAACAAGGAAAAGGAATGGAGGTCGTCAAACCATTCGAGCCTGCATTACCTGTTCTAGAAAAGATGAAGCAATGGAATCTAGATCACTACTTTGGAAAATTTATGGAAGTATTCAGAAATCTACACATCAATATCCCATTTTTAGAGGCCCGGACTCAAATTCCCACATATGAAAAATTCATGAAGGTAATCCTCTCGAATAAAAGGAAGATGGAGGATTTGGGCACCATTGCACTAACAAAGGATTCCTCCACAGTCATACAAAATTCCATTCCTCCTAAACTCCATGATCCAGGTAGTTGTACTATCCCTTGTACAATTGGACCCTATGAATTTGGAAAGGCTTTATACGACTTAAGAGCCAGTTTCAACCTCATGCCATTCGGAGTTTTCAAAAATCTTGGACTCCACGATCTGAAGCCTACTCGAGTCTCCCTTCAACTTGTTGACAGATCCATTAAATATTCAAAAGGGCTACTGGAGGATGTTCTCATGAAGGTGGGACAATTGATCCTCACACCATATTTTATTATACTAGACATGGAGGAGGATTAGTATGCACCTATTATATTGGGGATACCTTTCCTTCCCACAGGGAATGTCTTGATCGATGTGCACCAGGGGGAGCTGATTTTCCGGGTAGGAGACGAGAAAGTCTCCTACAATGTCCTCAAGGACGTCAAACAAGCATCATTATCCGAACATTTGGGCTGCTACATAGTTTCTATCATGGATGAACAACCGAGAAGACAAGAAGATTTTATGGTGTGTTCTTCCATTTCAGATGATATGATTTTTCCAAACATTCCCACTGATGAAGCAGTAGAGGACCTAAAATTCATTGAAGGCCAGGGTGGCTACTACTGGAAACGACCTCTCATTCCTAACATCCTAGAGAGGGCAGAAGTACAGACACTGGTACCATTAGTTCTCAAGGAACCTGAACTAGATCTGAAGCCTCTCCCACCTTCCTTAATGTATGGGTATTTGGGATATCATCATAACTTTCCCATTATACTTAGTGCAGCACTATCAGAAGAACAGGAGGATGCACATCTTCAAGTATTGAAGCGGAGAAAGTTGGAAATTTGATGGACAATTGCATATTTGAAGGGTATGAGACCTACCATTTCCTCACACAACGTGTTACTCGAAGAAAGAGAAAATCTATCTAGAAAACCCCATCAGCGTCTGAACAACGCTACAAGGAAAGATCATTTTCCCCTACCCTTCATGGATCAGATGCTAGAAAGGCTAGTATGGCATGAATATTACTGCGTCCTCGATGGATACTCTGGCTATAATTAGATTTCCATTTGCATAAAAGATCAATAGAAGAGAACTTTCACTTGACCATACGGAACACTTGCCTACCGCAGGATGTCTTTCGGTATGTGCAACGCTCCCGCCACATTCCAGCGATGCATGCAGGATATTTTTCACGACATGGAAAAACAAATCCTAGAGGTCTTCATGGAAGAATTTTCTATTTATAGGAAATCATTCACAACCTGTTTTTGGCACCTAGAGTTAGTACTGGAGAAATGCGAAAACACTAACCTAGTTTTGAACTGGGAAAGGTGTCATTTTATGCTGCAAAGTGGCATAGTCCTTGGCCACAAGATTTCAGCAAAGGAGATAGAGGTGGATCCGAAGAAAATAGAAGTCATTTCATGACTTACCATTCCAACTTATGTTAGACCAATATGTAGCTTCCTGGGATATGCGGGCTTTTACAGGCGATTTTTCCATGATTTCCGAAGATAACCCAGCCACACACCAACCTCCTGACCAAAGATGCAATTTTCGAATTCACTAAGGCATGCACCTCAGATTTTGAGCATCTAAAGAAGAACCTTGTCGAAGCTCTTGTGATTATTTCCACCAATTGGGAGGCATATTTTGAAGTGATGTGTGATGCCAGCGACTATGTGGTGGGAGCAGTCCTGGGTCAGCGGCTTGATAGAATTTTCCGACCCATATACTATACCAGCAGGACACTCAATGAGGCCCAACTGAACTACCCTACTTTGAGAAGGAAATGATGGCAGTGGTATTTTCCTCGAAAAGTTTCATTATTACATTTTGATGTCTAAAGTTATTGTTTATACTGACCATGCATTAGTTAAGTACCTGTTAAACAAGAAGGTTGAAAATACCTGATTGATCCAATGGGTCATCCTCTTACAAGAATATTATTTTGAGATCCGTGATAAGAAGGTGATTGGGAACATGGTTGCTGATCATCTATCCCGTCTAGAGCTACCGCACATGGAGAAGGAAGAGGATCGAGAGATAAGGGAGGATTTTTCTGATGAGCAAGTCTTTTCAATTTTTGAGACCCCTAGTCCCTGGTTTGCTGATATTGCTAACTATTTAGTTACATGTGTCATCCATCCTGACCTCTCCTTCCAGCAGAAGAAAAGATTCCTCTCTAATGTTAAGTGATACTTATAGAAAGACCTACTCCTATTAAGATCCTATGGATACGGAGTGATCCGACAGTACATCCCAGAGATGGAGATCCAAGGGGTCCTGGAATTTTGTCATGCCTCACCTGTTGGAGGACATCATGGGCCAGATCGTACCATAGAGAAGATTTTGCAGTCTGGGTTTTTCTGGCCCACCATACATAAATATTCCCGACCCTTGATTTCCTGTTGTGATTCATGCCAATTTATAGATAAAATGGGACATAGAGCCGAGATGCCCTAGCACCCCATCCTGGAGGATGAGATATTTGATGTCTAGGGCATCGACTTCATGGGACCATTCTCCCCTTCTTTTGGGAATACTTCCATCCTTGTTTGCATTGATTACATCTCTAAATGGGTGGAAGCCACTGTGACGGCCCACGACATAGCTATGATAGTCGTGACATTTCTCAAAAAGAACATTTTCAGCAGGTTCGTCGTTCCTCGTGTGCTGATCAGTGACAGAGGGACTCACATTGACAATGCGTTAATGAAAGGAGTGCTCTCGAAATTTGGGGTGAATCAACAAATGGGTACACCATACCATCCCCAATCAAGTGGATAGGTGGAGATCTCCAACCGTGAGCTCAATTTTTTTTTGGAGAAATTAGTGAATACCTCACGGAAAGACTAGTCCAATAATCTAGAAGATGATTTATGGGACTATAGAACCGCCATCAAGACACCACTGGGGATGTCACCATTCCTCCTCATCTATGAAAACCATGCCACCTACAAGTGGAACTGGAACAAAAAGCATATTGGGCCATCAAAGCCCTCAATTTTGATCTGAAATCAGCTATAGAGAGGCAGGAGTTCCAACTATCAGAACTCGATGAAATTAGAAGGGAGGAGTATGAGAACGCTAAATTGTACAAGGAGAGGACAAAAGCCATCCATGACCGCATGATTTCTTGAAAATCAATTCAATCCAGTGATCATGTACTCTTCTTCAACTCTTGTATTCGACTATTCCCAGAAAAACTCAAGTCAAGGTGGTCGGGACCGTTCCATATCATATGAGTATTCCCCCATAGAGCAGTGTACATTGCTAAGGAGGATGGTCAACCATTCAAGGTGAACAGCCAACGACTGAAGATTTACCATCACATGGAAGATACATTGGGAACAATTTCCACCACCCCTCTCAGGTAAGAAAAGCTAAGTCGGTCAAGCCAATGACCTAAAACAAAGGAACTTTCTGGGAGGCAACCCAGAGGATACACGCCGTGTCCCACTTATACTACACGGCATGTACTTATCTTTTTAGTTTTTAGAATTAATAGTATAAATATATAGATTAACTATATAGTAAATAGGGATGTTGCTGACGACGATGGTAAGGTCACTGGAGTTTATCCGAGCCATCGCCGGTTCGAATCCCTCCAGACCTACCGTCGGCACAGGGTTCATCCTTTTTCTGCTCATATTTATTTACACGGCATGTCTGGAATTTAGAATATATATATATGTGTGATTAAAAATAATAAAACCCATGATGGGGATGGACCGGTTGGTTGGGATTGTAAACCGGATCCAAAAGACCCGGGTTCGAATCCTGACAACCGTCCCATTTCCATAATTTATCCTTTTAATAAAACCACATGGCGTGTCTTCCAATATACGTCAGGTGTTCCCTATTTTCATTCTAAAAACTAAAATATAAAAACACTTTTCTATATAAATTAATTCATGCGGGTGAAGTTGGAAGATTAGAAATGTCTTGGCCCTAGATCCAAAAGACCCGGGTTCGACCTCTGCTGATCTCCCCACTTCATCCCCTACTTTCATAATTAAAAACCACACACCATGCATTTTTTTCTTCCCGTGTGTATAGGCTATATAGATTGAATATATATAAATGATAAATAAGGGAAGCGGTACAATATTTTCTCTACTGGTTGAGGGCTTCCATTTGGAGCGGCCGATCGCCGGTTCAAACCTCGCCCCAAGCACCAGACCAAAGGTTGAACTTCCCTTTTTCCAATTTTAAATCACATGACATGTTTTTCATGATACACGTCGTGTATAGTTTTATTAGAAATAAAATATGTATATACATTTTAGTTCTTAATATTAATTATTATAAAGTTTACAATAATAATTATATATCTATATATATATATTGTTGATTAAAAAAACTATACACGACGTGTCTGATAATGTACACGCTGTGTAGTTCGGCTATAAATGTCGAACTCCCTACGTGGCCACTGTTTGTGTCACACCCCCCCCCCCCCCTCGCCATTTTCATCCTCCGGAAGCCGAACGGACAACCTCTTCCAAATCTAGTATTTTACCTCGTTTTAAGGCACAATTTGTTCCACATTTCACTCATCGCATCAGTTACACTGTTCGTCCCTCTTTATTTCCTAGTTTTTTTTAGTATTTAGGGTGTTTCTCTATTTCTCGACCGTTCGACTTCCGGCAGTACACATGCACGCATGAAGAACACATGATGTGTATTCTTTTACATGGGCACTCACTAAATATTTGAAATTTGAAAGTACACGGTGTGTATGTTCGGTACACACTGTGTACTATCCAAAGCCATGCTCGGGTCTTCCCTTTTGCATGGCCACACATCCCAAGTTCCCCTACATGACGTGTATGTTTGGTACACACCGTGTAGTTTATTATATGGCCCATCCCATTTTTAGTTCCCACATGACTATAACCACATATGCTTATACATGGCGAGTAATGTACATACACGCCATGTACCCTTCACTAGCCAGTGACTCACCAACTCGGCGTGCCTTTCCCGTATACACGTGTTGCTTCCTGCTACCACTACATGCCATGTACTCTGGAATTACACGTTGTGTACTTGTATTTTTCTATTTTTTCTCACATTTTCTCTTTTTATTCTTTTTAGTTTCTTTTCCTTTTGTTTTATTTTATTTTATTTTTATTTCTTTTTCAGGTTATTGCAGATCGCGATCCTTTCCGGGGGAAGCGGAAGGCCTCTACCAATGATGGTGAGAGGCCCATTTTTTAGCGGATTTGAATCCGACCTTTGATGCAGCCATACCCAGATGCTCTAGTCTACGAGCTCCCTCTGTTGGCCATTCTTCCACCACCCACAACCCCAGTAGAGGCCAGGCCTAGCACCATTGTACCTCCACCTTCCAGCGCAGAGCTTCCAAGCACCACCATTTCTGCTACCTCAACTTCCACTCTCCCTATGCCTTCTTCATCAGCAGCTAGCCCCACATTGATTGTATCCTCCACCGAGCCTTAACCTACTGTAGTTGATCCACCCCCCGAGCCCACCCCTACAACACGACCACCGGGATCGGCTCCTGCGGGTATCCCATATCCGTGTATGGTGTTCCCAACTACTTACTTGGCGCACGACAGAGTCCGTCATTTCTCTCACCACCTGATCCCCTTGATCAGTCTCTATCTAGACCCTATCATGCCTCAGTAGCTGTGCATCTCGGAGGAGTTGAGGGAGCTCCTCGACCACACGTCACTACTGAATATCTTTCAGGTCAGCACTCCTATCTATAGAGATTTATTTTAGGAGTTTGCTGCATCGTTTGAGTTCGATAGACCCGAGTACCTGGAGAAACCGAGCAATACCATCCCAGCAGTTAGATTTCGGCTAGGAAACCATAATTTTTCCCTTTCCCTACCTGAATTTGGCTGAGGGTGTGGGTTCTACCCCAATCCAATCACCCCACCCTGAGTCTCCTCCTTGCTCCACCCTGAGAGCCCAACCCTCATGGCTGCATGGCGGGATATTTCTGGGCCTCACCACCCCTATTCCCCCACCTCCTAGAAGTGCACTCTCATCCTCGACCCTCTCATCCGCTTCACTCACTGGTGCTTTAGCTCCATTCCTTTTCTATGTCATGAGAATATGGGGGGTGTGACTGCTTGTGACGTGGATCTCCTTACTTGTGTTATCACACATGCCTACCCGGACCTTCCTTACCATACAACCTCATATTTGCATGCCATGTTCACCGGCCGTCAGGGAAACCTGAACGGTGTATTTTATGCCAGTCGTCTTGCCACCCACCTTGGCGTCTTTGAGCCTTATCTTCCACATGATCTCTTGGGTACCCTTCAGTGGATGGAATTTCTCATGCTTATTCGCATGGGATTAGTCCTAATGTAGGGGAACCTTCATCATTGCCCATGCCCAGCCCCCACCTGCTGTCGAACCTCTTTCCCCCGTTGATGCCACTCCACC
This sequence comes from Viscum album, assembly GCA_963277665.1. Classification (NCBI taxonomy): domain Eukaryota; kingdom Viridiplantae; phylum Streptophyta; class Magnoliopsida; order Santalales; family Viscaceae; genus Viscum; species Viscum album. The sequence goes on from OY728120.1 coordinate 577,382,432, forward strand.
TCCTTCCCTACCCCATCATACCACCTCCCCTGTTCCTTTTTCCTCTACCATTCCCCCTCATGGGACTTCCCATGCTCCATCCCCATCCACACGCTCGACTAACCCACCCCTCACCCTCCACCTAGACAAGATCACCCTTCGCCTGACTTGCCTGGAGCAACAGCAGACTGTTATCCTTCAGCACCAGGTCCGTCTTGAGCAGATGATGGATCTGATCCTACAACATATTCAGCTTCCCATTCCTGTGCCAGCTTCTTCCTCCTCCGTGCCTCCAGCTTCTCCCGTCCTGCTTACTGACGCTGCCTTGGCTGCGGACTGCATTCTCATTTTCACTACAGGTGATGGTCCATCGCCTCTTGCCGATATTGCAGTTACAGATGTTCTTGTGGAAGTGAGCCTCCCACAGGCTGAGGTCCCTAGGTCTTCCACTACTATGGTCGCTACTGCCGACCCACCTATATCGTACGTGTCGTCCCCTAAGGCGATGCCATGATAGTGACCTTTCTATTTATCTTATATATCTCTTTTTTTCTTTTTCTGTGTTGTGATATTGTGCATACTTGTAGTTTTCTTTTTCATCGACAGTCACAGGTATCATGGAGCGACTTGGACATCATTTTTCAAGAGGGGGGTATTTTTCCTTTTCCTCTTGCCTATATATTTGAGTTTTCTTCTTCTACTACTTTCCCTCATCTTTTCCACATTTCTCCCTCGTGCTCGCCCTTTAACATGGTATTTCACTTGGTGGACCATGTGTGGTATTATGTGTGGGGGAGCCTCTCTCTATTTCTCCTTAGTCTTTTCCCTTGAACTAAACTAGTAGACAGAATTATTAGATTATATATTTACAAATGTGATGAAATTTTGGTTAATCATATTTTATAAATTCTAAAGTTATCAGTAGGAACATTTTGAGGGTTGCATGGTTATTTTTATTCTTAAGTGTTTGAAATGATTTCTAATATAATTTAAATTACAAACTTGTAATCCATGGATAATTATATCGATTTGACTAATCAATTATTTTGCAAGACATGACCTGATTGTCTCTTTATATATTTTTCCCATTCCTGAGAGGTATTCTAAACCCCATTTTCATATTTTTTCTAATACCCTTTTTCTTTAGAGATTCGTAGTATATACATGACTACCAGAATTTTCAAGTTTTCTTTTTGAAACATGAGGAATTTTTGAATTAAATTAAAACGATTGAGGAATAATATTTTTTACTCCTTTATCTTGAGCTTACCCTACATTTTTTCTTTATGGCACCCGTAGAAACAACGAATAAACTTTATGGGAATCCATATTACAAGACAATTTCCCTTCCTACCCTAATTATTTTATGATTTTGCATGATTATTTATTTGAGCTCAAAAGAAGGGATTGGAAACAAATGGTATAAATTTGCGAATTGTCCAGAAATGAAGTATGAGGTAGTGGATCTTGATCATTTGGGGTGAAAAAGAGATCCAAAACTCTATTTGGGAAATTTAGAAAGGTTCCATTTGTTCTCTAAAAACAATGGTACAAACAAAGGGTCCTTACACACACTTGTTGGTTTGTCACTCTTACTCAGCCGAAGGAGATGGTGGTGATGAGATCATTTGATTAAGCTGGTTGATGACGTTTTTACATTGAGTTTAATTTTTAATATCATGCATTGTTATTTAATAATTTATCCTCCTTTTTCAATCCTTAGAGTTATTTTTCACATCTTTACCTACCAACCTTTAGCCAAGGAATCATCTGATCCTATTTGAAAATTCCTCATGATTTTTGTAAAACAAATTTTCTAAAGTGGAGAACTAGAAATCTTGCAAACCTATGTATATAGTGTATATATCATTGATTGAGAAGAACCTTTCTTAATAACGTCTTGAGTGATGAGCATATTTTTGGTGAGCTAAATCATCAACTGGCTTGCTTATATGTGTAAGGTTGAAACACGTGTTAAAAGAGGATGTAAGTAGTTAATTGAATTATATATGAGGCATGATTAAAATATCTTATGAATTGAATTTGGTTGTGTCTTTTAGAATTTTCCCCAGTAACTCTATCATTTATACTTTTGAATAATTGAATAACTTCCTTTTAAAATTATAGACTCTTTTAATTAGATGTTGAGATTTTTCTTGAGGGAAAGAAAATGACTAAGTGTTGGGGTGTTTGATGCACCCAATTTGTGTATACATGTTCATATATATTATTGAAAATAAATACATGTTTTTATCAAATATATGTGTTTTCATGACCATAATATTTGATTTTGGGGATTCTATTTATTTGCAGGAGATTTCTGGACAAAACACACAAATCGATATAAGTTTTTGAACATTTTCCAACTACACGACGTGTAATTTTATACACACCATGTACATTCAGAAGGGGACATGGATCAAAAGGGGGAGTACATGCCCAAATCACCAGCCAGAGACAACTCGCCATGTGGTTTACTAATACACACCTTGTATAGTCTTCTAGATGCGGTTGGTGGCACTTGCTTGGTACTAGATGTTGTGTGTGGCAGCGCTATACACCGTGTAATTTCCACCAACGACCTCCAACGCTGTGTCAGTCAAAGACGGCGTGGCTGGCCACCAACCGACGAAAAATCGTGGAAAAAGTGAGTTGAAAAGACTACATGGCGTGTGCTTTTATACACGTTATGTACTTACGTTTTCTATAAATAGCGGCCTTTGCTTTCGGACCAAGGGGAGCCGGAACACTTGAAGAAAGGGGAACTTCTGCTTCCATATTCCCGAGCCACCATTGTACTGCTATTCCACCATTCCACCTTCTAAAACCTCTCCTCATAGCTTATTCAATGATCAGATCAGGTATCGAAGGAGTTAATTCCATTATGTCCTATATGTGTAACAAAACACCCCTTGTGTTGGGGTTGTGGATGATGAAGAGTATTTGTATGTTGGATTGATTTATACGGTTGTGTTTGTTCTTTAAAATTCATCTCATTTTTATTTATCCATTGTTGAATACCACTGAGAATTTTAATCCAGACCAAGGGAAGAATCCTCAAGGAAATAAAAGAAAAATGATGGTGAATTCATTCATGGTCATTGAAATGATTCATCGATTCAAAAATCGACTAAATTAAAATTGAGAATTGTGGAACACTGACTACCAGACCAAGGAGAAAAATTTTATCAATTCCTAGACAAAATCAACCGGACCAAGGGACACTTGCCATTAATAAGATCCAGAATGATGAATTACCATGAACAACACAACCAAATAGGAAATACGCATTAAATCGCTACAATCACCATATCCCCAACATGCTCGTTTTCCTACTAAATACATCATTCACTTTTTGTTTTATCTTAAATTGTTAAATATTATTTAAAGTAAACCAAAAAACATCAATAATCCCAAATAAGAAAATCCACTGAAAATTCAGCCTAACTTACTGAATTAATTCTAAACTCAATTGAATTCACGTACTTACCAAGTTCCCTGTGGATCGACCCAGTAAATTCACTATACTATGTTTAAGAGTGGTTAATATCAAGTTGGGACACCGATAACATACCTTTGGTGAAACGACTTACCAACTATTTGGATACAATCTTTCACAATCTTGATTCATCTTGAGTACACTGAGAGAGCACTAGCCCTATGATGAAATCATTTTCTATATCTTTTTAATGTATTTCCTGGTGATGAAGGGGGAACCCTATTAAGGTTGTGATCCCGATGTATTTTAAGGTAATCCATATGGTGGAGAGTGATACATTGTCCTTTTGAGGATGGTGAAACTTGTTTTATATTTAACTTCAGTTTTTTCAGTGGGCTTTTGAGCTCGACATCTGAATTTGAATGATGATAAGGGTATTATTATGGTGGGGAGTACCAAATCGATCACAGATAAATCAACTCTACACAGAAGGCAGTTGATTACGCTATGAGGCTATTCATTGGATAGTTTATATATCTTGGTTGTGAATATTCTTAGGATGTGAGCTTGGCTACTTGTCTTGTCTCCATGATTCTTGAGGATGAGAAGGTTCATGTTGGGGAGTTTGTAAGAACTCGTATTTTTTCAGTCCACAATTTTGAGCTAAAACATGAATTTTTGTTTTCATATGCTTGTAAAGAGACAATATGGTCTTTTTACCCTAACAGATGATCTGAGATAATTTTACTGACCACTCAATTGATCCTAGAATATGGTATTTACCCTTGGATTGGTGTTTGGGGGAAATATGAGTTGTTATAATTTTATCAGAACAATTAATAATTAATATTCATAAATTAACTATTAATTTTTTTGCAGGTTCATTCGGTGATAAAATTGGAAAAGAGCATCATATTGAGATTATGTCTCTATTATTTTGTCTAGAATGTGGAGTTTACCATTGTAAGGCATAAATTCGGGTCGGGCATCAGAGCCAAGTTGTGCCAAATTTTTTTTCTTTCCTTTTCCTTTTACCGTTACTCTTCCTTCGTCATCTTTTTTGAACATTCCTATTGTTCTCCTTCTCCTTCATTGTGACATAAGGGAGAAAATTGAGATTTAGAAAGAGGGATATAAGGAATGGAATATTTCTACCGTTGTGAAGCCCTCGACACGCTGATATGACGTATTTCGATCATGGATGGGGAAATCAAATAATGCTTCGATAGTTTCCACCCGAAGGTAGGCCTATTTGATTTTTTATTTTATATCCACTTTAAATTTGTTATTTCATGTTTTTAGAGAGATATAATTATTTTGTGTGGCCTCTTAATTCCCGATCTGATGTTTCAGGGGTGAAAATAGGGGTTTAGGGTGATCAGAGGGGTTTCTCGTTAGGAAACCTTGGTTACACAGCGTGTGTTCCAAAGTATCATACCATGTGTTCATTACATTTATGGAATATGTTTTTTTATGTACAAATAATGTACTATGAGTACGTGCCACGTGGTGATACATGGTCGTGTGTCCAGCAGTGCGAAAAAGAACACATGTTTTTGGTCTTTAGACAATACATGTCGTGAACACTAATGTACAAACTGAGTATATTTACATAATTATACCCCATGTTTTTCTATCCATGTATATGTACATAGCCAAGGGGATGGATAAGAGTACACACTGTGTTCTCTAAATTTCAGACCATGTACTTTTTCCAACATAGAGTTTTGTGGTATTTTGTGCCCTATAAGTCAGAATTGGGTGTGTGAGTAGACCATTATGATCGTTTTTTCATGTAGATCACAATGGTTGATTAATCTGGAAATATAGAGGTCATCTAAATGGTATTTAGGGGATTTATATATAAATGGATAGGTTCTTCTTCCAGTTGTCGATTTCATTTGTCACCCAAGATTGAGACTTCGCGTGGATGATAGGTTTGGTGTTCAGACCATCCTAGTGAGACATTTGATCTAAGATGAGCTATGAGTAATATCCCATAACCTATAATTTTGAGGATATTCCCATTGTGAGAAGTTCCCTTCCGGCATACGAGGCTGTGAGACCCGATGCTTCTGAGGATCCTCTGAGGAATGGCATTACTTATGTGTTGACCTAGAGAGTCCTTTGTTGGATCTCTCTCCATTTTTCCATTGAGAGGATCCCTATTCTAGGATGGATCTATTATTCTTCATTTAAGGATCCCATGTAGGTCTCCTCCCTCTCTTTTTACTAACTATCCCATATAGGATTCCTTCCCTCGTGTTTACCTGGAGTATCATGAGTAAGATGCCTCTTTGTGTTTTAGTTGAGGGACACAATGGGTGCCCATGGTTTGACTGACCATGAGTTGTATGTCGGGTTTGTGAAGAGATTGTGTTTAGGTGACCCCTAAAACCTGTTCCAAACTAGAAATCCCATAGGGCTGTGATGGTAGTATTGGGTTCATCGTTCATGCCACCCTCACCCTTTGGTATGTTTAACTTGATTATTATTGATGATGTCATGTTCACTAGAGGTGCTTCCTAGTTTGTGGTTATTGAGCCGGACGCGAGGAATCTTCTGTTATGTGTGGATGTCCGATTGTCCTTCTTGGGATCTACATTACTTATTGGAATGCCAGACATCCTTTCTTAGTATCTTACTTTCGAACCATTTTATTTCTGATAGCTTACTGGTACCCAGAGGTATTACGTTGGATTTGGATGTGGATCATGTTTATATATATATACATATATATATTGTTGGGATGACAAGAGGTTCTTCCTAGAGTGTAGCTATTGATACTTACATGATGTAATTGGTTATATAAATGTTTTTTCCTGCATGAGTTGAATATTAAAAACCATGTAATAGGGTAATTTACATGTGTTGTTAATTATGTGATATGCATGAGGGCATGGTATTGATATGCCTATGGGTGATGTTGTGCTATTCTTGTAGGAGAGACTCAAATATGCCTATGGGTGAGGTTGTGCTTTACCTTTGGGGAAGGTTTTGACATGCCTATGGGTGAGGTTTTTCTATGCCTACGGGTGAGGTTTTTCTATACCTATGGGAGAGTCTAAAAAATGTGACATATAAGAAATTCTTCTCGAGTCTTGGTTGGATTCAGGACATTATTCTCTCTATTTCCTGACCAGTGACCTTTTACAGGATTAAATATCAGTATATGGTATCATTCCTCAAAAGATTGACTATTGGTATGCATTATCCTAGTTTGTGATTATGGGTGAGTACATGTGAACCTACATGTAGGATGAGGATCCCCCTGCGGCGACGTAACTTTCTCAGAGATATATTTCCAATTTTAGATGAAGAAGGTACATTTCAATTGTCTTACGGACCCATATATTGACTTAACGATACATGGTTTGTATTTTACGATGTCCAGATCAATTCCATAGCATAGGATGTCCAGGTGATCGGGCTTGTGGAACCAAGGATCGAATTTAGTTGTGGTTTCAGGTTGTTTGATTCAAACAAAAATGAATATTCATATTTATGTTTATATGAATAGGTATGGGACTATACATGTGTAAGAATATTGATATATATATCAGTGATGGAACTTTCTCAGTTGATAGGGATTACTAACCCTGATTTTGACTGTGGTTTTAGGTTTGGTTTTTAATAACTTTGGGTTGCGTCTCAGCTAGGCAGAGCACGTTTCTTTTTCATACACTTTAGTAGAACATTTATGATATTTCTTGATGGTCGGATGGATGCTCTCCTTCACAATATCTTATTAAGAGTCATGTTATCCATTGAAAGAGAGGATCTTTGAAATGTTCCATCGCTGTCTGAGCTGATGAGAGAGTTTCAGCTATCGAATCTTCCTAGATTGACAAGGGGGGGGAGGACTAAAAGTAGCTAAGTTATGCATTGATTCGGTCAAGGATACCTTTATGAATCTTGAGATACCTATAGATAGGAGTTTAAATCTTACTACTGATATTCTTTAGGGTCATGCTAAGTGTTGGTAGGAAATTATGGACTGTGATGTAAATCCATAACTTTTTTAATTCCACATGATTGTTTATAGGTACTCTGTTTCCCTATTTTGAGTAATTTTAATTTTGGTTTTACCTTGGGATGTGTTTGTGTGAAGACTTTAGAAATATTCAAGAAAAGGGGCTAGTGACCAGTTGGGGCACTATTTTCTCTAACCGTGCACCCTGTCCTAACAAACCATAAAACCCCAAATATAGAGGGTTTGACAAATGGTTCTTGGGTATTCCAAACATGTACCCTAAAAGGAGAAACTGTAGAGACCCAAAGCCTGACGTACATGGAAATTACATTACTTTTGCGGAATACTTAGTACATAACAAAAACACACACAAGGATCGTTATAGTTTAGTGTCTTTGGAAACTCGAAATATAATCTTCTAATCGTGGTGAAAGATCTTCAACATCTCCCATAAAGATCTTCCTTTTTTTACCTAAAACCTTTCTTTATATCCTGGGGAAAAGAAAACATAAAAGGGTGAGCTCAAATGCTCAGTAAGGGTAAACAAAAGAAATATCAATCACATCATAAGAACATAACATTTTGAAAATCTTAACCTGCAAAAGAGAGCATAAATTTCATAACATGGGATAAATCATATTAGTGAAATGTAATCCCAATAATCATAACTTAAAACATGAAACTTTGTGGCATACACACATAATCATAGAGAATAATTTCTTATTAGTCAAGACTCATTGCCAAGACTATCTTAGTGGACAAAGTCCCTTTCTGAACCGAGTTCACTCCTCGTTTCAGTCATGTTTCACTGAACCGGTATAACCTACCGTTCCCGCCAGGTCTATCTAATGAGATATAAAATCTTTACCCAATGCATTGGAGGGAGATATAGGTCCCACCGATCTCATAATGATACCATTCTTATGTGTGCCACAAAATCATAAACCATACATCATAGCACAACCCATGTAATAAAAAATGGGAATCTTAAACATCATGACATCATAAAAAAATTCATATAAGATAAAGGAATTCATAAAAATAATTCCATCACAACATAATCAAATCAACGTAATAATAGGGATAGAAATTGAACCCTTTATTATCTTATATGGAAATTTTTTTTGATAAAACACTTGAACTCCATTCTTGAGGAAAATATCCTTTCTACTTCAAAAACACTTTTCCTTTTTTAACATGTCATATAATTTTAAACTAAAAGAAGTTGATTAAAAATACACTTGGAAACTTGTAAAGGAAGCTTCTTGGAAATAATGTTTTAAAAATCCATTCATGCCGTATAAGTTAAAAAAAGCATTCTTCTCTTACTTTTGTCGGAAAAGTCAAAAAGTATCTCGTACGAAAAACGATAAAAGATTCCTTTCATATCATTTACTAAAAACTCAATGAAGGGTAAAATTGGATTTAAACAATTGTAGGTGAATGGAAATAATATTACATACTGAGGAAACATGAATGTGGATGATAAAATACACCCCAGTAAATGCCAAAGTATAAACAATCTCGAATAAAAATGAGATTGTGATATTTTCCCTTACCTTATGTCCGATATGCTTTGAACGTATCTAAACCTCCTGTATAATGATTTAAATAATGTCATTAACTTATTATAGAATCGTATTCATTGTAATGATATCATATATGGTTCACTTATGACTTTATATTACTCGTTCTTTTGTAAATTTCATGTTGAAGAAGCGTTTTAGGTAAAATCGTTTCATTTATCGTAGGTGTTTGGACTTGTTGTTCTTGAAATTACTATTACTTATATCATGATTTACTTACTTACAGAATATAAAAAATTATTTATATATCATATATATTCAGTATATATATATATAATATAGATAAATGAAATGAAACACACCGTTCATGGAGACGATAGTCCGTACGTACGCATGAATGATGTTTTCCTTTCGTTATTGTCTTGAATGGAAGTAAGTAGATGACATACATATATATATATCTATATATATATATATAAATCCAGTAGATTTAACATGTCATATATTTCATTATTATTCATTATATAGACTTTATAATCATTCATGAATGGTTAATGTGGAGAATGAATCTCATCGCGTCGCGGAGATGGTAGTCCGTACATACGCAAGAGCGATGATATCGTTTTCATGATCGTGAACTTGTGTTGAAGTGTATGTATACTATTTCAGTATCAATATCACTTTATAATAATCATATATAATTACTCATTACACCATTATACCCATCCAATTAAGGTGGTGGCGGAAAATAGATTACACCACGACGTGGAGACGGTATTCCGTACGTACGCACGCATGGTGATTTCCTTTTTCCTTAGGATGGATAGAAGGTTAATTAGAGTTGTTTCATATTTATAATAACATATCAGTATATAAGAAGTACTTATGTTATTACTTTATCATGAAACAACTAAAGAAGAAGAAGTTGAAGAAGAAATAAATTGAAAAAGATCGGTAATGGATATTACCTCCTTTTTGACGCGCCTTTTCTTAACCTCCACTTAAAGAACTAAGGACGGTCTTTGAAGAAGACCAGGACCTCTACGATGATACTGGGGAAGTGGAGAAGAGATTTTGGAAGGTGTTGGCCGAGCTTGAATGCTCAAATTGGTGTGAGGAGGAGAGGGAGGAGGTTCCCTTTTATAAGGGAGGAGAGGGGTACCTTTGGAATAACTAAAACTATTATTTTATTATAAAGTCAAATTCGGTTTTAAATTGCTCCAAATTGATTTATTTAGAAGCTATTGTGGGGATGGGTCTAAATCCTCTCATCCAATAGATTTTACACAAGTTTAGGTCATTATATTAACCTTATCTTTTAGTTTTAACTCTTAGTTAATTAGATTGACATTTACCTTGTCACTTTGTATTTTTATATTATATAGTTAATAAACATACCATATACATCCAAGCGACCACCAAGTTGTCTTTTATTAATACATATAACCTTAACTAAGTCATTTTCCCGAACCTTAGATTTTTAGGAATAAAATAACAATTAATAATATAATATTTGTTTTAAAAACTATTTTTTGTCAATTTTGACACTATTCAAAAGTAGATTTTTTTGAAACTCATAACAGAATGATTACTTTTCCAAAGGTAATTAAATAAATCCTTACATGTCATATTAATCTAGAAAATTATTTTAATTCATCAAAAGTCTCAAATTATACTTATTTAGGTATTTATAATATCAATTATTCTAATTTTTCACTATTATGGTAATTACTGCATCATCATTGTGTCATAAATAAATTAACTTATTTAAAGTCTAAAAATTACAATTAAAATATCATTATGTTGGAAATCTTTTTATCTTTCTGATGAATATTTACAATCAAATTTATCTTATCTATAACCTTATATTAAATTTTTTTTAGTAAATAAACTTTGATTTTAACTCTTTTAACTCTTCTTTGAATTAAATTATAATAAATGTCCTAATCTAATCCAAGTGGGCCTAAATGGTCATATTTTATTCCTAAGGTTGTTTTTGGTCGAATTACATTTTTCCAATAGAATTAGGACATGTGTTAGGGTAATAATAATATCATTTTTACCCTTAATTACCCTATTTACTTTTAACTGTGGTAAAAAAAGAATAAAGTTACTATTCACCAAAAAAATTATTTTCATCTCATTGAACCACATTTTACTTACTGACATCAACCGTGTCTCTCAGATTTTCAAAATTCCACTCACAGAAGCTGTAAAATTAAGTTTTATGAAAAATTCAGTTTTTTAACTACCACTTAGTGGTTTCACAATTCATCAAAAAATTAAAGTTTCCAGAAAATTACCAAAAATTAGATCTAAGCTATATTTGATATTATGAATTCAAAAATGATGTCTATTTTATCAAATTCAAAACATATCAGTTGCATTAATTAATTTAAAAATTAATTCCTGTCGTCAAAACAAATAGCGTGTTCTTAAGAGATAATAACTATCAAAAGATTGACACTTGTTTATGACTGGTTTAAATGTGAAATTACATCCAATGAACAACATTGTATTAAATTGTAAAAATATATTCTAAATATACTTTAAAAACACTCAAATTAATAATTTATCACTATTAATTATTTCGATTAAAAAAGTTATTTTTAATTATAATTTAGTAATTTTCACTATTCATCAGAATATGAAAGTTATCCAAAAAGTACCAAAATTTCACCCTAAGCTAATTTCGATATTCCGAATCCAAAAATGAAGTCCATTTTGAAAAATAAAATTTACAAAATTTCAAAAAGTGGTTATTACTATTCATAACGGCTAGTTTTAATAATATTTTAATAGCATATCGTTGTTTAGTGAAACTCGGTATTGCGTACGACGCAAGCTATCGAGGAAGGTCGTGATTGCGTGTAATGAAAGTCAAGTCAAGGATGCGTATTGTGAAAGCTCCTTTTGGTGTAGCGTACAACACAAGACATTAATGAAAAGAATATTTTTCATAAAATCTCGGGGTGTTACATTCTACCCCCCTTAAAATGAATTTCGCCCTCGAAATTCGTCGAGGTTATAAATGGTTTACTACTTGAAAGTTTCTTTAATAGAAACCCACATCGTAAAAAGGAATACCAAAACCAATCTTTAAAAACAAAAGTATGAAACGTAATGGTTACCCAAATAAACTAATCACTGGGTTTCCACATAGGTGAAAATATGGATATGGAAGAGAAATCTAACCATCATGTTCTGATGGAGAGTGGTAGAGAACATGGCTATGGAAAAGCCAGAAATCACAAAGCCATAAATTTGTGACGATATAAGGTACCATCTGATTCATTAGATATAAGAGCACTAGGACAAAATTTTTGGTTTTCAAGATCATTTCCCTAAAGTTGATGAAATTGGAATTAGAAGAAAAACTTTCGTGATTTTGGTATAGTCTCACTGTTTGTCATTATTTGGATAATTTCCACTTCATCTCTTAATGAAATGAAGTTGAATTTGTCATTCGTGATGTGTTATCATATCATGTGATAGAATGATGGGTCATTCCATCTATCTCAAACAAAAGGTTAGAAAAGGTATCAAAAAATACATAAGTCCATCTTTAGTGAGATTAATCATATATGGTTCCTAAAATGGACTTATACTTCATATATCATACTTCTTAATATAATAAAACTAGTTTCTACTAAACAGGGACTTTCTGTAGGCCAGTGGTATGCGATAAAGGCCTGTCGCACTTTAGTTGTGGGTTCGATTCCAACAACCTTGGCCGATGCGATGGGCTGTCGCCTGTCCTGCAGGTTGTCCTTTTTCTAAATCTATATTACTATAACATCCCATCAATAATATCAAAAAAGTTTTATCCTTAAACAATACTAACTTATGTCCAATATAATCCATTCCAATATTTAGGCTTATCTAAAATACTTCAGTCCAAGCTCATACTATAAAGAAAATGATCACGTGAATGCCATCATTTATCCCCCATATATCATAAGATATGTCTTGTTGGTCACATTCCAAACATTCAAAGGCCTTAATCATGTATTCTCTTGAATACCCATTGAACCTTAGTGAAAACACGAATGCAATTAAAAGTTAACACTTTCCACATACCAAAATCCTCAAAATTATATATACTCAAACCATGATATCACTTAGTCCTTATATCAATCATGAGCTCATGAATACTATAAAACATATTATATTCTCTTTATCCCTTCATTATGTGCATATCATCTTATTTCCAAAAATATTTCAATCACATTTCAAGGTTACCGATGCCATATTCTTATAGAAAACCACAAGGGACCAATACATGAATATTCCAATATTCCACAATACTATATACAACATTATTTTAGAATCCCATTACATAAAAACTTAATCATTCCACCACATCGTTGTCATATTCAACATCTCCAATGGTGATCGCATGTGACTTTCCTTTGTCCTTTTCCTTAAGTGGTTGCTCATGTCGATAATCACTAACCCTTGGATTAGGGAATTTATTAGCATAATGCCCCATTTCCTTGCACTTGAAGCATTGAAGTGTAGTAGGTTCATTCTGTGTATCCCTTCTTTTGTTTTCATCATTAGACATCTTCTTCCCATCATTGCGGCATTCAAATGCCCGATGACCTTCCTTTCCACATTTGAAACATTTAATTGTCCCTTTAAGACAATCTCCACCATGCTTCTTTCCACACTTTGAGCATAAGGGAACATTCATCTTCTTTTCACCATTATTATGATATTTCTCCATGAACTCCATCTTTCATTCATTTTCCAAACTATGAGATGGATAAGTAACACCAACTTCCATTTATACCATGATAGCACAACGCACAATTTCTTCATAGCTACTGAAGTCTCTTATAGCTAATTCCCTTCGAAGATTTGGTTTTAAGCCACTGAAGAATCGATCAACTTTACATTCAGGTTGGATGATAAATCCAGATGCATACCTTGCAATCCTTGTAAAATTCGCTTCGTATATACCAACTGATTCATCATCCTTTTGCTATAGTTCAAGAAACTCATTCTCCATCTTTGTTCGAATAATACGAGGGAAGTACTTATTGAAAAATAAGTTCTTGAACTCGTCCCATTCCATGGACTCAATTTCATCTCTTTGCCTCGTATTCTTGATAATATTCCACCATTGATCAGCTTCACCTTCCAAATGATATATTGCTAAGATGACTTTATCATGTTCATAACATTGAAGAACTAAAAATATCTTTTCAGTGGTACTGATCCATTGTTCAGCAACAAGTGGATCAGAAGACCCACTGAAAGAAGGTGGACATTGCCTCATGAAGGACTCAATAGAATATTGTTCCCTTCTCTGCTCATTTGGATGTCCAGAATGATTCATATCTTGTGTAAGTATAGAAATAAGATTTTTCACTCTATCTCCCATAACATTTGTCTGTTTAGGAGGACAATCATTGCATTGTCCATTTCATTGATCAACACGGTTCCTTCGGGTTCTAGCCATCGTCTAAAACCCAAAAACAATAGTGTGAGAGGCAAAAATAATGCTAGGGAAAACAACATAATAAAGGGGGAGTATCCTCAATATCTAACATCTTAGGTTAAATTCTATGATCGTTACCGTAGTTCTAGGACGGTATCCTATACGTATACTTATCCTTAGTGACATCCCTAGACATACCTTAGAAATATCACTAGGGATCTCACTAACGTTTTCGCATCCTAGTTTCCAATGGTTGACTAAACCTCCCTCTGATACCAACTGTAGAGACCCGAAGCCTGACGTACATGTAAATTACATTACTTTTGTGGAATACTTAGTACATAACAAAAACACACACACAAGGATCGTAATAGTTTAGTGTCTTTGGAAACTCGGAATATAATCTTCTAATCGTGGTGAAAGATCTTCAACATCTCCCATAAAGATCTTCATTTTTTTACCTAAAACCTTTCTTTATATCTTGGGGAAAAGAAAACATAAAAGGGTGAGCTCAAATGCTCAGTAAGGGTAAACAAAAGAAATATCAATCACATTATAAGAACATAACATTTTGAAAATCTTAACCTGCAAAAGAGAGGATAATTTCATAACATGGGATAAATAATATTAGTGAAATGTAATCCCAATAATCATAACTTAAAACACAAAACATTGTGTCATACACACATAATCATAGAGAATAATTTCTTATTAGTCAAGACTCATTGCCAAGACTATCTTAGTGGACAAAGTCCCTTTCTGAACCGAGTTCACTCCTCGTTTCAGTCCTGTTTCACTGAACCGGTATAACCTACCGTTCCAGCCATGTCTATCTCATGAGATATAAAATCTTTACCCAATGCATTGGAGGGAGATATAGGTCCCACCCATATCATAATGATACCATTCTTATGTGTGCCACAAAATCATAAACCATACATCATAGCATAACCCATGTAATAAAAATGGGAATCTTAAACATCGTGACATCATAAAACAATTCATATAAGATAAAGTAATTCATAAAAATAATTCCATCACAACATAATCAAATCAATGTAATAATAGGGATAGAAACAGAACCCTTTATTATCTTATATGGAAAATAATTTTGATAAAACACTTGAACTCCATTCTTGAGGAAAATATCCTTTCGACTTCAAAAACACTTTTCCTTTCTTAACATGTCATATAATTTTAAACTAAAATAAGTTGATTAAAAATACAATTGGAAACATGTAAAGGAAGCTTCTTGGAAATAATGTTTTAAAAATCCATTCATGCCGTATAAGTTAAAAAACATTCTTCTCGTACTTTTGTCGGAAAAGTCAAAAAGTACCTCGTACGAAAAACAAAAAAAGATTCATTTCCTATCTTTTACTAAAAACTCACCGAAGGGTAAAATAGGATTTAAAAAATTGTAGGTGAATGGAAATAATATTACATATTGAGGAAACATGGATTTGGATGATAAAATACACCCCATTAAATTCCAAAGTATAAACAATCTCGAATAAAAATGAGATTGTGATATTTTCCCTTACCTTATGTCTGATATGCTTTGTTAGTATCTGAAACTCCTGTATAATGATTTAAATAATGTCGTTAACTTATTAAAGAATCATATTCATTGTTATGATATCATATATGGTTCACTTATGACTTTATATTACATGTTCTTTTGTAAATTGCATGTTAAAGAAGCGTTTTGGGTAAAATCATTTCATTTATCGTAGGTGTTTGGACTTGTTATTCTTGACATTACTATTACTTATATCATGATTTACTTACTTCCAGAATATAAAACATGATTTATATATCATATATATTCAGTATATATATATATATATATAATAGATAGATAAATTAAATGAAACACACCGTTCATGGAGACGGTAGTCCGTACGTACGCATGAACGCTGTTTTCCATTCCTTATTGTCTTGAATGGAAGTAAGTAGATGACATACATATATATATATATACATAAATCCAATAGATTTAACATGTCATATATTTAATTATTATTCATTATATATACTTTATAATCATTCATGAATGGTTAATGTGGAGAATGAATCTCATCGCGTCGTGGAGACGGTAGTCCGTACGTACGCACGAGCGATGATATCATTCTCATGATCTTGAACTTGTGTTGAAGTGTATGTATACTAATTCAGTATCAATATCAATTTATATTAATCATATATAATTACTCATTACACCATTATACCCATCCAATTAAGGTGGTGGCGGAAAATAGATTACACCACGGCATGGAGACGGTATTCCGTACGTACGCACGCACGGTGATTTCCTTTTTCCGTAGGATGGATAGAAGGTTAATTAGAGTTGTTTCATATTTATAATAACATATCAGTATATAATAAATACTTATGTTATTACTTTATCATGAAACAACAAATGAAGAAGAAGTTGAAGAAGAAAGAAATTGAAAAAGATCGGTAATGGATATTACCTCTTTTTGACGCGCCTTTTCTTAACCACCACTTAAAGAACTAAGGATAGTCTTTGAAAAAGACCAGGACCTCTAGGATGATACTAGGGAAGTGGAGAAGAGATTTGTCAGGGTTTTTCCGAGCTTGAATTCTCAAATTTGTGTGAGGAGGAGAGGGAGGAGGTGCCCTTTTATAATGGAGGAGAGGGGTACCTTTGGAATAACTAAAACTATTATTTTATTATAAAGTCAAATTCGGTTTTAAATAGATCCAAATTGAATTATTTCGAAGCTAAGCTGGGGATGGGTATAAATCCTCTCATCCAATATATTTCACACAAGTTTACGTCATTATATTAACCTATCTTTTAGTTTTAACTCTTAGTTAATTAGATTGACATTTACCATGTCAGTTTGTATTTTTATATTATATAGTTAACAAAATTACAGTATACATCCAAGAGACCCCCCAAGTTGTGTTTTATTAATATATATAACCTTATATAAGTCATTTTTCCGAACCTTAGATTTTTAGGAATAAAATAACAATTAATAATATAATATTTGTTTTAAAAACTATTTTATGTCAATTTTGACACTATTCAAAAGTTGATTTTTTCGAAACTCATAACAGAATGATTACTTTGACAAAAGTTAATTAAATCAATCCTAACATGTCATATTAACCTAGAAAATTAGTTTAATTCATAAAAAGTCTCAAATTATACTTATTTAGGTATTTATAATTTCAATTATTCTAATTTTTCACTATTATGGTAATTACTGCATCATCATTGTGTCATAAATAAATTAAATTATTGAAAGTCTAAAAATTAAAAATAAAATATCCTTATGTATGAAATCGTTTTATATTTCTAATGAATATTTACAATCTAATTTAACTAATGTATAACCTTATATTAAAAATGTTTTAGTAAATAAAATTTGATTTTAACTCTTTTAACTCTTCATTGAATTAAATAATAATAAATGTCCTAATCTAATCCAAGTGGGCCTAAATGGTCATATTTTATTCCTAAGGTTGTTTTTGGTCTAATTACTCTTGTCTAATTTAATTAGGACATGTGTTAGGGTAATAATAATATCATTTTTACCCTTAATTACTCTATTTACTTTTAACCGTGGTAAAAAAAAGTAAAAAGTTACTATTCAGCAAAAAATTATTTTCATCTCATTGAACCACATTTTACTTACTGACATCAACTGTGTTTCTCATATTTTCAAAATTCCACTCATAGAAGCGGTGAAATTATGTTTTATGAAAATTCAGTTTTTTAACTACCACTTAGTGGTTTCACTATTCATCAAAAAATGAAACTTTCTAGGAAAATACCAAAAAATAGATCTAAGATAAATTTGATATTATGAATTCAAAAATGATGTCTATTTATCAAATTCAAAACATATTAGTTGCATTAATTAATTTAAAAATTAATTCCCGTCGTCAAAACAAATAGCGTGTTCTTGAGAGATAATAACTATCAAAAGATTGACACTTATTTATGACTTGTTTAAATGTGAAATTACATCCAATGACCAACATTGTATTAAATTGTAAATATATTTTATAAATATACTTTAAAACCACTCAAATTAATAATTTATCACTATTAATTATTTCGATTAAAAAAGTTATTTTCAATTATAATTTAGTAATTTTCACTATTCATCAGAATATAAAAGTTATCCAAAAAGTACCAAAATTTCACGCTCAGATAATTTCGATATTCCTGATCCAAAAATGAAGTCCATTTTGAAAAATATAATTTACAAAATTTCAAAAAGGGGTTATTACTATTCATAACGGCTAGTTTTAATAATATTTTAATAGCATATCATTGTTTAGTGAAACTCGGTATTGCGTACGACGCAAGCTATCGAGGAAGGTCGCGATTGCGTGTAATTCAAGGCAAGTCAAGGATGCGTGTTGTGAAAGCTCCTTTTGGTGTAGCATACAACACAAGACATTAATGAAAAGCATATTTTTCATAAAATCTCGGGGTGTTACAGAAACCATGCACCATTAAAATAGTCGCATGATTATGGTGAATGGTTTGTCAAATAGTGAACCTATTCCAGGAAAACTGTGTGCATGTTTTCAAATTTACAAATGTGTTTTAAAATTTACTGAGCTCCCATGATAACCCTAATTCATCCCTATATCAACCATAACCTCTCTTTTAGGATTTTGGAGGCTTTTTGATAAATTCCAAGCCTTCCCATCCTCTATTATTAGAAAATAAAAGGGAAGATTAAAATTCTTCACCTCCAAGGGTATGTGATTTATTCCTATATATATATCACTTACTTCTCTCCCAAGATAAAAGAAATATGTTTATCTACTTTATCCTCTTGACATAGATCTATATTTTTTAGGTCTATTTTTCTAATATTTTAATTTGTTTAATACATGGATCTAGGAATTGAATCAATATTCTTTTCTTCGTTGTGGGTTAGACCTATTTTTTTGAAAATGGAAATTTCCATTGGGAAATCATTCATCAAAGAATTGAGGTAGGTGGTATACAATTTGAATCCAAATGTATTTATTTAAATTACATGTTTTTAATTGTGTAATTTCTACTAGATGATTAGTAATTGAGTTCTTGATTGAATAGATTAATTTTTGGAAATAGTAATTTAAGGGAATTATGAGATTCGAAATATTTTGATTTTGAATTTGAAAATTAATTATTGATTTAGTTATGGGGACATCGAGATTGATGAATTTGATTAATTAATTAATTAACTAATTAATTTTAACGATGGGATTATGAATTTGATTGATTTGGAATAATTATTTATTTAATTAATTGTTGTTGTATTAAAAGGTTAGAATTAGAATATTTAACTATTGAATTAATTATTAGATATTTTAGTAATTTTCAAACTAATTTTGATGATTAATAAATTATTGAATTAATTAATAGGGTTAATATAAGTAAATAATTATTTTATTATTTAATTGGGGTGGTATGATTTATTAATTATTGAATTAATTAATAGAGTTGAGATGATTAATTAATAGTTGAATTAATTAATAGAATTTAAATGATTAATTATTTATTGAATTAATTAAAATAATTAGTGAGGTAAATTAATTGTTTAATTAATTAATGGAGAAATTATGAATGGTAACAATGTAATTCTTATGTGAATGGAAATTTTAAATGGTAAGAATAGAATTCATTTTTGAACTGAAATTTGGAATTGTAAAAATTACATTCTTATGTGAAAAAAAATTTGAATGATAATAATGAAATTCATATGTTAATTGAAATAATGAATGGTAAAAATAGAAATCATATGTGAAATACAATAATGAATGGTAACATTGTACTTGACATGGGAAAAGAAATTCTTAATAATATCAATCAAAATTATATGTCAATTTATAAGATGATTGGAAATAATGTAATTCATGTGTAAATTGAATTAAAGAATGGTAGCAATGTAATTCATTGTGAATTAGAATTATGAATGGTAAAAAGGCATTCATATGTGAATTCAAATAAAGAGTGGTAAAAATGAAATTATGAGATATGAAATCCCTCAGGGAATGTTTAGACTTCTGTATGAACTGATGTAGGTACTGAGTGTCCTTGTGTCCTTGGGAACCCAAGTGTTATGTGGATAAATAAGGAGAAATTAAATAAGTTTAAATAGTTTACTTTATGGATTTTATTTATTCTTTATACAACTATATAGAATGTTTGATTGAATATTCTTTTATATTCTATTGGTGGTGACCTACTATGATGTACTCACACCCTACATGGGCCGCCTGATCGTTACTTCAATAGAAATCATTGTTATAGGTCATGGAAAGGGAAAATTCCATATGTTAGATGGATGATTTAGGATGAATCTTGGATGAGGGAAACAAACATGGTTAGAGATCCTATTGGGAGTGTTATGTGTATTTAATTTTAGGTCATTATTATGAATGTTGTAACATACATTGGAATGACATATCTACTATTCAGTTTTGATATTGTATTCAATGTTTTGGTCATCTTTTTATACAGGTATTATTCGGGTTATAGTTATGATTTTGGTTATTTTTTATTTATTTTTTAATGGTGTATTACTATGATAAAGAGGGTAGATTATCCCTATGATTGAACATGGATACTCACTACTAGTCGATAGCCTCTAGTGTATGAGGAGGAGTTCTTGAGGTTATGTAACAGACCAGATCAGGAACCCAGTGTGTGAAACCCAGGTCGGGATGTTACAAAATGGTATCAGATGAGTTTCCTTTTTTCTTTTATCTTACTATTTGGGAAAGGTAGACTGGGGACTAGGAAGAGTCCGACTGTGATTATGATTTTTTGTGTGGGAGTAAAAAACCCAAATATTATAGATAACCCAAGTACCCAGGGGGGATTATTGTTATCTCTATTTGTTGTTAAAGTTGAATATTATTTCCCCTTGGATGAAACACTTAGTGTGTGATATGATTATTATTTCATTTATTTTTTTGAGATTTGACTCATGGAATTGTATGACATGAGAGTTATGTTTCAGGAATCATATTAGTCACTTAGGATCATTCTGTGGCATGAATCATTTCAGTCATACATGGGAAAATGGGTTTTGGGTATCTTATTGAACATGGGATACTTTTCCTTTCAGGTGAAGATAAAATTAAAATTTTCTTACGTTGAAATTAATAATTAAAAATTGATGAACTATGGGAATAAACTAGTGTCTAATGAGAAAATTGGTTATGATAATGAGTTTAAATTTTATTAACCATGTCCAAGATGTATGATTTTTAAGAGTAGTGAAAGCACCTCGGTTCTGAGCATGTGTCTGATAAAGGGGGAAATAACTTGTTATGGGTAATTTTCATTTCACTTAAATTTGTTACTATTATGTAATTTGTCCTAAGGTTCATGTTTGTAATTGTAGAGATATGCCTCCATGATGATTCTTATTGAGAGGAAGACCAGAGGATATGGCTGGAGATAATCAACTAGTAGTGGAACCCAAGGCACTGATTGGTGCATGTTAATATGTAGGGGAGTAGTTCCGAGAGAACATTTATCGTATCAATAATTTCATGGATAGAGACATGTAGCAGTTTGTGAAGAGAATGACTGACTTGATGTTGGAGTTTCTACTCCAGCACCCTCTGACTTTAAATTGAGGGGGTGGAACTAATTGAGTTGTGTTTTGGATTGATATTAACAGGACTATACTTGAGCATTTTGATACTCCTACTTAAAAGAGGGTGAATATAGATTATTTTATGCTATGAGGATCATTGGAGTGAATGTGGGAAATTTAGGCTCAGACTGGGAAAAAAAATGTATTTTGAGACATGAATTCTTGAAAAAGTTCCTAGCGAAAATCTATCCAGAGATGTTGAAGTCGGAAATAGAAGATGAGTTCTTCAGGTTGAATTAGGGGAGTTTGTCTTTAATGGACTATGTTGGATTCGTTAAATACATGGATCACTTGGATTGAGCTATACATGAATCACTTTGCTACTAGACAATCAAGAGGTATGACTTTAGAGAGTAAAAAGCATCTCTATGAGATTGTTTTATAGGGGGATAGTATAAATATTATCTAGGGGTTGGTTAGTTACATAGGGCATTAATATGATTTTATATAACTAGGGTGACTAGTAGGGACACTATCAAAGAGATTTTCCCTGACAGCTAGTAGAGTTCCAATATTACACCCAGATGGGACATTGAGTGATGTTCTGTAGGAACCCCAAAAAGATGGGCAATGATGGAGGAGCTAGATGGAACTAGGTTGTGGGAAGGGGATATTCTTCACAATATCAGTCTTAAAGCTAGAGTTCTAAAACCCAATCCGATATCAGTAGTGGACACAGTTCTTTTGCACAATATTTCTTTACCAATATTATGGTGTAGTAGAGGGGACTCATGTTTCATCATTGGAAAGAGGGGTTGGAAAGTTACATGTCATACAACATACACTTGTGCATAGAATTTCTAGAAGGTCGACAGTGAGAGGAACTATTTTTGTATCTTCTATGCTAGTTAGTGCCTTATTTTTTATTGGAGACTGTCATTTCATTATCTCTGCACAACATGTGAATGGTTTGATCCTAGTGGTAGAGTTCATGATTGGGGTGTTGATAATAGATACACCATTGGGTGTATGGTCTATGGACATTTACTTGTGTAAGGGTTATTCTCTCAAGGTTTTGGTGTACTATTATATATGGTATATTTACATCCTTAACATATTAAGCTTTAACATAATTATGTGTATGGAGTAGTTAGTAACATATCGAGCCAACTTATATTCATAAAGAATGATAGTGACCATTATTTATTCTACAGGAGATAGTAATATTACATGTGGAGAGTACAATATATAGATGGTCCGTATAGTGAATGTTCACCAACAATCGAGGGATATTACCGCCCAGGATTCAAGTTTGTTGTGGGATGATGGTGGTGTAAAAATGGATTCCATTCCATCATTAGTGGACCAGTTATCATGATGTATTTCCTAATTAATTACTAGGTTTTCCAACTAAGAGATATGTGAAATTTAAAATTGATCTTATGCTATGGGATATGCCAGATTCTATTTGACCATACAGAATGGAACCAATAGAGATTATAGAGATAAATACTCAGTTAGATGAGTTGAAGGATAAGTGGTATATCAGACCAAATATGTCTCTGTGGGGCTCTATATTCTTATTTTCCAATAAGGATGATAGGAATCTACGCTCTTTTGTCAAATATCTGATGTTGAACAAGGAGAAAATGAATAACCAGTATCCTCTTCCAAGTACCAATCATCTTTTTAACCAGTTGAGTGGATCATGTATTTTCTCTAAGGCCTACATGATATTGGTGTATCATCTATGGAGAGTATGACCATATAATATATCAAGGACTACATTTAGAAGTAGATATGGCCTGTATTAGTTCTTTTTAATGTCATTTGGGTGGATTAATGCACCAATAGTGTTAATTTCATTGAAGAACAGAATCGTCCATCAATACCTAGCTCTATTTTTGGATTTGTTTGTGGATGTATTCATGGTGTAATCAATGAATCATGATGATGATTCCAAACATATTTATATATTATTTATTACATTGAGTGATAATCATCTATACACCAAACTATCTATGTGTTAGTTTTGGATTAACCATGTACACTTTTTAGGACACATCATCTTAGAGAAAGGTGTGTTGGTAGACACAAAGAAGGTGCAACAAGTTTTTTCTTGGTAGTAGATGAAGAATGTTTTCAATATTTTTCAATTTCTGTGGTTAACGAGACATTATCAGAGACTCATGCATGAATTATGCTGACTAAAAATCATACTGTTGGGATTGGCTAAAAATGGGATAAATTTTGACTTTCCAAATCATGTATGAATTCCTTCAATGAGTTAATGAAGAACTTTACATCAGCACTGATATTGATCCTACCTAATCTAGGTGAGGAGTATTCAGTGTTTTGTGATGCTTCTAGGATTGGAATTGGATTTTTTTTATGTAGGGTTATTGAGTTGTGGCGTATGGGTCTTATAAGTTGAGGCTACATAAAACGAACTAACCTATGAGAGAAATTATGTTGGAAACAATAGTTAATTATGTAAATTGTTAGTG
This sequence comes from Viscum album, assembly GCA_963277665.1. Lineage (NCBI taxonomy): Eukaryota > Viridiplantae > Streptophyta > Magnoliopsida > Santalales > Viscaceae > Viscum > Viscum album. The sequence continues at coordinate 577,406,894 of OY728120.1, forward strand.
GCATTATCTATTGGATGTGATTTTTACAGTGTATATTGATCACTATAGCTTAAATTATATCTTCTCCAAATGTGATTTGGTTCCTTCAAATAAGAGATGGGTTGAGTGTCTGCAGTAATTACATTTAACCTTAGAATATAATCCTAGAAAGGGGAATAATGTTGAAAATGCATTGAAAAGGAAATATCCAACATATGTGGTTTAGGGGAATAGTGTCGGGGTTACTATGATGACTTCACATGTTAAGATGCATGTTTTGGATTTGGAGAGACACAAGAAGATGACTACCGTATATGATTTAGTAGAATCCAAACATTTTAAATGGATCAAGTACATGTTTTACGAGGATATAGAATGATTGAAATTTAGGGGAATACTTAAATGTGGGGAGTGACATTTAGATTGGAACATAGATGTGGATGATGTCATATATGTCAGGAATTAGGTTGTTGTTCCTATGAGCATGCATGAGGAGCTGATGTGTGAGTTTCATGCCTTGAATTGGGAAGTATATAGTGGTGTGAACAAAATTTATTATGAAAGATGATTATAGGTTTGGTGGCCATGCATAAAAAGGAGATAGAATGGATTATGAAACAATGCTACACTTATCAATAGGTGAAGGTGGAGTTTGAATGACCTGGTGGCTTTCAACAATCATTGACCATTCCGGAATGGAAGTGGGATGACATTAACATGGATTTTTTTGGTGGGTCTCTCGAGGATGCCTAATAATAAAAATAATTATATTTGGGTGATTGAAGATCATTTGAAAAAGGAATGAAATTTATTTCTTATATTAGAGGCTTTCTTAGTAGAGATTTCTGGAGAACTCTAAATTCGAATGATATTACATCTACATGGGTCTCCACATACTATTGTTTCATAACACAAATCTGGTTTTACATCACACTTCTTCCAAGGATTGTAGAAGGAACATGTTATGGAAGTTATATTGAGTAAAAAATTCCTCTTATAGAAATTTGTGAAGTCAGAGCATACTATTCATGTGCTTAAGGATATGATGTGAGAATGTGTTCTTGAAATTTTTGGGTCTTGTGAAAAACACACAGTTTTAGTGGAATTTTCCTTTAAAAATAGTTATCTGGAAACTATAAAGATGGAAGAATGCGTTGAAAATTAGGGTAGGCCATAAAAATAAACTATATGCTAGATGGAGTTAGGTGAGTCATAGTTGATGGAATAGTGTCTCATGCTGGACACGTTAGAGTATGTATAACTAATTCGAAAGCATACAGATAATGCTCAGAGTAAAAAACGTATTGTGAAGATAGAAGTCGATGGCTCGCAGAGTAGACATAGGGTGATCTTGTATTCCTTCTGATATCTCCTAGATAGGGTTACTACATGATAGGGAGTCAGGGTAGGTTGGCGCCTAGGTCTGGGGGATTGTTTGAGGTTATAGAGAGAATCAACCCAGTAGCATACTGATTGGATATTCAGTAGATATACCATGATATGCATGATGTTTTCCATGTTTCACGGCATATGAGATATCACACTGACCCTTATCATCTGATCGATGTGGATAATGTTGAGCATGAGATAAATGCGTCCTTTGAGAAGCATCTAATATGTTTGTTGAATTGTAGTGAGAAGGTGTTGCAGGGAAAGACCATGTCGATAATTCATGTAATGTAGAATCATGATTGTATTCAGGTGGAAAATTTGGAGAGATAAGAAGATATAGGGGCTCAGTGGACCAATCTCACTGACTCAGAATCTATGATTTTTATGGGAGTATAGCACAAGGATGGGCTGTTATAAGGTGCAGAGATTGTAAAACTCAAACTTTTATTGAGATGAATCGGGCTCATTTATAGGTTATATTTTCCCTATGTTGAATAGTTTTCATTTTAATTTAACATTGGGTGGTTTTGGGTGAACATTTGAGTAAAATGGGAGAATGTGTGTCCTACACGGTTGGCACATTGTTTTCCCTTACAGTGCACCTTGGCCCTGAAAACCGTGCCACCTTAGACAGATATGGTTTGTAGGGCTGACACATTGTTATTCATATCATGCATCCTAAAAATAGAAACCATCAACATCCCTATAATATACACACAGTTTAGTTGAAAATTTTTATAAAAACATGTGCATCTCCCCAGTAAACTGTTCATGAGTTTTTAATTGTCCTAAAAATTTGGTTTAATATTGACCGAACCCCCATTTTAACCCCCATTCAACCCTTTCCTGATTTTTGAGGCACCTAGGTAAATTCCAAGCCTGCTTGACTTTTATACATAGTTAATAAAAGTGTGTATTGAATATTTCTACCTCCATGGGTATGTGGTTTTTTCACATTTAGTTCTCTCTATCTTCTGCTCGTCTACACAGATAAAAGATATGTGTTTATCTGCTATTTTTTCTTGATGTAGATATTTTTTTAGATAATTTTTTGATATGTTGTGATTATTTTAAATTTTTGATCTAGGAATTGACTCAATATTATATTCTTCATCATGAGGTTCACCTATCTGTTTGAAATTTGGATTTTTTTGGGTGAATGCTCGTTAAGGAATTGAGGTAGGTGGCCAATTATTCATATGCCGAAGTCTTGATTCTTACTACATGTATGTAATTTTAGAAATTCTATTAGATGATTAGAAATTGAGTTATTGATTGAATTAATTAATTTGGTAAAATAATTAATTGACGGAATTGTGAAATTAGAAATATTGGGAATGTAAATGGGAATATTTAATTGTTTAATTAATTACGGGGTTATTGAGATTGATTAATTTTATTAATTAATTATTGAATTAGTTAATGGGAATTTTTGGGATTATAAAATTGATTTATATGGAATAATTTATTAATGAATTAGTTATTATTTTATTGAAGATGTTGAATTGGAAGAATTAATTATTGAATTCATTATTGGAGATTTCTGTGATTATGAAATTGATTTAGATGATTAATTACTTGTTAAAATAATTAATAGAGTAGCGATGATGAATTAATTTTCTAATTAATTAATAGAGTTGAGATGATTTATTAAATTTTCATTTAATTAGTATGTTTGAAATGATTAATTAATTTTTGAATTAATTAATATGATTTAAGTGATAAATTAATTATAGAATTAATTAATTGAACTTGGGAGGTTAATTAATTATTAAATTAAGTTATAGAGAAATGATGTATTGTAAAAATGGAATTCAAATGTGAATTGAAATAGTGAATGATAACCATGACATTCATTTGTGAATTGAAAGGGTGAATGGTAACAATTAAATTCGTATGTGAAAAGAAATGACGAATGATAACAATCATATTCATATGTGAATTGAAAAAATAATGGATTACAATGGTATTCATATGTGAAATGAAATGATGAATGTTAAAAAAAAAATCATATGTGAAATGAAATAATGAATTGTTATAATGGAATTCATATAATAATTGAAATTATGAATTTTAAAAATTACATTCTAATGTCGATTGGAATGATGAATGGATACAATAGAATTAATGTGCGGATTAAAATGATGAATTGAAATAAATGCATTAATCTGTGAATTGAGACGAAGAATACTAAAAATGGAATTCTGAGATATTAAATCCCCCATGGATAGTTCTAACTCCATCATGGGCTGAATCAGATATTGAGAGTTCCGGTGAACTCATGAACCCATGTGTTATGTGGTTAAATAAAGAGTAATTGAATAAGTGTAAATTGTTTAGTTTATAAATTATATTTGTTCAGTATACAAATACATACACTGTTTGATTGGATATTAATTTAGATTTCAATGGTGGTGGCCTACGGATTTGTACTCACACCCTACATGGGAATCCTGATAGATACCCAAATAGATTTAATGGTTGTTTAATAGTGTAAGGGAAAAGTCTCTATGTTAGATATATAATTCAAGAGGAATTATGTGTCACTTCCTAGACTCGGATGCCACTTAATGGGTTCCCCATGAACTATCAGCCCCATGGCCTCAAGTGAATTTCCACAAATTCCAGAGGCTTCCGACTAGCAGCAAGGACCTAGTGTGTGTATGTGGGGAGACTATGACCTCATTAGCATAGTGTCACACAGTGGATGGATTATAAATAAATATTAAATGCTGGAATCAATATAAATAAATAACAAAAGAAAACTAATGCAATAGATAAACGAGAATGACAATAAATATATCAACTGGAACAATGATGATGTAATTTCATGTTACTAGAAAAATAAAAAAAATGGATACAAGACATTAATTATAACATGTTCCATAAGGTAAAATAAAAGAAATACTACTCCAAGAATCCCAAGATCCAACTCAGTCATCTACTATCAATCTCCATCCTATCAATAAGAAATCAAGTGTTCGAATCTATATACTTCCCTTTGTCAACACCTGTAGTCATGTAATATACTCGTGGTAGCAAACAATACCCAAATAGAGTGTGAGATACGTCTCATAAATCCACCACCAATTACTGGTCTTCTTATAATTTCTACATGGTTTATTCTAAACTGTTATCAAAGATTTTTTTCCCAACAATATGGGTTTCAGGCTCGAAACAAGACTTATACACCCTCAGAACCTTTAATAACTCATTATGAATCCATATTTGGTCAAAAGTAATGATTTAGACAAAAAATTAAATGATCCATTACTAAGTGAAAAACCGAGTACTTACAGTCATTGCCCCAAAAAATAAATCACCCCTTATTTCACCTTCCAAGGGTATGGAAACCCTAGGTGAGAACAACTCTAGCCATTGGGCATGTATATCTATCTCCCTCTCCCAAGTCTTCTCATGGACATATCTTTGCTTCTATAGCACCTGTACTAGAGGGACATGCCATCCTTGGATATACATTGTGCTTCGATCAATGATACACACTAGATACCACTCAATGGTATCATCGAAATCTAACTCATCATCCTCATGATCAAAATTATGAGACAAATCAGCATGATATTGGTGACGATGTGAGACATGAACGACGTCGTGCATGTCATAATACCTCTGAGGTAGTACTAACCAATTGGATACCTTCCCACCTCTCTCTATGATTTCGAATGACTCTACATAATGGGGAGATGACATTCCCTATTTGTGTAACTATTTATGCCCTTACCAGGGCGATACATGATGAAAAACATGATCCCCAAACCCAAACTCAAGAGGTTGTCGATGGTGATCAACATAAGATTTCTATCTAGACTGAGCAGTAGTCATTCACTTTTTCATCATTTGAACGTTCTCTAATGTGTCCTGAATGAGATGAGGACCTAGTTGGGATGCCACACATTCCTCTAGACAACGCAAGGTTGAATGAAGTAGCCTACCATATAAGGCCTCAAAATGAGACATCTTAATAGTCACCTGAAAACTATTGTTATATACGAACATGATGATAGGGACATGCATTTCCCAAGAACCTTCAAAATCCAAGACACATTCTCAGAGCATATCCTTGAGAACATGTATTCTCCATTCCGATTTTCCATCAGTTTGAGGGTGAAAATCTTTTCTGAACATCACCTAAGTTCACATAGCTTTCTACAAACCCTACTAGAACAATGATGTGAAATGATAGTACTAATGTGAAATGATAGTATGAGGAACCCCATGTAGTCATGTGATCTCACAGACAAACAGTCTTCCCAGATATTCAATTGGGAATGTCTCCGGTATAGGAATTATGTGGGATGATTTTTTTAGTCAGTCAATGACTACCCAGATAGCATCACCACCCCTAAGAGACCTAGGTAAGCTAACTGCGAAATCCATAGCAACATATTTTCATTTTCATTACGGGACTAGAAGTAGATGTATCAATCCTGCAGGTCTTTGGTGCTCCACATTCACCTTTTGGATGGTGGAACACATAGTGTTAAATCTTTATATCATACATTTCCACCTAGGACACTGATATTGGCATCGCATATCTCGATACATAATTGAGATACATAGATTAACTTCCCACTAGGATGCATGGGACTCATTCATAAACTCCTCTCTTGTGTATGTGGGAACACAAACATGTACACATACATGAAGGATGTTGTATCTATCCATTGAAAAATCTTGATGTGTGTTATCCACTGATATACTCTCATAGAGAATCAAACATTCATGATATGAAAATTTCATACTCTTCACCTTCTCAAGTATGGAAGAGGTAAATGTTATAACTGAGAGGTAAGACTGCTCATGATAGTCATGAAACATCATTTGAAGTTTATAAAAGAGGGACATAAACTTCCTTTTATCACTGAATTCCTAAAATGATATGTGTTGGAGTTTTCTGACTAAATGCATCAGTGACCAAATTCCCCTTTCAAAATGTATCGGCAGGCTCAAAATCAAAGGATTGCGGATATTCGACCCATCTCCACTATCTGAGGTAATATTCACACTCATAAAATATATACTTCAGTCTATTTTGGTCGGTGTACACAATAATGTTCTCTCCCAGTCGATAATGTTTCCATCAATGTATGGCATTGAAAACTGCTACTAGCTCAAGGTCATGCTTTGGGTAATTTCCCTCATGTGGCCTCAATTTCAGAGATCCAAATTAAATGACTCTATCTTCTGGCATCAGCATTTCTCCTAGGGGAATCCCTGATGCGTCATAGTAGACGGTATTACCTATACCCTGCTCAGGAAGAATTAGAATATGTGACAATACAAACCATCATTTTATCTCCTAAAAGGATTTCTCACCTTCTCTTGACCATGTTATCATGACACCCTTCATTACAAGACCAGTAAGAGGTTATGAAATATTTGATAAGTCTTTTTTGAAATGCCTATAATATCCAGCTTGCCGTAATATACTCCATATATCAAACACCTTCTCGGGATGCTCTCATGAAACTATATCACTATCCTTTTCAAGGTCAATAGATACTCCACATTCTGAAATAATATCACCCATGTAGTGTACCTTGTCAATCAAGAAGTTACAATTATCTAGATTGGAATAAAGATGAGGCTCTCTTTGTGTACTTAGAAAGATCTAAAGATGTCTTTCATAGTCTATACTAGTGCAAGAATACACCAATATGTCATCCACAAAGACCACAAAAAAGAGTCCAAATTGGGGTGGAAACTCGTATTCATCAAATCCATGAAAACAATATGAATACTTGTAAGACTGAATGACATAACTAGATACAATTACAAACCAGACCTTCTAAAAAAACCTGTACAAGGCATTTCTGATAGTCAGACTCTCACCTGACGATATATTAATCATAGGTTAATTTTTGAGAATACCTTATATCCTTAGATTTTCTCAAATAGATCATGAATTCGAGGAATGAGATACTAATTCTTGACCATAACATGCTATATTATTCTTTAATCCACACATAAAAGATGATATCTATAAGACTTCTTAGAAAAAATCACGGGTGAACCCCCAAGAGGATATATTGGGCCATATAAAACCTTTGGCCTCAAGATCTTTTACTTGACCCTTAAGTTACTTTATTTTATAAGGTTCCATCTTATGAGGAGGAATGGAAACTAGAGCTTCTCTTGAAACAATATCAATTTTAATCTCTACTATTCTCTTAGAAGGTAATCCAAAAAATTCATCAGGGAAGACTTCCTTGAAATGATCAACTAATAGAGGGAAATAATTTTGAAACAAACCCTAATCCTCTATGAAATGATTTTCAATCTAGGCGGTCACTCCACCTATCCAATGATGCATTAGTCCATCTCCCATAGCCTAGACATACCCCTCACCTTGAATGGATAAATACTTATTTCAGGTGATGTAAAAGAGACCATGTGACAAAAGAAGTATACAATGGCGTGTTAGTGGACTAACCACTCTATCCCTAGAATGACATCGAAGACCACTTTCCTGAGAAAAAATATTTTACACAAGAAAAGGTAATTGCCTACCTCAAGGGAATAGTCCCTGCACTATCCTATTCCCTCTATCCATATTCCAAATGGTTTATCAAGGGGAATTAAACCACAGTGTTATTGTATCTATAGTTTGAGGATTTCCACGATGGATAAAAAAATTAAAGAGTTTGAAGAACCTTTACAAATAAATCATAGACAATAGTGGAGGCTACTAGAATAATACCTCGCACTGTAGATGATCTCGTAACCTAATCCTTAGGTATCAGGTGGAAATCATGAAACTGGCCTAATCAATGAACCTGTGAAAAAGATGGGTTTCCATGATCAGGACTACTCATTCGGCACTACTGGTGAGAAGGGGTCAGACTACCATGACCATGACCTCTTCCATGGACATACCTACCAGGGGTATTCCCACCCCCACCTGTCGTGGCCCAAAAGAACTCGTTCCTGATGGTGGAGCTGATATTGATCCTTTTCCTCTCAAAGATGGTGGAATGGTCTTGAAGAAATGCTGAAGATGACCCATATGGCTTCAATCCCGACACTCCATAGGGTCTCTATCACATTAGAGATTGTTATGCCCCAGTCATACATAATGATGACACACCACATAGTTATCACACTGGATACTCTGGCTTCCACTTCCCTGATGAGAAACCTCGAGGGAACGTTTCCTACCAAAAGAAGAACTACTTGCCTGACATGGCACTGATCCATTAAACCTGGTACTCATTTCATTTGTCAGGGTATGCTCAGTGATAATGGATTAACCAACTAATGCAGAAAAGGTAGGTTGGGGAATGACATTCAACTATGTTCAGATGGCGTACTGTATCACATTCTCAAAACAACTTGCACGCGAAAGTTCATCAACAACTAGAAGTGGTGAAAATCACTATAATTTAGTGACATGTGTAGAATATTGCACAACTAACATAGAACTCAGCTAGAGATGAATGAAATCTATATCTCTACCTACACTCAGTGCCTGAGGAAAGAACTAATCATAGAAGGTAGTCTGGAAATCGACCCTTAACATGCCTTGATAACGACCAACTTGGGTAACCACATCCCACCAATGCTTGGACGAATCCAAAATCATGTATATAGAAATATTGACTCTTCTCTATGGATGTTCTTCTAGATGATCAATGATAGAAAAAATGGTCTCTATCCAAGCCTCAATAGCCTGAGAACCACCATCCCCTAAAAAGGTACGAGAATGATGCTGGTGGAACTCACGTGTCAGATAAGGCGTCATAGGATGAACCCAAGGAGCACTATTCATGGACTAAATTATACTAAGGAAAATCTCATAGACATTGGAATTAGTGCCCAAGTCTTGGAAAATAGGCGGTTCCTCATGTGTCACTATTATAGGTAAGACTGGCGGCTCAGATCCCACCATATATGGAACGTGGTTGTCACCACCTTTCGGAGAACAACATGAGGATGTCATGTCAGCATTGGTCAAAAAATGCCATTCAAATGCCTTAGAACAAGATAATTATCATAACATATCATCACTAGATGAATCTAAATGTAGGGAAACTCGATAAACAAAGTATACAACCCAAACTACCCTCTTCGACGACCAGTTAGCAGTAAGTGCTCAATTATATGTTTTATGACTTTTCGTAGTTAATTTCCAGGTTGACTCCTTTAACATTAATAAACTCGACAAGGAAGGACATGGATGTGAAACTAATTCATTTTAGATTTCTATAATTACTTCATAATGGATTCCAATTTCTGATGAATCAGTTCCCATACTCCTAACACCTAAAATTACACCCAATTATTTATAGTATAACATCTCAAATTGGTAAATTACTCATCCCAACCCATGAGGGGCCATACTCATCTGGAATTGAGATAAACAATCACTGAATCGAAACTGATATTAATACAGGTACATGAATATATCATAACATCACTCCACAATCAAAATCACATCTATTAATGCATTGTAGTGAAATGCACCTATTTAGCATGACATTATGGATGACATGTGAATTATAGGTGCCTATAATGATTCATGTAGAAATGATCATTTCGATCTTATCTTCAGGATAAGGATAAAATAAATCATAAATCAGAGTAATATTCAACAACACGAAAAATCATGTGTGTCACCCAACGGTGAAATAATATCAACTGTAACAGGGAAAATTGAAAAACAATTACATTTTTCATAACCTGGCTTTTACCTAGGACATGAGTTTGCTACTCCAAATAACAACTTATGACCACGTACCATGAATTAGCAATCTCCAATATATTCTCTCCAAATATTAATCCTAGAAAATAAAACCTCGTTTGATACCACTTTGGGACATCTGAGATCCGGATGCCACTTACCTGGTTCCCCAATCCCTATGGGCTACATGACCTAAAGTGTATCTCCCCTAATGCCAGAGGCTGCTAACTAGTAGTGAGGGCCTAGGGTGTGTTCATGGGGATACTATGCCCTCATTAGTATAGTAAAGTGCAGTGGAAGGATTAAAAATAAATAGTAAACATGAAAAGAAATATAACTAAATAATGGAAGCAAACCGATGAAATAGATAAAAGAGAAAAACAATTACTATATCTACTGGAACAATGACGATGTAATGTCATGTTACTAGAAAAATGAAAAAATATGGATAATAGACAATAGGCATAACATGTTCCACATATTAAAAGAAGACAATGACTAATCCAAGCATCCTGGGATCTAACTCGGTCATCTGCTATAAATATCCTTACCATCAGTAAGAAATCAAGTGACCGAAGCTTTATACATCACTTTATCAACACCTATAGTCATGTAATCTACTCTGGGTACCAAATGGTGCTCGAAAAGAGTTGACATAAATCCCAGTTGGCCACCAAAAATGATGTCTATATCATTTGGCCCATGTAATGGAATATAGAAGTGTGCAGGAATGCATATATAATGTAACAAATTCATTAATTATGTACTTACCATTTAATGTTAATAGGTCATGTGATGAATAGCCATCATTAATGTCACCTCTTGATAGTATTAGTAGTGAAGGTCCCAAGACGTAACAAGGGAACCAGAAGATGATATCTGGTGAGGGAGTTCCAGGGTAATAACCAAGGTAATGTAGATCTCAAGGAATGATAACTCCTTAGTATCAAAGTCTAGATAAGGGGTAAGAGTGTAATCCAAGGATATTTGTCCAAGGAATTCCACAATAAGGCACCTACCGAGTCCAGGATGATCGACCAAGGTGAAATAGGGATATGAAAGGACATGTCCCTATGTGCATTAACCATGGCACCTACGAGTCAATGCCGGAACCAAGAAGTGTATCCATGGTATCATGTAATAATGTAAAGGACCCCATGGTAGTATACCAGGAATCCATGGAATAGACAAGAATCAGAGTCTAGGTGGGAGTAAACCTAAGATAACGACATCCTTGAATCAAAATGGGGTTCTTGAGTCACAAGGTATTGTCCACTAATAATTAAAGTTGAGATAGATTCAGTCCATTATTATTTGATATTGTAATCATGTAATCATTAATTTGGTTCAAGCCTTGTATATGATTAGTGTGGATAGGTCAGGTATCATTGAAACCATTTAATCAAGTGTTTATTTTCCATTAAGGAATATTCAATTATTGAGGTTCACTCTACTACCTTCCATCAATATGGTCGGGTCTTCTACATATAAGTAACCTTTATTCAAACTAATTTGATAAGGCCTAGTTATATACTTAGAATACATTCAATTTCACATTTCATATTTAATAATCAATTTGAAGCACTTACCTTAGGTGGGTCAAGTGGTGAGCATACATGGTATATTCCATTATGCAATTCTCATTAATATCAAGATATTTACTATAGGAAGGGAAACCATTATGAAGTTCAAGTGAAGATAAACCCTAATGGTCAAACAAACATGAAAATCCACTAAAAACCAAATATGGAATATCTTTTGACACTGGGCAGACTCAGTTGTGTTTGTAACCGCTAATAACTATTCAGATATTTTGAAGGAGCCTAACCACACAATTCTAACAAGTATAATCCTAGAATCTAAATTCAAGAAATGGATCTTAATGAAATATGTGGGCCCCAAACAGAAATTCCCAAATCAATGATATTTATGGATGACTTATAGATCACCCACCATAGGCTTGTACGACTCCACCCTTTGGTATCGACCACTTATTTTCCTCGGATCGGAGTAGATCTAAGAAATTGTAAAAAATGATCTGATGACGATATCTGGGTTGAGAGTTAGAGAGAATCAGAATGGAAAAATATAACTTGATTACATACCATTGTGCATCCAACACGATGAGTGGAAGCTCGATTGGAAGCCAGTTGAAGGATATCTCTTAATCCCTAGATTTGGCCCTAAAAAAGCTCCAAAAGCATGAAAAAGTGGAAAATACCACTGGTTTACAAGTTGGGGAAGAAGAGGGGAGTAAATAGATCATTAAAGGAATTTTGGAAATTTTACCCAGAATTTGAGCCTGCAAATGATTTGACCGCACAATTTTTCAGACTGTGCGCAAACCGTGCGAGATGGTTCTGCCTGAAACAACATCCTCCACGTGGTTTGATCAAACTGAGTGCAAGACATGAAAAAGTACCAGAGTAAAAAAGGGAATTATCATGGTTAGTATTCATGGATGTACACTAACTATGTGAGGTTTCTCTATCCAAAAAAACACAATCCACACAGTTTTCCAAATCCTGAGTAATATTTTCACAGTTTACTGTAAACCATTCGCCAAGTATCATTTTTCCATAAAGATGGGTTTCTTGTTCCGAACAAGCCCCAAACACTCTCAGAACTATTACATACTCATTAGGAATCATTATTAGGTTCAAATTGAGGAGTAATTATGAAACATAATGGATCCATACATGAGTGAAAAATAATGTTCTTTCAGTATATATGAGAGAACAAGTTGTGGTTTTGCACCCACTATGATGTTTTTAGTGTCTTTACTTTTGGGGTTTCATTCTAGCACATAGTAAATACATTTTAATGGAATAGATAATTTTCAATTTTGATATTTAATTCCTTCTTTTGGACATCTTATGATACTGGTATTATTCTGGTTGTGGTTATATTATTGTTTATTTTTTAATTATTTTCCACTAGTGTATTACATTGATAAAGAGGGTATAGTCTCCCCATGGTCGATAATAGACCCTCATGTCTGTCGGAAGCCTCTCCCATACCTGTATTAACACTTGAGGACATTTAAACATTCGTCTTGGGGCACCAGTGTGTTTATTACTCTAGTAAAGTGGGTATAGTCTCCTTATTATAGATAATAAACCCTCATTTTTGGTTGGTATCCTCTAGTGTATGTGGAGGTGTGCTTGAGGTCAGGTAACCAATTGGATTGGGGTACCGATGTGTGGTGCCCTGGTCTGGAATTTATATAATAATGGAAGTAGGACGAGTTATCTTGGAAGAAATTTGAGGAAAATTTCAAAATCCAAATATATCACAAGACATTGAGGTATGAAAAATATTACGATTTCATGCACCTGACATAGGATGGAATGTTAGTGATGGACTAAATTGAACATTTCACCAACTAGGAATGTTTTCTTCAATATTAGGTAGCTGATGAGATTTCCAGGGAGAGACATTTTTACTATGGTCTTCACTATGAGGTTAATTTGTAAGTGAACGTGTTTTATTTGAGATTTTTTGTAGATTTCATGAATAAAACACTCATCACAAAAGGGAATATGAGAGTGTCCCCAAGAAGTAGCTAGGCTGTTTTAGTATGGAAAACTATGAACTCTTCTAGTAGTGGGACAAAGGGTTTCTATTGTAAAAACCTAATGTTTTTTGATGTTTTTAAAAATTAATTTAATCTTTTATATTTTATTAATTTCACAAAACATTGAATATAGATTTTGTTATATTAAAGAACTAAGTTTGGATTTTTATTATGCACAACACAAATTAATCTTTTCACTACACATATAACTGAGATTATCTTTTGGTACACTCAACACTATGTTTGTCTTGTGTTACACACAATATCGAGTCCCTTCTATAACTTTTGATACATGGAAGACCAAGTTTTACCTTACAAATATACACTATTAACAATATTAATAAAATATTTTTATAATTATAACATAGCTGTTAGAATGAAAGATATGAATGAGATTGACTAAATTATAAAATATATTTTATAAATGCATATAAAATGAATTATTTTTTATTAATTATTTATAAATGTGCATAAGAACAACATGCGGATAAGGAAACTCATTTTCCATGAAAACAATTTTCTACGTATAAACACTATTTTATCACAATAAATCAAAAAAATACTTTTGATTAATGATTTAAATTTATTTCACATATCAAATATTCTATAAATTTTTTTTATTCTTATCAAATATATTTTATAGTCATAATATAAGAACAAATCCAATTTTATGATTGAAAAGATATATTTTTTCAAAAAGCTAATTTTACCGCCTTTTAATAGAGAACCCATTTGAAATATAATTTTTGACAATTTTATTTGAAAAAATATACTTAATTTTTTAATTTGGCATATCCTGATTTTATTTGGGTGATTTTTTTTATTTTCCTCTGGAGTTTCATTTTTTTGATTATTAGTGAAAAATGTTGAATTTTAATTGAAAAATGTTTTTTCATACAATTTCATTATATAGTTAAATTATGTTTTAATTTAAATTTAATGTTAAATTATATACATTTAACATAAATGAATAAAATTTAGTTCATTTTAATTAATATTACATTGAAATTGGATGTAAAAAGTTTTCAATCTTTTAAACCATTTACTTTAAAAACCATCATTCACGACAAGTCTGTGGGATTGATTTTAAATTTATTTCTGAAAAGATAATGTTTAGAATTATTAAAAATGGGTTCAATATTTTCAATAATAATAATTTATAATTACTGGTACGGTAAAATTAGTTTTTGGAGAAAAATATCAGTTAATGTAATTAAAATTAATTTTATTAATTAAGATAAAAAAGATCATAATTAATGACCATACATAAAATATTATGTGTAACAATGAGCCTACCCTTGTTAAAAAATTATTTTCTAGACATATAGATGCCATTACACAACTATAGATAAAGAATGGTTCATTTATAACCCTTTAGGGTCAAATTAAATGTTTGGATCACACAATTGTTTTCAAAAATTCCAAGTGTGTCCTTTTCCCCACTTATAAATGTCAACCACCTATTCCCATATATTCACACCTCCGATAACATTTGAATCTTAAAAAATACCAACTTTTCCCCAAAACTATCGTCCATTATACCCATAAGAATATATTTTCTAATAAACCAATCCAAGGAACCCCTTTTGTGAAAACAAAAAGGAGTAACCCAAAGAAGAGGTAACATCCTTCAATAAGTTGTTTTGTTTTATTTATTTTTCCACCCACTATATTGTTATTATTACATGATTATATTATAAAATATGTCTTCTAAATACACTAATATTTTTTAATTCTAATTTTATTACCCACATTCAAACACACTTCCATAAAATGGGATACAAAATCATCATTTGTTTGTACGGTGGACTACCGCCTCACAAACTGATGTCATTCGTTCTCCCATTAACAACAATCAAGGATGTAAATAGTGATGTAATTTATTTTTTATTTTCTATATAGAATATTTATAATGTCTTTATTTTTATTTAATTATAATATAACACAAAAATTCATGATTTATTTTTTTTGGGAGTATGACAACTTTGTTTGTGGACGTGTCGACTACTGCCTCCCCAAAGCAATGTGATTCATTCACACTATACATGGAATATATTAAGTATTAAATTAGAAAACATATATAATATATATTAAATAGTAATTATTATATAATAATAATAATATAATATAATATATATATATACACACATATATGTCATTTACTTTCTCTCTTTCAACATGATAAGATAATGTAAACAACGTTTATTCATATGTACGACCAACCAGCACCATGAACGATGTATTTCATTTCATACTTATATATTTTATAAATAATTATAAATACATATATACATAAAATATATGATATTTATATCTTTTTTTACATTTATTAAATAACTATATCATTGTCTATGTAAAAGAATCATGAATAACAAGTCAAAATATATTTGAAAAACAAAGAGTACATTTTCGGAAAAGTAACATTAACATGGAATTCATAATAAAATAGTAATATAATGTTATAATTAAATCATATATGGCATGAGATGTAATAATATTATTCTGCGGTAGATTTATAAAAAAATTATATTTATTATATATGTGTTTTGAACATGTATGAAGAAAGTCAAAAATTAAGGTGAGGGTTTTCTCGACTCTATATTATATTTATGAGATATATGTTATATTGTCCTATTATTCATGTTGTGTGGTGTACATAATTCCATAGGACATGTTATATAATTAATATCATTTATTTAATGACATTAAAGATTTATATTGATGTCATTATTTCATGGATCACATGATTAAAAACATACTTAAGTTGTAATGGTGTTTATAATATCACTTTTATTTCCGCGAAACATGTTCCTTATTAAATAATAATTTATTTTTGTGGTGTATATAATCCCCAGGAATGGTTTATATTATTATTTTCCTTATGTTTATTTGTATTAAAATATTAACTTGATGACCTCTACTTCATGGGGTTTATAGTTTATAAGTTACCGTATCTATAATCTTATTTTGTCTCAATTATCCTTATTTGAGATAGATATTTTCTTATGCATCTATATTCTGTTACAAGGTGTATATACTGACCTTATAATTTTTATATCATGAATATAATTCTATTTATGATATTTTATGGTTTATTATGTTTCATTGTTTCATGGATACTAATTTAGAAATTTTACTAAGTGGTAAGACTTTATTACTAAAATCTCATCGTGGATCGACATTGGATAGGGTTATTCTTCCATTGATGAAATATTATGATCCATATTTCAATAATAATCATTATTTTTATCATAGTTTGGTTACTCATTATATATCCATTTAAGGGTAACATTTTTCTTGTTTTTATTTATTAATATAATTATTATTTTTAAATAAAATATGACTTTATTTATCTTTTTGGTCATAAATATGTGTTCTCCAAAATCATATTTTCTAAAAGAAATCTAAAAAAATTAATACTTCTATTAGATGATCAATAAAAGAAATTTTCACCTATGTTTTAATTTTTTTTAATTTTTTTAAAGGAATATTCTTTTTATTTTTTGATCAAGGTACTTTTCTAAACCTTTTACACTCCAAAAGGAATTTTTATAATGTATGGATTTGGGTGTCGTCATGATGACATTGCTTTAAATATTCCACTGAAAGCTTACTAAAAATATTTTTTTTTAAAAATTGTTTTCTTAATGTTATGGACATATTTATTTTTATGTGTATTTGAAGGAAAAATATTTTGAAAATATCTTATTTTTAAAAACTATTTTAAATTATTTTTAATCTTCCTTTATAAGTTTTCAAGATGATATTTTCTAAGAAAAATATTTCCATGATTTTAAAGATTGATTATAAGTTTCCAATGTAATTTTCAAAGAAAAGTGTTTCAAAATGATTTGAATTATAAAAAGTTTTCTCCAATTTGAAAAGAATATTTTATTTAGAATTTGTTTTAAATGATTTAAAAATTATAATTTATATTTTTCAATGTGGTTTTAAAAAATTTAAAATTAGAATATGTTTTATGTTTTAGAAATTTATTTTCAATTGAAGTTTTATTTTCCTTAAGAAATTTTCCAAGTGATCTTTTAAAATCATTACCCATCTAAGATAATTTTATTTTTATATAGTTCATTATTTACTAGGGATATAATCCAAGGACACCATTCTTATACTTTATTTAAATGGTTTATGATTAAGATGATATTTTTTTCAGAAAACCTGATTCTCTTCTATGTGTTATATCAGGATAAAAATCTTATAATACCTGGTTCCTTTCATGGGTTATTCTATGAAGAAATAATTTTGAAACCTATATATTTTCCATGGTTTATGATATGATAAAATGTTTATAAAACCCATTTAATTTCATGTGTTCTAATATGATGTTTATGAAACACCTATCTTCTTATATGTCAGGCTATGATGAATGTTTTATTATTTTTTGGGACACATATGTATTATGTGATTATATGATGTGTGGGGCCTATATATCCCACAAATTAATTGGTTGAAGGTTTATTTCTAATGAGATAATGATGAGAAACATGTTTATGGGCCTGATCATCTATGGGAAGAAGGGGAAACCCAATCCAAGAAGGGGAAACCCAATTTATTATGGGATGAAGGGGAAACCTGATTCACTATGGGAATTGTAGAAAACCTGATACTCAATGGGAAACTATTGCTTCTTGATCCACTATGTTTATTACGTTTGGAGTGATACTTTAATTCTATGAGGTAATGGGAGTACCATATTACATGTTCACAATGTTGTGTGTGGACCTGGTTGCATGTCCATAAGTTTATGAGAGGACAAAATTCCTTATCTGTAACCTAATTAGTGAACATGTTTCTACTTATGATTGTTCACAATGTTATTAGATGATGTGTTTCCAAAAATATATGTATTATTCCAATTTCATTCTCATATGGTTCATGTTATTGATTAACTTATGATTCATGTCATATGAATTTTCAATCAATATAACATGACTGATGTTTATCATCTATGAAATTTTCAGTATGAACCTTGTAAGATATTTTTTATGATCACATACCCCTGATTTTATATGATCATAGAGTGATATCCCTCATGTTTACCCTTACTGGTCTTCTTATCTCTCCATATACTATGTTTCCTTTCCCAATTTATGAAGAATGATTTCAAATAAGAATACTAAAGTAGAATATCTTTATGAAAGATGTTGAAGATCATTCACCAAATTAAAATAAGGTGTTCCATGTTTACAAAGACACTAAAATATTAGGGTCCTTGGGTAGATAATTTTTTGATGAACCTAATATTCATCTAAAATGATATAATTAAGATCCATATAGTTTATTCATTAGTCTCTATAGTTCATATCGAAGAAAATTATTAGTCACCTAATGGAAATGTGAATGAGAAAACACTAGTTATACCCCAAGGTATATTTCTAAGAATATTTATGGGTATTTATCTAATGTTAAGCCTAGTGTTTCATATATTAAATGATTTTTTCACAATTAAGACATCGTATATGTTCTCTATCATGATTATGTGGTTTTCCACAATGGTAACAGATTCCAATAGTATGATTTTTGGTTTTAGTCAATGTGAGGATCTAGAAGGAACATGATTAATGTTGAATATGATGGATATTTTGTTGAAGAGACGTAAAAAGGGATGATCAATAGAGTGAAGTAAATTTTTATCATGCCTAAACAATTTTCATAGAACATTAATAACAATTTGTACCTTAAAAAAATATTAGACACACCAAAGAAGAAAAGAATGGAGTTTGCAGAGAGTTAAGGTAATAGAGACAATGGATGAAACATGATTTATCTTCCACTGTGTTGAGAATGTGGAAATAAGAATCCATGTGAAGGTATTATAGGAACATGTAGATGTTGTTTCTTTATAAAAGTAGGACACAAAGAAATTAACTATAAAGGGAAAAATGAAAAGTTAAGTTAATGCCATGAATGATAATAATGGCCTCCTAATGACATCATAGATGGTTGAATGTGTTAATTTTTGAATGGTTGGGCATTATTAAAATTGATTTCCTAAGTGGAAATGTCAAAATAGAATCATAAAGGTGGTACAATTAGTGGTTAAATTATTGCTAATGGTGAGACTATAGGTGAAATGTGAATGAAAGTAGGTATTAAGTAATAGGATGGTGTATCATTATTAATGGATTTTTAATGATGTGGAATAATAAAACTGATAATGTATTTGGTTTCAAGAATTATGAATTGTGAAATATATAAGGATTTTCCAGTTTTAATTATTTTCTATGGATCTAAAAAAAATTTGAATGGTCTTGATGTAATATAAAAGTGATTTAATGGAAATTTCAAATTCTTTTGAAAAGGGTATTAAGGGAATGGTAACCCATAATATGATTATAATGTTGAGGCAATGATTTTATTTGATAAATATGTGTTGGATATTAATATTTTAATTAGATAGTAATTATTACAATTGAACTGATTTAGGAATTGATGACAATGTAGTTTATTCTATCATAGATGGTGTTTATTACATTTCTAATCTTAATGAATATAACCAATGATTTTTGGAAAAATAAAAAATTATGTTTTCAATAAGAATTTATTGTAATAACCTTATTTCAAGAGAATACATGATTAAGGTATTCACATGTTTGTCGGTTGGAATGGACTGAAGGCCTTTATTTTTTATTATATTTGATAATAATCCTTTAAAGGGATGAGGTGGAACCCTTATAATGCCCGAAGGCTCAGAGACAATACATGACCCGTATGTCTTAGAGGGAATCACCCAGACAAGACAACTTGGAACTGCTCCTCTCCAGCATGTGTCATGATATCAACACTACAACTTTGCAGGGCTGGTTGGATAGCTTTCCTATGTATAGCTACACAGGTCTTCTACTGATGGGAAATCCATAACCTCTCATTTTTCCAATTTCGGTTAACTCTAATCCAGTGAATGCGGCTGCCCTGAATTGTTCTATGAAGCCTTGTCCCATGTAGTCTGACTTTTACATCTGCATTCATGAGGCCCGAAGGCCTTGGGGTGGTCCAAAGGTGTTAAGGTGGCCCAAAGGTCTTGAGAATCAACTATCACGAAGGCCTTGGGTGGCCCGAAATCCATACAGGACTCGAGGACTAAACCGGTGGACTAAAGGCCCAGATGGATGAATAGTTCCGGTTGCACTAGTACCGAACAATTCCTACAGCAGTACCCATTACAGTACCCACTACAGTACCGAACAGTACCTACTACAGTGCCTACAAGAGTACTTCTATAGTACCTCAGAAAACAGTCTCCACCCAGATTTGATATTAGGTCTTTTGGATGAACCTACTCAGTCCTCACCAACCGGGCTGAGGCTCATGTGCTTCACATGCTTATTATTTGAAAAACATGATCTACTTTATGATATATTGGGAATCAATGCCATGATATTTTTGAAAAATTTAATGGCCTTATTTCTTAATTTTATGACATTCGTCATTCTAAATGTTTATGAGGATATCCATTTATGATATGGTTTATGCTAAGAATAATATAATGTTTCATACATTAATGTATTTTATCTCCATATGAGGATTTATGCATATTGGACAAATTGTTCCATAATTTCTGTTTTGATATAAACAGATAGATCAAAGTATCATTATATTTTCGGATCTCATGATCTACTAACGTTTCTGGAAGAAAATTTCAATTTCATTTCAAGGAATGAGAGATGAAGGGGAAATTTTTCAAGGCATAACAAAGGGTGCGGTTTCCCTAAAATCACATAAGTATTTATCTGATGATTTTTTTTTACCTTTTTGTAAAAAGGGTCCTGAAAATTTCTATCCTTTTATCATATTTTTAAGGATATGAATGTCCTTTTTCAAGCCACTATGGGTTAAGTATTTGTGATCATAAAAATTATTCTATTCGTGTCCTCTATCACTCTTGATTAGACCTTGATAGTAAGAATTTTCATCTGTGTCCATGTTTTCATTTTCAACTATGTTCTCATTTGTGGAAACATAATCATGAGATACTTTAGGAGAACTTTTTGTGTATATCATTATATTTTTAAAGGAATATTTAGTATTCATTTTAATGTTATGGGTTTCGATTAAAAGAACATTAATGTATTAAACCACTGAAAACCTAATAAATTTTTAACGATTGAATTCATTTTATGGGGGGTAGAATGTAACATACACATATTTTTTTATTTTTTTAATTGATTAAATATTTTCTATATTTTCCATTTAAAACAATATTGAAAATAGTTTTCTTAAAGGAATGAACTATGAATGGCGTGTGTTATGAAAACTAAGTTAATAAAACACTAAATGGAACAGTTAAATTATCCTATGGTACATGAAACACTGTGATGGGCCCATCTTGCACACAATATTGAGTCCCCTCAATAACTTGTGTTAAATGAAATATTGAGGTTTTCCGAACTATAATACATTATTAATATTATTAATAAATATTATTATAACAATCACATAGTCTTTAGAATGGATGATATGAACGAGTTGACTAAATTATGAAAATATTGTTTAAACATGTAAATAAAATGAATCCTTTGGTTTTCAATTAATTCTAAATTAATGTAATAGATTTTTTATAATAAATATATTTATTTTCAATGAAAACTATTTTTCAATATACAAAGACCATTTAATCTAAAAATATTAAACAAACAACTTTTGGTGAATTTTTTTAATAAAATTTATAAATTACATATTCAATAAATTTTCTTAAATTCATCCAAAAGATATTATAGGCATTAGACACAAATAAATCCAATTTTATGAATGAAAAGATTTATTTAAAAAAATGTAATATCACAAAATTTTAATGGTGAACCCATTTTAAATGTACTTTTTGAAACTTTTATCACATTTATTTGAAAAAATAAACTTATTTTCTGAAATAGGAGTATCAAAATTTACTTTGGGATTACTTTTTTGTATTTTTCTATGAAATTTTAGTTTTTGATAAATAATGAAAAATACTGAATTTCAATTCAAAACAATTTTTTGAATCCTATTTATTTATATAGATTAATAATTTAATTATTTTAATTTTATGTTTAATAAGATCAATTATATATATATATATATAGTAATCCAATTTAGTTCATTTTAACCCATTTCACATTGAAATTGGATATAAGGACTTTAAAACTTTGGAACCTTTTACTTTAAAAACACAAATTCACAACATGTTTACAGGATTAATTTTAAAGTAATTCATGCCACATAAATGTTTAGAATTTGAAAAATGGATTCCATATTTTTAATGATAATAATATATAATAATTATTATGGTATAATATTTTTTTACCAAAAATATCTGTCAAGGTAACTAAAATTAATCATTGCAATTAATGTACAAAAACGAGCTTAATTAATGATTAAACATAAAATAGAAGGTGTATAAATGTACCAAAAAGTATAAAATTAATTTTATGGACATATTTATACTTTTAAACCTATAAGGATATTTAAAGTTCCACTTTTCATGCTTGGGGACATGTAAACGTGGGCAGCACAAAAATTGTTTTAAAAATACAATGTGTGTCATTTTCCCCACTTATAAATGCCACCAAATATTCCCTTATCATTAAACCTATAAGTACATATGAATATGAATACCCCGACACAAATATCATACCAAATTGCCTTCTATAATCCTAGAATCATAAGTTTGGAAATTAATCCAACCAAGGAATCTCTTTGCTAAAACAAAAAATTGTTTCCCAAATAAGATCTGACATCATTCAAGAAGCAATTTTGTTTTATTTAATTTTTCAACCCCCTAAATTATTATTGTTCTATTAATATATAATAAACCAGTATTATAAATATTATTATATTATATTATGATAATTTTATTACCTACAATCACACACACTTCCATCCAATGTGATTCACAATAATCATTTGTGTGTATGGAAGACTATCGCCTTGTGAACCCATGGCGTTTTTTCTTCTGTTACCACCACTCAAGGTGGGAAATAAAAATATAATGTATGATTTTATATTATAAATATTATATTTATGATTTCTATATGAATATATAATTATTAAATATTACATACCTTCCTGATTTCTATTTTTTGAAAATACGATAACTTCATTTTTTGACATGTGGACTACCGCCTCCTAAAAGCGATGTGATTAATTCACACATTACAAGGAATGTATTAAGAATGGGTTTAGTAATAATTTATATAATATATGAAATAATATTTCAATTTTAATGAAAATAAATGTGTACATATAATTCACTTTCTACCTTTCATTCTATATGACAACAAAATGGTAATAACGTTCATGTGTATGTATGACCTACCATCTCTTGGAACAACGTATTTCATTTAATATTTATATATTTTATAAATAATTATAAATACATATATATAATATATATTAATTTTATATCATTTTTTAAATTATAGAAATCATTAAATCAAGATATAAATAATAAGACCAAGAATATCTAGTCAAAACATATATGAAAACCATAGCGGGTATTACCCAAAACATAACATCAACATTTAATTTTTAATAAACGAGTATTATTAATTCATAATGAAATAATATATGCAATATGATATAAGAAAATTTTTATATTTAATAATTAAAATAAACTTATATTTATCATATAAGTGTTTTGAATGCGTACAAAGAAAGTCAATACTTTTGGTGGGTGTTTTCTCATCACACTTTTATTTATGAGAGATATATTCTATATTCTCCTATTATTATTTTTTTGTGGTGTATATAATTCCATGTAATAAGTTATATCAATAATTTAATTCATTTTATGTTATTAAAAATTTTAAATTATTATATTATTTCATATATCGAAGGATTAAAAAGTTACTCATGTAGTAAGGGGATTTATAGTCTCAATTTTATTTTCTTGAGATTTATGACTTATTAAACACTCTTTTCTTTTTTTATTGAATATAATCACCCTGAATATATTAAAGTATTATTTTCCTTAAATTTTTGTGTATTTATAAATCCATTTTATTATTCTCATTCATGGGTTTTATGGTTCAGGTGTAACCAAATGGGTAAGTCAAATTTGTCTCAATTTTCCTTCTTTGAGACCCATGTTATGTTACAAACCTAGATTATTTTAAAAAGGGTATATACAGAATTTTTACATTTTATATCATGAATATATTTATTTTCCTGATATTTTATAGTTCATTTAACTTTATTCTTTCTTGTGGATTAAAATTTAATGTGACCAACATGATAAGGGTTTATTGCTTCAATCTCATCATTTATCGAGATTGTTAAGGATTATGCTTGATTTGATGAAATATTATGTTCAATATGTCAATAATTATAATTAATTTTCGTCTCCTTTGGTTATTAATGTTATATATAAGTAATGGTGACATTTTCCACTCTTTTTTTCTAAATATAATTTAGAAAATGTTATTAAGAAAATCCGACATAACTTCTCTTTTCAATTGGAGATATATTTTCCTTAAAAACCATGTATTCTAAAAATATTTTTAAATATTTCATACAATTTTACAATGTTAATTAAAATAAAATATTCCCATTTTTTACCTTTTCAGAAAAAATGTTTTCAAAAAGTAATTTTCTTATCTTTTTTCAATCAAAAAACGTTTCTAAAAATTTTAAACTAAAAAGGGAATGTTCAACATTTATGGATATCTATGGTCATTACATAGTTTTCCATGATTATTTCTTTTCATGTTTATAAGATTAATTTTTTAAGAAAAATTATTTTCCAATCATTATGATATTTCTTTATTTTAAAAGAAATTTCAATGAAAAATGTTTTTATAAAATTCTTTTTTAAACAAATTGTTTTAAATGATTATTGAGGAACCCTATATTTGTTTTAAAAAGGGAATTTCCAAAAAAAATGATTCAAATGATTTAAAATATTCTTTATAGGTTTTTTTATAAAAATAAAATAAAATGTTTTTCAACATATTTTATGTTCTAAAATAATTAAATGAATATGGATATTTTCATAAAGAAATATTTTAAATTATTTTGTAGCTCAATTATATTGTTTTAAATTTTGTTCTCAGAGAAATTGATTTTGAAAATGTTTTCTATTTTTAGAATTCATTTTTAGAGAAAGGTTACTTCCCTTAATAAATTATCTGGGATATATTTCAAAATCCATCTCCATATAAGATGATATCATTTGATTGAGTTTATTCATCACAAAGATATGATCTAAAGAAATAGTTCTTATTCAATCATTGAATGGTTTATGATTAAAATTATAGGTTTTTTACAAAACTTGTTTCTCTTCCATTGGTTATATCATCATAAAATGTTTATTTTTTACACTGCCATTCATCGGTTATTCTATGATGAAATTTTTATAATACTTTTCACTTTACCAAAAATTAGGATGTAATAAAATGCTTATAATACACATTTAATTTCAGGGGCTGTGATTTGGTGTTTATGAAACCCAAATCTTTTTATGGGTAATGATATGATGAATGTTTCGTTATGTTATGGAACACGTATATATGTTATCATTAAGTGATGTTTGAGACCTGTATTTTCCGAAAATGCATTGTGCAATGATTTATTTCTCATGATATAATGGTGGGAATCAACTCTTTGGGATTGATATGGTATGGTAATATGGCGAAGCCTGATCCACTATGGGAAGAAGGGGAAACCTAATCCACTATAGGATGAATGGGAAATCTGATCCACAATGGAAAAAGGGGAAACCTAATCCACAATGGGAAATTGGTGTTTCTTGATCCATTGGTTTTATATTCTTGTGAGTGATGTATATCTACATTGATGTTTTGCGTGAACCAGATTACATGTTCAAAATGTTATGGGTGGTGTTAGATTCATGTCAATAAGATTATATGAGAAAATTAGTTTGTGTCCTTAAATAAATTAGTGAACCTGTTTCTATTTATACAAGTTCATAATGTTATAATATGATGTGCACTCCACATATCTATCTACTATGAATATGATATACTCTCATGATTCATGTTTTTTAGTATATTATTACTTATGTCTTATGAACTACCAATTTTTATAAAATGTCGGATGATTATCATCTATGATAGGTTGGGTATGCACCTTGTAAGATATATTCATGATCACATACCCATATGCTTTTCTCATGCTATTATACGATCATAGACTAATATATCTTATGTTTACCCTATCTATGTAACTTAGCACACACTTTCTTATATTTTCTTTACACGGAATATGATGATAGGTTTTATGTAGGAATACATAAGGGGATGATATTTACAAAAGAATCTAATGATCATTCACCATATTAGAATAATGTGTTATATTATTCCAAATAAACTGAACTATTATGGTCCTTGGGAATGTAATTTTTGATCATCTAAATATTCATCTAAAATGATATAATATCCAAGTATGTTATTCATTTTTCATTGTATATATGCCATTTTTCTCCATGGTGGAAGTGGTGAGAGTAGTTAGGGAAATGGGGATCCATCTTAGGACCATGTTCCATTGCCGTGATATCAGTGTGGATTGATTGGCCACAAATGGACTCAATTTATTTACCCTAAAATGGAGTATCATTGTTTCAAATGATTGGGACACCGAAAGATGATTTGTAGGGGTATACAGCAGAAGAGTAGTGTCAAGGAATCAATATCAGTACCAATGTCTAGGAAGGACTCACTTACTCCCCAGTCGATAGGTATCTGGAGTTCCATAGGATGTTCTTATTGAGCTAGGTGATGTGGTACCCCATGAAAGAATAAAATTACTAAGAGTTGGATATATCTTTGAGGAGTTAAGTTATAGACTAGGGAATATGGGATAGGTATCTTCATGTTATGAATACCACTCCGTCTAGTGTGTATATTTTCTCATTTACTCTCAGATGTACGATTCTTATATGATCAACCATTTCTTGTGTTTTATTTGATAATGTGGCATCACATTTATTATTATCTGGTATTTTTTTTTAAACATTTGGGCTCAAATTTGGAAATATTGGTTGGATTTTTAACCATCGGCACACCTTTGGAATGGTAGTAATATTATATTATATGTTGCAAGGTGTGTTCTCTTTAGATTGGTCTTACCATTTCATTTTGGAATTGTTTGAGTTGTAAAAGATACTTTATGATTTTATTATTGTTATGTATTTTTAGTTATATAAAATCCCCATATAAAATTTTATTATAGGCATGTTACCTTTTTATCACCATAAGGAGGGAACTTTTCTCACCATCGTGAGTGGGATCATCAGGATCGTCATGCAGGACCAATTAAATGTAGATTGGATTGTCTCATGGATCAAATAGAAAACAATTCTATAAAAGATTCTGGGATGTAGTAGGATAATTTCCCTCAAGTGGTAGATCGTTTTGAGGATGTCCTTATTGAATTGTTATTTTCCTTACCAACCAAGTGAGAGATTGAGTTTATGATCAAGTTGGTGGAGGGGGTAAATCTAGTTTTATCCTGCCTTATAGAAGAAAACCAGCTAAGCATTCAGAGTTGAAATTATAGTTATAATATCAAGAAGATAAAGGGTTTTTTATAGATGAGTAAATCTCCTAGGGGTTTGATTGGTCTCTTCACCACTAAGGTTGATGGGAATTTATGCTTATGTGGGGATTATCATAGTTTGAACCATATAATGGTCAAGAACATATATCACCTTCCATGCATTGATGATATATTCAATCAAATGAGAGGTACTAATATCTTATACCTGATTGACCTAAGATTCTATACTATTAGTTGAGCGTCAGTGTATCATAAATACCCTCTACTAATTTTAGAAGAATGTATGGAATGTAGGAGTTTAGTGTGATATAGTTTTAATTTAATAATTCAGTGGTGGTATTCATGTCCTTGGCGAATAAGAAATTTCATCATTATCTAAATCAATTTGTGGTGGTTTTTAGTTGGAATATTACAATATTCCCATTCAGTATATGAACATTCCATGTATATTGGCACCATCCTTAGTACATTCATATTTCATTAGCTTTACAATAAGCTAACCATATGTAGTTTCTATAATGATATAGTGAACTTCTTGTGCTACGTCATCTTAGAGGAAGGAGTGTTAATGAACCCATATAATATTGAAACCCAGAAATAATAGGTACATCCCAAGAATGTCATCAATATTCTCAGATTTCTGGCTTTACTAGTTTATTGATGGTTATTTATCCAAGACATTTCCAATTAGGAAGAACTTATTTCCTGGCTAATAAAAAAAGGGCAAAAGTTATTTTTCTTCAGATTAATGCAAGAGGAATTTTTTGGAGTTGAATGTTAGTCTGAACTCAGAACTTATCCTCAATTTACCAGTCTTGGGTAAAGAATTTATTATGTCTTATGATTCATTTAGACTTTTAAAATAATTTTTTCTAATGTGGTAGGATTTACTGGTAGTGTATAGATCAATACAGTAATGTCTTCATGAGAGGAATTAACACACTCATTATATAGTGTTAGCAGTACTGGTACATGCTCTAAGATGTAGGAGGAATTTTCTCATGGGTGAGATATTTTTGGTATATATGGACTATTAGTTCCCCATGTGGATATTTTCCCAGTAGGACCAAAACCTTCGACAGAGGATGTGTTTCAATTATCTGTAGACTTTAATATGTTAGTGGTTTTATATGCTGGGAAAATGGAAATACATTTTTGATTCATAGACTCAAAAGACATAGACAACTGTAGCATATGATTCTTGTGATGAGTTGGAGGTAATATCCCTCTTTGAAGACATGCATCTATATGTTCTGATGTCTCCTAGTATAACAGCTCTGAATTTGACATATGTTTTTCCTGTTCTTTTAGAATGGATTAAGACATCGAACTTATCAGATCTTGAGAGATTAGTTCTAAGAGATAGCTTCTATAGTGGGGAGACACCATCAAGATGGTCTGTTGGTTATTCCAATTATCTTTTTATTATGTCCATGTATGGGTTCCTGTGGGCTTGTGTGATGTGATGATGAAGAGTTTCATGATTCTAGATGGACATTTCATCTTTATTAAAGAAATATGTATTGTGATCTATATAGAAAGTACCAGTGGTTAGGAATAAATAATAATGTTGGAAGCTATGTTGTGAAATGTTTCACGTGTCAGTAGGTGAAACCACAGAATCCGATGTCATCTATGATTTTTCATCATTCTCCGATTCCCTAATGGAAGTTGGATGATGTCACTATATATTTTTGGATAGGATTTCCCAGAAAAACCCATAAGAATTCTGTTTTATGGGTGATTGTAGGTTGACTGAAGAAGGTAGCCCACTACATTCTTATCAAGGAGACCTTCACTGTTTATTTTATCGGTAGTCTTTACATGTGCATTATATGTCAGTGACACCGTGTTATGTGGAGTATCATTTTATATAGATATCTGTGTTTCACATCACAATTCTAGAATGGTATTTATCAGGATCTTGGATCAGAGGTTCTTTTTAGTCCATCAGATCATACTCATACTAACAGTCAATCTGAGGGGACAATTTAGGTTCTTGAGTATATGTTATAGGACTATGTTATGAATTTTTTTGGTTTGTGGGATATGCATATGGAACTCATGGGATTTAAATTTGATAACATCTACAATATGTCAATCAGGATGACACCTTTGGAGGATTGAATGGAAATTCATTTCATTCAACTCTTTTTCTGTTAGAGGTTGGTGAGTTATCACTTGTTGGGAGGAGTCTCACGTAGGAGACATCTAAGCTGGTTCAGTTGATTAGGAATTATTTTTTGACCACATAGAGTAAGAAAAAAATATTTGATGACCTATATATTTCATTTGTTCTCATAATGTTTTCCATTTGTTGTTTCCTTTGATGGGTAAATGTCATATAAAGAAATAGGAAAGAAAAACCCATGTTTTCGATGCCATTTGAGATAGTGGACAGGGTCTGTCCAATGGCATACTAATTAACCATTCCATAGTGCTACAATTCCATGCACAACATGTTTTACATGTCAAATATTTGGATATATTATCTAGACCCTTATCACATTATAGGCATAGAAGACATCTATCTTTGTTTTGACTCATTCTTTAAGGAGCATCCGATATGAATTTGAACCATAGTGTGGAGTATCTCTAAGGAAGGGATATTCCTTTGGTTCAATTTTTGTGGAAGAATGTTCTAGTTTGGGAGGAAAACTGTAAGATGAAAATTGATATGCAATTACAATTTCCAAACATATTCACTGAGACAAGACAATTATTTTGGGACAAACTCAAGGATGAGATATTAAATGGTGTAGAGTTGGTATGATCCCTCTTTTTCACGTACATCTGTTGGTGATTAATTAAATTCAATGTGAATTATGTTGGAATACATGGAAGAATAAGAGTGAATACATGAAAATATGGAAAATCCTTTAGAGGTTCTGGTTCATGAATCCCTACCTCTTCACAAATGGCAGGTACTCATGAAGCTCGTCGACAATGAAGTCTGGTACATGAACCCTTGAAGATGTGGTTGTGTTTCTCTGTGACTTTGAAATCCATTTTTGACCATGAAAACAAATAATTGTATTTATTTGTGAGTCCAATAGAGCCACACACATTCACAAAGCCTGCAAATTCTTCGAGAACTACTTCCAATGTTCATGAAATTCCATTCCAACAAATACCCCTTCATTTCTCCATTTAAACAATGGTATCCTGGCCTAGAAACTTCCTAATTGATCCTAATTCACGAACCTCTCTTGCGACACTAACCATACCAAAAATTGAATGTTCATGGTATGCCAAATTCACAAAAACCTTTTTAACGTGCTCTCAAAATCATCACCCCTATGGGGGGACGCCTTTCGTGAAGGAATATTACCTTTGTGAAGGAATAAGGCCTTACGAGTCACTTGAGGCTTCGTCAAGATTTTAGCTTTCACAAATAATTCATCTCAGGGACAATGACAATATCATGAGTCAAGATTATCATCCTTCACAAAACCCAATCCTTCAAAAATCCCTTAACCATAAAAAATCCCCTGACCTCCCCAATGCACATTAGATTCATGAAGCACCTATCTATGAGTCCATAAGACTCACAAATCCTCTCTTCTGGCCATCCCCATGCTTCATCACTTCTATTGTTACCTCTTAATCAAGTTTGAGTTCCTAGAACACCCACACACATACTGGATTGGATCATCCAAACACAAAGTCCCGATGTGACCTATGAAACCCATTCATGTGTCCCAATACACATCAAACGAGGCCCAAGACTCCAACCTACCATTGTCATCTCATCATAGGTATATTAATTCCCTATTTATTCATAGAAACAACATTATTACGTAGAACTAATGATTTTCCACTTCACCCCATAATCATTACCTAACATTTCCAATTATATTATCCTCCCATATACACAATAGTTATGGTCATGTAAGCCTGAGGTGTGAGAAATGTGTCTCCAATGTCTGAGATTCATCACATAAAACTACCCATTCCCAACATCCTCCACACATGACTCTAAACTGTGGAATTACCATGTGCAATAATCACTCGATGCTCCATGTTTGAGAGGCATGGGGTGATCTCCACAATGTCCACCATCATAAGGAATGAGATCCTCCTAAAACAGAATGAGATCATCCCCATATGGAATGGCATCCTTTTTAGGTAGCATCCATGAATAATCACAACACCATCTCTTTTGGAATCTTCATTTGTGGCAAGAGCCCCATGCTTACTGTTTCCTCCAATTTTTTAACACAGTGCAAGACTCTCAGGGGTTTTTAGGTTAGTAACGACCGTAAAACCAACACTAAATCCTCTATGGGACTTCTCTATAAGATATGTGCCCCAACATATACTCCAATGGGAATCTCCAATGCCTAATCCCCAACAACCATCCATGGTCATCCTATGGGCCTCATTCATGTGTATTCACTAAACACATGCTCATATGGGACTCACCCTCAAGTATAAGTCCAAGGAAATTTCTAACTATGTGGGATTTGGTGTAACATCCCAGGTATATAAAGAATATTAATTTTTCATATTTATTAATATTTTTGAAATAAAATATTAATATTACTTTAAAGGGTACGCTATGTTCGATGGCATACCCAATACACAACAATGAGTTTCTTTGAAATCTTACGTTGCACTTTAATAATAAAATAATATTATTTTAAATGGTAGTTAACACATAGTTATTGTAATGGCGGGAATGAACAGAACTAACTACAAAATGATTATATATGTTTACCAAATATTGTTAATTTTATCCAATAAATGTTAGAGGATTAAAATGATAATGAATCCAATTTTAACCGTAAATATTCTAATATTCTTTAAAAGGCCGATTAACAGCCTTTTGATGGAGAACCCTTTTTAAATGAAATTTTTGAAAATTTTATATGTTATATTGGACCAAATAAAATCCTTCTTTAGAATTGGGACATCAAAAGTTACTTTGTGTAAATTTCTATTATTTTTCCGATAAAGATCATTTTTAGTGAAAATGTTGTATTTTAATTCAAAACTGCCTTTTAATCTGTTTTATTTATATGGATAGGTTATCTTTTTAATTGGGTTTAAATTGTAGTTAGAATATATTTTTACCATTTAATCCAATGGTGGTCATTGTAATTAATTTCACATTGAAATTGTACTTAAACTAGTGTCAATCTTTTGATATATTTTGTTTCTTAAAAACACGCTATTTGTTTTGACAACGTGAATTAATTATTAAATTAATTAATGAAACGTATATGTTTTGAATTTTGTAAAATAGACATAATTTTTGAATTTGGAATATCAAATATAGCTTAGGGTGAATATTTGGTATTTTTCTAAAAAAACTTCAATTTTTGATGAATAGTGAAACCACTAACTGGTAGTTAAAAAACTGATTTTTCTTTTAAATGAAAATTTACCACCTATGTTATTTGAATTTCAAAAATCCGATATACATGTTATTCAATAGGATGTAAACTATGGTTCAATGGGATGAAAATAATTTATGGTGAATAGTAACTTTTAAGTTTTATTAATAGCGATTAAAGGTAATTAGTGTAATTTAAGGTAAAGATAATGTTATAATAATATAAAATGACCTTGACACATGTCCTAACCTTATTGGATGAGTCATGTCCGACCAAGAAAATCCATGGGTCAACTTGGGGTCCCCATGGAGCCACGTGGGTAGGAAAATGACATTAATAACTTTTTGTTTAAATTTAAAATAAAAATGTCACAGACATGTATTGTTTTACTAAATCAATTTTTACATGGGGTTATACAAGTCATATATTTGACTATAAATATTCATTGGAAAGTTAAAAAGATTTCATACATCATAGTAGTTGTTTTATAATTTTTATACATTAAATAAATTAATTTATTTATGACACCATGATGATGCAGCGATTACCTCATTAACGAACGATTTAAATAAAATGAAAGGATAATGTAAAATATAAGATATAAACTTGTCTAAAACCTATTTGATGGGTGGATTTCTAACCCTTATCACCTTATCCAAGAAATATATAACTTTGGGACCTTTGATATCTGAAAACCATTTTATAATAAAGTAAATTTTCAAGACTTTCCAAGAGTGCCCTTCCTCCCTCTTATAAAAGGCCCCCACCTCTACCTCCTTACCCACACCACTCAGGCCCTTGGATTGCCCAACCTCTGATCATATTGTCTCTCCAAATCCCTCTTTTACTCCTAGAAGCCTCACTTTGGGCAGAAGGCTTTCCAAGGAAGCCTTTGAGCTCAAATCAAAAAGAGTTTTCCGATTTGAAGGTAATGTCTTCTCTTATGTTCTTTTGTTTTATTTTGCTTCTCCAACCCCCTAAAGTCTTTTTATTCCTTCCTATTGTAATGACAATAGTATCATAAATTAACTAGGATGCTGTTATGAGGAGTATTATAGCTACTATCATACACACCTCTATATAATGGTTAAAGAACATACTGTTTCTGTGGGTGGAGAATTACTGCCTCATGAAATGATGATTGTTCAATCTTCTTTTAACACCTCGCATGGTGGCCATTAAGATGTCACTGTATTTATATATGATATATAAATTATGTTTATATATAAATTATTCTTCTGTATTTTTCATTTATTCCATACCTTTATGGTTTCCATAATATGTAAATGCGATAATTTTATTTTAGGAAGTGCGGACTACCGCCCCCTCAAAGTGATTTGAATAGTTAATACCATATGTAGGATGTATAAAGGATGGATTTAATGATGTTATATATTATATTATACTATAATTATAATATACCTATGTATAATTATTTTTAATTCCATTAAAGTATGAAATATAAATGAAAGTAGCGTTCATGCGTACGCACGGCTTACTGTCTCCATGAACGGTACATTTCATTTCTTATCTCCAAATGTTATATACTATTATAAGTACATATATATATTGGATATATATGTCATATATTACATCTAAATGATGGATATCATTCTGGAATCATAATATATATATCTATCATTTAGTTTTAAATCCATTAATATGACAAAGAAATGAATGTAGTGTTCATGCGTTCGTATGGCCTACCGTCTCCATGAACGGTGCATTTCATTTTTTTTTCTCCAAATGTTATGGAATAGTATAAAATTAATATATACTGTATATATATGATATTTAAATCATTAATACTATTCTGGAGATGATTTAACTATAACTACATGGAAAATTATTTTCCAACAAGTTCAATTTTTACTCATATACCGAACATCGACAAAAACGTTTGATATGAACTCACATTATTAACCAATTATTATAACATTATAATATGTGATATGAACTGAATAATAATATTTAAATGAGGTCCTTAAGAAATTATAAATTGGGAAAAGATTATTATTCAGGAATATAAAGAAACGAACATGGGAAGTTGGACTTGAGGTAAGGGATCCTATCACTCTCTTTCTTTTTAAGTACTCTCTTTTAGGTCACTTATTTTAAGCTCTGATTTATTATGCTGCGGGTTGTTATTTTATATTAATATTACTAGAATTTTTATTTTAATATTATTAGAGACCCTATTTGATCACATCAATCCATTTTTGGAAGTTTTAAGTGCCGCCATTAGGCTGCCGAAATTTCGTAAGGGATGTTTTTTATCCCACTTTGTGTTCCCGTGAGATTCATGCTACATTTGCCACTATTTACTTTCTTTTGGGGTATGTTGTAAAGACCCGTAAAATTCAAGGGAAATTTTTTCTTAATTTTCTTTAGAATTTTACAAGAGCGCGGTTTCAGACGGCACCTGATTCCGAGGCCCAGAGTGCCCGGAATTAATTTCCGAAGTTTGGCTCAGGTACGTTCAGGGAACGAACGAGCGGGAATTCCTAACTTTTGATCCGGTGCTCGGAATTGAAATCCGAGGGCACCGATGAACTCGCAGCGCCGATATTCGCTTAAAGAGACCTTTTCGGAAGTTGCGTTTGTTGCGGGTTGAAAGTTAGTTTTGGGGTTTTTAGATTAAGTTAAATAAAATTTTTGAAATACAAAATTTATTTAAACTTGTGGGTTAACTTCTCCCAAAGGAAGTTAGGGGTGGGACCCACACCCAATTAACCTCCTTTGAGAGGATTAAGTGTGGTGGGGCCCACACGAACCCTAAAATTTTCAAGTTCCCTAACTCCCCTCTCTCCCTCTTAAAGGCTTGTCAACTTAACTTCTATTTAATTATACAACTCATGTATATTAAATAAGTGAGTTTAATTTTGGAGTTATCCATTTTAAATTTCAAACCTTTGAAATTATTTGTTAAGTTTGTGATTAAATTAAGCTCTTCTCTCTTTTGTTGGGTTAGAACTCTTTATCCAACTTGAGAGTTTTTGAGAGCTCCTCCTCTTCCTTCTTCATGTTCCGACGAAGAACGCTCAAGCTCCGACGAAGAACGCCGCACCACCCTTCTTCATCTACCGTGTCAACGAAAGGGAACACCACTTCTTCCTCGGACAACCTTCGTCGGCGTACAAGGTTTCGCCAACGACGTGTCTCTTCGGACGCATCTCTTCGTCATCAGATTTGACGAACGACGACCGCGACGCCCGACCTCCGCGACGTTGTCTTCCGCGGGACGTTGACAAATCTTCGAACCTATACCCGAGGTAGGGGTTGTTGTATTTTTGGTTATTTAATTATCCTTGTTCGTGGTTCATGCATGATTAACGTAAGGATTTTTAAGTTGTGTTATTGTTTAACGTGAGGGGGTCGGACCGCATGAACACGGCCGAACCCCTCCATCGTTCTTGTTGAATTACCTTGCGGGTGGTAACAAGGTGGCGTGGTGCCGTCGCACCACGCGTTTAAAACGTACAATTATATTACGCGACGCCGTCGCGCCGCGCCATGGAAGAATCATCAAGAACGCGACGCCGTCGCGCCGCGTTGAAGGAAATCAAGGTGCGGCGGAGGGGCGCGGTGCCGTCGCACCGCGCCAGACGACGAACACCGCGGCCGGTTCCGGGCCGCGGCGGGATGAGAAGACCGGCGGCCGGGCCGCCGGTGTCGGAAGCCGAAGAGGGGACCGGATTTTCCGGTCCCGTTGGAGAAAACCGGTCGGCCAGCTGGCCGGCCGGATGGCAATAAACCGGGGGAAATTAATCCCCCGGCCATCTCACAAAACCCCCCTCTTTATGAGGGGGGCGGTTTCCTTGTGGGGGGCAGGAGGCCCCCCGTTTCCTGCCAATCAAGCCCCCCACGTGGGGGGGCAGTTTTGCAATCAGGCGCGGCTAAAAAGCCGCGCCGCCTCTCAATCAAGCGGGGGGCTTTGCCCCCCCGCGTGCTGCCTCCGTGCGGCGCCAGACCGCCGCGGCCACCGCGCCGCCGCGCCGCCGGCCGGCCGGGCCGGGTCGGACCCGGGTCGGGTCGGACCCGGGTCGGCCCGGACCCGTACCCCCCGTTTCGAATCAGATTCGGTCTTTTGGCCATAACTTGAGCCACGGACCTCCGATCGACGAATCGTCTGCGGCAACACGATCCTTGGATCGAGACGGTCGTTTCGGTATATCTCACTCAAGGTTTCGGATTACTTTGAGTTCGGCCGGGTTGGTTCGTTCACGAAACCAACCGGGCCTTCAGAGCGGAAACGCTCATATCTTGAGCTACGGACGTCCGATTGACGTGTCGTCAGCTGTGTTGTGTTCCTCTTAGTGAGACGGATCTTTTGGCATACTCCGACCGAGGTTTGGACGTAGGTGGAGTACGGTCGGGTTGGTTTTGCCTTAAAACCCAACCGGGCCCCGGGGACGAAAATGCCAACAACTCTCAGACCGGGCGTCCGATCGACGCGCCGTCTGTTGCGTTGAGTTCCTGTTGACGATATGGAACTTTTGGATACATCAACACTGGACTTTGTGACAGTTGATGTATCAGCCTCTCGGCTCGTGGAGCGGACCCTCCGAACGAGCTTGCTGTGTGCGGGAACTCTAGTGCTGGCTGCGACTGTTACTGCTACTGCTACTGCTACTGTGACTGCGACGACGACAGTACAGAGATCCTGTGTGGATTCGACGACGACGACTTCAGCACTCAGCGATCCTACGTGGATCAGTGCTACAGGTCCTGTGTGGGCCCGATCCTGTGTGGGTCCGATCCTGTGTGGGTCCTTGCGCTTAGCGGTCCTGTGTGAACCAGCGCCTACAGGTCCTATGTGGGCCCGATCCTGTGTGGGTCTTTTGCGGGGGTTAGTTACCTATCGATCCTTCATGGGTCCGATGACTTAGATGGATCAGAGATCATCTTTATCGTCTTTCGAAGATGTATACCTGTGTGAGCTGAATCCTATTGCTTTCCTGTGTGGATTGTGTTGTGCAATCCTGTGTGGATTACGTTTTACTTTCCTGTGTGGAATACGTTACTTTCCTGTGTGGACTGAGTTGTACTTGGGCTCGGAGGTTGGAGCGTATTTGAAATTGATGACTTAGGTATATGTATGGGCATATACCTAAGAAGTGTCGGTTGTTACTTCGTGATTGTACCTTTCTTCGTGGTTTATCCTTTGTGGATTTGAGAGACCTTCAGGGGTCTCGGGGTCCCTACTGAGTAGCTTATACTCACCCCTGCACGGGCTTGCCCGCACTACATTGTGTTGGTTGCAGATGACGGACAGCGTTGCCCTTAGTTGAGGCTTGCAGAGCGGGACGGTACCCGGAGGTGGACCACTGGGCGGGAGGTGCACGGAGCGGACGGCGGGACCTGTGGAGCAGAGGAGCTATCTGTACCCACCCTTTAGGTGGGATTTCCAGTGGACAGCTCGGTGTAGCGGCTTTTACTTTTCAGTTGTTGTTTTCCCTTTCGAGTTGTACTTTACTTTCAGTTTGGGTTTGTATACTGGCCCATTTACTTTTCCGCACTTTCAGTTGTACACTGCTTTTGCTTAGTGTTTACTTTCCACTTGCTTACTCTATGGTGTTCGTTTACTTTTCAAAGGCAATGCCTTCCCTTTTTACCGGGATTTACGCCTTGGTGCTAGTCGCCAGCCCC
The DNA here is from genome assembly GCA_963277665.1 of Viscum album. Classification (NCBI taxonomy): domain Eukaryota; kingdom Viridiplantae; phylum Streptophyta; class Magnoliopsida; order Santalales; family Viscaceae; genus Viscum; species Viscum album. The sequence continues at coordinate 577,446,039 of OY728120.1, forward strand.
TGGCCTATGGAAGGCGGGCTTGGGGTAGTCACGGCACGGACCCCGAGGGCGGGTCGTGACAAATTGGTATCAGAGGAGTTCGGTTCTACCGCGAACTCTGATCTTTTCTATGAGAAGCAATAATGTTTAGCGTATTGAGTGTGGTTATCAGTCCAGGGAGTCCAGTGTTGGTGCGGCGGCCGACGTATCCGTACACCAGGACCCTGACTTCTGATTTCCGACTTAATGCACGAAAACATTGATTGCATGTGTGTTTCAAAGTTTTCTTTGTGATTACTTATATCAGCTCCCCAGGTATACTGTTCAGACCGTGGCGCACCTGTTTCCTTTTCAGGATGGCCCCACGACGGCAGCCAGCTAGGGTTCCGAGAGTCGAGCGTGACGACAGCCCACTGAGCGACGAGGCCTCGGTGCAGGGCCCTTTTTCAGCAGTGGCACCGGCGGTAGCACTACCCGTCGAGCCCCAGATGCTTCCAGCAGCAGCCGCTGACGATGCACGTCGCCTCAGCGCACTGCATGAGTTTCAGCGCCAGCGACCGCCCAGGTTTCGCGGGGAGACGGATCCCCAGGCAGCAGAGGACTGGCTAGAGGTAGTGGTACGAGTGTTTAGGCTAGTGAGGACACCAGCAGACCTCATGGTGATCCTCGTTGCGAACCTACTACACACAGCAACAGGACGATGGTGGAGCTTGATGCTCCAGGTGCACGATGAGGCATCTCTACTTTGGACGGACTTTGAGAGCCTCTTCCGCTCGGAGTTCGTCCCAGCCACCCTTCGTGCGGTGCGTATCCAGGAGCTTCTACAGCTGCGGCAGGGCAGCATGACGGTCGCTCAGTACTCGGTGAGATTTACTGATCTCTCGCGCTACTCGACCGACATGGTACGGGACCCATTCTTCCGGGCCCGGACCTTCGAGCAGGGTTTGAGACACGAGATCAGGGCATCGCTGATCTCACTCAGCATACCGACTCAGACAGGAGTACTGGAGCAGGCCCTTCTGATCGAGAGCTTCCTTGCTGAGTCTACACCAGCACAGCGACCCACCGCAGGGCGGCACGTGGCAGAGTCATCTGCAGCAGGCAGTCGACGGATGACTCAGGGGTCCAGACAGACCAGACCTTCGGGCAGACGACCTCAGGACACTGGCTCAGCAGTGCGGGGCACACAACGCGGAGCCAGTCTTTCGAGAGGCAGACAGTGCTACTCGTGCGGCAGGCAGGGCCACATGGCTCGTGACTGCCCGACCCGCCGTGCCGAGGAGTAGCAGACGGTTGAGGGACCACCGAGGCAGAGGCAGAGGGTCGACTGTGGCGGTCCGCAGAGAGGAGGCGGACGAGGCAGAGGAGCTGGACGAGCAGCCGGTGGTGGGCGACGCTTTGAGGCTCTGCCACCACCACTACCAGGAGGTCCACCCCGACCACAGGGAGCTGGCGGGCAGAGACAGGCACAGCTCCAGGAAGCAGAGGCCTACGACCACGGCGCACCCGAGATTATTCGAGGTACTATCTGTGTCTATTCCACCCATGCTGCAGTTCTTATAGACATAGGAGCGAGTCATTCTTTCATAGCCGCTGCCCTTGTTCGGAGCTCGGAGATTCCGACAGAGCCGTTGGCTCGATCCTTACGGCTAGAGACTCCTACGGGAGCAGACTCGACGATTACGCACTGGTGCCGGCAGTGTGAGCTTACTCTAGGAGGCGAGAGCTTCGGCTGGGATCTTCTTGTAGCAGCGTCGAGGCCTTACGACGTCATCTTGGGCATGGATTGGCTATCTACGGTCCATGCACAGATTGACTGTTTTAGGCGCAAGGTGCGATGTGTATGCACCGACGGGAGCACGTTCACCTTCACCGGCGAGAAGGGAGCCTTAGCAGCACAGGATGGACTTCCGCGGAGGAGAGGACAGCCCATCACTCATCAGTTGGCTAGCCTTATCCTTGGAGCAGTTGACGTGCGGAGTCCTGGTTTTCCTGTAGTGGTGGATCAGTTTGCGGACGTTTTTCCCGACGATGTTCCAGGGCTACCTCCTCGCAGAGAGGTAGACTTTTATATTGACTTGTACCCCGGGAAAGCCTCGATATCCACTCCAGCATATCGGATGGCCCCCACCGAGCTTCGAGAGCTACGGGTACAGTTGGAGGACTTGCAGGGAAAGGGGTTCATCCGACCCAGTGTTTCACCCTGGGCTTCCCCGATATTGTTCGCCAAGAAGGCGGACGGGAGCTTGCGACTTTGTGTTGACTATCGTTGCCTGAACCAGGTGACAGTGAGGAACAAGTATCCGCTACCGAGGATTGACGACCTCTTCGATCAGCTCAAGGGAGCACGGTGGTTCTCGAAGATAGACCTCAGGTCAGGCTATCATCAGCTCAGAGTCAGAGACGAGGATGTGCAGAAGACGGCTTTCAGATGTCGGTATGGCCACTATGAGTTCTTGGTTATGCCTTTCGGTGTAACCAATGCTCCAGCAGTGTTCATGGCTCTCATGAACAGGATCTTTCAGCCATACCTCGATCGGTTTGTCGTGGTCTTCATCGACGACATTCTGATTTACTCTACGACAGAGGAGGAGCACGCCTATCACTTGCGAGTTGTACTAGACACACTCCGGGAGCACCAGCTTTATGGTAAGCTCTCGAAGTGCCAGTTCTGGATACGCGAGGTCCACTTCTTGGGACACGTTATCTCTGAGGCGAGAGTTGCAGTGGATCCCGCGAAGATTGAGGCTGTGTTATCTTGGGAGCCACCCAGGAGCGTGACTGAGGTTTGGAGTTTCTTGGGACTAGCTGGATACTATCGGAGATTCGTGCCAGACTTCTCTAGAGTTGCGGCATCACTCACAGCTTTGATGAAGAAGGGGAAACCCTTCGTGTGGTCAGACAGATGTCAGCAGAGCTTCCAGGAGCTGAGACAGAGATTGACTAGTGCACCCATCTTGAGGTTGCCCGAGGAGGGAGTAGGGTACGTAGTCTACTGCGATGCATCAGGGACCGGACTCGGATGTGTTCTGATGCAGGAGCAGGCCGTGATCGCCTATGGATCACATCAGTTGAGGTCGCATGAGAAGAACTACGCTACCCATGACCTGGAGCTAGCAGCAGTGGTCTTCGCTCTGAAGACATGGCGACACTATCTGATGGGCGAGCGCTTTACAGTCTTTTCTGATCATCAGAGTCTCAGGTATATCTTCTCGCAGAAGGACCTGAACCTGAGACAGCGGCGATGGCTCGAGTTCCTCCAGGACTATGACTTTGAGATAGTCTATACTCCTGGGAAGGGGAACGTAGTAGCCGATGCCCTTAGCAGGAGGACGAGCATTCATCTACTTGAGGAGGCGACGGAGCAGCTAGCCTCTTTGCAGAAATCCTTCATGGATAGAGATGGAGCAGCCTTCCTTCAGTCTCTCACAGTCACTTATCCACTACTGCAGTGAGTCAGGGAGGCACAGTGTGGGGACGCTGACTGTGAGACACGGCGTGCACAGATATCCTCGGGACAGGCACCTGATGGTTTCTCCCTTGGAGCAGAGCATGAAATCCTTTTCAGAGGACGTACCATGGTACCAGTCGCTTTGCGAGAGGAAGTGCTGAGAGAGTTTCACACTTCTCCTTTGGCGGTACATCCTGGAGTGGCGAAGATGTACCAGGACCTCAGACGACAGCACTGGTGGCTGGGCATGAAGAAGGTTGTAGCAGAGTTCGTTTCTCGATGCCTCACCTGCCAGCAGGTGAAGGCAGAGCATCAGGTACCAGCAGGCTTGGTACAGCCCTTGGAGGTTCCGGAGTGGAAGTGGGACGACATATCTATGGACTTCGTGACTGGACTTCCACGCACTTCCAGAGGTCACGACTCCATCTGGGTGATTTTTGACCGACTCACCAAGTCGGCACACTTCTTACCCATCAGAGAGCAGGGCTCAGTAGAGAGCTTGGGACGTCTTTACGTTCATGAGATTGTGTGGCTCCACGGTGTGCCATCATCTATCGTCTCCGATCGAGATGCTCGATTTACTTACCGGCTTTGGAAGGGGTTACAGGAGGCGTTCGGGACGCAGCTACGTTTAAGCACAGCCTTTCACCCTCAGACGGATGGTCACGGAGAGGACCATTCAGACTCTCGAGGACATGCTTCGCGCATGTGTCCTCGACTTTGGTCGTAGCTGGGAGGACCACCCACCCTTAGTGGAGTTCGCGTACAACAACAGCTACCACTCCACTATCGGGATGGCACCGTACGAGGCGTTGTACAGCCGACCTTGTAGACCTCCTTTGTGCTGGACAGACCCTAGGGAGTCAGCACTAGTGGGACCGGAGATGGTCCAGGCCACGACAGAGAAGGTCCAGGTCATCCAGGAGCGAATGAGGACAGCTCAGAGCCGGCAGAAGTCATACGCTGACAGGAGGCGGAGGCCACTGGAGTTCGAGGATGGCGACCACATCTTCTTGCGGGTCTCACCTCGACGTGGTATTCGGAGATTTGGCCGAGGCGGCAAGTTATCTCCGCGCTTCATCGGACCCTTCCAGAATCTCAGCAGGATTGGTGAGGTGGCTTATCGCCTGGCTCTACCACCTCAGTTGTACCGGGTGCACGACGTCTTCCACGTGTCTCAGCTGAGGAGATACGTGCACGACCCGACGCACACCATTGATCATGGGGAGCTTGACGTTGACGATGGGGCGACTTTTACGGAGGTCCCGGTGGAGATAGAGGATCGACAGGAGTGGGTCCTGCGTGGGCGATCGATTCCTCTTGTGCGCATCAGATGGAAGCACGGGAATCTCCAGGAGAGCACATGGGAGCGGGAGGCTCAGATGCGTGCTCAGTACCCTCATTTGTTTCCCTAGTTTTTGATGTATCTTTACGGGGACGTAAATCCCTGAGGTGGGAGTAATGTAAAGACCCGTAAAATTCAAGGGAAATTTTTTCTTAATTTTCTTTAGAATTTTACAAGAGCGCGGTTTCAGACGGCACCTGATTCCGAGGCCCGGAGTGCCCGAAATTAATTTCCGAAGTTTGGCTCGGGTACGTTCAGTGAACGAATGAGCGGGAATTCCTAACTTTTGATCCGGTGCTCGGAATTGAAATCCGATGGCACCAATGAACTCGCAGCGCCGATATTCGCTTAAAGAGACCTTTTCGAAAGTTGCGTTTGTTGCGGGTTGAAAGTAAGTTTTGGGGTTTTTAGATTAAGTTAAATAAAATTTGTGAAATACAAAATTTATTTAAACTTGTGGGTTAACTTCTCCCAAAGGAAGTTAGGGGTGGGACCCACACCCACTTAACCTCCTTTGAGAAGATTAAGTTTGGTGGGGCCCACACGAACCCTAAACTTTTCAAGTTTGCTAACTCCCCTCTCTCCCTCTTAAAGGCTTGTCAACTTAACTTCTATTTAATTATACAACTCATGTATATTAAATAAGTGAGTTTAATTTTGGAGTTATCCATTTTGAATTTCAAACCTTTGAAATTCTTTGTTAAGTTTGTGATTAAATTAAGCTCTTCTCTCTTTTGTTGGGTTAGAACTCTTTAGCCAACTTGAGAGTTTTTGAGAGCTCCTCCTCTTCCTTCTTCAAGTTCCGACAAAGAACGCTCAAGCTCCGACGAAGAACGCCGCACCACCCTTCTTCGTCTACCGTGTCAACGAAAGGGAACGCCACTTCTTCCTCGAACAACCTTCGTCGGCGTACAAGGTTTCGCCAACGACGTGTCTCTTCGGACACATCTCTTCGTCATCGGATTTGACGAACGACGACCGAGACGCCCGACCTCCGCGACGTTGTCTTCCGTGGGACGTTGAAAAATCTTCGAACCTATACCCGAGGTAGGGGTTTTTGTATTTTTGGTTATTTAATTATCCTTGTTCGTGGTTCATGCATGATTAACGTAAGGATTTTTAAGTTGTGTTATTGTTTAACGTGAGGGGGCCGGACCGCATGAACACGGCCGAAACCCTCCATCGTTCTTGTTGAATTACCTTGCGGGTGGGAATAAGGTGGCGTGGTGTCGTCGCACCACGCGTTTAAAATGTTCAATTATATTACGCGACGCCGTCGCGCCGTGCCATGGAAGAATCATCAAGAAATTGACGCCGTCGCGCCGCGTTGAAGGAAATCAAGGTGCGGCGGAGGGGCGCGGTGCCGTCGCACCGCGCCGGACGACGAACACTGCGGCCGGTTCCGGGCCGCGGCGGGATGAGAAGACCGGCGGCCGGGCCGCCGGTGTCGGAAGCCGAAGAGGGGACCGGATTTTCCGGTCCCGTTGGAGAAAACCGGCCGGCCAGCTGGCCGGCCGGATGGAAATAAACCGGGGGAAATTAATCCCCCGGCCAGCTCACAAAACCCCCCTCTTTATGAGGGGGGCAGTTTCCTTGTGGGGGGCAGGAGGCCCCCCGTTTCCTGCCAATCAAGCCCCCCACGTGGGGGGGCGGTTTTGCAATCAGGCGCGGCTAAAAAGCCGCGCCGCCTCTCAATCAAGCGGGGGGCTTTGCCCCCCCCGCGTGCTGCCTCCGTGCGGCGCCAGACCGCCGCGGCCACCACGCCACCGGCCGGCCGGGCCGGGTCGGACCCGGGTCGGGTCGACCCGGTTCGGGTCGACCCAGGGGGGGTCGGGCCGGGTCGGCCTGGACCCGTACCCCCCGTTTCAAATCAGATTCGGTATTTTGGCCATAACTTGAGCCACGGACCTCCGATCGACGAACCGTCTGCGGCAACGCGATCCTTGGATCGCGACGGTCGTTTCGGTATATCGCACTCAAGGTTTCGGATTACTTTGAGTTCGGCCGGGTTGGTTCGTTCACGAAACCAACCGGGCCTTCAGAGCGGAAACGCTCATATCTTGAGCTACGGACGTCCGATTGACGTGCCGTCAGCTGTGTTGTGTTCCTCTTAGTGAGACGGATCTTTTGGCATACTCCGCCCGAGGTTTGGACGCTGGTGGAGTACGGTCGGGTTGGTTTTCCCTTAAAAACCAACCGGGCCCCGGGGACGAAAATGCCAAAAACTCTCAGACCGGGCGTCCGATCGACGCGCCGTCTGTTGCATTGAGTTCCTGTTGACGATACGGAACTTTTGGCTACATCAACACTGGACTTTGTGACAGTTGATGTATCAGCCTCTCGGCTCGTGGAACAGACCCTCCGAACGAGCTTGCTGTGTGCGGGAACTCTAGTGCTGGCTGCGACTGTTACTGCTACTGCTACTGTGACTACGACGACGACAGTACAGAGATCCTGTGTGGATTCGACGACGACGACTTCAGCACTCAGCGATCCTACGTGGATCAGTGCTACAGGTCCTGTGTGGGCCCGATCCTGTGTGGGTCCGATCCTGTGTGGGTCCTTGCGCTCAGCGGTCCTGTGTGAACCGGCGCCTACAGGTCCTATGTGAGCCCGATCCTGTGTGGGTCTTTTGCGGGGGTTAGTTATCTATCGATCCTTCGTGGGTCCGACGACTTAGATGGATCAGAGATCATCTTTATCGTCTTTCGAAGATGTATACCTCTGTGAGCTGAATCCTGTTGCTTTCCTGTGTGGATTGTGTTGTGCAATCCTGTGTGGATTACGATTTACTTTCCTGTGTGGAATACGTTACTTTCCTGTGTGGACTGAGTTGTACTTGGGCTCGGAGGTTGGAGCGTATTTGAAATTGATGACTTAGGTATATGTATGGGCATATACCTAAGCAGTGTCGGTTGTTACTTCATGATTGTACCTTTCTTCGTGGTTTATCCTTTGTGGTTTTGAGAGACCTTCAGGGGTCTCGGGGTCCCTACTGAGTAGCTTATACTCACCCCTGCACGGGCTTGCCCGCACTACGTTGTGTTGGTTGCAGACGACGGACAGCGTTGACCTTAGCTGAGGCTTGCAGAGCGGGACGGTACCCGGAGGTGGACCACTGGGCGGGACGTGCACGGAGCGGACGATGGGACCCGTGGAGCAGAGGAGCTATCTGTACCCACCCTTCAGGTGGGATTTCCAGTGGACAGCTCGGTGTAGCGGCTTTTACTTTTCAGTTGCTGTTTTCCCTTTCGAGTTGTACTTTACTTTCAGTTTGGGTTTGTATACTGGCCCATTTACTTTTCCTCACTTTCAGTTGTACACTACTTTTGCTTAGTGTTTACTTTCCGCTTGCTTACTCTGTGGTGTTCGTTTACTTTTCAAAGGCAATGCCTTCCCTTTTTACCGGGATTTACGCCTTGGTGCTAGTCGCCAGCCCCTGGCCTATGGAAGGCGGGCTTGGGGTAGTCACGGCACGGATCCCGAAGGCGGGTCGTGACATATGTAATGCCCATGATTTTATTATTTTTGTAATATACATTATTTTATGGGTATTTACATCTTTATTTTATGACCCTTCTTTCATGGGGTGTACGTTTCAAAATGTTACCGAAATCGGTAAGGTAACCTTTCACCCTCCACTTTTTAAAAGATTTATTTTTGTTAGGTCCATTAATTTACATATTATTATGTTTGGATATGTTCTTGAAATACTTATTGCTATAAATGTTATTTCCAAGTGATGAGATACCCTTTTTATCTATCATCAACTTATTTTATGAATTTTAAAGTGACGTCATTAAGCTGTCAAATTTCTGTAAGGGAACTTATTAACCCAATTTCAATTCTTTGGGTTAAACCTCTACTTCTTGAATATGTCATGTTATGAATATCTATGGATGACCTATGATTGTTTTACACTGAATATCCTCTTATATTGGGTGTATTTATATTTGTTACACATATTTATGTAATGGATTTATCCGTAATCTAAGGATACTGACTTTTTAAGGGACTTCGTCACAATCTCCTTTCATTGAGGCATATTTTTTTATAAAAAAATAATTTATTTTATACTCTATATAAACACCTTTTACTTTTAATTTCATTCAAATGGAATATTTTTTTACGAAGCATTTTACTAAACGATAAAAAGGAATGTTTCTTTTAACGTACACAGTGACAATGACCTTTTCCGCCGCCATGAGTACTAGTTGACCTTTGGCTTCCTTAACAAACCATAATGTTTAAAAAAACAAAACACCATATAATATTTTATGTATTTTGCTATTGAAAATGGTTTTGATAATGGATTTTTTATGTCAATATATTTATGTGATATAATGTGATTGAAATGTGGAAATGTTTTCTTTCCATTATATTTGTTTTATGTATTATGATTTTGTAATGGTACTTGGACATTTGACGGGTGGTTACGTGATAAACCATATGACAGGTGGTGCCGTGAATACCAGGACAGGTGGTTACATTATAACCTCTAATGCATTGGGTATGGAAGTTGGCCGTATGACTATTACATTTAGTGATATGTGTGGAAGTCGACCGTATGGTTATTCCATTTAAGTATGTTTATGTCCCAAGTTACCTTTATATGATATGTGTTCTTTATATGGGTTTTATGGTAATATTTTGGTTACAAAAGGGTATGTACTGATTTTTTATTCAGTGAATTGTATTTACGACTTCATAAAGGTGAAATGTATTACTTTGATAAAGTATTCTTGGTTTACTTGTTGTTTTGAAAAACTAACAGTTTTCCTTCTTTGTGTATCCTTTACTATGCTTTTTATGCTCATCCCAGGTTTTTTGAAATGTTTTTCACAGGACATAATATGTAATAGGGTCAAGGATGGGATCAAGGAAAAGTCATGGTGTCTTAAACATGGAACTAGACATGACTCTTTTTTTTCAAGAGTCCATGTTTTGTAAAATGAAAAAAAGGGAAACTATGTAGAATTTTCTACTTTGTAATCTTTTGAGATGTAATAGTTATGTCTTAATTATCTAAAACACTAAACCGGAAAAGATCCTCAATGTGAAGTATTCAATTTATTTCAATGTTAAGTAATGTTTTAAGGCTGGGTCCTTATAGTTGGTATCAAAGGTCAGTTTAGATAACTTTAGAGGTTAGGGTATTTTTTAAGCATAAGTGACATTACCATAATGGTTAGGATTTCAGAAAGAGTCATAGTTTTTAGATAAATTGAATGAGTAAGTATATCTTAGTGTTTATCTTCCTCATTAATACATGATGATTTTGTTGATATACTCACACTGACATTTTTTGTTTTAGTAAATTGATGGATCTTGCAGGCACCAAGGTGACAAAGGGTTTAAAGGAAACTGTGGTGGTTCTTTGATTACGAGACTAGATGAAATGGGGGATTCAAGGAGGAATCTCATGGTTATTCTAAACCACCTATCAAAGAGTAATGATTAACCACTTTAACCTTGGTGAGTTCTCTGATGCATCATGTATGAGAGAACCAACTCTATGTGGAAGTTCAGGTAATAACTATAATGGTAACCATTAGGGTTTATATGATCCTTACATTTGAGGTAATTATGGGTTACTATATGTCATGATGCAAAATGAAAGGAAAAATAAAAACTTGAAGTTAATTATTTTATGGTTATTTTTGATGATTTTATCTCTTTTGGGGGAATGTTTTGATAATTATATAGTTTTGGAAAAAGGATAACACCCAGACCGTGTGACAACCCGTCGCGTCAGACAAAGCTGTGGGAATCAAACCCACAACCAAAGTGCGACTGGTATTTACTGCCTACCACTGGACTACGTGAAGTCCCTGGTTAGTTTGACAAATTCTTTTTAGTTATATAATTTTATTAATCAAGAATAAGTTGATTTTGGGTTATCCAAGAAAATATTAACCTATCATGGAGGATATATGATTAGGTTAATTATTTTTCAATATGAGACTTTAAGAGAAACTAATGTTATTTGGAGATAAATACCATGGAATACTACGTGATTAAATCCTTCAAATATTTGGGTTTCAATCTTAGTGTGGTTTACTTTGAATAATTTTATGGACAAATTGTTTATCAAATGGTCTTCGTTGAACTTTGGGTTTTTTTGGACAAATTTTGGAGATTAAGAATAGATTTTCTTTTTATAAAGGATTATCCTTTGGTGGATTATCTGATCTTGTTCTAACAATTTTGGCATTGGTTATGGTCTAAATACATGGGGAATGTATAGTTCTATTTTGTGTATTAGGTGATTATCTAGAAGTTGATTATAACGCTCTTAATGTGAACAAGTCATCCTAAATACTCGTCTTTTGGAGGAAAAATGAGTTTTGGTAAAAAAATATAGTAAGAGATGAAAGTCTAAAAGATAAGAAATTATGTTTCCTTGTCATTTATTTAAGCTTATAAATAAATTATTCAACGAAAATTAACTTAAAACTAAATGTTTTTTTGTAAACTTTTCTTACTGGGGAATCAAATACGGTTTAACCCATCACAAGTTTGTGATTTTCTAGTGGTTAACTTTCTCCTAAACATGTTTCTATCACTCTCCATAAAAACACAACCCTTTGAGTTTTTCTTCCATATCCATGTTTTCTTGGAATTTTACATGTTGTCTCGGGTGACCTTGGTACTTTTCTTTCTTTATTTTAAATTAATAGTTTAATTTACTCCTTTTCTGATGTCAGGCTTTCAATGAAGTTTCCAAGCCCAATTTTAAAATTGTGAGGATGTTATTCCCAAAAGATAGGAAGGATCTAAGATCCCAGGTAAATAAAGAATAATATGTTTTCATATTTATTAATATTTGTGAAATAAAATATTAATTTTACTTTAAAGGGAATTCTATGCTCGATGGCGTACCCAATACGCAACAACGAGTTTCTTTGAAATCTTACATTGCTCTCTAATAATAAATTAATATTATTTTAAATGGTAGTTAACGCCATGCCATTGTAATGGAGGGAATGAACAGAACTAACTACAAAATGATTATATATGTTTGTCAAATAATTTTACTTCTATCCAATAAATGTTAGAGGCTTAAAATGCGAATGAAACCAATTTTAAGCGTAAATATTCTAATATTATTTAAAAGGTAGATTAACCTCTTTTTGATGATGAACCATTTTTAAATGAACTTTATGACAATTATATATGTTATATTGGACCAAATAAAATCATTGTTTAGAATTAGGACAAAAAAATTTACTTTCTGTAAATTTTTGTTATTTTTCTGAAAAAGATCATTTGTAGTGAAAATGTTGTATTTTAATTCAAAACCAGCTACTAATATGATTTATTTATATGGATATATTATCTTTTTAATTGGTTTTAAAGTGTAGTTAGAATATATTTTTACCATTTAATCCAATGGTGATCATTGGAATTAATTTCACTTTGAAACTGTACTTAAACTAGTGTCAATCATTTGATATATTTTGTTTCATAAAAACACGCTATTTTTTTGACAAGGGGAATTAATTATTAAATTTGTTAATGAAACTTATATTTTTTTAATTTTATAAAATAGACATAATTTTTGAATTCGGAATATCAAATATAGCTTAGGGTGAATTTTTGGTATTTTTCTGAAAAATCTTCAATTTTTGATGAATAGTGAAACCACTAAGTGCTAGTTAAAAAACTGATTTTTCGTTTAAATGAAAATTTACCACCTATGTGATTTGAATTTAAAAAATCCAACATACATGGTTTTCATTAGGATATAAAATTTGGTTCAATGGGATGAAAATAATTTTTGGTGAATAGTAACTTTTAAGTTTTATTAATCACGATTAAAGGTAATTAGTGTAATTTAAGGTAAGGATAATGTTATAATAATATGAAATGACATTGACACATGTACTAACCTTATTGGATGATTCATGGACGACCAAGACAATCCATGGGTCAACTTGGGTACCCCATGGAGCAACTTGGGTAAGAAAATGAAATTAATAACTTTTTATTTAAAGTTAAAATAAAAATGTCACAAACATGTATTGTTTTACTAAATCAACATTTACATGGGGTTATACAAGTCATATTTTTGACTATAAATATTCATTGGAAATATAAAAAGATTTCATACAACATAGTATTTGTTTTACAATTTTTTGACCTTAAATAAATTAATTTATTTATGACGCAATGATGTTGCAGCGATTACCTCATTAATGAACGATTTAAATAAAATGAAAATATAATCTAAAATTTAAGACATAAACTTCTCAAAAACCTATTGGATGGTTGTATTTATAAAACTTATCTTTTTATCCTCTAAATATATAAATTTGGGACCTTTGATATCCGAAAATCATTTTATAATAAAGTAACTTTTCAAGACTTTCCAAGAGTGCCCCTCCTCCATCTTATAGAAGGCCCCCACCTCTACCTCCTTACACACACCTCCCAAGCCCTTAGCTCACCCAAACTCTACTCATATTGTCTCTCCAAGTCCCTCTCTTACTTCTAGAAGCCTCACATTGGACAGAAGTCCTTCCAAGGAAGCCTTTGAGCTCAAATCAAAACGAGTTATCCGATTTGAAGGCAATGTCTTCTCTTATGTTATTTTGTTTTATTTTTCTTCTCCAACCCCATAAACTCTTTTTATTCCTTTCTTTTTTAACAACACCATTATCTTAAATATACTAGGATGCTGTTATGAGGAGGATTCGAGCTACTCTCATACAGACCCCCATCTAATGGTTAAAGAACATATTGTTTCTGTGGGTGGCGAATTACTGCCTCACGAAACGATTATTGTTCAGTCTTCTTTTGACACCTCTCAGGGTGGCCATTAAGATGTCACTGTATTTATATATGATATATACATTATGTTTATGTATTACATATGTTTCAGTATTTTTGATTTATTACATACCTTTATGGTTTCCATAATAGGTAAACCTGATAATTTCATTTTAGGAAGTGCGGACTACTGCCCCCTCAAAGTGATTTGAACCGTTAATACCATATGTGGGATGTATAAAGGATGTATTTAATGATGTTATATATTATATTATAATATAATAATAATATACCTATGTATCATTATTTTTCATTCCATTAAATTATGAAATAGAAATGAAAGTAGCGTTCATGCGTACGTACGACTTACTGTGTCCATGAACTGTACATTTCATTTCTTATCTTCAAATGTTATGTACTATTATAAGTACATATATATAATGGATATATATGTCATATATTACATCTAAATTATTTATATCATTCTGGAATTATAATATATATATCTCTCATTTAGTTTTCATTCCATTAATATGACAAAAAAAATGAAAGTTGCGTTCATGCGTACGTACGACCTACCATCTCCATGAATGGTGCATTTCATTTTTTATCTCCAAATGTTATGGAATAGTATAGAATTAATATATTCTGTATATATATGATATTTAAATCATTAATATTATTCTGGAGATTATGTACCTATAACTACATGGAAAATTCTTTTCCAACAAGTTCAATTTTGACTCATGTACCGAACGTCGACAAAAACATCTGATATTAACTCACATTATTAACCAATTATTATAAAATTATAATATGTGATATGAACTTAATAATAATCTTTAAAGGAGGTCCTTAAGAAATTATAAATTGAACAATGTTTATTATTCAGTAATATGAAGAAACGAACAAGGCAAGTCGGACTTGAAGTAAGGGATCTTATCACTCTCTTTCTTTTTAAGTACTCTCTTTTATGTAACTTCTTTTAAGATCATCTCTCTTATATTTTGGAATGTTATTTTATATTCCTATTACTATTATTTTTATTTTTATATGTTTAGAGACCCTATTTGATCTCATCAATTCATTTTTGGAAGTTTTAAGTGGCGCTGTTAGGCTGCCGAAATTTTGTAAGGGAATTTTTTATCTCACTTTGTGTTCCCGTGAGATTCATGCTACATTTGAAAATATTTCTTTTTGTGTGGTGTATTTAATTCCCATGATTTTATTATTTGTGTAATATAATATAATTTATGGGTATTTACATATTCATTGTATGACCCTTCTTTCATGGGGTGTACGTTTCAAAATGTTACCCAAATCTGTAAGGGAACCTTTCACCATCCTCTTTTTAAAAGACTTATTTTTGTTAGGTATTTTAATATACATATTATTGTGTTGGGATACGTTCTTATATATCCTTATTTCTGAAAATGATATGTCCAAGTGATGAGATACCCTTTTTATCTCTCCTCAACTCAATTTGTAAATTTTAAAGTGACGCCGTTAGGCTGTCAAATTTGATGTATGTGAACTTATTAACCTAATTTCAATTCATTGGGTTAAACCTATACTTCTTGATTACATCATGATATGAATATTTGTGGATGAAATATGATTTTTTTACACTTAATATACACTTATATTGGGTGTATTTATATTTTTCAGACATAATTATGGAATGGATTTATCCTTAATCTAAGGATACCGACTTTGTAAGGGACTTTGTCTCAATCTACTTTCATTGTGGCATATTGTGTTATAATATAAGAATTTATTTTATACTCTATATAAACACCTTTTACTTTTCATTTAATTCAAAGGGAATATTTTTCTATGAAGCATTTTACTGAACAAAAAAAAGGAATGTTTCTTTTAACGTACACGATGACAAAGACCTATTTCGACGCCATGAGTACTAGTTGACCTTTGGCTTCCATAACCAGACACACTGTTTAAAAAAACTAAATACCATATACTCCATTATGTATTTTGGTATTGAAAATGTTTTTGATAATGGATTTGTTATGTCAATATATTTAAGTGATATATTGTGATTGAAATGTGGAAATGTTTTCTTTCCATTATATTTGTTTTATGTATTATGATTTTGTAATGGTACATGGACATTTCACGGCTGGTTACGTGATAAACCATATGATGGGTGGTGCCGTGAATACCAGGATGGGTGGTTACGTTATAACCTCCAATGCATCGGGTATGGAAGTCAGCCGTATGGCTATTCAATTTAGAAATATGTGTGGAAGTCGATCGTATGGTTATTCCATTTAAGTATGTTTATGTCCCAAGTTACCTTTATATGATATGTGTTCTTTATATGGGTTTTATGGTAATATTTTGGTTAAAAAAGGGTAATTAATTATCTTTTATTAATTGAAGAGTATTTACTACTTCATAAAGGTGAAAATTATTACTTTGATAATGTATTCATGGTTTACTTGTTGTTTTGAAAAACTAACAGTTTTCCTTCTTTGTGTATCCCTTACTGAGCTTTTTATTCTCATCCCAAGTTTTTTTGAAATGTTTTTCATAGGACATAATGTGGAACAGGGTCAAGGATGGGATCAAGGAAAATTCATGTTGTATTATATATGGAACTAGACATGACTCTTTTTTTTCAAGAGTTCATGTTTTTTAAAAAGAAAAAAGGGAAACTATGTAGAATTTTCTACTTTGTAATCTTTTTGGTGTAATAGTTATGTCTTAATTCTCTAAAACTCTAAACCTGAAAAGATCCTCTATGTGAATTATTCAAATTAATTCATTATTAAGTAATTTTTTAAGGCTGGGTCCTTATATTTGGTCCCCAACTAACTGTGATACATATGAAACCTCCTAAGGTCCAAACCCATCTTCTGCATTCATTCTAATATTATATGGATCAAATATTTTTTTATGATCATCCCCTCACCTAAGAGTCTATACCTCCTTCCGGTCTCTCAAGAATCTTCATTGGGTAATCCCCACACCATGATACCAAGATAATGCCTCTTGTGAAGAGAAGCTTTTATGTGTATGCCCCACACTATCCCTCATCGACACTCCCTTCATGATGCGAGCATCCTTACCGCATGCTGAAAAATTGAATAGACAATTAATTCCACATGACCTAAAACTATGGAATCAAACTACATGGTTTGTGAACACTATCTTCTGAACAAGGTATGTAAGATAACTCTCTATGATTCAATCCCAGTCAATGGTAAACCATTCAGGTTCTACCTTATCGGTATGTACCAAACTAATCCTCCCGTAGGGTTTTTCCTACCAACCCACATGGTGTGACATCTTCTATTGATGGGACACAAATCTTGGATACTCCCCCATATGGAATTATGATCCATCCATCTTTCAACCTTTTAATTGCTCCCTTCATGACACGTACCCCCTGATTCCCCCCATGGGTTGTTCCGATCAACCTTCACAGTGTGATATATTCCTTTTATGGGACACACCTCGTAGATATCCCCACTTATAGGGAGTTCTAGTCCATACATCAATAAAATTAATGAGTTACATCTTCCATCATATGTATGCACATCCTCAACCCCCCTCCATGTGGTTTCTTGATCAATCAAATAAATATCCAAAAGTTGTTAAAATTGTTCCCTAATTTGGCCGAACCAGGTTTTCTGGTCCATCTTAATAAAACCTTAATAATGGAACCCTAACTAAATTCCCAATTAAAAACATGGGATTCTTATGGTGAAATACATGGAATGAATGAGCCTATAGTGTCATCAACCTCATGGAATCCACAGTATTTATGAAGTTAAATCATTCTATGATATTATAATATGGAATAAGCTACCTCATGAAAAACATTGGATGCCTGAGGTGAAAACTTGTAAAATACACACCTTTTGTGTTGGATACCTCATGATTTACATGGCATTACTTGGTTTATATGCCTAGTATGACTCTATAAGATCCCCTCCTAATAGGAAGATTATAGGTGTCCAGCGTTCTGAGTGTCCAGACATGTCAGTGATGCCCAACGCGACTACTATCCTGAACAAAGGTTGCTTCCATATCATGAACAACTGGGATGTCCAAACAAAATCAGGGTATATAACTAGTTTCAAAAAATATATGAAATTAGTAATAATAAAATGACATAACTCTTTGAGGGAGACCTAGAATAGTCATTATGTTTTGAGGAGATATCCATGGATGGAGGAACCAACGCCCCATCATCCCTTGTTGATTAGGGATGATAAATAACCGTTTAATGTTATAAAATCACCCACCATTGGAATATAGTAATGGGGGGTAAGAAGTATGCTTGTGCACTTTAACACCCATGGAAGTGTCTCCAATGAAATATTCATAAAAAATGGTAAACCCGATGTGAAACTCATTCACTCAATATGATGATTATTAGAGGTTGAGACCTCAATTAATTGTCATTTCAGTAGATCCAGATATCTGGATGAAGGTTCCACCATGAAAATAGAGGGCCCAGCATGGAACTCACTGGAAATTTTGGTAGTAAATATTTGGAATTCCTCCATCTGTAACATTTTTAACACAGACACCTCTCATACTCCAAGAGATTGGATAATGTTGACTAATTGGAGAACAATTTCCATATACACATACTAATGTCTAAATCTAATTTCATTTTAAGATCCCATCCAAAGGAAATCAACCCCCCCAATTACTGTAGATGCATGGTAAAAAGAAAGGTTAATGCATCAATCCCACACAATAATGACTATTCCAGTAATTGCACTATGACCTCAACTACTAGGATATCATGCCTCCTCTCACACTTGGAAACCTTCCATAGGAAGGTGATGGACATACCTATACATCAGTATGAGAAGGATGGAGTCATTCCCACAAGGGATATGTCCCAAATGCACCTGGAGGATTTATTTCCTTACCACCACTTAGTCCACCACATGATGTTTAAGGAGAAACCCCACCCCATTCCAACGATGAACCACTTTGGAAGTCTCTCCTTGGGGTGAACATATGAGTCGCTCCTCAATGTCGAGGAGGTTTGGTATACCTAAGTTACCATAGATTCTACTACTAACTAGGAGACACCAATAAGGTCTCCCAAAAGGTCCCTTCAGTGCTAGAAATAGTCTTTCCATCATGTTGAATAACAGGTGGAATATAGACCAGTTTCATCATCCCCACTCGAGACCACCTGGCCTAAATGTCTGGCATAAGACTATAAGAGTTCCAAAATAGGGGGATCATCTTGAACCAATCTACTACACCTTAACACCGATGCATCTTTCAAACAGATTCCTAGGGAAAATGTGAAGGGATCTATCCATTCCTGGTTAGGATCAAGACCTCATCTGCCACACAGGAAGGGTATGCTTTCCTGTCAATGGTTGGCACCACCAGCAGATGTTGTGGGACAAACATTGGTGATGCATTTTTGTGTGTAGGTCCTCCCCACACCATCCGCAACCCAATAGGGGGTCTTTCCCTCTCTCAGAATCAGCATGAAAACCCTACTCATTCCATTACCATTTAATGTAGTGGTCCTTCCTGCATCGACCACCAATGCAGAGGTCCTCACCACGCCGCTACCAACAGCCAACACAGGGGCCCTCCATTTACCAAAGCCAATCAAAATGAATTCCCTACTTACACTATTCATATATTATGTATACGTCCTCCTTTCTCCCTCATAGATCAATATAGAGGTCCTCAACAATCTTTAAGTAATTACTATAGTGTTCTTCTTTGTATTTAAACTCCCTAACATGGAGGTCCTCTTCCTGTCCATTTTGATCTGTGTGAAGGTACTCCTCATTTATCCACTAGCCAGTATAAAGGTAATATATATACCATTATTACTAGACAGCATGGAGTTCCTCCCCATTTCACTTTCAACCAAATTAGACGTCCTCCCTAGTTCTTAAACAACTATAGTAGAGGTCCTCTTCACTCTTACAAAATTCAATGTAGAAGACCTCCTCGCTCTAATAATAACAGATATGGTGGCCCTACTCATATCAAAATTAATCAAAGATGATATCCTCCCCATGTTATCACCTATTATTATTGAGTTCCTCACTATGATGAAGAATAACCGTACCCTGAAGAACTATCATGAGGTAGAAGGTTGAACCACTACCCCCAAATGAAAAATCATGGGGGGGATCCATGCAATTGTCAATCCTTTCCACCTCTCAGATTCCATGGTGGAATGAGACTTCAAGATAAAACATTCACCCTAGTAGAAAATATTAGTGTTTTAGGAAGGATCACTATAGGTTATTTTTAACAACCAAGAATATGAGATTCATAGGATCCCAAAAACACTCCATATATATGTGCAAGTGGAAGAAGTCCTGGATCCCATTCAGGGTGTTGTGGTGTAACCAACTCCATCATCACCAATCTCCCCCTCCAAAAATACCCTATAAAATGGAGTGATGTTATAGTCTAGGTTATCTCATTTTGGATAGTGAGATATTTTATAAACCACCCATGAGTTACACCGCCCCTTACATGAGGTATTGGAGAACAATTACCCTTATAAGGATGAAATGATTTGGTTAGCACAACTCTCAGGAGATGACCCAGCATATAGAAAAAAATTGACTAATGAAACAACTCTACCACTAATCATCCATCCCCCAAGTCGATCTATATCAATTCGATCACCAATATCTTGGAAAGAAATAATCAAAGTCTAGGACACTCCAGGGAAGGGATCCAATTATCAGAAAGAAGGCATGTGGGAGACTCTTGTTGTTGATCAATTTTTCATCCTGTTCAGGAAAAAATTTGACTTTCAACATTTAGACTCTCGAGTCCCACCCACATGGTTAGTCCACATGTTTCTACTGGACCATTTGGGCAATGATTTATCGCCTTGATGGATTTCATTTGGTCGATCCAGAAATATATGAGCACTTTGATGACATTGATCAATATTTTTAAATGGTGGATCTAGAAGCACTCACAGTGGCTCTACAACCTACGTCGTTCGGGTACCACCAAAACCTGTAATATAGATTCATTAAGAGCCTCATTGTGCTTTATAGAATAATTTAAGATGCATAATTACATTTTTAGTTCAAGGCCGGGGAGAGTACGATACTGTCAACGTTATCCATATCCTACGATATCATAACCTACCCCTTGATATGTAGGATTTTACTATGTGAACCTATACGTTAATCATTGTTTTTCCAGAGTTTTCTATGTATGTAATCACCGATGTAGTGTATAATATAAAAAAACCACACACTAGAGGTGTGAAGTATTAGGTAGATCCCAATATAGGTGTTCACACTTTCCTGAAAAGGTAGAATCTCAGACTTAGGGATCCCTATGAATCATTACCTTCCCGTCAGAACATCAACAAGTGAATGGGAAATCCTAAGCCCTCTAATACATCTGATATTGTGTAGAAGATAGACATTAATCCTATCATTGGAGCCTTTCTACAATAGGTCACACATGATAAATGGATCACCAATGAACTCTTTGCGGAGTGGTGCCACTAGGGTAGCCGAAATTCATTATTGGATTCATTACTCCTAGAATGCTTAATGATACTACACATCAATATAGAGCAGGGGAAATAATATAGGGAAAGTGACAAAATAGGAGTCACCGAACCCGCCTGAGAAGTGTAACCATACTACTCTAGATCCAATCCTTACCACTCCACAATACAATGATCCTTCCAACTGTATTTATGATCATATCAAAGAACTTCTAATTTGAAATCCTCATCATCATAGGCACCCCATTCCCAGATGATTGGATTCATGATCTCACTGCTTTCCTTGATTCCCTATAGGCATGACATGTGGCAATCCCACCATACAAAAATACATAAATGGCATGGGTGGATTACATTTGAGTACCCCCAAATTATGGTAACACTAGATTTACTCCCACCAATGGGATGGTTAATCCACTATAGAATTAGGACCATGAAATTTCAAGGCACATACCTCTATTGGGAACCACAGTGCAGTATGATACCACCAAGCTGTAGTGTTTTGTTCAGACATTCGAAGGTCCTAACATCATCTAGGGAATCCAGTTGACCATTGGTTCTATCACTGGGTGGGAATATATTCACATTATATTCCTTAACATGTTCATATACACCACCTAAAATATAATCATTGATGACCTCTTCAAGCACACACAACTTCGAAATGAGCACTTCATGGATTCTTTTTCATAGTGGAAATGCCTCACATATTCACTCAATATGCTACTGACTCAGGAGCGGCTGTTGATGATGTGTGTGTGGA
Source organism: Viscum album (assembly GCA_963277665.1). Lineage (NCBI taxonomy): Eukaryota > Viridiplantae > Streptophyta > Magnoliopsida > Santalales > Viscaceae > Viscum > Viscum album. The sequence continues at coordinate 577,467,859 of OY728120.1, forward strand.
ACTGCAATACTTTGTTAATCCCTAACCTCATATCTCAAAACATCTCATGGGGTATTCAGGGTTTCGATGACAAGGAGAATCACCTAGAGGAAGCCTTACAGTATTCTAAGAAAGCACATCTATTTTCTCGACTAGCTCCTATGAGAAGGGATGATAAATTTGAGACTGCCACTACTGTACTGGTAGAGGCCCCATAGATATTAAATTTGTTTCCCCCTTTAATAGAAAAGCCTTTCTAACTATAGTAGCCTCATCAAGATCATCCCTACCTAATGCATAATCTGTAGGCACCACTCATCCAAGTGGAACCACTTAGATGGGAGAACATGGATTTTTTCCCGCATCAGGCTCCAATACCTCATCAGATCCTATATCCTAGAGTTCCCTTACAAAAGAATAGTAATATTACCGTTTCCATTAAGGATTAATAGGTTCCTGGTTATTTCTCAGTTCCCTATAACATGAGATTATGATGCTACAAGAGTGATAAAATCCCCATGAATCTATACATACATATTACCCAACCATTAATCATAAAAATTGATCCTTGTACATGAAATTAAAAAATTATATGTGTTCATGGATTGGGTTTAGGACCAAGTGGATTATAGTATTCTCAGGATTGGTAACATCATAGCACTAGTGGCACACATATCCACTAATATCGACAATGACAATGAGGGTTTAGATGAATGGATGTGGGTTTCCAGCCATGGGACTCAAAACAATGACAACTTGATGGATTGAAGGGTGTTTTGTCACAACTAAGGTGTAATATGTGACTTATTAGGCCAACCCAATTCTATTTAAGTCACCACATGTCCTCTGATTGATTCCTCAACTTCCACATCAGATCCATTTAATTCAAAAGAGAATAGGACATGCCATTTTAATGGAAAGAAAATTCCCCCATCATTATAGAATCCATCCCACTCCCTCAGTGATTTCATGCATCTATAGATGGGGATATCCCCCAGGATCCACCCAGTATGAGAAGAGTATATGCATGATGATAAGGAGTGTACCTAGGTGAACACCATTGAGTTAGTGGATCCCTTCATGATCCACAATGATGTTAGGCACCATGAAAACCCCCCTAGTGTGGCAAAAAAATATCATCAATGGAATAGTTGACAGAATAAAATCTAGTAGGATACCCAATACAATTAATAGATCCAATAAGTACATGCTACTGAGATAGAGAAATAGGTCCTATGTCGGTCTCGGTAGGCCCTATCCTCTCAGCCTGCTTTGTTAGACACACTGCCAAAACTGATCTTGTTAACAGTCCAGGTAGAATAGGTGAGACCACATCATGATCAATCACATATAGCTAAATCTAAACCCTAGTTAGCTAACAATCATGTTATATTGGTTTCGGTTGTGTTACCTGATGAGAAGTAGGATATTTCTTGCACCATCCCGAATCTGGTGGTAAAGCCTACAACACCAGTTATGCATCTTTCCAAAGAGCAACACCTAGTAGGTGGTAATATATATCAATCATGGATGTACGATGTGTTAATGAACCTCTCCAAAATACCAATAGGGAAATAAATTTTTGAGGCTATCCACTTATTTAATAAAATGTGTGAGGCACTCACAGAATCCTTGATCAGCCCCCTTCTAGTTGAAGTAGATTTACATTACACATAAGCCGACATTTCATAGGAGGTCGAGTGAGCGGAATTCCAAGACATAATTTTTTTTATATGGAGAAGATGATGGATCCCTCATACAGGGGAACATCCACCCATTTTACATTACAAACCAATTCAATGGTGTTGAAATAAAACACCACGTAGTGGAAACATGTTATGGGATCAATCTAATCTTGACTTGGAAACTCGACAAGATGATATTGAAAGAAATATATTTGACTACCTTTCATCAAATGATTTTGTGTTAGGATAGCACTGAGGAATGATCGTTTGGAAGGATTTGGTTGAAGAATAATTTTTGAGGCTCTATAGAAAGTGTTGAATTCAGGGTTTTCGCATATGATACCACTTGTAACATGTTAATGGGTTGGTCCTAGAATCATATCCATGCAGAATTCCCCTCCTCCTATCACTAATTCCCCATGTACTCCATCCATGGTCGAGTAGGCATGCATTATGGTGATTCATCCCCCCATAGAATCTTTTGAAGCTTGTTACATGGATATAAGCTATTACTAGAGAGAGGGGAAGTAATATTACAACAATCATTTTTATCACACAACCAATATATCCATCCCATGGGAAATTTTGGATGATTATTTCATTCAACCGATTCAATGATTGAAAGAAAGAATCGCAGGATTGTGAATTTTCTTTCTTATTTCTATGATAAATTGTGGGTGAATCCCTTTGTTCAAGGAAAATTTGAAGATTACCTCTTACTCTTGTACTGGCTAGTCTCAAGAGACACAAGTGGACCCTACCCATATGAGATATTTAGATTTCCTCCCTAGGAAATCATTGTACATCACACCCACCATTTTTTATGAGCTAGGATGTATCATCAGAAGCTGACGTACCACCATTGCTTTGATATCAAGAATGGACCCCATCATAAAAATGTAGACAATAATTTCATAAAAACCTATATTTCAATGGTATCAGTAGAGAATGAGTCCCCCAGAAGTGATTTTTTATCCACCCAAGAAGGCACCTATGTTCCCCTCGAATCAGTCGGCCTAGATGAACCACTTATGAACGATTCTCCTACCTCAAACAATGAATATTACATGTATGACTCTTCTACCACATTTAAATTGGGTGTATCTTCCAATTTAAATTATTTGGGTTAGGAAAAACTTTTATCATAGATAGATCCTTGTCCAATAATGATTAGTGTAGTCATGCATCCATAGTAACAACAATAGTATGTATCTTTCAGGATGAAATATCATTATGTATTTCTAGGAGATGTGACAAGATGTTAGGACTAGAACCTTAGGTCTCCATCCAACATCTTGGTCTTCATTTGAGGCATCTTGGGTTCATGCATCCTCCCAAGAAAATTCACCCTTCTCATACTGCCATGGTCGAGGAAGAAGTTGGTAAGGTTGTCAAAACCAAAATTATCCTGGAATTATGGTACCGTAAGTGTCTTTCCAACATCATTCCCACAAGGAAGAATAATGGGAAGAGTAGAGTTTCTTATGACTTCTAGTATCTCCACCATCATAATTTGATGGATGATTTTCCTCTACCGGTGATAAAGCTATTGATTGCTTCCACAGAAGGGTTCTAGGAAATCTCCTTCAGGGATTGATATTTTGGGTATAATAATATCTGGATTCCCCCCCAAGAAAAGGATTATATTCCCTTTAGAGATCCTAATGAATGCATTTTTTATAATTTAATTTCTTTTGGTATAAGGAATATAGGAGCCACATCTTAGTGATCTATGTACCACATCTTCAAACCGATCCTTAGGACACTAGTAGAATGCTATGTAGAAAATTTTAGCATCAAATCCATTCGGAATCAAGACCATTTATGAGATCTCAATAAACTTTTAAGCTTCATCTTCCCCCACAATCTGAAAATGAACCCCATAAAGTGTGAATTTGGGGTTACCCCTTTGAATATTCTTAACATCATCAATAGATACAGAGTCATTGTGATCAACCAATATAATATCAAGTACATCGGACATATGGATCCTTTAAGAAACCTACAAGACCTCTGATGCCTTCAAGGATGTGTAACCTACATATTCCAATTCATCAAAAATATGGATGGAAAGTGTAATCCGTTTTCCATGATCATGTAAAATGGTTCTATCAACCAGTGGGATGAAGAGTTCATATCCACCTTCAAGGTAATAAAACAGTATCTGATACAACCTCAAATTAGGATTCCACCATTCTCTAGGAAACATGTGGTCCCCTACATGCCTATCTAGGAATGAACCCTTAAATCCTTTCTCATTTGAAATAATAATAAATGAAGAGTTACTAGTTTATACTATATTCGTCACATGATCCATATCACAATGTCTTGTTAATTTCATATTGAGACGAGTTTCTTCTCACTAGTATTCACAATGAACAAGTTATGGAATTATTTGCGTCATCATGATATATAACTAATTTCTTGAGTAGATCCTCTAAATTATATCCTAAGTCAACCCATTCTTACTATATGACCTACATTCTAACTAGTTATCCATCTATATATTGACATCAGGTTCATCTCACAAAATGTCATCAAGGTTCAGGTGTTGGTCTACATTCTAGCTGCTCTCCTTGCTCCAGAAGAGATTCCCCTTGATGTTGATTTCTTTTGTGAGGCTACCCTTTTATAATATTATCCTTTCTGAATCTAGTATATGAATTTTTAGGGTTCCTATCATATCCTAATAGGAAGAAGGATCAACAATCCCATGTTCAACAGATTAATCTAGGGGCCATCCTCATCACGCCTTCACGGGAAGTTCTACCCTACTCTATCAGGTTGTTACAAGGATAAAACAACAAAGAGGAAGAGTATCTTGATATAATTTCTTGTTTCAAAATATACATTGATATTGATGTCCCCAAATTTCATGTAAAGGGAGAATTTGGGTTAGTCATCAAATAGATCAATGATGATTACATCATTAGAAAGCCGAAGCTTATTCCCATATTGGAGTGAACAATCAAAATAATGGCCTAGTTACCTTTTTATCTTGAGGGGGATCATGTTACATGGTAATAAAATGGTTGAGATGATTCCTTTGATAGTCTTGCCACCTTTCCTATGGAGCCTGACCAGGTTGATCTATTCATTCAGGTAGATCATCAGAGACTAATTTCTCTTATCATTCTAGATGAAAAAGAAATCTAGTAGGTGAACCATATGGATACTGGTGATTCAATGTTTGGATGTTGGGATCGATCCAATATAGAAGAAACTACCTATTAGACAACCCCATTCATTGAGTATCTCCAGCATGGTGCTCTCCCACTAGATCAAGTCAAGTATGAAAGAATCTGTCAACGTGAAGCACAATTCTCCCTCCAAAGTTGGCCTAACCCCATGAAGATTCTATATAGATATGGATTTGATATAATTTTAATCAATTGAGTCCAATAAATTGATAATAACTTGGTTATATAAGATGTTTATGTCAGGTATTTCGTTACGCATCTGGGATGGTTGAATCTCCCCCACCAGATTTAGAGACTGGTTTACTTCTATCCCACCATGGTTCATAAATGCATCATGAATTCAATGAGGTGTTTCACATGTAATATTCATACCAAATTTGAGCTTCTACCATTATATATACTCCACACCAACAATTATTCTTGTCCACTCATAGTTAGGGTACTCGATGTTATGGGACCCTATCCACCAGTAATAGCTTTCCTGTACAGTTTCATTCTAATCTTAAATGATTTCTTCTCCACGTGGGATGAAAAGGTTTCTATTAAGGAAGTCATGGCCCAATTTGAGATTGAATTTTTGATCTCCCATATCATTCATCGATTTAGAGTTCCTCATATCATTCTCATTATAAAAAGTTCCAAATTTAATGATATAGATGTGAAGAAGTTTTACACTAAGTATATCATCCGATCCAATAATTATTCCCATTATTATGCATAAGAAAATGGATATATTGAGGTGTCTAATAATAAACCCTCTAGAATTCTAAAGAATATAATAGGCTTGAACAAGAGGATTTGGATCAATAAGATCCCCAATTACCTCTAGGATTATCTAAAGATGACTCAAAATTCTTCCCATGTGACTCTATATTTCCCCGTGTACGGAACATAGGACGTCCGTCCCATTGATATTAAATTTCGATAACTCGAAACAGTTGTCTATTACCAAGAGACTCTAGAAAGAATGGAATAAGTCAATCTTATTGAACTAGGATCCATAATAGAGAACAAACTCTAGGCCTTTTACCCTACAGATAGGCACTAGAACAAGATAGGAAGATATTCCAACAAGAATGTTCTACTCATCTCTTTTCTCCATGTTAATCCGGTACTGACACATAAAATTCCAATGATCCCAATAAAGAATACAAAAAAACATGGAATCCATGTGGGAAGGGACTTTCATCATTCAAAACATCAATTATAGTGTTGTGTACTATTTGATCACTATGGATTGAGATTTAATTACTCCTCATAATAATTAAATGTTTCTGAAGTATTATTCTCATGAGGATTATCTAGCACCCCACCCACATGATGATAAAATTCATAGAACTATTTTCCTAGAAGTTTGGAATTTAACTTCCCAACAGCCATCATCCTTGCTGCATGATTTATAACTTTGTTCTCATGTCCCAGTAATATGACATTATACTAGGTTTTTCACCCATGAAACATGACATTTACTTTCCTACATCAGGTCTAATATTTAGAACCATAAACTAAGAATCATAGTCTAAGAATAATGACATTAAAATATATGTGGGTATTTTTTAGGAAGATTATTGTGGTGGTAGGACTCCTAGAACCTCATAGACATCAATTTTGTTACTCTACTACACTACACATTTAACTCTAATCAATTATCATTTTATGATAGAACTCATGGACCAAAAAATGAGAGTCGAAGTGTATGAATCAATACATTAAACTATATGTGGGTCCTCTCTGGATTATGTTGTGTGGTTTTGGGATTCCTTGAACAACTTTTACATAAAAGTTTTCATTATATCTCACTACACATATCAATTTGATACACTCCACTATTTATTGGTTTGATCATTCAGACTTTACATTAATGTCCATTCTATGGTCCAGACAACATAATGGTAAACTATTCAAAGAACATCTAAGAATCATGAATTTAAAATGTATGTGAGACTTCTCTATAGTGTGTAGTATATTTTTGGGCCTCTTAGGATCCCTTATTCATGTCGGTTTTAGCACTTCATCGTACTGCACAAAACCGTTTGATAAGATCACTCTCATTATTCTAGGAAATATGACCTTAAACTATTAGAAATGGTGTCCAGACTCTATGACCTTAAACTAAGATCCTATGTCATCAACACATGATGTGAAAATGTAATCTTATCCCATATAAAACTGGTATTATACTTAAATATTAATAGTATATGATGTTTAACATATTTTAATTTGTTATTCCTCATATGATTTGAATGGCATGGATAACAAATGATACCCCATGCTCCGAACATGGGATGCCTCGTGATAACTAGGAGATTCCCCAATTCCATCATCAGAGTGGATCACACCAACTAACATTTAAATCTTACTACATTGTGTTCTATAACTATCGGTTACATGATTCATATCCTTATGGTATATATAGTGACACCCATACTTCTCATATTTGGGGACAACCTCAGTTCATTAACCATTTGGGCCCTTATTGTCCATGAAATACAACCTTAAACTATATGGAGTTCATCTTAAGGTGTGTGTGTGGAATTTGAGCATTCTTGGACTCATCTATAGTAACCTAGGATTAAAATTCATGAATACTGCATTAATTTTTATGTATATTACTCATATTACAAAATTACATTCCGGAGGAACTCAAAATATTAGTGTATTTTGAATCTTGGAAGAAAATCTTCTAAATCAGTGAACAATTCTCAATGATTCCCCCAATGATCTACCCATTTAATATATATAATTAAATCCTTCAATAAAAAACTATGGAATGATGAAATGGGTGGGGTCAGATGCTCAGTAATGGTAAAAAGGAGATACATAATAATGGCATGAGCATAAGTATATGATAAATTGAGAATGAAATTTGAAGATCATACCTTACGTATCAAAGTTCATATACAAGGGTCCGAGAATAAATATTGGTAGTTCATAAGAAATTAATCATAAGAGAATCTAGAGAATAATATGGGTGACCATAGCATAGGAATGAGACCAGGAATTTGATCCAATCACATACACATGTACCATCATTTCCTATAAGTCAAGGCACACTGCCAAGACATAAAATAGGACTCCATCTCGACTACACCTTCTAGGATGGACAAATCACCATACCCATATGCTTCCATTTCCTTTTAAAGTATTAGGTTTTCCCATATTCCCATAGGGGATCTTGTTTCCCTATCTTCCTATAGTGGATCACGACATACAAGTTTCTCATTTTGGATCAGGATTCTCTTGTTTCCAATTTTAGATTAAACAGATCGAAATGTATCCCATATTTATATCATGAGATATAAATGTTCACCTAATTAATTAGAAGGTGATGTAGGTCCCACCCATAAAATAATAAGTACATCCACACATGTGCCATAATATAATAAAACCTACATCATATCATGACCCATAAAAAGATATGGGTTTCAAAAATATCATATCGTAACCCACGAATTAAAATGGGTGTCATAAACATGTCATCATATAGTTAGCTACGGAAAAATGATAGGTCACATACTCTTTTCAAAAATGATTAACAAAATAAAACAAGTGGGTTTCAAGACCATATAACCTTTGGAAAAGAAACGGGTGTCATAACAACAATTCCATACAAACAAAATCAATTTCTGAAAGAATATGAATAGTAATCTTGGATCATTTCTCCAATAGAGAATAAATAATAATAATGAATGTCATCATAGATATAGGTACATTATGAAATAACACATGAGAATTTTTTTAAAGAAAATAGGATTTCATTGAAAATCATTTTTATAAAACCATATCAAAATCGTTTCATTATTATTAATGATTTATAATTTCATTTAAAAAAATCACTTGGAAAAATTATTTTCTGCTATAAAAATTTATTTTTAACATATAAATAACATTGAAAACATTTATCTTTTAAAATTTTATTGAAAAAATATAAAGGGAGAATTAAAATGATATTTAAAAAATTTTATTTGAAAAATCCTTATAAACTCATTTGGAATGTTTAAAAACATTTTTTAAACATTTTTATTTGAAAATACATTGAACCCCTAAAACATAGCCATGAAATAATTTTGAAAACCCATTTTCAATAAATTTAATTTTAAAAAATATAAATAAATTTTGAAATCATTGAGATCCTTTTATTTGATAAAAATATTTTTAAAACATATAAAATAAGATATGAAAATAAAATAAAACACTTTTTAAACATAATCTATTTTTTGAAAACTTTTTTCTTTGAAAACCACATTAGATTAAAAAATTTATAGAGTATTAGGAAAAACTTTATTTAAAAATAAACTTGTAAACAAAAAAATGTAGATTTGAGTAAATTATGATTATGATGGTGGGTAAGAGAAAACATACCAAACATTCCTTTTACACCTTAAACGTTTAGAAAAGTGACTTGATTGGTAAAACACAAGAAGATTCATATTTTAAAAAACTTTTGTTGAAAAGGTATAACATGGGTAAAAATTTATTTTAAATATCAAAGGGTAATATTAGACCATTTTTTAAAACATTTTTAGGAAACCCACTTTTGAATTAACAGGTATTTCCGACGGAAGAGTGGTGTAAATTCAGATTTTCTTAATAACACATTAACAATTATCATAAGTAAAAAAGAGTTGAAAATGGTGCTAAAACAGAGATATGGTGAATAAATATACGAGAATAAAATTAAGGAGCATTGTTTAATGTTGTATCATAACTTGTCATAAATTAAATCATAATAATAGACAACCCTGATTGATGACGAGATTGTTGCAATAAAATATTACCACATGGTAACATTGAATCATACTACCCATGTAAGAAAATAAAATTACATGGAACATATCAAATCATTTCAGTAATTATATTCATGATATAACATGCCAAATTTATTTTTATACACCACATTTAATAATATGGGTGCATAACATGGTATGTGTCTCAAAAAGGAAAATTGAGACAAAATTAATTTATAGATTTTGTAACATTTTCTAGGAAAAACCCAAGAAAAATAGATTTAAAATTAAAATTTAAATACCCAAAAAATTTAAGTAGATTAAGTGTTTAATATATTCCTAGGTATTATATAAAAAAGCAATGAGGGTCAAATAAGTCATAAGTCACACAGAAATTAATGTGAGACTAGAAAACCCTCACTACATGAGTATCATTAGAATCATGATCCTTATGAAATAATATAATTTATTAAAGATTTTAATTTATTTAAATAAATTAAATTAATGATATAACCACTCATAGGTCAGTATATACACAACCAAAAAAATCTAGCAGTGAATATGCCATGTATCACAAGGAAACAAAAATTGAGATGAAATTCTTGTATCTTAAGTCTTGAATTTCTTTTCACATGTTCAAAAATAATATATAATAAATAGAAGTTTATTATAAATATATTCAAGAAAAATATTATTATATATAATTAAACATATTATTTTATTATGACTTTATGTTACAATTTTATTGAAAGTTCTAGGTTTGGGTTACATTTCATGTTATATCTGCTTTGTTTATCATATATGTTTTGTTTTTTATTATTGATACTCATTCATATATAATGATTTGATTATTTTTATATTGTAAATAATTATATAAATATCATATATATTCATTATATGTGTACTTATAAAAATATATAGAATATAGAAGTATTAAATGGAATGCACTGTTAATGGAGACAGTACATCATACGTACGCATGAACGTAGTTTTCGTATTAGTGTCATATTAAAAGAAATAAAGTAAATGAAATATTTGAATATATATATATTATCAGTATATTTTAATTATTATTTAATATATATGATATAATTTTATTAATAAAATTATGAATACATTCCATGTAAAGTGTGAATGAATCACATTGCATGGAGGTGGTGGTAATCCACATGTTAAAAAACAAAGTTATAATATTTCCCAAAAATGGATATCAGGAAGTTATATTTTATATAATAATTACATAATTGTATATAAATCAAAAATACAATATATATCACCTCAAAATTGAGCGTGCATCATAATTCCAAACCATGAGATCTGGTAAAAGGAAAAAGAACAACATCATTTTGTGAGGCGATAGTTCCCTATACAAAATAAAGATGAGTTTGTTACATTTTAGATGGAAGTGTGTGTAGGTGTAGCTGGAAAACATACAATAAAAAATATGACATTATATATTGGATAATGTGGTAATTATAAGATCATGTAAAAAGAATATTTGAGGGGTTGGGGAATGAAAATAAAAAAAAGATTGAGGAAATATGTTACCTCCTCTTTGAGTAACTCCTTTTGGTTTTAAAAAAGGAAATATTGGGTTGAACTTATTCCCAAAGATAGGATTATAGGATGATGGGAGGGATTTTGGGATATTATATGATTAGTTTTTGGGTGAGATGATGGGCTTTAGAGGTATGAATAAATAGGAGGGGTGAGGTCCTTTTAAATTGAGGAGGAGTGGCATTCTTGAACTTTTTTTGAAAGGAAATTCAATCAGCTTTTTCATATAAAAATTTGCTCCAATAATGAAAAAAATTAAAACAATGTTAGAATAGGGTACAAATAATTCTAGAAAATGTATTTTGGACAAGTTCCTTGTTCAGTTTTTCACATAAGATTATGGTTTAGTCCCTTGTTAATTTAATATTCCTCTTAATCATTGTCATTAATTTTAAACACATTCACTAATAATATTTGTCAAAAACAATATTTAACTTATTTGAAATTATATATTATTATTATTCAAAATATAGAAATAATCTTTCATTATAAATATCACTTTAGTGGAAGAAATTCATTAAAATATAAACCAATAGCCAGGATGAAAAAAATGTTTTTAATGTAAAAATGTTCATAGGTTTTGTAATTATATATATATAATTTCAAAGTGAAATCTATTCAAATGACCTAAATTTAATTAATTATATTAAAATTTATCTAATTGAAATATTAAAATAATTGAAAACATAAATTAACTATATAAATAAATTAGATGTAAAAGTTATTTTGAATTAAAATTCATTTTTTTTCATTATTCATCAAAAAATGAAACTTCCTAAAAAAATCACTAAAATTATGTTTTTATATTCAAGTTCCAAAATTAATTGTTTTGTTAAATAAAAATTACTAAAATGTAAAAAACATATTTAAAATCAGTTCTACATTAAAAGGTGGTAAAATTACCTTTTAGAAAAATACGTCTGTTTTTTTTCAGAAAATTGGATTTATTCGAATAATATACCTATAAAATATATTGTATGAGTGTAAAAAAAATATATTGAATGTGTAATATATCAATGTTTTTTAAAATATTAATCAAAAGTGGTCAGTTAATTTTATTGTTATAAAGTTATGCCTGTACATTGAAGAATAGTTTTCTTTAGAAAGTGATTTCATTATTTTCAAATAGTTTTGACATTCACATATAATAATTGATAACAAAATGATTCATTATATACATCTGTAGATCATATTTTCACAATTTTTTTAATCTTATTGTAACTTCCATTCCAAAAACATGGTGGTAGCTATAATAATATTTTAATAATAATATTAATAATATATTTTAGTTTGGTAAAACATGGCTGTTCATTTAAGAAAATATATCAAATAGACATTATAGTACGCGAAATATAAGATAATAATAGTTTTTTCATGTACTAAAAGATAATATAAGTATTGCAGGTGGAATAATCTTGACATGGTGTTACTTGTAACTCCAGCCACGTTTAGTGCTTTTGTATAAAAAAGAAATATTCATTGTTTCATGATATGAAAAATATCAAAATATTAAATTAATTTGAGTAAAAAATAATTCAAAAAATATCAAGGTGTTACATCATCCAAGTAGGGTTTTACAGCTTATGTTCAACTTATATACCCTTTGAGAAATGTTTCCCCTATAGTCCCTAAAAAGGACTCAAAACTATCTACCATGGTCCATACAATATGAAAACAAACAATGTCTGTTATGTTCTAGAACTATTCCTAGATTGATTACCATTATTTTGGGATATGTATAGATGCCCAGACATTTCACTACTGGAATTTGTACTATTCGTAATGGGCTATTTGTGACGGGAGCCCGTCGCAAATAAGCATTAGCGACGGTGTCCTGTAGAAAATAGAGCATTACAGAAAACATCGTCGCAAATAGCATTTTTTGCGACGGGGAAGTTCCCTGTCGCAAATAACTCTCCAATTATATACATTATAAATAAATAAACTTTTTGTGACATGCCCTTGGTTCCATCGCAAATAGTATTTCAAAATATATATTTAAACTACTTGCTATGGGATCCCGTCACAACAGGTCCCGTCGCAAATAATAACCCAAATAAAGAAAATATATTTAATAAAATTGTAATTAATTAAAAAATAATAATAATATTATTAAATTAATAAATTAATAATAAATATTAAAATTCTCAATATTCTCAAAAAAATATAAAAAATTCATAAAAAAATTATTATTATTATTATTATTATTATTAGTAAAATAAAAAAACATTAAAAAATATAATTCTAAAAAAAAATATTTTTTAAAATTATGAATAATGAAAAAATAATATTAATATTATTAAAATAATAAAAAAATTAAAATTCTCAATATTCACAAAAAAATATAAAATACACATAAAATATTATTATTATTATTAGTAAAACAAAAAAATAAAAAAAAACTATTAGTAATAATAAATAATAATATAATTAAAAAAGCATTAAATTATTCAATATTCACACCAATATAAAAGACAGAAACTGAGAATAGTTGATATTACAAAAAATCTTGAATTAAAATGTTTTTAACATAAAAATAATCACTTGGGGGTCGTCTTCTGGAGGTGGTGGCGGAGCTGTAGGGGATGGTGAAGGAAACTCCATCCCTAAACTAAGAATTAGATTGTTCATGTACTCTATCTGTTTGTGATGCTGCTGCTGCAATCGATGCATCTCTTCATCATGATGTTGTTGATGCTGCTACTATTGGCGCACCTCTTTATGCCGCTTCTACAAACACTCTATAAGCTCAGACTGAGTTCGCAACAACTCCTGATACTTTGAGGTAGAAGATGATGCCTCTCCACAAGATCCTCTCGAGCAGGACACCGACATTGCAGTAGTACCATAATAAGTACCAGGATTCACATGAGAGCCAATACCAACTACTTGGCCCTTCTCAAAGCCATACTGAGTAACATCCATCCATGCCGCCTCATCGAAATGGTGGGCACTGGTCTGATCATTCACCTCGTCCTAACTCCCTGCCTGTGTTTTATAGGTCACAACCTCATTTGACCCTTCAATTCCAATTTGAAATTAAAATTGTGAAAGTATTATTTGCAGTTAATTGTCAAACTGAAAAAATAATACTAACCACAATCTGACACTGGCGGTCACCTCTAATATCTCCAATGGCTGGATCACTATACATCCTCTAATAAACAACTTACTCCGTAATATCTTTATGCTGGACTACCTATAAAAATATAAAATAAGCTGTTTATATTTAAAGATATATAAAATATTTAAAAAAGATACTTACCAGATGCTCTCTATGCATACTGAATGTACGGATACCAGCTTGATGTATCACCTCCTATCTCCCCCGGTTCTACCGAACCACTAAAGAACTCCTTTGAAAACCACCACCCAACTTGAGTAAACATAATACATCCCAATTGTGAGATTAAATGTACTTTGGTCAATGGGCTCTACATGACTCATCAAAATCTGTCACACCTTCTTTCTTAATGGATTTCCTTCTCAAATTATGCAAAAACAGATAGAAACGGTCACATATAGATACCTCCCATGCCGCGTGGATAACGTCACACATGCTATCTTTGATGGGATACTATAAAACCTAAAAATAATTTATAATACCATGTTATTAATAAAATAAATTTCAAAATAGATATTATTTTTTATGTACTAGCCAATGATTGGACAAGCCAAGATGCACATCAATGAGAATATGTTCCCATGTGATCCACGACTGAGAAAAATAATTGTACAAGATAGCGCTCCCTTATCCAATAGCTACGTGCAAAAAATTGTGAAAAAATAAATAAATAATCAAACAATTAGTACATATATATAAATAAATTAATGAAATATAACTAAAATATACAGGTTACCATACCTCCATTTGCGGGGATCTAAGCCCAAACATGGAATTTTCATGGGGATAGGGTCAGGAATAATCAGTCATGTAAGACCGCACCCCCTCCGTGTACCCCCAAAACTGCCAGTAGGTTGAGGGTCAGATGATCCCAAATCCCCCTCATCCAAAGGTATCTCTACCTCATGTAACTCACGAAATAGATCAAGGTCCATCTGAAACAAAAATTCATTGTTGTTAGTAGATATTTAAAAATAACTATTTTATATAGATATGTATTAGTTGATATTATAACCAGGATTTAACAGCGTCAATTTTCATCTTCATCATTATCTTCATATCTGACGATGTCAATCTCTTCATATTCCTCTTTGGCATCATCAATATCCATATGAGTTTCAGTTTCATCATCTCTTCTCATTTCAAATTCATTTTTAACATTATTAACATCTTTGTCACCATCGACCCTTAATTTTGGGTTGTCATCATCGATATTCATGTCTCTGTGTGGAAAAGATGGATTTTGAGGAGTCTCTTGAAAAAATTTCAATTGCTTCCTCTTCAGCGGAACCACATTCAGTTTGAGTAAACTAATTCTCCTAATATTTCATTTTTATTATTCTCCACTAATCAGTCTGGTCTCTTGAAGTAGCATAATACATTGAATAATAAATTTGATGTTCCTGTTGAGCTAGTAAAAATGGTTCATTTACTTCAAGAAGACTTCTATATTTAATATAGACAATTTCATGAGTCGGATGAACACGCAAGCCTCTCTCAGTATCCAACCACTGACATTTAAACATCATTATGTAATTCTATCCTAGATAAAAAAGCTCAATAATTTCATCCAGAATGTTGTAAAAGTCAACTTTAGTTTCTCTATGATGTGATCGTCTCAAACAAACTCCATTGTTTATTGTTTTTTTAATTCCCCATATGCACGTGTATGAAATCAAAAACCATTCACCACATATGCATTATAAGATTAAACTATTTTGGATTGTGGATTACTCAATATACACAGTCGCTTATCAATTTTATCAAAATGTTGAGACAGTAGAAAATTTTAAAAACCACTATCAATATAATAAATAGTAAACTTAATTGATATTAAACCATCTATAATTTATGTTACCAGTTTTTGAAACCATTGAGAAATTATTTTTCGTCTGCATTCATCAAGAACATCTACTGTCATTTGTAGATGCTTTGTCTTGATATGATTATCATATAAACAAAAATAAAATAAGTATACATATTGTAACATAAATTATAGAATAAGTTATAGAATCACTCAAAGTACAAATGATGTCATTCCTTCCTATTTAAGAAGAACATATGTTTGAGCTATGTGATGTTCATTGTCTGAAATCCATCGTTCTTGAACTCCACCGAAGTAGGGATTTGGCTGATTAGAAACTAATAATTGATTGTCCATTTCATCATTGATATTTCACTCGTTCCATCCCAAGTAGTTTTGGTTTGAAGGATATTCAGATTCAAAATAGTGAGAGGAGAAAAAAGTAATTTCCTCTTGAAAATAAGTTTCAGCAACTGAACCTTCAACTGATGCTTTGTTACGTACTTTTTTTCAATTTCCGAATTCATCTCTCAAAAGGGTACATCTATCGAAACTTTACTGGATCTCCACATTTTGCTTCATGTGGAAAATGTAATATCAGATGTTCCATTGAGTCAAAGAAAGTTAGCAGAAATATTTCTTCCAGTTTACATATAATTACAACATCATCTTCATCAGGTTTTCTTAGCGCATCATAGTCTGATGTCACTGCACAAATGTCTTGAAAAAAAATCATATATCTGTTATCGAATCCCAAATCATAGAAATCATCAAACCTCTAAATCAAATCGGCATAATTATTTTCATTATAACATGAAAATCATGACTTTTTAATTCCGTAATATGACTATTCTTAACACATCTGCCAAAATTAGAAGTATAGTCATCAGTAAGTCTCAAATCTATAATCCAATGATAAAATAATAAGTGAATCTCTTTGGATAGTGTATATGATTCTTTTGTCTTCATTAACATTAGTGATATGACATTTTCCAATAGTTCAAGTTCTGGTCGCCTACAAATTTGGTCAAGATCTAATCCTGCATTTATAGTATCATTCATCTTACATGGTGTATCCAAAACTATATGAAATAAATTATCAAAACAGTTCTTCTCAATATGAATGAAATCTAACATGTGGCGAACCAACAAATCAAACCAATATGGAAGATCAAAAAAATTCTCCATTTTATCCAATTATGTTCTTTTCCAAAGCCACAAATTTTCTATTGGTTTACTGTTTTCACCACTATGATTGAGGTAATGAAAAGAAAACTGATTTAAACTCTGTAACATAAATCGTTTTTGGAGGTTCATCCATTTCAATTGTTCCTTTTCTTAAATGAGATTTGTTCCTTCGAAAAGGATGATTGGTTGGAAGAATTCTGCAATGACAGTCAAAATACAAAGATTTTTCTTCCATTGATGAGCATAAAGGCTTTGATGGCTTTTCATACAGTACGAACATGATTTCAGACCATGTGTTCTCCAGCGAGAAAACATGCCAAATTGCGGAAAGTCACTAATCGTTAACTTCAATTAATCTTTTAATATGAAATTTTGTTTCGCAATAAATTCATATATACTGACACCATTACTCCACAATGAATTTAACTCATCAATCAATGGTTTCGAATAAACATCAATATTATTTTTCGGATATCCTGGGATTTATAAGATCAAAATGATATAGGGATCCTTCATCAACATCCATGGAGGTAAATTTTATGGTGTTATAAAGACAGGACAACATGAATACTGACTACCATAAGAACCAAAAGGATAGAAACCATTAGTAGAAAGACCCAATATCATGTTTTGGGCTTCTAAAGAAGAATAAGGATGAAGACGGTCTAAATATTTCAATGAATCGCTATCAAAATGATGATTCAAGCTTTTATTGGATGAAATACTAGTTTTTTGCCATAACATCATTGATGCTATATTCTGAGACATAAATAAACGTTACAGTATGGGTGTAAGGGGAAAATATCTCAACTGTTTTACAGGAATCGATCCATACATCCCTGGTTGAGCTTCTTTATAACCTCGATTGTGCACATGTGGGACAACTATCCAATGACTCATTTTCACCAGAACATAAGATGAAATTATTTTCACATGCAATAATATTCTGATAGCTAAGGCCCAGATTACGAACCAACCTCTTTCTCTCATAATAATTTTCCGGCAACACATTTCCTTGAGGTAACACTGTTTTAACCAAAGAAAATATCTGATCAAAATAGTTGTTTAACATTGGAATATTTATTTAATAGCAATAGATTTTTCAACCGCTTCTAATTTTCTTATCTTGCAACCAGGATACATGGAATCCTCATCAGACCTCAAAAACAAATAAAATTTTGATGGTGTCATCTTAGGAGTTAAATCGTTATAATCGTTAGTTTTAGATTGTTGAACAGATGGACCTGCAACATCATGTACTATATTTTGAAACAGTGATGGATCCAGAATCAAGTTATTAGTATCTTCTCTAGAACTACGTTCAGCTTGTTGATTCCAGAAAACATAATCTGGTTGAAAACCAAATCGCAAGAGATGTCCTCCAACATTGTCAACTGTGTCAAACGTTCTCAGAGCCCATTTTTTACAAGGAAACATAATTGTGCCTTTTGAAAAATATTTTGGTTTTGATGATGGAAATGTTAATAATGCTTCAACACCATCAATATATATAGGATTTAAACCAGAACCGTTTGGATTTCTGTGCTGATTTATCCAAGCACAATCATTTAATAATGATTCATGTCGATTTACTTGTTCCATATTTTTCTACAAAATATAAAATCATCAATGTTTTTTAATAACTTGAAATTATAAAAAAACTATATAAAAAAGATCAATTATTACATCTACTTATTAATAATTACCATTAATTTTGGCTGACACAATTTCAAGTGGGTTAATTACTACTCTTTTATCCCATAGCTCATTTACTTGCAAATTTCTCTCACTAAAATCACAATGAAGAATCTTCTCATAGGTACACATATTCATTCTCGTGAATATGAGAATGTATAAGCGTACCTTCGAGTTAGATTATTTATTGTGATTTCAGTGTGGGAAAGATGCAAGTAAATGAGTTATCGAACAAAAGAGCCCCCTTTTCATCGATCAAGTATCTTCTTACAACTATCACCGCCTAAAAACATTATGAAAAATGTTTTCCTACAAATTCATATTCAATATCTTGCTTATGATATTGGATATAAATACATAGAAGAATACCTTTCATAATGTTTTGAGTTGGTGAAAGTTGAAAGAAGAAGAGTCATCAAGAAAAAAGAGTGTCGTCAATCAACTGGAAATTGTGCCAAGTTATTAAACGTTATTAAAATTTATTAAAATTGATATTATTACTAATTTTTAATAATTGTTACAAATTATAACTTATTAATACTAATTATTACAAATTATTAGAAATTATTACTAATTATGACTATTTATTTTTAATTATTACTAATTATTCCTAATTAATCCTAATTAATCCTAATTATTCTGTATTATTCCTAATTAGTCCAATTTTTTCCTATTTATTCATATTTATTCCTAATTATCCCTATTTAATCCTATTTATTTCTATTTATTCTTATTTATTCCTATTTATTACTAATTATTTCTATTTATATCTATTTATTCATATTTATTCTTAATTATTCCTAATTATTGCTAATTATTGTTAAATATTTCTAATTATTGCTAATTATAGCTAATTATAGCTAATTATTTCTTATTATTGCAATTTTTTTCTAGTTATCGCTAATTATTTCTAATTATTTCTAATTATTACTAATTGTTGCTAATTATTGATAATTAATCTTAATTATTGCGAATTATTGAAAATTATTGCTAATTATTGCAAATTATTACTAATTATTCTAAATTATTTCTAATTATTGTAAATTATTGCAAATTATTGCTATTTATTATTAAATATTCCTAAATATTCATAATTATTCCAAATTATTCTAAATTATTTCTAAGTATTCATAATTATTCCTAATTATTCCTCTTTAATATTTATTCCTATTTATTCCTAATTACAATTTATTCCTATATATTTATATTTATTTCTATTTATTCTTATTTATTCTTATTTATTTATAATTATTCCTAATTATTCCAAATTATTTATATTTATTTCTATTTATTCCTTTTATTGCTAATTATATCTATTTATTGCTAATTATTGCTAATAATTGCTAATTATTGTAAGTTATTGCAAGTTATTTATTATTATTGGTAATTATTACTAATTATTGCTTATTATTTCTAATTATTTCTAATTATTAATAATTATTCCTAATTATTACTAATAATTACAAATCGTTACATATTATTACAAATTGTTACTAATTATTACAAATTTTTTCAAATTATTACTATTATTACTAATTGTTGATAATTATTCATAATTTTTTCTAATTATTCATAATTATTACTAATTATTTGTAATTATTGCTAATTATTTGTAATTATTTCTATTTATTCATAATTATTGATAATTCTTCACAATTATTTCTATTTATTCATAATTATTCATCTTTATAAATATTTATCGTTGTTTATTCCTATTTATTGGTATTTATTCCTTTGTATTGGTAATTGTTACAATTTATTGCTAATTAGTACTATTAATAAACAATTATTACTATTTATTGCTAATTATTAAAAATCATTCCTATTACTGCTAATTATTACTAACTATTTCCAATTATTCTTATTTATTCTTATTTATTAATAATTATTCCTATTTATTACTATTTATTTCTATGTATTCTTATTTATTTCTAATTATTCATATTTATTTCTAATTATACATATTTATTTCTAATTATTGCTATTTATTTCTAATTATTGCTAATTATTCCAAATTGTTGCTAATTATTCCTATTTATTGCTAATTATTTTTATTTATTGCTAATTATTCCTATTTATTGTTAATTATTACTAATTGTTTCTAATTATTCCTATTGATTACCAATTATTCGTATTTATTACTAATTATTACTAATTATTACTATTTATTACAATTTATTAGTAATTATTTATTATTTATTACTAATTATAGATTTTTAGGACTAATTATTTCTAATTTTAACTAAATATTGCTAATTATTACTAATTACTGCTAATTATTACAAATTATTTCTAATTAAAACTAATTATTGTTAATTATTCCTAATTATTGCTATTTATTACTAATTAATGAAAATTATTGATATTTATTGATAATTATTGCTAATTATTACTAATTATTAATATTTATTACTAGTTATTAATAATTATTCATAATTATTCCAAATTATTCCTATTTATTACTAGTTATTCCTAATTATTCCTAATTATTCCTAATTATTCCTATTTATTCCTATTTATTCCTATTTATTCCTATTTATTACTAATTATTCCTATTTAATACTAATTATTCCTATTTATAACTAATTATTCCTATTTATTACAAATTATTCTTATTTATTATTATTTATTCCTATTTATTACTATTTATTTCTAATTATAGCTTATTATTCCTATTTATTCCTATTTATTTTTATTTATTGCTAGTTATTACTATTCACTGCTAATTATTCTTATTTATTACTATTTATTACTAATTATAACTGTTTTTTACTATTTAATACTATTTATTACTAATTATTCTTATTTAGTAGTAATTATTTCTATTTATTACTATTTGTTACAAATTATGACTAATTATTATGATTTATTCTTATTTATTATTAATTTTTAAAAAAATTACTAATAATTTCAATTTATTATTTCAAATAACTACTGATAACAAAATAATTTGAATCTAATTTAATTAAAACTAATCGAAAATAAATAAAATTAACAAAAAAATGAAATAAATACGAAATTAAATAAAATATAAATACCTTTAAACTTGATCTTCTATTAATGTAAATAGTTTCACAACTTTTTCGTGAAAAAAAACTAACTCACACAAAATATCACTATGAAAAAAGAGTTCAGAGAGAGAGAGAGAGAATTGAGAGAAGGATATCAAAAAATGAATGTGGGGATATATAGGTTGGATTTGTTGCGACGGGTAGCCCTTCACAAATAGTATTTGTTGCAATGGGACCTATTATAACATCATTCGCTCGCATTAATTACAGTCAGCGGTTAAAAAAGTATATGCAACGGGACCAATCACAAAAGGTACCTGACGACACACTTTTTGCGAAGGGGAAAATTCCGTTGCAAAAACCTATTTACCATCGTAGGGTATTGCGACAAGACCCGTGGAAAATTCCCTCCGACCGACGCACTATTTGGGACGGGGGGATTCCTCCATCGCAAATAACCTTCCCAGGGTTTTCCGCGCAAACCATGCCAATATTTTTGCGACGGGACCCCTAATCCTATCGCAAATGACCAATTATTTGTGACATGGATAATCCCCCATTGCAAATAATCTCTGGGATGAACTATTTGCGACGTGATTAATTCCCGTTGCAAATAGCCTGTCACAAAAAGATCTTTTTTCTGTAGTGTTTCATTGTCGTGCCATGATGAAAATTCATCAAATCCATCAGCACTTTGGCCCTATCACATACTAAGAATTAAGAGATTAATCAAACAGTATCCTTTAGTACACGCATCACGACTCTAAACTATTTGATAGTCTTATCCGAATTATGTGGTGTGGAATTGGGCCTCCTAGAACCTCATTCCAGATGGGATAGTCATTATACCATGTTATGCATCTCCTTTTTTTGGGAAAATCCATATGGTCCTGAATTTTTGAAATTAAACTAAGGGCTCAAGGTCCAAGATCTATGACCTAATAACCGTATCCATTTTCCATGAAAAAGGACATTAACATATTCCCAAAACTAGGGTACGAATCCCACATTCCCTCATTTCATTATCACACTTCGAGACTTTCTTGATACTGATTTCCAACATCAATAAAATAAATATTGGCCCCCTAATTCTATTGGTTCCATGGAAAGTCTCACATACCATCATCGGCCAACACCCAATTGAATCTATGTCAGAAAACTATGGATCATATATTTTGAACTTGGTCAATATTTGATCGTACATTTTCTCTCCAAATTATTGAATGGAATGGTTGTGGTCCATGTGTTTCGAACGTGGTAAACAATCGATTCCTACTCACCAGTCACCCCTCTATCCAGGTCAAGATTGTATCTACTTTCTTCATTTCCAACTCCGTATACTTTCGTGGAATCCCATCACCCTTGGTCTCACCATATCATGCATTTACATAGGTCATGTAAGCAGGCTAGTGTCACTATGAAATTCACAACTCAATATCTTTATTCACATAATGTGTGCTTCCACATGTCAGGAAACCCCCATTACCAATCATTGTTTCCCAAATCGTGAATGAATCATGTGGGATTATGTGTTCTAATAGGATGTGTACTTATGTGGTGGAGATGCACAAAGGATACCATTTCCCAAAATATATTACCTTAAACTATGAGTACATATATAAAAATTATGACATTAAACTACATGTGATTTCTCTTTTGAATGCGTGGTGTGGAACTTTTCCCATTTAGTACACATTCGTTATGGGTTTATCAACTCATCATGCTACACATATCCATTTGGATAATATAACGCTCCCAGTTCTATGACCTTAAACTATAAATATATGACCTGGGAATAAGACGTTAGACTAGGTAATTATCCAAACTATATAACCTTAATCTATGATCCCATCATCAAATAATTAATAGCATAAAATTTTATAATCTCCTACAATCCATGTGTGATGACATTATACTGATTTACCATGATATTAAACATGAAAATAAACTATTGGCTATCATCGATGCAATACAACCTTTCTGTGTGAAACATCCTAGTGGCATGACAATAAACCATTAAACACAACTTGATCACACGACTTTACATAGTTCCCTAGAAATTCCTCACCGTTTGATGTTAAACTTCATGTCTATCATTCTCATTCTATGAAATAAAACTATAAAACATCTAAGTCCCTCACCTGAGAGGCCCTCTCCTCCAGTGCTATTCATCTACCACATCATTCACATTTTTAACTGTCCCTTGGAATCTGATATGACACTCCAATATAAGATGGGTTTGACATTTGCTTATACCTATACACCAAAAACAATGTTATATTAGTCATGGAGGTTTGATTCCTAGAGCGTTGTAATCCATTTGAACATTTTATCACTTCATTTCAATGCTTCATGTACCCCATATTTGGATCATCACCCTCATCCATGTCTGAAAAGACCCCATAATGGAATGTTCTCATGCCTCAATGAATCAGCTACCATCATGGGCTAATGTACCAGAAGATTTTGGATTGAAATCTAAGACAATTTACATGTTTTTAACATGGTTAGCGATTGAACCTATTTTTTGTGCCCATTCCTAGTTAACGGTATAGATGCTATGTTTCGAACACATTCATTAGTTATCCTCTATCACCATTCCGAACACTTTTTTCCCGATATTGGGCATTGGGGTTCACACTTCCCCTTCCCATTTGTTTTGGTAGATTTTAATGCACCTATAATTTCCTCAATCATGCACAAGAGAACATTGGAATATCAAGTTAGATATTTTGTGGGCCTCATCCTCTAGCCATACCCCCTTTCAACCTAAACACTCTATCCAGTCATTCAAAAAAATCATACCTTGAGTTCTCAATGATATTCCAACACTCTCGTATGAAGAGAAATCACATGGTCATCCCTAGTTTCTCAAACCAGGAATAATCCATGTGAGATTATGCATTGGTTGTTAATTTCCACCAAAATATGATTGAAGTAATACAACAAAACAATGAAATGTGTTTGATAATGTAAAATTTGAAATCCAAACTCTCAGATGGTCATCCACATATTAGAGCCCATCCTATAAAAATATTATAATTTAATACTACTATTTAGCAGTTGAACACTCAAGCTTGGCCATCCAATGATCAGTGGCCTCTAGGATTCACTCATGTACTGTTAGGTCTTCTTTCTCCATGATGGAAATGGAGTAGACATCTTCAATCACAATTCAATGTTGGTATATCTCATCCATGTGCTAATCTTCTACTTTAGTGGCCTATTTATCTTAATCCTTTACCACTGTATGTTGAATCCTTGCACTATAAATGACATCATCACATATTTCATGGATTTTGGCACGCTCATGTGTCATCCCATTATGATTGGAAATTTCTTCTTCATTATTATTTTGAGTTTGAGAGATCTAGAAATTGTTTTTTTAGGAAAGATCAAGATCCCTCTATTTTTCATGTTCTCTTTCGATGAAGAAATCCCTTGTTATCATGTGATGGTTTTTATGGTTCACCCCATAGGTCCCTATACTGACAAGACAATGGAAGACACATCCCACTTGTTGTGGAAGTTCAACTATATGGATATTGGTGATAAAGTTCTATATATTCCTCCATGCCTTGAGATGGATACCCTAGTTGTCCTCTAGGACCTGTAGGATATAATTTTCAAATTATTCAAGTGGCGTAGGCTCGTATGGAGGGATGACCACTAGTATGGTATCATCCAAACCATTCAAGGGAATCTCATCACTTGTGATCATTTGTAGAACTATCCCTGGAAGTGACTCACCATCAGATTATATTCATCTGGAATATGCCTTTGCTACACCTTGTGGAATCACAGAGGTGGATTCCATCATCCCAACATCCTTGGATACTCCAACTGGTGACAAAACCTCAGCTTCCACTCCTATAGACAACACTGGTATTCATTTTGGGTAAGGCTCTTTTGATATACCCTCCCTAGTCTACTCATGCACTAATTCTATCACCACATTCCTTTTCACATTTTTTGCTTCAGCAGCCTCCAAGATCCTCTATGATCATCACAACCACCACAGTTCTGTTGGAAAACATTGTTGTGGTACCTTTGTTAACCCCATCCATTGAAGGGATGTTCATAAAAATCCCCTCTAATGAAAACTCTAATGTTGGAATGACCACAACATCCTATCCTAGCATCTCCACTGGTAGAGAAATGTCTGATATTTCCAACTCATCCTTAGGAATAGTTAATTCAAGTGTTGGCTCAGATTGTTCATCACAAAGTGTCAATCAAACTACCATTCCATTATATGGAAGGAAAGTATAAGAAAAAAATGAAATGATTCAAATAAGTGAAGGTGGAAAGGAATTAATTGAATTTTATACACTAGTAAGGAGTTCCAAATGTTTTGTAGGTATCCCCATGGGAATGGTTCCTTCATTAGATGCTACCTAAGTTGTGAGAGTTGATGGTTTAATGCCTACAACCTCAACATTGGGAAGGGTACCGCACCCACTCCATCATGGGTTGAGTACCTCTCTCCCTCCTTTTCAGTTCCATCTTGGACCTATCCCCACTCTATGTGTTATTCCGGTGTAGTTGGAAAAAGTAGTTAGACAACGTTTTTACAGAACGAGATCTATTCAAGGTTTTAATTATCTGAATATTTTCTTGTTTAGTTGATACAATTCCTCCCGAATGATAGATTCAATAAGATTAGCTTCCCTAAGACTCACCTGACTCATTGGGAAAAGGAGAATGTATATAATGTTCAGTTACCATTTATTGTGGGGAAGAGGTTTTGTCCAGCAACACTTTAACTTTTTTGGTCAGTGATTTCACAGTGACCCGAAAATACACTAGGTGCTCCATCTCATCCACATATTACTTCCCATATCCCAATATATGAGGAAAATAGATTTGGAATGAGAAATATGAGTGATGTATATACCATAAAAATTAAAATTATTCCACATTCCATGATTTTTAGTGAACTGCATGTTAGTTCCCCAATTGTACCAAGATCCGGGAAAGAATAAATCATTGAGAATGTCAACCCTATGTTACAAATTTATGGGACCCTGAAAAAATGACCTAGCGACCACCTGAGATGGATTTCCTTCTTCTCGGTTTTTCTTCCCCAAGGATTTATGGCTTTGTACTACTGCTCTTGTCCATTCACCACTTTCTAATCTATGCCCATGAAAAGTTGGACCAATTAATTTTTTCCTATCTAGTAGACCAGATCAACCTCCATATAACCCTACAACCACTATTCGGGATCAACTCCATGGTTTAGGAACCACACTCTAATTAGCTCGAGTGGCTGACTGCATCATCATAACCCTACAATGCATGTTGTACCAAATCTATGTGTAACCATGAGTATTCCCATACATAGTAGTCAATAATGGTAACTCTTTCACATTTTTTCATCTTCATGTTTGAAAATGGGCCATAGATACCTCATCACCAATGGGTGAAATTAATAATTAACCTATGAGTAAACCTTTTGAGTTTATCTCTACAGGAACCTGAATTTCCTTGACAACCATTGGAGATTGCACGACATGCAAACCAGCTTTAAATCAACCCTTTCTACAAGTACCCCCACCATGAAAGTATTGATGGTATTATATTTTTTGCATTTTCCCAGTACCATCATCGGTCACCACCCCCATAAACAGGGGGAACATATGAAATTTGAGGTTATCCACCAACCGAACATTATTCCACACTTCCCACGAAAGTGAAATGAATGGAATAATGCCTATAATATTCCAGATTATTGGCCAAGTGTTTTTTGAGGGTTTTTAAATGGGGTTCAGGTACTTATAGCCTCACATATAGGAACCACCTAGCTATATAGAATGTTTATCAACCCACACACACACAAAGGCATCTTCGATTAACTAACATGCCGATGTACCTTGTATGATTTCAATAGCACTATGATGGAAAATACAAGCACTTCCATGTCATCGGCATCACATCCTTTACAATGGTTCTTTTCCACACACTCATGAGTGAATTCCTCAATAGTAGAATCCATCCACAATTGTACGTCATGATGAATCTCGTTGGACTTACTATGTGTTGAGCCTCATTCTTAGCACTATATCCCCACAACTTCCACTTGATCGCCTCTAGAATCCACTAGAAGTATCCCACTATTCCACATTAGTGACCCCCGAGACATGTGTAATTCATAGTGAGAATATTCTTTTCTATCTTTTCTATTTCTACTTGTACTATCACTAGCCATTCAAGAAATATGTGAACCACTTCATGAAGGGAACATACCTCATCCATGGATTCCCTTCACTAGTGCCTAGCACCAGATCTTGATGAAACGTTTCCATATCCAGCAGCTACAATTTTTTCTCACCGAAGATTCTCTATGTAGTGGAATTCATTCTGAATCACCCCTTAGATCAAGATCCTAGGTATTGGGTGAAGGTCCTAGTTGAAGATGATGAAATCACCCTGATGCAAGTGGAATGTGTTCGTCACTGAGGGCCATCAACTTTGCAGCTTGAACACGATCTCCTACAGATGGTTAACATAGAACTACAATTAACATGATGATTTATAAAGTCCTACCCACATTAGTTGTACCAAAAATTCAATGCACTATGAAAACATAAATTATTCCCATACCCACTCATTTGTGATTATTATACCCAGGTATAGATCCCATATATCATTCTATATCATTAGTAGAACCCCCAAACCCTCCATGATGATAATCTAATAATATGGTGCCGATGCATCATCCTATAACTTCTCCCCATTGATGTTTTTGTTAAGGTTGTAGGTAAGGTCTACTATCAATTGCTCATTTAATTTTTAGATATGGCATGTATAAGCCTTATTCCACTAGTATTTCCCCAATATGCCTATGAACCAGTAGGCTGGATTGTCTTTTCTCTTCTTTGTAATGAAAAAAAATTCCCTAAAAAATAAAACCAATAATGTTTCACCCTCTTGCAAATTGTATATTCCTTTTGAGCCTCTAGAAAGAGCACCAAAAGTGTTTCGTGGACTAATGAACTTCAGGCGCACTCCCTAATCATTATATTTTTCTACAAGTCTTCCCTCAAAGAGGAATATATGTTGAAATCATATGTATCCATTGGATATGGTACTTATGTTTTTTCAAAGTCTGGTTTGTGATGGAAATTCACGAATACTATCTATGGTGATTGGTTCTCCATTCTATAATTTATAGGGATAACTTCATGGAGATGTGGTTTGTGAAGGACAATTTGATAAGAATTTTTCACGGAGAACATGTCTGGATGTTCAGTTTTATAATGTTTTGTTCAATTATTACCTTCATTTGGATTAAGATATTTGTGAAAAGATATAAAAAAAATATTTTTTTTGCAGGAAGTATTGGTTCCCTGAAGGGCCCAAAATCCGTTATTTATAGTCATACGACTGCCAGAGTTTTACGATGGACTTCATGTCAGCGATAATCGTGAGTGAGAGTCATGAATAATCATTATATAAGGGAGTGGTTTTCCAATTTTTTGTGATTTTAACTCAGAACCATGCCATCCTTCTTCCACCAACTCCCATTCTGAGGGGTGGATTTTTTTGTACCAAAATTGGATCCTGGGGAATTTTTGAGAATTACATGGATGGTTCAGAGTGAATCCAAGCTAGATGGCTGAAAAACCCCTCTTAAGGGTTTGATTCACAAAATATTCATATTCAGGAAAAGATGGTACTCGAATATATCCCCAGACAAAAAGTCCTATATTGGAATGTGTCAATTCATGACTATGTACCCCTGCATGTTCGACATTTCTTTTTTCACTGAATGAATGATTTACTGTATTAATTCATGAGTATAATAGATCTTCACCAATTCGAAAATAACACAAATTAATCTTGAACCACTTCATGACTTAATTAAACCCCATTCATATGAATACCCATTAATTGTTCAATTTTAATGATATTAACCCAACCTTTCAACTTCCAAAATTTTCCCAATTCATGAACCTCATAAGAATTGAGAACCATAAAAAATGCTTCATCCATGGTACCTAGGATTCATGAAAACAATTTAAATGTGTTCATGAAAGCCTCCCTCCACAGAAGATATTCATTTCAAAAAGATCTATTCCCTTTTTGAATGGAGAAGGCCTTACAAGGAACTTTAGGCTTTGTGAATCATTCATCCTTCTCAAAGAACTCCTAGTATAGACTGTGGATTCATCCAGATGCATCACCCCCTAAATTTAGAAGCCTACTCTTTCATGAATAACAAAACCATTGTGAGGCCCTAGACCTCCACAAACCTCCTGAACTCTGCGAAGAACCCGCGCTCAATAAAGTACCTCTTAGTGAGGCCCAAAGATTTACAAAAATGATCTCTTGTTTCTCATTATTATACCTCTCCTCAATTGAAATCATTTCATGAATTTTGAGTTCCTAGATCATTCACACCCACCCATGGTATGTTCATTAACACCTAGAGTCCTTATGTGACATGTACAACAATTTATATGGCCCACTCAACTTTATGTTCGACCTGAGACCCCCTCCTATATTTTTATTCCCACTATAGGTATTCTAATGCATGTCTATTCTTATTATAGACACACAAAAACAGACCTCCTAATTGACCAATCATCCTTGTTGTTGTACCCTATAATTTCCCAAGTCATGCCATTCCTAAAGGTGCATGATGTATGGTTATGTAATCCTAATGGGTAAGTAGTACGACCCCCGCATCTGAGCTCCATGACATAAAACTTCATATTCTCAACATCCTCATCACATGAAATTAAATATTGACCTTAACTTCTGAAATAATAGAATTTTACTCTATGTGTGAGTAGCATGGGATAGTCTCAACACCACAAAACCATACAGAGAATGAAATCCTCCCCAAAATTAAAAAGATCCACCCCACATGGGATGGCATAATTTTTATGAAGAATTATTATGTAATACCGACACCATCTCTCATTGAAGCTTATGTAATGACATGAGAAACAAGTATAATATTATCTATTGTTTCTCACATAGAGAATGACTCATGTTGTCTTAGAGGTTTTTAGAAACCATGACATTATCCCGATATCCTCCATGGGCCTTGTTTTTACTATAAAATCTCCAAGCAGTACTCAATTTGTAATCTTTTATGTGTAAACCATGATAAAAACCATAGTCATCTAATGGGTCTCTTTCACGCATAAGACCCAACCACATGGTCATATGTGACTTCTCCTTATGTATAACCCCATCCCATTACAAACTATGTGGCCTTCAATTCCCAACTAATCGGGACACATAGGATGCCTCCTTAAGGTCGTAGACCAACATCTTCTTCCATTATGATTTTCATTGGGTCACATCTCTATTAAGATAATTCCCCACTCAAGATACCATATCTCCTCTGGATCCCTCAGAAAACTTCATCGTGTAGGCCCCACATCATTCAACCATGATAAATCCTCTTGAAAAGGAAATATTTGATGCGTTATCCACACACCATCCCTCATTGAAACTACCTTTGTGACACGAGGGTCCTTACCAAACAATGTTAAACTACATGGACTAGTCTTATCACTCGACCTTAAACTATTCTATCTAACTATATGGGTTTAGACCCCTATCATCTGAAGACGGTATGTAAGATGCATCTCTTAGGTTCAAACCCAACCAATGGTAAACCTTTTAGGTTCTCCGTCCAAGGGATGAACCTACCTAATCCACCTCTAGGGGTGTTCTGATCTACCTTCATTGCGTGAAATCTTATATTTATGAGACACACCTATGGGATCCACCCCTATAGGTAATTCTAGTATATCCCTTGGTAAAATATTCAGATTCTCCCTCTAAGTGGTGTACATCCTTGATATGCCTGAATGGGTGTTCTCATCAATATTTACAACATGACATCTTCCCTTTCTGGGATACACCACCTGGGTCCACTCCCATAGGGAATTCATGTCCATCAATCAGAAAAATCAATTTTCTGACATGTTGTCTATAAGGCCTCAGCCTTAAACCTTACTTAATCATGAGTTATTACAAGATTACACAGTGAGGATCTTTTCAGGTTTAGAGTTTTAGAGAATTAGATCATAAAACTTGCATTACATTCCAAATATAAACAAAGTGGTTACATAATGATAGTATTCTTCTTTCCCACCAATGGAAACATATTTAGAATAAAACATGGATTCTTTCTTAACACTTCCTTGACACTATCATCATATCATATACCTCTCCCTTGACCTGTGAAAAAAATTTCAAAAAAACTTGGGATGAGCATAAAAAGCTCAGTAAGGGATATAAAAATATGGAAAGGAAACATGGGAACATATATACATAAGAATGAAATCATACATTACCCATAAAACATAAGCACTTTAACATACCTCATCAAATCATGAATAAATCATAGAAATCATAAGACATAAAGGTAACTTGAGGCATTCATAACATTCTTACGTAGGGAGTAACTCTCTTGGTTACGTTTGGAATACCCATCATAGTATATTACCTAAATCTCTTTGGAGAAACCTTAATGTTTCACTCCTTCGCGTTACCCAATGCATTGGAGAGCAATATCGGGCTCACCCGCCCTTAGTTTATCACGGAACCACCCGTCTTCATAATAATGCCCAAGAACCTCAACATAATCGTATCACATAAAACATGCATAAAGGAAATATAACATTTCCACCTTTCAATAACAAGATATCAATACAACACATTGATATAAAAACATTATGAAAACCATTTTCAATACCAAAATAAAAGAAAAGTAAACATGGTATTTATTTTTCTTTTAAAAAAAGGCATGGCTTGTAGAGGAAGCCGAAACTCAAATAATGGTCACGGCGGCAGAGAAGTCATTGTCGCCGCATACGTACAACAAAAACATTCCCTTTTGTCATTTAGTAAAATGCTTCGTATAAACAATATTCCTTTTGGATAAACATAAAAGTAAAAGGGTCTTATACACCGTATACAAGAAGGTTTTGTATAAAAAAAATATGCCTCAATGAAAGGAGATTGAGACGAAGTCTCACACCTCGGGTCCGACTTGACTTGGTCGTTCTTTAATATCCTGAATAATAAACTTGAGTTAATTTCTACTTGTTTAAGAACCTTTTTAAAGTTCATTATTCCTTTTATATCACTAATTTCCATGTCATTAACACTATGTAATTATTTAAGTTAATAGCGGTCGTCTTAACGATCATTGGTTCTTGAGTCAAAAATAAACCCTTTATAATTACAAGTTGTTCATGTATCCATTATATCCAGAATGTTATTCATGATGTAGATATCATATATTTCATATATAACCAGTACATGCATGCATTTATAATATTACATAATCATTTAGAGGTAAGAAATGAAATGCACCGTTCATGGAGACGGTAAGCCGTTCGTACGCATGAAGGCTACTTTCATTTCTATTTCGTATTTTATAGAATGGAATCACAATGATATAAAGGTATATTATAATTCCAGTATAATATCATATATTATATCATAGTTACATCCTTTATACATCCCACATATGGTATTTAACGAATCAAATCACTTTGAGGGGGTGGTAGTCCTCACTTCCTTAAATGAAGATATCGCGTTTACCCATAATGGAAACCATAAATGTATGCCCAAAATGAAAAATACTAAAGCTTAAGGAAAACATAAACATATTATATATCATATATATCTATATTGACATATTAATGGCCACCTTTGAAGGTGTTAAAAGAGTGTTGAACAATCATTGTTTCAGGACGCATAAATTCACCATCGACGGAAACAGTATGTCCTTTAACCATTATATGTAGGTGTGTGTGAGTGTAGCTCGAATCCTTATTATAACAACAGCCTAGTATATTGAAGATACTGGAGTTGTTACAAAAGAAATGAATAAAAAGAGTTTAGGGGGTTGGAGAAGCAAAATAAAACAAAAGGACTCAAGTGAAGACATTACCTTAAAATCGGGTAACTCCCTTTGGTTTGAGCTCAAAGGCTTCCTTGGGAAGACTTATGA
Source organism: Viscum album (assembly GCA_963277665.1). Lineage (NCBI taxonomy): Eukaryota > Viridiplantae > Streptophyta > Magnoliopsida > Santalales > Viscaceae > Viscum > Viscum album. The sequence goes on from OY728120.1 coordinate 577,501,818, forward strand.
ACAATGTGAGGCTTCAAGGAGTAAGAGAGGGATGTGGAGAGACAAAATGGGTAAAGGTTGGCCGAGCCAAAGGCTTTGGGAGTGTGGGTAAGGAGGTAGAGTTGGGGGCCTTTTATAAGAGGAGAGGAGGGGCTCTCTTGGAATGTAAAGAAATGTTACTTTATTTGAAAATGATTGTCGGATTCAAAAGGTCCCACATTGATATAATTCGAGGGTAAGGTGACAAGGGTTCGAAATCCACACATCCAATAGAATTTGGAAATGTGTAGGTCATAGAGTTTACATTATAATTTCATTTTATTTAAATCCTTTATTAATGAGGTAATCGCTGCATCATCATGATGTCATAAATAATTTAATTTATTTAAAGTCTAAAAATTATGCAAAAAATATCATGATGTAGGAAATCGTTTTATATTTCTAATGAATATTTATAGTCCAAAAGATCATTTATTTAGACAAAATTAAAAATATTTTACTTAGGTGATACATTCTTTGTCACATTTAACATTCGTTAAAAATAAAAAGATAAAAAGTCACTTTCTAACAAAAGTGATTCCATGGGGCCCCCATGTTTGGCACAAGGAATCCCATGGTCGGAAATGAGACAAACAGTAGCCTTAGGACACATGTTGTGGCCTTTTTCTATTATTATGATATCATTTTATTATCCTTAACTACCCGATTACTCATTAATCAAGATAATTAAAGATAATTACAGTCGTTACTATTCATAATGTCCAAAAACAAAAGAGTCTTGATTACATAATTTAGACATTCTGATTACAAATATGTAATCCATTTTACCAAATTACAAACACATAAATTGCAATAATTGATTTAAAAATAATTCTCGTTGTCAAAACAAATAACGGGTTTCTTTGAAACAATATCTATGAAAAGTTTGGCATTAGTTTATTACCAATTCAAAAGTGAAATTAATCCTAATGACCACCATTGGATTAAATGGTAAAAATATATTCAGATTACACTTTAAGACCAATTAAAAATATAATCTAACCATATAATTAAATTAAATGAAAAAGCAGTTTTAATGTAAAATGCAGTATTTTTCACTATTCATTAAAAATGAACATTGTCATAAAAATACCAAAAATTCACAAAAAGTAAATTTTGATGTCCCAATCATAATTAATATGTTTATTTTGACAAATATAGATTATAAAATTGTCAAAAGTTTGATTCAAAAAGGATTTTCCATCAAAAGGCAGTAAAACAATCTTTTAAGAATATTAGTGTATTCCATGCATAAGATTGTATTTATTTTCATTTTAAGCCTCTAAAACACTATCTTAATAATTAGTATACATAGATAAAAATATCTATTATTCATTATTTACATGGGATGTTACATCCTTCCCCCATTTAGAAAATTGCGTCCCCGTAATTTATTTACTTATCGAATAAATGGGGGTACTTATCCCTCATTGCATTTTCAGATTCCCATGTTGCCTCTTCCATCATGTGGTTTTTCCACAAAACCTTTACCTGATTAATCACCTTATTTTGTAACACTTGCTCCCTGTGGTCAAGAATCTGGACTGGTTTTTCCTCATAAGATAGGTTCTCTTCCAGCTGAACTACCTCTGGACTCAAAACATGAGATGGATCTGGAATATACTTTCTCAACATCGAAACGTGAAAAAACATTGTGTACCTGAGATAAACTCGGAGGTAAAGCCACCCGGTATGCAACTGATCCAACTCTTTCCAAAATTTCATATGGTCCAATGAACCTTGGACTCACCTCTCATTTCTTGCCAAATCTCATCACACTTTTCCATGGTGAAACTTTGAAAAAAACATGATCACCTACCTCAAAAGATAGATCCTTCCTCCTGTTGTCTGCATAACTCTTCTGCCTACTCGGAGCAGTTATCATGTGTTTCTGAATCAGCTAAAATTTTTCTGCCATCTCTTCTACCAATTCTGGTCCCATCAACTTCGATTCACCCACTTCATCCTAGAAATCTGGAGTTCGACATTGCTTCCCATATAACGCCTCAAATGGTGCCATCTGTATACTGGAATGAAAACTGTTATTATATGAAAATTAAACCAAAGAAAGATGTTGGTCCCAACTTCCCTGATAATCCATCAAACAAGCTCGTAGAATATCCTCTGAGGTCTGAATTGTTCGTTCTGACTGCCCATCTGATTGAGGAAGAAATGCTGTACTAAAATTTAATTCAGTACCCAACGACTTCTGAAGGCCTTTACAAAAGTTAGAAGTGAACCTGTGATCACGATCAGATACAATGGATTGGGGAACTCCATGTAACCTAACTATCTCTTTAAGATACAAACGGGAAAGTTGATCTAGGGATAAAGTATCTCGTATAGCAAGGAAATGAGCAGATTTAGTCAAGCGATCAACAATAACCCAGATTGCATTATTACCTCGAGATGTCTTCGGTAATCCCACAACAAAGTCCATGGATATATTCTCCGATTTCCACTCTGGCACTGGTAAAGGCTGAAGCATACCTTTCGGTAACTTCTGCTCTGCTTTAACCTGTTGACATGTCAAACACTTTGCAGTAAAATCAGCAATATCTCTTTTCATTCCATCCCACTAGTAATACTCCTACAGATCTCTGTACATCTTAGTACTGCCAGGATGAACTGAAAACGGATAACTATGAGCATCACATAACAACTCTCTCTTCAACTGTGAATCACAAGGCACACACAATCTCTTCCCAAATATCAAAACGCGATCATTATCAATGTTGAATTCAGGCAACTTACCTTTCTGAACCATCTCTACCTTTTTCTACAACTCACTTTCTTGCTTCTGTGCTTTCTTGATTCTATCTGATAGAGATGATCTCACTGATACCTGAAACAAAACAGAAGAAATTCTTGCACCAACAACTTCTATGCCAAAGTTCATCAAATCCTTATCTAAAGGATCACGTTCCAAACACAACATTGCTAATGAAGCATTACTTTTTCGACTCAAAGCATCAACCACTTTATTTGCTTTTCCCGGATGGTAATGAATTGTACAATCATAATCCTTGATTAATTCCAGCTATCTCCTATGTCTCATGTTTAACTCTTTCTGAGTGGATATATACTTTAAACTTTTTTGATCGGTATATATTTCACACTTTACTCCATACAAATGATGCCTCCAAATTCTTAAAGCGAAAACAACAGCAGCTAATTCCAAATCATGTGTAGGGTAATTTACCTCATGAGTTTTCAACTATCATGAAGCATAAGCAATTACCTGATCATTCTGCATTAGGACGCAACCAAGTCCTTTCAATGAAAAATCACTGTAGATAACAAACTCACCATTCCTGGAAGGTAGTTCCAAAACTGGAGCATTCACCAAACTTCTTTTCAATTCCTGAAAACAATCATCACATTCTTTTGTCCAGATAAACTTAACACCCTTCCGAGTTAGCTTAGTCATTGGACTAGATAACTGTGAACAATTTCTAACAAGCCTTCGGTAATAGCCTGGCAAACCAAGGAATCTACGAATCTCAGTTACATTTGTGGGTCTTGGCCAGTCTTCCACAACTTTTGTATTTGCAGGATCAACAGTTATCCCATCTTTAGAAACAATGAGACCAAGGAAAGAAATTTGTTGAAACCAAAACTAACACTTGCTGAATTTTCCATACAGTTTCTTTTCTTTTAAGGTTTTCAAGATAACCCTTAAATGCCTTTCATGCTCCTATTTACTTTTAGAAAACACCAAAATATCATCAATGAAAACCACCACAAACTTATCCAAGAACTCATGGAAAATTCTATTCATTAAGTCAATGAATACAGTAGGTACATTGGTTAGCCCAAAAGGCATTACTACAAATTCATAATGTACATATCTAGTACGGAATGCGGTCTTCGGAACATCTTCTTCCTTTACCTTCAGCTGATGGTTCCCTGATCTCAAGTCAATCTTTGAAAAATACTGTGCTCCCTGGAGCTGATCAAACAAATCATCGATATGAGGCAAATGATATTTGTTCTTAACAGTGATGTTATTCAAGGCTCTATAATCAATGCAAAGTCTCATTGAACCATCTTTCTTTTTAACAAATAAAACAGGAGCACCCCATGGTGATGTGCTAGGTCAAATGAAACCTTTCTCTAATAAATCTTGCAATTTCTCCTTCAGTTAAATTTGAGCCATTAGATAAGGGGGTTTTCAAATTGGCTTAGCATCAGGAACTAAGTCAACAGTAAACTCAACTTCCCAATCTGGTATTATTCTAGGAAACTCATCAGGAAAATCATCAGGATACTCATTTACCACTGGCACATCATTAATCTGAACAGTTCCTTTATTATCAACGATGTATGCAAGGTAACATTAATTTCCATCTTTTACAAGTTTCTTGGACTCTTGATAAGTTATCAACAGTAAGGGTTCATTCTTGTACACAAACTGAAAGTCTTTCTGGAAAGAAACTTCTTTAGCTCTACAGTCAATCTTAGAATGGTAAATAGAGAGCCATTTCATACCCAGGATAACATCAAACTCTACTAGAGGTAGAAAAATAAGGTTTACAAGTAGGTTCTTTCCACAGATAAGGATAGGAAGATTATTATAAATTCTTTTTGCCTAAAAAATACCCCCAGTTGTTTTTACCAAAAGTTCAGGAGTCATTTCATTAGATGGTATTCCCATTTTACTAGAAAAGGTTTCAGAGATGAAAGAATGTGTGGACCCCGAATCAAACAACACACTGGAATAATCTGAAAAAACAAACAAAGAACCTGATACAACTTCATTTGATGGCCCGACATCTGCTGAAGTAGTTGCAAAGGATTTCACCAACCCTTTTTGCTTGTAGTCTAACTTCTTCCCATCACTCAAGCTCTTTGTCGGACACTCGTTTGCATAGTGACCCATCTCATTGCACTTATAACATTTCACTAACTGTAAATAAAATTTGGTCTTACCTTCACCTTGATCATTTTCAGTGAAATCACGAGCCTTATGTCCCATCTTACCACATCGGTAGCACTTTCCAGAATTCAGAAGACATTCCCCAGCATTCCTTTTTCCACATTTATCACAAACTGGAAACTTAGATTTCTTACCATCAGAATTTTTTGAAGAATTCTTCCCTTTCTCCTTCCACCTTTGTCTCTTCTTCTACTGGTTGTTATAGAACACTTGATCATCGAAAGACTCCATTTCCACCTTCTCAGCACATCAAATAATCTTTTCATAACTTTTAAACTCACGAGAAGCTAATGCCCTTTGATATTTTGGCTTTAATCCTGAGTAAAAACGATTGATTTTACTATCAAGGTCTCGGATAAAATTTGGAGCATACCTTGCCAATTGAGTGAACGTTTCTTCATAGGTAGCCACTGAGTCTTCCTCTTTCTTCAATTCCAATATTTTTTTTCCATCCTAAGTCGAACAGCCTTAGGAAAATACTTTTCAAGAAACATACCTTTGAATTCATCCCAGTCGAGAGCATCAATCTCATCAGCGTCCCTGATATTTTTAACCATCGACCACCACTGATCTGCTTCACCCTCCAAACGGTAAATAGCAAGACTAACCATTTGATTGTCTGAACACCCCATGACATCGAAAATCTTCTGCAGTGCTTTAATCCACCCTTCATCTAGAACAGGGTCAGATTATCCTCTGAATGATGGGGGATGTTGCCTCATGAAATGTTCCACTACTGACATGTTTCTCTGCGGTTGATCTGGCTGATCTCGTGCATGGATACCACCACCATTTATCGCTTGAGTCAACTGCGCCATTATTGCAACAAACTGTTCAGTTCCAATTCAGACCATCTCAGGATGCTGATTCGGAAGGTTATTTCCTTCTACATGCCTTCCTAGCACTGCTTCCCTATTTCCCCTGCGGAAAACCAATCTGAACAAACATGTCTTAGATGAAGCAACATGGTAATCTTCAAATACTATATCACTTCAATTTGACCATAAAAAAAATATTTTTGGATAATCATTTAATAGAATTCTAACTCCTAAAGTTATCTAAATCGACCTCTGATACCAACTATAAGGCCCCAACCTTAAACCTTACTTAATCTTGAGTTATTACAAGATTACACATTGAGGATATTTTCGGGTTTAGAGTTTTAGAGAATTAGATCATAAAACATGCATTAAATTCCACATATAAACAAAGTGGTTACATAAAGATAGTATTCTTATTTCCCATCAATGGAAACACATTTAGAAAAAAACATGGATTCTTTCTTGACACATCCTTGACACAATCATCATATCATGTACCTTTCCCTTGACCTGTGAAAAAAATTTCAAAAAAATTTGGGATGAGCATAAAAATCTCAGTAAGGGATATAAAAATATGGAAAGGAAACATGGGTACATATATACATAAGAATGAAATCATACTTTACCCATAAAACATAAGCACTTTAACATACCTCATCAAATCATGAATAAATCATAGAAATCATAAGACATAAAGGTAACATGAGGCATTCATAACATTCTTACGTAGGGAGTAACCCTCTTGGTTACGTTTGGAATACCCATCATAGTATATTCCCTAAATATTTTCGGATAAACCTTAACGTTTCACTCCTTCACGTTACCCAATGCATTGGAGAGCTATATCGGGCTCACCTGCCCTTATTTTATCACGGAACCACCCTTCTTCATAATAATTCCCAAGAACCTCAACATAATCACATCACATAAAACATGTATAAAGGAAATATAACATTTCCACCTTTCAATCACAAGATATCAATACAACATGTTGATATAAAAACATTATGAAATCAATTTTCAATACGAAAATAAAAGAAAAGTATAACATGCTACTTATTTTTCTTTAAAAAAGGTATGGCTTGTAGAGGAAGCCGAAACTCAAATAATGTTCACGGCGGCAGAGAAGTTGTTGTCGCCGCATACGTACAAAAAAAACATTCCCTTTTGTCGTTTAGTAAAACGCTTCCTATAAAAAAGATTCCTTTTGGATAAACGTAAAAGTCAAAGCTGTTTATACACCGTATAAAAGATGGTTTTGTATAAAACAAAATATGCCTCAATGAAAGGAGATTGAGACGAAGTCCCATACCTCTGGTCCGACTTGACTCGGTCGTTCTTTAATCTCCTGAATAATAAACTTGAGTTAATTTATACTTGTTTAAGAACCTTTTTAAAGTTCATTATTCCTTTTATATCACTAATTTCAATGTCATGAACACTATGTAATTATTTAAGTTAATAGCGGTTGTTTTAACGATCATTGGTACTTGAGTAAAAAATAAACCCTTTATAATTACAGGTTTTTCATGTATCCATTATATCTAGAATGGTATTCATGATGTAGATATCATATATGTCATATATAACTAGTACATGCATGCATTTATAATATTACATAATCATTTAGAGGTAAGAAATGAAATGCACCGTTCATGGAGACGGTAAGCCGTACGTACGCATGAACGCTACTTTCATTTCGATTTCGTATTTTATAGAATGGAATCAAAATGATATAAATGTATATAATAATTACTGTATAATATCATATATAATATCATAGTTCCATCCTTTATACGTCCCACATATGGTATTTAACGAATCAAATCACTTTGAGGGGGCGGTAGTCCACACTTCCTTAAATGAGGATATCGCGTTTACCCATAATGGAAACCATAAAGGTATGCCCAAAATGAAAAATACATAAGCTTAAGGAAAACATAAACATATTATATATCATATATAATTATAGTGACATCTTAATGGCCACCTTTGAAGGTGTTAAAATAATGTTGAACAATCATCGTTTCGGGAGGCATAAATTCACCATCCACGGAAACAGTATGTCCTCTAACCATTAGATGTAGGTTTGTGTAAGTGTAGCTCGAATCCTTATTATAAAAACATCCTAGTATATTGAATATACTGGAGTTGTTACAAAATAAATGAATAAAAAGAGTTTAGGGGGTTGGAGAAGCAAAATAAAACAAAAGGACTCAAGTGAAGACATTACCTTAAAATCGGGTAACTCCCTTTGGTTTGATCTCAAAGGCTTCCTTGGGAAGACTTATGCACAAAGTGAGGTTTCAAGGAGTAATAGAGGGATGTGGAGAGACAAAATGGGCAGGGTTTGGCCGAGCCAAAGGCTTTGGGAGTGTGGGTAAGGAGGTAGTGGTGGGGGCCTTTTATAAGAGGAGAGGAGGGGCACTCTTGGAAAGTAAAGAAATGTTACTTTATTTTAAAATGATTTTCGGATTCAAAAGGTCCCACATTGATATAATTCGAGGGAAAGGTGATAAGGGTTCTAAATCAACCCATAAAATAGGTTTTGGACATGTGTAGGTCATAGATTTTACATTATCATTTCATTTTATTTAAATCCTTTATTAATGAGGTAATCGCTGCATCATCATGATGTCATAAATAATTTAATTTATTTAAATTCTAAAAATTATGAAAAAAATATCTTGATGTAGGAAATGGTTTTATCTTTATAATGAATATTTATAGTCCAAAAGATCATTTATTTAGACAAAATTAAAAATATTTTACTTAGATGATACATTCTTTGTCACATTTAACATTCTTTAAAAAAAAGATAAAAAGTCACTTTCTAACAAAATTCATTCCATGGGGCCCCCATGTTTGGCACAAGGCATCCCATGGTCGGCCATGAGACAACCAGTAGCATTAGGACACATGTTGTGTTCTTTTTGTATTATTATGATATCATTTTATTATCCTTAACTACCCGATTACTCATTAATCAAGATAATTAAAGATAATTAGTGTCGTTACTATTCATAATGTCCTGAAACAAGAGTCTTGATTAAATAATTTGGACCTTCTGATTCCAAATATGTAATCCATTTTACCAAATTCCAAACATAGAAATTGAAATAATTTATTTAAAAATAATTCCCGTTGTCAAAACAAATAGCCGTTTTTTTGAAACAATATCTATGAAAAGTTTGGCATTAGTTTATGACCAATTCCAAAGTGAAATTAATCCTAATGAATACCATTGGATTAAATGGTAAACATATATTCAGATTACACATTAAGACTAATTAAAAATATAATCTAACCATATAATTATATTAAATGAAAAAGCAGTTTTAATGTAAAATGCAGTATTTTTCACTATTCATTAAAAAAATGAACATTGTCATAAAAATACCAAAAATTCACACAAAGTAAATTTTGATGACCCAATAATAATGAATATGTTTCTTTTGACAAATATAGATTATAAAATTGTCAAAAGTTTGATTCAAAAAGGGTTTTCCATCAAAAGGCAGTAAAACAATCTTTTAAGAATATTAGTGTATTCCATGCATAAGATTGTATTTATTTTCATTTTAAGCCTCTAAAACACTATATTAATCATTAATAGACATAGATAAAAATATCTATTATTCATTACTTGCCTGGGATGTTACATTGTCTCTTTGTGATTCACCTCATTGATTCACCTCCATGGGTTTTCCAGATCGATCATCTTTGTCTCCAATAGATGTTAAACTCATACCCCAATATATCTCATTCATGTGTTAAATTTTTTAACAAAAAGACATTAAACTTGTGAAACCAAATACATAACTCATTAAAAACATCAGATGACTGAGGTGAAATATTTAGAAGATATTTTCTGATGGCCTCAACAACCTAATGCAAAGCATAGGATTGTTGAGGTGAAATACTTGAAATATATGAGCCTATGGCGTCATCTACCATATTAAAAACATGTTATTCCTAAGGATAATGCCTTTTAAGATATATGATTTCAGTTTTATATTACCTATTATGAAAATGGGTTTCCTTGGCTTCCACATCTAAGATGACTACATAATATACCCGCCTAAGATGAAGAGTATATGTGAAAATTGTTCCCAACATCCAAACATGGTTGTAATTCCCAAAATGGATAATCTTATGATCAAACTTTGATGCCCTTTCAAGACCCAAATTAATGACTAGATGAATGTAGTGTAATTAACCATAATCCAACATGATATTTTAATGAGAATGAGTTGCATGAACAAAACGTAACTCTATGTGGTAGATTCAGACTAGGAAACAAGTCCCATGAAGGAATCCATGGATGGAGGAACTAACTTCCCATCATCTCATTTTGATCATGGAGAAAACATATCCTTTGAATATGATAAAATATTTCTTCCATTGGAATGATGAAATTCAAGGTAACAAGCATTTTAGTTCAAATTAACATTTATGGTGACAGTCTAGAAAAAATTATCTAAAAAAATATCCCAATTTTATATTGTTTCATATGGCCTTAGTGGTCGAGTCTTGTTCACATATAGAGAGCATTTGTTGGGGAAAATGACATCAGATTTTTGGGTGTCTATTTATTTCATTAAATGATGGTATGGGTTATGAGAAAACTTAATAAAACTGATGTGGTCCCATAATGGGATCCATTCAGGATTTCTTTTTGAATTAATAGGGTCTGTGTAAATTGGTCGAGTGTTAACATTGGTTCCTGGTATGATGGAAAGCCTTAAGGAGAGTTTGGGTTCTATAAGGAAAAATTATTAAAAAATATATATGTATTACAGTTACATGTCATGTAACTATATTACATGCCATGTAATTGTTTCTAGAAACATGTTGTGAATAGTTGAATGTCGTAAATTGATTCATGAAATGAAAAAATATAGTTCATGTAATTATATTACACATTGTATAATGTTATATCATATTTGATAAAAACATATGTGGTGACTAGTTTTTCATCATATACCAGTAATAATAATATCACAATATGTAACAATATTACACACCATGTAATTTCTTGATATGTAGTTTGTAAGTGTGTCATGCGGTTTATTTTTATTTCTGACTCACATACAACTTGTTTTAATTGACCTAGGGTGACCTTAAAAGAGATTTTGGAAGCCTTCCCTTCCTTCAAATCTTCCCAATCATGTATATCATACCTATTAAGTGGTTTTTCATCAGTATTGAAATTTTCATTTTTCGTTCTCTGATCATTGCGATGTAATCTCCTAAAAGTGTGCATTTTTGGTTTGTATCTTGGTTGGTTTTGATCTAGGACCGTTCTTGTAATCATCAATTTTTTTCTTATTGACATTGAAGTTGGATGCATTGTCTAATCATCATATATTTTTAGGGGGTCTAAACATTAACCGTAGGGTATGATAATTATTGAGTTAATGAACTTTTTAAATTCCTCCAACACATGTGTACCTCATTTGATAAAACAATGATGTGTTTTTTAGTGTCCCTTTCGAACCAAATTGTGATTTACTAAGACTATGGCTAACATTTGGGTGAGATAAATGATGTTTTAATGAACTAGTTGGTTGATTAATGTGCGTCTATCATGCCATAGATTTTGGTTGATTTTTCTATATAGTTTCACCTTGGTTGGATTGTTTACTGAGAAAACTATCATGTTATTGGTTATGACCAATTGATATTAGAAATGTGCATATTTAATATAAATAGTAATTTTCATAATTATTCACTGAGCTGAATGATGTGATATTATGATATCACTTTTTTTATGACATGTGTTGTGATAAATGTTTTAATTATTATTGGGGGTATGGGCCTAGTTGATAAATTCTAAAAACCCTCATATAGTGGGCTATGTACTAGGACACATATTGGAATGCTTATATATTGATCAATTCCCCAATACACGATGAAATAATTATACTGTGGTCTATTCCTAGTGACACATTCTGAAATACTTCTAGATCAAGCTTGGATATGAAAAACTAAAAAATTCATATATACTAGGATCAACCTTGATAGATTTTTGAAATATTATATATCGGGTTCTATCAAATATTGGTGTAATTTATACCAAGGTAATGAGGTTATGGAAGGAATGGTTGCGAGACAATCTCAGAGACTTAATGGCATGAGACCAATTTAAGCTATGTTTTTCCATCGTTATATGGTTGTAGTTGGCTTGGTTGTGGGACATGATCAGAGATGTTTTGGCATGGAGTCGAAGCAGGTTGAAGTGTTATTAATTTAATTAATTAATTAATTAATTAACTTGTTTATTTAATTGAACTATACACTTATTATCAGACTATTTATGTCTAAACATGTTGGGGTTGACCTACTACATTATACTCACATCCAATTCTAGACACCATTTGGTAAGTAAGATTATTACTTAGATGAAGGATTGGGAAAGGGAAATTGACTTTACTATAGAGTATTTTATTCTGAGATGGGATGGAGATTAAATATGTGTGTGACATGGGGTTCGTGAATAAGGTCAGTTGAGTCTTTTATTTAGTATGATAGAATTTAATTTTTTATAACTTTTAGTTTGAAATAAATTTACATTCCATCATGTCAGTAAATTATTTATTTATTATTTAATGGATTATTCTATTGGATTTGATTGTTGGTATTATGCTGTATTTTATTGTTTACATTGTTTCCACTCTCATTTATTAATTTATATTTATTTATTTATCCACAATGTTTTTAAATTTTAATCCATGGGTATAGCATCCACAATATACATATCATAACCCCTTTAGTCAAAAACCACTAGAATATGGGGACGTGAAATTGAGGCCTCGTAACCAACTCATTTTAATCACCTGAGAGAGTTCCAGATCGAGGGACATTACACAGATTGATATCCCAAACCCAAAAGATGGTACAATAGTGGTTATCCCAAGCCCAATTCGAGTACATGGTTGGTCAGCCGAGGCCTAACAAGTGATGAATGTCTTGGTGGGTAGCCTTGATATATGGATTATTTGATTATTATTATAACATGTGTTTTGTTAATCTTTATATGACATGTTAATATGGTTATAAAATGATATAATGGATCATTATATATGATTATTCTATGAATAATTTCTTGTGAACATCTAATTCATCATATCATAATTATGATATATGAATTGATGGGTATTATATTCAAATGTTATGATCATATTCCTATACAATTATGCTAATGTTTTGGTTACATATGATCGTTGGATGATATTTCCATTTTTACCCTAACTGATAATCTAATATAACCTTTTCATTGTTTCCTATCCATAGGTTATGAATAATGGTTTTATTTAGGGCGTGTTTAAGTATTGTGTAATGTGAGAAGAGCTTCATGGGTGATATTTATTACATTTCATGAAATAATATGTTAATTTATCTAGTCTCATACGAAACTAATCATTTACGATCGTGGAGACATGTATTATAATGACATGTAATGAACATTCATCTATAGTGGATTAATATTTACACATGTAATGTTTGAGTCACTATAGTTGGTATCAGAGAAATGATTAGTTGTTTTTGGGAACTAAGATGAGAAAACACTAGTGAGAACCTTTAGGATAACCATATGTAAAATATAATGTTAAATGTTGTGGTAAAGAAAGGATCGAGGTTTCTCTAAAAAAATAAATCTATTTATGGATACTAGAAAGTGAGTGTGGATATGGTGGGGATGTACCTATGGGTAATATGTAACATTCCCGTCCTAGTCGGAACCATATCCGGTTCCCTGAGCTGGGTCACCACATTACCTCAGGCGTGCCTCCTCGAATGCCTGAGGGTACGGACTAGCTGCATGGTTCTATAGAAATATGTTGGAGAGACAATACCCACTTATAAAAGTAATAACAATGAAATAGTAATAAAAATATATATAATAACCTTAAATAACATTAAATGTTGAGTATGTGTAAAAATTTACCATGTGACCACGTAGTACATGATATAAAAAATGGGTACACTATATGTCTGCAAGCCATAGAGCAGGGTCCCAAAATTTTGATGACATAAGATAACCTTAAAAAGGTTCGGAGTCCCAAACCTATCATAACATATCATCTCCAACCCATCATATCACATAGAACCAACAACATGGTCCTTGACCTGATCCTATTCTTGAAATTGAATAGCTTCTTCTCAGGTACCCATGTTCTATAGCAGCCCGAACAGGGTTTGAGTGCAACTAAGTAGGCTAACACCTAACGTGTTAAAAAACCTATCTGTAAAATATTTTATGTCATCAATAAATGAGTACTAAGTATACAATATAAAAAAAATATGTTTCATATTTAAACAATTATTAATCTACCCCTTTATCCTTCAAGTTTGAAGATTCCTCAAACCATAAAAACAAGATTCTGTTATTCTGGAAGCCTAATACATAACACAAGGGGTCACATAAATTTAGTTACAATGGGGAGTTCCCTAAATTAAAAAATATACCATGATACCTTAGAGAATATGTTTTAGAATCAAACAATTTCCATCCATTAGGAGCATAAATCTATAGTCCGACATACTAACTAAAATAATACATTAGTGGGGGCTAGATCATCAGTGCATCCAAACCCAAAAAAAGAACCTCATTCCACAACTTAGGAGCATAGATCCCAAATCTGACATTCTCACTCAATTAATATAACTGGGGGACTTATAACCTTAGTATATCCCAACCCATGGGAGTATAACCTTAGTATAATATACCAGACATACCACTTATTCACACGGAAATGTTTCATAATCCATTTATCACATAATACCAATTATTCATTAAATTTACCAAGGTCCTAATGGAACCTTAAAATAAAATCATGCCATAAAAAACTGAAAAGAAAACTCATTTAAAATCATCTTGAATCCACCCTTTAAAACATGGTTCTTCCCATATTAAAAAACTAAACACTACCCACAGTCTTTTATTTCCATTTCAATAAATATAAAATAAACATTAATGAATTTTCAAAAAGGGGAAATTTCTTATTTTCAAATCATTATTTGAAATAAATTAATAAAACACCTTTTTAAATAAAATTGAATTTAAAACCTCATTTTAAAACATTTCCCACTTCTAGGAATCATACTTTTGACATAAAAACATAATTGTATAAAAATCCAAAACACATCACCTAAACCATTTTGAAATCCTCTTAGTCATTTCAAAAAATCAAATAAGCGTTAAATTCAATTATACCACTATCCATTCCCAGAAAAACATTTAGTATTTATATCCCATTCACATCTATAAATACCCTATATCATCATTTATTGAATCATTTCACAATTTTCAATTTTTTTCATATCCGAAGGGTAGCCCTAGGTTTGGTCTCACAGCATCAACGAAGCCATAAATGTTAGTGAAAGGTCTCACACATAAATATATGGCCCAAAACAATTTAAAAAACCATATAAATCTAAAACAATAAAGAATAAAATTATCAATCCTACATAATCATATAACACATCAAAACTATGTGAAAAAAGCATTCATAACACCTGCCTCGGGTTCATTGGAAACCTCAACCATTAACTTAGCACTTGTTTCAAACTCAATCATCCAATAAATTCCCCAACTTATAATGAACTGGAAATTTGAGGTTTTAGTGATTCTAAACGATTATAACGATTATATAGTCCATAATCAATGAAATTTAGGGAAAATGAGTTCAAAAATCACCTTAATAAATGATCTGCACCCAAAAATAATCTAAAGTACATAGAATTCAGGGATAGACATCTATTAAATGATTAGTAGGGTTTGGTTCACCACCCAAGACTCTAGAGGAAGAATAAGGGAGAAAATAGGGTTAGAACTCAAAATTCATGAGGGGTGGGGGAATGATAGACACCCTGACTTTAATAGTCGGTATGGTTGGCCTGCATGGTTGGCTAAAAATTTCACCAACCATGAAACTACCTTGTTTTATGTAGATTCTTGGTTTCACACTCTTCTGGGAAGCCTAAAAAGTTTGAAAAATTGTGTGGTAGCCATACGACATGGATCTATCCGAACCCACATGGTTTGGTTCCCTCTCCGGACATGATTTTCTAACCATGCACCATCCCTCTATCAGAATCATTTTTCCCACGCACGGTTAGTTCTAAATGTGTTCCAACCATGGAGATTTCACTAGATGGCCAATTTTTATCTTTTTTTATGTCACAAACCCCCGATATACCCCAAAATCCATTCATATCCTTAAAAAGCATATAATTATCAATTTTAAGAAAATTAATCCATATCATAAACGAGGGAATACCTACAAGAATTTTCATGATCCTGCAACCTCCACACCGTATAATGGATTTTCCTCGAGGCCCGGTTTCCATGCACCTTAACGCCTCCAAGACAAATGGTCAAGATATGGGACCTACCTATAAATGTTCATCTCCCAAGTTTCCTATTTCACATGGTCATTCCATTACCACATTGGGGACAAAGTAACAATCATTCCCCAATTAATTTTCTTTTTGTGATCTACAATCCTGAAGAATATTCTTTTCAAAGGACACATCAATATGACAAAAAAATCATCAAAAAGAACCCTGTAGGGATTCTAAGTAATATTTTATTTTTTTGAAACATGAGGAAATTTCATCCTTTTAAAACTACCGCTGTGTAAGAGCAAATCATCACACTAATGGCCCAATACACTCCACAACTAATATCCCAAATCATATGGCACTATAATATCCTCTTCTTAAAATTATAATGTTGACCTAAGCCCGTATTCACCTAACAAAATGAAAAATTATAAACCACATAACCCCATCACACATTAGTCCCAAACTCAAGGATGATATCTTCTTTTCACATCCATACATTTAATGAATATCCCAAGAATAACCTTTATCTCAAGGTACCCAACAAGAAAAAAACAAAAAATATCCCATCCTCAAAAAATAAACGCCATGAAGGTGCTAACCCAATCCCTTTCCACCCATAACACTAATTATCCATCACTTTCCTACACTCTAGACATATGGTTATCCCCAACATATTTTTTAGCTTACCACCTCCATATTCAAGTGGATTGGACAACTAGCATCTAAATAGACCGAAAAACCTCAACTCAACTTTCACAATATACACAATGAGTTTCCCAACCCACCATGCCCAATCATCCACAAGAACACCATCCAAAATTGGTATCCACTCTTTCCATTGAAAGCACCCACAATATATATAAATCCGCCATCCATTTTCTAACTAAGAACAACCCGACCTCCCTCATGTTTTCTATCATTTCTAAAATAAAAAATTTGTTAAAAAATCAAACTAAAGGTGGCTTAAAACGTACCATTTACATCCATTTTTCTATAATGCATTGGACCTTCCATGACTAGCCTATCTGAATACGTCCATCTTTTACTATTGGCATTTTCCTGCCTTCACCTGACCATGGATCCATCTATCTTAATTCATAGCACTAGACACACCTTCCAAATTAATTTCTCAAATTAGGGTAAAACAATATAGTCTAGGAATCCATGACCCTCGAAGTCATTATAATGTCCCATAGAACCCATCAATATTCTATGAAAAAATTCCTATGTAATTCATAAATAGACTAAAGGAAACTAGGTCATCCTCAAAACCAACTGCCATTTTCTAAATGCACTTATAATATTTGAAAATACATAGTAGGTGGTTTTCAACTCACCACATTCATTATATTTTCTACTTGAGTCAATTTTTCCTTGGATACCACATCCTAGAACTCCCAATTTCACTTATGTTGGTGCACTACTTCGCATAGCAAAGATTCCTTTACACGTAAAGACATACAAATGTCATCCAAAAACAGTTTCCCAAACCCATTGCCAACCTACCCTAGGGATATAGTACCAAAAATCTATTTCCCTGAACTATTTTATTTCATTATAACCCCCATCAACAACTCTAACACATGTATCTAATTTTTTTAGAACAACCCCTATCCTGAGACCAATGTATGGCTTAATCAACTATCATAACCGATACCCCCAATGACTTGCCCATGGAACTCAAACATGTACCCTATAGGTTTCTCATTGGCACCATTATTGCACCATAACCACTCCACAATCCGCTCCACACATCCATGAATATAATTTATCTCCCCCACAAGACTGTCATTTCCACTAATTTAATCATGAATTTCTAACATCCAAATATCACGCTTCTATGAAATAATGAACCCCAAGAATGTACATAACCATCTATATTTTCCCAGAATAATAAATGTAACAAAAATCCTTACCCATTCCCGTCTTCTGAGAAAAGAACCCAGGGAATATTTCGACATTGGTCCATCCTGAGGACCTCACCCATAAGTTGTTGATGGTGTACTACCCACCATATGGATCCACATATACCACTCTATGATATTAAAATCTAAGAGAACCCATATCCAAACAATACATGTTTAGGTAGCTATATGTAAATATATTTCTCTATTGAATACCCATGACGATATCAAGATATTGGACATGGTAATAACTATCTATAAGTGTGTTAATAAGTATTCGATGAACACCCCCAGAAATTATCGATCACTACTCTCACCACCCACAACAGGGATACCTTGAACTGTAAAAAGCGTCAGGCTTCCCTAGCCACCCACATCTAATAAACACTCAGCCAACACCACTCATGTTGGATTGAAAACCAATGTTCTACACTACTTCGAAAAAATCTTCCAAGCTTCTATGCCCCAACATTCACTTTGGAATTACTCCAATTACCCCACTCAAGTTCTTCTAACATGACCCTGGTCACTCATAATTGAAACATAATTATTAATCACACAAATAAAAAAACCAAATGGTCTGTCTCATTACCAAAATTCACACTTTTGTTTCACAATAAACGATTGGTGCCATTCTCGATCCACCTATTCACATATCTCAAACGGAATCACATCCCTCCAGAATGCGACACAATATGCAGTCCTCATCAGGACCCTTGAGGAAATTAAATTTTACATGGCCACTCATTGAAACTAATTATATACTACATGATACATACATCACTAAATATGGGACAAAATAACTTGTCACACAACAGACCATGCCTCCTAGTTCATTACTCCCATCAGACTCGAGGCATTCTCTATGTTTCCTTCAAAATAAATTATCTTTAGAAAAAAAATCCAATCACGTGACCACCACTCACACCCGGTGTCTCTTACATAACAAAAGATTCCATCCTTGCTTTATTCTACCTTTTATTTTGTACACCATACTAACGTTTATTTCTAAATATAACACCATAAAAACCATAGGGCTAGGACTCTATGAGATATTTCCCTTCATAACTACCCTTACAATAAACTATAATAACTAAAGTCCTTTTCAGAGAGTGAGACCAAGGAATATTTATGCACTTTCACAAAAATTTTGATTTCACCCACCATTCATTGATTTCACCCCTGAAGCAACAACTTGTGATTCATATTCCAAAGCACAAAAAACACTAGGAAAACCCCCCTCAAGGCTACCATCGATTTGAAATTACATTCATCACATAACAACTACTCATGTTGTGTCTGAAAACCAACTTAATTACACCCTTCTCCTTCTAGACCAAACCCACACTGAGAAACACTATGTGTGTGCCACTATCAAAGTCCAAAACATCTACTTGTGCATAATACACCCAAAAGTACTAGAAACCCAATTTGTCCTCTCTCATAGGTTATCATCAAGGGCCAACTGATATCATCTCTTTGAACTAGAGAAACATCAAGAAAAGTCCATTGGTTCTCCCTCTATGCTACACACATAAATCCTCCACAACATTCTGGTCATGGGTGGTACTCCTACCCCCATTCCAAAATAAACTGTATCTTACACAACAAATAAACCATTTTCTCTAGGTCCAAAAACAAAGATACTCACACCAATTCATCATAACTATTAACCAACCACCCAACATTGGGTCAGAAACAATACTCACAAAGTATAAACCCAGATGGGCCACCATATCTATAACAACACAACAAACAATAAAAACATCATAACTAATACACACATTTTTAAGGCCCAATTAAAGGCACACAGTCCCACCCCATGTGAAATTCCAAATTTACATTAATAAACATTATTTCATGACATCGTGGTCACTAAATAGTTGAAGGAACAACATGTAACATTCCCCTAACTCTTGCAACCAAACCCATCAAGGTCTCACAACCCATCCCCAATATCTCAAAACTAGGACACTCTTGCTTCCCAAACCACCAATACAATTATATAGATAAATAAAACATGGAGTAAAAATTTCCATTGTATCAGTGTTCCACCATTTTCCACATCACATGTTCATTAAAAGTTTCCATTTTTAAACCTGATCATTTTCATTTCTATTTCTTCCCTTTTCAAAACATAGGGATTTACACATTCAAAAAACTATCTTTTTACCAAAACATCACAATTACAATCATTATTCAAATTCATATTTCAAACCATATTTCATTAACATCCATTAAAAGTTTTGATAAACTAGAATACACTATAGGTATAAAAGTACCCTACTAGTATATGAATCGTAAGGAATAATAAATCACATGAATCATATAGATGACCTAAAAATCCTCTCTGACTAGCATGATTCTTGAACCCACACATCCTCTCTATAAATAATGATCCATGAAATAAAAATTCAAAAACTTCTGTAAACAAATCCAATTTCACCACATGAGGTGGATGTACCAACTTACTACAAAATAAAAAAAATGATCATCAATTATCACCTCTATAATGTTCATTTTTTCCTCATAAAAGGGGCTTCACACGCCCAACAATGATCTCATTTCCATGCCCCAAAAAGATCCAAGTAGACAATATATCATTCCCCAAATAGTAATAAAAAAGTCACTACCTGTAACACGACATTAGTGTTTCCCCATACCAATATCCACTATATCTGATTCCCCAATCCGGGCTTCCACATGACCTTAGGCAGATATCCTTGTATGCTAGAGGCTACCGACTAGCTGCATCAATGTAATTTATCCCTAGATTTGATATCTAAACATTAAAAATTCTAATGGGTTTCTTTAATGGTCTCTAATCTCAATCTATAACCCAAATTACATTCTTTAACTAATGTAATAAAAATGCAGTAAGTCAGTGAATTAGAACAACAATATAAAAATACAACACATTAAGACGGTGGAAAAAATTGTTATGGCTACATAACTCATTTTCATTAGAAACCAAATTATTTTATATTATACATTGATTATATTTCAAAAAAAAAATTAATTACCCCAAATAGAAATCATCTATAAAAGATTGGTTTTAGGGAACCGAGAGGAGAATAAAAAGTCTACAAGACCTAATCATGAAAATAGAATGAAGAGTAGTGAAAATATCACTCTGAGCATCGATCATCACCCAATGAAACTAGAAATGGATTATAATCATGGGAGAATAAACAATTGGATGTTTAAGATGGGTTGGTTTGTCACTCATGATGCTCAAGGAGGAAGAGAGGAGAAAATTAGGTTAGAACCTTAAATCCCTATGGGGGAAATGGTAACCCCCCATTTTAGTAGCCTATACAGTTTGGATGCATAGTTGGACAAAACATGTGAAAACCAAGTGAATCCCTCTATTCATAAAGAGTTTGGGTGAATATTCACTTGATACACCCCCATAGATTGACCCACATTGCAGTTGAAATGTGGGATGGCTCTGTCCAAACATGCATGGTTTTGTCCCCCTCCTTGCATTGTTTTCCAACTGTGAACCATCCTACTCATAACATTATGTTTTTGGTTCATAGTTAGTATGAAATGTTATCAAATCTTGGAAATTGGTAGAAAATCTATGGAATTAATATTTGGTTAACTCACATTTTATTTATGAACCATTATGAAGTATCTGAATACATAATGATCATCTATAACCTAGGTAAATCCTAAGGGTCATTGAATGAAAAAACGTTTCAATATTTTGACATCATAAAAATTATTTTTCATGATTATAATATTTTTCACTATTATTATTATTTCTCACACTATATTTTCTTGGTTCTAGTCAAAGTATGTTACTTATTGTATTTGTGGTGAAAATATTAATGATTGAAAATGAAATTATTTTACTATTGAGAAAAAAAATCTTATGTTTACTCGAATGAGAAATATTATTGTCATGATAACAAAAAATTTACAATTTATGAATCATGATGATATTCCAAATGATCAGAGGAGGGAATAATATAATATCGAATCCTTCATGAAGAAACATCCATTTTATTTTAGTTAATGAGCTGATCCAAAAATTTCATAGAAATAGATTAGTATATCTAAAAAATTATTTTTTTTCTCCATTACATATATAAATAAAAAGTTATTTTTTATGTTTAATATTTTGATGGTGAAATAGATCAATGGTTGACTCATATTTAGAACCCAAATAAATTGGGGGAAATTGAATTTTTTAGTGTGCATTGTTTCTAGGCGGTTATTTTTTGTTAAGTTACTACTTTTTATTCTTTATATGAGAATAGATAATGAATTCATTGAGATAAATAATATTGAAGATGAATCCATTAGTTCCTATGAGAAAAATTCCACCATACATGTATGGTATGGTTTTAGTATTGTTATACAACTTGAAAGAAAGATAGATCATTTTTTCAAGAGATTAAATGAAGTCATTTAAGGGAATTATCCACAAGAATCATTATTTGAATTGAATAAAACATTTTATTTGATCACAAGGTATAAATGTATATTATGGTCACCCAATAATCTCATGGTTTTGAAAATAAAAGAAATATAGAATTAAAAGGAAATTCTAATAATAAAACCCATTGAGTTAATAAGATGACACTTCCTTTATTACTTAAGTGTAAAAAAGAATCATTTTTGAAATTTTATTTTGGGAACTAGTAAATTCATTATGTATGGAAAGAAAGGTCATCTATAAATTGAATTTCTATGTTTCTGTAATAATTTAGTTAGCATTGTCAACAGATAGAAAAATATAAAAAATTGACCACTCATAATTTAGTTTTTCAAATTCTATGAGTATGGTTATTAGGAAAATTTCTAATTGAATCTATGGGTTGATGATGATGATAGATGTAAAAAACATCCAAAGAATAAAGAAAAAGGGAAATATTCCATGATCACTATTTTCTTTGTTTTTTATTAGAACAATGTTTGTGATAGACCAATATAAAATACTTTTTAAAACTACAAATGAATTATTTGTTTTTTTGATCTGACTACTATTTTAAATATGAATCTTTTTATAAGTATATAACCTTACCACCTTAAGGATTTTTTATTGATTTATTAGGAAATATTACTAATGGTAAAATGATTTCATCCCATGTTTATGATGATTCTCCGATTGATGGTTGTGGGAATTTAGGTCCTAAAAATATTTTTTCTTCCCTCTAATTTAATTTTTTTTTGATTTTGGGAATAGATTTAATTTTACAATATAGTGGCCATATAAATATCCAATAAAGGGTTGTCACATTTTATATTATGAATAATCAAATGAGCATTTATTGGTTATAGAATTAATACAAACTTCCAATAGAAATTACTACAATTTAGGGTCCCTTGATTCCAACTTATATGTTGCATTATCTCAAATGGATTAGGAGACTATGAATGTAGAATAAATTCCTATTGTATAGGATATTGAATATGTATTTCTGGAAGAGTTTTCTAATATTCTTATTAATCACGATGTTTGTTTTTTAAAAGAACCTATACCTTTTTCTACACCTATTTCAAAGAAACAATATTGAATGGCCTCAATTATGTTACTAGAATTCATGAGGAAACCCTAGGAGAATCTTGATATGGGATTAATTCATCCTTGTGTGTCACTATAGGGTGTACCAGTTTATTATTCTATAAATAATGATAGATCAATGTGATTTTTCATTTATTATCAAGAAAATAGGAATTTTTCAACCAATAATAGGTATCATATTCTCAGTATTGATTATATTTTTGAATAATTATAATGATTTCAGTATATAAAAAAGATTGAACTATGTTATAGATACTATAAATTATAGGATAAAAGTGAATACATACCAAAGATTGCCTTTTTATGAGATATGGACACAATAATTATATAGATATTCCACTTGGACATACTACTTCCCTAACTATGCACATGTATTAAACGAATATAGTATTTATATATTAACTTGATCAATTTATGGTAGTATTTATAAATAATATATTTATATACTAGAAGATAATGGATGAACATGAGGAACACTTGTGATTTGTGTGTAATACCCTCACAAAAGAGAAAATATATTCGATATTCAACAATTGTGAATTTTGGTTACATAAAATATCGTGATTGCGACACTTAATCAAAATATAAATTGTATTATTATATCCTTTTTTTAGATGGAAACATTGAATATTGTATCATAAATACTATCATTACTGAGATCCATAGTTTTCATTAATTGGTTGGAAATTATGCATTATTTTTGAACAATTTATGAAATCTTTCTAATATACCACGAAGTTAATATAGAAAGGATTCAATTTTTTTTTACTAATGAATGTGAAAAATAATTTTGGGTGCTTAATAAAAGGTTGTTCAGTGTACCTATACTAACACTTCCATAGAAAGGATTGGGGTTTCTGATCAATAATGATTCATCTAAGAATTCAAATGGATGTGATCTTATGGAGAATGATATTGTTATAATTTATACATCCTTTTAATTAATGGTTAATTATATTAATTTTATGAAACATGACTTAGCATTAGTAGTATTAATATGTTTTTTAATGATATGGAGGAATTATCTTTATAGATAATAGTGTGACATATACAATGGTCATAAAATTTTAATGTATATATTCACCAATAATGAGTTGAATATTCACAATAGAATATAGTTGTAGTATATTAATGAATATTATTGATTAATACATTATGACCCTAGGAAAGTGAACATAGTGAATGATTATTTGAGTCGAAACGATCATTCTAGATTATATTTGATGAGGATCACAAAAGATCAATTTTTTTGGATTTTTAAATTATAGAACATGAAATTCGGATGGAAGGGGATAAATATTGTCATTCTAAAATGATTATTCAACCATTCATCATTGAAATGATTAAATTGGAAAATAAGGAAGAATTACTGATTTAAATGAATTGTAGAAATGTTATTGAGTTCAACCTTGTTTGTGATGAAATGATAAGGTTCATGAACATAGTATGTGTCCTTTTTAAACTATAATTGAATAAGGTGAAGTTGTATATAGATCATGAATTATTATTCTGTATTATACAAGGATATATAATGATATATAGAGAATATAAGGATCAATTATTATTGGATATCATGAAGATAGTATTTTTAGAGTATGTATCTTAGAGAATTGTAGGCCAACAAGTTACATTTGAGAGGTATAAGTCTATGTGGATTTTAAAAAACTCCTATACCTTTATAGAAATGGGAAAATATCACCAATTATTTCTTCATGGAACTTCCCAAGTAATATGAATGGAATATTTTTATTTTTTCCCTTGATATCTGCAAAAAGTCTATACACATTGTCTCGAACCATCCCAGGTACCCTAGTAACCCGATAACCGAGCTGGCCCCCACATAGCCCGAAGGGCGTTCCCAATCCCCACGGGTCGGTAACTAGAACCTGGAATCACACAACATTCAAGTGGGAATGATTTTTCCACAGTAATGTGGAATCAAAAGAAACAAGAGAGTCTGCATAACGAAAGAAAACTCCACCTGGAGTAATGTACCAGAATACAAAGAGGCATAAAAAGCCCAAATTACTACAACCCAAGTACTAAAAATGGAAAAAAGTCCCAAAGTCTCTAAGGACACAACTCACCAAGACCAGAGATCAACAACTAGATCCACATCCAAGAGGTCCCTTCCCTTTGCTCGATCCTAGAAGAAGAAAATCTACAAACACTCGAAGGAAAAAGTAGGGTGTGAGCCTAAGCCAAGTAGGTTACCACCAATTCTTCCGCAACAAATGAAAAATACAGATTATCCAAATAAAATCTTTCCATTTTTAAATAAACTTGTCTGGAATTTCTAAATAATATTTTAACAAAACATGCTATACATTTTAAAATGATGGAAAAATCAATTTAATCAAAGGTTTTGCAAATGATGGAATATTTCTAAAACGATGGATTCAGTAAAACATTTATATAAAACAGTTTATATAAATTTAACAGGAATGTAAAGAAGTTCATAATCATTGGAATACATTTATATATAAAATATAAATAAACAAGTGAGCAACATGGTCATCAGCCAAAAGGTACGATAGTGTTAACCAGTTATAGGATACCACACTCTCTATGTGAACTCAGCAAAATGTGTATACACACATCCCTATGACACTGGCCAAAGGAGAATCATCACCAACCCATCAGGGATGTGACTCGCTGCAAGTATGTTTTAGAAAATTTTCATAGTTTAGAGTGTATCCAAATAACTCACTAACTACCTAAGGCTTGCATGTGCTCTTACATGATGGGAGAACTATTTTAAGAATGCTTAAAATACGATCAAACCCATTCTTCCATTTCAAAAGTTCCAATTTCATTCCATTTAAAACAAAAACAGGTTTTATTCAAATCATTACTTTCCACAAGATAAAACCAATGGGTTTCTAAAAAATCATTTAAAGCCATTTTCATAAGTTTTAAATCCATTCAAAACCAATTCCATAATTACACAATTCATTTCCACAATTAAATTCAACAATTTAATTGAAATCATATCCATCATATTCACAATTTAAAACTAATAATTTAAATCGTCCAATTTCCATAAACACACCCAATTCAATGGAATTGGGGTTTTCCCAAATTCCTATGCCAAGACCATTTCAAATATCTCAATTCAATGTAATCGAGTTATTATCAATTAATTGAGAGCAAATTTCAGCAAATAAATT
The DNA here is from genome assembly GCA_963277665.1 of Viscum album. Lineage (NCBI taxonomy): Eukaryota > Viridiplantae > Streptophyta > Magnoliopsida > Santalales > Viscaceae > Viscum > Viscum album. The sequence continues at coordinate 577,528,559 of OY728120.1, forward strand.
TAAATAAACAAATGAAATAATTCAAGAAAATACAAGGATAAACAATTTGGCCAGTCATGACGGAACCACATACCACTATTTATTGACAGGAGTTAGCCTAATGGGAAACCCCAAAAACAAAGTGGCACAACAACGTCGATCAAAAACTGGATCTAAATCCTTAAAACCAAAATTAAGATCAAAGGAATCGTGATCTTTCAAAACTAGATCTAGTTTCCAAATCCTAGATCTATATATCAACTCATAGGTTTAGATCCCTGGAAGCAAATGAAATCTTCCATCAAAAGACCATGGAAAGATAGAGAAATAAACAAGATACACAACAGGAGGAAATCTACTTACCGGGAGGAGAGAAGATCTTCATTCCAAGCCTTTAATCTTGAAGAAAGATGTTCGGATCACCTTGGAATCTCTCTAGGAGGATTTGGAAAGACCTAAAAAGAGTTATGACCGAGACAAGGTCAAAATTATGGATGTCCTCGGGGTTCGGGTGGTTTTAAAATAAAATTTCAGAATTAAAAACCGTGCGCACGGTTTATCTGGGAAGAGGAACACATTTTATCAATCCGTGCGCACACCATGCGTGCCTGACTGTCTAGAGATACACGGTCCGCACAGTTTGTCAATCCTTGCGCACACCATGCGTGCCTCTCTATCCAGTGCTACTTGGTTGGAACAGTTTGGTCACACGATTTTTCAAACTGTGTGCAAACTGTGCAGAAGCCATTGCCCTTTTGTTTTACATAAAAGTTCACCCAAACACACCCCCAAGACACTACTCCAAAAAAAAGGTACTTTGAAATATAAAAAGTACCTGAGAACATAACATGATATTACAAACTCCCCACCATAAGACCTTTCTATCCCCAGAGAGCCTATGAAGAAACCTTCACGTCAAAAAAGATGATTCCACTGCTCTCTCATTAGTGCCCCCCTTTCCCACGTCTCATGAGAATCAAAACCATGCTTCCAGAGCACACATACCAGAGGTATCGTTCTCCCACGAAGTACCTTGGTCTCAGAATCAACAAGCCTAACCGATCGTTCAATAACTAATAAATCTGGTTCAATATCATGATCAGTCTACCTCACAACATGAGATGGACCAGAGAGATACTTTCACAGCTGTGATACATGGAACACATTATGTATCAATGTCAGCTGTGGTGGTAGAGCTAGACGGTAAGCAATTTTCCCCACAAGACCAATAACCTCAAAAGGTCCTACAAAACAAGAGGCAAGCTTCCCTTCCCCCCCCCAAGCCGTCGATGTCCCAATCGGAGTGAAACTTTCAAGAACACTTGGTTACCAAATGAGAACTCTAAAGGTTTACGGTGATGATCAGCATAAGAATTGTACTGACTCTGTGCTGTCAACATTCTATGAAGAATCAACTGGATCTTAGCTGTCGTCTCTTGGACGAAACTCGGTCCTACCAAAGAGATTTCACCAATCTCCAACCAACATAAAGGAGATTTACAAGGATGGCCATACAAAACCTTAAAAGGATCCATTTTGATCGCAGACTGATAACTGTTGTTATAAGAAAACTCAACTATCCCCATATGATCATCCCAACTCCCACTAAAGTCGAGAACACATGAGCGAAGCATATCCTCAAGGATTTAAATAGCTCTCTCTGTCTGGCCATCTGATTGTGGATGGTAGGCCATGGTCAAATGGACCTGAGATCCCAGTGCCTCCTGAAGGCCTCTCCAAAAGTGAGATGTAAACCGAGGATCCCTATCAGAGACTATAGCAGACAGAACTCCGTTCAAACGAACAATTTCATTCACATATATATTTCCCAGTTCCTTAACTTTGGTTGTATCTCGATTAGGTATAATGTTAGCCGACTTGGTCATCCTATCGATCACAACCCATATCACGTTCCTATTCCTCTGGGTTTAAGGTAACCCAACCAAAAAGCCCATTGATATTTCATCCCACATCCATGTAGGGATTGGAAGTGGTTGTAGCAAACCCGAAGGTTTCTAGTGTTCGGATTTCACCTTCTGGGATGTATAGCAATGAGATACAAACTCAGCAATGTCTCGTCTCAAACCTGGCCACCAGAACTATCTCTGCATATCATAGAACAACTTCATGGTTCTTGCATGTATATCCCAATGATATTTATGGCAACCCCCCATCACGTTCTTCTTTGCTGCTAACGGCACAACGTAATGGTTTTGATAACACATAAAACCATTTTTAGAGAACAACCACATAGTTTTAGTCTCCCCACTATAAAGAGAGTCCCTAATTCTATGGAATTCATCATCCTGTTTTTATTCCTAAAGAATTAACTTGAGGAGAGAAGAAATCAATTGAACACTGGCTAAAGAAACTTCATTCCCCTTCCACTGAACTCCAATGTGAAACTGAGCAAACAGAGCCATCAGACTCCACTCTTCTGAAGATTCTTTCACAGCCTGTGATGGATGTTTCCTATTTAACGCATCTGTAACTACATTCCCTTTCCCCGGGGTATAGGAAATTTCAAAGTCGAAAGATTTCAGGCACTCCACCCAACACCGTTGGAGAAGATTCAAATCTTTTTGAGAGAAGATATAACTCAAGCTCTTGTGTTCTGAATACATAGTAATCCTTTCTCCATAATGGTAATGTCTCCAACACTTAAGTGTGTGAATTACAGCTGCATGTTCAAGGTCATGGGTAGGATAGTTCTTCTCATGAGGCTTAATCTAACGAGACCCATAGGCAACAACATGACTACCCTGCATGAGTATACATCCCAAACCTGAACCCGATGCATCACAAAAGACCACATAACCTATCCCAGCCTCAGGAAGAGTTAACACCGACACAGTAGTTAAGAGACTCTTTAGCTCAACAAAAGAACTCTGACATTTATCATTCTAGGAAAAATTCACTCCATTTTGAGTCATAGAAGTCATTGGAGAAGATAACTTTGATAAGTCTTTAACAAACCGGTGATAATATTCTGCTAAGCCCAAGAATCTCCGAATCTCAAAACCATTTCATGGATCTTCCCAAGTCATAACAACTTTCACCTTTTCAGGATCAACTGATATTCCTTGTTCTGACATGACATGTCCCAAGAATTTCACTTCTTGAATCTAGAATTATCCCTTTGAGAGCATGGCATAAAGTCAGTGATTCCTTAGAAGACTCAGAATTGTTCTTAGATGATGTACATGATCCTCCTTAGACTTGGAGTAGACAAGAATGTCATCCACAAAGACCACCACGAACGTATCTAGATACTCACAGAAAACCATGTTCATCAAATCCATGAAAACTATAGGAGAATTTTATAGGTTGAAGGGCATAACAAGGTACTCATAATGGCCATACATACTCTGAAAAGCTGTATTAGGAACGTCATATTCTTATATCCTCAACTAATGGTAACCAGATCAAAGATCAATTTTTGAAAACCACTTTTCCCCTTTCAATTGATCAAACAAATCATTAATCCATGGTTATATATATATTTTTCTTTATCGTAATTCGATTTAGTTTCTGATGATCAACACATAAGCGAAGAGAACCATCATCCTTCTTGGTGAAGAGAACAGCTACTGTCCAAGGTGACACACTTGGGCATATAGAACCTTTCTCAAGAAGATCATCTAATTGAGACTTCAGTTCTTTTAGTTCAGCTAGAGCCATTCGATAAGAGGGAATATAAACTGGTTGAGTACTAGGTATTACTTCAATACAGAATTCAACCTCTCTTACTGGAGGAAAACCAGAGAAGTTAGAAGGAAACACATCGGGAAACTCATCGATGATAGGAGGAAGATCACCACACATTGAATCTCTCTCCATATCAAAATAAAACGCTGATATAACTTTCCGTAACTCTGGATAAGAGGGTCCTAATCTTCTTGACATTGGGTCCCATTCTTCTTGAAAAACAAGATGCACACCACTGGGTGTAATAAGGTAGACCTGTCAAAGATATCAATCGATACAAGATTTATTGGAAATGAGGCAATCCACCCAAATATGATGTCAAAATATTTTATGTCGAGAACCAAGAAACTCCATGCATGATCAACATCTGATAGAGAGTAGACACAAGCAGGACTACATAGAACCTTCCCTCTCATTACACCAATGGGTATAGTAATATCCATCGCACAAGATAAAAGTTCCATAGGTAGATTATGCGGATTAAGAAGATGAGATGAAATAAAAGAGTGAGATGCACCAATATCAAAAAGATATGTCACTAAAGTCAAAGATATAGTAATGGTACCTTTCATAGTTGCAGGACCTGCATCAGCTACCTCTGGTGACTCTTCCAATACGTGAAGAAGCTTCTTTCCGGATGCCTGTGGCTGGAACCCTTTTGTACGTGAAGCATTTGATTTCCCCATAGTATTTGGAGGTTATGATGATCCTGTTCCACCACGTGGAGTGGAGAAGTGATGGCAGAGTCTTTTTAGGTGCCCAAAACGTCCGTAGGAGCTACATTTCTTAGGTGAATCAGTGCAAACCCTCTTAGAATTTCATGTCTTCCCACACTGATAGCAAGTCAAAGAAGGCCCTCCTAGTGCTACCAGAGGTCTGGAATGACTATGTTGTCGAGAACTACAATAAGTAACATTACGCTTCCCTTTTCCTTTAAAGGATCCAACACTACCACTAGGAGGGAAAAGAAGCTCCTTCAACCCTGAATTTCCGGGAAAGTCCATCTCAACCATCATTTCCCTATCCATCACATCATCATAAGTGGGTAACTTCAGTAGGAAATGATAAGAACAAATATCTGATTGAATTCCCAACTCGAATTGATGAGCCCCAATTCTCTCACTAGATACAATCTCAGAAGAAATATATACCAGCTCAGAAAAGAGATTTGAGTACCCAGTCATGGTTTTGTTCGCCTGCTTAAGCTTGAAAAACTCCACAGCCTTGGCCAATACCATTGATTCTGGATAGAACTATTTAGTGAAAAGGACCCCAAAGTCTATCCACTCCTGACCGAGTAACAAAGAATATTATTCTTAAAAGAAGGGATTAACATGATTTGGATTCCACTCTATACAAATCAAAATAGGTAAAATACTAGAACAAATCCAAAAGTTGTATTTCCCTAACCAACCCTGGTGACTTAAGGTTCATTGTGGTGAGAAATGTCCAGACACTCAATCAGAACTACCTCCTAAGTCCCAACAAGAATACTCAAATGCATACGGTCATCAAGGAAAAATTCTTAACCTCCCTTTAATACCACTTTGTCATGAACCATCCCGTGTAACCTGGTAACCTGATAACCGAGCCGACCCTAACATATCCCGAAGGTCTTTTCTGATCCCCATGGGTCATTGAATAGCACCTGTAATCACACAACATGCAAGTGGGAACGATTTTTCTACAAGACTGCGGAAGAAAAAGAAACAAGACAATATGGATAACAAAAGAAAACTCCACCAGGAGTAATGTACCAGAATACAAAGAGGCATAAAAATCCAAAAGTATTACAACCCAAGTACTAAAAATGGAAAAACAGTCCCAAAGTCCCTAAGGACACAACTCACCAAGACCAGATATCAACAACTGGATCCACCTCCAAGAGGTCCCTTCCCTTTGCTCGATCCTAGATGAAGAAAATCTACAAAAACCCAAAGGCTAAAGTAGGGTGTGAGCCTAAGCCCAGTAGGTTACCACCAAAGATTCTGTAACAGATGCCAAATATAGATTATCCAAATAAAAGCATTCCATTTTCAAATAAATAGGTTTGGCATTTCAAAAGCACATTTTAATAAAAAATGCTATACATTTTCAAATGATGGAAAAATCTATTTAAACAATGGTTTTACAAATGATGGAATATTTCTAAAACAATGGCCTTTGTAAATCATTTATATAAAACATTTTATATAAATTCAATAGGCATGTAAAGAAGTTCATAAGCATTGTCATACATTTATATCTCAAATATAAATAAAAAAGCGAGCAACATGGTCATTATCCAAAATTTACGATAGTGTTAACAAGTTATAGGATTCCACACTCTCTATGTGAACTCAGCAAAATGTGTATACACACGTCCCTATGACACTGGCCAAAGGAGACTCATCACCAACCTGTCGGGGATGTGTCCTGCCGCAAGTATGTTTTAGAATGTTTTCGTAGCATAGAGTGTATCCAAATAACTCACTAACTACTCAAGGATTGCATGCGCTCTTACATGATGGGCAAACTATTTTAAGAATGATTAAAATACGATCAATCCCATTCTTCCATTTCAAATGTGCCAATTTCTTTCCATTTAAAACCAAATAATGTTTTATTCAAAACATGCCTTTCCACAAGACAAAACCAATGGGTTTCTATCAAATCATTTTAATCCATTTTTATAAGTTTGAAATCCATTCAAAACCAATTCCATAATTACACAATTCATTTCCACAATTAAATTCATCAATTTTATTGAAATCATTTCCATCAAATCCACAATTTAAATCCAACAATTTAAATTGGCCAATTTCCATAAACACACCCAATTCAATGGAGTTAGGGTTTTCCCAAATTCCTATGCCAAAGCCATTTCAAATATCTAAATTCAATGGAATAAAGTTTTTATCAATTAATTGAATGAAAATTTGAGAAAATTAATTTAAATAAACAATTGAAATAAATCAAGAAAATACAATAATAAAAAAATTTGAAAGTCGGGACGGAACCACCTACCTAGATTTATTGACGGGAGTTATCCTAATGAGAAACCCCAAAAACCGAGAAGCACAACGACACCGATCAAAAACTAGATCTAAATCCTTAAAACCAAAATTAAAATCAAAGGAATCATGATCTTGAAAAACTATATTTAGATTCACAATTATAGATCTATTTTTCAACTCATAGGTTTAGATCTATGGAAGCAAAGGAAATATTTCATGAAAATTCCAAGGAAAGATAGAGGAATAAACGAGATATGCAACAGGATGGAATCCACTTACCGGTAGGAGAGCATATCTTCAATCCAAGCCTTCAGTCTCGAAGAAATTTGTTTGGATCTCCTTGTAATTTCTCTAGGAGGCTTTGGAATGACCTAAAAAGAGTTAAGCCCGATCCAAGGTCGAAATTATGGAAGTCTCGGGGGTTTGGGGGGTTTTAAATGAACTTTTTGAAATTAAAAACCATGCGCATGGTTTACCTGGGCATGGGCGCACGGTTTTTCCAACCGTGCGCACACTGTGCATGCCTCACTATCCAGAGATACATGGTCTACACGGTTTGGTCGCATGGTTTTTCAAACCGTGCGCACACCGTGCATACCTCTCTGTCTAGTGCTGCTTGGTTGGCACTGTTTGTCAAACCGTGCTCAAACCGTGCACAAGCAATTGCCCTTTTGTTTTACTTAAAAGTTCACCCAAACGCACCCCCAATACACTACTCCAAAATAGTGGTACTTGGAAACATCAAAAGTACCTGAAAACGCAACGTGATGTTACACATATCAATGTTATCAATGAAGATTTAACTCCATATTATCTTCCCCATAAATACATTATAGAAGTGGTCAGTTTAAAATTTTATTGTAATATTTTCAATCTGATCTTGATTCAATGTTTACCTTCATATTTTTTATAATCCTTCAATAATCTCTAGATATATAATTGTGTTTAAATACATCATATCATCCTTAAAAAGATGGATTGCCTAAGGGAATATTTCAAATCCTGGAGGATATATGAAGATCCTATTAAAAAAATTCCAATTTTTATTGGGATAAACACCTTACACTAGTCAAATTATTTTATAACATATCTCTTACTTCATTATTGTGATGGGCTATAAAGAATGCATCTATGGAAAGAAGGGTTGAAATTAAACAATCTAGGATTATGTTTTATTAAAAAAGCTCTTATGACCTGAGAAAGACGATGAAATGGCTGAGAAAGTTAGATCCAATCGTTATCACATAATGGAATATCAGATTCTGTTGGATTGTTTTGCTGAAAATATTCAATGAGAGATAAAATTAAAATTTGGTGAGAATGTATTCTTATAATTATCTCTATGGAAGAATTTCATGAGATTCTAAATGAATGGAAAGCCCAACACTACTAATATTGGCCCATATGGTCCCTGCATATATTTTAAGTAAGTATATACCTAATTCATCACATGTACTAAATTCAGTTGATTTGTTGATGGACTTTAATATTTCTTATGATGAAAAACTAGTAGAAATAATGGATCATATAGATAATGTTTTATGGAATAAGACTACTCACTTATTTAATGTGAATTGGTGGAATATAAATCTTGAGAAATATACATGGGAACCCAAGTATGTGATTTATTAGAAGTATCCAATTTTGTTTAAATGATTTGATATAATTTTAAGAGAGAAATTCCTTTCTGTTTGGGTAAAATATAACACCTTGAGATTTTATATGTGTTACTTTTAAATTTATTTTTATGTTTTTGATAGATTTATTAACATGAAACAAAAAGTCTAAAATATCAATTATATATTTTAACCTTTATAGAATAATAATTAGATTGAAATTTATTAATAAGATTCACCATATTAAGAAATATACATAAATATATACATATATATATATATATAATTTGTTTTACAGAATTTAAATTTAATGACTTATTATGATGAAATAAAAATTAAGTTAATAAAACACTTTCATTATTAAAATTTCTATTTTATAAATTAAATTATTCATTCATTAGTAATATAATTATTATCATTGATGTAAAAATCAATTTTTAGGTAAAAATGTTATTTATGAGAAACAATATTTTTATTTCCTTCATGTGTTTTTAGATATCTAAATTGAATAAATTATTATTAATTAAATATGATAAAAAATATGTAGATTATATATTCAATTAAATATTTCAATATTTAGATATTTATTTTTAATTTATTTAATGAGATTAAATGTATTCTTATTCATACAATGATATAATTTTAACAATAGGTTTTTTTCATTTGGCACAATTATTTTAATGTTAATTTATAAAACATGTAGAAATTAAATCTGATAAAAAAATACTGAATAATATTAGTCTTCATGAATTGTTTTAAAGATAAAACAGTCATTTTTTAATGAATAATTTAAAACAGAAAACAAATTAACAAGGTTAGGGTTAATATGGGTTAAGAAAAGGCAGCTAAACTAATATGTAAGGGTAGAAATTCCAAAAAAAATAGACTAAATATTATTTTTGATACATATATTAACATTATATTATCTTTCCTTATAAATCATATCCATTTTTTCCACTTGGAAAAATTAAATTTTATTATTTAAATATTTTTTGAAATTTATTTTATGTCCATCCATTAACATGTAAAAAATAACATCTTCTCCACCCATATTGAAAATAAATTGCACCTTATACATCATTGAATACCAATACAAAAACAAAACTATATTACATCCATTGATTCTTGATCTCCTTTAGTACCCCAATACTATCTTTTGAAGGAATAAGGTGTAATCCAAATGAGGTTTCTCAATGTAGACATAATCATCATACCAAACTATTTCAAAGTTTATTTCATATTATAATTACAAAAAATTAACTATATAAAGTATAACATAATTAAAAAATATCATAATTATAATTATATGTTATTATTATTATGTAAAAAAATTTCCCACTACTTTTCATCAAATGGGAAATGAATTCATCACATATAAAAACGTCTATACTTTTGCCTCCATTTCGTGGTATGATTAATTTTACATCACCACCAATCAGGGATGGTTCTAATGAAGAATTCACTAAATATATATATGATATATATCATATAATAATGTTAATATAATTAAATAATATTATATAAAATATTTTCCTTTTTCACATTATAAAATGAAAGTATAGTTCATGTGTACGTACAGAGTACAGTCTCCATGAGCGATATATTTCATTACCAATGTATGAATTTTATAGATTGTTATCAAATTATATATAATGAATATATATATATATATGTAATTTATTAAATTAATAATATTATATATATTTTATATAAATATTATACCCTAGAATTTCCTAATTCAGTCTTTATGATGTGCTCATGTTTGTGTCTATTTTACCAAATATATGAGTGATTTCATAATGTTTTTGATATGAATGATTAATGAATGTTAAAATCATGTGATAATATGTAATAATATTATAATATATATATATTAGATTATTAAAATTATTGATTTTATGGAACCATGATCAAGATGAAAAAGATCATACATTTTCAATAGAAATATATATTAAAATGATGTGGTTATCACTCGAAATGATTATGCTGTTGAAATATTGTTATTGATCTGATGATAATATCTTATAACTAAAAATTTTATGTTATTATAATTATTAATATGTATTTTTTATATAATTATAATTTATAGAAATTTATTATATAGGATAACAGAGTTCTTATGAAGAAAGTTGGACTCGACGTCAAGGTTTTATATTAAAATCTCATTTTTTCTAGGATGTTTATGATTAAATATTATATGATGAAATTATATGATATATATATAATAAAAATTGTATATATTATTATCCTGTTATTATTTAATGATAATTCATGTATTCTATATATTATCCAATCTATAATTACTCAAATATGAAAAGTATTTTTTATTGGAAATCAACATTATTTCCCTCTTTAGTCTGGAATATTTTCCTCTCATGTCCTTCTTTTCTTTAAAAGGTTATCAGGAATATTTTTACTATTATATAATGACTTATTAAATTCATTTTTTAATTTTTTATTTAATTTTTATAATTTTTTTAAGAATAATCCTTGGGTAATTTTTTGAACGTGTATGTTTTTACTAACGGTGTGAATTGAATCTTTATTTGAACATATACCACACAGACAAATTTACCGGCCATTATACCTACTATTTAATTTTTATACTCATTCAATATTTTCCATGGTTATATTTAATGAAAATATTTACCATAAAATTCTTTATATTCATTTATTTTAAATAATTTTGTTCAAAGTAAAAAAGTTATTTTCCTCGAGACATGTGTTTAATGGTCGTTTAATGGATCTTTCAACTATGAAAATATCCAATAATGTTTACTATACAAAACATGGGATATTAACCAATAATACCCTCATTATTATTTCTATATATGGTTATTCCTTGTGATGTTAAAGTATTTTTGAACCCCATTTTTTCCATGGGTTAAGCTACAAGGAAATGATAAATATTTTCATGATCATATTCCATACATGTGAATGGATTATGATTATGTGCCAGGTGGCTCGGTTATATCCATCCAATAAATTGGATGATGATAATTTTTTTATGCGATTAAATGGTATAATGATGGTTACCCCAGTCGTAAATGAGGGTATATAGGTGGTTAGACCAATCTTGAAGTAGGTGCACATGTTGTTTTTGCAAGCCTTACTCAGGTTGAATGTCTGGGTGGGTATCCTTGATATATTAATTCTATGATTATGACTATGACATGTTTTTATGCTACTATGAATAACATGTTATTATGATTATGATCATTTATTCTTCAATGAATCATGTCTAATGAATTACGGAAGCTTTGTTCCATGATTATTATATATGAATTACTGGGTATGATTTAAAAATATTAAGCTCATATTATATTACCATTCTACTCTTTTTAATGATTATATATGATCATTGACTGATATCTTCCAAGATTACCCATACTATCATTTTGAGCTCACCCATTCTTACTTTTCCTCCACCAGGTTATTAAAAATGGTTTGTTAGTATTGTTTGTCTAAGAATTATATATTATGAGTAATAAATTATCAGAGATGTTAAATATGTTTCATACAATAAGATTTTTATGTGTATAGTATCAAAATAATAGTAAACCTTTATATTTTTTGGAAATATATTGTTATTATATGTATTGAATATTCATATATAATGATGTAATATTTATGTATTTAATTTTTGGGTCACCTCAAATGGGTTCCATTTTCCATAGGTATTTATATATTTTTCATAGAGACATATAGTATTGGATGAGTAAGTTATAATCAATTTTGTGTGTCATCGTAGGACCCTAAGACTAATGGAGTTGGTTTTATTATGCTTCTATAACATAATTTATTATTTTGAGCATGTAAAATTGAGAATATTTTATATTTACACATTATATTAGGGACACCATTGGTGGTGGAAAAATAATTTATTTTAATATCCAACATAGGAATTCCTCACACATCGATACTTGAGAAGACCTCATGATTGTATGTTCCAGTAGGAAATAGGTTTAAAGTTGGGTAGTTGAGATAGAAAACTTAGACAATATTATAGAATTGGTTCAGGTGTGGTTGTCAGAACCAAGTGTTGATTACATAAAAATTTTTATTTAGGTTTTGGGTTTTATGTGATCATCCCATATATGACTTATTGATTTCTAAATAACCTTTTTGAATGTTTAAATTTTCTTTTTATTACATTTTTTTATGTCATGTATTTATTGATGTATTTAGAGATCTTGTTTATTTAATTATTTTGGTTATTGGGATAAAGAGTTTATGTGATTTATAATATTTTAGTTCCCTCAAATGTGAGGAAATATTAGATATATGGAAGTACACAAGACACACACATGGATTTTGAATCCTCTAGTATATGAAGGGGCATGTCTAAGGTCATATGATGGCCTAACCCAGTTACTATAGTGAATGATGGGCCAGGGAAGTCACAAAGTGGAATTAAAGATTTTTTTATCATGAAATACTATTTAGGATATGGTTAAAATATTTAGAACTTATCTTTATTTGAGTCATCTAATAAATCATGTGTCTAGAAAAAACATTCCTATGATGATGTATAAGTTAAAAAGGATTTAGTATTGTGGTCCATGTTTTCATTATTATAAATTAGTTGATAATTACAGAATATGGTGTATTGTGTTATTAATTTATCAATTTATTATCATTTCACAAAGCTCTGGGTAGAACATAGTGTGAGATCATGCATCAAATAAGGCATATAGGTTCACATAACATGTTTATGAGGTTGTGCAGTTGTTTTAATGGGGTTTGAATAGAAAACGATATATAATTATATTGCATGAATTTTTAATAATATTGAATATGGTGTTTTCCCATATTTATTTAAGTTGGAATTATAGGTATCCAACACATGTGGTTATGTTACATAATATATAGGGTCTCAAATAAATAAATATTCCACAAAAATTAATTTTAGGCCTCACTAAATAACTTATTGGTGCAATTATATTTAACCAATATTTTTTTGATTCTATCTGATATGGATTAGTATATGAAAGAATTAATTTATTTTCACATGGATATAAGTTTATCCTTGAGGGGGTATTTTTGAATGTAAATTCTAAGAGAGTATTATTACCCTTGAATAAGTAGATGGTTTTAGTGTGAGATTCCCAAAATATATATATAAGAACCCAAGATTGTGGGTCTCTTAGTGCGTAATATTAATTTTGATTTTAGAGATATGAAAGTGGAAACACTTCATCAGTTGTGTTCTATGTGGGATGTTACATATAGGCTTTATGAGAGATCTATGTGACATTGAGATTTTGATCAAGATATTTATGAGAAAAGTATTATGAATGAGTAGTATGATGCCTTTCTATTATTATAAGAGATTATTCTTTATACATGAGGTTGACCAGAGTGTGAGGTTATCCCAAGCTATGAGTGAATTTCAAATTGTGAGAGCATGAATAGTGATCATATTGTGATAGATCATAGATGAAAAGGAGGAAATATCAGATGATTATTTAGGATAAAAATCATAATATTGATGGAATATGAATCAATATGGTTTGAGTCAAACGGTTTGGCTGTGTATAATAGGTTTTTATTCCTTAATTGACATGTTTGGGTGATAATGAATGTTATTGGGCCCCATTATCATGTATAACATGTACATGGACCTAATGTGTGTGATAATTATATTTATAAGTTGGTTTCACTTTTAAAGGATCATCAATTTGGGGAATTAGAAATGGTTTGGAGTGGAAATAGGTTTCCTTGAGGATGTGGATAATAATGTGAGGGTTAAGAATGACATGTAGAATGAATTAGGTTTTTTGATGTAATGTGAATGGAGTGTGTAATATCCCCAACATAGAGTCCACTATAACTGATGCCCGGATCTGGGTCCCCACATGACCATAGGTGATCCTCCCCATATTCCAGAGGTTGCCAACTATTAGTGTGGGCCTAAATAGGGACATTGAGAGACTATAGCCTCTTATTAGAGTGAATCGACAACAAAAGTAAAAAATAAAATAAAATAACCAACCAAAACAATAATAGAAAACATTTAAAAACCCAATAAGTTAACATGTACACATTCTATAAAAAATATAGGGAGAGAACACTCTATAGCTGATGATATAATTCAAGGATGAAAATAGAAAAAGACTCTAATCCTAGACCCAAGTCTTATCCTGATTCTATCCTCTAGGATTCATCCTATCGTCCCATAGAAAACCAGTCACAAGGTCCCTACTCTGATCCTTTACCAAAAAACAAGTATCATTTTCTCGGGTACCCAAGTGCCATGGCATCCTGAGCAGGTTCTAAGTGAAAATCAGTAGGCCACCACCAACGGTTTCTAAATTAATTTCCAGGTTTTACTAGGTGTGCATAGGAAACAAGTTAGGTAAATAAAAAAGGAATCAATGAAAACATTTAGGTAGTTATATAACATTTTTTTACCTATTAAGTTAGCTAGAGTCAACAAACAAAAACTAACTCAGGTCACACGGGTGGTCAAATCTGAATAAAAAAAGGTGACAAGCATATTTAACCATAAGGGATTTAAGTAATCCAAAATCATCAGATAATAATTATCTACAATATTTATTTAATCAATTTTCATCATAACTTCCATTTCATCCCTTAGTCAATCCTCATTACTGTATTCATCTTCATCTCAGGTTTTAAGGGCTATAAATTTATATAATTTAAACTAATATCTAAGATAGTCAATTTCCATGCATATGTGAATAAACAAAGTCCATGTCTCATAAGGGATAGACACATCAACAATAAATTATATTCACCTCGAAGCCTCTATCCCAATGGAATGAAACTATTAGGCTAATAGATCCTCCATCCCCTTCTTTAACCCATGCATTTTCCTGTGGATTTTAGAGCCTCAGTCTAACTATACCCATTGTCATAGAACCTCAAGTCAATACCCCATAGCACAATGCCATGTGAAAATTATTCTTTATACATTTACTACATATACAACCTCTCAACCAAAATTAAAAAAACAATATAACTTTCACAATTTAGGATTCATTAATACATAAATAATTTTCATTCCATAACCCATGAACAAATTACCTTTTTCAAATCATTTCACATTAACCCATTTACACTATATAAAACACTGCCTTATGTAATTCTATCAATTAAACACAATAAAATTAATCTCATTTAAAAACCATTTCAAACTATTCAACCCAAACCATACCATTTTAAATAATAATATCATAATTCCTAAAATCCCCTTTATGTAATTCCATAAACAATGAATGTTCATCAGTTAGTTCACATAAAAAATATGTTTTAATGATAACATAATTCTCATGGGTCATATCCCACTACCCTGTAGATCAATTTAATGACTTTGGTCCCAATGGAGCCTATAACCACATTATGGAATTCAATAAAATTCAAAAGACATATTTTAATACATGTTGAATCCACCCTTTATAACATATACCTTCCTCTTTAAAAACTCAATCATGTCCATTGGCTTTCATTTCCATTTCAACTATCAAATTCAATAATTAATCCATTTATATAAAAACGTAACCTCACCCATATTTCAAACCACATTTGAAATATGTTTAGATAAATCCCTTTTGAAATAACTTTTTGTTCTACTCCTCCATTAAAAACATTTCTCACTTTCAAACATCATTTTCCTCAATTACTCAAAATTTGGGCCAATTCCCCAAATATGCCTCTAAATAATTTCAAAACCCTTCAACCATTTAGAATATACAACTTATAATTTTTTTTAAATCTATCCATTAACTTACCAATGAATCAATATCATTTTAACTACCCGTTATCACTCATAATTCCCTTATCTCATGGTTTACTATGTTTACTAACCATGTACAAGGGTCACGATTACCCCTTTGTTAACTCTAGGTTTGGTCTCACATTATCTATGAACCGAATATGTTACGTGAAGGGTCTCACACATCAATCTAGGGTCAAAATCACTTTTAATAACCCAAATAATAAAAATGAATCATGGAATACAAATAAAAAAACTATATAAACACATAACATATCAAGGTAATGGGAGAAATATTAAAGATGACCTACCTCATGTTTGTTGATGAAAGATTTCTTAATATTCACCATGTATTTGAAGTCAAAAACAAACTAATGACTAAACAAAAAATTCACTAGAATAGTGAATGTTTTATAAATTTCAAAAAATAGGATAGATTATAAAAGAAATAATATAGAAAATATAGAAAAGAGGAGTGTTAGAGTCACTCAAATATTTGATTCGCACCCAAACCTGCTAAAAACCCTTGAATCGAAGGAGAACCATCTTTGGAGGTGTAGGGGGATTCTGGTTTGTCACCTAGGGTATAGGGTTCGAATAGGATTAGAAATATTATGGGGATCAAAAATTACTTTGATAAAAAAACTGTAAATTTCTCAACTTTTAATGGGCTACACAGTTTACCCACATGGTTTTCCAAACCATGCACAAGCCACAATCTAAGTGATGTTGCATCAAATGATTAAATAGAAATACCCACTCAGTTTACAAAACTATGTAGTAACTGTGTGCTATCCCTCTATATGAAATGGTCACCATGCCACACCATTTCCTAGGCCTGGAACATTGTTTGTACTAACTGTGTTCCAACCATGTGCCTTTTGCGGTTTAGTTACTCTTCATGTGTTTTAGTGTCCCAAACCCCCAAAACACTTCCAAAACTCCTCAATAAGTCAAGAAATCATTCATTGACCATCACACAGTGTAAGAAAAATAATTAACCAAGATGTAACTTCACTAAATATTGGGATATTACAACCTCCCCAACTTATAATGGATCATCCTCTTGCGAAATTTTCCGATCATTTTCAAACCCTCAAGACCAAAAGGTTCATTCAATTGACCCACAAATCTACTTACACTTTCTGAGTTTTTTCCTAAACTCCGGCATGCTACGATAATTCTCGTACCATGGAAATTGTAATACCCTGAGAACATTTCTATCACCATGTTCCATGATCACAATATGATTCTCCTTAATGACACATCCACCTAAACTCATTATTACAAAACATCACTTAAAAGAGAATTTTACAGTTAATGACACTAAATAACCACATGGATGGATAATGAATAGTAACTATGTTACACAAGAAGAACCAACCAGAACACTCTTAGTAAAATCGTATTCACAAATCATGGCCGATATTTATTGGTATAATCTCACCCAAAATACATTAAAGCACTAACAAAAATCTAAACCTAACAACACATGAGGAAATTTTTCAATTTTTAACCCCACATTGTAACCTACCTAATCGAAAACTCAAATCCCAACAACTTCATTCCATTTATGAACATTCAAAAATTATACCCCAAACACAATCTTCTTATCATGGATCTCAACATGACAACACTTGATCCAAGGCCAATCACCAACAACATTTCACCATGACGACTTCTTCCGAGTTCCACCCTTATCAAACCATTGGTTATTTCATTAACTAACCTCATACCATCTATGTTTATCCCAATCATTTTTGTTAATAGATCACCATCATTTCTTCGGGATTTAGAAACTCTATAAATGCAAAGAAGACCAACATAAATTCAATATGATTTTAAAAACATTCATAATGTGTCTTCCAACTCACCCTTCCAAACATTGATGAGAACACCATCAAACATTGTCATTCTCTCTTTTTATAAAATCCACATATATTGGAAACCACTATTTCCCATGCTTATTTAATGATAACTAGGTTCTTCCTCAAATCCCATTACCATTACTGAAACACGCTTATCCTACCAAAGTTAACCATATGACACTTATACCCAACCTAATTTGTTCCATTATTCCCAATAGAGTTGGTCCATCCCCATTAAACTCACTCCACTGACTCCCAACCTCCACTATTTTTACATATCCACTTTACTTGGTCGCACTACCTTTTTTACGTAGTACATACCTCCCTCAACCGCAAACACCTACCGTAGTCATCCTTGATATATGGTAAAACCTCACCATTATGAAATTTACAATTCATCATACAGTTTTGATGATTTACATCACACTCAAACGCATCTTTTAGTGAAATGACATTGATTACCTTAAGAACTAGATTGACCCCGAAGCCAGCGCTCAACCCTATTGACCATCACACATTGTGTATACACAAATATCCACCGCACATGATTAATATTGAAATATTGATGCCACTACATCCACTTCATAGATTTCACCATAAAACCAAGATTTAAAATTAATCTCCCCACCATAGTAGTATTGTTCTCTCCTCTATCCTCATTCCCTTTCAACCACTAGAGATCATGCCACGATAACAAGCTAAACATTGAACATGGGTACAGTTGTATAGACTTTCTCATAACCAAAATATTAACGTTACTCACTACCTGTTCTCAAATTCTGAGAATTTCATCCTTTGAATTCATTAACATTATTTCCATCCAAGGGAAATTTCCCACAACCGATCATTGGTGTACTCCCCCACGACATGGATCCCACATGCATACTGATCCTGTTATGTATCCTCCATGATGGTCCACATTTGACCAAAACACAAAAAAAAATTCTAGGTGTAAATCCAGATCCTTCTCAATCAAACAAGGATGACAGAAATATATTAGTTATGATCATCTCTACAGACATGTATGCTATGAAATCATCAATGATCACCTCTATAAACTATCCACCATCTTCTTCACCTATCACCAACAAGAGATGTCATCCTACCAAATTTCTCGGGTTTCTTGCCTAAAAATGCATCATCCACACTAGAACACCACACTCGAATGAGATTCCAACCAAACTCCCCACCACCTCAAAACCCTCTATCAAGCAGTTGTGACCCAACATTCATTTTTTGAAACATAAACTTCACCCTACATGAGTTCATCCTGAATGGTATCCCTAATAAAAAATGATACACAATGATTCACTCCACTGCTCCAAAATCATCCCTTTTATCAAACTACAATGTGATCACCACTTTGATTCCATAGAAACACATGATCTTACATCCAAATCACTTGGGAACATATTCGAATGGATTCATACATCTTTAACATGTTCAAAACATTCTAAACATTTCAGAACCATTATGGTATCACACACTCTTTAAACCAAACAAAAAACCCGTCACAAGCTCAAAAGAACCATACATCACTCAATAAATCTGTAATCCAACATTTCATTTCACAACTAAATCAAAAAAACCATAGATTTTACCCTATGAATGATCATTCCCGTTCACATACACTGTTATAAAAAACCTATGCACCCATGTTCTTCATAGAGGTGAGTCCAAAGAATTTCAATTCTTCATTTAAAAAACCTAATGGCACCCAGAGTGCATGAATTCCACCTCTGAAACATCCACCTATGCTTTAAATTCCATGGGTACTGCAACAATGCACCAACCCCCCTTGAAGATACCCATGATTTCTGAAGATTGTTAACTCATTGACACCGCTAAATACATATATCTCAAAACCATTAACCCTTCCACCTAGCCCTTTAGGTTAATACTGCACTATGAAACACTTCTATGTGTGCTACTACAAAGGTCTGAAAAATATACCTGTTCCACATGCACCCCTAATTAGAGACACAACGATCAACCACTCTCAGACGTCATCATCAATATTATAATGATATCAACTCCCCAAATTAAATCCACACCAAAAAATGTTACTAGATCCCTCGAATAAACACACACTAAATAAAAAACCAACTGTTCATGGTGGTCATCCTACACCTATTACAAACACACTACATCTAACCCACCAAAAAACCATTTAATCTAAATCCCACACCCATGATAATTGAACATGTATATTGGAACCATAAACAGAACACCCACTCTTGGTTCCAAAACACCTCTTGTAAGGTCTTGATCCACAAGAGTCACCTCATTTACCCTAACAGAATTCATTACACAACCTATAGGCTGAAAACTATCCAATGAAACAAAAAAAACATCCTATTAACTGAAGCATCAAACTAATCAAGATACCACATTCCACAACATGTATTCTCAATACCAAGGCACTCTCACTTCCCAAAACACCAATACTTACATTCGATAAGAAATAAATGGGATAACCACCACTGGTGTCCCACATAGGCTCTATTATTCCCCCATTATTTCAAATTAATTAACATTACCATTTAATCCCAAGATTTTACTTTTTGATGATATCATTTTGAAAATCCTAAGAGGTACACATTCATTTATTTATTATCCCATCATAATAAAACATCAATTTTATTCCAAATCGCATTTCAAAACACATCCCCTTTTCCAAATCAATGATTTAAATTTATCAAATCTCTATTTTGACCAAATATATGAGACCCAATATTATATTTATTTAAACTTTTATATCAATTTTTATTTACATCATGCTATTAAAAAGTCAATAATATTAAAAATACAGATGACCTATCTATCCTACGTTCATAGAATGATACATGAACTCACAAACCCTTTATTTACAACTTGTTACACATAATGAAACATCATAAATATATAGCATCATATCCATGTATTCCACACAAGGTGGAAAAATCAACCAACTATAAAAGAAAAAAATAGAACATCATTTCCCACCCTTCATAACCTAGATTTTTTCTCATACATGGAGCTGCAAGCACCCATGAATGAGATCATTAGCAAGTTATGATAAGATAATAGTCTCCTTCCCATCATGAGAAAATTGTAAGATAAAAGACAACCTCCTCTAATACCACTTTGTAACATCACCAACTTGGAGGCCACAATATCTAGTGCCCGGAGGTGGGTTATCCCATGACCTCAAACATGCCTCCCCTTATTCTAGAGGCTATCGACTAGCATTACAGGCCTAAAGAGGGATATGTGGAGACTATACTAACTTATTAGAGTGAATCCCCAACAAAAATAAATAAAAAAGAAATAATAACCAAAAGGAACAATAAAAGACAACATGATACAAAACCTAATAAGTGACCTTGTACACATGCTACAACAAAATATTGAGAGAGTATATCACATGGAAGAGAATATAATCCGTGGAAAAAATATGAAAAGGAATATAAAATGGGAACAAATTCCAAACCCAGTCATAACCTCCATGCTCCGACCCATCATCCCACGCATAACAAAACACTAGGTCCCTACTCTTAACTTGTTACAGAATACAAGTAGAATCTGCATGTCTTCCCAAGTTCCATGGAGGCTCGAGTAGGGTGTCATTACATCTTAATAGTCCACCACCAACAGTGTCTAAAGGAATAGAAACTATATACAAAATGAATGATGTTAATCAGAAAAGTAAATAAATATGGAAATAATAAAGACATTTAAGTAGTTATGTAATATTAAATTTACACATTATGTTCTCTAGATTCTACCAACAACAATTAACCCAAGTCACAATGGGGGTCTAATACAAGGAAAAAAGGAGACACACACATTTAACCAAAAGGGATTTAACAAATCATGACTCATCACATGCATATTAGCTACAATATTCATTTAATGTAGTCTCATCATTATATCCATTTCGACCGTAAGGAAATACTCATTACTAGATTCATCCTCTTCTCGTGTTCCATGGGTTAGGCATTTACACAATATACACTACAAACTAGTCCGATCAATTTCCATTCATAAGTGAATAAAAAAAGTCTCTATCTCACTAGGGATAAACACTTCACACCAACATATTATGATCACCTCAAATCCTCAGTCCATGTGGAATGAAATAGTTAGGGGAAAATATCCTACATCACCTTCCATAACCCATGGATTTTGGGGTGGAGTTTAGAGCCTCAGTCTAACTCGACATGTGGGTGTGGAACCTGATATCAATACACTAAACTATGAAGCCATGCGAAGATGATTCTTTATCTATTCACCACATATTCCATTTCACAACCAAATTGAAAAAATAAGATAACTTTCATAATCACTAATTTATCAATAAATAAATCATTCTCATTCCCTAGCCCATGAACCTCTTACCATTTTCAGACCATTTCACATTAACACATTTAAATTATATCATACAACCTTATAACATGATTCCAATTAAAAACAATATCATTAATATCACTTACAAACCATTTCACATTTTCCAAGACAAACCATACCTTTTTAAAAATGTATATCATTATTCCTAAAAGCTCTTTTATGTAATTCCATCAACTATACATGTTCATCAACTAGTTCACATAAAAAATACATTATGATTCAAATATAATTGTCATGGTTAATATATCACTATATCATAGATAAATTCAATAACTATTGTCCCAACGGACCCATAAACCACATTATTGAATATAATAAAAATCATAATACTTATTTGAAGGCATCTCGAAGCCAAAAATTAAAAAATTTACCTTCCTTTTTGAAAACTAAAACATTACAAAGGGATTTCATTTCCATTTAGACCATCCCATACAACCATTGAACCATTTATATAAAAATGCAAACTCAACCATCTTTCAAAACAAATTTTAAATCTCTTTAGGAAACCCCTTTTTGAAATCACATTTAGGTCGACATCTCCTTTCAACACATTTTACTCATTAAAAAATAATTTTCATCAATGATTCAAATATTTGATTAAATTCCCAAATATTCCATCAAATAATTTCAAAACCCATCAACAATTTACAAGAGATGACATATAAATTGTTTTAATCAATATATTTACTAAACCATGAATAAATTACATTTATACTACCCATTATCTCTCATAATACCCTTATCTCAATGTTTACTATTCTTACCCAGCAATTACAAGGGTTAGACTTACCCCTTGGGTAGCCCTAGGTTTGGTATCACATCATCGACGAAACCAACCGGGTCTGTGAAGGGTCTCACAAATCAATCTACGGTCCAAATAACTTTTTATAACCCAAGACATTAAAACCCAACATGAAAGTGAAATAAAGAAACTATATACAAACATAACACATCCTGATAATGGGGAAAATATTAAAGACCACCAACATCATATATATTGATGAATGATTTTTAATATCCACCACTCATTTGAACTCAAACGCCCTCTAAAGAACAAACCTAAAATCCAAGGGAAAATTGATTTTTGTTGTGCTTTGGAAGACGAGGAGAGATTGTACAAGCCCTAATTTGTAAAATTGAGAAAATATGAGTGTTAAACTCAACCAGATCTTTGATTCACACCATACAGGTTCAAAAACACCCTATAATTAATGGAGAACCATCCATGGGAGAGGAGGAGGGGGATACTAGTTTTTCACTTATGGAAGAGGAGTCAAATGGTAGGGGAATTTGGGCGGGTTTCTAAAAACACAGAGATGGAAAACCACTAATTTTTTTAATTTTTAATGGGGTTCATGGTTTACCCACATTGTTTTCCAAAGTTCTCAAAAACCATGTTCTGTCCACTATCTAAGGGAAGTTGGTTTTCATGGTTACCTAGTGATACCTACATGGTTTACCAAAGCATGCATAATCATGTGTTAGACCTCAATCTAAAATGGTCCCTATGTCACACGATTACCTTGGCTTGGTGCATGGTTTTCACTAACCGCGCTCCAACCATATGATATGAGCTTTTTGGTCACACGTCTACTCTTTTTGTGTCCTGTACCCACATAAACCTTCCAAAAATACTCAATCTCTCAAGAAACCATTCATTAACAATAAAAGAGAGTTCAACAAAAAAAATTAATAGAGAAGTACATTCACTAAAT
Source organism: Viscum album (assembly GCA_963277665.1). Classification (NCBI taxonomy): domain Eukaryota; kingdom Viridiplantae; phylum Streptophyta; class Magnoliopsida; order Santalales; family Viscaceae; genus Viscum; species Viscum album. The sequence continues at coordinate 577,552,568 of OY728120.1, forward strand.
ATTGGTATCTTATAGAGTTCTTTTTTAATTAGGGTTGGGATTGGTGTAATGGACTTTTTAGATTCCTATCACTATTAGTTCATTGATTCTAGATGTTTCGATATAGGATGGCTAGATTATTGGTAGAAATTAGTGGTATTATAATGATGCATGTTTGGTGGTTGGTCATGTGGTTATCCTTGTTCAAAGTGAGATTCCTAAGTCTTGATATAAATAAATAATTAAAGATTGTTTTTCTTGATAAGATTGACATGTGAGGGTGCATTGTTAGTTGTTCAGTAAAATGAGCTTAGGTTTGATGTTGGGACACACTTTTGAGAATGATTTAGGTTGTGTGACTATGTGGTATAAGATAATATAGTTTTTATATTAATATGGGATCAATTTTGATTGTGGGTATGATCTAATTAGAGGGTTTTCTAGTGTTTCACACTACAAAGGAAAGAGGTGTGTGAGTGTTATATAGGATTTTAGAAAAATCATTGATGTATGATATCAAGTGTTCACTAGTTATGTGTGGTTTTAATTCAATATGTATATTGTGGAATATTCAGGTGTAGATTAGGGGTGATTGAATTTATGAGACACCTATGAGCATGGGGGTTATGGTTATGATGAAAATTAGAGGACTTACATCTATGATAGGTGGTGATGTCAGGGATGGATTGGAGTACCGTGTTATATTTAACTCATTCTTGGCCCATGATAGGTGTGGTCTATGATATGATTAGTATGGAAGTGGAGAATATATATATGTGTTATATTTAGACCTATAATTTCTCTCATGAAACAATATAAGTAAATCTATATAGTGGGTATCACATCAATGGCTATTACAGAGTCTGGCCCTTTTTATTAATGATTTTTTGTGGATGTTGATGATATTGTTCTTGTTAGGTGGGGAATGGAATGATATTTTCATTATGATGGTGATGGAATATGAGTAGGTTTTTCATGTACTTCCATTCCATGATGTAATATATATGTTTGGGTTCATATATATTGGGTGTTTTTCTTTGACATTATAATGATAAAGATACTCCTTTGTTGTTGAGAATCATATCAGTCGAGTGCGCATGAATCTAATACTGGAAGGGTTGTGAATGTGGTTAGATCAGTTGATGGATGGTTGGGGTGGACCATGGGTGTCTACATGAAAATGGATCTGATATTATATGCTTCCATGGAAAATGAATGATATGGGATTCTACTAGAGCATTAGATGTAGTCTGTGTTTTGATATCAGGCTCATGACAGAATTTGTTAGAACTTAGAGTGAGTTATAATAGAGGTGATCGAGTGATCATGGAGAGTGTGTGATGGATATTGAGGGTGTATGAGGTTGAAACCATGTAATTACTATAAGTTTTAGTTTTATAATTTAGGGTGCTCCTATGTGTAATTCCGTGATGCGTATAGGAATCGAGGCATCATGATTAGGGGATGTGATATTGTGTTGGGGGTGGGACTAATAATTTTCAATATAAGATATTCATAAGAAGAAAAAATTGTGTTATTATGTAAAATTCGATTCTTTGAATTGTAAAAAAAACATTTGTGATAATTTATAACATAAAGTTTATTTTTAGTAGTAAATTATGATTGTGGGGAGAACAAAGACCCGAAATCAGCCTTTGTAGGTGATGTATTATGGTGTTGGGATTTATAAATCTAGGAATGAACTAGTTGTTTAAAATTCATTATCATGGGGTAGATAGGTGTAGTGGAGAATAATATTGGTGGCAGAGATAATTATTAGTGGGTGGCTTATATTCTGGTGAATAGTGTTACCTAGTGTTTGGAGTTTCACCATAAAGGTGTCTTCACCATTCAATGATTAGACACGATGATCTAATAGTGAATTGATGACTAAGGTTGGTCAACAATAATGATCGGAGGACTACCAAAACTGCTCAATGATAATAAGCTTAATTGTGGTGAATTTATAACAACTCATATCATTACATGTTGGGAGAATCAATATAAATTTGATTTTTTATCACTGATAAAGAGATGTCTTGAGGATTGGGATTGAGAATAGGGTTTATGATGTTGGAACATATATTAATGATCTTTTCTAGTGATATTTATTTTATGAAATGTATTTTTTATGTTTGGGAGAATATTAGAGGGTAGTTATGGTGTAACTTCAATAACTTTTTTCTTTATAAAACATGTCATGTAGAGGTGATAGAGGTTATATTTGTTATGTGTGGCCAGTGGAGGCATGGTGGCTAAGATTAAGCACGCCACATAGTGAAGTTTTGGTCTCATAAAATGGATGGGCATTGTTAGGGTTATTTCAATGTAAAAGAGATTATTTAAGAATATCTTCTATGATTGGGAATTCATGTTGTGAATAAACCTTATTTTTTTGGAAAATAAAATACTCCCAATTTAATGTTTCACACCCTGGCAGAGGTAGCCATGTCATGATGGTGATTCATATATAAGGGTTTTAGGACTCCTATATTATTACATTTTGATTTTAATGGATTATTACAATCACCCTAATGTGTGGTAATTTTTCATGGATCCCCAGTCAAAATTTTATGTACCTAATCATGTAATATAGTGGACACCCAATGTTGACCGTGAGGAGGAAGCTCATAGAACACCAATATTATATTATCACAATTTATATTATTACTAATATTAAAATGAATAATATAAAGAGGAAGAGTCTAAAATATGCATGAATGATAAATATTATATATATATATTTATATGTAAATACAGTGTGAAACAAATGAAGTTAGAAGAAGATAAGGAAGACATTTATTATTATGATTCCATAATCATTGATATCGTTGTTTATTAATAATATTTTTGATAGTCAATTAAGTGTAGTGATGAAGATCTTTCAGACTACACACTATCATTGCTGTTTTAATTACCCCAACTCCAAGACATATATATGTCAACAAATAATCCTACTAAATATATATAGGAGGTCTATTCACTATCCATCCCAACCCAAGACATACCCCATAGTATGCATGGCTTAGATAGTGAAGGTAAGGATGGAAGATGAATGAGAAGAAGAACTCAGTGGTCGAGAAACATTGGGTAATCACACACCACAGTCAATAGAACCACTATAAAAAAATATCATAATATAATAAAGATTTTGTCATTTAACTTCAATGAAACACAATAAAAAATGATTATCTCCCACAAAAAAAACCAAATTTAGTTCCCCATTATCATGGAGTTAGAAGAGAATATAATAAGATATACACGTAATAGTAAAAACAATTGAATGATGTATGAGTAATAAGAGTAATATACATTAAAAGTATACAAATATAACACTATTGAAATGAAACTCTAAAACTAAAAAATGGATGATAATTTTTCAACCCATTGAAATTTATAGGGGATACATTTTTATATGAAAAAGGGGTGAAAATTTTATCTCTAATTTTTTTTCCAAAATGTTACACATAAAAGAATCATTAAACATAAGAATTGGAAAAACATTGTTTGAGAACATTTTCCCCTATGTATATCTCATTCACAAACCATTTTTAATCTTTATTTTAAATGTTTCTAGAGATTTATAGCCAATTTAATATAGAAAATTAAAATTACATGGATAAATATTTTTTTTCCACACAATAAATTTACAATGATTTTTTGTCCTTGAAATTAGACGAATCAAGTGTGTAAATAGTTGAAAATAATTTTTTCGGGATGTTTTTTTTATACATTTCAAATATAAACTCAATTGAGATTTTAAATGTTGAGATATAGGTCCACATTAAAAAATATCATGATCTAGGAAAAAATTTATTGGCCTTACATGTGAGATTATTTTTGGCATCCAAATGATAGATTCATATCTTTTTTCAGTTTTATGAAATATAGAATAAAAATACCAAGAGAATGAAAATGAGAATTACACAATTTAGTTTAGTGTTGAAGCTGTTATGGATAAAATAAAGAATAAAATATAAATTATTAAATATCAAAATTAGACTTTTTTCAATTAATATCAAAATCATTCTAAAACCATAAAATTAAAAAAAATTCCCTTAAAGAAAAAAATTTATAGGATCAAAAACATTGAAAATAAAAGTAAAATTATTGAAACTATTGTATATGTTATCTTCATCATACATGAAAATTTAATAGCTACGTAATTATAAAATAGTATGGTCCAAAAAACATCCCAATGAATAGATGATAACACATCTCAAGTATCATATGATATAAAATTCCATGCCTTATAAATGGATAAAGATTTATTAACTCATCAAAAATAATTAAAATAAATTCATTATCAAGTTAATCCTCAAATTCATGTCATACCTACCTCTCTAGAAAAATATATGTCTTCTCACTGAAGAATTTGTTGTGGATTTTTTTCATTATCTAGCATATGCATTAACTCCATAGGCCTAATATGCTCCTAATATCACCATGTCATAGGGTAAAAAATCTTTCATCCATGAGGCATTTTCCTTTGGGTGTTCTATTACTAAGTGTTTCCAGGTTCTAAATTTAAAAACATCTGAGGTTTAATAAGGTAGTTCGATCACATTATTGATGTAAATGTATGAAAATAGTTTTTCTCAACAATGGTGTTACCCTAAAAAAGATAAAAAAATTAATTACATTAAAACAACTATTTATATATAGTGGTAGTTTACACATGTAATTTCAATATTAATAATAGATTTTTTCTTTATTTTCCATAATGGTTTTCATTGTTTTATATTGTATTCAGATTAAGATATTTTACTTAAGAATAATTTTTTTTGGAAAAGAGAAGAATATTTTCCTCGTGAAATATTATTGAACACATATAATATATATGAGATTAAAATTAGGCCACCCATCGATCTTTATATATTGTAATATCTTCCACCAAAGTAGTACTAATTATAAAAACTATTTTTTTATTTCATGTCAAATAGAGTTTTTAGGACGGAAAAGTACAAAACATATTATCCATCTCCCACACTTGATTTCAATAATAAAAATGAATTTAACATCTATACGAGGCTGTAAATGGAAAAATGGATTATAATGTGACTACTAAAAAGTAATTTCATGGATACTATAGGATTAATAAAGGTCATAACAAAAGGTAGTCAAAAAGTATAGTTTAATGTAAAAAGTTGTTTCAATGTGGTTATTAAATCATACATGACATATTCTATGAACTCTAAAATCTATAAAAAAGAGAAAAATAAAATTTAATAGGTCAAAAATATGTATAAAGGCTCTAAAAAAATTTATAAATATAAATAATTTGTAAAAAATGTTTAGAAACCTACCATGATTGGAAAAAATTTCTATTCGGATAGTATTACAGAACTTGTTTTTGAAAATCAATCAAAATTCATTAAATGTGATGATTTTAAAACATGATAAAAAATTCATTCATCAATCATTTATATTCTCAAAAACTCAATTAAATAAATGTTTAAAAAAATACTATGATATTTTGGATTTTTCAATGAATTCTTTTTTTATAAAAAATCCAAAAACCACACCAAAAAGGAAAATAGAAAAAATGGATAATTAAGAAATAGAAAAAATTCCAAAAAGTAAAATAGAACACAAAATTTTGAATAATATATTGAAATACCCACAAACTTATTCAATTTACTAACTTCATTTTATGAAAATAAGATTAATATATAATTTCATATAAATTTTAAATGGGAAAAAATAAAATAATGAAAAGGAAAGATGTAACCAGATTTATTTTCAGTGGAATCCTTGAGTTAAGGTACTAGTTGTTTCCATGTTAAAAACAAAGTAATGATATAAATAAAACATAACATAATAAAAATAAATAATTACAATGATAAAGTGAAATAAAAGGGATAGTTCATGTTTTTTGACCTCAAGTGGGTGGTATGTTTTTTACTTCCCCTTGTCGGAAAGTTGTTGTACATTATCCCAGATTAGATGGTGGGTGTTGTTTCATTGAGATGACCAACCACATGTGACTTTAACCTTTGATCTTGAGTAAAAATTGAAAATAGAGGCTCCCAAATAATATATGAAAATTACCAACCCAAAAAAATAATAATGATATAATTTGAGTTCTATTGTGGGAGGGAAATTATGATATGGTTTCTCTCGGTTGACTACCGTGGTTTCCCCCTCTATATGGTATAAATGTTGTATTATAGGTGGTAATCACTACCATATTAGTCTTTAAAACATATTCTATGACCTTTACTTTTTTTGAATCTTCCTTGACATCCAAGTTATTCTCTACTATCTATGTATCAATAAATTCAAAAGAAGGAAAAGTTTCAAAATATTTTATTTGAAATAATTTAATAACATGAAGAATAAATAAAAAAATATTCTAATTCAAGTAAGTTATCTTGGAAATTGGTTTCTTAGAGAAGGACCATTATAAAATCAATAACAATAGGTGTATCTTCATCATAATCTTTCAAATAAAGAAAGAGGTACAAAGGTGTTAATTTTTCTTTATAAAGGATGGAAATTTTATGTTTTAGGTTATCTTAAACAATGATATTATAAATTATATCCAGAAGATTCAGATCTCCAATTAATTAATTAACATGCATGTTTTCTTCCTGGACCTCTTTAAGCAATTGTTAATTGTGGGATGTTGTTACTAATTCCATTAATATGTCCTTCTTATCCACCTCATGTTCTTTATCATAAAAATGATTACTAGAATCCCTTTGTCAACTCGTTTTTGATTCTGTTTCAGCGCAGGTTCTGGTCTCTCATGACATGGATGTATATATTCATCATTCCAATCTATTTTTCTCTACATGGTTTTCATTTCATCACTAATCCTATCCAACCAGGATTGAAGATCATTTTTTTACATTTTTGTGAACTTGATATTGGGCAGTCTATGCTGAATAATTTGGATTAAAAAATAGCATGGACAAAGAAATTTTTTATAAAATCTTTAAAATTTAGGGTTTATAGGGGTTTTTTTCAAAAATAGTTTGTGAAAGTGTTGAGGATCCATGGAAATGGTTCCAAATTAATACATAATGATTTTTCATGGATCTATAGTAAATATTTTATTTACCTAAGAATGTACTATAGTGCACACATAGGGTTGGTCTCGAGGAGGCAGCTCACACCACACATAATTTTTATTATCAGTATTTATATTCTAACAATTATTAAAAGAAATAATATAATGCGGTTTATTTTAAATATTGATAAAATGTTGTTATATTTATATATTTGAAATGTGAAAAAAATGTTGTTAGAAGGAAGCATGGATGACTTTTGTTCTTAAGAGATCTTAATTATTGATATCATTATTTATAAAATTATTCTCAATACTCAAATAAGTGTAGTGATCAGGATCATTCACACTACACCATAAAATTTGAATTGTATTTACCAAGATATTTATTTCTCTCCATACAGGAAAATATTATTCCTAAATATGCCAATAAAACCTCTCCGCTGACCATCACTACCAAAACCATACTCCATAATGTTCATGACATAGATAATGATGAGATGGATGAATGATGAACGAGAAGAAGATATTGGTGGTAGAGAAAATGAAGAAATAAAGAATTGTGATCAATTTATCCACAACTGAAATTATTTTAATTGAGTAATTTGTTTTAAATTTAAATGAAATTAAACTCAATCAACCACAATTTTCTCCCTTAAACAAACACCGCGATTAGTTCCCCATTACCATGGAGTGAGATAAGAACATGAAGGGAGAAATAGATAAAAATAAAAATCAATGAATGTGGTATGAAGGATATTGTTGATATGTAATAAAATTATAAAATTTTACAATATCATAAAATAAAATCAATAACTAAAAAAACCTCCACTAATATTCCAAACCATTGAAAAATAGAAGGGTAACACTTTTTTAGGAAAAAGGGATGAAATTTTATTCACTATATTTTTCTTTTTAAGTATGATGCAAGGAAGAAATATTACATGGAATAACATGAAAATAATTTATTATAGAGAGTTTTTATCATATTTACTTTTAATGCACTCCCCAAATTCTAGATTTTTTATACAAGTTTTGATAGAGTTATTGTGAATTTACTCTGGATAATTAATATGGATGGGCTGAATCTTCATATTGATAATAACTAGATTTCAATGAATTTATGAAATCTATAAATAAAAAATGATGTGAGGCCATCATTATAAATATTTTTCTTCAGAATCTTATCTTTTTCCTTGAAACATTTCATCTCCATCTGAATTGAACATTTTGAGATATTTTCCCATCTTAAAAACACTCCAGAACTGAGTATAGATTTCAAGGCCATAATTGTGAGATTTATTTGGGCATCCAAATCATGGATTCATATCTTGGTCTAATTTTATGAAATAATTATATGAAAACATTAAATCATACAAAAAAATTACACAATTTATTTTAGTGTATAAAATGTTATGGCCCACATATAGATGAAAATAAATAAGTTAAAATCCAAAATTATATAATTTTTTCATTGAAGGTAAAAATTCTTATAAAACAATAAAATGTTACAATTTCCAATAAAAATCACTTTTTTGCAGTTAGAATCATTTAAATTAAAATAATATTATTTAAAATTTTGGACCTATCAGGAACCATGGCCCATATAAATCATATCGAGAAATGGTTTATGGTTCCCCATCGGGGAGAATACATTTTTTGGAGGCTGAGGTTAAGAATATTTGTTCTATATATGAGAGTAATTTTATGTTGTATCCATGTAGGTAAATCTATAAGGTATGGAAATTTAATATATTTTTTCTATACGAAGGTGATAGTTCATATCATTTTTTAATGGGGGTACACCATGAATGGTATATAGAATATGGAATTACATCATGATCACTATGAGTTAAGACATAAATGTGTAAAATCCATATTTTGAAAACATCAGAAGACCAATAAATTTAGGGGTTTCCATTTCATTATTTATGTCGACCCACATTTCATGATAAGGTTATTTTGAATAGATCTAACACTCATTCCTATATTTTGTCTCCCTTGCTACTATCTGATTTTTAGGAATTATCTATAATTATTCTACGTAATATTATTTCATTTTCCCTCTAATCTCATTTAATTTATTTTGTCACTAATTTTAGTATCTTCAACTAGGGATTCAATATTGATTTCATCCGAGTATAGTAGAAATACTCTCGAATTATGGGGCTTTTTATTATGGTTCATATAGTATGAAATCATGTTGTATTTAACCATTTACCTAATGTGATGTTATTTTCTATATATATTTAGGGTTTTAAAAAAATTATATTTAATTATCCATCCGTTCAGGTAAATTAATTGGGATTATGTATGGCTTAGGTCTAGATGTGTGTCAGATGTTGATCACACCTCATTACTCAATGTTTTAACATCAGTATGTTTATGGATATGTTTTTATGATTATTACTTATAATATTAAGTTAAATAATTATTTATAAAATTTTTATAACTGATTATTTAGATGTTATAATTTGATATATGGTCTCAAGATGAATGGAAATATTCAATTGTGCGTCAACAGTCTTTGGAGATGATGGTTGAGCTTTTCTAAATTGGGGAATAAATCTGAATGAGGTAGGTTGTACCAAAATATCTCCCTACTATTTTTGAATCTTTTATTATTCAGGGGATATTTTTCCATTGCACTTTTATATGATTGACCATGAATTGAAACTAATCGTTTCTATTAAATCCCAATTGAGTAGGATGAATATTTATTGAGACATGATTTACCCTTGAACATAGACATGATTCCTCTGTCACTGATTATCATATACATGACCATTATTGTGCGTTATGTGATATATAGAACATATATGGGTTTAAATATAATGAATGAAATAATGCAGATCTTTAGAAATGATCCCTTAGTTTCATCCAATTATGTTCGTTTGATTGCTATTGAATAATTGTCTTTTCGATATTCCATTTGTATCCCTATAATGACTTTAATCTCTTAGTTAGAGGGGTTGTGTGGGGGAAAGTGACCGTCATTCACTAGTGCGTGTGTGTCTGTGTCTTTGTGTGTGTGTGTGTGTGTGTGTATCCAAGAGAGGATACCCTAGTATGACTATTGGTGTATAATTTGTGAGAGGAATGACATAGTTAAAAATAAAAAATGAGATATGATTTATATTATCTATTTAGTGTGACATTGATACTATATAAGTTGTATGGTAGATTATACTAGGATAAAAAAATGGTTGTTTTGAGATATTTTATTCTGTATGAGATGGTATTTAAGCCCAGTGTGCGGAATGAGATTATAAAACCATTATTGGATGTTTAATCCTTGATGTGGACTATGAGACCATACTGGGTTCCCTAGTTTGTGTGGTCTCTAGGGAACATTTTTGTATGATGTATAGTACTGTTGTAGACCTATTTAAAATAAAGGATGATAATATGTTGTGAAATCTAGATGATATCCATGGAAATTATGTGGGGCTTTGGTGACTAGTTAACCCCTTGATGGAGATATATACTTTTTGAGGTTTTGGGGAGAGGCTACACCATAAGTAGAATGTGTTGTATAATTCCATGGTGTTTTACCATTCCCCTTGATGTGATATTTGATTCCAGGGAGGGGAACCATTCCCCCTCATGTGATATGGTTCTGGGGTGGGGCTTCATCCACCAAGTTACATGATATAATTTTATAGGTATTACAGGGAGTGTGTCACTCCCTCTAATTATATATCGTGAGGTTTATAGGGTGGGTTCCATTCCACTAACTACATTAAATGAATTTTTAGTTAGGAAAGGAATCATTCCCCTAGGTATTTATTGGTTATTCTCAACAATATTAGAAATAATACAAACCAGGTATGTTAAATCATGTGTGTCACCTTATAACTCGATGAATAATTGTTTTTTATGATTCCATGGTTTATTTGTTATTCTAATAATATACAATTTTGAATAAATTTTATTTTTGGTTAATTTTAGGGTCACCATAATGAGTTATAGTCACACACTATAAATGTGTCACTAGCACATTAGAACCCAATCCAACATCATTATCATAGAATCAATTAGGGTTGAGGTCCAGAGTTTGGTTTTGAACCAAACATCTTGGAAGGAGTCAGTAGATAGGTCCAAGTGTGGTAGTCGTGAACTAGTGGTAAAATTTTAAATTTCATTTATTTTGATTTGGGTTTTTTATGATCAAAAAAAGTAAAGTCTTGTTAATGATTTCACGACTCATGCCACATTTTAGATATTTCATTTTTTATACTTATGGTCTGATTTGTATTTCTAGATGGATTTGAATGTTGTATTTTTTTTATTATTTTGGTTGTTGTGACAAACTGGTTTACATTGTTTATATTATTTTCCCTCACTCTGACATGAGGGTAGAGCCTCTCCATGGAATTGACATTGACTATAACTTCTAGTCAGCGGATTCTAGAGTGTGGGGTGATATGGATAGGTAAATGCAATGACTGAATCAAATTATTTAAGGGCGAGTTTGGTCTGAGAAATATCACCCTTCACTAAAACTATCATCATAATGGATAAACAATTATTCTAGTGGATCTCGGTTTAGAATATTATTCTCCCATTCAATGAAAAATATCATTCAAAATGAAAATCATGAAATGATATTACATGAATGAAGTTTTTTTAATAGTTAGAAAATTATTCAATGGTTCATTTTATTCTATCACCCTGAATTTGAGTCTTCCCTTTGGTAAATAATTTTAATATCATGTTGTGGAATATAATGAATCACATAGAAGGATACTCATTTCACTATATATCACTATATTCATAACAAATAAATTTCAAAGAACGATTAAAATTACATACCTAAAAAAACATTATCGATAACTCTTATAGTAAATGAGATTAATCTCCTTATATCTTATAATTATAATGTTTTTCATATTTTCTCTCTATTCTATAGTTCCATAAATACTTGGAGTGGAATGAGTTTGGTACTTTCCCCAAAATAAATATGAATGTTTATACCAACTTCTGTTAAACTAAAAAATGATAATAAGTCATTCAGGTTCATTAAAAATATAAAGAATATTATCTAAAAGGCTGCACCACGCTCCTTAGTGAGAAGTACATTTTTATCCCTCTCAATAATCTTCCCATTTTAAATTATATTATTCATGTATATCCTATACAAATGAAACCATTATAATTCTTAAAAAAAGTTATAATAATTTGATTCATTGGGAAAATATAAAATAATTTCATTAAATTAATATCAAAATTTTTATCCATGTATGGGACCCATTGTATAAATTTAATATATTGTAGATATTTCTCCACATATTCTTCTCTAAAGCTCAATTCCATACTTCTCCTTTCCTAAAATTTCATATATATCTATTCTACATATTATTTCAAAGTAAAATATTGAACTTATGAATGTATTTTTCAGTCATTTTATTACTTCATTCACACTCAATTTTTATTTATTTATTATTTTAACAACCCTTTTTTGGTGATTTTCATAACACCATCATTACGACTAATTTCATTTTGACTATGAAATTTTACATTGACCCTTAGAGTACTTTTATCTGACTACACTATGTCACCATTATCAAATATTAGTTTTGTGTACTTTAAATTTTCAATAGTTTTCGTCTTTAAATATTAAGAAGTAAGATTTTTTGGGTTGTATCTTCTTCTACCAACATTTATTTGTAACCATGTGGTGACTGTTAAATAGGTGATACAGAATTGATAGTGTATTCCTTTATGTTTGGCATAAAGGTGTCCAAAATATGTATACCTTCAAATGAACTGCTGAAAAAACATTTTACATTGGGTTGAACCAAATGGTTAGTCCATGGTTATGAATAACCATTTGGATAAAAAATGCATGTGTTTTGTGGAAATATATTGGAGCCATCACTATTGGAGAATCATTTACCAAACCATGTGTTTAAAACAAGAAGGCACCCAAGGTTTCTAAATTGTTTTGTTTCCAATTTTTACCTCCGAGAATTAAATGGTGTAATCCACAATTTCTTCCCCACTCCCGTCAATTCATGCCTGTAACCCAAAGGGGTTTCTTATTCTCTCATTTTCTCGAAATTTCATGAACACGTCCAATTATATTGACTAGATTTAATGAATTAAATCATTCCTAATATCATATTCTTCTTTTTTCCTTCCACTGTATTACATTTTATATTGGTTTCATATTTTCCTGAAATGGTAATAGATAATATGTAGAGATTACGGTTTGGAGGTGATTTTTTTCATTAACCATCCTAGATACCATGGTACCCTAGTAACTACGCTATCACTAATATAGATTGAAGGGATTTCACGATCACCATAGATTGGTGAATTAAAACTGGAACCATTTAAGATAAAAGAGGGAACCAATTTTATTTAATACTATAAAAGACAAAATAGTGAAATTCTGTATTTTCAGGAATGAAAAAGGAAAAATACCAGAAACCAAATAGTTTTGACAATACCTAAAATTTTACACCATTAATGTACTTCGAAGTTATCCAGATAAACAAAAACATCCCAAAGGAATCATCATTTCATTATCATAGGATCAATAACACACCTCACATCTATGTGGTGATTTCCGATTTCTCAGAGATAATAAATGGAAATCAACAAGGTAAGGTGTGATATAGAAGCCCAAAAAGGTCTCACAGTGTGATCCATAAGAAGATTCCATAATAGTAATAATAAAAATTCTATTTTAATAATATATGTTATTCAATTTAATTTTCATATTAAAAAACATGCTTTCATTTTAAAATTCTTGAAAAAATGAAAAAAAATGGATGAAGTAAATATTTAATATAAAACAGTTCATATATATCAAATGTAATGATTAAATTTGTTCTTTAAAAAATAGATTATATATCTAAATAATAACCACATGAAACATGGTCATATTCATTATGGTATGATATTTTCAAGTTATATGATCCTCAAACATCTCATATTAGTGATCATGGAAATATGTGTACGAATGTCCATCTGAGTCAGGCCGAATATGACTCATCAACATCCCATCAGGGATATGATCTGACTGACTAGGAATTTGATAAATTTTTTTATCATCGATCAATTTCTAGTAAATAATATTCCTAGTATTATTTTCTTATATGGCCCATAATCTACCCAGGCTCACAAGTGTTCAATCAATCAACCAATAATGGTAAAATAAAAAATTACCCAATTTTTTTCCAATAAAACAATTCAATTTAAAATTTTTTATTCCATTCATTCCTTTTAAGTACAAAAACCAATCATAGGGTTTTATAAGTTCAATTTAATCAATTCTTATAAAAAATTCTCAAATAATTTCATCAATTCCATCAATTTCAAAATGTGCCCCAAATTACCATTCCTTTGGAATTGGGGATTATTAATGAATTACATACCATAGATAATTCTAATTTAAATTTTCATCAATCTGGGTTTTTATAAATTAGTTGAATGTTATTTCCAAATCAATCAAATATATGTATTAATTAAATGATCAATCTCAAAGGGAACCACTTATCATTAATCATGGAAATCACAATGCACAACACCGGAAATGGGATTTTACAATAAAGAATAATGGGGAAGGGGATAAAGAAATCAAACCTAGAATCAAGAACCATTATAATGATGTTTAGAACCATGAAAAACATGATGATATATCACTCTCTAAGGAGGATAGAAATAGAGAGTGAAAGAAGACACATGAGAAGAGATTCACAAACCCGAAGGAGATTGGAAAAGATACGTTATTCATAAATACTCCATTGAAAGGGTTTGGAGAGCCGAAAATCATTAATAAATAGAATTAAAATCCAACGACTCCATATTATATAGAATTGTGAAGGATCAAAAACATAAATGGTGGTTTATGAAATTTTAAATTAATTTTCAGAATAAAAATATCATGCACTCACAATATGCTATGTAGGACAACACAATAAGGAAAACAATGTGACATAACCATATACCCCCTATAGAATCATTGTACATGAAATAAGGTTTATACTACATAGGAACAAGTTTCTCAAATCCATACACCAACAACAAAATCCCTCCATGTTAAGGGTTGCACTATTTTCTCTAGAGTTGTTCACTATTTTGAAAAATCATTCACAATAGAGAAAACCTCCAAAAATATCCAAATTTAACCCAAAAATATCCTAGATAACCCCATGAAAATAATTATAAAAAAGATATTTGGGGATTACATAAAAACTTGTAAAATGATGTTACGACCTCCCCATCATAGAAACATTTCCCCCAGAAATCCAATCATGAATCCACTATCTCCAAAATATGAGGTCATTTCTCTCTCATTAGGGTCTCATGTTCCCACATCTCAAAAGAAATATAACCATGATTCCATATAACATTGAGAAAAGGTTTCATCCCCCTATGATGTATCATTCTTTCAGAATGATTTATCCTAATTAGATGCTCATTTATTGACAAATCATGCTAAACTTCAAGATACTTCCATCAGAAGACATGAGATGGGTAAAATATTATCTTCTGAAACTAAGATACATGAAACAAATTATGTATTAACAAAAAAAGTTGGGTGAGTTATAAATTGTATTATACCTTCTCAACTTGATCAAAAAAATCAAATGGTACCACAAAATGAGGGGTAATATTTTTTTTCCTTCTAATTTGTTGATGACCCAAACATGGAGAAACAATAAATAACACCAGGTAAAAAAATGAAAACTCCAATGGTCTATGATGAAAATAATCCTATGATTTATTCCACATCTTTTCAATAATTATTCTATAATGAATTAATTAATCATTGTTGACGTGTCCTAAAAATATAATGGTCCAACAATGGAACATTCACCGATATCTATCCAACATAACAAATATTTATAGGGTTGTCCATACAGTGCCTCAAAATAAGAAATTCTCAATGGAGACTGGTAACTATTGTTATAAGTGAACTGAACCAGTCCCAAATGGACATCCCATGATCCAAACAAATCAGTGATATTGAAACAAATCATATCTTTGAGAACCTGTATATCTCTCTCTCTCTCTAGCCATCCATCTATAGACGGTATTCCATATTCAAATGATCCTAAGATCACATTTCCAGCTAAATTATATTCCAAAAATGAGGGTAAAATAGGGAAATCTATCATAGACTATAACCGTTCGAACTATGTGAAAACGAACAATATATTTTACATAGATATTTCACTACTACTCCTCTTTGGTTGAGTCATAAATGGGTATAATGTGAGACTATTTGGAGATCATATCGATCACAACCCATATCTCATTATTTGTTATATACGTACATGGAAACCTAAGTTATCAGTGGAAGTGGATAAAAAAACATGAATATATTTGGTGCATAGACCTGACCTGTTGGCAAGTATAACAATGTTGAAAATATCAACATTGTCCCATATCAGACAAAACCACCATAATCTTCCTTGTATATTGAAATTTTTTTGTTATATGGAACATGTATAATTATGAATTATGGAAATACACAATAAAAACATTCCACATAGACAAATGATCAAATAATAGATTCTGAAAACATATGATACTCTTAATTGGTAACAACCATCCAACAATGGTCTACCCACCATAATGAGTGTCCCTAATGCTAGATAATTCATCATTAATATGATGCTTATGAAGAATCATATCACGAAGATCATTATTAAAATTAACACTATCCATGACATCCTCATCCCCTATTTCCTTGACACCTAAAAGAAAATGTTAAAAAAGAACAATAAAGTTCCACTATTCTGATGATTATTTCACAAAAAGTGTTAAAACTTAAATTCTAAATGCATCAGTAATGAAATTCCCATTCCCATAGGAATATGAAATTTCAAAACAGAGGAATATAAGTACTCCAACCAAAAAGATTGGTGTAGATTCTATTATTTTTGAGATATTATATAACTCATTATATTGTGTTATGAAAACATGGTGATCCATTATATAAAATGGTAATTCCACCAACCCTTGAGTGCATGAATCATTTCATTGAATTCAAGATTATGGGTCAGATAACTGTTCTCATGTTCCATAAGCTACCGAGATCCATAGGCTATTGCATTATGAAATAAACAAAACACAATACAAACTAAAACCTGATTCACCAAAGAAATCCTCATAGCTATGGGTGACCTCTGGAAGAATCAACTCCGATATATAAGTCAAAAGGGATTTCATATCAAAAAGAACTATAATATTTCTCATCCAAAGTGAAATCCAATTCTTTCAGAGTTAGATTTATTTTTATAGTCTTCAAATTTTATAAATTCTTAATGAACTGACAATAATACCCCACTAAATCCAAGAATCTCTAAACCTAAAAAACATTACGTGGTTTCTCCGACGTAATATAATCTTTCTCCTTCTCAAGATAAACAATGATTCCATTTTCTGAGGATCCATTTCCTAATATCATCAAGTCTAGAATCTATAAATCACATTTCAATATCTTGGCATAAAGTTGGTCATTCCTAAACAATTCTAGAACATCTATCAGGCGACACACATGATGGTCCCCAAATGTAGAGTAAACCAATATTTCATCCAAAAAGACCACCATAAATGTATCAAGATAATAATGGATGATATTATTCATAAAGTACATAAATATTACAGGAGTATTGGTTATATTAAATGGCATGAAAAGATAATCATAATGGACACACCTCTCTTGAAGGTGGTCTTTGGAATTTTAAATTCTTTTATTCTCAATTTCTAAAAACTATAAAAAATATCCAACTTATAAAACAACATAACAACTTTTAAATGTTCAAATAGAACATTATTTTGTGGTAATGGATACATTTTCATTACTATAACTTGGTTTAGTATTTGATAATTAACAAATAGGAATTTTTTCCATCAACATTCTTTGAAAATAGAAAAGGTTCTTCCCATGATAACACACTCAGGCATATGAAAACATTCTCAAATAGATCATACAACAAAGTACTCAATTGTTTCATTTCAACTTATCCAATGTAGTAATAAGTAATAGATACATGATGAGTACCCGTCTCTAAAACAATATAAAACTATACATTCCTTTTATGTGGAAACCCAGAGATGTTAGAAGGAAAAACATTTGGAAAGTCGGTGAAAACTGAAGGGATATCAACCAACAATGATTCTATCTCCAGATTAAAGGTGAAATATAATATTACATTCCCCAAATATAGATAATAATGGTCATATATATGTGAAATTGGGTAACATTAACCTAGAATGATACAACACACCACATTGGGTATTGTTAAAGAGAGTCACCAAAGATAATAGTCATTTTTTGTCCTTATTAGTAATTAGCTGATCTATACTAGGAATGAAATCAATATGTATTATATAATGAACTAAAAAATCCTTTGTTTGAAAAATATATGATAATGAGAAGACACAATATGAAAAATGGAGACCCTCATCTTTCTTCTTTTGAAGGGGAGTAGTAGTATCCATCACTTAAGAGAAAATATAAATCAGATTATTTAGAAGGATCACAATACGGGTTGATATAAATGTGTGATATAACAAAGTTTCAAATATAATGGAAAATACATATTAATTTATAGCGATGTTATATCTTACAGTCGTTGGACCTATATCATCTTTTTTTGAAGACTCTTTCACTGCTTGAAGAATCTAATTTTCGGGTGCCTATGGTCCGGACACCTTAGATCATGAAACATATGGTTATAGAATATTACATTTAGTTTATGATGAGATCATTCCACTATGTGGGGAATAAAATATATAAATTAATTTTATTTCATTTTTCCTGAACATAATCAATTTCTATATACCATGGGTGAATCAATGAAAACCCATCTCTATTACCCGTACCTTCTACACATGAACCAATGAAAAGGGCCTCTTCCAGATACTATAGGAGGTCTGAAAGTACCCTGCTATTGAGTAATACTACGAGACTCATTTAAAATTATTTTTTCATTAATTAAACTCAATTAATTTACACTGGGAAAAATGAACTCACTTCACACCTGACTTACTAGCCTAGTAAACCTCCTCCTTCAACACCCTATCCATCACGTCATCATAAGAACCCTGATTCAGCAAGAAAACATAAGAATGAATAATATATAGAAGGACCACATCATAAATTTGAGTATCTATCTTATCATTCAAGAAAATATTAGGTCAAAAATGCACAATCTTGTTAAATAAATTCAGATACTCTATTATGGTCCGGTCAGTCTGCTTGAGTTAGAAAACTCTATAGTATTTGAAAATAGCATATAATCTTGATAGAATTGATTAGTGAAATGAACTATGAATTCCATCCACTCTAATACCTCATGCTTCTTTACCCGCACTATCAAGTCCCATGATATCTTTCTTAGTTCTTCTAGACTTATAGTGGCACATTTCACTTTAATTTCTTCAACTGTTCCTAATATTTCAAAAAGAGGCCCTATAATTAAAAAAAATTCAAAACCTCTATAGGTTCATTAGAACCATATAATGATGGTGGAATTGGGAGAAATAAATACTAAGAATTATTAATATATATTTTCCTCTAATGTTCCAAAAATGGATCCAGAATGGGAATAGGTGCAGGTGCCTGTCCTAGAGGATGGACATCACACACAATAATCACAATTAGATTCTGGTCCATAAGAGGAATCACTCATTGTGGTACATCCACATCTTCCTCATGTATCCCATTAAAAAATCATCTTATATTAATGATGATAAACCTAACTAGTAAAAGAGAATGAAAACATTAGAATATCACTAAGATCAATAACTCAAACAAGAGTAATGGGGAATTAATCGCATCAGATAAGATATTAAGATTTGGATTTCAACCTATCCAAATAAAAATCTTGTAAAAGACTAGAATTACAGAAAATATTCCTCATGAAGCCATTATCAGACCACCAATGGGGACATATAAATAGTTTTTATGAGAGATTCCAGACACATCCTTGTATCTAACCTATATTTCAGGGAAAGAGATATCAAACTGCATACAAACATCAAGGAAACATGCTTAACCTACCTTAGATACCACTGGTTCTGAAACATTCTTGATACCCTGTTATAAAAATATCTAATCAGGTATAGAAAAAGTCTAAAGGGAATTATAGATCCCCATTGGTTTGATACTAGGATATGGCATCATAAAATATAAATAGTGAATTAATTTTCCACAAAACAACAGATGATAAAATACATAAAGTTAACATGTACAACACTCCATGAAGAGAGTGTACCAGAAACCAAATAGGTATATCATAACCCAAAATAGTGCATCCTAAATGTACTCATCTATTAGCAAGATAATCTAAAATAGACTAAAGGAAATATCACTCAATGATCACATGATCAATAACATCCAACACCTCCAAGTGCCACTTTCCCTTTGCTTGGACATGGTAAAATGATATCCACAAATTCTAAAAGGAAATAGTAGTGTGTGAGCTAAAAATACTATTAGGGTATCACCATGGATTTTATTATAAGATTTTATAAAAAGAAATCAAAATCAGGTATTTAGTTTAAAAAACTGGATATGTCTGTACATTTTCATATTAAAAAAATAGTTTTTTTTCATAATGTTGGAAAAAATATCAAACCAAGGATCTAGTAAATATATTATATAAAATAGTTTAATAAATCGACTAGAATGAGTAAAATTGTTCAATAAAAAATGAATATAAATCAACATAATCGTAGTAATAACCAGTGTCATCTTCTATTTGGTACTGTAGTTCTTTAGTTAAGGGATCCTCACTCATCTCATATCAATGATAATGGAAATACTTGTACACATTTCCCTTAATCGTTAGATTTATAGGGATCCTTAATATCCCATCAGGGATAAGATCATTCATACTTGATGTTTGTTAATGTTTTCATCATAAATCCATTGTTAGGTAATAAACACCTTAGGATGCTTCTCCAAAATAATGCACTAACTACCTAGAATCACATGTGCTCATTCAATCCAACAACAATTTGTAAATAAACATTTTCCGAATTTCAATTTCAATAATCCAATAATATTTTAAAACCAAATAATTGGGTTATTATCATTTCATTATTTCTCAATAAATAACATATCCATGTATTTTATCAATTCTGTTTGGTTAATTATTCTCAAAAAAATATCAAATCATTTCATTAAATCCATTAATTTCACAATAGACCCCAAATTCTAATTATATTATAATTAGTGATTTTTTCCAAAATGTATACCATATAAAATCACATTTCCAATTATCATCAAATTGGGTTTTCATAAATCATGTGAATGCTATTTGTAAATCATAAAAATGAACTAATTAATTATATAATCAATCTGAAATAGAACCATCTACCATTAGTCAAGGAAATCATCATGCAGAATATCTAAGATGGGATTTCTGAATGATGAATGATGTTGACCAAGATCATGAAATCAAGACTAGAATCTAGATACATATAAATATAGTTTAAATTCATTAAAAAAATGGTTATTTATCACTCTCTAAGGGGGAGATAAAGAGAGATATATAGATGACAGATGAGAGGAGATTCACTTACTTAAAGAAGTTCAAATGAGATGAACTACGATTTGATCCGGCATGGAATAAGTTTAGAGTTTAAAGAACAACCAAAATAGATCTTTCCAAATAATGAAATATTATTTAGGTTGAATTGGGGATAATCCAAAACATAAAAGGGTGTTCAATAATTTGTTAATATTTTATCAGAATAAAAATATCTTGTGTGCATTATTATCTATTCAAGGCCACATTGTAAGAAAAACATTGTACTCTAACATTAAGCCCCCTCTAGACTCACTATCCAGGGATAATGGTTTCAATTAGTTGGGGACACTGTTTTCCAAACAATGAAATATCTGTGAAAACCCTCACTATCCAAGGTTGCAACGTTTGAACTAGATGGTCACACCACTTCGAAAAATCATGCTCTATCCATACAAATCCATTAAAATCTCCATTAACATTCAAATTTCATCCGAAACTATTCAAGATAATCCCCAAACAAATCATGATAAAAATAAGGGTCAAGGAGTAACAGAAAAAAAGTAACATGATGTTATAGTTTTACTATGGGGTTATTGTTTTTTTGGGTTGTAGGGGTCATCCTTACAATTTTGTAATACTCTCTACCGAAGGAGACACCTTGAGGATTGTTGTGGGAGTTATCACATGGTTCAAGTAGGTATATATGTTTATTTCCTCAAATTGGCTTGTCATTAGTTTCATGATGATTTAAAATGATATAATTATTAAATTATATATATATATACTTATATATATGTTGTGGATCAACATTGATTTTATATATTGAAAAATAATTATCACATGGAATAATACTACTTCAATTGATTCCTAGTTTTTTAAGAGATATTTTAAATTCAATGTATTTGAAAGTACATTGTATTAGATGTTTGATAAAAATGGTTTTTAAAAATAAACGTTTACACACTATTGAGGTCATGGGATAAATTAATGGGTGGTATCTTTTATTTTACCAGTATTAATAGAATGATGATTTGATTTAATATATAAATTTCTATATTGATATTTTCATTAATTTTTTCAAAACATGATTTAGAATTGGTTTTGAGTTTCTTTAAATGAATTAGTGGCTCGAGTCGGTGTTTAATGAAAATATTTTTGGAACTTTAATTGGTTTCCATACTATTTTGGGGTATACAACCCTATTGACACCCTTTCCTTGATGTTCTTGCTCTAGATTAGAACCCCAAGGAGGATATAGATTATTTCTTATGTGAATGATGAATAGATGAGTTTCTATTTTTGGGTAATTGAGGTGAGAAAATATTTATAATTATTTTTTCTTGTGATAATATTTTTAAATTATTTTCACATCTCATTTTTTTATATTCATGAGAACTGTTGTATAATAGAGATGCCTATATTTATGTTACACTAGTTGGTACATAGTATGATAGTGTTCCACTAGGGTGTGGTGGGTTTAGGTCGGATGTGCTATACCAATAAGGAAATTATGTGATAGTTAGGTGGCATGTGATATTTTAGAATGATTCCTTTATCGGTAGTTGTATTTTATAATTGGTAATTTCTAGGAATCTATAATGTTTGGACCTTTCATATCAGCCATGATACTTGGTGTTGTCTATAACATTACAAAGGATAATTATTTTTCATCATTTTTGTATCCCATGTTTTTTTATCATTTATAGAATCAATATACGATTATTAATTTTCATTATTTTAATTACTTTGTGATATGATGACCTTTTAAGGAGTGTTTATTTTCAATGGTTCTATTAATTTCACAATGAATCTTGATTTATAAAAGTGGAGGATGGATGTTTTTATTCATTCATCTTCAAAGAATTTGTGGCACAAACAATTTCAATTTTGAACTCTCCCACCCATTTCTCCAATCTCTAATTCTTATCCTTGGCCAACGACTCCTACCTCACCAGAATATGGACTTCAACTTCTTCCTCTATGAGAATCCAAATCCTCCTAAATGAGGCCCAAATTCGATTATACCATCAAATTATCCTTTCATATATCTCTTACATCATAGGCTCCAACAGCCCCATCTTCCCTAAAGTACCCTTAGAGTTCATGGAATTTTGTTCCATGGATGACTCACTAGTTTTATCTTCCCATAAATCATCCTTCATTTCCAAATAAAATATTCTTAAAAGGATGCTAGTGGTGAAGTTTGATTTGGTAAAACCTATGATTTCACTCTTCCAGCACTTCATTGGATATTGGGTTTTGGCATTTTCATGACCCGCCTTCACCAAAAAGGAGAGAAGGGATAGCAGATTTACAAGACCTTCCTTCTTTAAGTTGAAGGAGAGATAATGACCCCAGTAACCCACATTCAATATGTCCCGGAGTGGCAACCAGTGCCAAGGGTATAGAATCTCACACTAAAAAATGGAAGGCATTACCCATTTTATTTTTATAGGATAGGGAGATAAGATAGAAACCCCAAAAATACCAAAGTTGAAAGTAAAGGTAAAGTAAAAAAGAAACACATTCCCATATGCATGTTCAACAGTAAATGATACAAGCCACAAAAACTACAAGGGTAAAGTACTAAGAAAAATGAAAACGACAAGAGAAACTGCCCCAATGTCCGGGCTAGTACGGTCTCACACGATCCCTAAAGTCCTCTTGGAAACCTTAAATTAGTTTTATATACGTAGGTTGAGAATACAAGTATAATTAGTAGGGAGAATCAGAAGCTCTCATGAAAAAGTGGAGAGGAATTATAATGCCCTGTGAGAAAAGAGATAACAAAAACATCTAGAAAGGTAAACTATCCACCCAAGCATCACCAAGGCACACTCCCCGAATAAAGAATGTCAAGTAATGTATATTAATAGCACATCGATATTTGGGTACCCCGCGCCACTTTCCAACTGGTTATTGAAGACATCCTATGCATCATACCAATCCTTCCATTCTCACTACAGTCCCACTACCACACCCCGCCCACACACACCTAGGCCACAACCACATATCCTACCCGCAGACACCTGGGCCACAACTTCCAAGCATAACCACACCTGCAAACACCTGTGTCAGAACAACTACTGCCACACTTGATGAAATCTGGGCCAGAAAGCTACTGTCACACCCGAAGACACCAGGGCCTCATCCCGAAGACACTTGGGAAACAACCTTCCCGCAAACACCTGGACCAACCACCAAAACAACGCTTCCCGAAGATTCATGGGAAAATAATGGACTTCATGCCATCACAACCTACCTGAGGAGTCTTGCGCTACTTGGGAATGTGAGTAGAAAAGGAGCTAATAACCATCCACTCATGGGAGTGTTGTAAAAAAACACCCTCCCCCATGTAATGGGGGTGTTCGGCACTAAAGTGCTCAACATGGGTGGGGTGTGAATAAGAAACATAAAATCTATAGATATATGTATAGGAAACAATAACTCATCCTAACCTAGGGTTTCCAAAGACCAACCTACAGACAAACAACCTCGTGACTATTCATTCGTAAGAAACACAACACTCATGGCCAATTCACGACTCATTCCCAAAACCAATTCCCCATTAAAAAAATTATTGTCTTCATGTTCATGAAAACCCATTTAAATGAATTCTACACTACTGGGAAACTAGAAGGCATAACCACAAGCCATTTGAAAAGAGAAACAACCAATATCAACTTATGAATTCACACTCGGTTCTCTTGAAAATTTACAACAACAAATGGGGATTAGTGAGATCCCTCAAAATACTGGAACCAAAGAAAACCTCAAAAAATGGACACGTGAGACCCCTCTAAGTACTGGAAACAATGAAAACCCCGAGACATAGCCCCATGTCCCCAAAACTAGGAACCAGCGGTTTCTCAACAATAGAGGATCCCACTCGAGTTCGTGTCACAACAGAGAAACCACACAGCTTCAGGTTCAAAACCAACAATCGTGCCACAACAGAGGATGCCATCCTCATCCACATCTTCCCAAAAGCACTAAGTAGAACAACACACATACTACCAAATAGAGTGGGAAACATCCATGTTCAAGCACATAATTCTTTAGGTTCTTCTTTCTGTTTGTTAACCAGGTTGGTCACACAGGGATTCTTGTTTTACTGAACATCCATTTGAACCAAATGAGTTTAAGTGACTAACCAATTTCCATGTTACAGTTATTTAGTCATCAAAAAAGACAGGGGTTTATTAGGACGCAAGGAAAGACCACCAACAGCCATGATTTTAAGTGAGCAAAATCCCATACAGTTCAGAACACATATCAACATAAAAGAGTACAGCAGAACATCGATCACATCCCCTTCATTATTTAAGGTCCGTTCATTATCTTTGTTAAGTTTGGTTTTATGAATCCCCAAAGAACGAAAGCATACCCACCCTGATTGATGCATAGTAAGGATAGAGAAAGGAAAAAAACCCTACCTAGTTGATCAAGGATCGGAGTTCTCCAGGTGGTAGGAACTGGGGATGCACGACTTGTAAGGAAAGAACTTCGGGGACTCCATGGGTGAGAAGAAAGGTTCCAGCACATGTATAGCACTTGCCTCGCGAAGGGGAACTCCAAACGCACTAAGAAGAAAAGGAAGCCAGCCAAGAGGAAGAAGAAGGAAGAATATATTCCTGTGTAATATATATATATATAAGATCCTGTTGTTAGAGGATATGGGGATTTGAACGGAATTAAATTCGGATCGTGGTTTCCCACGCGGTTGGGTGCTTACACATGATGGGATTAATTGTTATTTAAATATTACCATCAGAAAAAGGTGGTAATAGCTGTGATTTAAATGTATTTTATATAAATAGAGGGGCACGATACGCGGACACACAACTGGGTCCGTTGAGGGTCGCCCCACCCTTATGAATTTAAACATTGATTAAGGGATTAAAAATGGCCTCGAACCACTTAAAAAAGGTTAAAAATGCCTAAAAGAGGCGTTACAGGAAAAACTGTGGAAGAGAAAGCTGACAAGGCTAGGTGACACTGATCGGTCGCACCGATCAGTTTCACACCGATCAGTCGCACACCGAAATGATGTCCTACCACCGAGAAGGAATCCTTAGGATCTGGAAATTGGAAAAGGGAAAGACCATGAGGATTTGGTTCATCACATCAGATACCTCTCAAAGCATTCTCACCCTCGAGAATTTAAAACTAGGCCAGATAAAGGAGGTGGGTTCCAAACAACCACCCTCGAAGATACCTCTCAGGAGTGAAACTCTCCGACACATGGGAACACCTTCCCTACTTAAGAAACCATGCAACATTTAATGCTCAAGATGTCCAGTCATACGGATTAGGGAGTTTCTTCCTCCATGTCAAGATATTATCTGCTTTGGGTGGCACAGACTCGCCTGCACAGGTTTAATCGCATCCACCTTAATGCATCTTGATTGTGTATTGGTTTCTCCCCTACCCACAATCATGATTTTTCACGCGCGTCTAGGGAATAAGGAAAACCATACATTATATTGTTAACAAGGTAAAGTGTCCCATCACAACCAAGTACAACAAACATAACTACTGAAAACTTCTCTGGGTTCTGGGCGCACATCTGCGTCTCCCATTCCCAGGTAAATTCGTCAAGACCACCATGCCTCCACAACACACAAACCAGGGGAATGGTTCATCCACAGAGCACCTTCTCCACATGATCCTCGATCATCACTAGTTTCTCCACGAACGTTTCATCATATTCGATATCTAGCTCCCCCCAGTCATGGATTTTTGAGTCATCGTGCAGATACCAACGAAGGTGGGACACATGGAAGACATCGTGCACCCTTTGTAGCTGTGGTGGCAATTCTAGATGGTAAGCCACCCTGCCGACCTACTGCAACACCTCGAAGGGTCCAATGAACCTGATAGAATGCTTACATCCCCTGCCAAACCTCTGCTACCCACGCCGAGGGGAGACCTTCAAGAACATGTGGTCCCCGAAATCGAACTCTAAGGGTCTCCTCCTATCGTCTACATACAAATTTTTCCGGCCCTAAGCCACCTTCATCCTCTCTCGTATAAGCTGCACCTTCTCCGACTTGCTCTGCACCACCTCTGGGCCAAGGATACCTACCTCTCTACCTTCTGTCCAGAACATGGGTGAGTGACATAGCCTCCCGTACAAGGCTTCGAATGGAGCCATACCAATGGTAGAGTGGTAGCTGTTATTATTGGCGAACTCTACTAGAGGAAAGTGTCACACCCACAATCCCCCAAAGTCCAAAACACATGCTCGAAGTATATCTTCCAAGGTCTGGATGGTGCGCTCTGTTTGTCCATCTCTCTAGGGGTGGAAGGCAGTGCTAAGTCATAGTTGGGTGCCAAAAGCATGTTGCAATCCCCTCCAGACTCGTGAGGTAAAACGTGCATCCCAATCTGAGACTATGGACCTTGTAACTCCATGTAACCACACCACCTCATCCACATACCTCCGTGCTAAGGCCTCCACTGTGCCCGACTCCTTGATCACCAGAAAGAGGGCTGATTTCTCCAACAGATCCACCACTACCCAGATAGCATCGCAGCATCATTGAACCTTGGGTAGCCACATGATGGAATCCATCGATATGTTGTCCCACTTCCACTTGGGAATGTCTAAAGGATTCAACAAGACACTTGGAACACTGTGTTCAGCCGTCACCTACTGACACACTAGGCACTTTTCTACAAACTCTACTACAACCCATTTTACCCCGGACCACCAAAACTATCCCCTCTGGCCCCGGTACATCTTGGAAACTCCTAGGTGAACTGCTAGGGGTGAGTTGTGGAACTCACCAAGAACACTCTCGTGCAACTCCTCCGGAACGAACGACTTCTCTCAGAAAAGCATCTGATTCTGACCATCCTCCATCCACCCTTCTGGAGCATCGCCTTGGCTAACCCGATCACGCATAACTTCACTCTCTGAGTCTCCCCATTGAAACTCCTATACATTCCATAATAGAGAAGACTGTACTGTCATCTGATACATGCAACCTCTACCACCATCCATCATTGCATTCAGTTGTAGGGCAGCCAACTCTTCCATTGTCTTCCAAGCATCTGCCGACTCCCAAACCGCATCATTCTGTGATTTTCTACTCAAAGCATGAACCACCACATTCCCTTTTCCTGAGGTGTAGGAAATCTCGAAGTCGTAATCTTGAAATAATTCCATCTACCTTCGCTGCTGTATGTTAAGGTCCTGTTGGGAGAAGATATACATCAAGATTTTGTGATCCATGAATATCACGAAGCGCTCCCCAAGGAGGAAATGTCGCCACAACTGTAGTGCAAACACGAACGCAACAAGCTCTATATCGTGGGTGGAATAATTATGCTCATGAGGGCGTAACTATCTAGACCCATAAGAGATCACCCCTTGTCACTGCATCAACACACATCTGAGGCCTTGCCCTGAAGCATCACAGAACACCTCATACATTGCCCCTTCTTCTGGGAACCTCAACACTAGGGCACTAACCAACTTCTCCTTTAGATAGCTGAAGGAAGCCTCGCACTACCCATCCCATACGAAAGCTCGATCCTTATTCATCAAATCTATCAAAGGTGATGCAAATCAATAGAAGTTGGGAACGAATCTCCAGTAGTAACCTGCCAGCCTGAGGAAACTAAGAACCTCCACCACGTTCCTGGGTGCTACCCAAGAAGCAACCGCCTCGACCTTCAATGGGTCCACTGCTATCCCCTTCTCGGACACCATGTGCCCAAGGAAGTGCACTTCTCGCATCCAGAACTAGCACTTGGACTACTTACCATAGGGTCAGTGCCATCGTAGGACCTCTAAAATCATTCTCAAGTGCCCAGTGTGATCCTCTTCTGATCGTGATTAGATCAAGATGTCGTCAATAAATACGACCATGAACCGATCCAGCTACTCCCAGA
Source organism: Viscum album (assembly GCA_963277665.1). Taxonomy (NCBI): domain Eukaryota; kingdom Viridiplantae; phylum Streptophyta; class Magnoliopsida; order Santalales; family Viscaceae; genus Viscum; species Viscum album. The sequence continues at coordinate 577,581,962 of OY728120.1, forward strand.
CGATGGAGTTCATGAGCCTCGTGGACATAGTTGGAGAGTTCGTGATGCCGAATGACATGAAAACAAACCCAAAGTGCCCATATCTGCCCCTGAAAGTAGTCTTCGAGATGTCACCCTCCTTCACCCTCAAATTGTAATATCCAGATCGCAGAATGATCTTAGAGAACCATCTTGCCCCCTTCAACTGGTCAAAGAGATCGTCTATCATTGGAAGAGGGTAGTGATTCATGAACGTTACCTGATTCATTCTCCTGTAGTCTATGCACAGACTGAGACCATCATATTACTTCCTCACGAACAAGATTGGAGCACCACACGATGATGCACTTGGTCGAACAAAACCCTTCTTTATCAGATCGTCAATCTGAATCTGCCACTCCCGTAGCTCTGATGGTACCATCCGGTAGGGTGCCATCAAAATCTGATGAGCACCAGGTTGCAAGTCTATCCCAAACATGATGTCACGTTGAGGGGGTAGAGTCGTCACCTCCTCAGGGAAAATGTCCATAAACTCACTGACAACCCCTAGAACTTCCACCATATTTTCATCCATCTACTCCACTGATAGCTCCGCTAACAAGGAGAGGAAGGGTTCCCCTCTCTTGCTACTTCCCTGGAAAATCTTCTCACTGATGAAAGTCACCCATCAGTATCCCTTGTCTGAAAACACAACCCTTCCTCAGAAGTAGTCAATGAAGACACATACAGAGAAGAGCCAATAAATTCCTAGGATGATAACATATGGCTATATCTGCAACAGTAGAAGATCCCAGACTGACTAATGTGGCCCTCTTATTAGTCTGCATCCTCGACAATCATACAACAAGTTGGTCTCAACTCTGGCTGGTTTTCTCAACACCAGGGGTACTGGAAGTCTCTCAAAGTCTAATCCCAGAGCATGGGCTAGACTGGGTGTATCAAAGGAGTACAAAGATCCTGTATCGAACAAGGCATATGGAAGGGTACTAAATAAGTTTATCGTACCTCAAGCGACCTCTGGCCCTACTGGAACTGCTTCCTCCGCGGTGTGCAACTGCCCATGCCCAGATCCTCTGCCTCTCGGCTATCAGCCACCTCATCGACTACGCCTGGGTTGAGGTCCCTGAGGAGCTCCCTGAGGTCGTCCTCCTCTTGCAACGTCTGCCCTCGACGGAGCGCGAGCCCGCTACCCCTACAGCTGCTGCTGAAAGGGCCTAGCTGGGAACTACTGCTACTAAGGTGGGTGCTGGACTTGCCCACCCCCACCGTACTGTACTCTATCTGGGAATTGATTCCCAAGGTTCCCATGGCTCCCACATATTAAGCATCTCGGCTCTAGGCCCGAAAGAAAAGGGCGAGGGCCGAATGGTCGGAACTGGAACTGCTGAGGCCTACTCCCTGCTGGTCAAAACCTAGAGGGTCCGGATGCTGGAGGACGGCTACTGACGACCTTATTCTTTGATGAGCCCAACTAGATCCCCTCTCATGAAACACCTCCCAGCGTGTGCCTCCTATCCACCACTTCAGCCTTCTTCTGCACCTCTAACCATGTCGATAGAGTGAAGGGAGTAACAGAGTACTGAAGAGAAGGTCAGAGTGCCTCCTCTAAACGTCTCACCTGATACTCCTCATCTGGAAAGAGGTCTGGAGCGAAGCGAAGGAGATCCTTGAACATGATCCTCAAATCTCTCACTGACATACTGCCCTGCTGGAGGGAGAGTAGCTTCTTCCTCTTCTCAGCCATCATCGTGGAAGAGAGGAATTCCGCCCTGAACTCCTTCTTGAAATCTGTCCACGTCACCTCTATATCCCACTTATCCCCAAGATAAAGCGTCCACCACGGATGCGCTGCTCCATGTATCTGGCTTACAGCTAGAGGAACCCATTACTCTATCAGAGCCCGTATCAAGCTGAAGGCTATCACTAGCTCCTCTAGCCAGCTCTCCGTCTCCACGTCTGAGATGCTGCCCTCGTACTTCCCGAGGGTATGTCGCTGAAAGGCTCGAAGTGTCTTCTTCCACTGATCATCCACCTCCTCTCGGTCGGTCCTCTGCCAATCGGCCATGTCAACCTCCCGGGCCTCGATCACCCGCACTACTCGTGGTCACCTCCCAAGTGCCATAGCTACAAGGTAAACAAGGAATGCCTAAGCCCAAGTATTGTAGAATATTCTTCTTTAATTTTTGTAGACTTATTTATTTATTTTGAATACCCAAGTCACCCATGAAACATATGAACATAAGTCATTATGATGCATGTACCTTTACTAGGGTCTCTACACTGTAATCAGTGTAGCCTCACTTGGTCATTCGGTAGGTCCAAAGTCCTTGCATCGGATCATGGGGGGCCCTGAAATACCATTTCCTATCCGGTATTTCTTGGCCTAATTCACGCACCAAGGTCACTCAACACTGTTGCCCTACCCCCCCATGCAATCCTCACTACACCTAACTCCAGACTCCAACATATCCCTCAACCTCCTATGATACCATCCTGTCACAACCCACGTTCACCAAAAAGGAGGGAAGGGACAATATATTGCAAGGACTGTCCTTATTTAAGTTGAAGGAGAGATAATGACCCCCAGAAACCCTCATTCAATAAGTCCCGAAGTGGCGACCAGCACCAAGGGTAAAGAATCTCACACAAAAAAATGGAAGGCATTACCCTTTTTATTTTTATAGGATCGAGAGATAAGATAGAAACCCCAACAATACCAAAGATGAAAGTAAAGGCACAGTCAAAATTAACCCATTCCCATATTCATGTTCAACATTAAATGATATAATCCACAAAAACTCCAAAGGTAAAGTACCAAGAAAAAGGAAAACGACAACAGCAACTGCCCCAAGGACTGAGATAGTACGGTTCCGCATGATCCCTGAAGTCCTCCTGGATACCTTGAGGTAGTTTTATATACATAGGGTCAACATACAAGTATAGTCATTAGGGAAAACCAAAATCTCTCATTCACAAGTGGAGAGGAAATCTAATGCCCTGTGAGAAAAGAGATAACCAAAACATATCGCAAGGTAAACTATCCACCCAAGCCTCACCAAGGCGCACTCACCGAATAACACAAGTCAAGTAATGTATAGTAATAGAACATTGATATTAGGGTAGCCCACACCACTTTCCCACTGGTTATTGAAGACATCCTACACGTCATACCAATCCCGCCATTCTCACCACAGTCCCACTTCCACACCTCGCCCGCACACACCTGGGCCACAACCACACATCCCACCTGCAAACACCAGGGACACAACTGCCACGAATAACCACACCTACAAACACCTGGGTCAGAACAACTACTACCACGCGTGAAGATACCTGGGCCAGAAAGTTACTCTCACGCCCGAAGACACTTTGGCCCCATCTGGAAGACACTTCAGAAACAACCTGCCCGCAAACACATGGGCCAACCACAACAACTACCCTACCCGAAGATTTTTGGGATAATAATGGACTTCAGGCCATCCCAGCCTGCCCGAGGAGTCTTCAACTATTCATGAAATGGAGCAGAAAAGGATATAATAACCATCCACTCATTAGAGTGTTCGAAAAAACACCCTCCCCCATGAAATGGGGGTGTTCAGCAGTAAAGTTCTCAACATGGGTGGTGCGCGAATAAGAAAAATAAAAGAAACAGATATATGTATAGGTAACAAGCACTCATATATGCCTAGGGTTTCCAAAGACCAACCTAAACACAAACAACCTCATGACTATTCATTCATAAGAAACACAACACTCACGACCAAGTCACGACTCATTCCCAAAAACAATTCCCCATTTAAACCATTGTTGTTTTAATGTTCAAGAAAACCAATTTAAATGAATTCTACACTACTGGGAAACTAGAAGGCGTAACCATAAGCCAGAGGAAACGATAAACAGCCAAAATCAACTTAAGCATTCACACCCAGTTCTCTTGTAATGTTACACAACAAAAGGGGATTAGTGAGATCCCTCAAAGTATTGGATCCAAAGAAAACCACACAAAAGGGATAAGTGAGATCCCTAGAAGTACTAGAAACAAAAAAAACCCTAATACAAAGACCCATGTCCCCAAAACTAGGAACCAAATATTTCTAAACAATAGAGGATCCCACCCGAGTTCGTGTCACAGCAGAGCAACCACACAGCTTCAGGTTCACAATCAACAACTGTGCCACAACAGATGATCCCATCCCCATCCACATCTTCCCATAAGAACCAAGCCGAACAACACACCTACTACCAAATAGAGTGGGAAACATCCAGGGTCATAACATCATTCATTAGGTTCTTCTTTATGTTTGTTAACTGGGGTGGTCACACATGGATTCTAGTTTTTCTAAACATCCATTTGAACCAAATGAGTTTAGGTGACTAGACAATTTCCTTGTTACAATTATTTAGTCATCAAAAAAGAAAAGGGTTTATTAGGATTCAAGGAAAGACCACCAACGGCCATGATTTTCAGTGAGCACAAGCCAATACAGTTCACAACACATATCAACATAAAAGAGTACAACAGAACATTTATCACACCCCCTTCATTCTTTAAGGTCCGTTCATTATCTTCATTAAGTTTGGTTTCATCAATCCCCACAGAACGAAAGCATACCCACCCCGTATGATGCACAGTAAGGAGGGACGAAGGAGAAGCCCTACCTAGTTGATCAAGGATCGGAGTTCTCCATGCGCCAAGAACTGGGGATGCGCGACTTGTAGGGAAAGAACGTCGGGGACTCCAAGGGTGAATGGAAAGGTTCCGGCACAGGGATACCACTTGACTCAGGAAGTGGAACTCCAAACACACTAAGATGAAAAGGAAGCCAGCCAAGAGGAAGAAGAAGGAATAAGAAATTCCCATGCGATATATAGATAAGACCCCGTTGTTACGGGATATGGGGATTTGAACAGCTTTAAATTCGGATCGTTGTTCCCCACGCAGTTGGGTGGTTACACATGATGGGATTAATTGTTAGTTAAATATTTCCATTGGAAAATGGTTGTAACTACTGTGATTTCAAAGGATTTTATATAAACGGAGGGGCACGATACGTGAACGAATAGCTGGGTCCGTTGAGGGTCGCCCCACCCTTAGGAATTTAAACATTGATTATGGGATTAATAACAGCCTTGAACCACTTCGAAATGGTTAAAAAGGCCTAAAAGTGGCGTTACGGGAAAAAATGTAGAAGAGAATCCCGACAAGGCTGGGTTACACCGATCGGTCGAACACCGATCGGTCACACACCGTAATGACATCCTACCACTGAGACACCACACTTAGGATCTGGAAATTGGAAAAGGGATAGACTGTGAGGGTCTGGGTCATCACAGGTTTTACCAAGTACCATTTTGGAGCTGAACCGTGATGTGTTCAACATCATGTTGAGTCATAGGGATATCTTCTTTCAATCTTCATGTAACTTCCTGACATGGGTCGGTCAAAGTTTTTTCTGTCTATCTCGTTGGTGGATGGACATACACTATTGAGTATAATACTCTCATGTAGTGTGGATGATCTCCCTTTACAACCCCCTTCCTATTCATAATTTATACCTTTTGTAAGGAATCAAAAACTCAATGAGGGAGTTCCATGGGGGAGATTCTCACTCTCTTCATTTTTAAGATTCCTTGGTGTCCTAGATCTCCCTTTATTTTGATGAAAATACCATCAAAGAATTATAATATATTAATCCATGAGGCACTAGAAAGAATAGAACTCCCTTATTTGTCACCTAAAAAATTCTTTTGCACGAAATCCCAGTTCAAAAACTGTAGGGATCGCTTCTCTTCCCAATCAAATAGTTCCAGAATGACTGTGGACAATGCCAAAAATATATTATGTCAATGAAATTAGTCATCATTTTGTAACACCATGAAAACTCCATATTGGTATCACCTCCTTGGTGTATGTTCTGGAACCTATGAAATGCTCTTCCATGATTAATGACTTTGCATATAGAATTCAGGTGTGCAATATCATTCAGGATAATCCTCAGAACCATTATTTTTTTGGATATTCTAGAAACAAAGCATCAAGGTGGAGTTTATCACCAATTCAGATAATTTCATTATTACAAAGAACACTTCAATATCTATCTCTTGGTTCATACAATGTTTTATATGAAATTTGATGTATATGAGATAGGTTCTTTGTGGAAAGTTCTAGGATCCTTCAACATGGGGGATTCATCATGTCTTATAGTGGTTATTTTAATATAATTATGGATATAAAGTAATGGAATGGATGGGGTGATTTCCCATTGACGGCCAGTCATGAATTTTCCTCCCCCTTGGATTAGAATGATCTCCTAAATATGGTATTTATGGGGGATCATTTTACTTGGAGAAACAACTATAAGGGGAGTTATCACACCACATTTTTTCTCAAACATTGACTCGTATATTATAATTTCCATTTCATCCTTCCATCAGGCAATAAAAATCAACCTTCCCCACATATTTACTAATCACTCCCCTATTATTTCCTATTGGTCCTCTTGAAATTAAAATGATGACCCTCTCCACTTATCCAATCATTAGTGTCTAACTCAGGGTACCAATAGGTTGTGACTTATTCATGGATCAATCCATCCTCTAGGAACCATTGGATCAGCCTCAACAACCTGTTGAGATGTTAAAAAGGTGATATTTAGTACTGAAACTAAAACCTACACTATCTCTTATATGATTTGGACGATATCAAATTATTGATCACGTTACAATAATATACCTATAAAATTAATGTAATGGACCCCTATTTGAATAAAATTCCCATAAGAAAGCATACCCACCGTGAAGTCATGAAGAATGGATGTTTGGCTCGCAAACAATCCAACAACATGCTGTTCAAGGAATGGGATTGAAATAATGATTCATGTAGGCATTCATAATGGAGGAGTGGCGAGTCATCCGACCAAATATTCTACTTGAAAACAAACCCTACTCTGTCGATATTGTTATGTTTATAGGTATGTTTGAGATAAACTTTAAATAACTTCTCACATGATCTAATCCCAACAAGAAATGTGGATACCTTGTGTTTTAGGAAGAAATCATCAATGAAATCCATCTTATGGTATAGATATTGGAAATTTGTACAAATGAGGAGTCAGAGATATGAGAGGATGTGTGGTTTATCAACCACAAAGTGCACCTAGACTTGACTGACTCCTAGGATCCCTGTACAAGGGTTTATGGAACACCGTTAAGAACGATGATGTGGTAGTGGTATAGGATTTATTACATGGGGGAATCCTACCACATTTATCTTTTTCCACTACACTATTTATCATCCACAAGATTAATGATCCTTATTCTCTTCCACAATACCACCCCATCAGTATGTGCAACTTCCCTTATAAATTCCTAGAATATGAGATCAACAAATTATTATTGGTGCTCTTAACCTCATGGATTTTATAGTAGAAACATTTGTTTGTCAATGATAGATTATTCAAGGTGTAATAGGGATTCCTCAAGAAGTGATCACAGATATCAATAAAATGGCAGTGGGATCCAATATAGAAATCAAATTATAATGTGATAAATCCTTATAAATGCTTGAATAGAACTTAATTATTAAGGTTATTACATGTGTGGTGTTCTCTACATGGGCCTCAAATCAGTTTTTCTGGTGTATCAATTCATAGAGGATCTCTATTATACTTATTGGAAATAACTATGGGATCATCAATATAGTTCCTAGACTAAGAGAGGGTGACCCACATTTTCCAAGCATATTCATCATAATGAAATACTATCTTAATCATGATATCAAATAAAACTTATTGACATGAATTATTCCCACATATTTTTTAGGAAAAACCTTTTCATACATATCATATCATTTTTCATAAAAACACTCTCATTTTTGTTAATTCAAGTAAAACACCATATGAGTTATCAATAATATCCTATAGGACTACTACAAATGGAGTGGAAAATTGGTAAATTAATATAATATTAGAATTTATATATCCTCCCGTAGCTTGTTCAAACATGATAACTTTTTGAAAATAACTTTGGAACACATGAAGGGAATTTTTTTATGAATTAACATTGTGAGCAGATTTACCGAAGCAATCCTTATATACAAAACATACACAAGGTTTTAGATAGTATAAAAAGATGCGTCATGAAATGGAAGAACATTTTCCATTCATTTTGACATATAATAAACAAGGTGAATTATTTTTTAACATATATAACCATGAATTTCATGTCAAAACTCAATGTTCCCAATGGTATCATCTTGGGTATCAATTTTTTTTTTCCTTGTTTATTTTGGATGATTAGTTTGAAGGGAATCAAAAATAATTTTCATTGAACATGATGGATTAACCAATCTAGGAGAGAGGCATCAATTTGTTAAGTATATGTACTTCTATATAGTGATTTCATGAAATGATGGATTGGTAATATCTCGATGTCTGAAGGCTCTAGATAAAACTTATGATTGAAAAATATTTTTTGATATGGGAATCATGAGAAGGAATCCCAGCTCTCTATGAAATATGATAGAGTCCAGTTTCATGATGCTCCAAATCCAAACTCCCTGGATTGTTGGGAGGGGTGACATCAACTTTTGGAATCACAATGGGGTTGGAAGATTGATAGGTTTTCCTAGATACCCAACACCACACATTACATTTAAATATCCTATCATGTGTACAATATTTATCCAAGCTATTCAAGAATAATACAATCATGATATCTTTGACCTCAGCATACTAAACACCAAACCCAATAAATGCGCCTTTATTGGTTCTTCATCAGGTACCATCTATGCAAAGGACAACCAATGAATAACAATTAGTTTATGTTAGTTGGACCCCTTAGGAGATACCCTATGGTGTAAGGAGATCACAATGAGATACAACTTTCTAACATGGAATTTCAGGAACATTTCTCTCCCCACTGAGGAAAACATCAATCACTTGGACATCCACCAAGTTTCTAGGTATAGATTCTGTAGTTCCCCATAAGAAGATAACATGAACAATATTTTCATCAAAGGGGATTGGTCATGCACCATGTGGAACACTCTCATCACTTTCACTGGACCATTTAACAAGTTATCTTCTAGAGATTCATTTCTCAACCAACAATATCAGGGTGTTCGATCATCAAACCCTATGATAAATGTGCATTCTGTGATTCTTACAATAGGCTACTAGTAAATCTGAAAATAATGAAATAACTCTTTTGATGAGGTATCCATATTCTTGAATTTAACTATAGATTTTATAATAAGGAATATACTAGTTGATCATTCTCATATCCTATAGAACTGGGTGGATTACTCTATGCTCTAACCACTTCAGGATAAAGGAGAACCTCATCCTACTACCCTCAATGGTAATTAAGGACAATGGGTCAACTAGTTTCCCCATATCTCTTGTCCCAAACTCTATACATACTTATCCTGTATCAGAAGCATTATGTGGGGGTGGAGAAGTGGTTTTCAATCCTAGGGTATCTGTCATTAATTTATTTACTACCTACATTGGGAGTGGTGGTTGTCTTCAGGATATAGGCCAATGTGATGCTCACTTGTCAGTTCGTGTGTATCCAGGAAAATGTTGAACTTTTGGTAATTGGAACAAAATACTATACTATTCAAAATTTCCTACATGGATTTATTTATGTCCCATATTCAAACTACTTCATAATTTATAAATGTTAAGGATTTGTTAACCCCCATGTTGAATTCATCTACACATAGTGAGCGAGGAACAAATTTATTGGGTTCCATACTTATTTGGAAACCCAATATGTGTGCCTCTCCAAATTCCCTATCATAGGATCCCTTCCCCCAGAGTGTGTGAACATCATCATAGTGTATAGACTCAGTCTCCAATTTTATTTCCCCCATATCTCCTCATGGACTTCTGTTTTCTTCAATAATGTTATTTTCTAGTACTTTAACTTCTTATAAATAAAACAAAATAATGATTTTTGGTAAAACCTTGATTTCTAATAAGGAACTAGAAAATAGATTGATATTTTTTTCAAGGAAATAATTAGTTTTAATGGCTGTGTAGAATTTTTATGAAATATTTAAATTTTATCAACAAAATGAATTATTATATCATTATTTCATAAAATATAAATTTTATTTTTGAGAAAGGGTAATGGGATATTACATTTTCTATTATTATCTCACCACAAGAAATATTTATTAAAATCATATCCAAAATAGTATAAATGATATTTATTTTGTATGTAACTATAAAAACTCCTTGGTCAGATTTGCAGGGATCATTTAGATGACATCTAATATATCTTAATTGGTGTTTGAAAGTTTTATTGTTTTCATTCAAATGCACTATTGAAAATTTTTCTTGGTTTATGATCAAGTTGGTCTATTTATGTTTGGTATAGGATGTGGTGAGTGACTCTAGGTTACATTGGTATGGGTGGATGTTTTGGGTGTTTTCTTTATTTTTGGATGTGTATGTATTGGATTAATTTTTTCAGATCTTCTTCTATGATTATTTATTTATATATTAGGGTCTTTCTTTTGGTTATGAATATATGCCAGTTTTATTTTTGAGTTAATTTATTTTTTCTGGTATATTATACATTGATTATAAGTTATTTTATCTATTTTAGGGGAAAATATTATTCCCAAGAGTTTTTCTGGATTCCCAAGAAGTAGTTATCAACCAATGTGTTTTGGGAACATCATCAGGATGTGTGGAAATATTGGTTGGGTGGCGTTCCATGCCATCCTAGGTTGGATAATTACATACAGTATCATACAATGTGTTTTAAAATTACTACGTTCTATAAGCACATATTTTTTTTTTGTGTCTTAGATGAAAGGATACTAGTATTATGATCAGTATGTGAGTGGTAGATCATGGATGGGTTTCTCGACAACACACTTCAGGTGGAATCTTGATTCTCTAGGAATATTTAGTGTTTGAATAATTATTTGGATTTCATAAATGATTTGTATGGAATTTAATATTATGTCTCGATACCATCATTTCCATTATGTATACTAATGATTTTGGGAGTATCCCATGGTTTAGAGGAGGATATGAAGAGAAAAATAGAGCTAAAAAATTACCATGAACAATAAAGAAAACTATACAGACCCCATACAAAAGGGGTTTGTAAACATTCTAGAGGCTATTTCATGGTCGGCGCATAGTCCACTGACCAATGAATCCAAAATTCCCACATCTCTATTTATCCACTGAATGATTTTTTTGTCATATTTTCACTTTAGACTGACATCAATGGTGTTTATTATTTATGGGACCAATGTTCTGTTGAGGAAATGGAGTATTGTAAGATAGTTGAGGGGATCTTTAGTTCCCTAAAAACCATAGAATATTCAAGAATAAGTGAATACTTATTTATATTTTTTTGAGTTGGAATATTTAACCTAATAAGAAAGAGTGTTTAGTTGTGCTCAAGCATGAATTTTTGGTTAATTTGGGGTAGTCACCATATTGAATAAAGTTGAATCTTGTGCGTTGTAGTGTGGTTCGATATGGTATTATAAGATAAAATTTTCATAATCTATGAAAACATGTCTTCCTTGAGGATACTTAGGAAACATTAACATGTTTTTTAAGTTGAATTATTAAATGAATAAGTACCATATGTAATATTAGTTTTTGGGTGTCTATTAGTTTGGGAATTATGTTTTGGTGATAGGTGTAATGTTGGAACATTGGTGATATAGTTTGGCTTCTCTTTATGGATAGTGATGAATATTTACATTTTCAGAGTGTGCATTGTTGGTTGTGTAGTTTCTCCATAGTCTTATTTCTATGATTATGGGTTTATTGTTCTGATGGTGGATTCATAATAGAAGGAAAACTGGTGACCCTTTACTTCTTTTATGGGTAATTATGATCAATTCAATTCATTATAGATTTCACATTTTAGTGTTCTATATTTGTTTTCATGGGATTTTTCGGAGATAGTTGTTTGGTTTGAGGTCCTTGGTTACCATATGTGGATGTCATGTACTAGGATAAGAAACCATGATATTACATGTAAATGAATGATAGTGGATTACTTTATAAGTTTTTTTGGGATTGATGAGTTTTATAAAAATATTTTGATCCGGTATATTTGTTGGTTTATGGTTATTCTAATGTATGTTGATTCTTGAACGTGTGATATTGTTTCATTGGGTTCAGGGTGATATTATTCTTATGGGTGTTTCTCTCTCTTATTCCACCCAATTAATATGTATTTTAAATGATGGGAAGACCTATAATCATTATTCATATCTTTAGGAACCTTTCTATATGATCTTTATATCCTCGTATGTAGATACGTTTTGCATTATATATGGATTCCTCCTAATGGTTTTAGTGTATATTTATAGTTTGGAAGATTTTTGATGTGTCTAGTGTTTTTTTTGTAATTTTTTCATTCATTAAATTCCTAAAAACCATTTTTCATGAATTTTCCTGATAGATTTCAATTTTTGACATTGTACCTTATGAGATGGATTTTTGGGCAAAATAAGTGGAACAATGAAGAGAATTGGGACCCACCATGTGTCAGTATTATCATATATTTTATACAATTTTGGGTAAATTTTCATTTTTGTGTTATTAGGATTTAAATAAAAAATTGAATTTATGGGTTTTATGTAGTCTTCATGTTGGTGTAAGTAACCATGTTGTAATTTTGTAATAGGTATTGAATACTCGACACTAGGAATTTTTATTTTGAGTACATGATTGATCAAACAATATGGAACTCCCAGAAAATCATAAATGTCAATTTTTTTCCTTCGGGGTGTCTTACATGATTTTGGAACAGTTAGGAGTAACTATACTGAAAACTGCGCAATTATATTGTTGGTATCTAGTGGATCTAACAGAATTGGTACACGATTTACCAAACTGTGTGGCCTAAGAGTTAAAGCTCCCTGGGTTTTAATATTTTTTAGTTTCCAAAATATCCAACAATTATATAAATAGCATACAGCCCCATACCCCTCCACTCATTCATTCAATCCTATAATGATAAATGGTTCTTCCTTCCATCGTCTAATATGTATTTCATGTTCAATTGATTTTTAGAAGATTTCTTATGGTAAGCTCTTCATGTTATATTTTTATCTTCATCCATCCTCTTCTTATAATTTTATATTTTATTCAAATCTTCCCCATAACCCTATTTTTTCATTATTTATTTTGGGCTATTATAATTTGGATATTTTATTGTCGAAGGTATTTTTAGTAAATTTTTATACATTTTGAGTTCTCTAAATTTTTGAATATGTGTTGGGGCTTGTCATTTGGGGTTTTAATTTGGTTCAATTAATATATTTTTGTTATTTCCCTTTAAATGTAATTTCAATGGGATCATGATGAATTAAAATTCTTTAATTTATAAATTAGATATATTTGTGATAGTTCAAGTGAGTTTTATTAGTATTTCAAAAATAATTCTTACATTGGAAAAAAAGATTAAATGGTATCCTACTTTTCAGGAGATATTTAAAATCCTCAGTGATTTGGAATAAATATTTTGGTTAAATATTTAAAATTGATTTGTGAATTAATTTTTTTGAAATTTTTTGGTTGAAAGGATTAATTAACAGGTGATCTCTTAAATTGTATGATGCTTAATATAATGGGTAATAAATTCATTAATTTTTCTTCAATATATAATTTTTAAATTAAATACATTAAAATATGATTTATAAATGTATTTTAGTGGTTGTAATGTATGTTTCATCCTATATCGGTTTTCAAGGAACGATCTTGTGTATCATTATATGGTTCCTAAAATGTATGGGTGGGTGTGGACCTATAAAGCCCATTTTATTAAAGTAAATATTATAGATTATGACCCCAAATGGAATATATATTTTATTATGATGAAAATTAGGATTCAAGGGGTTGTTTATAACATGAAACATGAAGGTGATATGATATTTATAATTATTGTTGATTGTGATCATATTTTTTAAATCTTCTACTGATTGTATTCATGGGAACCCTAGGAAATGAGATAGGTCTTGATTTACAATACTCTATATGGTACACATGTTTTTAGTATCCCTTATAGAATTTAATATTTCTAGTTAGGTCATACCATCCCAACAGGGCCAGTGTAGACTATTTGGGTGGATTGTCATATTTTAAGATGCAATGTTTAATGAGAGTTTGTCCTATGTACTTGGGGAATTAGAGAACTATCTCACATGAGGAATTAGAGTTTGTCCTGTGTTTTCTATGACATTAAATAGTTGATTTAATTTACCTAGATTTTATACCCCCTATTATTATTGGCATGTTTATAACAGCTAGATGATCATTGTTGTTGCTTACATTTATTTATTCCTTGATATGATGAATTAATGATAAGTTTTTATCTTACATATTTCTCTTAATATCATAAAAAATTCTTTTTAAAAAATTCTTTTCAAAATTGATTTAAAAGGTGATTCAATGGATGGATTTTGTTTTAATGGTTTTGTATGATTTCAAAGAAAGGTTTTAAAGTGATCTTCAATGTGAATTATTCTAATGTTTTATCTAAAAAGATAAATATATTCTTTTTGAGAAAGGGGAATTCTGTTTTAATTGTTTTATTATTATCACCCATGAAGACCTACATTTTAAATATTTTTTTAATAAATCAGAAATGATATTTATTTTGTAAGGAACTGTAAAATATCCTTAGGGTGATATAATTGGGAATATACTGATTTTACCCTACATACACCAATTAGTGTATGGTTCTATTATTGTTTTCTTTCAGGTGTCCAACTGTGACCTTTTCATAGTTATTGTTTGATATAGTCTTGTAGTTCATGGTAAGAGATGTGATGACTAACTCAATGATACGTAGGTATTGGTGCTATAACATGGGAATTAGTTTTATTTTTAGATTATTTTGTACAACCTTTATTAGTCTACATCCTACTTGATTTTAATTTTCTATCAATTGGTTTCATTCCACTTTATTATTAATATAAAATTGTAATACTCCAAGATTTTATATGAATTACTTTGAAATAAATTTGATGTATTCCATATGATTGATTACAAACAACCTATAGTTTAAGCGAACCATGAAATATTCTAACCTTTATAACATAGTCCTTGGATTGATGTGTACGAATAGTATTAACCACATTATGAAATATATAAATTCCTTATTTTAAATGATCAGATTAACTACTATGAAATAATTTTTATTATTTTAATGAATTTATTTTATTATTAAATGGAATATGATTAAAATAAATGTATTCCTCTCTATAGTGGACTACCGCCTAGGAATGAAATGTGATTCATTTTTGACTAACTCTTTGTATAGAAGGAAATTTGGGTAAATTTAAATAATATGTGTGGTATATATCAGTTAAAAATAATTCTTTAACGGTATTATATTGTTTACCTATATTTTAATTTCATATGTTGAGAACATAAAATATCATTCAAGTGTACAAACAACCTATTATGTCCATGAATGGTATATTTCATCTCATATCTATATATTTTTGTGATTAAAATTAATAAATATATAATGACTACATATGATATTTATTTCATTGTTAAAATCCTAGAGATTATTATTCTATTTTAAATGATATAGGACCCAAAATACAAAACTTAAACGTTTTTAAAAAACAATGTAGTTATTACAAAAAATGATACTTTAACATGGAATTGTAACTAAACGGGTAATATAATGTCATAATTATATAATATATACCTTGATATATATAATTATATACCTTTAATATATGTATAATATTTATTATACATGTGGTTTTTATGTGTATGAAGGAAGTCAATAATTAAGGTAAGGGATTTCTATATCACTATTTCTTTATGCTAAACAATTGTATTATTCAACAATTTATTTATATGTGTTGTATATACATACCATTAATTAAATTTATGATTATTATAATAAAAATTATGGTGATTTAAAATCAATTTTAGGATATCTCTTTCATGGGGTTTATAGTTTCAATGTTACAAATGTGGTACATTATTTTTATCTCAATTTTCATTCATGGATACATAAGTAATTTAATACTCCAATATTATTTAACGAGGTTTATATACAGTCCCTTTAACATTTAATATCAAGAATTTAATTATTCTCAGGATATTTTATTTTTCATTAATTTTTTTATTTCAAGGGGATTATGAATTAATCTTACTAAATTTTAAGGGTTTTATGGTATAATCACATAATTTATCGGGATTGTATATTTTTATTCTTCAAATGAGATAATATTATGATAAATATCTCTTATAACTCATGAATCTTCTCCTCTAGTTTTTTCATGAGAATAAATTTTTTCTATTCATTTTCTAGTTATAAAGTATTAAAGAGCCCAAAATATTGTTTTTATGTAAAATTACATTTATTTATCTCTTCGGTTGGAATTTTTTTTATTCTATATAAATTTATTCAAAAGGTAATTTCAAAAAATTTCTTACATTAAAAAATTAATTATTAAATTATTTTTTATCCCATTTATGAATATTTATAATGTTTCTTAAATGGAATATTTATCCCAAGTCCAATTTTGATATTACTGAAAATTTAGAAGGTCTATTGGGTTTAACTAGTACTACATCAACTATATTTACATCGTCATGGACATTATATGGTTTCAAGATTCCTTTATAAATTTTCAGAAGTTAGTTTCCATGAAAACGATTTTAAAAATATTTTATGGTTTAAAAAATTATTTTCAAATTGTAAAAAAAATGTAATCCTGAAATGCTTTGAATGATTTCTAAAGTTTACTATGTATGTTTCCAATTTTATTTTCAACGAAAATGAAAATGAATTTTTATTTATTTAATTTTTTTTTTAATTTATAAGTATTGTTTTCCATAATGAATGTACGAAGTGATCTTTATAAATCATTTCCATATAAGATGACATCCTTTGAGGTTACATATAATTTTATAGGGATAATATTTAATGATTCCATCTTTATTTTTTATCTCGATAGTTAATGTTTATGTTTGTGAAATTTATATGAAACATGTTTATTTTTCATGGGTTATGTTATTATTAATTAATGAAATGTTTTGGAATCCCATTTTCAATACATGGGATATGATATGATGATTTGATGAATGTTTTATGATATTGTGTTAGATATATGCATGGTTTTTCATTATGGGATGTCTGGGACCTATATCTCCCTCCAACACAAATGGTAAAGCTTTATATATTCTGATTTAAAAAAGGGAAACAACTTTATGGGAATGATCCACTATGGGAATAAAGTGAGTCCTCATCCACCATGGAAATTAGTTTTATCCTGATCCACAGTGGGAAATATATGATAAGTTGTGAACCACTATTTTTATGGAATTTTTAGTTAATGATGAAATATAAAATGCACTTCTATCATTATGATGGTACCAAATATTTTTGGTATAATCTCAGGGTTCATGATTGAATTATAATGAATCTAACTCTTATGGGTGTCATTTTCTAAAATGATTAATTTTTAAGAAATAATTTATGTTTAATATCTATGATAGTCCTGTTATGAACAATATATGTTATTCTCATGGTTATATACCATTATTATAATATTATACATTTATATGATAATAGATTGATATCTATTATGTTTACCATTACTAATTATATATGAACTCACTTTTTTATGTTTCCCTCACCATGTTATGAATAAAGGATTAGGTAGGTTATGTAATTGAGGAATATTATGTGGTAAGATCTTTATGGGAGATAACTAAGATATTTTATGAAATAAGAATATTGGGTTCCTAGTCTATAAATACACTAATCTATTATCGTTCACGAGTGTCTATTTATGATAAATATTAAATATTCAACAAAAATTTGTGATATTTACGTATGAAATTCCTATGTCCTTATATAATTAGATGAAATTATAGGTGTGTATTTTATTTTCATTTTGTTGTTCCAACATAAATTTTTGAGATAAAAAATTTACCCTCAATATCAAGAATCACCCTCTAATTCTGTAAAAATGAATGGAGTATAGAAATAATTTGAAATTTTAATCTAAAAAATCGATATTATTTCCTTATGATAATGTTTATCTAGCTAATGTTATTGAGAATAACGAAAATAGCTTCCTTTATGACATTCCCATAGTAAGAAGATATATATATGCCTTTATTATAGAATTTCGATGACTTCCTCTCATTTTAGAGGTTGAGGTCTTGATCAAACTTATACCCAGGTGCTTTCCAATATCCTATACACCATATAGATAAGAAATAATTGAAAATGAGGAGCTGATAAAGAAACTATATTAGATTATAAGTAAAGGGTTTGTACACTGATGCGGTTCACCGTGGGGTTTACCCATCCTCTTATTCATGAAAAAAGAGTGGTCAATTCACCTTTTAATTGATTATCATGATATTAACAAGACTATGATAATGAAAAAGTACCATCTTACTTGGATTGATGTCTTGTTCAATCAGATAGGTGGAACCCAATACACCTCTAAGGTTGATCTTCGGTTGGGATATTATCATATGACGGTCAAGATGGAAGATATCCCAAAGACTGATTTTTATATAATGTATGGACATAATGAATTAGTGATCCCATTTAGACACACTAATGCTTTGTATGTCCTTATTGATTTAATTAATATATTCTTTATGGATTACATTGAAAAATTTATATTAGTCTATAATGAAGATATTCTTCACTACTCTAAAGGAATGGAGGAACAAGAGGATATTTTGAAATCTATACTAAAGACATTCTAAATAAATTTTTATATGTAATGTAAAGAAAATGAATGTCATTTATGGAGGATGTAAAATTAATCACACATGAAATCACTAAAAAATGGATATATGTTGATACTTTAGAAAACAATGAAACATAAGAATGGCTTAGAAAAATATATATGATGGATATCAATATTTTTATTTGATTACCTAGGTACTCTAATTTATTTTTGAGGAAATTCTAATTATTTTCAAGACCATAACCAAGATAAGTTATATGGGAGAGATGTGTTCCTAGACCAGTGAATATGAAGAGAGATTTAAATAGTGAAAATAGTGGATATTAATTTCACATGTATTCACATTACCCACCAATGGGGAAGGAAATTTCGTCTACGATAATGAATTTACAGATGTTTTGGGTTGTGTAACCAAGAAATATAAAAAAGTTAGAGACTATACCTCCTACTAATTAATGATTAATTAGTAGAACTACCCATGCATGATCTATAATTTTCTACAATGATCCCAACATTATAGAATTTGTTGTATTTTCTCTACAAGAAGATCTATGAAAAATATAATGATCATAAAATCCTTAGGTATATATTCACACAAAAATATCTCAATATGCTTATATGATGGTTGATATTTCTTATAAAAGATTATTATTGTTTAATCCACTACAATCTTGGGAACATGAGAAATGTGGCAGATGTTATGAGTAGAAAGGATCCTATAACCTTTTGTATGAATTGTATTGAAAGGCATCCAATCTTTATATACATGAGAATAATAAAATGGAATCCATCCTAACCTTCTCAAATAATTTCCCAAATATAAATTCTATATAGTATAATGGTGTTCCAAAAAGATTATAAGGATCTAAAAGGAATGATAGTGAATATTATAAATTACAACTCTTCTCATGAAGGATATATAAGGTATGGATCCCAAATATGTTTCCCGTAAAAAATATATAGATAAAGAGAGGACATATGGATTATTTGAATATGTTATCCTTATCTACTCATCTATGAATCAAATAGATGTATATACATCTAAAAAAATACCTCTTGTGGGATAATAGAAAGGGGAAATTGCAGAATTTGTATCATGATTCTTGGTATTCAAATAAGTCAAGGACTCATTGGAAAAGTATACTGGTATGATGAAACCCTTACCCGTACTAGTATGGAAATGGGAAAATATAACCATTGTTTTTTTCATGGGACTCCCTAGGACATATAAAGGAAATAAATCTATTTGTGTGGTAGTTGATCACCTTAAAACTTCATCACATTTCATTACTATAATGGAATATTTCCCTCATGACCAACTCGCCATGATAGAAAAGAACTATGTAGTAAGAATATATGGGGTACCACTCCCCATTACTTCTAATTGAGATATGCGGTTTACCATAAGGTTTTAGAGAATCTATTTTAATAACTTGACATAGAGTCGAGTATCAGTACCTTCCCCAATTGGAGTACTGATATAACAGTAGTATCCATTATAGAATTCAAATTAAACCATATAAGTCTCTTCAAAAGAAGAGGTGATAGACTCCAAATTTTAAGGATGATGCTAAATAGATGAATCATATAAAACTTGATCTTATCTAAGAGAATATATATATTATTTATACCCTTCAATGTTATATGAAATCCAAAAAATAAATAGAAAATAATTAGTGAAAATTGGTTAGGTGACCTGGAGTTTCAAGTTAGAGATAGAGGGTTCCATTTTTTATTACTATAGATGAAATTAATGGGGTTTGAGAATAATTGAATTATTTGTCCAAAATACATTGAAAACTTTGAGATTATAGATCTCATTGGATTGGTGGCCTATCAGCTAGAAATCCCATAAAACCAATCTCATGTTCTTGACCTGTTCCTTGTATCCCTATTAAGGATTTCCATACTAGAACTAAAACATGTATTGAATATGGAGGTGGTAAATTTAAATAATGATATTTTATACAATGAGTATATGAAGATGATAATTTATTGAATAGATAATTCTCTATGAAACCACAAAATTCACATGGCCAATGTGGTGTGATGTAAGAACATATTTGAGGGGGAAACATGGAAACTATAATAGGTGATGAAATAATTGTTTCCTCATCTATTATAGTGTATAGAATGAAATTTTGAAGATGATATTAATAAAGTGGGTAAGAATGCAATGAACCATACTTTTAAAAATGAAATTCCATTTTGAATTAATAAATTCATATTTATGTAATTTAGTTATAAAATACACATGCACTACATTCTATGTTTTATACCATTATTAAATATATCTAGTAGGATTTATAATATTTTTAAGAGTCTTAAGCATTTATAATATAGTTCATGTTTTTGAACATTAATATTATTTAATAAAAAGTGTGAGGATATAGTCAAATTGGAAATGATATAAGAACAAATTTCCTCAACCAATTGGATCATTCCTTAAGAAACAAATTTACTGGAGCTTCCAGGGGAGATAGAATCCATGGAATTTTACGTTGTCCAATCCCAAGCTGAGACCCAATAATTAAATCCAATGGAAATATTTTTATGGGATAAGTAGAAAATTATTGAGTTCACACCCCAAATCAGGTTCATTGAACCACCCCAAGAAACAACCATCATCTCCCCCTTACCCTAAAGGAATACAATGGTGTAATAAGTAGTTATTTATATATACCCAAATAATTTGAAATTTTATATTTTAATTTCTAATAAATAATTATTATATTTATTCAAATTAATTATCATTTTATTAATTCTTATATAATGAGTTTCATGAAAATTTTATTTTTATAATGAGAAATTAGTTTTTTTGGTAATCATTTGTTTCCAATGAAACGCTCTTTTTTCTCTATTAACAAATTTTTTAAATTAATATTATTTTCAAAAATATTAATTTGAAATAATAATTATTCATATATAAATGATAATATAATGAAGTCCTGTGTAATTATTATATGGGTGTGAAAAATGGTAGTAAAAATAACCAGTATATTCTAGTAAATATGTATTTTTATCTAAAATTTAAAAAAATAATTTTTATTGAATAATTTTTATAAATTAATTTTTTTTACATTAGTATGTCAAATTAGACAATGGTTAAATTTTCATTATTTTCTGAGAGTAAAATTTTTGATTAAAAAACTAATACAATATAAATATAATGTATATATTATATCATCATAGTAACCTAAAATTGATGTAATAAATAGTATGAATGGAATTTATAACCAAAACATATATTCCCAAATTAAAATAATGTTATTTTGAAATTATTTTATTAATTTATAAGATATTAAGGAATCCTCAAGAACATATATTATATATAATGGTTTGAAAATAAATTATTTCAAAACATGACTCACTTCCACATCACCAATGGAATTATTTTAATATTTTAGGACCATTGAATTATAAAATATTTAGGAGAACCCCAATATGTCTGAAAACATCAGAAAAAACTTTGGTAGGATTTAAGGCTTTGATTATTTTATAATATATAGTCCCTAACATACATTTATAAATAAATAAATAATTTCCCTATATTTTCTACAAATACCCACCCAACCTATCACCCATTATTAATCAAAACCTGTTAATCACAAAATTCCTCCCCCTCCCTCTCTAAATCAATTCAATGGTGTTCCCAAACTCTTATGAATCCCCTCCCATTATTTTAGAAGCACCCTCTCTTGCTAAGGGATCTCTCTCCCGTCTTTTCCATTCAAGAAGCTTCATTATATTTAGCGATTAAATACATGATGTTTATGTTTTAGTTCATTTATAAATATCAATTTACTTTCAAATTTATGTTCTATCAATGATAAAATATTTATCCCATCTCATAATAATCCTCTACCTAAATCGTTATTATGGTAATGGTATTCTTTTCATCCTCCTAATTATTAAAGTATTTACCCTTCATTATTCCTTTTAATATCAAATATTTCATCTTAGAATATGTTTTTAAACATCCATATATTGTATTTTTGATTCAAAATTAATGATATATCAGTTTTTACTCACATTAACCCTTCAGTTATTCTCTCTGTACACCTTTTATATTGTCAAAATATTCTCAGGATTATCCATTCCAAATATTTGTGTTGTTTATAACCATCACCATTTCTAATGATGTGAATTAATTTATATGTACCTTATTTTAATTAATTGAAGACATACATATATGTAACCAAAACTACTTTATCATGGGATAGTATTTGATGGAAATATTCTTATGTTGTTTGAAGTATGTGGAATACAAATGCATGTACATGATATGAATGTGATGGGTGGACCACGAATTATATAGACATACATGGTAATGTGTAATTATTTTATCTCAATAGATACCATGTGTGATTGATGGGTAGTTATCCTAATAACACTAAGTTATTATTTCTTAATGGTTAGCCATGACTTATAATTTTAATTCAATGTTTTATGCTATTTTCAAATTCGGATAATTCCTTAATTTTATCATCTTATATATTTCATCAATGTCCTTGTATTTACTCTCACCCTTTAATGTCACCTTGATTATAATATGGAGTCACAAGTATTATTTTCATTGGTTTATGATTTTATTATTCCATTATTGTTATTATTAGTTCACCCATTTATTATCTATGTCTCTAGGTGGTCCCATAGAGTATTAGAAGATCAATGGATTTAAGGCAATGTAATGGAGTTGTAATGTCATTGAATCCCTATTACTATCAAATGTTTTATGTATATAATTGAACAAATAAACTAGGCTCCTTGATATTATGGGATGGTTTTATGTATATATTTTTATAATTGTTCACAAAATATGTTATATAAAAGATATGGGTTGTCATAAATACTAATCCCAAAGAAGGTATATGCGAGGGGGGGGGGTTGCCCAATCCTAACTTGGGATGAATGTGTTTTTTGGGGTCCTTGGCATATGGACTATATGATTCTTATTATGCCACACATTAGTGACAATCATTATGAATTGTTTTTATGATTATGTTATAATCTAATGGCCCATGATCTTTTATTATTTTGTTACTCATGTATTTTGATATAAAAAAGGACTGTTCAATTATTATGATCTAATAATTCATGGGTATTAATTTTATAAGTAAATATCATATTCTTATACTTTTATGCACATTTTATTCTTATATATGATCATTCACATATATTTTCCATGTATAAAATTAAAAAGAATCTGATCTCACCCATTTTTTATGTTTCCTTTCCATTTTTTGATGATTGGTTTTATGTATTGGTGTGTAGGAAGTTTATAATGTGAAATGAATTTGTTAGGATATGTTGATGATCATTTACGATATTACATGTATATGTATATAGTTTTTAATTCTCTAAACGTTTACATTGCTTGGTATTATATATTTTTTAAATATTGAATATTCATATACAGTGATGTAATATTTAAATATGTAATATTTGGGTTTCCATGGTCTGTATTATATAAAAGTTTATTAACCTTTCGAAACTATTATGGGAAAAATTAATTTATAACACTTTGGACATTATAATTTACAAGAGAACACATTATGTTATATTAATTAAAGTGGTATGGTATTCCAAGTAAATAAAACCATGTATGGGTATTAGAAATTGGATGTAGTTGTGGAACTACTACACCATGTGGAAATAACCCTGAAAGTGGTATATTTAGTGTTAACTTACTCATCACCGATGCATCAGGATAGATTTAAATATTACAAACTTATATAAAAACTCTTGAGATAAATTCTTTGGTTATTTCACATTTTATTTAGAAATCATTATTAAGAGTTTGAATAGATTATAATTATGGATGTATAAGGGTAAACATAAGTTGTTGTAGATTGAAAATAAGGTTCCATTATTTAGACATCCTCTGACTTATTTTTCATTCATATATAATGTATCACTATGAATTTTTAGTTAAACCAATTATTTTTAGTCTTATTCAATAGTTGGAACCTATAGGAATCATCTTAATTTTGAATTTCATAGTCAATGTAGTGATTTTATTACAATGAAAATTAATTTTATTGGTCCTAGAATGAAAAATATTATTTCTATTATTACGAAACTTTCTCTAACTATGAATGATGACGATATTTCAAAAGAAAAATAAAGTCCTTTATAAGGAAAAAACCACCTTCATTTAGTGTGTATACGAATATGCTAATTACTATAAAATATTTATGTTCCACATAAAATATATTTTCCATTCTCCATTTCTTGGATTGTGATTTTTTTGGATTTTATCCTTTAGAACATGAATCCGATTAATATTAGACTCATATCAAGAACATAATTTTACAGGATTTAATTTAATTTATATAGTGAGATTATTTATATATGTTTTTTTTATAATTACATTCATTGGATTAATTATATTGGAATGGGGATGGAATTACTTGAGCTATAATAGAGGGGTGGTGAATCCTTTTGTACATATGAAGAAAAATTTAAAAGTCCTTTAATGTATGATTTTGGTATTATCATCCAACCTGAAATCAATATTGATCTATTCGTAATTGGATTAAAAAGAAAACATGAAATAGAATTTTCCATAAGAGACTTATGTAGATAAGAGGAAATAATTTGATGTTATCATAAGGTAGAAATATAGATTCCATATCGTATTATCATCCAACCTGTAATCAAGATTAAATGATTTTTCAAAGGCATAAAAAAATCCTTCAAAGGGAATTATACATAAAATTCATTAGTATTTATATATAAATCATTTTTTGTGTTCTCAATGCTGAAATAGAGATCAAATTCACCCATTAATATCAATGTTTTGATAAAAAAGAAATATTATTTAGGCGGAAATTCTAAAAAACCAATACAAGGATGAAGATGAGTCTTAATTTATGCAATAATTATAAAAATAAAAATGTATGAAATTTTATAATGGGGAATAGGTAAATTTTTATTTGTGTAAATGAATTTCATCAGATAATTGTACGTTAAATATATGGGAATAGGTAAGTTAATGATGTTAACGGAGATAAATGTCAACACAATACACCACCCACACTCCAGTGTTTCAAATGCAAGGTGTATGGTCATTTGTCTAACCCATGTTCAAATTTGAGGGTTAATGATGATGTTAGACATCAAAAACCACTTATGGATGGAGGAAAAGGGAAATATCAAGAAATAAATATTTTATATGTGTTTTATGAGAATGATGTTTTGAAATGTATAATTATAATCCACTCTACAACGGTTAATCTATTTTTTGATTTTGGTTTTACCCACTCTATTATATCAAATGAATTTTCTAAGTGTATCAAATACCATATATATTACTAGATGCTGAACTATTAGTGAAAAATCTTAGTGATAGGATAATCACATCTCAAATCTATAATTATTCATCGATTGTTGTTATTAGAAATACACTTCTAGTAAATATTGTTATTCTCTATCTAGTTGAATTTGATATGATTTTTAAGATGCATTGGAAATATTTATATTGATGTCATATCTATTTCTAAGTATGGGTAGTCAAATTTTATTTCTGGAATGAAACATTGATCATTTATTTGTGTGAGGATGATTATGACCTTCTAATGGTATTTAAATTTATTTTATGGCTATTGATTCCCATTCATAAGGGGTATTTATTGTACATGTTTGTTTTGAAACTCAAAAGAAATGATTTTACGATTGTATGGGAGATTTTTAATTTATTTACAGAAGAGGTTCCTAGTAATACTCTTAATCATTTAGTTGAGTTTTCAACATATCTTATACTTGGGGTTACACCCATATGAAGGAATTATTATAGAATTTCCATGATTGAGTTTTAATAATTGAAGAATCAAATACATTAGAATCTCAATAAGGGATTCCTTCATTCATGTCTGACACCATGGGGTGCTCATGTTCTTATTTTTAATAATAAATATAATTAAATGGGACTTCACATTTATTATCTATAACATAACAAGATTATTATTGAGATTAAATATCTACTTCCTTATATTGATTATATTTTTTCAACTATGAGGGCCTTGGTACTTATTAATGATTAACCATCATTATTAATACTATCAATTTATGTTAAAATGTGAAGACATACATAAGGTATCCTTTCATATGAGTTAGGGACAGTTTTAATTTATTATGATTCCATGTCGACCTATAAATTTCACCAATATCATTATGGAATTGATGGATAATGTCTTTTGAGAATACCTTGATAATTTTTTGGAAGTCTATATATATGAATTCTGTTTATAATATAAGAGAAATGAAGGTAATTATGATCATTTCAGAATTTTTTTGGAAGAAACTAAAGAAGGAGAAACAATATTACAAATTTAGAAAGTGAAAATTCTTGATAAAAAAGGTATTATTCTTGGAAAAAATGAGATTAATTGATGGTATATCAATATATCATTCTTAGATGGAATTCATTATACATTAGCCTAGAATAATAACTATGATAGATATCCATAGTTTTTGTTAATTGGATTTATTTTATCAATATATAATGAATAATTTCAATTATTTTTCTAATCAACTCACCATGTTAACATAGATGGGATCGATGTTCCATTGAATTAATGACTGTGAATAAAATATAATGTATTCTATAATAAGGATGGTCGGTGTACATATAATCACATTGAACTATAGTGGATATAGTTTATGGATCAATATGAATGATTTTAAGAAAGAATATATATTTTTTATAATAGATAATGACATGATGATAGCTTATTCCTCCATTGATTAATGGTTTATGAGAATAATTACCCAATCCATGACTAGAAGTTATTTGTTTTAGTATTTTAATTAAATACATGAATGAATTATTTTTTACATGGAATAGTATGATCTATACTACTTATAAAATAATAAATTATATATTCACTGAAATGTTGTTGAATGTATGCAGGAATAGTTGGTCGGAGTTCATTAGAGATTATGACTTCTCGTTACAGAACTACCTTGCAATGGAAAACAAGGTGGCCAATGCTTTGCATCAAATGGATCATGTTATCTTATCGATGATGAGGATTAAAAAATATCCATCAATTATTGACATTAAATTTTAGAACCATGAAATATTAATGAAAGGGGAGAAATCTTATCTTTCTAAAGTGGTTGTTCAACTATCTATCCATGTGAAGATTATTGGGGTATATAAGGAATAAGTGAATTTGAGAAAAAGGACAGAAATGATTATATGTTCATCCTTTATTGTGGTGGAATGATATGGTTAAATAATAGAGTATGTTTACATGTTATACAAAAAATTAAGAAGGATACATTGGATGAATCTCATATCTCATCATTATCTATTCATCTAGAAGTATGAATAATTAGAGATACATTAAGGAGATTTTTTGTTGGATAACATGATTAGTGATATTATATTGTATGTATATTGGTTCTAGGTATTAAAATATGTTATGGTTGGTAAATACATGAAAAAGAGTAGGATTTAAATAGTACATATACCAATAAGGAAATGGGAAAATTTCTACCTGGATATCATCATCCTTGGGGATTTATTCATCACCATGGATATTACAAAAAATTAATTATAATTAGATAATATTTTCTATTTACCACCTTGCTCGAATATAAATTATAGACATAGTAAGGTTTTATGTAGTAACACATATTATTGTATCTGGTTAGATTGTATGGTTACCTTAATTATATGTATAAGTCATTAGCATGATCTAGACACAATTTTTTGTTTATGTTGTTCTTATCATACTCTAATAGTTTATTTCTATGAGAGAACCATTCAACCCTTAGCGGTTATTCTAAGAACATGTTTTATATATTTAAATGTATATTTTCATGAAAATCATCATCTAATAAAAATCTATTATAAAAAAAATTTAATTATATTATTTAGTATCATTATTCTAAATCCCTCTATAGAAAAAGTGAAAATCTATATTTAGCAATGATAGTGTTTCAAATTGAAATATTTTGGGAACTAAGATAATATAGGAAATGGAATATATTTTTAGATCCATTTAGTAGCTCATCAAGGAATAAGAGAGTTAATAAAATATTTATGTTGACAATCTTCGGTGAGATCTATAATTAGATTTTGATGAGAATGTGTTCCTATTAATTTATCCTTAGATATTTTTATGAGATTAATAATGATGTTAAAATTCATCCTGATGTA
Organism: Viscum album; assembly: GCA_963277665.1. Classification (NCBI taxonomy): domain Eukaryota; kingdom Viridiplantae; phylum Streptophyta; class Magnoliopsida; order Santalales; family Viscaceae; genus Viscum; species Viscum album. The sequence continues at coordinate 577,610,848 of OY728120.1, forward strand.
TATTAGTCACATAAGGTTTCTTGATTGAGTAGGGTTGGTATCTTACCTCTTGTAATATCTACCAATCCTCTCCCATGTTCAATATTTGTTCCAAATATCTCTTTTGAGTAAGTATATACCTGATACTTCATTTCTACTAAACTCAGAGGTTATACCACCAGAGCATGATATTTCTTTGGAAAACAACCAGTATAAATATTGGATCATAGAGATAATATTATATGGTATAATAAAACTCTTATATCTTATATTCATTGGAGGAATAATAAATTTTAAAAAGCAACACATTAAGCCACGTTTGTGATGAATCAAAAGTATCAAAAATTGTTTTAATTAGAATGATGGAATTCTACCGGTAAAAATCCATTTAAAGTTGGTAGATTGTAACACCTGATGATTTTATATGTATTATTTCAAATTAATTTTGAATTACTTATTGTTATACTTAATCTCAAACCTTATTCTAGATGAATTATGTTATATTATTACAATTATACCCTAGATACTAGATTGATTAGTGTGAATAAGATTATCAAAATTATGAAATATATAAAATTATATATAAATTATTTCTATAATTTATATTTTATGATTATGTATTAATAAATAACAACTAATTTTTTAATAAATAATATCATGATTACAAGTACTACATTTAATTTAAATTTATTTATCTATTAGTCATCTAATTATAAAGAATAAAGATAAAATTATTTGAATGTAAAATTGGTTGTTTTCTTAAAATTATTTTTATATGAAAAATGTGTGTTTATATTAATAAATTAAATAAATAATTGTTTATTAGTTATTGTAATAAAATACCTAGATTATATATTCAATCAAATAATTTAATTTTCATATAATAAGTTTTTCAAGGAAGGGAATGAATGAAAATTGTGTTCAATTCTTAAAATTCATCTTTCTAAAAATAGTTTTTGTTTAATTTTTTAAAAACATTTTAATGTTATTTTCATCTTATTATAAAAATTGAATTTTTTAAAATATATTGAATACTTGGAATCATCATTTCCAAACATGATATTTGTTCCAATTTCATTTTTGTTCATAATTAATATTAAATAATATACTAATTTTTCCCATAATAAGTGTTAAAACTTGTTAATGAAGGAGTTTAGATAGATATATAAGGGTAAAATAAAGCAGAAAGCTGTATAAATATTATTAGATGAATATATTTCGACATTACCTTATCATACAATTGAATTCAAATCCATTTTTCTACTTTCATAAGAAAATGACTTTATTATTTAAATATTTTACGTAATTCAATTTGTGTCACTCACATAACTTATAAATTGCTAGATATTCTCAGCCCTTAATCATAAAAATTGAACACTATAGATTATTGTTGAATTTAATTAAAATAATAAATGTATTTTTAATTCATTTATTTCAATATATAATTGATATTATTTCTATTAATTGGACTATTTAACTTGTTTGTGATTATTGGAAGGATAAAACCAACATATAAAAAATGAAAAAAATGGTTAAATTTGATGAGAAAAAAGAAATTTTATGTGATAATGTGAAGAGGCCCAATGATACATTAAATTATTGAATTCAGAAGACAAAAAACATATAGATGGAGTAGATTGTAGAAATTTTAGAAATTCTTTTTCATGACATGTACTCTATTCGCATTACAACTTTCATTCATGTGGTCGAGACAATGAGATGGTGAAATTCGTTGAACTCTCTTACAATGTGTAAATTAAATAAATTCAAGACATCTAATCCATCTACATCATGAGAGTATCTAGATATTTATAATTTTATATTCCTCTGCAATTATATCTTACACAATGTAAAACCTCCAAAAAGTTAAATTTTTTATGTTGATATTTGGTTTCCACCAGTAAGGCCTATTTGTAAACACCTACAAAAAAACACAAAAATATATTGGTTGCTTGGATATAAATTTAGTATTCATTCTAGGACAATCATTCCATAATAGGGACTTGATTATACTACTGTTATTCACTTCCATTATTCTTCAGGAATCCGTGTCTGCTCATTCTCATCAGGATTAACACGAGATAATAGTAATTTCTAAGTCATGTAACATGATAGTAGTGGTTCATTTATTAAGAATTATTACTATTTTATTTTTTATTTTTTTTATTTCTATAACTCTTTTTCTTAATTCCGATATACTTATCTTTATATTTCATGGCCATTATCTTCAATTTGCTGAGTTTAAATTTTTTGAAAAATTAATTTCCCTAGTTTGTTTAGGAAAATTACATAATTATGGTATATTATTTTTGGAGAAGGATTTAGGTTTACTAAACCAAAGATAAAATCTGTTATTTTTTCCATTCCAACATTTCAATTATTAGATTAATGTAGTGTACCTAGAACTAGGATCCTTCAAGATCCAATTTGGACAAAAAATGAGAATGAAATCAAAATGAATTCAGTCCCTATTAAAAAAACCTAAAACCCCTGATTATGGAATTCTCCATCATTTTATTTCAAACCCAATTTTATTAATCTTAGGTTTCTCTCTCCAATCAATCAATGAATTACCTATCATATTTCTCAAATTACCCTAGATCATTATGACGATCCTTGTTGGATTGATACTGAGAATTTTCAATTAAAACATTTTTATTTAGGTTTTATGAGATTTATTGATTATTAAATTTGTGTATCCCCTAGGAATTAATAACACACTCTGTGTTGTAATTGTTTTGTCACCATTTATAATGATTGATACCGTTTTTTGATATTAATTATAAATTGTGATTATGGGTTTTGTATTAATTTATTATTTTACACTTGGTCGTGTGGTGAAATTATTTCAGGTCCAAATCCATTACATGATTACTCCACTAATGGGAATGAAATAGTCAATAATGTTTCATATTATATATAGTTGGAGAGAAACTTACACAAGAATATAAATAAAATGGTGGAAGAATAATAAGGACATTACATCATGGTTAGAGAAGTACCATGATCACCACAAGATATACAAATAGTGAAGGATTACCAAAGACCATGGGGATGAGTATGTACTTCTATTCATCACACTGGAGATTTAGATTAGGTTAGCTATTACCTATCTAATATCAAATGTGATCAAATTTAATTAAACTTCCCATAACGATACAAACATGCACATAGTGAGTATTCATGAACTCTATTATTCCTTTTAATTTAATAATTTTCCCACTTATTTGGATAGTTTAGTAATATTTAGATTTTAATTAAAATAAATATATATATTTTAGATTCAAACCCTACATTCTCATTCAATCACTACATGGAATCCGTTTGTGAGAAATATTTTTACCCAATTCTTTACAGCACTTAAATAAATGAATATCAGTGTAGAAATTTGAAATTTAAATAATTTTTTTGAGCCCTATTATATTTCTTGGGAATGTTTCAAAAGATAAAAATCAAAACTTACTCATCATGGTATTGCATATTTGTTTCTGATTGAAACATTTTATAATGGCTTGTCATAAAAAAATAGGTCCTTTGTAGATGTTTCATCTGGAGGATTATTGATAAGGAAACCACCTGAAGAAATATTAAATAATCTAGATTATATAGGATGTATTATTTCTATTGTAATAATGAAAATACCTAGTGGTGAGGGTTGAACACAGAAGAAAACAACTGGATGGGTTCTCAAATAGAGTATATGAATAGGAAGATGGATGTGCTCTTGGCTCTCCATAACCCCCAGGGTAAATGTAATGAATATGTAAAATATATTAATTATAATGGCAAAAATAAATTCCGTGGTTGAGATGTAGAAAAAAAACTAATTCAATGGTGTTAATACATTCCACAATGATTTTAGTAATAATCACTGTCAGGCCACTCACATTCATGTCAAATCCATACTTCTTAGAAAATGATGGCCCCATTCATTATCAAAACGATGAATATACTCCAATAAATGAGGGAAGAATCTATAAAATGAAATGTTATATTATATAATCTAGATATTAATTTGGTTCATATTCATCTATATCTTAGAGAATTTCATAGATTATTTTCAATGATAAATCTATATGTTCATCTATGGGATGTTGTGAATAATAATTTATCTAAGTTGGTGAAATATCATGGATGAAGAACATGAGCTAAGATATATAAATCAAGAATAAATTACTGAGAGAGATGTAAATGATAGAAACAAAAGTATAATGATAATTATGAAAAGTTAAATGAAGTGGATGAAATACCAAAATGAATACCACATATACCATTTACAAATAAGATAAAGTAGGACAAGATGGATGTGTAATGTGGTAAAATTAATGATCAATCTAAAAAATTGATAATTAATATTCATTTTTTAGAAGAGTTTATGATATGACAACATACTCAATGTCTATGATATATATTGTAATGAGAAAATAATAATGCAAAATATTGGAGAAATGTCTCTCTAGAGATAATTATATATTATGGTTTTAAAGGATTTATAATACAATCAAAAAAATCCTTGATGTTTTTTCATAACCAATATTTGTTGCTTATAATAACATTGAATCATATTTATTTTATTTACATGAATGATTTAATATCATTCCATACACCACCCACAAGAGCATAGGACTAGATGTATTGAATCCCAATATTTTTTCACATAAACTAGTAGATTCAACTGTGAAATTTCAAAGAAAGGTAATCGATAAAAATTTGACAAAAGTTAATATGTTTTTATTCCTTTTGGAATTATTATTGTTTTTTATAAAAGTGTATATGACTCATATTTTTTTTGAGAGACCAAATTAAAAAATTAAAAAAATTATTTTTATATGAAGTGGTGAGATGTGTTTTGGATTTGGTAGTGAACATGTTTGTTTCAATATTCATTAAGAAATAAAGAATTGTGATGTAATATATCTCAAAGAGTTTAGAGAAGAAAAAACTAATCCATGATGAGGGAACCAATGAATTTGTAGAAGTACATGTGGTATTTGTTTTTGTGTAAGAGGATACCCAAAATAAAGGCATTAAGAATATGAAAGGGATACTGAGAAGAAAAATCAAATATTTTGTAAGAGTGACCGACCCCAATGAGATTTAGAAGGGACAATAGGTATAGATGGTACATGGATTATAATTATTTATTCAGGATTATGGATGAAATGGTGGATTATACATGTTGAAATCATGAAAGTATTTCCATTAAGAATAGTAAAAGTGCTTAAAGAAGAAGGATACAGACGGACCTACATAAAAAAGATATAGGTGACACAATTTTTAGACCTCGACTAAGTAAATTTTTTTTATCATCAATCACAAAAGATGAATATTGAGGAAGTAATTTCGAGACCAAGATGAAAAAAAAATCTCTATCTGGAGGCAACCCATTTTTATTTTATTTTTCTATATTTATTTTACATTTTCAGGCACATGAAATATCCTAAAAAATCATACAAATTTTATTTATTATGGAATATAAATTCGCATTTTTTTATTTTTTTTGGAACATGAATACACTAGAATTAAACAAGAAGCATATGGTATAAGATGAAGTTAAATGAACAATTTAGGTCATGGTCCTTATTTGTATCATGATATTCTAAGAATACATGTCATGAAAGACATACACATTGCATATTTGGAGTAAGAAGAACTCTTTCTGATTCACACATGGATCCCTTCTCCCATGAGAAAGCTCTACTAATTTATCTGCACATCTCTCCAATCTAGAGATTATTCTCTTTGTGATGGTTCTTCCTCTTTCAGATTTAGTTTCTTTTATCTCATTTTAATTGATGATTATTTTTTCTATGTATTGTTTCTTGCCTCATTGTGTTATTTCTAGTATTTGACATTCATTATTGATTCATCATATCAGATGGATTTCTCTCCATCAGTGACCTGGATTCTCTCAAGGGCCTCCCTCTTCATGTGTTCTATAAATACTTTACCCCAATCTCCTTCCATCCTTCTTGATAGTGTTGTTCTTTCTCTCCATGATTGTGGATAACTGCAAAGTCCTTTTTTATCTCAATATCTACCATTTCTCACAAATTTATTTCACTAGAATCCATTTTACTAGATTCAATGGATCTTATTAGGGTTTGGTATGTGTTAGTTGAGAGATCAATAGATTTCTAAGAGTCAAGATTCATGAAAGTTATCTCTTTCCTTGTGGTTTAATATTTCTTCATGTGGTATGATTTGATCCTTTCTATTATCTAGAGCTCTTTCGATCATGGTGGTGATTTTTGGAAATAAATGATGTTTTCAGTCATTATGTTTTGGATTAGTTCTTGGTTTTCATCATTGATGAAAACATATATGTTTGATGATGGTGTTTCTACTCGAAGACATACTCTCATACTATGCTATTGCTTTAGGATACCATAACATACCTCTTTTTGGATTTGTGTTGTGTTTGTTCAAGGAGTCTTGCTAGATGATTTCATGTTGTCAACAAAATTTCAAGAGGTCACAGTGATCGGTAGTTTATTTTTGATGGTTATTGAATGTTTCTGTTACTCGTCGGGGGAGATTCATGTGGTTTGTCTCCTACATTCGAGAACAACGACCTTAGTTTTTCCCCTTCTCAATTACAAGGATCCCAGTTTTATCCCACAATGATGAAGTTATACATTGATGGATATTTATTATCTGTGATGTTGATGATGAATATGTGTTCATTGTGAGTCAAGTTTTTGATTCATAGAGTGTGGCTCGAGGTGGATCGTGGATGATGTTATTGATGTATGTGTTTTTTAATATTGTGTATTATTTATGGAATTTTAAATTTGAATTTTAAATCTGATATTTTTATGGTGGATTTTGAAGTATTTATTATATTACTGTTTCTGGTGTTTGAAATTTAGTATGAAGTATTGGGAGGTTCCCACAAAACCATAAAGTCATTTATTCATAAAAAAATAGATTTTTAGAGGAGAAATAAGAACATTCCTAGACACCATCAAATAAAAAATGAAGGTGATTTATCATTTTAATTATATTTTTTTTCTTATTTAATCGCCATATATTAAATTTTTTGATTTTTTTAACGCCCAATTGTATACCCACATTTTATTATCACATTACTCAACTAGAGTAGAATATATAAACTACCTAGGATAGTTACCTTTACATTATTATGAAATTTAAATTTCAATAAATTTGAATGAGAAAAATGTTGAAAAGAATTAGATGAGATAAGAATGTGTATTATGATTTGAAAAATAACAATTTTGGGGAGAATGTAAATTCTTATAATTGAAATAATTCATATTTTTTTGTATTTTTAATATTTTTTCAGACAAAATGTGATATGGGTTGGTCTCCCAGCCCATATCCCTAAATTTTATTAAGTAAAACAAAAGTTACAGTTAACACATGAGGTGTAATGAGCTTACACTAGCAAAGGGTTGGAGAAAAAACAATCATTAAAGCTAGAAAAAGACGACGTAGGAGCACACAAACGTCATGGGCTTGAAATTCCTCTTCCAAACTGGATCATCAAATCAACATCAAGTAAACAACTTCTCATTACAGCTATAGTGGATGATCCTCAATATATATAATGAGTAGTGTAGGGAACCACATCAAGCCCCATCACTATTTTCAGCATTTTCATCACCAACCGCATTCTAATCCAGGAAGTGTTCTACTGCTTCAGAACCAATTCTACAACCTTCTTCATCACTTTCAGCACCATCTCCTCCAGAACTAAGAAAAAAGGGTCTTCCATGCCGACAAACTCACCAAGAGAGAATGCCTCAAGTTATAATCTAATACCCAACCTGGTTGGACACCATTCAATATGAATCCAAGATTTAATAATCCACCCAAAAAACAGACTCACCATTCTACAGGTAGAAGAAATTCAAAATTGGAAAAAAATGTGTAAATCGAGATCCAGTCATGGGGTCCAAACAGTGCAAGAAAAACACAAATCAACATAAATAAAATATGTGAACTTCCTTCCAGTAAGAAGTTGAACCATCCATCTCCATCTTTCCTTAATATTCAAATTCTTCGTCAAATTCGTAGCAAATCAAGGGAGTCATCATCCAACAAAAGGATAAAGAACAAATAATCTAGATCCAACTGAAGATAAATGCATGAAAAAGGCATACTAAAAAGGGACATCACAGAGATCAAGGAGATTGGATAGACATCTTCATCCTTTCATTGAAAATGAAACGTTTTGTATTAAGATATTGTTCCGTAGAAATCACTCCCTGTTGAAGCTCTTGATGTGAAATTTCTTGTTGCCTTTCCATATGATTTTTCCAATCATGAATCTCTTGGTCTGTGAAATGCTGTGAGAAGGAATATAAAACAATGCTTGAGGAAGCTATCAAATGTTTTTCTTAGACCTTTTTCTGTAGATTATCTCTTCGAAGCATCCAATGATCTAGTCACAATAGTCCATTCTGTGTGTGCATAATCATTAAGTCTTTGTGTTTTCTTTGTATTTGGATTGATAAATCCATCCTCATTGACCATAGGTTTTTTTTCCTTTCTTGGCCAAAGATTTTAAATAGGACCCTTCAATTTTTCCAGGCTTATCCTCTACCTCAACTGAGGAGTCACTGGCATCCGAAGCATCAATATGAACCTTGCCTTCCTCCTCTTGAGACATGTTGGAGGTAGTATTGTTAACCGTGGCCTCAAATACAACATTCACATAATCAGATATTTTATTATGATTGACATGTTTTTCCATCATCAAATCCTGATTTTCCATTAAGCGTGAAGGGAGCGTAGCAGAGCTCTCAACAGTGACAAGGTTCTTTTTATTTGTAGCTACCAAATGACTATCCAAAAGAGCATCTGATGGACCAGCCTCAGTGCAAGCCTCCATCTTTTTGTGCTCATGTTTTCTCTTTTCAACCCAAGTCATTTTTCTAGAAACCAATGTTGAAGGATTGAAGCTACAATCTTTCAAGGGATTTCCAAGTTTCAAACAAGAAGTGCAGTAATCTGGTATGTTTTCATAAACTACCTCCTAAATGAATCCATAAGAGCTAGTTTGATTTTTCTATTTTTAATAAATTATATTTTCATTGATTGATTTAATTATCCATATGAATTTACATGATTATTTATTCCAACCTTTAATTCCCATTCTAGAGATATCCAATTAAACCCAATACTAGTCATTCATTATAATCAAATATTTCTAGAGAAACTCAGGAATGTTCAATTTTATAAATTTCTTGGAATTTTATAAAATGTGTGACTAAATATAATAAATTTTATTATGATTAAGAAATAGTTTTTTTACACCTTTATCCATGGACCCAACTTAGATTAATAATTTTTAATCCCATAGAAGCTGTGAATATACTTGTTTTGAAAAGAGCTCTATTAGAAGACAATTTTATCCATTACAACCTTTCTCTAAATGTATTTCATGATATATTAATGAATACTTGTGGGGGTGATATTTACCTTGGGAGATTAGGATATATTTCATTGAAAATAAAAATTTTTGGTTTATCTTGTGAATTTGAGAAATCACATGATATTTTTTATTTCACATCATTATAATTCACATCTACAGATAATAAGTACTTGAAAATATAAAAAATGAAAATAAAAATTGGGATGTCTCTTGGGAGTATCAAAAATACACATTTCCAAAACGATGATATTTTGAACATATGTGGTTTGGTGCTGGATGTGAGATTTTTCAAAAACATAATTTTAATAAAATATAAAAATAATGAAATAAAGGATTAGTATAGGATGATTTATTCATTATTCATCCCTATATCATGATTCCATATTGAGAATTTTAGAGGGGGTATAAATGGTGAATTTAATGGGAGATTTGAGTTGATCTTATATTTTCAAATAATAAAATATCTTTTAGATTCAATCATCATATTTTAGATTTGTATGTTTTCGAACCATTACCTACCATCCATAATATTCAATGTCATTTGAACCTAATGGTGAATCCTTTATGATTAACTGTTATTTTTTTTCTTTATGCGTTGAAGATTCTATATTCTTGGAAAGTCTATAGTATGTCACATGTTCTAGACATATTTGAATCACTCTATACCATTATACCCTGATGATTATCCAAAAAATTCAATGTTAGGTAAATTTAATATTTAATTCACATCAATAATGAATTGAAAAATGAAAATTCACGAATGAAGAGGTGTTTATTTCAATTGAGAAAAGCAAAATATTTGCCTAATTTTTTTTCATTGAAATATGAGGTGTTGTTGGATTTTATTATGAGATACATGAATATTTAATTTCACATTCAATCAATTGAATTTATTAACAATTAATTTAAAATCATGGTTTGGTGAATTCTATTTATTTCATGTTGATTTTATATTCTTAAGAAAAATTATGAATTCAAGTGTGGGGTTATTTGAGGGATATATTAAATTTATATATTTTACAGTATTTTAGTAAGTTGATTTATATATATAATATATATTGTTTACATTATTAGAACTAATTATCATTTTTTTATGATCGGAAGGATAGAAACTATATTTCTAAAAGGAATAAAAAGTGATTAAATTGAGGAGGAAAAAACATTTCACATCGTGACATGAAGATGAATGGTGTGACACCAGAATATTGTTGGTGGATGAAAAAATAACATAGAACCATATCAGACTTTAGAAATTATAAAAATACATTTTCATTGCATGAACTCCATTCATATCATGAATTTCATTCATGGGGTAGAGACATAGATATGATGACGTTCGTGGACCCCTCTCACATTGTGTGATTTTAATCCTTTAATGATATGTAACCCATTCATGTAGTGAGAGTATCAGGACATGAAGCTTGGGAGAATACACTAAGACCATATCGTACATGACATTATTCCACCAAAAAATGAATATTATTATATAGATATGTTGTTTCCACTATGGAGGCATATTCATACACACCTATGGTCTCACAATAATCCCACTGAGGAGGTTGGATATACATGACCAGTGACTTCCAAGACTCTTGAAACATCATAGTTCCCTACTTCTATTGTCATTCATAACCTCCATTATTCTTTAGGTATCCATGTCTTCTCATTCTAACCATTATTATCATGGGTGATTAGTTATTGGTGTTTAAGGTAACAAGATTTTAGAGGTAAGTTCTATTAGGGATATTTTTTATTTTATTTTATTTTTTTGGATTTATACATCATTATTTCTCAATTCTAATCTTCTTCTATTCATATTTCTTGAACATCGTTTGTGATGTAAGGAGTTTATTTAATATCCATAATTTATTTCCCTAGTTTTTGATGCACATTACCAAATAAACGTAAATTATGTTTAAAGTAGGTTCTGGATCACCTATTCATGTAATTAAACCTCGTTTTTGGCCATTACAATTGTACGATTATGGAATTAGGTTAGGGTACCCATATCAAAGATCCATAAAGAGATGATTCTGAAAAAAAAACATGAATTAACCCAAAATCAATTGAATCCCTAGTGCAAAAACCTAAAAACCATTGAGCCTAGAATTCTACATCATTGGATTTCATAACCAAATTTATTTATTATTTTTCTTTTATTTCCAATCAGTTATCAAATTTCAATTATTATTTTTAAATAATTTATGTAATATGTACCGTCCTATGGGATTGACACATGGACTTCCCAAGTACTAATTTTTTAGTTAAATATTATGATTTTTATTAATGATTTAATTTTTGTATCCCAATATCAATTTTAAAAATTTCTATGTGTTATCAACAATTCATCCAATAACTACCAAAAAAATTCCTAGATTTTTAAACATCATTATAGTGATTATATTATTTCTTTAAGATCATTCAATAGAGGCTTAATGTGTATTCTGAAGCAGGTCACTCAATGAATATGTATTTTACTTACCCAACTATTTCATTTTTTATTTCCTATTCAACTTATTTTAAATATATTGAATTCATAATAAAATAATGAGCCCCATATAATATATATAATATATGTTATTTTTCATAATAACAAAAATTGTTCCATCTCATTTACGTCATATAGGAGTTGAATGTTTCATATGTCTATATGCATGAAATTCTACCTCAATGTAAGGATACGAATTATTTTCCATAATTTCTATTAATAGATTGTTATAGTGATATATTTTTAAATATATATGATATTTATGATATAATAATTATTATATAATGATATAATAATTTCTATTTTTTCCTTTTTATTAATAGAAAATTTAATTATCATTCATGTGTATGTGTGAACTACCATCTCCATCATTAATATCTTTTATTTTCATTATATATGTGTTATATAAGGTAATGAAATTATATATAAGGAATATATATAACATATATGATGTTAATAAGCTTTTATTATTGTTGTATTTCTATCATACCATAACTTGTATTACAAATCATATCTTTATATAATGCCATTGTTTAGTTTGATTTTACCACCTACATGACCTTTGTTGTAAATTTGACAACATTAATGATTAGTTAATTTAAAAAATTTATATCATGAAATAATTTTATATAAATGAAATTATTAGAATTATATAGTTGATGGAACCATGATCATGATTCATGGACCACAATTACTGAACTCAAAATTAAGTGGTTAACACCCAAGAAGGTGATAATAACGAATGATTATTAATGATAGGATAAAATGATGTTTAAAAAACATATTACATTAAAATTGTGAATAATGTAATTTTATATAATTATAATAATTTTTTATTATATAAGAGTTTATAGAGTATATAAATAATCTCAAACATGAGATAAGGGTTTTATATTACATGATGACTTTTTACCGAGATTATTTTATCATAAATAGATGATAATTAAATTATACGATATATATCAAAAATATTATTATTATTATTATTAAATATTGATTTTTTATAAATATTACATGTCTTACTTCCATTTTAAACTCTCTAAATTATCTCAATTTTTAAATAATGTTTTTATAGAAAATGTACATTACTATTATCTTTATTCAAGAATCCTTTCCTTTCATGCCCATATTTTCTTCAAAATCTAATCTATAATTTTCCTAATATTCTCTAATGGTTGATAAAATTAATTTTTACGTATATTATAGTTTTTATATAAAATTTTAATTGAATTATATATTCATTTTCTCAGTGAGGTACTATTACCAATGGTGTAAACCAAATCATTATTATAACATATACCACCTGAGAAAAGTTTCTACCATTATTAATACACTATTATTTAATAACTAATTCTCAATTTTACTCTCGTATTTTTTGTGAATGTTTTTTTCCTACATTATGGGATATATTTTTTGTTTTAAAATATGTTACTTCAAAACAAAAGGGTATTTTCCTAAAACAATTTCTAGATATCATTTAATTGTTTGTTTTAGCCTTAAAAACATAAATTAATTTTATTTATTCTTAAATGTGGACATGATTCAATGTTAGAATTACTATTTTTTCATATAATGGTTATTGTATATGTTGATGAATTATTGATGAAACGAATTTTATTTTCCAGTGGTTAGGTGTAACGACTCTGACCCCAGTAGCTTGGAGCCAATGCCTTAATTTTTTACGTTGGCTTGATTATAAGGAATAACATCCTGAAGGAAAGAAAAGTTTATTAGTATTGGTAAACTACATACAAATTTGGAATTAAAATTACATTTTATGAATAAATTAAAAAAGTATTTTCTTTGAGAAAACCATTATCACCATTATCATAACCCGACATATCAATCATAATAAGTTTCTTAGATAGCTGGGGAAAATAAAACATATGAAAGGAGTGAGAAAAAAATGATTTGTAAGGGTTATGTAAAAAAATGAAAATATAAATCAATAACTATTCAAAATTAGAAGATAAATAACTAAAAAAACAATTACATATAATAAATAATCTTAGAATGAAACACATCCATAATGTTTTTCATTGTGAACATCCCCAGGAGAGTGATAACTAAATACTGAAAGAGGGAAATTCTTAATTATTGGTTGTCATGTTTCTATCTGAGGAACCACTATACAGTTATGGTCAATTCTGAAGATCGTTTATGTTTGTTGGTAGAAAACCATCTGATTCTTCATGGAAACAAAAAAAAAAGGATTTTCTGCATCTAATATTTTTCATGAGACCGGTCAATGTGTTAAGGGGATAATAATTGCTATCCCCACCAATCAATACAAGTCCAAATCCTTCAACATATATCAAATAAATTATTTAAAAATATATTTTTAAATAAACCTATCCCATAACACTTTGAAATATTTGAATACCGTGAATACAATGAGATTCATGATATAATAAATCAAAGGGATTTTATATGTACCACAAAAAATAAGGTGGGTGTATAACATAAAAATATGCCTCAATGAAATGAGATCGAGACAAAGTCCCTTATAAATGAATTGATTCGGTGAATTCACTATAAATACACATAAAAAGGTGAAATAAAACAGAAGATTAAAAAATTCATTTCACTCATAACCATATCATTAGATAATAAAAAAATCAATGTTTAACCTATTGAATGAAATTCAATTTAAGAAATCCCTTACCACTTTTAATCAGTTAAATCATATGAACCAAACAAGTAATAATTATCAAATAAAAAATTTAATACTATTAAGATAATGATATTAAATATATTATATATAAAATGGAAATATAAACACACAACATACTTGAAATATTTTTTGAATAAGTCATATATCTAAAAGAAGTAATAATGAGATGAGAGAACTCTTTCCACATGCTTCCCTTTAGTGAAACATTAATTAGCTTCCTGTATGTTGGTTTAAAGAATGTTATTACGTAATTATATTAATATATTCATATTTATAAAACCTTATGTTATTATTTTATAACTTCCTAATACCCATTCATTAATAATATTACATTATTTTAATTATTTCGGGTTAATTCGTTTCATTGTTCCTCAATGAGTTCGTTTGTGTATAATAATGGATTTATTTGTAATTTTGAAATAAAACTCTTGAAGTGTAATGAAATGGTATTTATTAACTTCTATATTTTTAAATGGTTTTATTTAACTTTTTTTATTCATACTTGAGGTTGATTAATTTGATAAAATGTAAATGACAAATGTTTGGTTTAATTTGGTGATTTTTACAAATATTAGAAAATAATATTGTTTTAATAACTATTATGTTTATATTATAGATATAAAACCAAAAATTTGATATAATATACCTACAAAAATTTTATTTAAATATAAAAATATTTTTAAGACTAAAAATTATTGTCGTAATGGAAAACGTGCAAAATCATTGTTCATAGAAATGATTAATGATCACAATGGGTATAATAGTTTAGTTCATTTCAATATGAGGATTTAATAAAAGGGATAGATATAAAATATTCAATTATAAAAATAATATTATATTATTTTCATTATTTTTTAATTATTATTACATTAGGTATGAATGAGGTTTGGATAGAGTAGAAGAAGAAAATATATTAAAAGAGGGGTTTTGAGAAATATACCTCATGGATATGACCTCCTCGGAGGAACCCAGAAGGACCATGAATTTGGTCTGATATTATGAAAAGTAGTACCTAGACATGGGTATTGTGAGATAAGATGATTGGGAAGATATTTTCTGGTAATCAAGTTATTTGAGTTGAAATAGGGTGGCAAGGGGTAGTATTTATACTTGAGGAGAGGTGTGTTTAAGTGATTAAAATAATGATTATTTTATAATTATATCCAACCACATTGAAGTGGAATTAATTTTAATGAATTATAATGTTAATTAATTTTTTGGATGTTGTTTAGGGTTTATACATAGCTCATCCAATAAATTAATGTTTTTAATTTTAGGTATGTTACACTAATACCCTTTAACTTTAACCCTTATCACTACCGCAAATATTTTTTTTTCAATGGTAACTTTTTAATTACTAAAAATGCTAATGAAAATAAAAACAAATTTATAACCTTTTATTAAAATTATGGATTCCATTTTTCAAAATTAAATTCATATAATTGGTAATACTAGATTTAAAATAATCCCAAAGATGTAACATAAAAGTGGGGTTTTAAGGTGTAAATGTTCAAAAGAGTAAAATGTTTTTATATCCAATTTTAATGTGAAAATTATTGTAATGACCTAAATTGTACTTATTAATTTATAATTTCAAAAATTATACATTGAAAAATGAATAATTTAATTATATAAATATATTAGATAAAATATTAGTTTTTAATTAAAATTCAATATTTTTCACAATTCATCGAAACATGTAACATCTATAAAAATAAAAAAGTTTTACGCTATGTATTTTGATATAATTATTAATAAAAACTAACTTTATTTTATCAAATATGACTTCTAAATTTTTCAAAATTTATATAAAAAATTGGCTCATATCCAAAAGGCGGCAAAACTGCCTTTTAGAAAAATTTAGTTTTTATTATTAAAATTGTATTTATTAATATATTAATAATATAAATTATAGTGAATAATTTTAATTTTTTTGAATGAATATATAACATGTAAATATCATTAAACCATCTCACTAATATTAATTAATTTTATATATTAATATAAAATTATATTCTTGGCATAAGAGTAGTTGTTTATATAAACACTTCGTTTATTTATAATTGGATTTTATATTCTTTTATAATTTATTAGTAATAAATGAATTGACTTTATAAAAATTTATAAAATATATTTTCATAATTTAGATAGTCTTATTCATTCCCAATATTCGAATGACTATGATATTTCTATCGTAATTAAATAATAATATTTTAACAGTTTGTTTACAGTCAGTGTTATGTATAACATAAACTATCAATGAGATTGAATTTATTTTAGAAGGGAAATAAAATAATATATTGGGGTGTTACAGTATCCTCTTACTCAATAAATTATGTCCAGAGAATTTTAAATTTATGTTCAAAAATGAATGGTTAATACCTGAAAATACCATCATTGAATACCCACATCAAAAATTGGGTTATAAAACATCCCCATAATAAGAGGGAAATTCAATTTTAAAGGTCACCAAAGAAATTAGGCTCTTGAAAATTGTAAAATTAGTGGGAAGTGAGAATAGGGACCCCGAAGAGAAATAAAACAATAATGTTTTGATGAAGAGTGATAAAGAACATGGTTATCAGAATGTCTAGAATACAAAACTATAAATTTGTGATGGTTAAAATAAGATATTGATTTCCCAATATGATAAAAAAATGAAAATAAATTTTACATCAAAATTTATTTCTTATATTTGAGGGATTATTTTACTCTCTATATAATAACTTGAAAAAATAATCATATCTAATTTTATTCCATCAAAAGAGAAAAATATTATCCTTTTTTGTGCTTCAATCAATTTCTGCTTCGTCTCCTATACTAGGAAATAGATATTCACAATGAATTTTTTAACCTAAATAACTTTTAATGAATCATAAGTCCCCTAAATTTTTTTTGTCCTTTAAATGTTTATTAAAATAAAAATAGTTATATCATAATATCCAATATAATATATCATGAATTAACCTCAAATAGTAATATCCAATATTCAACATAATCCATTTTATTAGTAGTTAAATTTAAGACCCATTAAAGATATGTTTAACCAAATTCAAAGCCCAAAAATTAAGAAGGTCACTAAATTTCATAAATAAACATAAAATCTTATTTTCATAAACTAATGTTGGTATTATAGTGACAAAATAATCATAGTAATACTTTGATCACCTCTAAACCATATTGAGAACATGATTTCTTCCAAAAATAATATCTTAGGTTATTGAATATATTCCTTAAATTCAAACATGTATTAAATCCATCATAAACTACCATATCGATAACCACATTCTTATTCGCCAATACTATCCCATATAAACCACTTTATCATTATTATCTCACCATCAATACATATTAAGGTTATTTTTCAAAAAACAAGTGTTTTAAAAAATATCAATTTAAAAAAAATAACATCTATTGGTTATTGTTACTATTCATCAAGATTATTACAAATCCATTAGTTGAGTAAAATTTTAAAATTCATATAAATACATTGATTAATAAAAAAATAATATCATGGATAAAATATTTTTACAACATAATTCTTGAATCAAAAAAACTAAACACTTTAATTAATCTAGTCTTAATGATATAATAACAAAAACATTACCTTGATCCCTTTATTTCTTCTTAGGTATATTCCATTTAATCTTTGTGAATTCATTTTCATAGTTTCCCATATAACTATATTTGAATTATTGCACCTTTATATATTCTTCTTTCCCTTAAAAACTTACTCTTGATGGAATTTCCCTCCACACTTGTAACAGAATATCAATCCTTTCAAGTGTGAACAATAGTGTTTCTGTCCACAATTATCACATGTTGGAATATCCTTCTTCCGCTTATTACCTCTATACAACTCTTTATCTAATATTATATTCTTATATTTATTTCCCTTAAAGTCATAATACATAGATAACTCATTCTATTTCCTGATAGAACACGAGTCTATAACATCAAATGTTGAGAATGTTTGGGAGACTAGTGTGCATCAAAAGAATGGATTTCAAACATCAAATAAATGATAGAAAATACAATTTGGGTTATTTATATAGTCTATAGCCTGACATACTAACATATTAAATTCAGATTCAAATTCAAATAATTATCATACTCTTTTTTCCTTAGACTCGACCATTATCTCTCTATATCTTCTCCTAGATCATGTGGGAAATAATTTTCCATGAAAAGTTCTTCAAAATACTTACATTCCTTATTTTATATTTATTTATCCCCTTAAGGTTTTGAAGTAATTACCACCATTTATTTTCATCTCTGGAGAGATGATAAACTACCATGAAACCCTTCACCCAATAATTAATTCCAAATGTGAGAAATATTTTCTCTAATGAACTTATCTGACATCAACTAAAAATATATTTGATGTACCATTGAAATATGGGGGTTATTCTCACAGGGAGTAGTATATCATTATTACACTGCATTTTGGACATGGACTCTCTATACGATAAAGGTTATTTCTCAAATCCTAAGTTAGTTGTCCCAATATAGTTATAATTTTTTTAGTTCTTGCAACAACTCAAACTGCTACATCAACACCATTAACTTTTTTAGTATGGACATATTGACATGGATTATGTGTATTGATAATGTTTCCATTCATTCCACTATTATCCATTTATAAATATTGTAAAAAAATATATTATATCATAATAAAATGAAGGAAATTTAGAATCTAAAAATTAGTAAAATACATATTATAAATTAAAGAAATTATTCCTAGATAATATTATAATCATTAACATGGTTTCTGGTCAGTTATTATATACATATACTCAATGTATGTCAATGGGTATTGCTTTCTAATAACTATTTTCAGAAATCTATTTCCCATGTAATCTAATAAACGTTTTTCTATACCAACAATAACAATCCCGACCCAATTCGTCCAAAGTTTGTGCCTCACTTTATTATAAAAGCATTATTATAGGGATTTCATCCCAAAGGACCAAATAGTTTAGAAGTATTAGTAATGTATATATGAATTTAAAATTAATTTTAAAATTTTAACATAAAATACAAGAATATTTTCCTCAAGAACACCATTAACCCCCTTAGAATAATCTTGCATATAAATCATAACAGGCTTCTTGGAAACCTAGGAAAAAATAAAACATAAGAAATATGTGAGATCAAATGCTCAGTAAAAGTTGAGTACACTTGAATATAATTTTATTAAACAATAATAATCAACATATAATTGTATATTACTAAATAATAATATTATATTTAAGAAAAACTAATAAAATAATGTAATCATATATGTTTTCATAGTGAAAATCCTCTAGATTGTATTAATTGAATAATGAAAGAAGGAAATGCTTAATTATTTGATTCCATGAATCTGGAACATGAACCACTACACCATTAAAACCAATTCTCAATAAATATAATTTATTTATTTATAATATCATCTAATTATGCTTCAAAAATAATGAAATGGGTTTTTATCCAACTGATTGGTCTTAGGAGACCTGTCGATGCATCGACGGGACAGATAATGTCGGGCCCTACCCATCACGGCAAGTCTATATCTGTCATCATATGTTGAATAAACAATTTGAGAAGTTATTTTAAAATAATTGTGTCTCATGAAACATTGATTCATTTTAAAAACATTAATACAATGATATTCATGATAATATATATCATGAAAGAAGGTTGGTTTATAACATCAAAATATTAATCAATGAAAGTAGATCGAGACAATGTCTCTTAAAAATCATTAAATTATATGTATTCACTATATATCAACATATAAAAGTGAAAATAAATCACCGTATAATAAAAATTAATTTCACACATAAACCTATCATGAAATAATCAACGAAATATATGTTTATCATAATGAATGAAAATTGAGAAATGAAATATCTTACCACTTGTACTCAGTTGAATAATATTCCTCATAAGTGTAACAATTAAAATATAAAACATTGAATGAAAAATATAATTATATTCATGATATGATATATCAATTTGATTGAAAAATATACCACACACAATAAATAAGTTGTGAATAAGTCATATATCTCATAGAAGTGAAAGTGTGTTGAGAAATCACTAACCTCACACTTCTCTTTAGTATATAATTATTTATCCTAAGGTATGTTGTTTTAAATAATGTCATTATGTAATTCTATAAATATAATCATATTTCTCATTTACTTTTGTGATGATTTTATAACATTTTATGAAACATACATTAATAATATTTAAATATTATTACGGTTTTTAGTGTATTTGTTTCATGTTTTCACGGTCAATTCATTTGTGTATGATTTTGGATTTCATTATAAGTTGGAAATAAATATCCAAAATTATAATGAAATGAAATTTATTCTATATTAGTAGTTTAATGGTTCCATTTTTAATTTTGTTTCATACATTAGGATGATTCATTTGGAAAAATGGTAATGATAAATGGTTGGTTTATTAATGTTGGTTTTCTCAACATCACAAGCAAGATTAATTTAATTTCTTATTATTAGAATATATTTGTTAAAAAACATCAAATATGATATAATATACCTATTAAAGTATTATCTATCAATAAAAAAATTTTATGACCATCCATGTAGGTGATAATGGAAAACTAACAAAATCATTATTCATTGATATGATTAACCAATATAATTTGGACAATAGATTTGTTTCATTCAATAAGAGGATTAATAAAAGGTATGTATATAATATATTCTATTATAAACATAAAATTACATTATATAAAATATTTTTGAGTTATTATTTCTTTATGTATTAAGGTTATTAGTTTAATGTAAAAGTAGAAAATAAATGTTGAGTGGTGTTTTGAGAAAATTACCTCTTTCATATCACCTCCATGGAGGACCCCTTGATGAACTTGAATTTTTTACATTGTGAATCCCAATAGAGCACTCATGTGGGGGTAGTAATGTGGATTGTTTTATGAATATTATTTAGGATCATTATGGCTTTTGGTTTGAAATGGGGTGGTGAGGGTTGGTATTTATGCGTGATGAAAGGTTGGTTTAAGAGATTAAAATAATAATCATTTTATAGTTAATGCCAACCAAATTATGGAAAGATTAATTATAATTATATTTATTTTAAAATAATTTTATTATGTAAGTTATGGTGAATAAAATATGTAAACAGTTCTTAATTTTTGTAATTTTTATGTATGTGAAGCTTTTACATTTTAACTTTAACTGTTATAACTAGGGTAAATAATTTTTTTAGTATGGAATTTTGTTATAACTACAAATTTAAAGGACCATAAAAAATAACTATTAACCTTTAATTAAAAATATAGAATCCATTTTACCATATTAAATTCATTGAATTTTATAAACTAGATTTAAAATAATCCCACATATATAATGGAAACCCCAATTTTTAAAGAATGGATTTTAGAAGCTTAAGATGTATTTATATCCTATTTCAATGTGAAATTGATTACAATGACATAAATTGTTTTTTATGTATTATTGGATTAATTATACTTAAAAACATAATTATATAATTTAAATATATAAGTGATTTGATGAACAAATATTTTTCAATTACAATTCAATATTTTCACTATTCAAAAAAATGATTCATTTATGAAAAATAGTAAAAACTAACCCTACTCAAATTTTGTTAATTCAATTTCAATGATGAAATTAATTTTTTCAAGTAAAATTATAATATTTTCAAAATTTAGATTTAAAATATGTACACTAGTAAAAGGTGAAAAATTGTCTATTTGAAAAATATATATTTTTATGCTTAAACTATATTTATTATTATCTTAAGACTATCAAATACATTTAATGAATTTAAAAACATTTTACTTAATATAAAAAATATATATTTATTTAATATATCTCACTAATGTAGATTAACTTAATTTATCATCACCAAAACCCATTGTGGGTATTAAAATAGTTTCTTATAAAAATAATTCATTTATGTTCAATTGGATTTTATTTTAATTTCCAATTATTTGGAAATCAGTGAATTAATTTTACAAACACGTGTAAACAATATTTTTATAATATATTTAATATCATTCATTCCTTCTATTCCAAATTCTAGGTGAAAACTATCATTATAAATAATTAAATTTTAATAGTTTTTTAAACTCAATGTTCCGTGAAACATAAGTTATCGAAAAAATTTATTGGTTTTTAGAAGATAAATACAATAAAAAATGAGGGTGTCACAGTAGGTTGTAAATAAATGAAAAATATTTTCTTGATATTGTGTAATAAATATGAATATATTATGATTATGTGATGGGAGGGTTAATTATATCCATCAAATGCACTGGTTAACAATTAATTTTTTATATCCTCAAAGGGTACATGGGCATTTATCCCAAGTCCAAAAGTGGATATGCATGTGGTCGGGAAAATCCTGAAGTAGGCACATGGGATCTTATCCCAATCAAAAAAATTTAAAAATGTATTTTTTGGTAGCCCTCACATATGACATCTACGATTATGACAATGCCACACTTTTTTTGTCTTATATATGACATGTTTATAGGATTTTGATGATATTTCATGGATCATGACATTTAAATTTTCTATGACTCATGCCATCAGAAATTGGAAAACCATATTCCATGATAACGATCTATTTTTTTTTATAATGTTAATATTATTTTCCCATATCCATATACTCATGTCATTATTACATATCATCATTAACTAATATCTTCTATGTTTTACCTTATTGAGAATTTATGCCCAACCTTTTCTTTCATTCCTTATCCATAGTTATGAATAATGGTTTTTGGTTGAGTATATCTAAGAAGTGTACAATATGATAAGAACATGGTTAGAATACTTGAATAAAATACAGAAAAAAATTTCTACGTATCTAGTCTCCAAATAAACTAAACCTTCGATATCATAGGGTGTTTATTTTTTAGGATATGTATTTAATTTTCATCAAATGTGATGTAATTTTTATATATATAATGTTTTTGTCACCCCACTGATGGTTTTCCATAAAATTTCATTTATTATATTCAATATATTATAAACTGATTGGATATCTCTTTTATATTTATTATATGGAGAAACAATTACCAGGAGTGTTTCTTAATGCCTAAGAATTTGTTGTCTTCGCATGGATTTGGGAGAACCCTTCAGACGGAGTGATGAACTAGGCCAGGTGAACTATCATGTCAGCCAATATCAGTTTGTTCAATTCCATATTTATATCTCCAAATTATAGATATTTTTTGATTATATTGAAACAATTTATTGATATTAGAGAAGTTGTATTAGGTTCATTTAACAAACATATTCATCTTAATTTTCCTATTTTAAATTTCCAACAAATACTTTAATGTTCATTTAATCATGTTATCAAATTTATGGAAAAATGATGAACAATACCCTATATTATATTTTTAACCCTTACAAGATATATACAATATTATAGACATTATAATTAATTGGGAAGAAACTAATTAATTTTTTTTATATTTCAAGGATATTCAGGATTGTTTTTTTACAATATATTTTATATCTTGGAAATAAGATCATTTCCAACATTCTGGTATACACAATTTCCGATGATATTCATCTCTTCTACCTATGATGAAGATACAACTATTAGATTATCAAAATACATGAAATTTATAAGAATATACTCATATATTTTATAATAATTATAATTCCCTTTATTTCCATCAGTTTTTTCATTATACATTGTAGATTAATTTGGAAAATCGATAATTTTAGGATCATGTGTAGAAATTATTTCACTCACCACATATGTTCACCCTCTAATTAAAATTTCATATAGTTTGAATTTTTAATATATTTTACCACTCTTTATCTATCTTATCTCAATAATGACCCCTACATCAGAATCTACCAATTCTTTTCACATGAAATTTTACCAAAAATAGTACAAATAATGATAGTTTAAATGGGTGGTTTGGATATTACTGATAATAATTTGAAAATATTTTTTTGGTATCCTGGAATAATTCATGATCCTTTTGTAATTTTTTTTAATATTATTCCTCCAAAATATAGTTTTTATATGTGATAAATACTCTAAATAAAATCATTTTAAATATTTTCTCATGATGTAAAATAATTTTATTCATGTTGAAAAAGGATGTTTTTAAAACATCCATTCCTTCAATAAGAAAACTTATGGAGGAATATAGAAATAATTTTGGTGAGTTCCTATAGTAGTGTTCAATAATAGTGGAGGTGAATAAATTAATAATAATTATCAATGATTCTTAACAAAAAATCATTCATCATATGATAAGTTTGTTACAAGAAATTTATCACCAAAATTAATTATTTCACATTAAACCGATGTAAAGTTAGTCAAATTATCTCAATAATTTCATTTACACATTCATAAAAAATAGTGTACAATGAAGAGCATATTTTTCAATTCAAAATGTTTTTCTACTTTATATCCCTGTATGGTAACGTCCATTATCATATGATCCACAAGAATCACTAATTTGAATATAATGATTTGGAAATATTTTTGAAATTCAAGTTTGTAAAAATGTATGTCAATATGTATGATGTGATATGTTACTCAATCATGATAGATTATCAATGAATCCATAATAAGGATCTTATAATGATAATATGGATTTATAAATCTATTGTACACCTAGAATCACCACATCTTCATCACTTTAATCATTGAAACACAAAAACTCATCAACCAAAAACATTTTATTATCTAGGGAAAAAAATTATTATTCATTAATTAATATGTCAAAATTTATGTAGAAACTCATGATAATTAATAAAAAATAATATTCCAAGTTACACAATGATAACCCACTACAGTCTAAATTTTTTAAATCAAAACATTGATCTTCCCTGTGTGAAGATTCATCTTCAATAAACTATTTTAATTAATTTATGGAATTATTATCTTCTTTATCTTGGTCTGTCAGATTCTTACCTCATCTCTAATGTTATTCGATATAATTAAATATTCTATTTAAGGAAAACCTAACAAATTCTCACTTTTATTAATAATATAATATCATATATGAAATCTGATAACTAACTCTAGCTTTTAGCTTCTCTTTCTATTATTTGAGTAATTATATCAATATATCCCTATTAGTGACCCATGATTTGATATAATGAATTAAAGAATATTTTTTAATTAGCCTATGATCAATGGTCAAATCCAGATAAAAATATCTATAATATATATTTTTAATTAAATAATGATTTGTAGAGGTGAAACACTGAAGTAATGTTGAATCAACAACTGAACCATTTTGAAACTACTCTGAAATATGACAAATTCTGAGGAAAAAATGGTTTAATACTCTATAATTTTTTATTCCAGGATAGGAAATGTTAACCATATCTACATGGTTTTAAGATCCATGACTACCAGACTATATAACTGTGACTATAATGGTTGAACCATGATATAGCACCTTGCCCATATTTTGTGCCGTCTAAAAATCATGGGCACCACATATTTTTTGACACCTTATAGTCAAGGTATGATTTTTTTAGAATTAAAAAAATAGGAAATATTCATAAAGCATATTATAATTATTTCCCAAATTTTAATTATTTTTAAAATACTATTACTAGTCCTAATAAACTATTACATAATACAACTTCATTATTAAAAATAGATATTTTAAAGGAATATATATTTTATAAAATCCCTACAAAATCAATGAAAAATCAGAAAAACCATTTAAAATTATCACTCACCCATTTAACAAAAAAAATTACACTTCATTGTTTGAGTATAAAACAAAATGTTTATTTATACCTTCTCCCAAAAAAAACTCAATACATCATACTCTAACTAAAAACATCTCCCACGATTTTGAATGACATTCACGTTATCCAAAATATTTAAATTCATATGACTTTTAATGTTTTTCATTTTTTGAAAATAAAACAAAACAAAAAAATATCAATCGAATTGAATTTATCTCATACACAACCTAAAATATCCATTATTCATATCAATCACCTTTTAGGGAACCTTGAAGTGTGAACAGTTATAACTCATACTTCAGAATGTCAAGGTTCAACACCAACCACTAATATTAATTTATAAAATAATTCCTTGAAAAATATTTTTTTACAAATATTCAAATTACATCATTTTAGGAACATAATACAACTAAATAAATTCCTCAATATTCTTATCCATAATAAAATTATAATTCAAATAAATAATATTTGATAAATAATATTGAAATATATTTATTATATGATTTTTCACACATTGATTATCCCATCCCATCAATAAGGGTATAAAACAATAGATAACTCCTTGATATATTTATTCCATGTAACATTGGTTTCTCCCAAAAAATATGCCCCCAGATGTGGACATTCGATCAAAAATAATACCAACCCAATCTACATTAATATAGCTAGGAATATTGATATCTCAAATTAGTCCTTAATTTTTGGGTAAATTATTTTTAAATACCTTATTCATTTCCATAAATTATTTTATGATATATATATAATAAAACAATATATAACTCCTTGATTTCATTTCTATAAATGATTTTTCTCAACTCTTCCATAATATAATTATAGTGATTTAAATAATATGTCATTCTTAAAAAAATATCTAGAATCTTTTTGACCTATACAAAACCTTTTTCAATTTTAAAACACATCTTCAAACATTTCCAAGAACTAATGCTTCATGTTTAAAAATGAATTACCCCTATTTATGTTTACCATTGTTAAAATACAATTTATCATCCATTTGTATAATATAGCTTCTCCTATATGTTGGGATAGTAATAAAATTACTTATTAATTTGAGTATAAAATCTATATAAATTATCTTCCAAAATTCAGTGAATTTAAACTAAGAATATCATTTACACTTGATCCTTTAATTTTTCCTCACCACTTAACCATTTTCATTAACCTTTTTACAGAACATAATCTTTATTCATGTAATATTATTTGTTTTGGGTTTTTGATATATCTAAAAAGTGATTTTATTCATGATAAATTATAATTAGTTATTCATATAATGAATCCACTATTAATGCATCAATTCATCCACTACTCTCCTTAGGTTTATTATGTTAATCAATGACGGATGTGATGTTATCATTAATGATCATTATGTTTTAACTGATTATCAATGATTACTGATGTTTTATGCATTGAAAATTTATTCCTAAACCTTGAATAATAATTATTAATTCATTTTTTATCACTAGATATGTTTGAGTTATCATTTTCTTAAATCCTTAAAATTATTTCTTCCATACATCATTTTTTTCGTGTTTTCCATTCGATTCTCCACATACTCTATCTAAATCATTATGTTTCACCTTTTTTCATATCTATTAAATGAAATTATAAACACTTTTAAATCATTTCTATTATTAATTTTTTTATATTCCTTATTGTAATATCAATATTCTCTTTTTTATTAGATATCTAATTATAATCCCATAAAAACCTATTTACCGAAACAAATATAGATTTAAAACATTAAAATTGATTAAAAAAGTGTTTTTCAAACACCCAGAGAAACTTTAAGTATGTGGAATTTTTTTAATTCATTTAATAATGAAATATATCAATGTATAGGTAATATAGACAATAGTTTTGATTGTGTACCATTTACCCAATCACTTTCATCTAATGGAAAAGAAATGTATCATATTATACCAATATTGTTGGAGGTATCTCAATCAAACATTTATTCTTACTCTCCCCATAACAAATTTAATTGTGGAATATGACATATTATATTTATGATGAATCCCATAAATCAAAAAAATACTCGACAAACTTTTCACTTATTTATCGTGGACTATTATTTTAATGGAATCTATAAAAGGAATTACTATATTAGTTTTTTTGTCACTTCAATAAGACTATTGAAACATTTTATTGATTCATAATTGTTCTTTAAAAAAATTACTATTGTGATCAATTTAAAAAATTTATTTAATTAAAAAATATTTATTATATTATATTTAATTATTCCACAATAATCTATAAATGTCTAAATATATTTTTTCCAAAGGATGAGCTATTTTGATCCATAAAATTTCATGTGAATAATTCTTAATCTTCACCTTTTTACAAGTAATATATACCCATTTAATATCACAATTAACAAAAAAAACATCCTGAAAAGTATCAAATTAACATAATTTTTTATTTATATTTTAACCAGTGTTGATAAGATATTTATAACACTACTTCTTATCATCTCCTATTCTCATGTAATAAGAATTTCCATATTTCTCAACTTGATATAAGATTCCTCTAGTTCATTATACGAGTTTAAAAATAAAAACATCATTCTGTATATTAACTTTACATCCATAATTCCAAATGAAAAAATTGATTAATTTATCATGTAGTTTAGAAACACTTATGACTTGTTGATTCAGATTACACATAAAGGGGGTACTCTTCAACATCATAATATTATCTGTAATTTTTTTTCATATAAAACCATTTATTTTTAGTGACCCATTATTTAAAATAATTTATTTATCCTTCTAGACACATATAAGTGACTTTTTAATACTAATATCAACTTTAATATGTGATAAAAACCCAATATATAATATCAATGGGATATTCACTTTGATACTCTTTCAATGAAACATCCACCATGGGAGTTTTTTTCCTTTTCATTTGTTCTATTTTTAATAAATATTTGAGAATTTTTTATAATAAAATTCACAAGAAAATGGTTATAACATATTTAACCATGTATCTCAGATAATCCCATATTCCACAATATTCATTAAAAAAATGAAACAAATTATACATTTGAACTACTGAATACTCAATATAATTATAAAATTTTCTTCATTGAGTGGTTTATCTATAACTAAATTGTTTCCTTATATAAAATATAAATTTTTTAGATATAATCTATTGAGCCAATAATTCCTTTAAAAATTCATTTATCCTTTATAATTATAATATAACCCCAAAAAAGAGAAAACATTTGAAAAAGTATCTTTATTTTAAATCATAAAATAATTCCTTTCATTCAACAATCTAACAACTAATTTAGATTAATGTTTTAAATAAAATTCATGTAATGTTACACACTTATTATAGTTTATTTTGTGATTGAATCCTATATTTTCAACCTTTTAGTTTATAAAACTTTTTATCTTCAATTCAGAGTCTTTATAATTTTTAGAATATTGAAATTCGTTATCAGATGCTAGTTTCTTCTTATTTGTTCTAATTAATTTTCATAAATCCTTTTCCATATAAACTATATTATTTTATGAATAAATATAACGATATTTTTTGTCATTCAGGTGACCATTTAATTTATAATATTGTTCACCACCCTTCTAACTACTCTTCAATATTTATCCAACTATATTAAATAACAATTTTCTTCCAAATGTAATTTACATTTATTGATTTTTAATCTCCAAAAAATGTTGACAATAATATAAATTTATTTTTATTTTACACAAATAGTATTTCTATTTTAATAATTAAAATAGATTTGTTCAATAAGTGATACACAAAAGCTTTTAACTTCTTCGGAAACCTATAACTCACTTTACCCTCTTTATTTCTCATCCATATTTGGAACATTAGGTTAATTTTAAAAAAATTTATAATCCTTATACAGAATAGATATTGTCATTATAGATTCCTCCAATTCTTGATTTTTGTGAAAAATTTCATGATTATTTATTATTAAACTCCTTCACAACATAGTTATTGTTAATTAAATTTTGTGATCAATAATTTTTTACCATGATCACTAGTTGATTAATCTTGTTCATTTTCACTATCGTCACAGTATTCTTCCTCAATATTTAAAAGATAACTATTTTATTAAATTATAATAGATTATTTATTTTCTATTAAATTCATTAATATTATTGATGAAATTGAAATCCTTATTTATATAATACATCTTTCATGTCCCATATTGACCTTCACTCTTACCTTCCTTCAATATGATAAAATTTGTAGTTAAATTTACATTTACTCCATAGTAAGAACATGTAATTGGATTGATATTAACATTAAAAACATTTCATTGATATCTCAATAAATATATAAATATCCCACATCTTTCATGACAACATTATAATAGTATGAAATATATATTTATTTGAATGAAATTTACTTTTTACATTTACCTTTACATTTAAAATAATCATCATTCAACATTTCATAATACAGTAGCCCACTATACAAGTCGTCATTTGGAAATGAATCCAGATTATGATCCTCAAGGGATGAAACCTTTTCCTGAAACCTATTAAAAATGGTATTTGGAAACTTATTAAATATATTTTAATACTCTAGATTATATCTAATATCATTGATGGAGGTCATGATAAAATTGAATCTGACAAAGAAATAATCCATTTATTCTACTATAAGAATATGTATGTATTCAAATTGTCTAATATATATTTTATCCCCTCTAAAATTAGCTTAAAAAATATTTCATACTTTCTCCCAAAATTCTTTAACTATCAGGGTACCTATAACCATTGTAAATTTATTCTCTAAATGAAATTCTATGATATACTTCCTGGAATATGATGGGTTTTAAGGTGTCTATTTAATTGACATGGAAGTGGATGAGTCTTATGGAATACCTGATATATCATTAACTGAATAAATATAAATATATATGAAAAATATATAGAATATATGTACTATTTATTAATAAAAATTTTACTCTTCAATACAAATAATATAGGGATCACTAATGTTACATCCAAAAGAAACATTCCTCTAAATCTTATACATAATCTAATAGATCCTTGATCATATTGATAAGGTTACTAATAACTGAAGGGTTTCCAATACTTTCTCAATGGAGAAAAATAATGTTCCAAGATGAATAGATTTAATCCATTTCCTTAAATTATGAAATTACAATAACTAATATAAAGATGACATCCCTTTTATCATTACACTTAATTGAGTGAGCATTGTTTATTTTATTGGGATTCATCCTATGGAACCCATACATTATATCCTATTTATATTTCATTCATTGATCTGTTAAATGAGATCCTACACCATAAATGAATAATTTTGTGAGTCATAACTAATGTAAACCACATGGGAAAATATGGTACGCTACCATGGGATAACAAAACATAAAACCCATATGGTAAGACCAATTGAATGCTATGATATTTTCTAATAATAGACATGTCATAACCTTTATGATATTAAAATATAATAAGTTATGATTTTTGTGTCATGCATATTGTATATTATGAAACATGATATATCATAGGATACCATATCATTTATTTTAATCCATACCAATTAATCAGTCTCATTCACTAAATTCCCAAAATAACATTACAGAAAACATTATTAGTCTTGGTGAATCCATCCAAAAACTATTTTGGAATAAATTTATCAATATATCATTATTTTCAAATAAATAAAATTTTCAAGACATAATATTTAACCAATGTTATAATGGTTTTTTCATTTGTAAATTATTAGATTTGAAAAAAAATCTCAGGATTTCATAATTGTAATTAAAGAGTGATATATAGGAAAGAATCACTATTACTCAAGTTACTAATGGGTTAGGTGTGATCTCAATCAAAAACACTCATATATCCATATAAACAAGTCCACCATAAGATATGCCATACAAATAATATGTAAACCTATATAATCCCTTTATCCATAGTAATTAGTAATTACTATACAGTGAACATTTAAACTATGTATAGGTCATCACATTCATTCATGTTTCTGAAACGACTAGAGATATTTAATAAATTCCATTTATAGAAATTGTTTGTTATATAATTTTATTATCATCAATACTATATCACATTAATTATGAAGTGAGCATAATTTGAAATGTGACCATTTGAGTTTTTACCACTATATGACCATTGGTCAATTTTGACC
Source organism: Viscum album (assembly GCA_963277665.1). Lineage (NCBI taxonomy): Eukaryota > Viridiplantae > Streptophyta > Magnoliopsida > Santalales > Viscaceae > Viscum > Viscum album. The sequence goes on from OY728120.1 coordinate 577,643,304, forward strand.
ATAGGTCAATTACGAACTCTGGTCAAGATGACCCTTAGAGAAATATACTATGATACAATATTAAACATTATAATTGGAGTTTTAAATAGTAATAATAATGGATAATTAATGCAGAAATGAGATAAGATGCTATCAAAAAGTAGAGTTCTGTCATATGAAGCCCATTTGTTAGAGATTTGGAGGTGGTTAGGGTCAATTGGATTCCCTCTTGACTAATCCCAAGCTAAGCTTCAACATGATAATCTTGAACAGAATTGGTTTTAAGAGAAGTTCAAGTTAGTTGAAATTTCAACCCAAGCGATATTATCCAAGATGTCCCAAAAATATATCAACGTTTCACACATTACCCTTAGGTCTATTGAATATTTTATAAGGGGTAATGTTTTAAGGACCTAGTTATATAATGGGTAATAATTTTTAATAATTATTTTAATCCATCAATTCTGTTTTGAGAATAGTTTTTCATAAAAATATGAGGAATTTGATAAAATGGTTTCTCTGACAGAAATTGTAGGTTCCAAAAATGAAATAATTATTATAAGTAAATAAGATATTATGAATAATTTTTATTTAAATAAATTAGTTTGACTAAAACACTATTATATATGTTTAAATAACAAATTTTGTTTTCCATTTGTTAGATATTTTTCTATGAATTTTACTATACATTTTCTATACGCTATTATTTTTAATAAATAAGGATTTTTTTATTTATAATTTAAATTTATCGTACATATATAATTATAATTTTAATCAAACATCATTTTTGAAATTTGTACGTCGAAGTCAATTTCGTATAAATTTATTATAATTTTCTAAAATATTTTGGTTTTGAGTGAATAGTAAAAATATAGTTTTGAGATTATGTATGTTTAATGAAATTATTATGATGTATTAAGCAATATAAAAATATGGTCAAATATTGGGGAGTAAAATATCATAATAAGTGTCCCAAATTTCTAATACCATGGGAAAGCCCATAGTTTTCATTTAACAATGTTGACGCTCCATTCCATCACAGAGTCTAACAAATGAAAAGGGGGAATACCTTAAGCACAAAATGATTCATCATTAGAAGAAAATAAAAAATTGACAAAGGAATGAACAAGGATATCTTTAAGCATGGGTCGCACCAGTTTCAGTATGGTCACGCAAGTATACTTGTGCGCCACATATGGGTCACGCAGGTGACTTGCGCGCCCTATTGTATTTTCTCCCAAGGTCCTCAATGGCCTATAAATACCCCTTGTGGGTCCCCCATTTCGAGGAAGAAAAATCCAAAAGTCAGATTTAATCTCTCGGTGCACTAATCTTTTCTTGATGTATTCCGAACACTTTTAAGGTAATTTATTACCTAGAATGGAAGATATGAAGAGGGGGAATATGTCCTAAGTGTTGAAATTAATCAATACTTTCACGCCTAAGTGTCCAACCCATAAGGGAAATGGCCACACATGCGTGCTGCCTTATCCCTTCAACAAAACATTCACGCCACCCATATGGAATCCATTATAGATAATACTAAGGGCTTGAGCCAAGTCTCTCCCATGTATTACCCTATGGGTTAACCGTTTCCCAAGTACACATGTGTCGCGCATGTATAATTGTGTGACCAAGACTTGCACGCCCAAATAGGACTTGCGCGCCTGCCTATTTTTGGGTGCCCCTCAGGCATATTTAACTATTTTCTTCAAATGCAACTCTCATATTCATGATTTAGCCTTGAAAACCCTCTTCAAATCTATTTTTTGGCATGGTTCCTTTTTCTCTTCCTTATCTGAAAGGAATTCTGTGCAACATTTCTCAAAACCTCATGATTTACATAAATTTATATCACTAAGGATAGAGATTTCCTTCATTCAACCTCATCATTTAAGATGATTGATCCCTAATATGGGCATCCTCTTTAGGATTAAGCCCCAAGATCACAAATTTGGGCATCCTCCTTCGGAGTAGGCCCCAAGTTCCTTAATCTGGACATCCTCCTTTGGAGTAAGACACAAGTTCACAAATCTAGGCACCCCCCTTAGGAGTAAGCCCCATGTTCACAAATCTGGGTATCCTCCTTAGTAGTAAGCCCCACGATCCCTAATCTGGGAATCCTCCTTAAAAGTAAGCCCCAATTTCCCTAATCTGGGCATCCTCCTTAGGAGTAATCCCCATGTTCCCTAATCTGGGCATCCTCCTTAGGATCAAGCCGCAAGTTCCATAATCTGGGCATCCTACTTAGGAGTAATCCCCAGGTTCCCTAATCTGGGCATCCTCTTTTTGAGTAATCCCCAATCATAATTTATCTTAACCCGTGTATCCTTTTCATGAGTATTCCCTAGATCATAAATTTTTCTTAAGCTATGCCTCTTTTTTAAGTGTAATCCCCAGATCTTAAATTTCTCTTAACCTAAGATTCCTTTTCAAGAGTAAAGCCATATCTTAAATTTCTCTTATCATGGGCCTCATTTTCAGGAGTAATCCCCATTCTTCATCTCTTTTGACTTGGGATTCATTCTTAGGAATTAAAAACCAATCATTAGTCCCTCTCTACTTTGGGCATACTCCTCAAGAGTAAGCCCTAAATGGGGTATTTAAATCTCCATAAAGAACATATACCTTTATGGACCTTGTTCTTGGGATTCATTCCTAAACTAAGTCCTAATCTTCATTTCCATGGTCAATCATGCATACATAATCCCCACATCATTTATTATGATTGCATCTTTCATGGCACAATCATCAAGTTTTACTGATACCTCTTGTTTCTCACACGGAGCATGACTCACATGAACTTAGAATGTAAAAGTAATTATGAAATCTCTCTTTTAGCCTTTAATCATGCATATACCTAATACTTCGTCACTCGAACTACATGGGTTCTGATTCTATTCCTTATAAGGATACGTAGGTAGCACATCTTTGGGTACGATCCCAACTATAAAATAATCTATGTCCTTCTGAACGACAATAAACTTCAAGTGCCCCACTAAGTGGCTTTAAAACCAGTATGGTTATCATATTGGCCAAGAGATTTCTATATAATGTGTTGAAGGATACCATTGACTAAGAATATCTAAAAAATATAGATGATTCTCTATCGATGAAGAACCTAAAATAAATATATAAAAATCTCTAAATTTTATACATATCAATCATTGATTGTCATATCTAAAGGAAAGTTCATTTTCATAGTTGGTAAATTAATAAGGATTCATGAACATAACTCAAATCTATAAGAGAGTCCAAGAGTAGAAAATAATTCCCCCCAAAAAAGTTTGATGAGTCCGACCTCCCATCCTCTAGACCAATGCAAATTCTTAAGCCTCATCAGTCCACAAATAATGAGAACCTACCTTTGGAAAGTAGGTCCAAATGGATATAGAATCATTGGATGTTTCCGGTTATACAAATAAACCCGTTAGAAACTGATTGGAATGTTTTAACCATAAACAAACAAGGTCATCCACATTTCCTGAAGAAAAAAAATGGTGAACCCAACATGAATCCTTAACCAAGTTAAATGAGGGTTTCCTTATTCTTTAGGCCCCTATTTAATTTAATGTGAGGGCCAAAAATAAAATCAATAACATATGTGCTCATCAAAAAGATGTTGTGCCCGAACATATCTTGATTATGTCTATTATATCAAACAGGCACACTTTTCCGAGATCTCTCTGTGTTACAGAAATTGCTTCTCTAAAGTTCACACCTATGAATGCCTCTGCTGCTACTCCTGCTGGATCCTCATCTGCTCTGAGGAAGACATCACCTACTCAGCATCTTCAACGCTGGGACTCAAATTCATTGGTTAAGTAATACCATCAACATGGTACCATTCCGACCCTGGAGGCCGCTCGACAAGCCCTCCAAGTCAATAATTAACCCTGGTTGTCCAGACAGTAATGACCACCGATCAAGAAGCAGGTGGTGCCAACCACCGTATCCAACCGTTTTGGGTCATTATCCCCGGAACGCAATCACCATTCCCTCCCATATTATGGGGAGATGAATGATAATGTCACTCAAGGTCTTAATTCAAGGAGACATGAGTCATTCCCAAGGGCTCCCATCAACAATCGCCACCAGACTCATGCGGTAGTGCGCCCTCAACAGGATGATGGTATTGCCTTTAGGGGTTCGGCTCATGTTCCTCAGACCCGAGAATGCATGAAGAACAGTCAGAGGCGAAATATGGTCAACATGGAGCAGTTTCTTACTTATTCCCCATCCAGAGAAGTCCATCAAGCCAATTTGATGGCAAAAAATAAGCGGGCATATACACCCATACATCCTGATTTTACTGCCCAGCAGACTCGTCTGGCAGTAACACGCTAATCCCGCCAGGTAATTCTGGAAGAGTATTATAGGCAGGCATATACACCTGTTTATAACTCATCATCTAGTTAGCATGCTCTTCTGACTACACACAAAGAAGTTCACCAATATAATATGGTGGCAACTGATAAGCCGGGACATACACATGTTTACAATCAATAATTCTGTCAGCAGTCTTGTCTTCCAGTATTGAAGGAAATTCATCAACCATACTTGATGAATAATACACAGCAGGCACATATACCTACCAATGTTCATCACGCCTACTGACAGTCTCATTTGGCAGCACCTGGAGAAGTCAGTCTGAAAGCCCTCACGACAAATTTGGAGCAGACTCAACTCTCTGCGCCCACACATGAGTACTATCAGAATTCAATGACACGAAAAGGAGGAAAGAATCAGAAATACACACCTACTACAAGAATAGAATGGATGTATATTCAAATTCTGGCAACTGAAGTCACCAAGCACATTCTGAAAATGGTGAAAGAGTAGAAGAAAATCCCTTATCATATTCTGGATGCCAGTCAGAATATTGTAACAACTTCAGTAGAATCACAGGGAAATAAAAACAAATCTATCCCTACCAGTGGAGTGAATCATCAACATATCACTCCGGGATAGATACACGTCATTGTTCCAGTCCAAGAGTGATGTGGGGCATACTCACCCATGTCATACGGACAATCAATTCAGGCACATACTCCCGATTTTAATGGAGATAATCAGCCTAACCTGACAATTTCTCCTGAGCATGCACATACACCTGTCCATAAGAACCACTTTTTTCATCAAGTGGTTCCAAAAATGAATAATAAGGAATCTATTAAGAAGAACCATTCAACACAGTAATAAAATCAAGAGCCGATCAGTAATAAGGCCATGCTCGATGCTTGAGTTCTTGAAGCCCTCAGATTATTATCTGTTGCAACTCAAGATTCTACATTCTCATTTCCCAATAGTGGGAACAGTAATTCCAAAGTTCTTCATTAGACACTTCCTCATGAAGGATTTCTTCATGACAGTTCGGTCGATCTCGAAGTATCATCTTCAGAAGAGAGCCACGAGAACCCTCTGTGTGGCCATAAGATCAAGGAGCAAAAGGTTTCATTTTTTACAGTAACCCACCATGGTAGTACTCCCCGTGATGATGAATTTAGTTGTGAAATCCCTCTCCATAGTAGTCATTAAAATTTCTTTGAAAATTATTCAAAGGAAAATGCAGTAATGAGAAATCCCTCTTAGCTTGAGGCACTTGAAAATATGAATCCATTCATGTCTGATGCATTAACACTAGCAGGTGAAATAATTTCTCAATCAGAAGATAGCTTGGGGTGTAAGTCATTATCTGAACCACCCCTGAGTCATTCAACTTCTAGTATGATAAATGAATTCTCTACCAATCCTATTGAATCTGATGAAGGAATACAGAATCACCAGCTTTGGTCTAATCAGTTAGAAGAATCTTCATCGAATTATATATAGGGAGTGCGAAATATTAGAAAACAACTATCGAATGGTGAAGTACCAGTCATGTTTTGGCCTTTGGCTGACTCTCATTATGATATTTGAGAAATGTTGATGGAAAATTTTATTCATGACATTCATCTCAACATATGGAAAACTCATTGTCACATGAAAACGAAAATATTATCTTATGATGAATATGAAAATCATGTCAAGATAATAGAAGTGTTACAATGCCAAATTGATTTGGCATCTCCCTCAGTTTCCCGATATCCAAAGGTTGAAAAGCAGTAGAGATCCCTTCAGCGTTCATTCCTTGGCGCACTAAAAATATTGCGCCAGTTAATTACCAATGCCCCATCGGGTATTCATACCAGGGGATGGGGTGTTCATTGAGCATTGCATTTCATTGTACTCTCTAGTCAATAAATCCCACCAAAAATTGTCTCATGCAATGTTATTGTACATGGCTGGCCACAACCAATTGGTTTTGTTTGTAATCAAGGGCTTGCTCGGAAACATGCCACAACTAGTTCTTCCCAAAGTCAGGCATACAGAGAACAAGTTTTCAAATTACTCTTCCATCAAGCAAATGAGAATATCGAACATGCTTCTTGATTAGAAAGTGTGCATCATTAGGTGACATAAGTGTCAGAAATCATCCAACGGTCATTTGAGCAAGGTGATTTGAGTGGATCTAGGTTGATGCATCCAGCCAATTTTCGGACTAATGTCCGCAAAATCAGAAGAGATTTTAAGAAAATGTCATATGTAGAAGCTCAAGAGCCACCTCATCTTGCCAGACTAAGGACTCTTTTATCCCAACCCTCAGAGTCAACAAATAGGATTCGGGGAGTTGAGTAGGAAAAACAGGAACAACCCCAGTCTACTGGACTAGGGAGTTTTTCAAATCCTCAATATCTTCCTCAGTAAAAGTCAGTCTTCTCTCGATTATGGTAGAAGCCACAAGAGGAACGTAGGGCCAAATTATCATGAGATTCCCTCCAAATTACATTTCATCATTGTTCCTGAGGGATCAACTCAACAAAAGGTAATGTCTCATCATGTACATGAGAGAAGATAATATCCTAGAAATGCTGATAGAAGGGATGCAATGCGTTATGCATCAATAAATTTCATTGATTTCATTGACACTGATCCCCTAGAACATGAGGCTCACTCATGGGAATCAGATGAAGAAGTTCTTGTTCAGGATACTGTATGAACTGAAATGAATGAGGACGGTTTGCATACCTAGAATCAAAGGCTTACCCCGGATTTAGGTATTCCTTTAAATAACCAACGTCCCCCTCTCTAAAAGGCATCCAACAAGTGTAATGGAAAAAAGTCAGGTTGCGTCCCACTCTACCTCTGGAGAAGGGTAATCACTCTCACTAGAAAAAAAGTTCGTACAACAAGATGAAGAAATGAAGGAGTTAAGGATATTGAATGCAGAACTACTTCTAGGTAGTATTCCTCCTAAGCATGCTGGAGTCAGTTTGTCAAGGGAATTTTTTCACAGCTACTGAGAAGGATCCAGAATATCCTCCTTTACTAGTACACCCTCACAGGTCTAATCCTATAGGTCATAGGCAACAACAATCAGTAGTGCTATAATTAGTTGCAGTAACAGTCACCAGACCTGTCCAAGCTCCAGTTATTGCACCTGCTCAGGTCCAAGCTCAACCAGATGTTTCTCAAAAGTTAATGACTACAATTGAGTAATTAATATCTCTATTGGAATCTATGGAGGAAAATCATGCAAAAATTCAACAAGAGAAGAGATCTTACCCTAAAGGGGGGGATGCAATTCCTCCCCCATCAAATTTTGCAAGTACCACATTCCCAATTTTTAATGTTTCGAGAGACCCATAACAAAACATAACAACTTTTGTTTGTCATTGTGATCCTATGATGGGAACTCCTCAACAATAAGAAGATGTTAAGCTCAGTTGTTTTGTACAGTCATTACAAGGGCCTGCCTTTGTCTGGTATACAAGCTCGTAATCCTAGTCAATTACTAGGTAGGAAGATCTTCGTCAACGATTCCTTTTTCAATTCAGCTCAATGTTTCCAAATATAATAGATTTTTTTTCATACAAATTTTATGTAAATGGAAAATAAAATAGTTTCGGATTTCATTTCTCGCTGGAAGGGAATAACGAATTCATTAAGCTTAGCACTCCCTCAAGAAGAATTATTTCCAATATTTGTGGAAAATTTGCGTGATAAATTATGTACACAGTTGATACCTATGAAAAAAACAGTAGGATTTTGAGACCTTAATTCGATCGCTCATAAGATCAAAGACTCTCTTACAGTGACTACGGATAGAAATCATGTAATTCCATCATCTCTAGGAAGAAGAATTGGTAAAGCATAGTCTTTTATAGTCACACTTAAACAAGAACATTGATAGAGAAAATATTTTCAATTAATTTATATTGAATATCATTGTTTATAATCCCAAAACAAGTGTTATTGGATGGGTAATTGTCATTTTTTTAGGTTTTAGTGTTATTTTGAACCCAAATGTGAAAAACGACTATTTCTGGATTTTTGACAGATTTTTACGTCAGGGGTATTTCGGTCATTTCTGGAAAAATAAAATTCCAAATTTTCTGATTCAAATTTATTTATAATCCTTATTTTATTTCCATAATTTTTGTCTTCTGGACCAGGAGCTGATTCGTCCATCTAAAGGGCCAAACAATTCATTTAAGTTGGGAATTTTTCCGGGCGGACAGCGTGGACCCACCCAACATAAAGGACATCAAACTCGGCCTACAATTATCTAAATGATGTGTTTCAACCTGGGATATGACGAGGACATATAGTGGCGACTCTAAAGGAAATTTGGGGAAGTTTGGAAGTCATTAACGAGTCCATTAAATGACATACATTTGGAGGAACCATCCTGGAAACTTCATCCAGAAACAGAAATCGAGAATGAAAAATTCATAACTCCTCCATCCGGTTTTCAAATGAGCTTAAATTTTGGGGAGAGACGGCCAAGATAATTGTGCACAACATTCATGAAGGGTGGAACGCGTGAAGAGGTCATTAATGGGGTCTAAAACGCTCAAACTTTCTGGGGTCCAATTCTGCCTATAAAAGGAGGAGAGCTCCTCCCCCTCAAGACATCTGATTCTCCATCCCATTCCTTCTGGGACACCAAGGAGAAGAACTTCTCAGCTTTTTCTTTTATTTCTTTTATTTTAAAATTTCTCTCCTCTCCCGCATTATCTCGCTTACCCCATCCATGGAGGGGTAATTTTATTTGAGTGATCGGAAAGAGGGGAGGTTGGACCTATGTGTTGTGCTTGAGTTTTTGTGATTGAAATGAATAAAATTTGTTCTTCTTTCTTCTTCTGGTTTCAATTCATAATTCAGTATTAAATTCCGAATGCGGTTGTGTTAAGGTTTTTATTCTGAACTTATAAATTGCTTTGGTCGATGATCACATCTCCCTCCTCCCAATTCTAATCTGTATACGGTGGAACATGATTAGGGTTGGGTGGTGATTGCTCGACGGTTGTCAAGCACGTGTGTAGGATTGTATGTTGAAATCTTGGTTTATTAGGGAACAACAATTCCAGGTCTGGGATTTCTCTAATTAATCAAGAGACCATATACAACCATAAACACATTGGATGGAGGATAGACCAATCTAAGGTTTTAGAAAGGAAAATTCTCATCACATTTATCTGACTAAGGGAGAGAGATGACTCGGTAGATGAATCTCTCTCCTACCAGTTTAAGGAAGAAGAAGAGATAAAATTTGGAAACCATGAAGGCACAAAACTAGGTCTAACCGAACCAAATCCAATCACCGTCATTATAATTTGTTAAAATCAATCAATTTCTGTTGTTTGTTTCTCTCATAGTCATTCAAATTTGTTAAAACCAATCCTTTTAAGAAAAACAACAAAAAGTGACAACCTTGTTTTGTGTGCACTCCTCTTCGGGGGACTACCTAGGATCAACTGCTATACTATACTTAGGTAAATAAAATATTGTTTTGCCACGCCCCACGACAGGCGTGCGTCAAACTTGGCACCGTTTTCGGGGAGGCAGTTCCTCAAAGCTTTTGTTTTTGTTTTTTTAAATCTCTTTTGAATGACCCGAAGTTCAAAAAGAAATTTATTAGAATTCGATCCAGAAATTGAGCGCACAATAACCAAATTGAAAAATCATAATCTTCCCAAAGAATTTGAAGAAATCAATCTCACCGATTCAAGTGATACCTTGAGTGAAGACTTTGAACCTTTAATAATGGCTGTAAATCCCATCCGAACCCTACGTGACATCTGTGCACCTCAATTTGTCAATCAAAATTATCAACTTTCAATTCCTGCTTTAGAAAATGATTTTGAATTACGAATTAACATGATCCAAGTGCTTCCTAAATTTCATGGTCTTGCAGGTGAAGACCCGAACCGACATATTCAAGAATTTACCTATGTCTGCTCCAGCTTCAAACCTCGAGCAGTCGCGGAAGAGCATGTGAAGTGGAGGGCTTTCCCCTTCTCACTAGAGGGAGCAGCAAAGGAATGGTTGTACAATCTACAACCGGGGGAGATCAGTGACTGGGAAGATCTAAGAAAATGCTTTCTACAAAGATTCTTCCCAACATCTTGGAGCACTGCAATAAAGAAGAAGATTTATGTCATCCATCAATCAACTGGAGAAACACTCTACGAATACTGGGAACGTTTCAAGAAGCTTTGTGCAAGTTGTCCACACCAAGAAATAGAAGAGGACCAATTCCTTGTGTGCTTCTACCAAGGATTTCTTGACAATGATAGGAATCTACTAGATGCCTCGTCGGGAGGAGCCCTCATTGATAAATCACCTACAGATATACAAATTCTGAATGAAAAGATTGCACAAAATTCATAGCAGTTTGGCACTCGAGGTACGATCACCAGAGGGATCCATGAGGTAAGAACATCTGATTTAGTAGATTTAATTAGGAATGAAATGGGTGAACTCACCAGGTTGGTGCGACAAATAGCTGTGAACCATGTGAAGGAACAACAAGGGCCGAATCAGGTATGTGGTTTATGCTCTTCTAATTCTCATTACACTGATCAATGTCCAGAAGTACAGGGGACAGAAAGTTGTTATACAGCCTATCAACAAAGGCAATACCAACCGCAAACCCAACCAGGGTATGGATTTCAACAGAACCAAGCCAGAGCACCTTTTCAGCAGCAATATCAGAACCCGGTAGCATTCCAAAAACCTTATCAGAAGCCCTTCCAACAACAACAAACTTCTCAACCACCACCTTTCCAGTGGAATAATTATGAGCAACCATCCACAAGTGCACCGACAAATGAAGACCAGCAACTGAAGACAAGAGTTGCAGGAATAGAAGATAAGATGGACAAGCTAGCTGATCAATTTGCAAGCATTATGGATGCTTTCACCAAGAACCAAGGTAAGCTTCCTGTAAAAACAATTCCCAATCCAAATGAGAATGTTAGTGCAATCACAACCCGAAGCGGGAAGGAGCTTAAACCACCAGAACAATATGAGGAGGATGAATCTAGGGAACCTGCTGAAGCTCATCCTTTCCAACCAAAAAAATGGAGTCAACAACAAAGTAGAAAGAACAAGGTTCAAGAAAGAAAGACAAGAAACACCATTGCAGAAACAACAAAGGGTGAAAAAGGATATTCCAGCACCATTCCCATCAGCATTGTTTGAGTCAAAGAAGGGCGAAGAAGAACGACTTCAACGGGAAATTCAGGAAACATTTCGAAAAGTTGATATTAACATTCCACTACTGGATGCAATCAGGAAAATCCCTAAATATGCAAAATTTCTAAAGGATCTATGTACTAAAAGAAAGAGGCTAGATGGAAATGAAAGAATCAACTTAGGAAGAAGCGTCTCAGCATTGATCACACCACCGATACCGCAAAAATGTCAAGATCCAGGGACATTCTCTATTCCCTGCACTATCGGTTCATTAAATTTTACTGATGCACTATGTGATCTCAGAGCTTCGATAAATGTGATTCCTCACTCTGTGTTTTCATCTTTGCAGATCGGAGAACTAAAATCAACTCGGGTGGTGGTACAATTAGCAAACAGACCCACCGTTTTCCCAGCTGGAGTTGTTGAAGATGTACTTGTAGGAGTGAGAGGATTAATCTTTCCAGCAGACTTTTATGTCCTTACCATGGAGGAAGACCGAGCACCATCCCAATCTCCCATCATCTTAGGGAGACCATTCCTGAAAACAGCAAGAACAATCATCAACGTGCATGAAGGAACCCTCACCATGGAGCTCGGAGATAGTACGGTGCACTTCAATATTCTTGATACGATGAAACACCCGTCCAACAATCACTCACTTTATGAAATAGCCCATGATGAAGATATAGAACCAATTAAAGACTCAGGTATGCTTCATGACTTGTTATCTGGGGGAGAACACTCTTCATTTGAATTTTATAACTCCCATGAACCTGAAAATTCTGATATCATGTTGGAGGATGAGGTAAAATCTGATTTTTTCGATGATTTGTTAAGAGGAAGTAAGATTATTCCAGAGAATTCAACATTAGATGTAGGAAACATAAATGCAATATCATCCCTTGAACAACCCCCATGTTTAGAACTGAAGCCTTTGCCAGGTGACTTGAAGTATGCTTACCTAATGGAAGGGGAGAAATTGCCATACATCATTGCCAATAACATATCCCATTTACAAGAAAAAACATTGATTGACCTTCTCAAAAGGAATGTAAAAGCTGTAGGATGGCGTTTAGGTGATATTCCTGGAATCAACCCTAAGGTATGCTCTCACAGGATATTTTTAGAAAGTGAATCTCGGCCAGTTAGACAACCTAAAAAAAGACTCAATCCCACAATCATGGAGGTCGTTAAGAATGAGATTGAAAAATTGTTAGCAGTTGATATCATTTACCCAATATCTAATTCTCAATGGGTCAGCCCAATTCATGTAGTCCCCAAGAAAACTGGCCTGACCACTGTCACAAATGAAAGAAATGAACTGATCCCCATGAGAATACAAAACAGCTGGAGAGTGTGTATAGATTACAGGAAGCTAAATCAAGTTACCAGAAAAGATCACTTTCCTATTCCATTCATTGATCAGATGCTTGAAAGGTTAGCTGGAAATACTCATTACTGTTTTTTAGATGGATTCTCAGGATATTTTCAGGTACCAATTGCACCAGAAGACCAGGAGAAGACAACCTTCACCTGCCCTTTTGGAACATTCGCCTATAAAAGGATGCCTTTCGGGCTATGCAATGCCCCAGGTACATTTCAACGGTGTATGGTGAGTATTTTCTCGGACCACATTGAGGATTGCTTGGAGGTGTTTCTTGATGATTTCACAGTTTTTGGAAATTCATTTGATCATTTCTTGGGAAATTTGGAAAAAGTTTTGAAAACATGCATTGAAAAGAACCTTGTCTTAAATTTTGAAAAATGTCATTTCAGGGTTGAAAAAGGTATAGTGTTGGGGCACATAATTTCACAAAATGGGATTGAGGTTGATAAATCAAAAGTTGATGTAATAAATTCCTTACCATATCCAACTTGTGTCAAACATGTTAGATCCTTTTTAGGGCATGCAGGATTTTACAGAAGATTCATCAAGGATTTTAGTAAGATTTCTCTCCCTCTCTCAATATTACTTATAAAGGATGCTAACTTTAATTTTGATTGTGCATGTAGGGAATCATTTGATGAATTAAAGGAAAGGATGATAACACCACCAATAATGCAGCCACCCAATTGGGATTACCCTTTCGAGATACTTTGTGATGCATCCAACCAAGCAGTGGGAGCCGCTCTATCACAGAGAATTGACAGCAAACCTCAAGTCATATCCTACGCATCAAGGACCTTGGATGAAACGCAAATAAATTACACAACCACAGAGAAGGAGTTCCTTGTAGTCGTTTTTGCACTAGATAAATTCCGATCATATCTTCTGGGCACTAATGTTGTTGTTTTTTCTGATCATGCAGCTCTTAGGTACTTAATGAAAAAGGAGGATGCTAAACCACGGTTGGTGAGATGGATTCTACTATTACAAGAGTTCAACTTGGAAATCAAAGATAAGAAGGGGACTGAAAATCAAGTGGCTGATCATCTGAGTCGACTACCCCACACCGCTGAAACAGAAATACCAAAGCAGAACCCACTTAATGATGAGCTTCCTGGAGAACAACCCTACATCATCAACAGTGAAGTACCATGGTATGCCAACATTGTTAACTATTTGGTAACATCTCAGGTACCCTCTCATCTAAGCTCTCATCAACAACATAAGCTTAAATCTGAATCAAGATTTTACATTTGGGAAGATCCGTTTCTGTGGAAAATTTGTAATGATCAAATCTTAAGAAGATGCTTTCCAAGAAGTGAAATTGAATCGGTGTTTGAATTTTGTCATAAATTATCATGTGGAGGCCACTTTGGACCTCAGAGGACTGCCCGAAAAGTTTTAGAATCTGGACTCTACTGGCCCACCTTATTCAAGGATGCATATGTATTTTGTAAAAGATGTGAAAAATGCCAATTTTCTGGTAACATATCCAAACGACATGAAATTCCACAAAAACCAATAACCTTTTGTGAAATCTTTGAAGTTTGGGGCATAGATTTCATGGGACCATTCCCAATGTCATTTGGAAATTCATATATTCTTTTGGTTGTAGACTATGTTTCAAAATGGGTGGAAGCAAAAGCAACCAGAACTGATGATGGAAAAGTTGATTGTGATTTTTTTAGGGCTAACATTTTCTGTAGGTTTGGCGTGCCACAAGCAATCATCAGTGATCAGGGAACTCATTTCTGCAACAGGAAAATGGAAGCATTGCTGAAGAAGTATGGGGTACATCATAGAACATCTACCCCATACCATCCCCAAAAAAATGGCCAAGAAGAAGTCTCTAATAGAGAAATCAAAGCCATTCTAGAGAAGACTGTTAAACCCAACCGGAAGGACTGGAGCCAAAAGTTAGATGATACATTATGGGCATACAGGACGGCCTACAAAACACCGATAGGGATGAGTCCCTATATATTGATCTATGGAAAGAGTTGCCACATTCCTGTGGAGTTGGAGCATAGAGCCTACTGGGCGGTTAGAGAGATGAATCTGGACCTTGAGAAAGCTGGGAAAGAAAGAAGATTGCAGTTGTAAGAGTTAGAGGAAATTAGAAGGGAATCTTTTGAAAACTCAATGATCTATAAAGAGAGAACGAGGATGGCCCATGACAAGATAATTTAACCAAGAACCTTCAACCCTGGAGATCACGTGTTACTCTTCAAATCCAGACATAAGCTTATGCCAGGTAAACTTCATTCCAGATGGGAAGGCCCCTTTACTGTTATTCATGTATATCCCTTTGGTGCTGTGCAGATTCAAAAGGAAGGAGGAGGAAACCCATTCACTATAAATGGGCAGAGGGTGAAGAAGTTCCATGGGACCGTACCTCAAGAACCAGTGGAGGAGATCACACTCCTTCACCCTGAATACAAATTAACACCTACCAGGTTGCATCATTCCTTTACACTTGATTAAATGCAGTAACTCCAACTTTTTGAAACATACATTTACATGCATTGAGGACACTGCATAAATTAAGTGTGGGGGAGGAAATCTTGAAGTCCAGGAGATTTTTCAAAAAACAAAATTGTTTTGTTTTGTTTTGTCGAGCCAACGACATTAAACAAAGGCGCTACCCGGAGGAAACCCGCATTTTCCCCCATTTTCCACTTGTCTTCTTAGTCATTTACCAGCATGATTGAACGGGCCTGCAGTATCAATTGTTTTCATTTTTTTCAGGTCCATTAATGAAGAGGGTGTCGTGGGATTATACGTCGTGAAGAAAAGGATCCATTTGACAGGGGAGTATGAGTTTTAATTCTATATTATCCGACTTTATTCCCTACTTTTTTAGTCTTTTAAAAAATTAATCAAAAAAAGGCATGCCCACGCTTGAATTCATGTTTTACTTGACTTATCTAGGAGACATGGGTTTCTTAGGAATCTTGTGATGCCATGTTTTAGATTTCAATGTTAATGAGATTGAATAATTAAAATGGATAATTGGATGATTAAAGTGAAGCAAGGATATTGAAATAAGGACTCATGATTTGAGGGAATTAATTGATTCATGTAAATGAAATTTCCCTTCCATTGTTCATTATTTGAATTTCTGAAATTCATGTGAATTAATTTGTTATTATTAATCATGCCATGAGTGATTCCCCAATATCATATTCTCATTCCTGAGAGGATTTCTAGACCAAATATTTCCTATTTTATCTTGAGCATATTTCTTGAGTGATCTTGGGACGTGCCACCTGCTAGAACTTGTATTGAAACTTGTCAAAGCTATGACTGTACAAAACCACATTTAAAATGATTGAGGAATATCTTTGGCTAGCCACATTTTATCCTAAGACCCACCTTTACATTTATCCTTCGTAAGCCCTTAGATGCCATGAATTTCCTTATAGGTTTAAGCCACATTACAATCCAATTTTTCCTTACCTACCCGCACTTTTAGTATTTTTTCATGGTTATTTCAAGTTTGAGTGTGGGGGAAAGGCCTTTTGTGTGCGTTCCTTGGGATATGTATCATTTTTGGGTGGTGTAATGTGTGCGTCATCATTTTGGGCAATGTATTATTAGAAAATTGGGCATGATTCATCATTTCATTATGATTCTTTTATTTCATCCGGTTCTCCATAAAAAAAGAAAAAAAAGATCAAAATAAAGCTGTGCCTTTCTGGAGCTTTACAAAAAAAAAGAGAAAATAAAGCTGTGCCTTTCGGGAGCTTTACAAAAAAACAGGGAGAACTTGGATGATATCATTCTTTTTAATCATTTATTGACTCATGACCCATGTCATTGAAAGGGGAGTGGTGTTGTGATTCAAATTTCAAGGGGATTTGAGTGAGGTTCATCATGTGTTTTCACCTGATTAATCATGCATTGTACTTAAGAGTAAAACCTCCTACTTCTGGCCTTAAATTATTTCAATCATTTACCCACCAACCCTAAGCCACAGAGTCATTTGAACCTTTATTGCAAGTCCTCATGATTTTATGTGTGTTTTGTCTTTACAAAGTGGAGAAAGTAGTTACATTACAAGCCTATGGGTAAGGAGTATGTTCTCATGATATGAGCATAACTCCACTATTAATTGTATAATGATTGATGAGAGAAAAGATTCATAAGTGAGGTAGATCATGATTTGGCATGTTTAATAATAATAAATTGAGAAGTTTGAATGAATGATAGGAGAAGCTTCATTATTTTTCAAAGGGGAAAAGTAAAATGCATGAATTGATTGTTTCTTTGAAAAATGGGAAATTAAATTGTTATTTTTGTGGAACTGGAAAATTTTATTGGACATTGATAATCATTTGATTTTATTCCATTTGAAATTTAAATATTGGTGACATTGGTGTCCTTTGAATTCCATGTTGAGATTTTATGGTTGAGGACAAGCATAGTTTAAGTGTGGGGGAATTGATAGAGCAAATATTTTCAATTAATTTATATTGAATATCATTGTTTATAATCCCAAAACAAGTGTTATTGGATGGGTAATTGTCATGTTTTTAGGTTTTAGTGTTATTTTGAACCCAAATGTGAAAAACGACTATTTCTGGATTTTTGACAGATTTTTACGTCAGGGGTATTTCGGTCATTTATGGAAAAATAAAATTCCAAATTTTCTGATTAAAATTTTGTTATAATCCTTATTTCATTTCCATAATTTTTGTCTTCTGGACCAGGAGCTGATTCGGCCATCTAAAGGGTCTAACAATTCATTGAAGTTGGGAATTTTTCCGGGCGGACAGCGTGGACCCACCCAACATAAAGGACATCAAACTCGGCCTACAATTATATAAATTATGTGTTTCCACCTGGGATATGACGAGGACATATAGTGGCGACTCTACAGGAAATTTGGGGAAGTTTGGAAGTAATTAAGGAGTCCATTAAACGACATACATTTGGAGGAACCATCCTGAAAACATCATCCAGAAACAGAAATCGAGAATGAAAAATTCATAACTCCTCCATCCTGTTTTCCAATGAGCTAAAATTTTGGGGAGAGACGGCAAAGATAATTGTGCACAACATTCATGAAGGGTGGAAGGCCTGAAGAGGTCATTAATGGGGACGAAAACGCTCAATCCTTCGGGGGTACAATTCTGCCTATAATAGGAGGAGAGCCCCTCCCCCTCAAGACATCTGATTCTCCATCACATTCCTTCTGGGACACCAAGGAGAAGAACTTCTCAGATTTTTCTTTTATTTATTTTATTTTAAAATTTCTCTCCTCTCCCGCATTATCTCGCTTACCCCATCCATGGAGGGGTAATTTCATTTGAGTGATCGGAAAGAGGGGAGGCTGGACCTATGTGTTGTGCGTGAGTTTTTGTGATTGAAATGAATAAAATTTGTTCTTCTTTCTTCTTCTGGTTTCAATTCATAATTCAGTATTAAATTCCGAATGCGGTTGTGTTAAGGTTTTTATTCTGAACTTATAAATTGCTTTGGTCGATGATCACATATCCCTCCTCCCAATTCTAATCTGTATACGGTGGAACATGATTAGGGTTGGGTGGTGATTGCTCGACGGTTGTCAAGCACGTGTGTAGTATTGTATGTTGAAATCTTGGTTTATTAGGGAACAAAAATTCCAGGTTTGGGATTTTTATAATTAATCAAGAGACCATCTACAACCCTAAACACATTGGAAGGAGGATAGACCAATCTAAGGTTTTGGAAAGGAAAATTCTCATCACATTTATCTGACTAAGGGAGAGAGATGACTCGGTAGATGAATCTCTCTCTTACCAGTTTAAGGAAGAAGAAGAGATAAAATTTGGAAACCATGAAGGCATAAAACTAGGTCTAACCGAACCAAATCCGATCACCATCTTTATAATTTGTTAAAATCAATCAATTTCTGTTGTTTGTTTCTCTCATAGTCATTCAAATTTGTTAAAACAAATCCTTTTATGAAAACCAACAAAAAGTGACAACCTTGTTTTGTGTGCACTCCTATTTGGGAGACTACCTAGGATCAACTGCTATACTATACTTAGGTAAATAAAATATTGTTTTACCACGCCCCACGATAGGCGTGCGTCAAACATGTACCTGCTTCCACTTCAAGACCTTCATCTTATCGAAGGGCTCCACCTCCTGAGTGTCAACAATAGAGGATTTTTCATCAATATGGCCAATGAGATCAAAGATAGAAACATTTTGAGGAGTTAAAGAATAATGTTTATTCTTTCTGAAATGAACAGGTTCTAGGTTACTTCATTTCTGCTCTGGAAAATAATTTGGTTCAGTTGCGAAGGCTTAAAAGGGCGAACAAGGAAGGAGATGAAGACATTTCCAACTAATTTCCATTTCATCAGTTATTGGGGCATCCCATTCAAGAGTTTTTTGGATTCAAAGACCTCCTAAAAAAGATGGTGGATTCGAGAAAGGTAAAACTGAAAGGTTCTTCAGCACATGTAGCATGTGTTACTGCTACATATCTAGAAGAAGAAGGCGAGTGACATAAAGTCAAAAGAAAAAATGTGCAGAAATATGATGATTGGATGGTCAGAAAAATGATCAACTGAAATCATGCAATTTTATGAACGCAATTGAAGAAACCAACTGTGTCTTCTACTATGAATACCACAGAAAAACCCCCTTCATCAGAAGGAAAATCCTCAAAGAAGCGGAATAATTCGAAGAAAAAAGAGCAGTCAGAAGAATATGAGCTCATGTCAAAGCCCAAGGTGTCTTTGACTCTAGAAGATTTTTTGCCCTCTGCTTCAAAGCCATGGCCACTGCCCCACCAAACAACACAACCTAAATTGGCTAATCAGGCAGAATATTCATCAGACGAAGAGTTGATCTTTGGCTATGTTAACATGATTCACTTAATAGATCCTTATTCCAATCACAGTTCGATCTGGATGAGCCCGAGTTCCCTATATAAAACAGAGGAATTAGAGGGAGTTCTGGAGGTCTAGGATACAAAGGAATACATGGATATTCCATAATTTGCTATTTCAATCCTACTCCTTCTATAACTATATATATAGAAGAAACTCATGGAAGAACCCTTCAACGGTCTCAACAAGAACAAGAAAGTTCTTCCACACTTGGAAAATTTAGTCCTGGCACCATTATTTTGGAAGATTGATTGGAGGTTACACCTTCTTCCTCTCAGAAAATAAATGGACATAGTAGGTCTAATATTAAAAATTCCAGGAGTATTTCCAACTCCATCCCTGATACAAGATGTATCTACTTCCAAAGAATCAACTTCTAAGGCACCTGCGAAACCACATGTTCTTGTTGGGAAACGCAGACCTTTGGGCCAAATGTATGATGTCTTGAAACATTTGTCCCAAGTATCAGACACGTTATCAATTCTGGGTGCCTTGAATTTATCAGAGGATCTTCGGGAGGCACTAATTGAGGCTTTTCCAAGACCTCAGGAATTCAAAACTGAAATTGCTACAGCTGAAGCCTATAATGTAGAGAATGATCACACAGAATTCCATGCAGTGATATCTTTTTCAGATGAAGATGAAGATTATGTTGTGCATGGACATATTAGTCATTTGTATTTATCTATAAAGGTCAATGATATAGACATCTGATGAGTTTCCATTTATAATGGTTTAGGAGTCAACCTCATCCCTATCCATACACTTTGTCGATTAGGCCTCACTAAATGTGATTTAACTCCTTTTACTTTGATGTTTAAAGGATATGATAAAAATGAACAGGAACATCTGGGCGAGATTACACTCAGAACATAGTTTGGGGATCTTGTATCCAATTCAGATTTCATGGTTGTTCGTCATGACATAGCCTTCAACATTTTTCTTGGAAGTCCTTGGCTACATCAACATGTGTCTATACCTTCATCATACAATAAATGTATCAAATATTGTTTCAATGGTCAAATTGGGACATTGTATGGTGATAAAGCCCCACTCAAAACATTTGAATCTCAATACATTGAGGCAGAATTCTTGCACATGGAGGGAAAAGAGGTATCTACAAAAAAGGAGGTTACCAAAATTAATGCTCCATATGGTTTGGAAAAGATTACAGTAAACCCATTCATACATGTGAGTACTGATTATGTGTTCTCTATTAGTCAAATTGAAAGGTTAGACCCAAATCCAAATACTCTTATTAAAAATTCCATAATGTCAATTATAGTAATCAAGCTAGACAACATGGGAGAAATTGGTGATTCACCAAGCAATGATGAAATCTCAAATGGAGATGTCTTCATTTCATTCGCTGAAATACAGAAATTCTATACTTCATCAACCAGGCCAGAAGAAGTTATAGCAATGTCAGAGATGAATGATGTTGCCGATTCTCAATCCATCATCCAATCTTTATTACCAAAGGAAGACCCTTCATTATCAATAGGGTCAGAAATGGTAGCCTCTTCTTCAAGATGTTCAAATTTTAACATATCACTTTATCATGGAAATTTTTCTTCATCATCTACTATGAAAGTAGAAACAAAAGATGCAACACATATTGAAGAGGAATAGGAATATCTTAGAGATGCTCCTCCAGCATTTTAAGTGGGTATATCTACCACTGTGGATGAACTCAAAGAAAT
The DNA here is from genome assembly GCA_963277665.1 of Viscum album. Taxonomy (NCBI): domain Eukaryota; kingdom Viridiplantae; phylum Streptophyta; class Magnoliopsida; order Santalales; family Viscaceae; genus Viscum; species Viscum album. The sequence continues at coordinate 577,664,783 of OY728120.1, forward strand.
AAATTTGGGTACAAAACATCATCCACTCCCTTCTTTAATTAGTGCGACCATGAATCTTGAAGAGCAAGAAATGTATATTTCATTTTTAAAGAGAAATTGAGATATATTTTCTTGGAACTATATAGAAATTCCAGGGCTTAATCCTGATATTGCTACTCATCATTTGGGTTTTCCATAAGATCATCGAGGATTCAAACAATCTGCAAGAAGAACACACCCAACTTATGCTTCCAAAATTGAAGCTGAAGTGGATAATATTGTCAAAGATAACATCATCAGAGAAGTTAAATATCCCAAATGGCTGGCTAATATTGTCTCTATGATAAATAAGAATGGAAAAATTAGTGTTTTCATTGATTTTAGAGATCTTAACCGGCATTGTCCCAAGGATGATTTTCCAGTTTCGATCATAGAAATCTTAATTGATGAAAAAGATGGCTATGAAGTTCTTTCCTTCATGGATGGGTATTCTGGGTATAATCAAATCCGAATGGCTCTAAAAGATGAATAATCTACAGCCTTCCGATCCCCTTAGGGTGTATTTTTCTATTGGGTAATGCCCTTTGTCATTAAGAATTTAGGCGAAACATATCAATGTGCCATGCACCGTACCTTCAAACCCTTTTTAGGGAAATTTGTTTAATGTTATGTGGACGATTTGGTGGTTAAATCCAGACAACGTTCTAATCACTTGGATGATATGTAAATCATATTCCACAAACATCGACAACACAATTTGATGATTATCCCCCTGAAATGTGCTTTTGGGGTAACCTCACGAAAATTTCCCAGCTTTTATGTATTTCATTGTGGTATCAAATTCGATCGTAAGAAGACAAAGTCAATCCATGGTATGTAACCTCCTATAAATTTGAATGAATTGAGAGGAATTGAAGGTCACTTGGACTATATTCTGCGTTTCATCGCCAATCTGGCAGGAAAATGTTTACCCTTCACCAAATTGATGAATAAGGGTGTCACTTACCAATGGACTGAAGAATGTTACGATCCTTTCAATATTATAAAGAAATATCTCTTGAGTCTACTGGTATTAATGCCACATGTTGAAGGAAGACCACTTATTATTTATGTGACAGATTTAGAGAGATCATTGGGTGACTTCCTTGCCCAGAAGAATGATGTTGGGAATGAAAATAGTTTTTAATATCTCAGCCAGACTATGCATGAAGCAGAAACCTGATATTGAAGTATTGAAAAGTGATTCATAGCGTTAATCTTTGCGGTTCATAAATTGAGACTGTACCCACAATATCATGAGGTCCAATTGGTATCTCGTAATAACCCGCTCAAATTTATTATTAGTCATCCAATGATTACAGGACGTCCGTCTATGTGGGCAGTTATTTTGCAGCAATTTGATATCCAGTATGTGTCTCAAAAGAAAATAAAGGGCCAAGCTCTGGACGATTTCCTTGATGAACACCCTTCAGTAGAAGATAAATCTTTAGATATTGAACATCCTAATGAGGAAGTATTCTCCATTCAAGATAATATTCAAACATGGTAAATGTACTTTTATTGTGCTTGAAGAAGTCCAACAAGGAAGAAAATGGAAGATCCTAAATTCAACAAAGTTGGGTTAGGAATTGTGATTATTTCCTCGGAAAATGAAGTGCTTCCCTATTCCTTCATATTGTTGGAAGGTGGTACAAATAATGATTCCGAATATCAATCTCTCAACACAGGGTTGGAGTTGGCACTTCAGGCACAAGTGAGTCACTTAAAAGTGAAAGGTGATTCTAACCTGGAAATCAAAAAAAGTCAATCGGGATTATAACATCAGATAAGAACAATTAATACCTTTATATGATTATGTCAGAGTTTTAAGGGTGTAATTTCCTTCAGAACCAACATTTTCTTATGTCCCGCGATCATAAAATGCCCAAATCGGGATGAAACAATCATCTGTATTACCCACCGTCGTATAGTTTCACCTTATGTTCAAATCATAATAGAGGAAATCAATGAAAATAGACTCATTTCTGAACCATATGGTCATACTACAGGATGGATGACACCTATCATGGAATACCATCAAAATAGAACACCCCCACCTGATAGAGCAGAGAAATAACAAGTCGGGCGACATGTGGTAAATTTTACTCTTTATGATGGCCCTAATAACCTAGAAAAAATTCACTACAAAATAGGTTTTGATGCAATTATCTTCAGATGCATTGATGGTGAGGAGAAAATGGCTGTCATGAAAGAAGTACATGCAGGAGTCTGTGGTTCCCACCAGTCTGGACATAGACTATATGATTAAATTTGAAGGTTTGGATACTTTTGGCCTTCATTGGTACAAGATTGTGTTGTTTTCACTAAGAAGTATCATTCTTCCCATGTATGTGCCAACATCATTTATCAACCCCCATAGTGGCTTCATACAGCTAAATACTCATCGGCATTTTCCACATGGGGAATAGATGTAGTAGGACCTTACCCTGCAACTACATCCAAGAAGTTTAAGTATATATTTACTCCTACTCACTACTTTTCCAAATGTTCAGAGGAAATACCTCTTAATAAAGTTAGTTTTAAAAGCATTTTTAGCTTCGTCAAGTCTAACATCCTTAGCTTATTTGGTTTCCCTCATACCTTATTGACGGATAATGGCACCAACTTCTGTTCAACCGAGGTAAAGAAGTTGTATCAAGAATACAACATCAAATCCACCATTCATCTCAGTATCATGCAGCGACCAATGGGCCAATAGAAGCCTTCAATAATACCCCTTCAAACATACTACAAAAAATGGTGGCTAAGGATAAGAAATCATGGCCTGATAAATTTTTTAATGCTTTATGGGCTTATCGTACCACCACCCGCACGACTATGCGGTCAACTCCATATTCATTGGTTTATATAATAGAATCATTATAGCCCATTTAGGTTCAATTACCATCGCTCAGAGTAGCCATTTGTGATTAGTCATCTACGGATGAACAATCTCAAAAGAGATTGGATGAATTGGAATGATTAAATGAAAAAATATTGTGCACTATGCACCACTTGAAGATCTATCAGAATCGAATAGCACGGGATTTCAACAAAAAAGTTCTTCTTCATTCATTCATTCAAGGAGAATTGGTATTGGTTCGTAGAACTCCAATGGTACTAGGAAATAAACCTCCCAAGGTTGAGCCAAAGTGGGAAGGACCTTACTCAATACTTAAGGTCTACTACAATGGAGATTATTCTTTAATCTCGATGGATGGAGAACTCAACACGACTCCAACCAATACAATATTCTTGAGGAATTATTTTCTGTAACACAAATACAATACGTCCTAGCTACATGACCCTAAACTGGGCAACACCCTTACATCCAACATGATGTTAAAATGTGTTTTCGTAGCTACATGATGCTAAACTGTGCAGCACTAGTCCATGACTATGAACTTAAACTATTTTCTTCCTTGCTATATGATGTTAAACTATACAGCCCCACTTTTTCCTTTACTGCATGAAATTAAACTACATAATCCCCAATATGTCCTTAATTTATGACTTTAAACTGCATAGTCCCTCTTTCATCCAACATGACATTAAACTGTGCATCGTTTGGGTTGTTACTACCTCTTGTTTCTCACACTGAGTTTGACTCACATGAGTTTAGAGTAATCTTCAATCGTAACACCCTCTCTGGGGCACTAACCACACGTAAGTCCCAACACCATTTTTTAGGTTGTTGTCCTCAATAACAACATGATCGCTAATTCATTCTTCAATCAAACTACACAGACATTGATCCTTGCCTTCTAGGCTGGGTATGTAGGCAACCTCCTGAGGTTCAAGCCCAAATACATTCTCTTCAAGTCGGTCCACCTCTGTCTCATATGATGTTGATCCGTGAAGCAGCCCAAATCCAATCTCTTTCTCTTCATGTCATTTCACCTCTGTCTGATATGATGATGATCCATGAAGCTGCCCAAAACCAACATCTTCACATCGGTTCACCTCCATCTCATACGATGTTGATTCTTGAAGCCTCCCCAATAACCAATATTTTTTACATTGGTTCTCCATGGTCCATTCATTTGACCTTAAATTATTTGCACTTTTTTCCTGTATGAAAATAAACTACAACATTCTTTGACACACTCACCTAAGACGGAATCATTATTTACATTAATTTCCAATCATGTTATATTCCAAAGACTACGTGCATACATGGCAATGCCTAAACCTTTAATCATTGGTCAAAAAATCATTGCACTAAATTCCCCTTTTCACCCTTCACTTGTACGAACAAAATCTGTACAAAGAGTATTTAAATAGCTATGTACGGCTTGATTCCCATCCTTATGGGATACATAGGAACATTCTAGAATCCCCCAAATTTATCCCCAAGTCTTTGGGCCTAACCCCAAAATCCACTTTCAGTCCCTGGGCTGAAAATTCCCACAGTATAAACATGAATGTGATATGAAAACCCTGGTCTTCATTCACATCAAGTTTATAAAACACACATTGTTTATTCCTTATTATAGTCCGAGCTCTATGACCCTAAACTAAGATCTCATATATTCTCGTCCCACATAATTTTAAACTATATTTCAAGAACAGCATATGGATTGATTTACATCCTTATGGGATAAGTAGTGAAGTCCATCACCTCAATTCAGGACCTAGCCACAACATAATTATAGTCCACATTGGTCTATGCATCTCTTTCGTGCATTGGACAATACCCATTTTCATGTGTCATACTCCTAAACATAAACACTTCCATATCTCCATAACCCTTTTCCTGACTTATGGTCACAAAATGTCTGATACCCGAGAGTTCTTTTGCCTGACTATGCAGAACGTGCCCTTAGGCGGCCTTTCATTAGTAGTCTACATAACAGACCTGTCAACCAAATGATACTTTTATTTGACTATGCAGCCAATTCCCTTAAGTGGCCCTACATAATTCAACCCCCTAACAGGTTTTTCAAATAGTGGTAACTTCATTATTTGGAGGAAAAACCCTTTTGTCCTTATTTTTCTTAACGACAATATGTAGGGATCTGCAAAAATAGCCATCCTTAACATATTTTTCCAATACTCTTTTCCATGATCTAAAAGTATTTAAATCTATGTTTTATATTTCCCTTCCCTACATTTGAGTCAGACCTTCACAAGAGTGAAATTCATCCAATTCTTCAACAATCTGGATTGGAAGTATCCTCTCCATATTCAAGTACCTCTCTCCATACAACAAACTCTATACATTGGAAAATTTGAATCTCCATAAACTGTCACTGGCTTTTTAGCAATAGAAAAGTAAAATTTTTTAGAGTTCTTTTGCCTGACTATGTATCATGTGCCCTTAGGTGGCCTAGAATAAGTAGTCTACATAACAGGCTTGTTGGCCAAAATATGCTATTATTTGACTATGCATCCAATGCCCTTATGTGGCCCAGTATAATTCAACCCCCTAATGGGTTTGTCAAATATTGGTGTCTTCATTATTAAGAAATACTTCTTCTATTTCCTTTTATCCATTTTTTCATATCATTCCTCATATTCAAAATTTTATTAGTCATAGTTTACATGTTTTCCCCCATACTCAAATATGGTAATATATTTTTAGATATATTATCAAGGAATTGAGTCAAATTTAATCCATTTAGTCAATGCTATTTGACCTTAAACATTAGCCTTTTTATATCCGACGTGCATGACTTTAAACTGCCCATAAAACACAAGGGAACTCTGAACAAAATTTGAGTCCCAGATTTCTAAACTTACATTTTGTATGATTTAGGTAATATTGAGTAATAAAATGATTCAATGTTTGTAGGGTTATTTTTATAATCCTTGCATAAATAAAACTATGCTTACTGGGCCCATTGGCTTAAATAATTATTTAAAGTAGGTAGTAAGAGAATGAGTGCACAAATGATTGAAGATGAAAGTGTTTTTCATTGATGCACATGAGTTAGAAGGACGTCCACACACTAGAGTCTGTTCTCTTTTTCATGAATTACAAGAGGCTTTCAATATAACTCTTCATTTTATTTACAGCATCCTGAGCTTAATCAGCAGCCACTTGAAGTCCACGCACTCGAAAAGCATTACTCATTGTAGCTTGATAGAGTGATTTCTTGGCATCTCTGATAGATTTCATCCAATTTGATTGAACACCTTCCAGTGAACTGTTAAGCTGGTCAAGTTCCCCAGTAACAACATCTAACTATTTCTAAACGTGCATCTGCTGGACAACTTTCTCCTTGAACTTATGTTTCATCTCCTTCAATTTCGATGCATGATCTGCCTCATATCAGGACACCGCAACCTCAAATTCACGGATATTGGTCAACAGCCTTGCTCTGGTCAAATCTTGACGGTATTTGTGCTCCTGCCCCATCCTTAAAATGACTTGTTTCACCACGGCATGGATCTCTTTACATCAAAATCCGCCAAGTACCAATATGACGAATAAGGATGACAGTTGCGGGATCTTCGAAGACAGCGTTTCAAGAGGATCTTCAGATATGATCATCCATATGTTCTTCCATGCCTTGTCACATGTAAATTGGAGCACCTTTTGTACCTCCGGGTCTGACTCAGCATCACTATCCCAGGAGGGAATATAGTCTGGGATTAATGCACATAGAGAAGTTCCCTATTCTGCTCCTTCCACCCTGATCCTTGTTACTTCACTTTATATTCTTGTTGGGGCAGAGGATGAGGCTTCACCTCCAGATCTAGCCACTGAAATTAATGGCCCTACATAGTCAATTGAATGTTTTGTTTAGTTTCAAAGGATAACAAAAGTTGATTAAGTTGTATTGTGAATTAAGTGCAACCCAAAATATTATAATCTCTAACCCAATGGTAGATCAACAGTATGAGAATTCTCCTCCCCATCTTTCCTAGATTCAACAGGTTTTTCCAGATGGGTTTTAGGAAGCTCTTCCTTGTTAAGCTCCACTTGAGCTAGCATCTCTTCAATAATAGGGTTGTCTCTACCCCCTTTAGGCATTGGCAGCTCAGCAGCTTGCTCAGATGGAACTGCACATTTCAACCAATCATGGCCAGGGATGTAATAAAAAAATTTAGCAGGAAGAAGGATAACACTCACGTCTAAAATCTTCTAAATTACAGGGTAATTTAACTTGATCTATAATGCCTTCAAAAGATGCACCATGTTTCATCATTTCATCCAATGATATCTCAAATTCCTGGTAAGTCTCGCCAGTGGGAGCATTCAATGTATCATTCTGGCGACCATCATCCTGTAGCCTCTGAACCCAGACAGTTTCTTCAGTGAAAATTATGGCATCAGTTGTAGTGGCCGCCAAAGGTTCTGTTGTATGTGTTGAAACTAAAGTATTAGAGAATTGAAGTCATTTGATGTTTTCATTCAACATTCTATGAAGTATTGGTAATTTACCAAAAGTTGGATCTTTTCTCCTTGTAGCAGCAGCATGAGAAGTATTGGGAACAGACACTGGCTCTTCTTCTAGATCATCCAAGTCAGCATTAATTTTCAACTGTTCACCAACACCCTCTGTCGTCCTCAGAGGAGGGTCAGTCCTCTCCCTCAAAGGGGAAATTGAAGAAGCCACTAAAATACCAAGAAGTATGAGAAATATTTTCATGGGCTAAGACTCATGAATATCCTAAGGGAATACCACTACTGATGAAGCATTTAGTTGTGGACTTCTTCCTTCAATTCCTTTGCTTATTTGGATTTTGGGAGTGTTGAAATCATCATCTCCAAATACAGGACTTGGGGAATGAAAATCAATGTCTAAATCCTCATCCATGGCTTCCCGTCCTGGAGATACCTCGCTCGGCTCGCATGGAGACTCATTACCTCCGATGGAAGTTCCACCAGGGCTATACTGTGGTGAAGGAACCTCATCAGTTCCTTTATTTGTAAGCTAAAAAATGCAGAATGTAATTTCCTTGAGTAACAAATCTTTAACTGGAATCAAGATGAAAAGTAAATAAGGAAAGAGACTTACATATTTAGGAGCCACGTAATCGTGCCACTCCTCATCTCTGGAATCACCAGTCCCCTTAGTGGTGCCACAATGCATCATTTTATTTCACCTGCTTGGTGATAGGAATGGAATCATCAGAGGCATATATGAGAATCTCTAGCTCTCTAATGTATGCATGCACATCATTAGGGTTATACTCGAAACGAATATCAGTATAAGCCTAATGAATCCCTACTTCAGGGATGTTTATCCCTTCGCATTGGTCCAGCTAGGCAGTTTTAGCATCACAATATAAACTCTGCCATGTCTGGACAGCCTCTAGTCGTAGATTTTCAGCATGTGTACCAGAAGGCTGTGCGGAGGAACCTACAATCTTGGAATTCAACTTCTTCCCAGTATCTGAAATTACAGATAAAGGATAAAAAAAATAAAACATGTTTCTCTATAAGGTAATGGTGATTAAATTTCCTTAATGATATAAACCACTAGGAATCTATGGATTAGGTCTCTTGATTCTGACAGGATGATTATATCAAGAATGAGGACACTTTGACACATTTCATGCCTCATCATCCCCATCCTGAGATTCTGACGAGTCAGCCTTGGGTGAGGAACCCAGTGAATCAACTCTGGGTGTGGAAGAGTCACCTTCCAGATGAAGGGTTTCATTCCCGACAGTTCTCTTCTTTTTCCCCACACGATGAACCAGATGATTCCATACCCCTTCAGGGAATGATGCTACCCAGTTCTCAGCATACCATGTAGTCAAGTTACTCACCGCTCCGGCAACTGGTAGATCAAAAGCTGCCCAGGTCTTCTCCATAGCTGTCAGTAACCAACGTTGTCGGGAAAACATTGGATGTAGCTCTTACCTGACATTCACAGGAGGGGTTACAATAGTATTCTACAGACACTTCAATTGGTGATAAAATATGTTTGGAGCATAGTCCTCACATATAATCTCTCCGTCAATCCTAGTGGCCAATACACCATCTCTACAAGCCAGCATGTATGACCTCAATTCCAGGATAGTTGTTCCATCATCAACAAACCACCCGGTTGGAGGGTTTTGATAAGAAAAAAATGGAATTCTTTGAACATGCTCAACCTCACCTTAATATCATTGGAGTTGAGGGATAATGGAAAAATTCTAGAAAATGCCTGCACTGATGGCCCGAAAGAACTTCCATGAACTTGTACTCTGCTCTGTACAGCATATGTCCTAAAATGAGTGGCGATACATCCCCACAAAACCTGGAATGAGCCCAATATTTTCAAAGAAGTCTTACACATAATGACATGGAGTAAGCTCTTATGAATCTTCTCCAAAATTGGGGTAGCCAACCGAACCATTTTCCTCTCAGCCAACTTGGCTGCAACAATGAAGGTCACTGGCCTGATGCCTCCTTTCAATTCCCTAACTGGTAGAAGATAAACACTGAACCATAAGGCTAAGAATCCCACCATACAGGTCTTTTCTGGGAATCTACAATCCACTTTGTACCCCCACTTTTCAAATACCCCTGCTTCCAGGGTCAGCTAGAATGTTCCAAATACACCCCTCTTCTCTCTTTTGGGGCAGGTAGTAGGACGAGTACAGGTGGGTCCCTTCTCCTTCTTCTTGCTAAGAAACATATCCATCCACTCCTCTAGATGAATATACTTTCTTGAATGAGTTTTGGAGTTCTTTGAGTTCATTATCTTGTAGAAAATTTTTGATAATTACTGAGCCAAAGCCATATTCTTCTTTGAATCATTCCAAGTTACCTTGGGAGGGATGAATTCATCATACATATCACCCAAAATTGGAGCCCCCAATATCTTGTAGACATCCCAAAAACTGATGCCTACTTCTCCATGAGTCTGATGGAACGAATTGGTTTCTATGCTCCATTAGCTGATTAGCTCTGGCACAAAGTCATCATTCTTGTAGACATATACATTCCCAGCCCAGACGACTTCATATATTGCAGCTCACTTCAAATCTTCAACAAACTCTACACAGTTTTGTCACACCCAATATGCCCACATCCAAGTAGGCATCACACTTCCTCGAGGACGGATGTTCCAAATATTCTTACAGCCTTTGGATTGATCCATCTAAGAGTTTTGGAAGATTGAGGGATAACAATGCGACTGTAGATCAGGCTTGTGAGGTTTCAGATCTGGAGCACATGGGCTATAATGCATTATGTAGGACTTCTCCACTATTCCAGCATTAACAAATGATCCTCCCAATGAGACATTTGCGGGAGAAAAATTGGTGTATGTCTGAAACCAAGAATGCGGGGGATAGTTATTTGGATATGGAATGTTGACTCCTTAAAGATAACCATGGCCATACAGATGCAGGTAGATGCTCTATAGAAAATTAAGATGATACTTCTTCATGTACTTCTCCAAATCTGGGAGAGTGTTGTCGCAGATATTATATTAATCATGTATAATGATGTTCATCATGTCATCAATATGCTTTCTAGCCAGCTCAACAGCCATTACAATTCTTCTAGGATACATTGAATCTACACAAAGGTAGAATAATTAACTCTTAAGTAAGTTGATTTTTCATAAAATTTGTGATGAAATTCAAAAAAATGGATAAGGAATTAGGGAACGCATGTCCCATGTTGGCGCGAAAGTCTAATATGGTCACGCATGTATGGGCACACATGTATCACCATGTATGTCCAAATTCCTTTGCAGAAACGCAACACAAAGAAACAATGAACCGCAGATAGCAGCACCTACGCAAATGATCAAAAGCCATGTTACTTGCACGTCGAGAGATCAGAAGCATTCAATGATGGGTGATTTTCACGAAGTGGTGCTGCATATTTATAGGCAAGGTCATACCCCTGCACACCGATGCCTATGCAGCTCACACCTATTTTCCGCTAGCTGTGCGCTCAAAACCTGAGCGCCCAAAAAATTCTTTGGTTTTCTCCTTTACCTCAGAGTCAAATCCTCTTTCCTTTTTCGGATCCAACAATGAGCGGGGAATTTTGTTGACACTTTTTTCCATCACAAAATCTAATTAATGAAAAAGGGGAATACCTTAAGCACAAATAGATTCATCCTTTGAAGAACATCAAAATTTGATAAAGGCATGGATAATGATTTCTTTAAGCATGGGTCGCGCAATGTTCACCATGGTCGCACAAGTATACTTGTGTGCCACATATGAGTCGCACATGTGACTTGCAAACCCTATTCTATTTTCACCCAAGGTATTTAGTGGCCTATTAATACCCCTTGTGGGCCCCCCATTTTGAGGATGAAAAATCCAAAAGTCAGATTTATGCTCTCAGCGCCCTAGTCATTGCTTGAATTCTTCAGAACACTTCTAATGTAATTTATTACCTAGAATTGAAGATCTAAAGAGGGGGAATATGGCCTGAGTGTTGAAATTCATCAACACTTGCATGCCTAAGTGTCCAACCCTTAAGGGAAATGGCCAAACTTGCGCGCTTCCTTATCCCTTCAACCAAACATGTGCGCCACACTTTTGGAAGCCATTAGAGATAATACTAAGGGCTTGATCCAAGTCTCACCCATGTATTACCCTCTGGATTAACCTTCTCCCAAGTACACATGTGTCACGCAAGTATACTTGCGTGACCAGGACTTGTGAGCCCAAATAGGACTTGCGCGCCTGCCTCTTTTTGGGTGCCCCTCCTACCTATTCCACTATTTTCTTCAAATACACCTCTACTATTCAAGATTTTTCCTTAAAAACCCTCTTCAAAGCCATTTTTTGGCATGGTTTTTTTGTTGCATTCCTTATCTGAAAGGAATTCTGTGGAACATTTCTCAAAACCCCATGATTTACATAACTTTATGTCACTAATGTAAGAAATTTCCTTCATTCAACCTCGTCCTTTAAGATGAGAGATCTCTAATATCGGAATCCTCTTTAGGAGTAAGCCTCAAGTTCACAAATCTGGGCATCTTCCTTAGTAGTAAGCCCCAAGTTCCCTAATCTGGGCATCCTCCTTAGGAGTAAGCCCCAAGTTCACAAATCATGGCATCCTCTTTTGGAGTAAGCCCAAGTTCACAAATCTGGGCATCCTTCTCAGGAGTAATCCCCAAGTTCCCTAATCTGGGCATCCTCCTTAAGAGTAAGCCCCATGTTCCATAATCTGGGCATCCTCTTTAGGAGTAAGCCCCAAGTTCCCTATTCTGGGCATCCTCCATAGGAGTAAGCCCCATGTTCCCCAATATGGGCATCCACCTTAGGAGTAAGCCCCAAGTTCCCTTATCTGGGGATCCTCTTCATTATTAATCCCCTATCATAATTTCTCTTAACCTGGGTCCCCTTTTCAAGAGTAATCCCCAGAACATAAATTTCTCTTAACCTGGGCCTCTTTTTCAGGAGTAAGCAACGGATCTTAAATTTCTCTTATCCTAGGACTCCTTTTCAGGAGCAAGCCCTAGATCTTAAATTTATTTTAACATGGGCCTCCTTTTCAAGAGTTATCCCCAGGAATTATATCTTTTGACTTGGGCTTCCTTCTCAGGAGTTAAAACCCAATCAATAGTCCCTCTCTAATTTTGGAATCCTTCTTAGGAGTAAGCCCTAAGTGAAGTATTTAAATCACTATAAAGCACATATACGTTTATGGACCTTGATCCTGGGCTTCTATCCTAAACTATGTCCAAATCCGCATTTACTTGGGTAATCCTGCATACATAATCCCCACATCATTTCTTATGATTGCATATTTCATGGCACAATTGTCAGGTTTTACTGATACCTCTTGTTTCTCACACCGAGCATGACTCACATGATATTAGAGTGTTAAAGTAATTTTGACATCTCTATTTGAGACATTAATCATGCATAAACCTCATACTTTGTCACTCGAACTACGTGGGTTCTGGTTCCTTTCCTAACAAAGATACGTAGGCAGCCCATTTGCGGGTACGATCCCAACTCTAAAATAATCTCTATCATTATGAATGACAATAAACATCAAGTACCCCATTGAGTGGCTTTAAAACCAGTATGGTTATCATAATGACCAAGATATTTCTATATATTGTGTTCAAGGATACCACTAACTAAGAATATCTAAAAAATATGGATGATTCTCTATCGATGAAGAACCTAAAATACATATAAAAGATTCACTAAATTTTATACATATCAATTATTGATTATCAGATCTAAAGGAAAGCTCATTTTCATACTTGGTAAATTAATAAGGATTCATGAAGATAACTCAAATATATAAGAGAGTCCTGGAGTAGACAATAATTCTCCCCCAAAAAATTTTTATGAGTCTGACCTCCCATCCTCTCGACCAATGCAAATTCTTAAGCCTCATCAGTTCGCAACTAATGATAACCTTCCTTTGGAAAGTAGGTCAAAATGGATATAGAATCATTGAATGTTTCCAATTCTATGAATAAACCTGTTATAAACCGATTGGAATGTTTGAAACATAAACAAACAAGGTCATCCCCATTTCAAGAAGAAACAACCACTACCTAGGTGTCCATGGAAATTAATAAAAGAATCCACTACTTTTTATATAAATACCAACCGATTTATTAATTTACATTCACTACTGATTCGTCACCCATGAATATAGGATTAGTTTACCTCACGAGGAGTCCTCCATTGGATTCCTCAATCCCCCAAGGCCAGAAACATCTAGTTCAAGGATTTACTCTTCAAGGTAAGGGATATCTCAAAATCTCTTTTCCTTTCATGTTCCCTTTTTATGTGTTAAGTATTTCAAATTTACATAGTATAATATTATATACCTTTACTTTATTAAGATTTTTCTATGAATATGAGACCCTTCTCCACTGTCTTTTTAATTTTATCTAAAACTATGTTTCATACCCATTATGGTGCCATATTTTATTCTAAACATTTTCTCTTTTTCTCATGAAATTATATTATTTTCTTTTTCGAATAAACAACCCTATATTTATTATATGTATATTTACATAGATTTAAAAATTATCTATTTTAGTATGGAATTATCATACATGAAACCCAAATTCCTCTTTAATGGGATAATAATGACACAATGATATTATATTTATTCACTTTATTAAAACTTTTTAATTTTGATTTGAAACTCATTTACTTATACTCCATGGGTTATTTATACGCTAATTTATATGATATATGTGGCTCAAATTAATTAATAAATATTATTGGTGTTCCCCAATACTGTTCAAATCCATTGGGTAAGGAATTTAATATCTTGAGATGACATGTTTTACAAAACATTAGTGTATAACATTGATATTTGTTTTGAAAACTAAACCTTGGTGATATACTTATGAATAGCTTAATTAAATGATGTAGAAAAATTTATATGGTTTTATTTATTTAAATTTTTTATTTTATTTATCTTGTTTCTTTTCTTAATCAGTTATGATATTCCTCAAGTTATTATCAATATTTATCAAAATCACTTATAAACGGTTTCTCTAAATTTCCCTCACTTGGATTTATGCTCACCATTTACTATGTGTATGTCCCTTGGTTTTGATTGTTCATAAAAGAAATTAGGATGAACTAGTTAATATTACTTCTATATTTTTTATAATAATGTGTTATGTTTTTATTTATTATGTACCTTGTTTCCATGAAACTAACCATTAAAATATCCTCTATTTTGTACAATGTAATGAAATTTTTATGTAGCAAAATGGTGAGATACAGTGGTTGGAATCATATGAAGGTATAGTTATTTGTGTAATGTATTTGAAAACAATAGGAAGAACCTTATAAATAAGTCAAAATATAGTAAAACATCCTATTATTTTGTTCTGTAAATTTTTATGTGGTTTTAAACAAATAAAATCCCCTTCATGATACAAACAGGTGGATGTAGATCTCGAACAGATGTACCTGGGTGTAGAATCTATGAAAATGTGTGTCAGGATTGACTCAGTTGAACCTAATACATGACAACGTTCCATACTAGACACATAGTTTGACACTCTCAGGGGATATTCTTTGCTAATCACTATAATTTTATAAACCATTATGAAATATTTATAGAAAAAGTATTCATTTTAAATTGATAATATATTTAATATGTATATTTTATGATATGAAATTCCTTTTGAATAATAATATTACTAAATTAATCATGTTTCTCATTAAGGTTTTGTAATTTTAGAAAATAGTACGGAATAGGAGAAACCGTGTAAATACAGAGTGTAATAGACTTGGCACTGATGACCTTATGATGACTGATGGAATGGAAATCATCATGTGAATGATGAATCAAATATATCATGTAATGAGAATTAACTTGAATCAATATAAGAGATCATTATCACCTTGAAGGGAAAAAATTTATATTAAGTCATTTATGAATCAAAGACCACCTTATTTTAATGGATCTACTGACGCATTGATTTTTAAATAGAGGAAAAGATATATAAAAAATATCATTTTTGTACTTTGATTCTCAGAATAAAAGAAAATCACCCTCATTCATTACCACATAGATGGAGAAGTTGATCAGGGGTTGAAACTGGATAGAAACATGGAGATAAGAGGGGATATTGAAGAAATAGAGTGAGAAGAGTTCTGAGGAACCTTTTTAAAAAAAATATTTCCCCTATTCAATGAAAAAAATGGATAAGGAATCCATTGAGATAATGTATAAGGAAAATGATTCTCTGGTAATCTATGCTATAAACATTACATGTCTTTATCACTACACCTCTATCTTTTCCATGGACCATAATGTAAAATTTGAATGAATTTTCGATGGACTAAGATCCCAAAAACATGAGAATATATCCAGTCAAGCCTATTAATGTTATGATATGATAGACAGAAGTGTTATGAATGTTTAAATAGAGTTTATATAGATGCATTGGTCCCATTGATCACATGAAAAGAATTTATATTTGGATCCAAAAATGGGGAGGAGCATTGATCATGGAAGGGGGGAGGGGAAAGAATGTGTAAAATTCTTCATACAATAAATCTAGAATGATGAATTATAAATGTGAATGAATAATTTGGGGAACTATTTATTGAAATATAGAGATGTTACATGTGTATTAGAGATGTCAATATTTTTCAGGCCAATCATAGTGATGGGAAGCCTTCACTTCTCAATATTAATGTCTATGGGAAAATGGTGTAGTCTCTAAGTGAAGTCCAACAATTCAACTGTGGACAACTTGGAAACTTCAAGAATAATTTTCCAAATTTTATGTTAATGGAGGGGAATAATAATCAACTTCAGAATATGCCAATGGAGTAAAGTAGTGGATTTTCTATCTTGATATATGAAGTTTAAAGTCCAAATGATGCATTTGAAGGTACTCTCATTATTCTCCCAATTCTAGCGAGTAATGTTTTTTATAGTTTTATTAATTCCTTTATTTCCTCTATGTTTGAAAAGAATATAATTCAATACCAAAATTATTAGAGGTAGTGTTCTCAATCAAGGGTACTTTAGGGATTATACAAGAATAAATAGTGTATAGAAACTATTGAATTTTCCTTAGATATAATAATATGATCACAAATCTAAGAGTCATTCCCTTGTTGAAATTAAAATTTTAATTATGGATGGAATGGAACTCCAAGTATATTGATAAGATCAACTACAGAAGCAAGTAATCTTAGTAGTTAGGAATGGACAACCAAAAAAAATTTCAAAGGAGGGATATCAGGACCTAAGAATTTTATAAAAGCACAACCCACTACATTCTTTATGAAGATGACATGTGAAGATTAAGAAGGAGATGAATGTATAAGAATTTATATTGTTCCTTTAATTCATGAATTCATTGATGTATTTCCTGAGGAGTTTCAAATAAATCACCCACCAATAGTGGTAGATATCTCTATTGAACACATGCCTAGTTTCTAGCTAATATCAAATACCCGTACTGAATGGAAAATATGGAGTTCGAGGATGTAAAGAAACAACTAAAAGATCTTTTGGGGATGGGATTTATCAAGTAATGTGGATCTCCTTGGGGAGAAAATGTTCTCTTATTGAAGAATATTGTTGGATTAGTGTGGCTATGAATTAATTGTAGAGAACGTAATTGGATCATAGTGATGAAATATTTCCCTCTTCTAATAATTAATGATTTATTTGTCCAGATTCATGGGGCTTAATAGATATCAAGGATTTCTCCTTGATATACTTATCATGTATTGTTGGTGAGTAAAGAGGATATTCCAAGTACTGCCTTTCAATAAATATTTGGGCCTTACATGTTTGTTGTTATGCCATTATGATTGACTAATGATATTATTATATGTATGGATTAAATAAATAATGACTTTTAGGAATACATTGAAATTTTTTTGGTAGTTTTTATTAATGATATTATAATATATTATAAAATATGTGAGGAGCATGATGATAATATAAGGATGATATTAGAAACACAATATATGGAGTGGTTTTTTGGAATGATCAGAAAATGTTAATCGTGGTTACACCATATTTCTTTCTGTGCGAATATTGTTACCAATGAAGGAATCTTAGTTGACATTTCCAAGAAAAAGGTTGTCAAGGAGTTGAATCATCCTACAATAGTAAATGATATTTGAAGTTTCCTTAGTTTAGTATTATATTATAGGAGGTTTCTAAAAAATATTTCAGGACATTATAATACACTAACCATGTTAACTCGAAAAGTGTCCACGATCATCTTGACAAAGGACTATCAAAAATGTTTTCAAGAGCTGAACAATCAATTGGTTACTTCACCCTTGTTAATTATACCCTCTATCATAGAAGGATTCCTTATTTTTGGAGATGCATATATGTATGGTCTTGGGTGCATCCTTATTCAATATGACAAGGTTATTTCTTAAGAATATTGATAGTTGATGTCTCGGGGGGAGAATTATCCTATGCATGACCTAGATCTATAAAATGTAGTTTTTTACTATGAAGATATGGAGGAAATATATTTATGTGGATGAATATAATATATACACAGAACACCAATGTATGAAGTATATTTTCACAAAAAATTAATTGAACATGAGATAAAGTATACAGTCATAACTTCTTAATGAATATGATTGTTCAATTCATTATCATCCCAAAAGTTAAAACAAATTCGCTGATGCATTAAGTAGGAATGAACCATCTATTCTATATATGATGTCGATTCAAGGAGATCCTTTGATCAAAGACCTAGTAAAACTAGACATGGGAATTGTATGGTAATGAAAATCATCAACCATATCCCAAATAACTTTTCTAACATCATTAATAGGGAAGATCTAGAAATTTAAAATATATGATTCTTTATTACATAAGAAGATAGAGGTTATAAAGAATGGGTTGTTTCCTGAGTTGAATATTGATCAAGAAGGTGTACTGAAATATTTTAGGAAGCTATATGTTCCATCAATTTAAAAAATAAATAAAGTTCTGATTGATGGATCTCATAGCTTAAAATTATCTATACATCATAGAAACATTAAACTCTTCAAGGGCCCTTATGGTCATTATTGGTGGTATAACATGAAAAGGATATTTTTTCCTACACTACAAGGTGACTCTTATGTGAAAAAGATAATACAGAGAAACATGTTCCTAAAGGTGTATTACAACGACTTCCCATTCCAGCATGGAAGTGTGAAAATAACACTAATCAACTTTTTCTTTAGTTTCTAGTGGACACATAATTGAAATAATGCGATATGAGTTATAGAGGATTATCTCCCAAAGACTACCCATTTTATCTCTATCTGGGAAGACTTTTCTCCTGATCAACCATTCAAGATTAATGTAAAGGATGTGGTGAGGTTTCATTGAGTTCAACATTATATCATATTTGAAGATGATCTAGGGAAAACATAAAAAGTATATAGAAGTCTTAGATATAATCTAGGTTCCCAATAGAATATTAGTATGATCTATCACCCAAACTCAATGTCCAACCTAAAAGGACTATTTAGATAGTCAAGGACATGTTGAGAACATGCTGAATGGAATTTAATGGTTTGTGGGATCAACAACCCCCATTATTTGAGTTCTCATACATCAACAGCTGCCATTCTCGTTTTTAAATGGCTCTCTATGATGCTATATATGGGAAGCATTATAGAACATTTTACATGTTGGGATGAAACCGGTGAGAGAAATATTCTCCAGCCAGATCATGTGAATGAGTTGATAAAAATGTTTTCTACCATCTAACAATATATTAAGGCTTCATATAGTCAGAAAAAGAGTTACACTATAAACTATTGAATATACATGGAGTTTGGTGTTGTAGAAAGAGTGTTCCTTCAAATATTACAATAGAAGAGAGACATTCGATTTATGAAGAAAGTGATGCTTAGCCCTAGGTACACTAGACCATATAAAATCCTCAATTTCATAGAATTAGGGGCCTATCATTTAGCACATACCCAAAAACTATCTCAAGTTTATGATTCTTTCTCAGTATCACTCTTGAGGAGTACATATTGTCCCTTCAGATGTGTATAATCCAGATTTTTTACAACTGGAACATGTACTATCATATATAGATAAATTAGTGGAGTTCGGGGATAGTAGAGATATATTTCTACTCAACAAAACTACCCACCACATTAAATTGTTTTTAGGAATAAAAAAATATGAAGAAGCCATGTGGGAACTAGCAGAAACAATGATGAATAAGTAACCACACATTTTCCCAACTTAGGAAATGATATGAAATTTCTTGGAAGAAATTTCTTAATGGGGGTAGAATTTTACAACCCAGACTTTTTTAATAAACTCCACCTCCTAAAATTCTTTGTTACATTATTTTTCACTCAATAAATCTATATCACATTAACAATGAATTGAGGGTAAATTGAAATATGACAAGCATCTTTGGATATTAATATGAATGTTAGTAAATTATGACCATTGTTCACTATGAACCTTGGAAATAATACTATAAAAAATATTTTTAACATTATAATTTGGGTAATGTTTATTAATGATAATGTATAATTAATTAAGAAAGGAAAAATTATGTCCTCAAGCTGTAGAGTCGTGTCTTATGAATACCATTTGTTAAAACATGGGTGGGATGTAGAATTATTGCGCATTTCTCTAGAACAAGGCCAGAATGGCATAAAACATGTTATATTTGAGTGAAATTTCCATCATAATAGGTTCTTGTTAGTGGATGTTACCACTCGAGCGATATAATCTATGCTGCCACAAAAAACTATCACAATCACACACATTACCCTTAGGTTGTATGCCAGTATTACAAGGGATTATGTTCCAAGGACATAGATACATAAAGTGTACTCCTTTTTTTAAAAAAAGATGTTCATATATTGAGGATTAAAATATAATAATAGGAATCCCTAATGTGAAAAAACATAGTAAATTACAATGGTCAAGCCCATTGTTTTTCATTTACCACTACCTCATTATATAAGGAATGTAATAAAGAAATCTGCCACTGTTGCAATAAATTCTAGGACATTTAATCCTTCAAATTAACTACCAATTAATACAATAGTAATCTATGATAGTTATACACACCCAAGGAGTCCTCCTTAGGTGTCCTCATGCCCCCATGTATACAAACATCTAATTTTATGAGTTACTCTTCCTGGTAAAGAAAATATCAACAACTCTTTTCCTTTTAAGTTCTCTTTTTATGTAGTTTGTCATTCAAATTTCCATGATATTTCTTTATATACATTTTATTCAATAAATTTATTGTATTAAGAGTATTTTGGGAATGAGATTCCATTTTCACTCACTTTTTAATGTTTTCTAAAACCATACTTCATAACCATTATATTGGTAGATTTTAATCTCAAAATTTCTATCATTTTCTCCCAAAATTCTTTTATTTTTTTATTACCACAACCTCATTCTATTAAAGGGGTATTAATCTAGTTTCCAAAATGAAATATTTTATTCTTGGATTAACATACCTACAACCCTATTTCTCATTGTTTCATTAATAATAACTCAATGATCATTTCATAAAGAACTTTTTTAAAAGACCATAATTTTGAAATGAAACTCATTTCTTCTATTCTCCATGGGTTATTAATGAAATTTTTTATTATCATATATGTGGATAAAATTAATTAATATATATCAAGGGTGTTCCATGATAGTGCTTAAATACATTGGGTAATTAATTTAATCTATAGTGATGTCATGTTTTATGATAACATGGTGAATAACATTGGTAATTTTTAGGACACATCGGTGATAATGAATGGGGATGTGGTTATGAATGAATCAATGAATGGTGGAAGCCACATTTAAATTCTATGATTCATGTTCATTTACTGTTATGTGCCTCTTTTTTCTTTTTCCCATGGAATTATGGTATTCATCATGTTCTTATCAACATTTTTCAAGACCACATGTAAAATATTTCTCTTGTTTTCCCTTACTAGGATATATCCTCACTGTTTCCTTTGATGTATGGGACCATGTTATTAAATGTAGTAAAATTACCTAGATTGAAACAATTAATATTACTTTATTATTATTATAATAATTTTTTATGGATATATGTATTTTTTATTTTGTTTCAAAGAAACTAAAAAAATCCTCTATTTTTTATAATGTAAGGAAACAATTTTGTTATAAAAGAGAGTGATTCCATAGTTGGTATGAAAGGATGGGTTAGTTATTTCTAGAAATTAGGAATTTGAAAACATTAGGAAGAACATTAAAAATAAGTTTTAATATTGGAAAACATCCTCGTATTTTCATGATGTATTATGGAAATGGATTCCAAGAAAAGAAATTCATATCTAGATATGTACAACTAGGCATGATTCTGGTGGAGATGTACATATGGGTAACAAACTCAATAAGGTGTGACATGCCAGACCTAGTGTAAACAAGAACATGATAGTGGTAATTTTTTCACCATTGGATTGACAGTCCTAGGGTAGATAATTGGTTATTAACAATTTTTTTATGAATCAATATGAAGGATTTAATGAAAATGATATTTCTATTACTGAATGAAATATTTGAGAATTATGTTTTAAGACATGAAATTTCTTCAGAATTATTATATTGTTAAATGAAAAACGTTTCTCACTAAGGATTTATTCATTTCAAAAATGGTGGGAAATAGGAGAAACTACGTAAATGGTGAGTGTAATAGACCAGGAAGTTATGACCTTCTTATGGAAGCCAGAATGGAAAAAATCTTTCAAATGATGAATAATCTAAATCATGTTTTGAGAAATAACAAAAATCAATCTGATAGACCTAATTCACCAAGATGGGAACAACATTTTGTTGATTCCTTTATGTGTCAATGAAAACATTATTTGTGTTGGTGTCCCAACCAATTGATTGTGGAATAATGGATAATCTCTAAAGAAAAGATCTTTTTGGTACGCTATTGTTATGAAAAAGAGAATTACACCTTGGTTGTGTACCACATAGTGGGAGATGTTGATCAGTGGTAGAAACTGGATAAAAACATGATGCCTAGTGGGGAGATTGATAAAATGGACTAGGATGTGTTAAGGATGACTTTTTATAAAATTAATTCCATTATTCATTACTAAATAAAGGATATGTAATTCCTTATATTGAACTAATAGGGAAATGAGTTAATGGGATTATATTAGAGAAAATTTACAAGGTTTTTTTGCAACACATATAGCATTGTCATAAACCCTCATGGAAGTGTTGATAAATTTTTCAGTGTACTATGACACCATCTATTGAAGAATCTTGGCAATCAAAACTATGATAGTTATGATGAGATAGTGAGAAGTTCTATTAATGTTGAACTAGAGTTATGCGAGATGAAATGGTCCCATAGATAGAATGAAAAGAAGAGATATTTGGAGCCAACATCGGAGAGGATCTTGGATCATGAAAGAGGATGAAATGAATTGAATCATTCCCAATGAAATAATTGTGGAAGAAGCTTCAGGGGATCTACTTACTTAGGAGGGGGAAATTTTACACATGTGGCCAAGATGTCCATATTTCTTGAAGCTATTTTGGTTAGGAGAAGCCTCAAATTCTCAATATTAATGATAAAGGGAATATTGTGTAGTTACTACTTTAATTACAATGATTCAATAGGGGAAAACATGGGAACGTCAAAAATCACTATTCAGATATGAAGTTAACGGAGGGGAGTCACCAACCACCTTAGCATAGTCCAGGGGAGCAAGGTCATGATTTTTTAATCACTACAACTAAAGTTAAAACACAAAATTATGTAGTGGGGTATACTCTCATTATTTTCTCAAATATTGAATGTATATTATTGGATTATATTTATACGCATTCCAATATTTCCACCAGGATTAAAAAGAATATAGAATAAAAAATTGAAATTTTTGTAGTATAGTTATCAGTCAAGACTAATGGAGGTATGATCCAAGCATTAATATTGTATAAGAACATTAGTATTTACTTGGGAAGGAATAAAATCATCCTAAATATAGATGTCATTAACATGATGAAAATTGACATTATACTAGGGATATGTTGGCACTCATGTTATAATGCTAAGATCAACTGTAGAAGCAATGAAATATCATTACTCGTGAATTGAATACCGAAAGAGGTTTTTAAACGGGAGATATAGTAACCTAAGCATTGTCAAGAAGAACCACATGTAGCCTTATTTATGGAGATTGTCTATAAATATGAAGATTTAAATAAACTTATATGAATATAAATTTTCTAAATAATTAATGAATTCATCTATATATTTTATGAGGAGTTACCTATACATCACCCTGAATAAAAGGTTGAGTCCTCCATTGGACTTATTCCTGGATCTATGCCGATATCAGAGACCCTATATCGAATAAAAAATGTGGAGTTGGAGGAATTTAAGGAAAAACTACATGATATATTTTGAGAGGGGGTTTATCTAACCAAGTGTGTCTTCTGGTGGAGTACATGTTCTCTTTGTGAAGAATAAGTATAGATTAATGAAGTTATGCATTGATTATAGATAACATAATTGGATCACAATGAATAACAAGTACCATCATCCATGGATTGATGGATTATTTGAATAGCTTCATGGGGATCAATTCCTCTTAATTATTTATCTTCAATTTTGTTATCATAATTTCTGGGTGAAGAAAGGGTATTTCCAAATATTTCCTCCCAATAAAGATATTGCCTTATGATTTTTTGGTTATACCCTTCTAATTGACCAATTGTCCTCCAATATTTATGAATTTTATGATTCGAGACGTTAGGAACAATCTAAATAATATTATGATAATTTTTATTGATATTATTATAATATATTCTAAATGTTCTTAGGAGCAAGGTGATTATATAAGGGTTATATTACAATCTTTGATGAATATGTTGTAATATGGAATGTTTATAAAACATGATCATTGGTTACAACAAGTTTACATCTTTGGGGAAATAGTATCTAATGAAGGATAATCAGTTGACCCAATCAAGAAAACGGTTGGGGAGGAGTGGCCTCATAGTTCAATAGTAAGTGTGATTAATACATTAATTTGTTTATCAAGATATTATAGGAAGTTCATGAAATTTTTTTGATGACTTTGTAATCCACTAACCAAGTTAACTCGAAAAGTGACCAAGTTTATCTGGACAAAGGAGTGTGAAGATTGTTTCCATGACCTGATGAAGGGATTTGTTTCTAAACTTCTCTAAACTATAATATCTATCAAAGGAGTATTAATTAATTTTAAATATGAATCATTTAATGAGAATGGGTGCATCATCACGCAACATGAAAATGTGATTGCTTATGAATCTGGATAGTAGAATCTTCATGAGAATAAGTATCATACACATGACCTGGAGCTTGATACTGTTGTTTTTCAATGAATATATAGATGCACTATATTTATGGGGAGAAATGTGATATATAGGCAGAACACCATAGTTAGAAGTATATTTTGACACAAAGTTAATGGAATATGAGTTAGAGGAGATTCTAGGAACTTCTTAGAGACGATGATTGTTGAATTCATTATCAACTCAGAAGACCAAACAATGTTTCTGATGCATTATGTAGGAAACACCCTATTGTTATAGCAATGATTATGATTCATGTAGATCCTTTGATTAAATACCAAGAGAAACTAAAAATTGGAATTATAATGGAAGGTCCATCATCAAACGCAACCAAAATGATTTATCAACTATCATTAATAGATAATATCTAGAGATGTCAAATAAAAGATATTTTATTATAGAAGAATATATAAGAAGTGAAGAATGAGAAGTTTCATGATTTTAATGTTGGTCAAGAATGGGTACTCAAATTTCGTACAATGAAATGTGTTCCATATATTCCCTAAAGAAAAATGAGCTAATGGATGTAGCTTCTAACATTACTTTTCAATATATCCAGGAATCAAAACAATGTATAGGGACCTTACTGATTATTATTGGTGGGATAAAATGACGAGGGAGAATTCTGAATACACTTCAAAGATCTTGGTGGATCATCTAGTTAAGGCGGAGTGAAAAGATCTAAAAGGGGTATTACAAAAACAACCCATAGAAACATGGAAGTCGTACAATATAGATAATGACTGTTTAACTAGTCTCTTAAGAATATTCAAACGATATAATGTTATATTGGTTATTTAGTGACCCACAATTTTCATACATTAACATTACATCACATTTTTGGAATACATAAAACATTATATAAATAAACACCCAATGACCATACTCATATAGTTCCTTTAGAAATAGGGAAACATAAACATTAGTACATAAATGAGCTACATTATCTACCCCTAGTTTCATCATTACTAGATCCCTTATTAGATATATCAATCATTATATATATCTTCATATCTAGGTGTAAGGAAAAATTAAAAGGGGT
Organism: Viscum album; assembly: GCA_963277665.1. Taxonomy (NCBI): domain Eukaryota; kingdom Viridiplantae; phylum Streptophyta; class Magnoliopsida; order Santalales; family Viscaceae; genus Viscum; species Viscum album. The sequence goes on from OY728120.1 coordinate 577,690,558, forward strand.
CAGATCAGAATCTCATTTAGGGTATACAAGGGATATATATATGCATAATCATTAGAAAAATAGTATGAGAACATGATACTAAAAATATAAGATCATACTTTTCATATCATGGATCATAAACATGAATCGGGGAATAAATCATAGAATTTCATAAGACAAGAATTATATGGAAATAAATAAAAAAAGTCGTGAAAGAATAATATAGGAATAAAACACCAAATTATGGCAGACACATGAATATATATAATTATTTCCACTGAAACCAAGTATTCACATCCAAGGTAATCTTAGATGAAAACGCCCATTACTAACACTGGTTGACTCTCTGTTCTGACCATGTGTTACTAAGCCAATTTCACTACTACTTCAAGCCCTATAATACGAAAATTATTTCACATCTCATTCCTTCCCTATCATGCTCATGATATATAAACCATTACCCAATACAATGGAGGGATATAAATGTTCCACCTATCTTATAGTGGAATCATACATACATCTTCCACCAGATCCTAAATAATCATATCATAACCATTGAAATGAAAAGGGTATTATCATAACCTTTGTAAAATATATTTTCGATAATCATTTCATCATTAACATAACTATTGATAAGAAGCATATTTCCAAAGCATATAACCCGAGAACGGGAAACAAGTTTCATATACATCATTCCATTAAAGCATAATCTCTTTAGAGACAAAATATGAATGGAAACATTGAATAATATCTATATAAATTAATGTGTAAGACCAACATATTTTATTATAGAAGTAAAATAATATTTAATGTTATTTTAAATGAATTTCTTGAGGATAATATATTTTCTTATTTGAATAATGATTTTTAAAACATAAAACCCTATGAAAAATTTTTTCTTTAAAAATAGCCTTGAAAACATATGAAAAATGATTTTAAAAATATGATTTTTTTTGAAATAATTAATTCATTGAAAATTATTTAAAAGGTTAATTTGAAAACATTTTTGAATTTTTTTTTTAAAATTTTATTTATGAATAAAATAGATTTTCGACTGAAGAGAAAAATAGAGTCAGATTTTTATAAAAATTATTTTCTTAAATATATTTAGTATCATAGAGGGTAAAATGGAAGTAAAATATGAATATACCATAAATAAATAGAGTAGAATATACTTCATGATTTCTCTTGAGATATGGATCATATGATCTTAATAAAGGAATAATTATATTAAAAAATCTCAATAAAATATGAGATTGTTTCAATAATCTCTTACCACATCCTAACATGGGATTATACTCTCCATGTAAGACAAATGAAATTAAATTGTGATTATTTTATCATGAAAATAAGTATATTAGTGATAAAAAATGACAAATTATTGTATATAAAACTATAAAATGAATGTATGTGCAGATCAAAACATGTGCCTCATATAAGGAAAATTGGGACAAAATTGTCTTACCAATTTGGTATCCTCTGAAAAATTAATGACATGAAATAAATATCATATAATCTATATATAAATAATCATAAATTTAGGTATAAGTACCATAGAATAAATTTTTGTGATGTATACACACAACACAAAAGGGATGAGTGGTGAATAAAACATGTATATCAAAAAAAAAAATAAAAAGTGGGATGAAATCCCTTTACCATGGGTCTTAACAATCTTCAAACACATATAAGATTCTTCTATAATAATTTTATTTTTATTATAAGTATTTTATTGAATAATATTATTATATATAATACCATATATGGTTTTATTATGACATTATATTACATACATTTTAACAATCGTAGGTTAAGGATTCGTTTTTGGTTAATATTCCCCTTGTTCTTCACATGTCTTAATTTGTTATATGTTGGGTCCTCATAAATATATAATGATTTCACGAATTTAAAACATGACATCAATTTCATTTATATTAACAATATTTTTATTATTATAATCAATATAATATATAATTTTCAAATGGAAGACACAATTCTTGGAGATGGAAAGTTGTACGTACGCATGAACATGGTTTCAATTTTTATTACTGTATAGAAAGATTAAAAAAATGAAATATATATATTATAATTCAAGTAATTTTATTATTCCATTTATATAATATACATTTACTAAACATATCTTTAATACATTCCATGTAGTGTGTGAACGAATCACATCACTTTGAGGGGGCGGTGGTCCACACTTTCTAAAATGAAATGATCATATTTACATAAAATGGAAATTATAAAGAAATGATTTATAAATAATTAAAGAAAAATAAAAAAATATAAATGTAATATATAAAATATATAAATAGTTTTTCATTTATAATTTCCACCATGAGAGGCAGTAAAGGGAAAATGAATAATCATTGTTTCGTGAGGTAGTTGTTCACCACACACGAAATCAATATGTTTATTTCCCATTAATTTGATGTGTGTTTAAATATAAGTCAAACCATTATAATAAAAATATAATATTTTATTTAATAAACTATTTTTTATAATATAATGGAATAATAAGTGTGGAGGGGTGTAGAATTTAAATAAAATGAAAGAGCTCGAGGAATAATGTTACCTCTAATTCAGGTAACTCATTTTGGTTTACCCCAAAGGGACTCCTTAGATATGTTTCATCCCAAGGGGACAAATATAGGATGAGGGGAGAGATGTTTTTTATATAATTAGGAATATATTTTTTTATGACAATGTATCTTGAGAGGTGTGAGGATGTGGGAGGAGAGGAGGCATTTTATAGTGGACGAGGAGTGGCACTCTTGTTTATTATGGGAAAATGAATTTCACCCACATTTTCTCCATGTCAAATGGATACCCCAAGGGAAAGAATTTTATAAAAGTGGTGATTGGTTCAATATATGTCATGGAAAAGGATCTTGGAAAATTATCTAAGATTTTTGAACCCTTAAAATTAATTTTTAGTCCCTTATTAAGCTTATTTTTACCTTAATCGTTGTAATTAATTTTAATTAATTTGCTAAATTATTTTGGTCAAAAACTATGTAAACCTTATTAGACGTTATAAATTATTATTATTATAAATATGAATTCATTTTTCTAAATTACAATCATAGAATTTGTAGAAATTGATTTAAATATAATCTCACAGTCGAGTTGAGAATACAGGTTTTAAGTAAGAGCATTTTCTATGTAGTTATGTTAAATTTAAAAGTGAAATTAATTACAATGAACCAAATTTGGTTGATTGATAAAAATATAATCTAATTAAACATTTAAATAAAATTTTAATAAAATTAATATTTATAAAAAATTTAGATAAAATGGTAGCATTGAATTAAAATTCATTATTTTTCACAATTCATCCAAAAATTATGTTTTTCTAAAAATTAGAAAAAAATATCACCAAGACAATTTCAACATTAAAAATTAAAAATTTATGTTTATTTTGTCAAATTCAATTACTAAATTTGTCTAAAATTATTTTCATTAATTTTCACAGAAGAAAATTAAAAGTATTTCATTTACAAAAATATTATTTTTAAACATATGAGGATTTTACCAAAAATTATATAATGAATTATTAAAAATTTGAGGTTATATAAAATATTAATAAAAAATATTTTCATATTAGTTGTTATTATTCATATAACTAAAGATAACATCTAGGTTATAACATTCTTGTTTAAACAACTGTAACAATAATATGAGGTTTCGTAGAAACTCAGTCTTGTGTGTAATGTATGGCAATTCAGTGATGTGTGTAACTTACACCAAGTCGATATTCTATTAAACTCAATTCCAATCGGTTTCATGAAAGTGTAATGTCCACATTAATTCATTTTGAGGCATAAATGAAAACGAAATTATTCAAAAAAAGGTCCCTAAAAACTCAGGTTGTTACATTATACCCCCCTTAAAATGAATTTTGACACCACAAATCGTCATTCGAGTAAAAAAATGAGGATAATTACAAATCATAATATCCTAAAGTTTTCACATTTTTCTATCTAACTATTTTTTTATCCACAAAACATTGACAAGGTGAGTGGTCTTGTTTCATGGAACATTCTCTATATGATTCATAATTTCATCTTATTGTTCTTCAAATGATTAATCCTACTACAATGGTATGACCTATTAGTTCAGTACATCTGAATGGTTAGGTATGTAATTCCTAAGGAGAGATACATGGGACATATAATGGAACTGAGAAATATTTTGAGGATTTTTCTAAGTGATAGGCTACCATCTCAATAAGATCAAGATTCAAAAAGGGGTCGATATACCTAGGGAATAGTTTCCCTCTATTCCAAAATCTCATAGATTTCTTCTAGGGTGAAATTCATAGTTATAATTTTTCTCTATCATAAAATTCTAGATCATTCCATATGTTCTCATTATATCTTTTTTATTTACTACGATCTTCAATGATATGCTACTAAATGATTCTAACTATCTCGACCAATTCATCAACTATATCAATTCCTAATAGATTTCTTTCCCTAACATAATCCAAAAAAATTTGAGCTCTATATATTTTTTCTGATGGAGGCCTTTATATGGTTCCATATTAATTCATGAGTAAAATATACATTTTTTTAAACTCATCTAGAGGAATGTGTTTCTTCTAAACACATTTGTAATCTATGGAACAATATCTCAACATATTTTCTAAGGATAGAACTGTTCTTTCAGACTAAGCATTATTTCTAGGGGGATAAAATAGTATTGAAACTCAATTCTATATCACGTGATTGCTAGAGACTTCTCTAGAACATTGAGGTTAACCTCGGATCCCAATTTGATAAAATGGAATGTGGTACTCCATGAAACCTTAGCACTTGCTTAATGTATATCTGTGAAATCTAATCTAGATAAAATCTTTTGTCATTGCGATGAAGTATGATTACATAGTTATGTGATTAATACCACCCATATAACATTATAATATTCCATGGTTTTGGGTAGTCCAATGATAAAATCCATAGTTATGTTATCGCATTTCCATTCTGGTATATATAATTGATACAAGATCCATATTAACATTTGTCTTTCTTTCATAACTTGTTGGAATACCAAACACAGAGATAAAGACTCTAAGATAAATCTATTCATTCAATCCCACCATATGTAGTATTTCATACAGCTATACATCTGCATTTTTATAGGATGAATAGAAAATGAAAAACTATGGGCTTCCTCAAGCAACTCCTTCATCAAATCATGTATGCTAGGAACACTTACATGATTCCAAAACCTTATCATTCTATCATGGTCATGTTTAAACTCGAGAACATGATTAACATTATTTTTTATCTCGACATCATCCATCCTCACCACAATAAACTTTATATGGAAATAGGGTGAAAATTCGTATGATAAAGATAATATTTTTACCCTTCCTTTATAATTTCTATCTCCATCATTTGAAAATCCAAAAATATAGGATCTTGTTTTTGCCACATCACAGATAATATAATTTTATCCTTTCAACTCCAAGAATCAGAGACTATGATTCCTTTCCCATGGTGGTAATTTACAGAGCAGTCATAATCCTTTATCAACTCTTATAATCTTCTCTTGTGCATTTTCATCTCCTTTGGCATGAATAAATATTTTTGACTTTTATGATAAGTATATATATCTCAATTTTCACCATAAAGATAATACCTTCATATCCTTAATAAAAAAATTACTTATTCTAACACTAAATCATGTTTTGGGTAATTTTTCTCTTGAATCCTCAACTATCGCGAGGAATAAGAGATATTCATTTTTTTGTAGAATATAACATCCCAATACCTTCATGGAAGTATCACTACAGATTAAAAACCCTTCTCCACAATAGGGTAATGAAAGAACAACTGCATTGATTGGACCTCTATTCAGCTACATAAAATATTACTCACATTATTCTGTCCCGAAGAACTAGACACACTTCAATGATAACTTTTTCATAGGATTAAATTTTTATTTTAAATTATCCAATAACTATCTATAATATACAACAAAACCATGAATGGTATAGATCTCAGTCACTATGGGTGACCTAGTCCTGCATTCAAAAGCCTATATCATTGATAGATCAAATGTTTACCATCTTATGAGATTATGTAACCCAAAAATGATACATTTTGTTGCCAATATTTATTATTTGTAAATTTTTCATATATTTACTCCTTTATCAGGGCTGTTTGTACAATAATAATGTGATATTCATTCTCTTCCTTTCCCTTTGAAAAGATAATAATATCATCTATAAGACTACTAAAAATTGATTGAGGTAATATCTAAAGACTGTTAATTTAATACATAAAGATAGCTTAAGAATTCATAATACCAAAAGGAATAACTATATATTCATAGTGTCCTTACCTTTAATGGAATTCTGTATTTGTTATATCTTCTTTATTAACCCTCAATTTCTGATATCCAAAATGAAGGTCAATATTGGAAAAGTATTGAGCTCTGCACAATTGATCAAACACATAATCATTACTGATAAGTTGATATTTTTTGTTGATTTTGATATTGTTAAAATCTTGATAATAACTACAGAGTCTCATTGATCCATCAATATTTTTCAAAAAAAAAATGGATTCTCCCGAAGGTCCCACAAATGGAAGAATTAATCATTTATCAATGTTTTCTTGGATTTTCTTCATCAATTTATGCAAATAAATTTGGGTCTTTCTCTAAGGAGTCATTGAAATTTTTGTGGATCCAGGTATGAGATATATTGAGAACTCATTCTTATATTTTTTTGTGAGGCTAAAAAACTCTTCCAGAAAGAAATCCAATTTTTTTGAACAGAAGGAATATAATCGATGCAGATTTTCTCCCCAACCATTTCAGATAAGAAACCCTTTTGAATGGGAATTTAGACCTATACCATAGATTTATTATCCATATGAAGTTTATGATTATTATAAAATATATTGATGATCAAATGTTGGTTTTAAATATCAAATGTAGCATCCCTTACAACAGAATTGTTGTTCGATTTATGCAGAGAAATCCAGTGCACACTTAACATGACATAAAATTCATCCAAATGAAGAATTACTATGTTTTTATGAAGTACATTACCAAAATATTCTACCAAAGTGGAATCATATACCGATGAGGAAATAATCATACTATTAGGGTTATTTGTTACTAATTACTAATCTAATTGTTTTGGTTTAATCTAAACTTAGATATAAAATTATTTAGATATGAGACAATGGTTAGATACAGAATCAAATAATACATTAGTAGTTGTAGAGTAGATGGTATGTGTACCTTTCATCATGTCATTATCACACTCCTCTTTATAAATATAAATTATATGATATTTCCCCTTGACCCATGGATTAAAGGTTACTAACATCGATCATCATCACCAACCCTTGGGATTGGCATATAGTAACCAGAAACCCCATTCTTATAAGGCCCCAGCCTTAAACCTTACTTAATTTTGAGTTATTACAAGATTACACATTGAGGATCTTTTCGAGTTTTGAGTTTTGGAGAATTAGAACATAAAACTTGCATTACATTCCACATATAAACAAAGTGGTTACATAATGATAGTATTCATTTTTCCCCATCAATGGAAACATATTTAAAATAAAACATGGATTCATTCTTGACACTATCATCATATCATGTACCTTTCCCTTGACCTGTGAAAAAATTTTCAAAAAAAAAATTCTTGGGATAAGTATAAAAAGCTCAGTATGGGTTATAAAAATATGGAAAGGAAACATAAGTTCATATATACATAAGAATGATATCATACATTACCCATAAAACATAAGAACTTTAACATACCTCATCAAATCATGAATAAATCATAGAAATCATAAGACATAAAGGTAACTTGAGGCATTCATAACATTATTACGTAGGGAGTAACCCTCTTGGTTACTTTTGGAATACCCATCATAGTATATTCCCTAAATCTCTTCAGAGAAACCTTAACGTTTCACTCCATCGTGTTACCCAATGCATTTTAGAGCTATATTGGGCTCACCCGCCCTTTGTTTATCACGGAACCACCAGTCTTCATAATAATTCCCAAGAACCTCAACATAATCATAACACATAAACATGTATAAAGAAACATAACATTTCCACCTTTCAATCACAAGATATCAATACAACACATTGATATAAAAACATTTTGAAAACCATTTTCAATAAAAAAATAAAATAAAATTAAAACATGGTATTTATTTTTCTTTTAATAAAAAGGTATGGCTAGTAGAGGAAGTCGAAACTCAAATAACGGTCACGACGGAGGAGAAGTCGTTGTCGCCACATACGTATGACAAAACATTCCCTTTTTTCATTTAGTAAAACGATACGTATAAAAAAGATTCCTTGTGGATAAACGTAAAAGTCAAAGGGGTTTATACACTGTATAAAAGAAGGTTGTGTATAAAACAAAATATGCCTCAATGAAAGGAGATTGAGACGAAGTCCCATACCTCAGGTCCGACTTGACTCGGTCGTTCTTTAAACTCCTGAATAATAAACTTGATTTAATTTCTACTTGTTTAAGAACCTTTTTAAAGTTCATTATTCCTTTTATATCACTAATTACCATGTCATGAACACTATGTAATTATTTAAGTTAATTGCGGTCGTTTTAACGATCATTGGTTCTTGAGTCAAAAATAAACCCTTTATAATTACAAGTTGTTCATGTATCCATTATATCCATAATTATAATCATGATTTATATATCATATATATCCAGTATATACATGCATTTATAATATTACATAATCATTTAGAGGTAAGAAATGAAAAGCACCGTTCATGGAGACGGTAAGCCGTGCGTACGCATGAACGCTACTTTCATTTCTATTTCGTATTTTATAGAATGGAATCATAATGATATAAAGGTATATTATAATTCCAGTATAATATCATATATAATATCATAGTTCCATCCTTTATACGTCCCACATATGGTATTTAATGAATCATATCATTTTGAGGGGGCGGTGGTCCGCACTTCCTTAAATGAAGATATCGCGTTTAACCATAATGGAAACCATAAAGGTATGCCCAAAATGAAAAATACAGAAGCTTAAGGAAATCATAAACATATTATATATCATATATAACTATAGTGACATCTTAATGGCCACCTTTGAATGAGTTAAAAGAATGTTGAACAATCATCATTTCGGGAGGCATAAATTCACCATTCACGGAAACAGTATGTCCTTTAACCATTAGACGTAGATGTGTGTAAGTGTATATAGAATCCTTCTTATAAAAACATCCTAGTATATTGAAGATACTGGAGTTGTTACAAAATAAATTAATAAAAAGTGTTTAGGGGGGTTGAGAAGCAAAATAAAACAAAAGGACTCAAGTGAAGACATTACCTTAAAATCGGGTAACTCCCTTTAGATTGAGCTCAAAGGCTTCCTTGGGAAGACTTCTGCCCAAAGTGAGGCTTCAAGGAGTAAGAGTGGGATGTGGAGAGACAAAATGGTCAGGGTTTGGCTGAGATAAAGGCTTTGGGAGTGTGGGTAAGGAGGTAGAGGTGGGGGTATTTTATAAGAGGAGAGGAGGGGCACTCTTGGAAAGTAAAGAAATGTTACTTTATTTGAAAATGATTTTCGGATTAAAAAGGTCCAACATTGATATAATTCGAGGGTAAGGTGATAAGGGTTCGAAATCCACCCATCCAATAGGTTTTGGACATGTGTAGGTCAAAGATTTTACATTATCATTTCATTTTATTTAAATCCTTTATTAATGAGGTAATCACTGCATCATCATGATGTCATAAATAATTAAATTTATTTAAAGTCTAAAAATTATGAAAAAAATATCATGATGTAGGAAATATTTTTAGCATTATAGTGAACATTTATAGTCCAAAATATCATTTTTTTAGACAAAATTAAAAATACTTTAATTAGTTGATACATTCTTTGTCACATTTAACATTCTTTAAAAATAAAAAGATAAAAAGTCACTTTCTCAGAAAAGTGATTCCATGGGGCCCCCAAGTTCGGAACAAGGCATCCCATGGTCGGCCATGAGACAACCAGTAGCCTTAGGACACATGTTGTGGTATTTTTGTATTATTATGATATCATTTTATTATCCTTAACTACCTGATTACTCATTAATCAAGATAATTAATGATAATTACCGTCATTACTATTCATAATGTCCAAAAACAAAAGAGTCTTGATTACATAATTTGGACCATCTGATTACAAATATTTAATCCATTTTACCAAATTCCAGACACATAAATTGAAATAATTGATTTAAAAAAAACATCCCGTTGTCAAAACAAATAGCGGGTTTTTTTGAAACAATATCTATGAAAAGTTTGGCATTAGTTTATGCCCAATTCCAAAGTGAAATTAATCCTAATGACCACTATTGGATTAAATGGTAAAAATATATTCTAATTTAACTTAAAACCATTTCAAAAGATAATCTAATCATATAAATAAATTAGATTAAAAAGCATTTTTGATGTAAAATGCAGTATTTTTCACTATTCATTAAGAAATGACCATTGTCAGAATAATACCAAAAATTCACAAAATGTAAATTTTGATCTCCCAATCATAAAGAATAAGTTTATTTTGAAAAAAATAGCTTATAAAATTGTCAAAAGATATATTTAAAAATGGTTTTCCCTCAAAAGGTAGTAAAACAATCCTTTAAAAAATATTAGTGTATTCCATGCTTAAGATTGGATTTATTTTCATTTTAAGCCTCTAAAACACTATCTAATTCATTAATAGATATAGATAAAAATATCTATTATTCATTACTTACTTGGGATGTTACATCCTTCCCCCCTTTAGAAAATTGCATCCCCACAATTTATTTACTTATCGAATAAATGGGGGTACTTATCCCTCATCGCATTTTCAGATTCCCATGTTGCCTCTTCCATCATGTGGTTTTTCCACAAAACATTTACCTCATTAATACCTTATTTCGTAACACTTGCTCCCTGTGGTCAAGAATCTGGACCAGTTTTTCCTCATAAGATAGTTTCTCTTCCAGCTGAACTACCTCTGGGCTCAAAACATGATAGGGATCTGGCATATATTTTCTCAACATCGAAACATGAAAAACATTGTGTACCTAGGATAAACTCGTAGGTAAAGCCACTTGGTATGCAACTGATCCAACTCTCTCCAAAATTTCATATGGTCCAATGAACCTTAGACTCAGCTTTCCTTTCTTATCAAATCTCATCACACTTTTCCATGGTGAGACTTTGAGAAAAATATGATCACCTACCTCAAAAGTTAGATCCTTCCTCCTGTTGTCTGCATAACTCTTCTGCCTACTCTAAGCTGTTCTCATGTGTTTAGGAATCAACTGAACTTTTTCTGCCATCTCTTCTACCAATTCTGGTCCCATCAGCTTCCTTTCACCCACTTCATCCCAAAATGCTGGAGTTCGACACCACGTCCCATATAACGCCTCAAATGGTGCCATTTGTATACTGGAATGAAAACTGTTATTATATGAAAATTCAACCAAAGAAATATGTTGGTCCCAACTTCCTTGATAATCCATCAAACAAACTCGTAGCATATCCTCCAAGGTATGAATTTTTCGTTCTGACTGCCCATGTGATTGAGGATGAAAAGCTGTACTAAAATTTAATTCAGTTCCCAACGACTTCTAAAGGCCTTTCCAAAAGTTAGAAGTGAACCTGTGATCACGGTCAGATACAATGGAGAGAGGAACTCCATGTAACCTGACTATCTCTTTATGATACAAACGGGAAAGTTGATCTAGGGAAAAAGTATCTCGTATAGCAAGGAAATGAGTAGATTTAGTCATGCGATCAACAATAACCCAGATTGCATTATTACCTCGAGGGGTCTTCGGTAATCCCACATGAAGTCCATGGATATATTCTCCCATTTCCACTCTGGCACTGGTAAAGGCTGAAGCATCCCATTCGGTAACTGCCACTCTGCTTTAACCTGTTGACATGTCAAACACTTCACAGTAAAATTAGAAATATCTCTTTTCATTCCATCCCACCACTAATACTCCCGCAGATCTCTGTACATCTTAGTACTGCCAGGATGAACTGAAAACGGAGAACTATGAGCTTCACATAACAACTCTCTCTTCAACTTTGAATCACAAGGCACACACAATCTCTACCCAAATCTCGAAATGTGATAGTGAATTCCGGCAACTTACCTTTCTGAACCCGCTCTACCTTTTTCTACAACTCACTGTCTTGCTTCTGTTCTTGCTTGATTCTATCTGATAGAGATGATCTCACTGATACCTGAAACAAAACAGAAGAACTTCCTGCACCAACAAATTCTATGCCAAATTTCATCAAATCCTTAACCAAAGGATCACGTTCCAAACGCAACATTGCTAATGAAGCATTACTTTTTCGACTCAAAGCATCAGCCACATTATTTTCTTTTCTCGGATGGTAATGAATTGTACAATCATAATCCTTGATTAATTCCAGCCATCTCCTATGTCTCATTCTTAACTCTTTCTGAGTGAATATATACTTTAAACATTTGTGATCAGTATATATTTCACACTTTACTCCATACAGATGATGTCTCCAAATTTTTAAAGTGAAAACAACAGCAGCTAATTCCAAATCATGTGTTGGGTAATTTACCTCATGAGTTTTCAACTGTCGTGAAGCATAAGCAATTACCTGATCATTCTGCATTAGGATGCAACCAAGTCCTTTCAATGAAGCATCACTATATATATCAAACTAACCATTCCTGGAAGGTAGTGCCAAAACTGGAGAATTCACCAATCATCTTTTCAATTCCTGAAAACAATCATCACATACTTTTGTCCAGATAAACTTAACACCCTTCTGAGTTAGCTTTGTCATTGGACTAGATAACCGTGAAAAATTTCTTACAAACCTTCGGTAATAGCCTGCCAAACCAAGGAAGCTACAAATCTAAGTTACATTTGTGGGTCCTGTCCAGTCTTCCACAACTTTTTTTTTTTGCAGGATCAACAGTTATCCCATATTTAGAAACAATGTGGCCAAGGAAAGAAATTTGTTGCAACCAAAACTCACACTTTCTGAATTTTCCATACAGTTTATTTTCTCTTAAGGTTTGCAAGATAACCCTTAAATGTCTTTGATGCTCATCTTTACTTTTAGAAAACACCAAAATATAATTAATGAAAACCACCACAAACTTATCCAAGAACTCATGGAAAATTATATTCATTAAGTCCATGAATACTACAGGTGCATTGGTTAGCCCAAAAGGCATTACTACAAATTCATAATGGCCATATCTTGTACGGAACGTGGTCTTCGGAACATCTGCTTCCTTTACCTTCAGCTGATGGTACCCCGATCTCAAGTCAATCTTTGAAAAATACTGAGCTCCCTAGAGCTGATCAAACAAATCATCGATATGAGGAAAATGATATTTTTTCTTAACAGTGATGTTATTCAAGGATCTATAATCAATGCAAATCCTCATTGAACCATCTTTCTTTTTAACAAATAAAACATGAGCACCCCATGGTGATGTGCTAGGTCGAATGAAACCTTTTTCTAATAAATCTTGCAATTGCTCCTTCAACTCTAAAAGTTCAATTTGAGCCATTCGATAAGGGGGTTTTGAAATTGGCTTAGCATCAGGAACTAAGTCAACAATAAAATCAACTTCCTGATATGGTATTATTCCAGGCAACTCATCAGGAAAAACATTAGGATACTCATTTACCACTGGCACATCATTAATCTAAACAGTTCCCTTATTTCCAACGATGTGTGCAAGGTAACATTCATTTCCATCTTTTACAAGTTTCTCGGACTCTTGATATGTTATCAACAGTAAGGGTTCATTCATGTATACAAACTGAAATTCTTTCTTAAAAGAAACTTCTTTAGCTCTACAGTCAATCTTAGCAAGGTAAATAGAGAGCCAATCCATACCCAGGATAACATCAAACTCTAATAGAGGTAGAACAATAAGGTTTGCAAGTAGGTTCTTTCCACAGATAAGGATGGGAAGATTCTTGTAAATTATTTTTTCCTCAACATTTCCCCCAAGTGTTTTTTCCAAAAGTTCAGGAGTCATTTCTTGAGATGGTATTCCCATTTTACTAGAAAAGATTTCAGAGATGAAAGAATGTGTGGACCCCGAATCAAACAACACACTGGCATAGTCTAAAAAAACAAACAAAGTACTTGATACAACTTCATTTGATGGCCCGACATCTGCTAAAGTAGTTTCAAAGGATTTCACCACCCCTTTCTGCTTGTAGTCTAACTGCTTCCCATCAGTCAAGCTCTTTTTCGGACACTCGTTTTCATAGTGACCCATCTCATTGCACTTAAAACATTTCACAAACTGTAAATAAAATTTGGTCTTACCTTCACCTTGATCTTTTTCAGTGCAATCACGAGCCTTATGTCCCATATTACCACATCGGTAGCACTTTCCAGAATTCATAAGACATTCCCCAGCATGCCTTTTTCCACATTTATCACAAACTGGAAACTTAGATTTCATACCATCAGACTTTTTTGAATAATTCTTCCCTTTCTCCTGCCACCTCGGTCTCTTCTTCTGCTGGTTGTTATAGAACACTTGATCATCGGCAAACTCCATTTCCACCTTCTCAAAACATCAAACAAGCTTTTCATAACATTTAAACTCACGAGAAGCTAATTCCCTTCGATATTTTGGCTTTAATCCTAAGTAAAAACGATTCATTTTACTATCAAGGTCTCGGATAAAATTTGGATCATACCTTGCTAATCGAGTGAACCTTTCTTTATAGGTATCCACTGAGTCTTCCTCTTGCCTCAATTCCAAGAATTGTTTTTCCATCCTAAGTCGAACAACCTTAGGAAAATACTTTTCAAGAAACATACCTTTGAATTCATCCCAGTCGACAACATCAATCTCATCAGCGTCCCTGATATTTTTAACCATCGACCACCACCGATCTGCTTCACCCTCCAAACGGTAAACAGCAAGACTAACCTTTTGATTTTCTGAACACCCCATGACATCGAAAATATTCTCCAGTGCTTTAATCCACCCTTCAGCTAGCACAGGGTCAGATGATCCTCTGAATGATGGGGGATGTTGCCTCATGAAATGTTCCACCACTGACATGTTCCTCTGCGGTTGATCTGGCTGATCTCGGCATGGATACCACCACCATTTATTGCTTGAGTCAACTGCGCCATTACTGCAACAAACTGTTCAGTTCCAATTCCGACCATCTCAGGATGATGATTCGGAAGGTTATTTCCTTCTGCAAGCCTTCCTAGCACTACTTCTCTGATTCCTCTGTGGAAAACCATTTTGAACAAACATGTCTTAGATGAAGCAACATGGTAATCTTCAAATGCTATATCACTTCAATTTGACCATAAAAAAATTATTTTTGGATAATCATTTAATAGAATTCTAACTCCTAAAGTTTTCTAAACTGACATCTGATACCAACTATAAGTCCCCAGCCTTAAACCTTACTTAATATTGAGTTATTACAAGATTACACATTGATGATCTTTTCGGGTTTAGAGTTTTAGATAATTAGAACATAAAACATTCATTACATTCCACATATAAAAAAAGTGGTTACATAAAGATAGTATTCATTTTTTCCCATCAATGGAAACATATTTAAAATAAAACATGGATTCATTCTTGAAACTTCCTTGACACTATCATCATATCATGTACCTTTCCCTTGACCTGTGAAAAACATTTCAAAAAAAAAACACTTGTGATGAGCATAAAAAGCATAGTATGGGTTATAAAAATATGGAATAGAAAAATAAGTTCATATATACATAAGAATGAAATCATACTTTACCCATAAAACATAAGAAATTTAACATACCTCATCAAATCATGAATAAATCATAGAAATCATAAGACATAAAGGTAACTTGAGGCATTCATAACATTCTTACGTAGGGAGTAACCCTCTTGGTTACGTTTGGAATACCCACCACAGTATATTCCCTAAATCTCTTCGGAGAAACCTTAATGTTTCACTCCTTCACGTTACCCAATGCATTGGAGAGCTATAACGGGCTCACCCACCATTAGTTTTTCACGGAACCACCCATCTTCATAATAATGCCGAAGAACCTCAACATAATCATATCACATAAAACATGCATAAAGGAAACATAACATTTCCACCTTTCAATCACAAGATATCAATACAACACATTGATATAAAAACATTTTTAAAACCATTTTAAATACCAAAATAAAAGAAAATTAAAACATGGTATTTATTTTTCTTTGAAAAAAGGTATGGCTTGTAGAGGAAGCCAAAACTCAAATAACGGTCACGACGGCGGAGAAGTCGTTGTCGCCGCATACGTACGACAAAACATTCCCTTTTTTCATTTAGTAAAATGCTACGTATAAAAAATATTCCTTTTGGATAAACGTAAATTTCAAAGGGGTTTATACACCATATAAAAGAAGGTTGTGTATAAAACAAAATATGCCTCAATGAAAGGAGATTGAGACAAAGTCCCATACCTCGGGTCCGACTTGACTCGGTCGTTCTTTAATCTCCTGAATAATAAACTCGAGTTAATTTCTACTTGTTTAAGAACCTTTTTAAAGTTCATTATTCCTTTTATATCACTAATTTCCATGTCATTAACACTATGTAATTATTTAAGTTAATAGCGGTCGTTTTAACGATCATTGGTACTTGAGTCAAAAATAAACCCTTTATAATTACAAGTTGTTCATGTATCCATTATATCCATAATAATAATAATGATGTATATATCATATATATCCAGTATATACATACATTTATAATATTACATAATCATTTAGAGGTAAGAAACGAAATGCACCGTTCATGGAGACGGTAAGCCGTGCGTACACATGAACGCTACTTTCATTTCTATTTCGTATTTTATAGAGTGGAATAATAATGATATAAAGGTATATTATAATTATAGTATAGTATCATATATAATATCATATTTACATCCTTTATACGTCCCACATATGTTATTTAACGAATCAAATTACTTTGAGGGGGCGGTAGTCCGCACTTCCTTAAATGAAGATATCGCGTTTACCCATAATAGAAACCATAAAGGTATGCCCAAAATGAAAAATACAGATGCTTAAGGAAAACATAAACATATTATATATCATATATAACTATAGTGGCATCTTAATGGCCACCTTTTAAGGTGTTAATAGAATGTTGAACAATTATCGTTTCGTGAGGCATAAAGTCACCATCCACAGAAACAGTATGTCCTTTAACCATTAGATGTAGATGTGTGTAAGTGTAGCTCAAATACTTCTTATAAAAACATCCTAGTATATTGAAGATACTGGAGTTGATACAAAATAAATGAATAAAAAGAGTTTATGGGGTTGGAGAAGAAAAATAAAACAAAAGGACTCAAGTGAAGACATTACCTTAAAATCGGGTAACTCCCTTTGGTTTGAGCTCAAAGGCTTCCTTGGGAAGACTTCTGTGCAAATTGAGGATTCAAGGAGTAATAGAGGGATGTGGAGAGACAAAATGGGCAGGGTTTGGCCGAGCCAAAGGCTTTGGGAGTGTGGGTAAGGAGGTAGAGGTGGGGGCCTTTTATAAGAGGAGAGGAGGGGCACTCTTGGAAAGTAAAGAAATGTTACTTTATTTGAAAATGATTTTCGGATTCAAAAGGTCCCACATTGATATAATTAGAGGTTAAGGTGATAAGGGTTAGAAATACACCCATCCAATAGGTTTTGGACATGTGTAGATCAATGAATTTACATTATCATTTCATTTTATTTGAATCCTTTATTAATGAGTTAATCGCTGCATCATCATGATGTCATAAATAATTTAGTTTATTTAAAGTCTAAAAATTCTGAAAAAAATATCATGATGTAGTAAATATTTGTATATTTCTAATGAATATTTATAGTACAAAATATAATTTATTTAGACAAAATTAAAAATACTTTACTTAGTTGATACATTCTTTGTCACATTTAACATTCTTTAAAAATAAAAAGATAAAAAGTCACTTTCTCACAAAAGTGATTCCATGGGGCCCCCATGTTTGGGAAAAGGCATCCCATGGTCGGACATGAGACAACCAGTAGCCTTAGGACACATTTTGTGGTCTTTTATTATTATTATGATATCATTTTGTTATCCTTAACTACCTGATTACTCATTAATCAAGTTAATTAAAGATAATTACCGTCGTTACTATTCATAATGTCCAAAAACAAAAGAGTCTTGATTACATAATTTGGACCTTCTGATTCCAAATATGTAATCCATTTTACCAAATTACAAACACAGAAATTTAAAATAATTGATTTAAAAAAAACATCCCGTTGTCAAAACAAATAGCAGGTTTTTTTGAAAGAAGATCTATGAAAAGTTTGGCATTAATTTATGCCCAATTCCAAAGTGAAATTAATCCTAATGACCACAATTTGATTAAATGGTAGAAATATATTCTAATTTAACTTTAAAACCATTTCAAAATATAATATAATCATATAAATAAAGTAGATTAAAAAGCAGTTTTGATGTAAAATGCAGTATTTTTCACTATTCATTAAAAAATGAACATTGTCAGAAAAATACCAAAAATAAAAACAATTTAAATTTTGATTTCCCAATCATAAAGAATAAGTTTATTTTGACAAAAATATCTTATAAAATTGTCAAAAGATGGATTTAAAAATTGTTTTCCATCAAAAGGCAGTAAAACAATCCTTTAAAAAATATTAGTGTATTCCATGCTTAACATTGAATTTATTTTCATTTTAAGCCCCTAAAACACTATCTAATTAATTAATAGACATAGATAAAAATATCTAGTATTCATTAGTTACTTGGTATGTTACAATTCTACTTACACATGTCGCACTGATGTGGGGGAGGTTCATTATTTTCATCTTTCTCTCCATTAGAATTTAATGGTATTCTATTTCCATCATTTCAGCAATAAATTTACTAATAAACTTCCATTACATACACAAAACATTTACTAGAGATCATAAGACAAATTTATCCATTATTCTGCCCACATTTGATCATAATGAAAAACTCATCGTCTTTTCTCCATGGTTTTTAGAGTTTCATTTTAATTCCATTTTCATATTAATGTCAAAACCCAGAGGTTGATAAATGACTCTATCTTCCATTTCATACTTTATTTCACAACACAAAATCTCTTAGAAGATTCTAAATTATCTTATTTGATGTTCCCTTCAGAGACATGGCATCATAACACTGAATAAACTACCAACATTACTTTTGGGTTGGATTATAATTTCTATAGATTACCTTGAACGTATCATGAAACTTTCCTCAAAAGTACCCTAAGATTCATCTTCCCTTTGCTTCAAATAAATAAACTTTATAACCTTCTAGGTAAAATGAATGTGAGGAATGTACTAATAAGAAAAATAAGCTCTTGATCTTGTTCCAATACATGTATTCAGCCTCCTGTTTCTACATTATATTCTTGATTAGAGTCCACCAGTTGTCTTCATCTCTATCAAATAGATAAAATCCAAAATTATCTTCTCATGATCTGAACACTGGTGAATGGAAAATATCTTTTCAGTAGTACTGATCAAATTTTCAGCAACATGTGGTCTAGAAGTCCCTTTGAAATAAGGTGAATGTTGCATAGTGAAATACTCAACATTATATTGTTCCCTCCTTTTCATATTTGGATGTCCACCATTGTTCAAATAATGATAATGTTGTTTGATCATAAAAGAAATGTTTTTTCATTCCCACTCCCATAGCATTGAATTTATCTGGAAGATAATCCTTACATTATCCATCACGATCACCATTAACATTGTTCCTTTGGGCTCTATCCATTGGCTAAAACAAAAATCATAGAGGAAAAAATATTAATAATTTTTATGAACCACATAATCTTTAAAATCCACTTATTGGGAGTATAAATTACGACTCCTTCCTTAATCAAATAATCCTTACTTTTTCCTTGGTTATTTTTATCCATCATCTATTTAGATCCTTCATGATGGCTCATGAGGAGTTTCTGAATTCCCAATGCATATCTCTTAAGAGTGTCATACTATGTGTATTTAATTGCCCATTTTTGTGTACTAGATTTACCATAGTCAGGGCGAGAACATATTTTTGTTTTAGTTGCGCCTATATACATCCATGCCAAAACCGCATCAAGTTGTAGTATCTAGACAGGGAAGTATTTCAAGGAAACCAATTACTCAATATTTTACAAAATATTTAGGTCATTTTATTATAATATTATTTATACTTAGGTTCATCTTTATACATTTACATATTTTTATCACAAAGGTTTTATCATCTTGGCTTCCAAAGGTAAACTAAATATTTTCTCTAATACCAACTATAGTGACCCTAAATTTTCAGACATTAACATTACATAACATTTGTGGAATAAGTAAAAAATTTTAAAATAAGATACAGAAAGACCGTACTAGTCTATTTACATTGGAAACATGGAAAAATAAACACTGGTACAAAAATGAGCAAAATTTTCATCAACTAGGTTCTTCTTGACTATTACCATTATTAGACACATCAAACATAATACATATCTTCAAAACCTGGGGGATGGAACCATAAAAATGATGATATTAGATTATTATTATGGTTAAAAAATGGAGACATGGAATAATATTCATGGACATAAGGTTATGAGAACATGATCATGAAAATAGAAGACCATACCCATCATATCAAATATCATAAACATGAATCATGGCATAAAACATGGAAGTTATTAATACATGAATCATAAGGAAATAAATAACATACTCTAGGAAATAATAACATTGGAATAAAACACAGAATTGTAGAAGAAAAATAAGAATAAATAATTATTTCCTTAGTAGTCAAAGAATTGTCACAAATTCCATCACATCGGCTAATGTCCTTTACTGAACCAGGTTTACTCCTCATTCCAGACCTATATTACTGAATATAGTTCACTATTAGTTATAGCCTTATAATACTAAACTATGTTTACTCCTCATTCAATACATGTCTATCTCACGAGATATAAACCATTACACAATGCATTAGAGGGAGATATAGGTCCCATACATCTTATTACTAACTGAAAATTCATTTTATTTTATTTTTGAAAAAAACTTTTTGGCTATGTGAGAACCCTCCATTAGAAATCACTTTGAGGCAATGTGAGAACCAGAAGATCATTACATGGAGCAACTGACAATAAAACCTCACCCAAGAGCCTCCAAGATCAGAAACACCATTATCAGATCCACCAACACCATCCCAATTTTCCAAAGAAAGCTTCAAACCATTTCAAAGTGGGGACGTGCATGAAGGGTAATGCCAAAAGAGAAGAGGAGAATCATCAATTAGCAGAACCAGACTCTGTAAAAAACAAGACCTCAAAGGGGAAAAGAGTAGATAAGGTGATGGAATTGCTCAGCCCCGAGAATTCCTTGGGTCGCCTTTTGTGACCTCATACTGACCCGAGATGATGACACAAACCATGCCCTGATCCGACCCTGAAGTAAAACAAAAGTGAACTATTGAGGAGAGGAAATAGTCAGAACCGATCATTCCTGCATCTACCATCTGCATCTGCGTATTAACTTTGAAAAAAAAACCACAATGCCCCAATCCAGAACACCACGAACCATGCCAGAACCACCGAGGCGGACCGCGCAGAACTAGAACAATAGTGGAGTGGACCATTGAGTAGAGACATCATCGGCCCAAGCATTCATGAATCTTCCATCCGCATCAGAAAAATGGAAATGGTGCTTCAACCTCAACCTCCCATCCATATTATAATGAAATAATATATATATGTGACATAAGATGATAAATAACTGTATCAAAACCCATGACATGAAATGGGTACTAGAAAAATGTAATCATATCATATCCTTTGAAAAAACACATGTTTCAAAATCATTTCATCTCAATCATAACCCGTTAAAAGAAGTAGGTTTCAAATGCATATAACCCATAAAAGAGAAAAATGTTTTATAAACACAATTCCATCAAAAAATAATCTCTTCAGAGATAAAATATGAATGGGAACATTAGATAATTTTCCCAAAAATGTATGAGTGAAACTCTTGGAATTTATCAGAGATGGGAAATAATGATGAAAGATATTTAAAAAACATTTTTGAGTAAAATAACCTTTATTCATTGATAATCATTTTTTAAAAACATTAAACCTTTTGAAATAATATTTCATTGAAAAAAAAGACATGAAAAAATAAAAAGAAATCTTTAAAATAATAATAATAATAATATATTCTCATAAAATAGCTCTTCAAGGATATTTTGGAAAAATAATTAATTTTTTTTTAAAACATGTTTTTTAAATAAAATAGATTTCAGACCAAAGGGGGAAATACTATAAGATTTCCATATTTTTTTTCTTATATATCATAAGTAAAAAATAGTTGAAAATGGTAAAAAAACATTAATATATAATTATTAATAATTTTTGAATAAAATTCAGGAGTGATCTTGAGATATGGATCATAATATTCAAATAAAGGAATCGTAATCATAATAAATCTTAAAAAATGATGAGATTGATTCAGTAAACTCTTACCACATGGAAACTTGGGACCATACTCTCCATATATGAAAATAAAAATAAATGAAGATTAAAATATCATGAAAATAATTATATTAATTATATATCATTTCAAATTGAATTATATACACCTAAAAAATAAGTTAGGTGTATAACAAACATGTGTCTCTATGAAGGAAAAATTTAGACAAACATTTCTTACCGATTTGGAATTTTTTGAAAAATCTACACCAAGAAATAAAGACCATAAAATGGAAATGTAAATACCAATAAATTGAAGTATAAGAATCATATAATACATCCCTTGTTTGTATAAACAATAAAATGGATGGGTGGTGAATAAAGATTCTATCTCAGAGACATAAAAACTAAGATGAAATCCCAAAAATATTGTACTTAAATATCATTGTACTCATCAAAAATTCCTATATAATTAATATATTTTTATTATATATATTTTAAAGAATATAATTATTATATACAATACCATATATGGTTTTATTAGGACATTTTTACCCAATTGTTAACAATCATATGTTATGGTTTCACATTGGATAATATTCTCTATGTTCTTCGCATATATCTTAATTTTTTATATCATTGTTCCTTATACTTATATCATGATTTCCAGAATTTAAAACATGATATAAATATAAATTTTATTAAATAAATTTTTATTATAATAGTCTATATAATATAGAAGTTTGAAATGTAATACACTGTTTTTGGAGACGATAAGTCGTACGTACAAATGAACAATATTTTTATTTTTATTATCTTATTGAATGAAAGAAGGAATATTATAAATATTTCAATATATATTTATATATATTATAATTATATTAGAATTATTATATCATATATAACATATAATTTCATCAAAATGATCCTTAATACATTCAATGTAGTGTGTGAACAAATCACATCACTTTGAGGGGTGGTAGTCTACACTTTCTCAAATGAAATTATTATATTTACACCCAATGGAAATTATAATGATCTGTTTTATAAAAGTATTACATAGCTTAAAGAAATAATTATCATAATATATTTCATATATAAAAATAGTTTGCGAAATAATTTTCTCTATGAGATGCGGTAAATGAAATATTAACAATCATCTTTTCCTGAGGCGATAGTTTGTCATACAGGTAAAATTTTTTGTTACCCATAAGATAGAAGTGTGTGTATTTTTAATTCAAAAACGTACCATAAACATCCTTGTACATGGAGAATACTTATTTTGTTATAAAATCATGGAATACATAGTGTTTAGGTGGGGGATAATTGATATTAAATAAAAGAAATTGAGGAAGAATGTAACCTCCTATTCTGGTAACTAATTTTTCATTTCCCCAAATAGATTCCATGTATTTATTTATACCCATGTGGAGGATTTGAGGTTGAGGGGAGAAATTTTAAAGATATATTTAGGAAGATATTGTTTTATCCAAATTTCCATGAGAGGTGTGAGGATGTTGTAGGAGAAGAGGCCTACATATAGTGGAGGATGAGTGACACTCTTATAAACATTGGGAAAATTAATTCCAATAAAATTTTTCCCGTGTATATGGGATAAAATAATAGAAAAAATTAGATCCCAGGGAGTATAGGGTGTAAATATGTCCATAAAATGGATCTTGGAGAGGTTTTTATGGAATTTCAGCACATAAGATTAATGTTTAGTCACTTCTTAAGATTATTTTTACCTTAATCGTTGTAATTAATTTTAAATAACCTCACCAATAATGTTGTTGAAAAAATAGGTTTATCTCATAATATATTATAAATTATGATTATTTAAAATATGGAATCCATTTTTTCAATTTCTAATAACATATGTGGTTGAAATGAATTTATATTTAATCCTATACTCAAGTCGATAATGCTTGTTTTTATAGTGAAAATGTTCAAATGTTTTCTATGTTTTTATATTCAAATTCATGTGAAATTTCTTCCAATGACCTCAATTGGGTTTACTGAAAAAAATATAATCTAATTAAAATATTTAACCAAATTAAAATTTAGTTTATCCTTTTAAATAATTTATATGAATAGGTAGTTTTGAATTAAAATATTTTATTTTTCACTATTCTTCCAAAAATGATTTTTCTCTATAAAAAAATCTCAAAAATTTAATTTAGACATTATTAATTAAAAAATAATGTTTATTTTATCAAATTCATTTTCTAAACGTGTCTAAAATTAATTATATTTTTTTTTATAAAAATAAATATAATTGAGTTAATATGAGAAAACAGTATTTTAAAACAAATAATGAAATTAAAAAAATTATATATTTCATTATCAATATGTTTTATTTATATAATAAAATTAACTAATATATTCAAATACTAGTTATTACTATTGATATAACTTTGTTTAATGTCTAGGTTATAACCATCTTATTTATATAATTATAACTATAAAATGATGTTTCATAGAAAATCAATGTAATGTACGCCATGTACGTGTTGCATGTAATGTAAGCCATGTAGATTTTATTTGACATGTACACTGAATCAGTGTAATTTTAAAATAATGTTTTACTTAGTGAATTAAAAGATATAAATGAAAATTAATTAATTAAAAAAAGGTCCATAAAAACTCAGGGTGTTACAATGATATCAACAAGACTACCATTTGTACATGGTGTGTGCACTATTAGAACATAGTAATTACATTCATACTCACTAATGATATTTAAATAAATAAGGGATTTATTAATATATTCATTAATAAATAAATTTAAAAATTTGTGGTCATCTTTGTTGATGATATTCTCATATACTCAAAAATCATGGAGGAGGATGTGGTCAATCTGAGTATTATGATAATGTCGTTACGAAAGGGGAAAATTCATACTACAGACAAATAGGGTGATTTCAGGTTGAAGGATGTATCATTTTTAGTTCATATCATCACATTATTTAGGGTCTCCATGTGTCCTTCAATGATAGAATAAATGGATGGATATTTGATTCCAACATCTATGATAGATATATGTAGTTTACTTGGATTATCTAGATATTATCTTCGATTTCTGAGAAATTTATCTGGTTTTTCAAACCATCTTTATATGATAAATCAGAATGGATTCATGTTTTCATGGAATGTTGAATGTCAAAAGTTGTCCATATGGTTAAATTATAGTCTTATCAATGCACTAATATTCATACTACCCACAACTGGAGATCTTTTCATGGTTTTTTGGAATACATTGATGAAGGGAATAAGGTGTGTGTTATTGAATAATGAATAAGTGATTTCTTATGATTCAAGGAATTTCAATGTTCACCAAAAGAGCTACAAAACAGATGATCTGGAGTTTGATTTAGTGATCTTCTCTTTCGAAATATTGAGACATTATCTATTTGGGGATAATTATGAAATATACACAATAGACAATATCCTCATGTATATATACAAACAGAATAATCTGAATATGCACTATAGAATATGGTCAGAGCTGATCAAGGACTATATTTAGTAAACCCACTATTATAATGGTAAATCGAGTAAATTTGAAAACATTATAATCGTAAAGGATCTATAAATTCTATCATTGGGGAGAATTAATTGGTTCATATCTTCTTATATTTGGAAAGGGTGAATATGTGTATCAAAAAGGAACGAACATCATCAATCCTCTCCCAAATTATTACTCTAATATCACTTCTGAAAACGAAAATGTATTCTTAAAGGGATGATGTGGGGATTAAAAAGAAAGTGGAAACTATAACAAAATAAAAATACTTGGATTTAAATGTTAATGAAGAAGGAGTTGTAAGGTTTGGGTCAAGGATATGTATATCATCTAATAAATATATAATGAGAGATTTTTTTATTGAAAAAGGTAGATCAACCTTCTCTATTCACACAGGGAATAAAAAGTTGTACCGATATATCTGGTAGAACTATTGTTGTGAAAATTTTAATAAGGGGAATGCTGAATATACATAAAAAATAAAGGTATATCAGCATATGAAGGCTGAAAGGAAAATCTCTAAGAGGATCATGCAACCATTACCCATACCAACAAGGAAATGATAAAATAGCACCATGGAAATTATCACCCAACATCCAAATTCATCCCTAGGAAAAATGCTATATGGGTTGTTTTGGATCTTCTTATAAAGGTATCTCACTTTATAACAATTCAAGAGGACATATCAATTGACAAACATTCCCTGATATACATCAATGAATAAGTGAGGCTACATGGAGTAATTCTGTTGATTGTATCTGACCGTGAAAGGGGATTTACCACCAAGTTCATGAAAATTCACCAACATGCTCTAAAATTTGATCTGAACATCAATAAAATATGTTATCCTAAAACTGAAGTCCAATCATAGAGAACTATTAATACATCAAAAGACATGTTGAGAGAAATAGTGATTGAAATAAATGGTGAATGACAAGAACATCGACCTATAGTCGAGTTCTCAAACATCAATATTTTCAAATCGAGATTCCAAATGGCTCCATAGGACCCCAATTATAAGAAGAGGTGTTATAAACCTTCATTTTGGGATTAAGTTTTGGAATTAAATATTCTACACCCTGAAATTATTGAGGAAATAGTTTAAATGGTTAAGACCATTCAACAACACATCAAGGATGCTCATAGATGATATGAGAGGTTTTCTGACAATCATTGATGATACCAAGAATTTGATATTGGATGCATGGAATTCCTCTAAATATATCTATGGATGAATATGATGAGATTTTAGAATAAGGAAAAATTTAGTCCAACAAACATTGGCCTGTTTTAGATCCTTGATCTCATCAGAGTAGTGGACTATTGACTAGGACTCCCACCAAAGATATCTCAAATAAATGATTTATTATATGTATCAATCTTGATTAAGTAAATACCATTCCCCTCACAATTACTCCATCCATAGGTGGTAAAATTGGGAAATGAACTTTCCTATTATGAGAATATTTTGAAGTATTTAAAATGTTGAGGCAACATTCACTAAAATAAGATAATTCATTTTGTAAAATTGGTGTGTCGAAACATTAAGTTTGAGGAGGCATCTTGGGAAACAAAGGAGGTGATAAAATATAGATACCCTAATATGTTTTAGTATGGTAAATGAAAATTATCAGGGTGAAATATTTCAAGTGGGAAATATTCTAATCAATCAAATTGTTATAAAAAAATTCCACTTTTTGATTTAATTAAATTTATTATTATGTAATGTGGTTATAGAAAACATACAAACATATTTTGTTTTATTATATACTATAATATTTAAAATACCTCTAATCATCAATAACGTTGATAATATAGTCATTTAACAGTGATCATATGATTAGTATAAAAATAGGGTTTTAATAAATGAAATTGACTCAGACAAAGCATGTGATTGATTCCAAAAGTATGGTCATACTCTATGAAGTCCATTCTCAAGAGCTTTTGAGGGGCATAAAATAAATGGGTTTTCTCTTAATAAATCCCATGCTGAGATATAACAACGTAATATAGATCAAAACTAGTTATGTGAGAAGTTCAAGCTTTGTGAGATCATGGCCCAAACTATGTTCATTGAACCACCCCATGAAAGTATCATAGTCACACACATTACCCTTAGGGAATTTGATTGTGTATTAAAGGTATGTGTACAAAAAACCTAGAAAAAAGAGTAATTACATTATTTTTTATAGAATAATGAATTAATTTTCATCGTACTATTGTTACTCTATATATGATTTTTATTTTGATACAATAAATTAAAAATTGTATTGTTTGGTAATATAGAAATTTAATTAAGGAATTTATTTTGATGAATTAATCTATTTTTGAAATAAATAATTTTTTAATAAAATATTATTATTAAGTAATTTTTATTAAATATAACTGACAATATTATTTTTAAGAAGACAAATGTGATTTTTATAAGGGTTCAAAAAATATTATTGTCAAATAAAGACCCATCATTTCTCAATAAAAGTCATTTATTATTTTAAAAATAAAAATAAAAATATATTGAAATATCTATTGATAAAAATAATATTATTATTGGAATAATTACAACAAAATCATCCAATGGTGAATTTTCCATAATTTTCCGAGACAATCAAATTGTAGGGGTCAAAATTAAATACCGTATAAATATAATGTTTGTATTAGGAAATTATAAAGACCCCAATCTTATGTAATAAAAATTTTAAAGGTTATCCATTACCAAATATAAGTTCACCCTACAAAATAATGTTATTTTATGTTTATTCTATTAATTTTATAATGAAATTATGAATCCTAGAAGACCATTAATAAATTTTATGCTTTAGAAATCATTTCCTTTAGAGTATGACTCACTTACACATAAGAAAGGGTACTATGTTTTTAATTTTGGACCTCGGACCTATAAAATAATTAAATCCACTCTCATTTGGTGGAAACCTTGACAAATTATATGGAATGTATTTTGGTTTTGGGTATATTATTATATAGAGTACAAAACCTATGTTTGAGAAGTAATAAGGAAATAAAGATTATTTTTCTACATAAACCCACCGATGATTAGATTAATCATCACTCAAAATAAGTTGTTCATTTTCATACTCTAACCTCCCCTCTCTAGATTAATCCTATGTTGTGCTCGAGCTCTCAAGAATCCCCTCCCAAACAAATTGATTCATACACTCAAGTAAGGGATTCTCCCATTATTTTCCAAATTAAATTTCTCTAATATATTTTTCCTTCCATTTACAATTACTAATATTGTTATATGAATTTTCATGTCACTTTACTTCCTGTATTAATGTCCAAATTATGAGATACACCATTATCTCCCACAAACCCATTTAATGAATTTTAGGGGACACCGTTATGCTTCCAAAATATCACTAACATTTTCCATGCGAAGAAAATTATGTATTGAATACCATACATAATTCCTATAAATGGTGTTCACCAATCTACACATACACTTATTTGAGTTAGGACATACATGTATTTATTTTACAATCCTTCATCATAAAATAAAATATGATTATGAATGAATCTCTGTTTTTTGATCTATGTGGCACACTTAAACAAGATAATGGAATGAAAGTGATGGGTGCGCCGTGAATTTTATAGCACTAAAATGCATTAAATAATTTCTATTCACATGGGACATCATTTTGGATCAAGGAGTGACCCTGATTACATTATGAGACTTTTTGCATCATGATATATTGGTAGTTAGCCTTGATATATGTTTATGATGCAGAGTTTTATGATTTTTCCACATTTCACTTGTTATCAAGTTATTTCATGTCATATTGTTCATGTTTATGATTATCACCCCTTTTTTACAGTTTTTACATTCATATATTCTATCATGGGTTTTTATATTCATGTTATTTCATGTTTTTTTAATACAAGGGATTATATGACATCCCTTTCATATATTTGTCCCCAGGTTATCCCAGGAATTTTTAGGTGAGAGAATTATATGGATGTTTTCAATAATGATATTGTTTTCTGGTTTTAATTTTTTTTAATAATATACCTAATTCACAAAATCATTATAATTATTGAAATTCTAAGTTGTATTATGTTTAATTTTATGTAATAAATCATGAATTATTTTGTAATTAATATTATAGTAGTTAAAATTAAGGCTGATTCATTTATTCTTATACTATTTTCTATTTCCATAAATCCATTTATTATTTATGCATATTCCCATAAAAAACATAACATATTTTAAAAAAAATTCATGGAATCAAAAATTGGTATGTTTATTTCGTATTTTTTAATCTGATAAGAATATTGTTTTGGATTTATAACATATTTCACCCTTTGTTGAAGGGTAAGGGAATTTTCATCTTTTTGATTTGAATGTTTCTCATATTAAAGAACATGGATGCTTAACTTTCATTTTAGAATTAATTTCCTATTTCTCATTTATTTCTTTTGGATATTCTACATTGTTTTTTCATCAAATAGAATCTCTTTCTATCCCAGAGTAGTTATAAAAATAAAATTACCATTTTGATTTGGTAATGATTAAGATGGAATTTTCATAGGGTTTTTTCTCATTTTAACTGGAATTAATACATAGGTTATAAAATATTTTAATTTTTTTTAATATATGACGTTTTGTGTCTGAGGAGTTATGTAATTATGTTTGAGAACAAGTATAGGGTTCTTCAATGGGTTTATATTGTTTAAATGATAGAGGTTGATAAGTTTGATGGTATTTATTCTTGAAATTGTATCGTAATATGGGAGGTTAATCTAAAGATTTCTAATATATTGGTATACATTAGTTCTATTGATTTCCACATCCATATTGTACATTAAATTATCTCCCAATCGTTGGTCTGCTGATTGAAATATGATTTGTTCATAGGAATCAAGACAACTCTCTTTATCTTATACATCAACACATTGATTTGATGAATGAATGGATAATGAAAAGAGGCTACATAACATTAAATGTTTTAGTTATTTTTTTGATTTAATAAGATTAATTTACAATAAAGGAGTTGTATGGTCTTCTAATTTAGATTCAAATATTAATGATTCAATAAAAAATACCTCAATAACTCTTTTTGTGATAGTTTATGTTGTTCTGAATTTATTTGGGATTTGTGAAAAATATTCAACAAAAACATTCAATTAAACTACTAATTTATCTATTATATCACATTCAAATGATTAATAATGTTCTATTCTTATACAGTGTCTTAATACTATATATAAAGACACTATGAAATGAACTTCCTCTAATTCTATATATGAACAT
This sequence comes from Viscum album, assembly GCA_963277665.1. Taxonomy (NCBI): domain Eukaryota; kingdom Viridiplantae; phylum Streptophyta; class Magnoliopsida; order Santalales; family Viscaceae; genus Viscum; species Viscum album. The sequence goes on from OY728120.1 coordinate 577,721,878, forward strand.
CTTTCAAACTTCTTCTTCAATATTTCCCAAAACTCATATAATGTTTCTCTTGTTTCATTATTGTTATAATAGGATTAATTAGTTATGGACGTGGTCATTGATATTGGGAATAATATATTAATGAAATTCCAATAAATTATTTTTATGTTTTTAAATTCTACATGATAGTTGTTGTTCGACCACTTATTAATGTTATGAAAAATACTCTTTTCATATAACTCATATCTGAACCATGTTGGAAGAAATCATAAATCATTGACATGATTGTTTGGATAATCCCCAAAAATTCCATGTAATGTATACAACCAGTGGATTTGTCATTTTCAATTGAAACTAATTTGTTTCAACAAGATAGAAAATAAAATTGTTTTGAATAAAAAAATGAGTTTCAAAAAAAAGTTAAAATATAGTTAGGATTTTCATCAATAGTTTTATATTTATAGTGAAATATTTGAGTTTAAATTTACTTTATCAATGATATGTTCTAGAATTTAGTTTTTTATTATCAACATATCTTATTTATCCAACTATATATAAAATATGTTCTCAATATTTAGAAAATTATTATATATGTGATTCATTTGAGATTTGGTGTTATGATTTGTGTGGATAAGGGTTATAAAAGTTTCACCACATAATCTAGAATTTTGTTATGCGATTTGACATATACTCACCTTGTTTAAATCTATTCAATATGTTTAAACCTAAGATAATATAGCATAGTGGAAACTCTGATTATGTCCAAAAAAGTGTGAAATTTTAGTTTCATAAAGTTATGTGTTTTCATGGGGTTTTTGTGTATGATCTGTGTGTAAATAAAAATAAAAATAATTCTAGGGGACCTTAGGAAGTTACTGGATTAGTGATTGACCTTAGAGTTGTAGATCAAGTGAAATGCTATCAAGATTCTAAAATTGATGAACCCTCCTTTTCTATTTATCAAAGAGATATCCAAATATTGAAATGTTTCACCCATAAAAGAAGGTTATGGTAATTTCCCATTCTATGATCATCATTGTAGGACGATTATCTTTCCAATGTGCATGACATAGAGAATGGGAAGAACATATTCCTTAAATAACTAAATCTAAACTATTTGAGAGACTCGTGATTTATAGATGTTAATGCCATGTGTCTAATTATGAGACTCTTCATCTAGAACAATCTTCATCTATTTACAAACACATTAGTATTCAATAAATTATGTCCAATCATATATCAGTTCAGTTGAGTCAAGGAAAAAATAATTTAATTACATTGGAAGGGAAAAATTATATATAGATTGATTGATGTTTGACACAACCAATCATATAGTGTTTAAATGGATATTTACAGATTTAATAGGAATTATGAATTTGTTAGAACTCATGTACGTACATGACCTTCCCCTTTAATAAAAATAACATATAATATTTTTATACCTCACCTCAGAAGATCAAAAACATGGATATTGGGAAAATAGAATGTAAAATACTATATTCTGAACGAACCGAGATGTCCTGAAGTTGAATGTTTATCATTTATTTGTAATCTTTTACTTCTTCATTTCAATGTTCCATAATGGTTCTCCAGACTAATAACATGTGGCATGTATGATATTCCTTTTTAATTAACAAGTGATGGTAATGTTAAATGATCTCAATAGATCCATTAATCCTATGGAATTTTTTCTATCTATCAAATATTTTTTTTCTACCCAATTTGATTAGAAATGTTAAAATAATTATTCCATTGGTCCCCACACCCAATTTTATATTTTTGACATGGCTACCTTAATGCTCTTCAGGCTATCAAATCATCCTTCCCAAAAATACATCACATTAGAAGTTTTTTTGTGGTTTTTTAAACTATAAAATTAGTTCTGGATTAACTTATCAATAATATCTAGGATCCATGAAAAACCAGTAATACAAATTTATTAAAATAAAATGTCAAATATACATGGCTAGACCTTAAAAATGAGTATACAAAGTCATGAACACACCAACCCCTCTTATATCAACATCAATAAAAGTGGAAAAAAATTCAAGATCTCGGAATGTCCACATCGTACTTCTTTTGATGACTACATTCTTTTATTGAGGATCTTCCAACATATTATGTTATATATATGTATTGGATATAGTTTAGTTAATTTGGGTATCATGCTTAATGCAATTTATCCAGTGAGGTAAGAGTCTCCAAGGGAAATTCATAGTTCTTTCTTTAGGAGACATGATTGAATTTTGAGAGTCCAATTCAATAAAAAATGTAGTCATGTTCAGTTGGGTTACATGTTTTATGGTGTAGATCAGAATCCATAATTCAACATTATATAATGTTTTAATACAAATATAATGGTGAAAAAAACAATAGAAATCACATGATGTGTTTTTAATATTCCTCCACAACCCAAAGGACCTGACATGCTAGAGGCCACAAGATCAACAGTGGCCTTAATATTGAATCTAATTAGGTGAATACCCCTCACAAATTTATGAAACCTTTGATAGTTTAATATTTATGTGACCTAAACATTTTGAGAATTCCCAGATTAGACATGGTGGTATACATAACTCCCAACTGTATACTTGTAATAGCATACACTTCAATGGGTAGATCATACCATCATATATAGAGGTTTCTATATCTTCAAGAATACACTCATTTAATTACTTAAAAATTGATGCAAGGATGGATGTTTTGGCTACTGATAGGAGGTTCTGGATTTGGTCACACAAGCTAGTGTCATTGAGGAAACCTATGTGATGTTCAAATTGTAATAATATATTAAAATAAAAGCCAAAAATATGGGATACATAGTTCCAAATATCTCTTAAAAAGCATATATAATGAGGATATTATAGATATTGTCTTCATACATTAAATAGATATGGCAGCCCATGCCCATTTATTGTCTATACATCATCATTTTGTCATGTGTAGGTGTGTTATTTCCCTATATTATCCATATTAGGGTAAACCTTGTGGGTGTATGAAGTTAACAATGAATTTGGACATCCATGATGGTATCATGGTTTAACTCCCACTTTTAATCTTTTAGTAGTCCTTGGAAGTGAACATTCTATTTTAATTTGGATTCCTTACTAGAGTATCAATATCTATGAAGGTGTTATTATGAATTTCCACAAAATCATAAATGGGTTGATATCAAGGTTAATCTAATCAAGAAGATCAACAATTATAATCTAAATTATCACATGAGGAATGATCACCCTATAATTGAGTGGTTGGTCAATCCAAGAAGTTTTCCAATAATTATGATCAAATTTCATGCATTCCATCCATTTTGATTTTTGTATAATGTCATTAAAATAGTGCTTTATTGAGGGCCGTACAGATGATCCATGCCAGTTTGATTATCCATCTGAAATCCTCATCGTGAAATTTCTAAATAATAATACACATAAGAGATCATTCTTGATTAAAATATTATTTGTGAACATATGATCCAAGACATTATTAAATATTTGGATATCCATGATTCCAGGACCCCCATTTCAATGGCTATGATACACTCTATCCATGTTATAGTTAACAATGTTGACTCATTCATGGAATGTGTCCTGATGAGGTTTCTAACAATAATTTGTATCTCATTGATGAGACACCATGGCCACCTATAGATATATAATGAGTAGAAAAATTTGTAAGTGATGAAAAAATTAAGAAGGATTAACCTCCCAGCTTGAGACATGGACTTCCCTTTCAATGGATCTAGTTGAGATATAATTCCAGAACATAATACCTTGGGGAATTGGCTTTTAAATTATACCCAAAATAATGGAACACCATGATTGTTAAATTGGAGGTCTCCCTATGTCAATTCTATAAAGGGATAGTTGAAGTAAATAAAATCATGGAATTAATCCCTATCAATATATTAGTTCTAATATATCCTATGTTAGAACCCAAAATACCCATGGATAGGTTATGTACTATTGGTGTTTCCTTATACTTATAATATTATATATCTTATAGAATATCAATTGATTATTTATATTGTGAGATATTGAAAACATAAATTTGATATTTAAGGCATGTCACATTGTCTCAGATATAACATTGTCATGTAGAACAAGCTTCTTAATTTAATAGAATATCCTTTTTGTCTTGAATTTTTTTCTTAAAAAATAATGGGATTATAAAACAAAGTACGGTTCACTATGTTTTTTATGTTTATTTACATGACATAGGTCATTTATTGAGGAATGTCGGATGAGTTGGTGTTTTATGAATAGTGTTTGTGAATGAAATATTCTTGGGAGTTTCTACGATTTTATGTTGATGCTATAATAAAATTATAAATTCAATGAAACATTTATTAGGAATCGTATATAACATAATAATGGATAATTTAGTACAATGTTGAGGTACCCGCACAATCTTAGTATATTTCATAGTTTCTGTTTATTCAAACATAGATAAGGTCCCTACCAAAAAATTCTTATAAATTTATCTTTGAGATTCCATTGTTGATCTTGCATATCCTTGAATCCAAACATGATAAAATGTTGGAAATTGGGTATCACAAGGATCACTTCTACATGGTTTCCTTTTTGTATTATTTTATTCAATGGACTCAGAATGAGTACCATTTTGATCCTTTATAGGAAATTATTATACATAATTATTCTTACAGAACCTCATTTCTTCTTCCTCTAATACCTTTTCTAATATATCCACAATTAGAAAATAAAAAATAAAGTTATTCTGAACATATATACATTCCTTTTATTCTCAAAATAAATATCAATTTAATTATATTAAATATGTTAAAGTTTTAATCATTATTTTCTAAATCAATTAAATAGGAGGTGAAACTTCCAAAAATCATTGAATCAATAAATCAAAAATTTCTGGAGTTACAAAATGAATGAAATATGGATAAAACACGTTAAATTATTTTCAAAAATAATACTTCAATACAAAATTTTCTTGATGTAAATATTAACTGTAAAACGAACCCTGTGTTTTTAATGGCCACATCCCCAAGGAACTATGATCCATTCATATCATAACCTAAGTGAATATTTACATATCCTTAAAAATTCATATATACTCATATGAACATTTACAATATCAGCCTAAACCACCAATGATCAGCCCTATGTCTTCCAAAACCGAACCCAATTTTATAACCTAAATCTGAAGAACTATTTAAATAGTAGAGAAAACAAAAGAATCTATATTATCACCATTTATATAATAAAAGAATAAAATGAGAAATATGTTACCACCTAAGTCCCTTTAAAATATTAATCAACCTAATCGATGAGGCATGAACACACCCCCTTAAAATATAATGGTTTTTTTCAACTATGAAGATCCAATACATCACAATATTAATAAGAGAACAAATTATTGGGTTTAAAGTTTAAGGATTATTATAATCAAACTTAAGAGCATGAATATTTGTCACCCAATCCACCTTACTCAACCCATGAAGAACTACTCATATCCCATAACATCCTCGCCCTAATAATATTATGCCATTGGAAAGTATTTATATTATTTTTGGCCAATGAGATCACTTTTGGGGAATCTAAATATCCGAAGTAAAAAATCTATGTTTATACTAATAGGCAATTTTATGTGTCACCTATCATAGATAAATATAACTAGAGATATTGAATATATTCATAGAATTATAGTTCTATCGAATGAAATAAAAAATCATGTCCAAAAGATCATAATTACAGGGAACTGAAAAACAATACTAAGACCACAAGATAAACATAGAATAGATGAAAGATGATTACTGGCCTTATCTATTGAGACCCCATGGGATATAAAACATGATGAATGGAGTTCAGTTTGAGGAGATCGAATCATGGGGGGATCATATAATTATCAAGGTTAAAAAATCATCTTAGAGGTCATATAAAAAATGTGGGCTTTATCATTTATGTAAATTTGAACTAAATTAAATTAAATTATTTAAAAATTTAAAAAACAAAACTCAGTGGCCTTCCTAGTACTAGGTATTTATCATCGGGTACTAGATACCCTATTGGGTACTACCCTTGTGTAAGTGACCACATAGTCACCCCAAGAGCTTCCCCCCTCATTTCCTATATCCACTAGTTTCTCACTCTATTTTACTAGGTACTATGTACTATATAAAATAAATGTTAAATTCCCACACAAGGTCCAGCTCCCAAAAATAGAACCCCTATCGTCTACGCAGTTTTGTAATGAAAAAACCTAAAAAATACATTATTTTAGGAAAAAAAAGAAAGAATCAATACATCATATTATACGAGGGTTTATATCCACCCACAATTAAAATATATTACAATCGAGTTGTCTAACCTCAAATCACTGATAAAAAGCTATGACAACTATACTCACATATCTACCTCCCCCACCAAAATGTCTTCTGTGATACACTTGTTCTACCACAACACATATTGTATGGGTACATCCATTTATCATATAACATTATTTCTTCAGTATATAAAATTAACTTTTCATTCATCAAACACACCATTGGTCTCTATATCAATATCATTAACATAGACCATTTAATGGGGTTCAAGGTGATATCTACAATTCTATGAACATAGAATTCACTAAGAACTTTATGGAATATATAAATAAGATATAATAAAAATTTCAATGTAATTATCCTCTAAAAAACAACAAATCACCCCTAATACATAAGCACCATGTAATAATTTATACTTTACATAACTTGATATTAATTCAACATTTAAGAATATTTATTTCAAAATATAACAATGTCACGATATGACCATATGGGTATAATTTCTTTAGAAATTGGGAAACATAATCAAATGTTTCATGATACATCTTCATTGTCTCCAATACATTTCTTCATAACTGGACCCCTTTTTGAAATAACATACTAAATACCCTTCATCAAGACCAAGGGAAAATAATCATATGAAAGGGTGATATAAAAATTTTAATATGGATAAACATGGAAGATATCAATCATATAATAACCATTAGAAAAAATTACTTAACATTTTAAAATCTAATCCTGCATATTAAAGATTTTGATATCATAACCTGGGTGAAATTATGAACATCCCTAAGAATCAATGAATGTAATTCCAAAACTATTATCGTAAGACATGAAGTTTTGTGGAATACCCATAAGCATAGAAAATCAGTTTTATATTAGTCACACCTAATTTCCAAGACCATTTTAGTGGACAATGTCCATTATCGAATCGATTTTACTCCTCGTTCAATCAATATTTTACTAAACTATGATTATTTAACATTACATCCAAGCCTATCACATGAGTTATAAATCTTTACCTAATTATTTTGAGGGACATATAATTCCCACCCATCTCATAATGAAATAATTAAAGAATGTTCCATAATAACATTAAACATTCATCCTAACCCAGGGAATAAATTGGGTTTCATTAAAGATCATTCCACCATAACATAATCCTTGTAAACAAATGGATTTGATAAATTAAATTTCATAATCAACACAACAAATTCAGAGGAACAATAAGGATATTATAATTCAAAAATAACCATACTAAATAATATGATATTATAAGGAAAATAATTTCGATATAACATATGAAATTAATTCAAGTGGAAAATATCCTTTTCTTTTTTGAAAAACCTTTTCATTTCTCAAAATGCCATGAATTTTAATAAAATGAATTATTTTAAAATAAAATGAAATTTTTTAGGGGTATATTCATTTAAATAACGTATTATAGAGGTTTAAAAATCTATTCATGCTATATTATTTAAAAAACGTTCTCCTCATACTTTTTCAAGAAAGGATAGAAAGTACCTCATATCGAATAACGACAAAAGATTCCATTCATACCATGTAAAAAAAATTCACCAATGAGTAAAATTGAATTGAATTTTTTTATAAGAATATAAAAAATATTACATATTTTGGAAACATGGACATGGATGATAAATAAACCCATGTAAATACATTTGTAAAAACAATCCCGGATAATAATGAGATTTTGAAAATATTAGTTACCTTTTAGGTCTGATTTTCTTGGAATGTATCTAAGTCTCCTGTATAATGATTTAAATAATGTCATTAAATTATTTCATAATCATATTAGTTTTTATGATATCATATATGAGCATATTATCATCCATTTTTTTAATTAAATTTCATTATTACTTGTTATTTGGGTATTAACTCCTTCATTTCCAAATGCATGTTTTGTCGAATAAGATCCGGTTATCCTTCATAGAACATAATTATATTATTTTATAATGTTATTAAAATTACATAATCATTTTTTAATTAATATCATGTAGAATGAATCACATCCCATCATGGAGATAATAGACCATACGTACGCACAAGCAGTGATGTCATTCCCATAATTATTGAATGGTGTTTAAGTGAATAGTGTATAATATTTGGAAATAAATATCATTTTATAATAATAATAATATATATTTATTATTTATATCACTATACCCATCCATGTAAGGTGGTGGTGAAACACAGATTACACAACAGCGTGAAAACGGAAGGTCATACTTACACAGGAGTGGTGATTTGTTTTTTTGTGTATGAAGGATGGAAATTGGAATATTGCTATACCATATTCATAATAAAATATATGTATATATGTGATACTAGATTTATTAATTTATACTTAAAGAACTCATGAAGGGTGTGTAGAAGAAGAAAGAAGTTTAAATGAACCAGTAAAGAAGACTACATCTACTTCAATGTGCTACCTCTAAATCTCCTCTCAGACCACTAGAGTTTCTATTTTAAAAATAAAAAACCACTAGATTGTTACTAGAAAAGTTTATAAGGAAAAAGGGAGTTGGATTTTTGAGCATGAAGGGTAAAATTGTAGTGAAGAGGTGATGGATGAGGTTCTCTTTTAAAAATGAGGAGTGGGGCAATTTTGGGATCTAAAAAATATAAATTTATAATAAACTCAAAACCCATCCAAAAACCTCCAAAATTAACCGATTTAGAAGGTGATTTGATAGAGGGTTGTAATTTCATAAAACAATAGATTCTAGGAATTTTTTTCTATCAATTTCAACCTTATCAATTTATTTAACACTTAGTTATTATATTAATTTTTTAACTTGGGTAACAAGTATTTCAATATTAAAATGGGGAAATATTTACATATTTGTAGTCAAATAGACCATAAATATACACCTTAGAAAATTTTATACCACATATTAATTATTATTTATTTTAAAAAAATTTGATATAATTTTTAAATAAAATAATAAAACATTATTTTGATAAACATTCAGTAGTGATAATTTTTAACACTATTAAATTAATTGATTTTTACAAATATTAATATAAAAAGTTAACGTCAAACCAACTATTTTATTGTAATTATAACAGGTCAAGGAAATATATAAAATTAATTTTTCAAATTAATTATCCAAAATTATATTTATTATAATATTTTATTATCATTTATTTGTTATATCCAATAATAAAATAATGAAAAAAATAAATTTTTTGCTTAATTATTAAATTTAAATTTTTTGAATAAAAATAAAAAAATATAATAAATATTTGAATATAAATCTATTATCATTTATAATATTATTTTATGTATAATTTTTCTTTTGGAAAATACAATATTTAAAATATTATAATTATTAAATTATGAGTGTGACAACTTTAACATCATCTTAAATAAAATAAAATAACTACCACAATCTCTTCAATAAGGCTCTAAATGGTGAATAACTACACCCATGGATGGTTATGGTCTAAATATATTAGAAAAATAATATTTGGGCATGTTTTTCGGACTTTTTATGTTTATTAATGTTTTAATAAAACAAATTTGTGGATATATCATCAAATAATTAATTTTTACATCATCAATGTATAAGTCTTTAAGGAAATTAATTATTTCTTAAAAATTACTAATAAATTTCCATGAAAAATAAAATGTTATATTTTTAAAATAATTATTTGTAATTGAATTTATATTATGTTAATACTTATATAAAAAATTATATAGTTGTTAAAATTTTACTGAGACATATTTATCTTTTTATTAAATAAAATAAATAAAATGTACTAATCTAATCCAAGTGGATTCTAAAGGACACCATATTTACCTAAGGATGATTTTGGTTAAAAAACACATCCAATGATATTAAAACTAGTGTTTGGGTAATTTTATAATAGTATTTTTACCCTTAATTTCCTTATTTACTATTTTAATATATTAATAAAAATTACACAAGTTACTATTCATAATTATGAAAAATAAAATAAGGATATTTAAATAATTTAAATCTACTAGTTAAAATTATAGAATCCATTTTTCAAAATTTAAAACATAGATGTTGCATTAAATAATTAAAATTAATCTTGTTGATGGAATGATAAAACGTCTTTTAAATGTCAAAACATTAAAAAAGATTGAAAAAATTTTACATCTGAATTCAATGAAAAATTAAATCTATTGACATAAATTATATTTAATGATAAAAATATATTATATAAATAATTTAAAACCATTCAATATTATAATTTTACCTAATAAATTATTTTTATGATAAAAGATATTTTAAATTTATATTTATTATATTTTTACTATTTAGTAAAATGTGAATGCTATTAGAAGAATATAAAATATTGATCAAATGTAAATATTTATATCCCAATTCAAAATAAAAAGATTATTTTGTTATATAAAAAATATTATTGTGTCAAAATATTTTTTTAATGTGGGTTTCCAATTAAAAGATGGCAAATTACCATTTTGAAAAACATAGTTTTTTATACATCAAATAGGGTTTATTCAAACCCAATGAACAAAATGTCTATTGGATAAATATAAAAAATATTTTTTTATCTTTATAACATATATATATATCATTAATTTCATTTAATAATATTAATTCACAGAGTTTATTAATAAAAAAAGACAATTATATAACTGAATTATATTTTCATTAATAATTTTTAGTCAATGAATTAAACATAAATTTTCATAAGTTAGTTATATTTTTTACCTATAACCTAACAACTTGGTTAAAATGGTCATTTTATACATAGTGTTCCATTTGGTTCACTTAAAAACTTGATTTCATGCAATGATTGTATTAAAGAATTAATATTATTTAAAGAAAATATTTCATAAAAACATCTGGGTGTTACATTCTACCCCCATAAACGAAATTTCACCAAAGAAATTCATCACATAGATACAAAAGGATGAGAATATATCTACTTTATCATATCCTCATGTTCCCACATAGAATCCACATATTATTAGTTCCACCACCAAGCATTAACCATGTGAATGGCCTTGTTTCATAGACTATTTTTTATATGATCGATAATCTCTATTGGTTGTTCTTCATAAGAATGATTTTTCTCCACTGGTATGACTACTTTGTTTTTTACATTTCAGGGATCAATTCTTTAATTTCTTAGGGGAGATACATGAGACAAATAATGAACATGAGAGATATTCGGTGGAAGTGACAATTTATAAGCTACCTTCACAACATGATCTAGAATTTCACAAGGACATATATACATAGGGATAAACATTCACTTCTTTAAAAATTTCATTACTCTATTATATAGAGATATTTCTAGAAACACCATGTCACACACTTCAAACTCTATGTATTTTCATTGGTTTTCTACAGAAATTCTTTTTTGACACAGAGATCCCCTTATGTTTTGTTGAACATATATGACATTTTCTAACATTTAATCAACAAGATCAAGTCCTAATATATTTCTTTACCCAACATCATCCCATCAAGTTGGGGTTCTTCATATATTTACATAGAGAGATTCATAAGGATCCATATGGATATATCATGGAAAGTAATTGTTGTATGGAAATTCCACCAAAGGTTGGTTTTGATCCCAAAGACATTGAAATCCATAGAACAATCTCTCAACATGTCTTATATAGATTAAATTTTTCTCTAAAACAGACCATCTTTCTAAGGATGATAAGTTGTGCTGAAACATAAATCTTTATACAGAACATGTTGAATACTTTTCCAAAACATCAAGGTAAAATTTCGATCTTGATTAGATATAATTGAAATAAGTATTCCATGAAATATGATCACTTAAATTACATATATAATGGGATGATAATCTAGAGAGAAATCCTTTCTAATAGTAATGAAGTGTTCCAAATTAGTATGGTGGCCATCTATGACGCATAAAAAATTATTCCCTTTAGAAGGTTTTGGAAGTCCGATGAGAAATTTTATAGAAATATTTTCTCATTTCCATTCGGGTATTTGTAATCGTTATAACATCCCCCTATAATTTTGTCTCTCATCCTTCACATGATGAAAAACCATTCACCAAGAGCCATATTCAGCAACTTCTATTTTCATGCCATCCCACTAGAAATACTGTTTCATGTTCATGTACATATTTTTTATTCGATGATGAATAGATAATGATGAGCATTGAGACATATTCAAAAGATCCTTCATTAAATGTTTTATGGTAGGAATATAATCCCATTTCATGAACCTTATTATTAAATCACAATCAAGGTTGAATTAAGGAACATTTATCACCCTCTTTTGTAGCTTAACATCTTTCTTCTGCACCCATTTAATGTTCACTTGTATAGATGGTTGAAAATTCATTTGATAAAGATATGATTTCTTCCCTTCATTAATATTTCAAAAATCCATCCTTTGAAAATCCATAAATATTAAATCATTTGTGATCCTCATCAAGGATAGCCAATCATGGTCCTTTCAACACGAAGCATCTACCATCTTTTTCTCTTTTCCAGGGTGGAAAGGTGTTGATATGTCTAAATATTTAATCAACTAAAACCATATTCTTGGACGCATATTCAGATTATTTTGTGTGAAAATTCACATTACACTTTTATGATTAGTATAGATATCCCACACTTCACCATAGCAATAATTCCTCCATATATTTAGTGCAAAGAATACTAATTCTAACTTCAAATCATGAGTTTGGTATTTTTTCTCATTTATTTTCAATTATCATGAGGAATAATATACCACCATATTATTTTTCATGACAACCCAACCCAACCCCTTCTTTGATGCATCACTATAGATCAGAATCCATTATCCACTATAGGGAAGTGTGATTACAGTTGCACCGTCCAACATTCTTTTAGATCTTTGAAATTCCTTTCAAATTTGATCATCCACAAGAACATAACTCCTTTCTGAGTTAACATAGTGAGTGGAATAAATAATCATAAAAATCATTCAAAAAAAGTTGACAATATCCAGCCAATCCATGAAAACATCGATTCTCAATTACCGTTTTAGGTATCAACCAACTTTCAATAACTTATATTTGTGCTAGATCCATAGATATCTCCTCTATTGGGATTATGGGATCCAAAAATGAAACATTATAAATGCCAAATTCACACCAGTTATATTTTTAATAATGATTATCCTTTCTCAGGGTCTTCAGTACAATTCTCCAGTGGTATTCAAGTTCTACCTTACCCTATGAATAGACAAGAACATCATCTATAATGACTTCCAAAAATTAATCAAGATAGAATCTAATAATTATATTCACTATATCCACAAGGATAGCAGGGGAATTAGTTAGACCGAAAGCAATCACTATAAATTCACAGTTTCCACACCTTGTATGGAATGTTGTTTTTTGTATATCCTCCTTCTTGACCATTAATTGATGATATCCTAAATGAATATCAATCATTGAAATGTATTGAGCTCTGTGTAGTTGGTTGAATATGTTATCTAGGCAGTGAGGATTGTATTTTTTTCCTTGATAGTGATCCTTTTATGTTCTCGATAATCAATACAATGTCTCATTGATCTATATTTCTTCATAACAAATAGAACAGGTGTAACCCAAGGTGATGCACTAGGGAATATGAATCCCTTATCAAGATTCTCTTGGATTTTCATCTTCAATTACTACTACTCCATTGGTTTCATTATATTATGAGTCTTTGAAATAGGAATAGAACCCGACATGATTTCTATTGAAAACTCAACCTCGTGGTTTCCTGGAAGAAAATAAAATTCTTTTAGAAAGATACCATATAACTCCAATAAAATGGGTTTATTCTAAATTTTGAGTTTCTCCAAAACTATATGAGATAGATAACCATCATTTATAGGATTGAATACCCATACGATTTCATAAATTATCCTAAGAAGTTCATACTCATCCTTGCATTGATAGAAGATCATAGATTGATCTAGAATATGAAATGTGACTTTCCTTCTTTGGAAATTGATATTAGATCCATATAGAGAAAGGAAATACATTCCATGAATCACATAAAAATACACTATTGGATTGATCATTAGATTTATAGGAATCAAATTACCATAAAAAACTACTGGATAAGAATTATAAACTTTTAATGATACTGTTGTTCCATTAAGTACTTTCAAAGCTAACTCATCTTTTAATTGTTGAGGAAATATGAAGATAGCTTATGAAAATTCATTATAAATAATATAGTGGGTGGATACATAATCAAATAAAACATTTTCTAATTTAGAGTTAATGGTATGTGTTCATTTCACCACCAGATTATCATACTCCATATTAAAGATAGAAATCACATGTGACATGCATTTTTCAAGGTCTTGAACTATTTATTATTGTCGATCATCATCAATAAATCTGGTATTAGGGAATTAATTGGAATAATTCCCCATTTCCATAAACATGAAACATTTATGTTTACGAGTTTAATTCTATGAAGCCTTTTCTCTATTCGCATCATTAAACATCATTTTCTCATCACTTAGTTGTTCAACTTCAAGATAACCATGTGTTCCACACATTGAATATTTAATATTACTTTAAGAAAATATCCTCTTTATTTCATTCAAAACATTTTGAAAAAGGAAAAAAACTTCATATTTTTAGCTTAGACATTTGATTTTTCCATGAATTACATTTTTCTTTTCTTATCAAACCCATATGTCTGGTGGGTTACTCCAATATCCATGTCATTGTTGAGAGCACATCGAACAATTTATTTGTAGCGATTAATATCCCTTATGGATAATTCACATTGTAGAATTAGTTTTATTCCACTAAAGAATCGATTAATTTTACTCTCATTTTAATAATAATTCCATAAGCATACCTTTTAATTCTTGTAAAATTTTATTCCCATGTACCAACAGATTCATCGTCCTTTTACCTAATTTCAAGGAACTCCATCTCCGTATTTGTTCAAATAATACAATTAATGTGCTTATTAAAAAACAAGTTGTTGAACTCATCCCATTCCATGGATTCAATTTCATCTATTTTGTGTAAAATCTTGAAAATTTTCCACCATTGATTAGATTCACCAGAAAAACGATAGACTACAAAGATGACTTTACCATGTTTTGAACATTGGAGAACTGAAAATATCATTTTAGTGGTACTAATCCTAGTTGAACCACTAATGTATTAGAATACCTGTTGAAATTAGGTGGACACTGCCTCATGAAGGACACAACATAGTGTTGTTCCCTCTTTTTTTATTTTATAATCCATGCATGATTCATAGATTTAAAAT
Organism: Viscum album; assembly: GCA_963277665.1. Taxonomy (NCBI): domain Eukaryota; kingdom Viridiplantae; phylum Streptophyta; class Magnoliopsida; order Santalales; family Viscaceae; genus Viscum; species Viscum album. The sequence continues at coordinate 577,737,414 of OY728120.1, forward strand.
TATTTCTGATAATAGATACTTTATTTCTCATTCAAACCCCTATAACATTTGGTTTTTCATGAGTAAAATCACTACATTTCAAATCACATTTAGCATTAATGTTTTTCCTTCAGGTTCTACCCATTGGCTAAAACTAGGATTCGTAGTGTGGGAAACAATAATCATAAATCGAAAACCACATAATCACGATCAAAATTTCAATTTAGGGAACTTTATGTTTTGTACTAAGTTATTCATGATCATTTCTAATATAGTATTATTTTAACATATAATTTGACATATCATTTCAGTTCTTACTAAATTTTTCTCATCTGAGATTCCAACGGTTAACTATACCTCTACTCTAATACCAACTACAAAACACATACATTGAATATATTTATATTACTTCAAAGTAGAATAATATTCATTAAAAAAATATCAAATCCATGATAGGACCATAATATTATATTTTCATTAGAAAATATGAAGCATAAACAACTAGTTCATAAGACATTTCATGGTATCCCACTTATTTCATCATAACTAGACTCATTGTGGACGTTAATACTTAATAAAAATCTTCATTACCTCATGAAAAGAAACATATAAAAGGGTAATCTCATATTTTCAGTTAGGGTAAACAATGGAGATATCAGGCATATCAAAATCATAAGACAAAAGAATATAATATTTGAAAAATGTTACCCTATATATAAAGGAATGTGATATAATGCCATGAGATAAATCATAAAAGTTAATAAGAATAAATGAATGTAATCCCAAAAGTCATTACAGAAGACATGAATTTTTTGGCATACACATAATAATAAAAAAATAATTTTAAATTATTCAAGACTCATTTCGAAGACCATCTTAGTGAACAAAGTCCATTACTGAACCGAGTTCACTCCATGTTCCAGATCTGTATTTCCAAAAGAGGAGCATTTCCCATTTGAGTTATGTCTATCTACTAAGATATAAATCTTTACCCAATGCATTGGAAGGATATATAGGTCCCACCTTTATCCAAATGAAATCATTATTAAGAGTTCCACAATAACATAAAACATTAATCATAACCCAATTAAAAAAATGGGTTTCTTTAAACATCATTCCATAATAACAAAATCCATGTAAAAAAATAGATTTCATAAATAGAATTATATCATAAACATAATAAAATCCTAGGAACAATAAGGATATTATTCTTGAAATAGAACCCTATTAAATAATTCCATCTTATATGGATCATAATTTTGATTTAACACTGGAAAATAATTCTTGAAAAAAATATCGTTTCTTCTAAAAAAATATATCATATTCTCAAAATTAATAGAAAAATTAAATAAAAAACCTTTATTTGAAAATAATATTGAAATTATATAGCATAAAATTCATGTAAATAAAGTGTTATGTTGACATAAAAATTCATTCACATTTTATAATTTAAAAAAACATTCTCAATATAATGTTTATGGAAAAGTCCAAAATTAACTCATATCAAATAGCGACAAAATATTCCATTCAAACCATTTAATAAAAATTACCCGATGGTTAACATATTCTAAAAACAATTTTATAAGAATATAAATAATATTACATATTTATTAAACAATGATATATGTGATAAATATACCCTAGTAAATACTAACGTGTAAGAAATCTCAGATAATAATATTGAAATTTCAAAATTATCCCATACCTTGTAGGTATTACTTACTTTTTTTTTATAAAAAATTAATTTTTAATTATTTAAATAATTTAATTGAATTTTTTAATCATCATAATCATTTTTATGATAACATGTATGATCATATTATCATCAGTTTTTTAATAAATTTCATTATTAATTGTTATTCGTGTAATAACTGCTTCATTTTCTTACTCATGTTTGATGGAATAAGTTATGATCATCCTTTATAGGACATAATAATATCTTTATAAAATTATATTAACATTATATATATATCATATTTATTTATTCTATAAATTTACATATTCATTCTTTAATTATGATCATGTATATTGAATTGCATCACATCGTGGAGATAGTAGGTTGTACGTAAACATGAGGGATGATATCATTCCAATATTTTTTGAATGTTATTTAATTTATTTGTGTATAATATTTCATTTCAATACCATTTTATAATAATAATATATATTTTTTATTTTCATAATTATACCCATCCAATTAAGGTGGTGGTGAAAAAAAATTACACCACAGTGTGGAGATGGTAAGCTGTAAGAATGCATGGGATGTGATTTCATTTTTCATTAGATAGATTGAAAGTTGAATGTTATTATTCAATAGTCATAATAACATATCATTATATAGGTGATAATAGAGTTATTACCTGAGAATGAAAAAAATCATGACGAGGAAGTTGAAGAAGAAATAAGATTGAACTAAATGATAGAGGAGATTACATCTTCGTCAATGTGCTTCCTCTAAATCTCCACATATAGTACTGTAGTTGGTATTTAATGAGGAAACAAAAAATAATAATGTAATTAGGGATGTTGAGAATTGAAAATTATAGGCTATGGTTGATCTTGAAGGCTCAAATCGAAATGAATAAGTGAGGCAGTAGGTTCCCTTTTATAATTGAGGTGATGGAAAATATTGGGATCTCCAAAAATATCAATTTATAATAAAATAAAACCCCATAAAAAACTCCAAAAATTCACAATTTAAAAATATTAGATAATATAGTGTTTTAATCTAAAAGGAAAATATATTTTATACACGTTTTCTTATCAATTTCAGCCTTATCAATTTTATTAACACTTAATTGTTCTATTTAATTTTTAACTAGGGTAACAAATATTTCAATATTAAAATGGTAAAATATTTACTTATTTTAATAAAATTTGACAATATATAAATAAATTATAAAATTTTATATCATATAATAATTCTTCTATATTTTTAAAAATATTTTATGTATTTTATATAATTTAACATTTCATTATTTTAATAAATAATAAATAGTGTCAATTTTTTGACTATTCAATTAATTGACTATTGAAAATATTTAGATAACAAGGTAACTTAGAATAAACAATTTTAGTATATTTATAAGAGGTAAAGGTATTCTACAAAATTAATTTGACATATTAATTATCCCCAGTTGTATATATTTTAATATTTTTAATATCATTTATTTGTTTCTCAATTAATGAAGTAGTTACTGCAACAATATTTTGAAATTATTTAATATGATTATTTATGAATAAAATATTTCTATAAAAAACTATGATAAATATAAATCTATATGATTTCATAATAATAATTTAGGTCGAATTTATCTTCTTGAAATTCCATCATTTAAAATGGTAAACTTATTAAATTATGAAAGTGAAAACTTTAACATCAGTATAACTAAAATAATATAAGTGTCACGATCACTTCTATATAGCTCTGAATGGTCAATAAATTCACCCTTAGATTGTTATTTTCTAGATATACTAAACCAAAAAAATATATTTTCAAGAGTTTCAGTATTTTTATGATTATTAGTATTTTAATAAAAAAAATTATTGAATTCTCATCAATTAATTATTTTTTACATAATCGAAGTATAAGTATTTAAGGGAATTATTTATTTTATAAAAATTAAATGCAATTTAACATGAAAAAAACAATTTATATTTAAAAATTGTATATATAATAGTTTTTTTCTTCATTATAACCTTATATAAAAAATGATTTTCTATTTAATAATTCAGTGAGACATATTTAAATATTCATAATAAAATAAAATATATGTCCTAATCTCATTCAAGTGGGTCTAAAAGGACACCTTTTGGACGTAAAGTTGATTTAGGTTGAAAAAAATTAACCCAATGTAATTAAAACAAATTAGTGTAATTTTATAATATTATTGGCACCCTTAATTACACGATTTACCTATATACCACATTAATAAAAATTACTGAAGTTACTAGTAAAATTGTAAAAAAAATAAAAAAACACAATTAAAATAACATGGACCTATGGATTCCAAATATAGAATAAATATTTTAAAAATTAAAAGAATACAAGTTTCAGTAAAATTTTTAAAATTTGTCCTCTTGTCGTAATGAGAGATTGTGTTTTAGATGCAAAAAATTGCAAATGATTGAAAGGTTTTTACATAAAAATGTAATTTAATATTAATTCTATAGACATTAATTATATTTAATGGTAAAAAATACTCCATTCACTAAAATAGAAATTGAATTTAGCGGGGTTTTTTAGCGGTGACTTTGGAAACCGCCGCTAAACCTTTTTTTAAAATAGTTTCATAGAGGTTTATAACAAAACGCTGAGAAACAATATTTTTTTAACACCACCGAACCATCCCCGCAACCCCACACCGCTTCACACCCTACAACCCCGATTCCCCCAGCCCCCCGCTTCCCCCGCGACCCTTGCCCCCCGTGAAACCGGTAACCCCGCGACCCCAGCGACCCCGCGACCCCAGCAACCCCGCGACCCCGGTGACCCTGTGACCCCGCGACCATGGCGACCCTGACCCCCCATGACTCAGGCGACCTAAACGAACCCTAAGGTTTGAATTCTAGTAATTTTACATCAAATCATTATTTTCAATTCTCCAATGAACAAGAATACCCATAAGTGATATATTTATGGTTTTGGATGTGGTTGATCTGGAGGATTGTTAGTTTAGGGTTAGTGGATTTCATTTATTTGCAGTGTGGTTCTTCTATCATAGAAGTAGATTTGATTCCTCAGAGACATGGAATTTGTTTTTATGAAATTACTTAATTTATAACATAACGTAATTATTGTATGGCCTAACTTTTCTTTTTTTATTAAGATATAAATTTTTATGGTTCGTGTAATTGTTTTTTAAGAGTGTTTATTTTTTTCCTATATTTTGATAAATTTGTATTATAATTTATATCTCCTTTTGATATTAAAATTAATTAAATTCATGTAATTTATTTGGGGAAATTACAATGAGGATCCTTATAAGGGATCCTTAATTTTATGGAGATGATTGACCAACATTTTTTATTTCAAAAATATGATTTATGTTTTTAAGGTATGATCTACAAAAAGGGTGTCTAATTAGACAATGATTAATGGAAACAAGACATATATGTCTTATAATGATTTTAAATTTTTCTTAATGGAATTTATTGATTTGTAAATGTATTTAAAAATGTGATTTGATTAAAAGTTTCAATATTTATAAAATTGTATTGGCATCCAAATATTTAATTAAAACCATGGTTGGAATCTTAATAATTAATGTCTTCCATGTGATTTTTATACCCTCATTGTTACCTCATTGGGTATTTTATGTTGTGTGGTGACATATTCCCTTATTAGGAATAATTTTATAAAAATTTAATTCTAGAGATGATGTAAAGGAGAGCTCTTTCATTGGAGGTTATTGGAAGTTAGATAATGTTTATTTAAAGTTTAATAATATAATATATTTTATCCTTATATAATTTTATATTTTCCACTCCCCTAATTATAGAATTATTGGTAAACCAATGTAGTAAAATATAATATCTTGATTAGTGTTAAAATATTAGAGATTATGAATATTCTAGATCACCTAGAATGACTTATTTCTATTTGGGGTTACCTTCCCATGAGACTAAGAGGATCGGCCAGGGTTTGGTAGAGTTTAGTTCAAATAGGGTTGGCTGATAAAAATTTTGGTGTCTATATGCATGTTCTAATATCCTTCATGTTATAACCCTTTGAGTTACACATAATTCATTTTTCCCATTGATGATTAATTATTGTATACCATTTCCTTCCAAGATTGAACCCATATACCTTTCTTTTTTAATTCGGATCCATTTCTTGGTGGATGTATATATAGTTATTTAGTAATATCTTGGTGCTTATTTATGTTCAGTTATTGTTTTATTTATTTTTTTGGTTTAATGTTTAATATATAATGTGTTAATTAAACCCATGTTTTATATAGGAATTGTAGGTTTTTTACTGAAATGGAAAAATCATGTGATTTATGTATTTTAAAACATCAATATGTGAATAATATAGTCTAGAAATATATTTAAAATAAGTATTTTTGAATCTTTTTTATAAAATTAATTACAAAGAATCTACGGTGAAATATTTCTAGGACTATTTATATCACACTTTTCATACTCATTCATGTGTGTGTGTAACTTCTATATTTTCATTATAATTCCAAGATTTTGATTTCTAGTTATTTGTTTCCTCTTGTTCCATTAATGGAAATTGGAACGTTGTGACTTTTCCGGTGTCACATGGAGAGATTTTGAGTTGTGAATATAGTTGTGACTTTTTTTGGGAAATTTTATTGTGAGATAGTTCAACTTGGTTCATTTTTTATTTAAATTATATTTCTAATTTATTTCTCTATATGTTATCCAAAATAGATGATTTTTCATTAATATGTATAGTCTTGGATGAATTTAATCACATTCATTGAATATGTATCTTTCTATTTTTAATTATTTTTTGAAATGGACAATCAATTTATTTATAATTCCCCCTTGACTATAATGAATTATGAAACTTAGTTATGGAGTTCCTTATGATTTTGATACTCGATCATAGAGTTCATCAAACATGTGTTACTCAAGCATAGAATCCCTTTACTTTTCAAAAATTTATTTTGTGTGTTGGTGTGAATGGTGTTGAATTCATTCTAACTTATTGTAGTTGTTTGGATGAATATAAATCTTCCAAGTTCCCGAATATAATGTTTAGAGATAATTCTTTCTGGGAACTATTTCCACCTAAGTGATTCTAATTATCTTATTATGTTGTCTGGGAGGATAGTACCAACACCCCACATTTCATCTCCAAATTCCCAACATGATTATACTATTAAACTACAAACACCAAGCCCAGACACATCATTTATACTTCAAATAACCTTGTTTGATCCCCAAACCATGTCCGCCGTATCTTGAACGACCTTTTTGATGTGGTCTCCATCTTACCACATCAATTTTTATGCAACGACACTAGTAAGTCCTTATCTAGATGAATTATACGAATGGCGCTCAGTCCCACCCACCAATGTGCCATCATATCCCAACCACGATGCCTTAAAACTCATGGAATAATAAAAATGTTCAATTACCACACTGATGTATGAATCTGACTCTTAGTTCAACTCCATGGTCAGATCCTCAATCGTCCCATATAACCATTATTCTCCACTCATGAGCACTAACACATATATGATCCAAATCACCCTCAAGTCACACCACCACTATTTTCTATGTGAATACACCCAAGAGAGGTCTAGGAATTCAATCCACATAAGGTTTGTAGAACCTCAAATCCAAATCTCCCATGTTATTTCATCATGCATTTCCATGAACACCACCACTTATCATGTCTCAAGACTACCATCCCTCACATGGTTCTTGCCACTCCAAGGAACAAACAATGAATTCATCTAAATCTAAGGCCCTGACCCCCCCCCCCCCCCCATGACCCCGCGAACCCGATGGCCCCGCAACCCCGGAGACCTCACTCCCCCCGGCCCCCCGCTTCCCCCAACTACCCCGCGACCCCGGCCCCCCACGACCCTGCGACCCCGGGGACCTCGGCATCCCCGACCCCCCACTTCCCATTTTCATTGTATACATTTTAATGGTTCCTTTATAAATATTATAAGTATTTTTTTATTATTTTTCATATTGAGGATGTATATATATTGAAGGTTATTATATGATATGACCTTGGTATGGTTGCATGACCATATCTAAGAATGTGTTGAGTTTTTTAAGCATCATATGTTTTTCTCTAAAAATTATTTATAATATATTTATTCGATATTAGTTTTTTATATGAAGAGTCTATAGAGAACATCGGTTGGGTTTATTCCAAATTAATAATGTTCTTTGATTTTCATTGTAAAGTTGCTACCACATTGTTAGGACACTGTTTCTCTTTACCAAAGAAACTTCCCCTATCCCAAACACTAGAGGGTTCATATCAAACTCAGGGGCTCATCATTATTATATTAAGTTTCTTAAATCATACACTATCGTCTATAGAATCTATTTCGCTTTTATGTAGTAACTATGTGTTTTAAATTTTTTTTATGTAGGCACATTGTGATATACATGGATAAAAGATGGATCAAATTACTGAGGAACACACATCAGTATTTTAAGGGTTTGAAAGAGTTTTTAGATTTTTCAATTTCTAATCGATCTATTGAAGGAAGAATAAGATTTCCATGTCCTAAATGTAAATTTAGAACATGGTTGAAGGGGGGTGAATTTTATGAACATTTAATACTGAAGCTATTCCCTGATCAATATTTTTGTCAGATTTTTCTTGGAGAATTGAATGTAACACAAAGATGGAGCACTAATGTTAATCCAGAGAATGAGTTCCAAAGTTCATCAAGAATGGAAAATGAAATGAAAAACCTCATAAATGATGCATTCAGAAATGAAAGACACCACTATCACCATCAAAACATATCAGAACAACCAGAAGAGGGTGCTATAAATTGCAACATGACAAGTGATGTTTTTGAGACTATAACATAGGCAGATCAATATTTTAACATATCATTAGATCCTCCTCTTGATTCATTGGAGCCAAATTTAAGTGAAAACTTCACTGAGGAAAATGTGTTTCATGATTTAGTTGACGATGGAAATCAAGAGTTGTATTTTGGGTGTTTGAAATATTCAATTCTTTCATTTCTGCTGAAGTTGTACCATATCAAATGTCTATGTGGAATTACAAATAATGAAATGTCCATGATATTGGAATTGATTCGTGATGCATTTTAGGAAGCATAAATCATAGAATATTATTATGATATGAAAAAAGTTGTTAACAAGTTTGGTATGAATTATACAAAAATACATGTGTGTCCCAATGATTGTATGCTTTATTTGGGGGAGGATTCAAGTAGACAGAATTGAAAGAAATGTTCTTCTTCTAGATGGAAGTCAAAGGGTGATTTTGGAAGACTGAATTAACATAATTTCATGGAAAAGAAGAAAAGGAACACACATGCAAAGGTTTTGTGTTACGTTCATTTGAATCTTCGATTGCAAAGATTATTCATGTAAACAAAAACTGCTAAACATATGAAGTGGTATTCTGTAGATAATAACAAAAATGGGTTAATGAGACATCCACAAGATTCCCAATTGTGGAAGAAATTTGATTCATTACATCTAGATTTCTGAGATGATCCTAGGATTGTTCGATTGGGATTGGATGCTAATAGATTCAAAAAAATTGGGACTTTGAGTACCAGCTATAGCATTTGGCCAGTTGTTTTGATCCCTTATAATCTACCTCTCTGGATGTGTATGAAACAAACATATTTTATCCTTTCGATTATTATTACTTTAAAACAAATGCCTGGAAATGATATTGATGTATACTTGTAGCCTTTTATTATAGAATTTCAAGTGTTATGGATAATGATGTTGAAAAATTTGATTCTTCTTCTAAAACAATGTTCAAAATGCATGCTGCTTTATTGTGGACCATTAGTGACTTCCCTAGGCTTTGGAATTTATCTATTAGGAACAATTAAATGGGTTTTTCTTTTCCTATTTGTAACCTTGATTTTGAGCCCAGAATGCTACCTCATAGTAGAAAATGGTGCTTCTTATGCCATCTAAGATTTCTCGATGCATCTCTTAGATTTCTGTTGAACAGATCAAAATTTAATGGTTACACTAATCATCGACCACCTCCAAAGTTGTTAAATGGTTCTGAAATTTTGACACAGTTTGAAAATTTTGAATCAAAATTTGGGAAGGTTCATCATTTGAATGATAGCGGAAAACAGGTCCAAAGTGCATCATCATTTGAAATCAGAACACAACAATGGAAGAAAAAAAGTATATTCTTCAAACTTCCGTATTGGGAATTTAATTTGTTGCCCAAAAATCTTCATGTGATTCACATTGAGAATAATTTATGTGATAATTTTATTTTCACATCACTTAATGAGCATGGAAAGTCGAAGGATCATCTCAATGCTCACAAAGACTTACAAGTAATGAACATAAAACGTGATCTCTGGCAAGATGACAATGAAAAGTATGATCTGACCATTTTTTCAATTAAAAATAGGGATAAAGATACACTCCTTCGAATTTTAATGAATGTGAAGGTATTTTATGGGTATTCGAGTAACATCTTGAGGTGTGTTGAATTGAAGAATCATAAGTTACATGGATTGAAATGTCACGATTCACATATTTTGTTACAATAGTTTCTACCATTGGCATTGCGTACATTATTATCTAAAAAAGTTAATGATGTCATACTCCAATTATGCACATTTTTCAGGAAATTATGTGAGAATTCTCTACATCCATTTCAGCTTGAAATCCTCCAGGAGAGGTTTCTGTTGACCCTTTGTGCAATGAAGATGATCTATCCTCCATCGTTTTTTACTGTTATGATGCATTTAACTGTGCATTTGGTTGAGGAAGCTAAATTAGGTGGCCCCATTCATTATCGATGGATGTATCCAATTGAGAGGAATTTTATTTATATGTTTTTCAATTAGGTAAATAATTTTTGTCATTTAAATAAATTCATAATATTATTATTTTATTTCACAGATATCTTGGGCTTTTGAAAGCATAAGTGAGAAATAAAGCTCAACTAGAAAGCTCTATTGATGAAGGATATTTGGCTGAGGAGTGTCTTCACTTTTGTTCTAGATATTTGGATGAGATTGAGACAATATTTAATCGAGTTGGACATGTTGATGACACATCAAATCAATCTCAAATGCATCAGAAATCAAAAATATTTCCTACTATTGGTCGATTAGTTGGGAGGACCTCAAATGTGACAGTGTTAGAATTGGAATTATTACCGGCACATAGATATGTGAAGATGAATAGTGATATTTCAAATCCATTTATTGAAGATTTTAGTATAAAAACAAAGTGATGAATGAGAGGCCAAACATGAAATGACAAATATATAATGAAAGTTGTGAATAAAGAGCTTGTAGAATGGTTTGAACGATGTGTAAGTTCATAAATATTGCATTAAATATGAATATTAGTTTGACACAGACATTTTTTAAATATGTTAAATTATATTTTTTAGATCATGAATACTGATACTCAAGCAATCTTGTTAGAAGATTTGACTTTTCTTGCTAGATGTTCTATAAAACAAGTTACAAAGTTAGACTCTTATAATGCGAATGGATTTAGATTTCATACAGTCGATCGAGAAGTGGGTTTGAAAACACATAATAGTGGAATATTTACATTTTTTGATGTGAGATACTATGGAATGATGCATGATATTATTGAATTAAACTACCAAAAACATTTTTCTGTTGTTTTATTCAAATGAAAATGGGTCGATATTATCAGAGGTGTTAAAAGAAATTTCTTTCAATTTACTTCTGTAAACTTCTCTCATTTGATGGATGTTGCTGATCATGAACTGCAAGATCCATATATCTTATCATAATAATGAAAAATGGTATATTATATTAATGATTTTGTGGATGAAGGGTGGAGTGTAGTTCCTCACATAATACAAAGATATTTGTATGACATGGGTGATGAAGTGGATGATTTGACCTATGAAATTGAATTTCGTCCACACCATGAAGCATAATTATTTGTCCATCATGATATTGAAAATATTAGTCTAGTAAGGATGAATGAATTCGATGAAGAAATGGACTTGGAAACTAACATGATTGAAGGGGAAAATGATTGTATGTAAAATTATTTATTCATTCATCAACCACTTGTTTCATTTCTGCAGTTAATAATTATCATCGCAACATATATTTTTTCTATTAGTACTGGGAATCTATTATCATTTTTATTTTTTTATTTCTGCATAATTTATTTGAATTATATATTTTGAACTTAATTTAATTTGATTAAATGACAGGAATGCCAAGGAGGAAGCGTTACACTATTTCATCTAGTTCTGCGACAGATTACAATCCACCTGGCTCCCTCCCCATGACATCTGAGGCACCGGCTACCTACACCTCTACACCATCTCCCCTTGCACCATCTCTCACACCATCTGTGGATTCCCCATTAGAGGCTAAGTCATCGTCTCCCCCTTCAGGATCCTCGACAGTCAAGCAGCGACACACCCTTTCCTATTCATCATGGACATAATGGAGTGTCACTGTTATAGTTACAAATTCTAATTAAATAAATTTATTGCATTTTTTTTATACTAATTTTTTGCTCATTGAAGATGAAAAAAATGAAACAATGGAGAAAAACATAAAAAGTTCAGATGTTTGGAATATGAATGTCGTGAAGATAGTCATTCCATTTGATTCTTATAGGGTCCCTACGAATGACGCCGTAGTGTTACTTGGATAGATTCTAGACCACCTAGCAGCAGAGCCCATTTCCCTTCCTATTTTTTATTATGAATGGAGACATATGCCTTAAAGCTGAAAAATTACATTTTTGATTCCCAAATAATGGTAATTTTATTACATTATGGTTTAATTAACTGTCATGTTACTAATATGTTCAAAATGAATTTTTGTATATAGATGTTCTTCCACTTTACAGTTGCAGATGTGATAGCACATAAGTGGATGTTGAAAAATCATGGTAATAAATGGAAAGATTTCAAATGGAGATTGTGGTGTGATGTTAACGATACATCGTTGACTATGTAACAAACGTATGAGATCTTTCCCAGTGGGTTTCCAAAATAATAGTGGAAAGTTTTTGTTGATAGATATCGTGATGAGAAGTGGATGGGATTGAAATATATATTATTATATTATCCTCATTTTACATTTATACACGTATATGAAGTGGAGATGACATTGAATACATTCCTATTAAATTTCATTTTATTTATTTCGGGATCTCTCAAGACAAAATGCATTAAACTGGGCTAAACGAGTTATCCCTCACACTACGGGCTCAAAATACTTTTCTAGAAGCCGAACGACATTGGTAATATTTTAATTAGTTTAAATTTTTATATGAAAATATTATCTGTTTAATATATTGAATTGTTGATTTATCTTTGCTTAATGCAGTCACAGATTTTAGGGCATGTAGCATCCCAAACACTACTGTGGTTGGATGTTCACAAAAAATCAAATGGATGTTTTGTTAATGATCCTGGCAAAGAAGTTGGGGTATGAAGTACATTTTTTATAATAATAACTTATTATCATTTTTTACTGTGTTAATATATATTGACATTTTATTTATAGGTAAAAATTAAAGAACAAAGGGATGCCAATCCTGGACAGTCCTACTCAGTCTCCCAGGATGACGAAGTTGCTAAAGTCTTTGGGAAGAAGCATCCTGGTAGAGTGCATGGGATATGTTTCAGACCCATACCTTCTGAGGTTATTGGTATGCCACCAGGGATTCCAACTGTATCTACTCCTGGTTATAGTCAGTCCGTACCTGAAGATGCTCAGAGGGAGATGGCTTCTCTATGAACCACAGTTCAAGACCAGGGGGTTCAGATATCTGCGATGCAGAAAGCGATGACTGATATACATTGGAAGATGAGTAGATATGCCCCTGGTGGTAGTGCCTCGACTTGTGGTATGCAGGGAAATCACAAATAATCAAAATCATTTAGTTTTCAAACTTTCATAGGTTTTACGTTTTAATATAAATATGCAATAGTATTGATTTTTCAATATAATGTTCTTATAGGTAAAAACAGAAAGTGGGGATTGAGGTAGAGAGGGTGACGATGCATCATCGGACTGTGAGTAGTTGTATTTTTTATGTCTTGAACAAATATTGGAACAGTTGGTTTGTATATATTACATTTGTGGCACATAGTTTCCCCCAAACATTTTCATGTCCTAACATTTCCTTGATTTCTCATGTTTCCTTTTATGAATTTTATTGATTTCTTATGTATCCTTTTATGTCTTGATTTCATTAGTGTTTTATAGATCATACCATTTAGCCATGTGTTTCAATTGGTAGTCGAGATTTTGGATGAGTAGGAGTTAAACCCATTGTTGATGTGTTGAACAAATTAGGTCATTTCATAGTGATCAAGGGGATAGTGTTGTGGACACTTTGGTGAGGCAGAATATGTAGATAGTGAATCTTCATGTGTTGGTAATTCTTATCATATTTTGTTCATGATGATAAAATCCAGTCATACCCCATATAAAACCTAGGTTCATCTTAATGGGAGATGGTATTAAACCGTATAAAACCGAGATTCTTTATATTATGTGCATTGGATGATCTAAATGTCATACACTATATAAAATTTGGATTCCTGTTATGATAATTATGATATGTTCAAAAACATTACCTCATATAAAACATTGAAGCATCACATTATGTGAGATGAAAAAATCATTTTCTTCAAGACAAGACGTTAAATTTTTCATAATGGTCTTGGTTGTATGATCTTACACTGTGTGCAATCATATTCAGGATTTCATCATGGGTTGAAGGGCCTATTTTATCCTATAACCCCAGGTTTTATTCACCACAAAAACATTCTAGATTCCACCACCTCACCAATCTATACTATAACAGTTTATATCAAGAGATCCCCAGTCCAATGATTATGACAAAAAAATATGCTCATACATCCATCACATGGGTTTATTCATCCCTAGAGATTCCTCAAACATCAATTTCCACAACATTCTAGAACTATGGGTGGATTGATTCACATTTATATGGGATACATATTGATTCATATATCTTCTATCACTGAGCCTAGATAATAATTCAACATATAATAATCCATTACATAATTTGTCATTACATAAGGTGTCATTCCCATTTCCATGGGATACGTATTGATGCATATATCTTCTATCACTAAACCTATCTAATGATTCATGCATCAAAACTATGTTTGTCTTGGAGGCCATTATGAGGAGACACATATTGATGCATGTATATTTCATCTCAGTCCCATCCATATCAGAAACTCATCATGGGGACGTTTCCCTCTGGGCCATGCTTGAATATTGTCAACCCACATGTTTAAATAGATCATGTGAGAACATGAGGAAATATCTCCCATGGAACTTAATTTTCTATAAGGTACATCCCCACATACACTTGTGCAGTTCACACGTTCTACTATTTGGATAATCCTCACCCTACCAATCTAAAAAGGATCTCTAATGAAATGATTCATGGACATATTGTCTTACATACCTTCTCTGGCTCATTCAAAGAAGTACATTTTTTGATAAAAAAAAGATCCCATGATTTGATCTCAATAAATAGTAGATCATAATATTTTTCATCATATCCTCAACTAGTTCAGGTATCCTATGTTTCAAACATGGTCAATAATAATTCTAATTATGTCGATTAATCCCATTTCACTTCCCAGTTCTCAAAAGTTGTAATTATCATCGTGATATTTTTCAGGTCAGTTATTTCCCTCATTGGGTTCACCCCAATATTCAATTATAACTATATAAATATCCTTTATTATTGAATCAATCATGGCTAAACAGGGCTTAGGAGTTGGGAAGAAGTCCACCTCAAGCATGGTTGAGCTGCATGGTCGCCACATAGTCCTAATTATATAAACATAAATGAGTATTCAAAGGCAATGAATCACTAATCTAAACTAATTTTGAATCAAGATTAGAATGTATTCTGTGGTGTTGTATCCATTCCATATCAATTCAGGTCATGTTTTTTACTCCTCCTCACTAAACATATCCAATTATGATGTTCTACTATATTTTCCATGCATCTCGACCATAAAGTTTTTACAAGTTGTCTCCATTATTTTTTAAATTTTGTAAGAAATAATCTATTATACTATTGGTATTTATCGTTTGATTTGTTTTTCAGGGTATTGGTGCAGTGGAAGCAGAAATTTTGTTTCCGGATAGCCTTTCGCGGCTGTTTTAAACCCCTTGAAAAGTATACAGGAAAGTCATTAGTGGTGGTTAAAACCACCACTAGATGTAAGTATTGTTTACGTTTAGTGGCAGTTTTAACCATTGCTATAGAGTCGCATCACCTGCATGCATTCCGCAGCGGTTCTCGTGACTTTAGGGGCGGTTATAACCACGGATAATAAAAGAAAATATCAGGCTCGTAAAAACCGCCGCTAAACTTAGTAAAACCACCACAAAATGAGGTAGCTAAGATGTTTCCCATAAATCTCTGGTACATGTAAATAAACATTGCTAATAGATTTCTTAGGCCAAATTTAGCGGTGGTTTCTGTAAACCGCCGCCAAAACATGTAGCGGTGGTTTAAGCCACCGCTACAAACAAAAATAAATGTGGCTAAATTGTGTTTTTCTTGTAGTGATTTATACATTAAAACCATAAATATTATGTTTTAACCATACAAATTATTTCAATTAAATAGGTTTTTTTCAATTAGAATGAATTTTATTTTTCAAATTCATTATAATTTGACAGTTATTAGAAAAATATTTAAAAATAATCCAAAAAATATTTTTAATATCCCAATTCCATAGCAAATTTTTATGTTTTAATATAAAAATTATGAATGTTTCCATATCTTAATTGAAAATGGTTTCTCCCTTAAAAGACAGAAAATTACACTTTTTAAAAATATAGGTTTTTACCCATCAAATTTAGTTTATTCATACCATATGACAAAAATATCTATTGGATGGATGTCAAAAATCGGTTATTAAGTATAAAAAAAATTTCAAAAATTTCATATATTAATAAAAAATTAATAAATTTATTAAAACAATAGTAGTAATATAAAGACCAGGAAATTCCATGTAATTTTTATTTTTTTAAATGGGAATTTTACGAGTCTGCAAAAATAGACACTGCGGGATTCCGAGTCCCAGAGTTCCTGGAGTGAATTTCTGAACTTTTATTCGAGTACCTTTAATAAACATGCAAGTGGGATTTTCTATCTTTTGAACTAGTGCTTGGAATTGAAATCCACAGGCACTGTTGAACTCATAGCGCCAGTATTCGTTTAAGGTGAACTTCATCTCTACCGTAGTGGGTCGACAGTGAATGATAGTTTTTTTGTTTTTCATGAAAGAATAAAATAAAATAAAAATGTGTAATATTTTTATTTTCTTTTGTTGAAACCTACATTGTGGGTGTTTTAATGGTGGGGAAAACCTGTAGTAAAACCTCTCAACATAGGATATGGGGGTGGGTACCACCCGATCCTAACCTCCCATGTGGGTTATGGTGGTGGGGACCACCCAAGATTAAAACCCCTTGAACCCCTTTAAAATTCCTCTTAATGGGGAGAAAACTCTTGAGATCTCCCACATAATTATTCCAACTCCCCAATTAAATTATTTAATCCAACCAATCAATTAATTAATTAAGCTATTTTGAAATTATGCCAACAATCATAATAGATAACTTGTTCTATTAAGTGGGCTATCTTTCATTTTGGTGGAATTTAGGAGAGAAGAACTATTGGGAGAATGCTCTCCATTGAAGAAAGCCAACGGGGAATATCTCCAATGACGAATGAATCAATGATCGAGGAAACGTCGACGTCACTAACATCTGCCTATCCCCAATGACATCATCTCCTTCCTCGTGGCCTCCATCAATGAACCTTCAAGGTAGTGGTGTGTTTTAATTTGATCAATGTTAAATTCACTCTCACATTGAATGATCTTCCTTGAGCCATACGCTACCGCCCCAACGCGGAGTGTACGGGCCGAAAAAACTTATCCCAACCCCTCAGCTATTCTTAATTATTTGTGTGTTCATCTCGATGGTTATGGAAAACAGTGTCAGCTTTTGGCACTAGTGGAACCTGAGAACGGTGGCCGACTCAACCGCCGCTAGCGACAAATGATGGGTGGTCGGTCAATTCGGTCGCGGGCAAAGACACAACGCTCGACCGCACCACATGGCTAGCCACGGCGGACCACCGCCCCATGGCCTCCACCGTCTGAGGTATGCACCGTCGCCGATAGCTCTACCATCTCCAGTCCACACCGCCCTACGGCCTTCGTCATCCGTGGCCCCTTCCCATAGCTCCACCGCCTGCGGTCACTGCCACCCGCAGCGCTGCCATCTGCGGCCTTGGTCATCCACGGCTACCGCTGCTGACGGATCTGATGTCCTCTGACCCCGCCGCCGGTAGCTCCGCCATTCATGGCCACCGCCGCCCGCGGCTCCGCCATGAGAGGCTACGACCGTCCGCAGCCCCCGCTGCCCGCAGCTCTACCATCCGCAACCAATGCCGCTCACAGTGCCCCCATCCGCGGCAACCACCACCTCGCGGCTCCGCTGTCTGTGGCCGCAGCCACCCTCGGCTCCGACGAATGAGGCCCTCACATCCCGCGGCTCCGCCATCCATGACCCCCGCACCCTCATGGCCTCTTCCACCACGCAGGCCACTGCCGCGTCTGGGCTACCCAGCGCAGGCTGGGCTAGACCCAGAGGGTTGGGTCTGGCCAACCCATACTAGCTCATCCTATGCCATGTCGGGACGGGTCCGTCTGACTGGGTTGGACCGGACCCGGACCAGAATCGGCCCCCCACACTGTTTTGGCCATATCTTTGGAACATGGCATCCGTTTCAAGAACCGTCTATGGTACTAGGAACATTGGAGTGAGATAGTACCTTTAGTATATTACACTAGAGAGTTGGATAAAGTTCTCAAATGGTCGGGTTGGATCAAGCTTGAATCTAACAGGGACCTCATGACTAAAAGACTAATAACTCATAGATCGGGCATCCGACTGACGCACTGTTTATTTCATTGAAACCCCTATGACCTGGCAGTCCTTTGAGATACATCTTCATGAGACATCATTGAATTTGGAGTATCGAATAGTGTCTTGAGTGGAAGAACATCTTAGAGATGAGCGAGCGTAGTTCATGAACCCTATAACTATCTTTTTTGTGAATAATGAAGAGCAATCCTACATGGGTCAGCACCGAGTGATCATGTTTGGGTCAACACCTATCAATCCTGTGTGGGACAACACCAAGCGATCCAATGTGGGTCATCACCGAGCGATCCTCTGTGAGACAACACTGAGTGATCTTGTGTGGGTCAGCACTTAGTGATCCTGTGTTGGTCAGCACCGAGCAATCCTGTGAGGGTCAACACTGAGCGATCCTATGTGTGTCTTCCTCTTAACAGAGTAATATTATTCAGTAGTTACATCTATTCATCTCTAATACTGTACATAAGTTATAACAGGTGTGAGATGAGTCTGTACCTATATGGTACTTTCCTTTGTGGAAATACCTTGGTTTTATTCTTTTATATGGCGTACCGGTGTGGTACTATCCTTCATATAATTACTTCCTCTGTGGAACAGTTGAGGATGTGGATTTTGATTTGGAATCTGTGTTTTCTTCATGATTGAGATGGGTTTACTTGATAACTTAAGTAGATGTATTGGCATATACCTATATAGGGTTATCCGTTGGTTCCTTTCTTGGAGGATTGTCCCTTGTGAATTTTTTGAGACCTTGAGGGTATTATGGTGCCTACTGAGTATTGTCATACACACTCCTGCACTGGCTATGCACACACTTTGTTGTGTTTGGTTCAAATGGTAGAAAACGCTGACTGAGGATGAGGGTACCAGGATTGGAGGTAGCTCGGAGGTGGACGTTAGACAGGTGAACCACATATATGGCCATTCGTGAGATGTACCTACCCTTTAGGTAGGATCCATGGTGGACGATCTAGGAGCTACATTCCTCCTATCAGTTGTCTTGTACTTTCCAATTTTCCTTGTACTTTCCAATTGGGCTTGTATTATTGACCATTTTTACTAACTGTACTCACTCTGTTTACTATTAAGTTTTCTTGAGTCATTATATTGCTATGTACTTGGTTGTGTGTGTTACAGATTATAAAGGCATTGCATTCCTAGATTTAGGGAATACAGCTTCAGTTCTAGTCACCTTCCCCTAGCCTATAGAGGGCAGGATTAGGGTAGTCACATCATGGGCCCCCAGGGACGAGTCTTGACAAAATTGTATCAGAGGAGTCGGTTCTACCGAAGAACTAGGACTCTGATATTTCATTATAAAAGAAATAGTGTTTAGTACAGTGAGTGTGGTAATCAGTTTAGGTAATCTATTGTCGGTGCGGCAGCCGACATATCCATACACCAGGGCCCTGACTTCGGATTTCCGACTCAGTGCACAAAAACACTAATTGCGTGCATGTTTTCAAGAGTCTTATTTGATAAATCCTTAAGTTAGCTCACCTGGTGTACCTTTTTGGTCGTGGAACAACTGTTTCTTTTCAGGATGCCTCCACGTAGACAACCAACTAGGGTTGCAGATATAGTATGCACTGATACCCACCAAGCGACAAGGCCTCGATGTAGGGACCTCTTCCAGTAGAGGAATCAGCGGAGGCACCAGCGGTACCATTACCTGTAGGGACACCTATTCCACCAGCCCTAGCAGTAGAGGGGGCACGCCTCTGGAGCACGCTGCACGTGTCCCGGCACCTGAGGCCACCCAGGTTCATGGGAGATAAGGACCCACGTGCGGCTGAGGATTGGCTGGAGGCCGTGGTGAGAGTTTTCTGACTGTTAGGGACACCAGATGATATCATGGTGATCCTTGCAGCCAGCCTTCTACAGGATGTTGTTGGAAGATGGTGGATCTTGATGCTCCAAGTTCACGACGAGGTGAAGCTTCTCTGGGATGACTTCGAGAGCCTGTTTCGAGCAGAGTTTTTTCCAACGACTCTTTGCGCAGTGTACATATAGGAGATACTTCATCTGTAGTAGGGTAGCATACCTATGACTCAGCACACAGCGAGGTTCACTTACCTCTCACGCTAATCCATAGATATGGTGTGGGACCCATTTATTTAGGGCCTAAACCTTTGAAAAGGGACTCAGGTAGGAGGCGAGGGCTTCAATGATGTCACTCAGCATCCCGACATATGTGGGGGTGTTAGAGTGAGCCCTTTTAGTGGATAATATATTTGCTGAGTAGTCAACAACAGCGAGACCCACTACCAGTATTCACGTATAGGATTCTTCTGCAGCTGGAAATAGATAGATGACACATAGTTCTAGGAGGACCAGTCCTACATGTGGACGACCATAGGATTCAGGGTCTGTTGTGAGGGGTACCCAAGGCATAGCCAATCATGACAAGAGTAGCGAGTGTTACGTATGAAGTGGGCAGGGTCACGTAGCTCATGACTATCTAACCCACCATACGGAATGATTAACAGATAGTAGAAGAACATCTCATGCAGAGACAAATATTCGACTGAGGTGGTACGCCTGGAGTAGTCAGACCTGGCAGAGGAGTTGGCCATGCAGTTGGAGGTGGGTGACGATTCGAGCTGTTACCCCCACCACCACCAGGAGGTCCACCCTGACCGCAGGGAGCAGATGGATAGGGGAAAACTCAGCTCTAGGGAGCTAAGGCCTACCATCACAATGCTATGGAGATGATACAAGGTATGATATGTGTCCATTACACCTTAAATGGAGTACTTATAGACATAAGTTCGAGTCATTATTTTTTTGAAACTGCTCTTGTTCGGAGCTCGGTGATTCCAACAGAGATGTTGTCACGATCCTTATAGCTAGACACTCCTACGGGAGTGGATTCGATGATTACGCACTAGTTCCAGCAGTGTGAGCTTACTCTATGAGGTGAGTGCATAGGCTGGGATCTCCGAGTAGTAGCGTTGAGGCCTTACGATGTCATCTTGGGTATGGACTAGTTATCTACTGTCTATGCTCAGGACTATGACTTTGAGATAGTATATACTCCTAGGATGGGGAATGTTGTAGCAGATGCACTCAGCCAGAGATCTGGTATACAACTGCTAGGTGAGGTGACAGAGTAGTTGGCTGCTATACAGATATCCTCTGTGGAACATGATGGAGCAGTTTTCCTTCAGTATCTTATAGTCACTCCCCCACTTCATCAGCGATTCAGGGAGGCATAGCATGGGGAAACTGACTGTGAGGCATGGTGTGCTCAGATATCCTTAAGGTAGGCACCAGATGGATTTTCTGAAGGTGGGGAGCACATAAACCTCATTAGAGGATATAGCATGCTACCAGGTTCACTTCTTGAGAAAGTGTTGAGGGAATTCCCGACATCCCCTCCAGTGGTACATCTAGGAGTGGCGAAGATGTTACAGGATCTCTGACATCAGCACTGGTGGCAGGGAATGAATAAAGAGTTGCAGAGTTTGTCTCTCGGTGCCTCACTTGTCATCAAGTGAAGGTGGTGCATCAGGAACAAGAAGGATTGGTTCAACCTTTGTAGGTAACAGAGTGGAAGTGGGATGGTATATCCATGGACTTCATGATAGGACTTCCACATACATCAAGGGGTCATGACTTGATTGGGGTGATCATCGATCAACTCACCATGTTGGCTATATTCCAATCACTCAGAGAGCAGGGACCAGTATAGATATTGGGATGCCTCTATGTGCAAGAGATTGTAAGGTTACATGGAGTACCCTCGATGATTGTCTCAAATCATGATGAACGTTTTACATCCCATGTATGGAAGGGGTTGCTGGAGGTTTTTAGGATGCTTCTTTGTTTGAGAACTATCTTCCATCCTCAGACGAATGGTCAGACTAAGCAAACCATTTAGACCCTCAAGAACAAGATGCGTTCTTCCATACTTGACCTCAGTCGTAGCTGGGAGGATCACTTGCCTTTGGTGGAGATTATATACAAAACAACTATCACTCCACCATTAGGATGACACCTTTTGAGGCGTTGTTCGGGCGACCTTGCAGATCACCATTGTGCTAGACTAACCTAGGGGATTCATCACTACTGGGACCAGAGATGGTACATGATACCATAGAGAAAGTGCAGATCATCCAGGAGCTGATGAAGACTACACATAGCAGGCAGAATTCTTAAGTCGATAGGAGACATAGGCCTATGGAGTTCAATGATGGCGACCACATCTTTCTATGGGTCTCACCCTGGCGAGGTTTATGGAGATTTGGTCGAGGTGGAAAGTTATCTCTAAGGTTCATCAGACCTTTTTAGGTCCTCATAAGAGTTGGTGAGGTGTCTTACCAATTAGCTATTCCCCCTCAGTTGCATTGGGTTCAAGACGTCTTCCACGTATCCCAGCTGAGGATATACGTGCTCGACCCTTATCACATCATCAGCCACAAAAAGCTGGACATCGTTGATGGGACGATATTTGCATAGGTTCCAATAGTGATTTAGGATTGATAGGGGCGGGTCCTTTGTGGGTGGTCAATACCTCTGGTGCACATTTTTTGGCAGCACGAGAACCTTTAGGAGAGCACATGGGAAGATGTGGCTCAGATTCTTGCTCAGTACCCCCACTGGTTTTCTTAGTTTTGAGTTGTTTCTTATGGGGACGTAATGTCCTGAGGTGGGGAGAATGTAAAGTCAGAGAAATTACATGTAATTTTTTTAATTTAATGGGAATTTTATGAGTCCATGAAAATTGATGGTGTGTGATTCTGAGGCCCAAAGTGCCCGAAGTGAATTTATAAACTTTTATTCATATAAGATTAGTAAACATGTGAGTGGGTTTATTATCTTTTGAACAGGTTCTCGGAATTGAAATCTGAGGGCACCATTGAACTCGTAGTGCCTGTATTCACTTAGGGGGACCTTCATCTAGTCCGAAGTGGGTCGAGAGTTAAATATATTTTTTGTGTTTTTCGTGAAAGAATAAAATATAAAAAAATGTGTATCATTTTTATTTTATTTTCTTGAAACCATCCATGTAGATGTTTAAATTGGGGGACCACCTATACTAAAACCTCTCAACATAGGATATGTTGGTGGGGACCACCCAAGCCTAACCTCCCATATGGGTTATTGTGGTGGGGATCACCTGAGACTTAAAAACCCTTAAACCCCTTTGAACACCATCTTAATGGGGAGATACCTGTTGAGCTCGCCCACTTAATTATTCCAACTCTCCCCTTTAATTAATTAATCCAACCCATCAATTAATTAATTAAGATATTTTGAAATTATTCAACAAAAATAACAAATCAATTGTTCTATTATGTGGGCCACCTTTCATTTTGGTGAAATAGGGGAGAGAAGAACTATTGGGAGAAAGCTCTCCAATGAAGAACACCAACGAGGAACATCTCCAATGACGAACGAACCGACGATCACGGAAACTCCAACTTCACTGACATCTGTCTATCCGCAATAACATTTTCTCCTTCTTCACGACCTCTGTCAACGGACCACTGAGGTAGGGGTGTGTTTTAATTTGATCAATGTTAAATTCCATCTCACATTGAATCATTTTCCTTGAGCCGTATGATAGCAGCCAAACGTGGAGGGTACGGTCCAAACAAACATGGCCCGAACCCTCAACTGTTCTTCTTTATTTGTGTGTTCCTCACGATGGTGACGGCGGCCGGTGCCATTGATTGGCACTAGTGGAACATGATTATGGCAGCCGACACCACCTTTCACCGCGACGAAGGTGAAGAACGACGTGCGGCCGATCCAGCCGGCCACTGGTGAATACCCGGTGCACGGCCCACCCTGGCGGACCGCCGCCCTGTAGCCTCTGTTGTCTGCGGCCAGCACCGCCACCCATGGCTCCACCGTCTGTGGCCCCCGTCGCCCATAACCACCATCATCTGCAGCCCGCGCTGCCACGCACGGCTCCACCATCTGTGACCCCCACCGCCTCACGGTTCCGCCATGCACGACTAACACCACCTGCAGCTCCACCGTCCGTAGCCCCATGGGCTCCGCCGTCCGCAGCCATAGCCACCAGCGACTCCACCGTCCGTGGCCCCCGCCGCCCGCAGCTCCGCCGTCCATGGCCGCTGCCGCCCCACAGATTCACCATCCATGGCCTCTTCCGTCCACCGCCACCATCGCTCACAGCTCCGCTCTCCTTGACCAACAACCCATTGCGGCCCTGCCACTCTACAGCCTCTGTCGTGTGAGGCTCGCGTCGCTACCCATGGCTCCTCCATCCTCGGCCACCCTCGTCTCACAGCTCCTCCATTCGCGGCCACCGTCGCTTCCTGGCTCCGCCTTCCGCGACCCCAGCCCCCCGATGCTCCGCCATACGGGCCCCCCGCCGCTCACGGCTCTGCCTTCCATGACCACTGCAGCCAGTTGCTCTGTTGTCCGCATCCACCACCGCCCCGTGGCTACGACGCCCGCAGTCTCTGTTGTCCGCAACCACTGCCACCCATGGCTCCGCAGTCAGCGACCACCACCCCCTCAAGGATCTGTCGTCCGCGGCCACCTCCGCCATGTGGCCTCCGCCGTCCGTGGATCCCCACTTCCCAACGGCCCTCTGCAACCCTCTCACACCCTCCGTACCCTCGCGGTCTCCGCCGCCCCATGGGCCGCTGCCCCGGCCTGGCCACCCCCTGTGGGTCGGGCCGTGTCGGGGAGGGTCAGACTGGTCCTTGAACATATTCGACCACCATACGATCTTTCAGTCATATCTTTGGCATCAGGCGTCCGTTTGATGCACCGTCTATGGCGCTGGGAACATTGGACCGAGACAGTCCCTCTGGTATATTCCACTAGTGTTTTGGATATTTTTGGGGAATGTTCGTGTTAGATCGAGCACAAATCCAACTAGTCCCTTTGGACTAAATGGATAATAACTCACAGAATGGGTGTCTGATTAACTCACAATCTGTTGCGTTGAGGCCCCTTTGATGTGGCATTCGATTGAGATACTTTTTTGTGAGACTTCATTGTAGTTGGAGTATCGACTAGTGGCTTGAGTAGTAGACCCTTCTGGAGACGAGAGAGCATAGTACGAGAACCATGTAGGTGGATGTTACATGAAGACTGAAGAATGATCTTGTGTGGTTCAGCACCAAGCGATCCTCTGTGGGTCACCACCTAGAGATCCTGTGTGGGTCAGCACTGAGCTATACTGTGTGGGTCAACACCGAATGATCCTGTGTGGGTCTGCACCAAGCAATCCTATGTGGTTCAGCACCTAGCAATTCTGTGTTGGTCTGCACTGAGCGATCCTGTGTGGGTCAGCACCAATCCATCCTATGTGGGTCATCCTCTTAATAGAGTAAGATGATTCAATAGTTACACTTCATCATCTCTACAACTATACTTAAGTTATACCTAGTGTGAGATGAGTCTATACCTATGTGGTACATAACTTTGTGGTATTCTTCTGTGTGGCGTACCTATTTGGTACTTGCCTTCATGGAATTACTTCCTTTGTGGAATAGTTGAGATTGGGGCTTCGGAGTTGGACTATGTGTTTTCCTCATGATTGATATGGGTTAACTTGATATCATTGGTATATGTATGGTCATATACCTATGTAGGGTTATCAGTTGTTTCCTTTCTTGTTGGTTTATCCTTTGAGGAATCTTTGAGACCTTGAGGGTCTCAGGGTACTTACTGAGTATCGTTATACTCCCCCCTACACGGTAAATGCCTGCACTTCGTTGTGTTTGGTGCAAATGAAGGACATCGCTGACTGAGGATGAGGGCGCCAGGACTGAAGGTAGCTTAGAGGTTGACGTTAGACAAGGCGAACTGCAGAGGCTACCGCTCATGAGTTGTACCTACCCATCAGGTAGGATCTATGGTGGATGATCCAGGAGCTGCTTTCCACCTATCAACTATCTTGTACTTTCTAGTTTTCCATGTACTTTCTAGTTGGGCATGTATTCTTTCCCCTTTTTATTTACTGTACTCACCCTATTTACTATTTAGTTTACTTGAGTTAGTATATTGTTGTGTGCTTGGTTGAGTGTGTTATAGGTTATAAAGGAAATGCCTTCCCAGTTTTAGAGAATATGCCTTCGGTGCTAGTCGCTAGCCCCTGGCCTATAGAAGGCAGGTGTGGGGTAGTCATGGCATGGGCCTCGGGGTCGGGTCGTAACATGTAATATATAATTGATTTATATTTTATAAAAATAATTGGTAGCAAATGAATTCACCATAAATTTTTCTATGTCAGTTAATTTTATTCCTTCTAACCTAATAGATATGTTAAAATGTTCACTCTATAATAAGGGTGTATCATGGTTTTCTTACACTCACGATTCCATGAAATTCTAGAAACTGGAGAATTAAAATTATTTAAAGAAAATATCTCATAAAAACATCCGGGTGAAAAAAAAAAGATTCCCCAACTTGCACATATAGAGGTGTCCCAATCAGTGTGACACCCTTATGAAAACATATCCTTCCACATAACTAAATAAGGATAAATGTGTGATATAATATTATATACATTTTTTCTACGATGTGCATATAAACATCTAGATCCAATAGATATACATTGAAATCTCCCTCATGAGACTCAAACTAATAATAGATGATTCTATGTCCTATAACTATAACATGGGTGATTGGTATAATCAACCATATATTTCTTAAAAATATATAATTTAAATCAATTACTAATAATTATTATGATTTTAAAATACATCCCTGAAGATATAAATCTCCAATGAATCCCTAAAATCTAAATCACTTGCTCACAAAATTTCCTTTAAATCCTCGATAGTATGCACAGACTGCCTACCAGCCTAAAGACGGTATGCTCCATATTCACCTATGTTTGAAATTATTTATATAATCCCTTTGGGAATCATGATTTATATCAATAATCCCAATCAGATATAATTCTCCTAGGATCATTGTGTAGTCATAATATCAATCAAAATACAATAAACCCATCTCATGAATAGAGTTACCTCACTAATTTATATGAAGATAGTTGCATTGGTAAGAAGATAAATATAAATACATAATACATCATTTCCATTTGGTGGATTTGGTGACCCAATTAGAAAATCCATTATCACAACATCCTATTGACACTCTTACAAAGGTAAAGGGTAAATAAAATATATTTTTTCTCACTGTTGGTCTTCACCCATCTATATGTGAAGAAACATGACAAGAGAAACTCTATATTCTTCTTCAACCTAGAATATCTATACTACAATTAGATACCATGTTATGTCATAGTTAACCTCATTTGAACAACCCATACTGAGGCATGCAAATCCATTACAATTTCCTCATGCATATTAACAGGGACCAAAACATGAAAACACACATAAAGGATCACATCATCATCATAGGACTAATATAGTGGGGGATCCTCACCAAATATTCTTTTTTATCATAACCCTTTAATAAATTTTGGAAAACTAACTCTACTTCACTCGATCAATAACTGAGTAGGGGAATATTAATGCCATAATGGTAGATATTTGAATATTCTCATAAACATTAAAATGAATCTCATCTAATATGATAATAAATTATTAATCACGATTAGTTTTTTAAACTACCAAATCTTGGGTCTTTATATTTAGATCACGAGACACTATATTAAATTTTCTAAGGGTATAAACCATCTCAATATCAAAGGACAATATATACCTAACCCACATTTTTAAAAAAAATATTCAGGTAATGCTTGGAAAATATATGTAAGGGACTCTAGTTGTCATTATACACCATGAACATCTCACCCAAAAAATATTGATTCTAATATCCCAGAATGTGAGTTACATATTAAAACATAATATTTTATCATATATTTCACGTAAAAATTACTTTCCATGAAAAAATGTATTATACAAAACCCTAAGTCTAAAGGTAATGTGATATAATGTACCATTATAACTGATCCATTAGATTTAAAGGATGGAAATATATTATCCCAAATATGGGAAATATGTATAAAGGTTTTATTTAATCATAATTTTAGGATTAATTCAAAATAAATAAGAACTCTATTTTCACTAAAGTAATTATATTCTTAAAAAAATATGTTTTCTTAGAAAATTGTTATATTGCATTTTGTGGGTGGATAATATATTTAATTTCTGAAACTTATAGATATTTTACTTTATAAAATTTAAATATTTTTTCAAATAAAATTTGTAGTATTTATTAAAGTGAATTTTATTGAATTTTTTAAAAAATTCATATTTTTGGTTGAATAATTAAATTAAAAATTATTAAAGAATATAGTTTTTTTTATTTTTTTAGTATTTTCAATGTCACATTTTTATATAATACATTTAAAAATATCATTATTTTATGTTTATTAAAAATAAATAATTCATACATTTTATCTATATTATACTAGATCTTAGTATAAAAACACCTTCAAACATTGTGGTCATTTTCTATAGAACCATTTGACATCATCTTTTCAAGTTAATTTTAAAATGAATCTACACCGATTATAGATATTATATCTTTTAAAATGGATTCCATATTTTAATTAGAATAAATAATTATGTGTGACAATGTCAACATATTTTTTTGTAGTAATGAATAATATAAAGTGTAAAAACAAATTCCATTATTTTGGTTAAAATCGGATTAATGGGGTTTAAAATAAAACCACAATGGGTAAAATTACCCAAAATAATTATAAATTCTATTTCATGGGAATATTTAGAACTGATATCATATATTTTTTGAAATTCTCCACTTTTTTCCATTCGTCTTTAGTAGAACACAAATATATTTTTTTATTTTAAGATATTAACAGTTTTCCCATCTTATCACATATTAAAGAACACCCACCTCTTTTATATTGCTTCCAGTCCTCTTAAAATTATATTACAAGGGGTCTTCTAGAAAAATATTAAGGAACTATGCCTAAGATGATATAAATGTTTTACCAACTCATTCATATTTTATTTCTATTTTGAAATATTATAATTTTATTTTACTGACTCTTTCACAATACAGCTTACCATCTCAAGATAGTAGTGTTTTTCATTTTTCCATCAAACGTTTAATTGAATGGTTATAAAGATGGAAATAATTAGCATATATGATATTTATTAAATATTAAATGGTCAACTAAAATAATGAATCATTAAAATTTACACTCTTTAACCAATTAAAAATTAATAATGTCTATCGTGCATACATGTGGAGTACCACCTCCACAATAGATTGTGATACATTTTTCATGTCTTTATTTAGGGGGTGACTATAAATATTTATATAACAAATATATATGATATTAATATCATTATTAAAAATATATAGATGATGGAACCATGAAAATGATGTAAGGATGAAACTTCCAAATCAATATATACATGATCAACAAGACATTAAACATTCGAAAATGATGATTTTAAAGAAGAATTGTTAATAAATGTGTATAGAAATGTTATAAGTGAAGAATATATGATATTATAAATATATATATAGTTATGTTATATAATTATTAGAAATTTTAATTTATTATAAAGGAGGTCAAATTCACTTTAAAGCATGTCAGACTTGACGTAACCGTTTATTTCACAATGTTATCATTATTCGAGATTGTTCATATTTAAGTCTCTATTAGTAGAATTATATTATCATTATATTTTAAAAACAATATATTTTATCCATATCTAGTTAATTAGACAAATTAAATATTTTAAATTAATTTTTCTCACTATATATAGTCATGACACTTTATGAATGTTTTAGGGAAAAAAAATCAATTTAGTTGGAAATAATTTTATTTCATGTCCATATTAAATTAAAATTTGATTCATGAATATTTTTAATATTAAGAAATTAATTTTTATATTAATTTTAGCCATGTATAAAATTTAATTAATATTTAAATTTAATATTCTTATTGTTTTCTAATAAAAGAATTTTTCCTATTTACCAAAAATGAAAATGGAAATTTTTTTTTCATATACACTGCATCATATAAATTTCCAAAAAATCATGAAAACTAAATTATTTGAATATTCCATTATATTTTTAAATGGTTATTCCAAATGAAATTATTTTTAATATTATTTTCTAATTTTTAGGGTTTTAAATAAGTGATTTCAAAATTAATAGGGCATTTCCCTCAATGAATTTTATGGAGTGCCTTTTAATGTAATCTAATACATGTCCAAATTCATAGATTAGTGTTATTATTTACTGAGTAAATACTCTAGAGATACCATTGATGATATTTCTATAGATAGATTATGTAATGACCCAAAATTCTATCAATGTGATTTACCTTCTTATTTTTATTCCACATAGTTCAGATTACATAAAATAAGTTATAGAACATAATAAAAATGGTTAAAAATGAAGAATTATTAAATTATATGTATTTATAGATTTTATGGAACATATAATGATTAAATAGTAACATGAACATATGAACAGTAATATGAACCATATTAATAATAAATGGGGAAAATGAATAGTAACATCACCCTTGAAAGTATAAATAATATTTAGGAATTTTATAAATTATAATATGATATAATTATATCATATTATATGTAAGTGAATGTTTTAAAAATTAATAATTATGTGATGGTATTTTTTTGAGTCTTAAATATTTAATTAAAATTTTACAATAAATTAAATAATTTACCTAAAAATCATTTTTATTAAATGGATTCCTGAATTTATATATTGTATTATTATTATTATATGATAATTTTATGATACATTATTTAAATTTTATGAGTGTTATAATATAATTTAGAAATTATGAATAACTATTTTTTTGTAAATATTTATTTTAATTTCAAATTAGAATTATTATATTTTTAAAATTATTTTCATAAAATGGAGTTCTTTTTTTAATAAAAATGTTCAAGAATGATAAGGGATATTTTTATGGATTTTTATAAAATATATCATATATTGGTCAAATAAAAATTCCTAATACTCTTCCCAAGCACCTCCCTCACATCCATGATATATTAGTCCCATGAAAATTCCAAAACCAATCTTCTAAAGAGGTTCCCAAGGAGGGGAATTCTTGAGGTAAAATCATCTTCTTTTTTCTTTTAATTTTTTTCTAGTTCTTTTATTTTATTTTTACCACCTCACATAATTTCATAAAAATATAATGAAAACTAATGTAACATAAATATAAATGAATTTTGTAATTATAATGGAATAATCCATCATTAATCCTCATCTCATATCACTTATATTATAAAAATGGAAATGTTTGCTGCAAGGTGTCGTTTCATCGACTTCTAGGATGAAAAGTTTTCATTTTCCTTAAAGGTGTTCAAATATATTCATGAAACCATAATAATGAACTAAGAAAATTTTAAAGTTTTTATCACAACCATTTTTAGATTCTGTATGTAAAATATTTTCATAATACTAATTGAAAAAACAAAATGAGTTTGTTCTGATCTAAATCCACTTAAATTAATCAAAATGAATGTCATTATCATGTTACATAATGATTCATACGCATATTTAGGGGAAAAATATAAGACCAATTAAACATATTTATGTTCCTTAAAAACATATAATTCCAATTTGGGGAATTATACCAATTTTACATGAACTTCATTACATATAAACAAGACAACCGATCTTGAAAACCGAGAGACCTAACACTCCTGAATGATGAAATTAAACACTATAACTCATAAAAAAGGACATAAATGAACTTAATAAATCTATAATGAATCAAATAAATGTAGTGAATAATCTTAATTAATTAAATAATTTATTTAATTTTATTATCATGGACATTAATGTCAAGTACTGAACACATTCAGACAAAAGGTACTTGTTTTCTTCCCAAACCTCTATTTTCTCTCAAGTTATGTTTTCTCCCTCTATACAACAATGAAATTATTTATTTTTTCTATATTTATTTTAAATTATATTTATATTTTACAAAAATATATATCCATATAAATTTATATTTCATTTATTGGATAATACATGTTTTATAGGGTCCCTTTCTCAATTCATCCCGACCAGCAAACTCGATTTAACAACAAATCATGATTTCTTCCTCATTTTCAAGTACCATCCATAATATTTTTTAGGAATCCATTATTTTTCTTAATTTACTATGTTTTCCATTAAAACACATATTTGTTCATTTTTGGTTTTACCCAAATAATTATGAAAAATACAAGTTATTTTTTTAAAACAACTCTTCTACTCAAAGTAAAAGGGGAATATCTCTCAAGTATTTTTTTGATGATTTTATTAGTGTATTTTCATTTATTTGAAAACATATTATAAATTTTAATCATTATTGAGAATGATATTAAATTATCTTTGATACCTCATATTTTATTAAATGGTTTATGATCAATTTTTCTATAGATGGGAAATCATGATACCATTCACCATACTACTCATAATGATTAGTCATTATAGAGAATTTTATTTATAGCTCCTATGTATATGTTGTTTAGGTTTAACCACATTAATATGAGGAATGTAATGAACCTAGTAAGTGATGGTTGGTTCTATATATATTCCCTCAATGCATCAGTAGGTTTATTGAGACAAACTTGATTGGGATTTTAGCCATTATATATGGTGTCTTGGATGATGCCTTGACAATATGTTTGTGATGTACGAAATTATGAATTCACTCATTATGATGTTATTAATTGATATTCCATGTTATTATTTTACTATTATAATAACAATTATTATGTTTTATTATGGATTTATTTAATCATTTAAGAATCTTGTTCTTTTATGATTGCAATTATGTTTTAATGACATGTGTTTTAAATTATTCACCATTAATTATATTGATGCTTCTTTTATATTTCATTCCTTTAATGAGTATCTGATCTCACCCTTCTATATCCTTTTAATTTTACCCATGATGGTAATAAGTATATTATGAATGATAAGATGTGATATTATAAGAATTACAACATCTTATAATGGATTTTCAATGTTTTTTTCATTCAAGTTGTCATGAAAAATTTGTGTGTGTATTTTGGATTCCAAAACAACTAAACTGATTTTTACTTTGGGACATGAGTATTTATATCTATAATAATGTAATATATTAAGATTCTATCTATGGGAAATTGTGGCCGGGGTCATTATATTTGGTATCATAGTATTTTTAGTATAAACCTTGGAAACTAGATTTAGAAAACATTGATTATGAAACATATACCAAAAAGAGACATTGAGGATAATAAAAGAATAAAATTATAAATTTTTTATAATGTATTGATTATGTGAGTATTACTAGAAATAAATATTTGTATGCATACAATAAGTAGATGTGCTTTTTGAATATATGTTCCTAAGGGTAACAATTTTTTCAAGGTGTCCCGGGACAGACTACAGGTAACGTGTTACACAAAAATGTGCCTTACTACACACATGGTTTGACCCTTCTAAGGGATATTCTTATGATAAGTCACATTTTCATTATAAACCATTATGAATCATTAAAATGTAAAATTTCCCCAAATAATTGTTTTTTAATATTATGAGATTATCATTGCATAAATTTCAATTTTGGTTAAGTGTTTTCCTTATTTGAGATTATATATTATGATTCCTAACCAAATATATTATATTCCATTATTTATAAATGGGAGCTAGTGTATGGAACAAAAACCATATTTACAAACATTTCCCACGTTTAGATTCACTACTATCAAAGAAAATGATGTCAGTACAAGATCCGCAACTAGTGCTAATAATCTTAAAACTATACTAGCATATATAACTCAAGATATGAACTATAACCTTACCCATATAAGGAATCCTAATCCAAAACATGGAGGAGAAATTTTAGACCTCTTTATGAGACAACAACTTCCATCATTCATTGGGACTAAAAACCCATTTATAGGTGACTATAGGATATGTAACAAAAGAATATATTTATCTATTTGTGAGGTAATGAAATCCTGAAGGTTATCATGGTAGTTTTTCATCTATTTGGAGATGCTAATAAATGGTGGAAACGTAATAAAAAAAGGTGGAGGATGAAATTGAAAATATGAAATTGAACTATTTTATGTAAATCCTCCTAGAAAAATAGTTCTCACCTGAAAAATGAGAAAATATGGTGAAAAAATACATCAATATGAGGAAAAATGATTATTAGAATGTTACCATGTATAAAGCCAAAATTAAAAATTTATAAGTACATTCCACATACATAATACCTATTCCAAGTATTAAGATTGATCGATTCATTGATGGGTTAAAACCCTTCCCCCAATCAGAACTGATCTTCCTCTATCATCCCAAGTATTTATAAAATAATAATTTTGGATTTCTATTAATAATTATGAATAAGATAATAATTTTATGATAAAGGGGATGCTTATTCAGATAGAGTACTCGACACATAGCAATAGGTTTCTCTGAAATCTTACATTGGACATAACTTTGAGTTATACAGAAATATAATACAATAATTTTTTTAACTTGTAGACAATGTCGTTCCATTGTATTGATGGGAACGAACCAAATTAACTATATTAGTATTTTACATATTCATTAAAAGTTTTTACATTAATTAAATTATTATAAGAGGCTTCAAATAAAAAATGAATCTTATTTTAAGCACGAAATACTCTAATATTATTAAAAGGGTTTTTACCTAATTTTGATGGAGATCCCTTTCTAAATCTAGTTTTTGTCACACTTTTATGTTATATTTTGAAAAATAAACTTGTTTTATAGAATATGAACTTCATAATTTACGTTGGATGAAATGTTTGTATTCTTCTGATAAAGTTAATTTTTTATGAAAAGTGAAAGATACCGTATTTTAATCTAAAACCACATCTTCATCTAATTTATTTATATAGTTATATTTTCCTTTTAATTGGTTTTAAAGTATAATTATATTATGTTTTTATAATTCAATTCAATTTTTTTCATTGGAAGTATATTCACTTTGAAATTGTACATAAACACATGTTAATCTGGCTAAAATTATTACATCATAAAAACCCTCTTTTTGTTTTTGACAATTAGAATTAATTTTAAATCAATTTCTGCAAATTATATGTTTTTGAATTTAGAACCAGGATGATCATATTGTTTAAATAGGTACCTTTTATTTTTTTACGTTATGAATATTAACATTAGTAATTATTTTATTTACCATGGTTAAATGATAAATCTAGTAAATAAAGGTAAAAAATAATATTATAAAAATATTAAAGTACTCTAACATGTGTCATAATATGATTCGAAGAGATATGTCTGACTATGGTCATCCTTGAGATGATTGTGGGACTCCATAGATCCACATTGATGCTAAAATGACAATTTATAATAATTAATTTAATATAATGGAAAATGTAACATAAACATGTATATTTTAGTAAAACAATTGTTATATGGGGTTATATAAGAGATATCATAGACCATTAAGAGTAATTAGAAAGATAAAACGATTTACTATATCAGTGTATTTTATTTATGAGTTTTAGACATCAAATAAATAAATATATTTATGACACACTGATGATGTTGTGATTACCGTTATAATAAATGATTTAAATAAATGAGATTATAAATATTCAGAAAAATTATTTTGAAACTTTTTATGCCAGAAAATAATATTTGGGTTGATAATTAATTATTATCTTATAATTAATGATTTTTTTAAAAAAAAATCGACTTATAATTGATTTTTAAAATGTCATGATATGAATATTATAAAAATTGAACTAAATGAGTTTTTAAAACAAATTATATTTTTTTAAATGTTATAATAGTACTAAAAATATAATATTAATCTAATTTATATATATAATGTTGAAAATATCATTAATTAACCACCTAAGCATATATTGGAATTTTATTTTTTCTGTATTAACTATTTAGTATGAATAAACAAGAATACATGGAAATAATCAAATTAGTTAACTTTGACTTAAATATAACCGATAAGGTTACATTTGTGGACTAATATTACATAAAACCTATTGGTTGAGAGTTCTGAGTCCAAAAAACATCTTATATTTTATATAATTTAATTTGGAACTATTTGAAACCAAAGATCAATTAATAATATAGTAATAATTGAAGATATTCGTACAGTGCCCCTCCTGCCTCTTATAAAAGGGAATCACCTATACCCATTTAATCACACCTCTCAAGCACCTTGGATCACCAAAACTATGAAAAACAATCATCCAACATCTCTCCCTTCCTCCAAAAAGAATTACCTTATGGAAAATCTAATTGAAGAAAGCCTTTTGGCTCAAATAAAAGAGAGTTACACATTTTATGATGTAGCATATTCCATAAAGTTTCTTTCCATTATATTACTTCTACACTACCTATTATATTATTATTATCTGATTAAGAAAAATTATCATAAATATACTAGGATGTTTTTATGAGAAGTATTTGAACTATAAATACAGACACTTCTATCTAATGGATACAAACATAATGTCTCTATGTATGGAGAACTACTGCCTTACGAAATGATGATTGTTGGATTTTTCCATACCACCTTCTCATGGTGTCCATAATGAAGGAACTATATTTATATGTGATATATATTATATATCTATCGTATCTATGATACTGTAATTTTTATTTACCAACATACCTTTATGCTTTTTTCATGATGTGTAAATAAAATAATTTCATTTGACAAAGTGTGAACTACCACCCGCTCAAAGTGATATGACTCATTAGTTCAATACGTGGAATGTATAAAGGATGGAGTTAATGAAGTTATGTAACAAATATATCATATTATATAGAAATTTTATTATAATATACCTATATATCATTTAGTTTTCATTTACTTAATACGACAAATAAATGGAAGTAGCGTTCATGTGTATGTATGACTTACCATCTCCAGGAACGATAAATTTCATTTATTATATCCAAATGTTATGGAATATATATATATATATATATATACTAGATATATATGATATTTAAATCATGAAAATTATCTTGGAGATAAATTAACTTTTTACCACATTTAAAATTTAAAATTATAAGAATATCATTTTCGACTCAAGTACCCAGTATCTGCAAAACAACTGCTATTAACTTAAATAATTATGTAATTGTTATAATATAATAATAAGTGATATAGAAGGAATAATAAACATGATAAAGGTTTTTAATAAAGAAAAAATTATCTTAAGTTCATTATTCAGGAAGAACAAGGAACACATGTGACGAATCAGACTCAAGATAAGGGACTTTGTCTCAATGTCCATTAATTGAGGAATATTTTGATTTATACACAAAAATATTTTATATTGTTCATAAACCCCTTGGAATTTTAATTTCATTCAAATGGAATCATTTTTCAACGAAATGTTTTCCTAAATCACAAAAGGAATGTTTTTAACGTATGCGGCTACAATGACCTCTCCGCCATCGTAATCATTATTTTGATTCCTCTATAAGCCTAAATGTTATTAAGAGGAAACGAAATCCTTTATTACCTTTTTAGGTGTCTTGGTATAAAAAATGGTGTTTGAAATGGATTTTGTAATTTAATATCTTGAAATTAGTTAATGTGATTTAAAATGAAATGATATTAGTGAAATGTTGATATTTTAAATATTTTAAGTGTCATGATTATAAAATGGTACATGGACATTTGACGTGTGGTTATGTGACAAACCAATGATTGGTGGTTGCTTGATAAACTAAATGACGGGTGATTCCATGATAAACCAAGGAAGTGTGTTTATGTTATGTCCTCCATTTCATGAGGTATGGAATTATTCCATATTGCTATTCCATTTAATGATATATGTGGAAGATGATCGTATGGTTATTACATTTATGTATGTTTATGTCCAAAGATACCTTTATATGATATATGTTTATATCAATGGGATTTATTGTATTCTTTGGATATAAAAAAAGAGTATGCAATGAGCTTATATTCAGTGAAGTGTTTTTTCTTATTAATGGTGAAAAGTATTACTTTTTGATAATGTTTTCATGGTTTACATGTTTTCCAAGACTAATAATTATTTTCATTATGTATCCCTAAATGAAAATTTTAAGATTGTCCCTTGTTTTGAAAAAATATCCATAGGAAATATTGAATATTAGTGTCAATGATAGTTTTAAGGAAATGTTATACCATTCAAACATGAAATGATGACATATTTATTATTAATGAGTTTTTTTATGAAAATATTGATAGTGAGTAGATATGTATACCTGTAATATTCAAATTTTTATGTATAAGTTATTACCCTATTCAATAAATCTCTAAACTTAAAAACATCCATGATGTGAATTAAGTGAAATTATAGACTTATCTCAAGATTAATTAATGTTTAAGGATGAAGCCTTATAGTTGGTATCAGTGGCCAGTTTAGATAACTATATAGGTTAGTGTGTTATTTAAGCATAAGTGACGTAACCATAATGGTTATCATACTAGAAATACTCGTAGTTATTTTATATAAATTTAATGAATTCAAGATAACATTAATAAGTATATATTAGTGTTTAACCTCCACATCTGATAGTATACAACGATTTGGATGATATACTCACACTTAACGTTTTGGTTTTAGTAAATTGTTGGAACTAGCAGGAATAAAAGTAAAAATGGATATGAAGAAAATTGTTATTGTTTTCTGAATAATAAACTGAATGGAATGGGAGATGCAATGAAAAATACTGTGGTTATTCTTAACTAACTATCTGGAGCCATGATTAACCACTTGTACATTAGTGATTTTTCTAAGGCATCATTTATGTGAGAAATGAATCCTTATGGATGTTCAGGTAATAATCATTAAGGTATGTATATTCAAAAACCTCTGTGTCAAGGATGTGGGAAGTAAAACCTAGTAAAATGCTTCAAAAGTATATAAAGATGTTTTAGATATGGGAATGAATGTCATAAAGTAATAACCTATCATAGAAAAAGGAATCATTTAGTTGACACTAGGAAAAGGAAAAAAGTTCTTTCTAAGGGATCAATTAAATGTTTTAAATGTGGCGTGCATTGCCATTAGAAAAAATATATTTCATAAAAAGAAGGTTCAGGAATAGGATCTGCAAGACCGTAAAAATATATGTTTACAAATGCCTAATACCATTCCAGTTAAGGATGAGGAAATAGTAAATGCATATGAAAGTTATGCATTATATCTTAAACGATGTTTTGATATTATTGAATCTTAGGATATGATTCATGATTTTGTTTTTTAGGAATGAAGTATTATGGAATACGTTGGAAAATTGTTAATGGATCATGAAAATTTTAGGATGATTAATATGTTTACATTTTATAAATTCCAGAGTTATTTTAGATAACAAGGGGATGAAATGTTTAAAAGTATTATTTCTCTTATGTTAAGGATATTACTTTTGAAGACACTTCTTTTATATGTCTGACCCTACTGTTTTATATGTGAAAAATCTATTTCGGGATGAATTATCTTTTTTTTATATAGATATAAAGAACCATTTGGATTTATTTGATCCTTGAATTTGATGCAATTTAGGGTAATTAATTTTGGGATTCCAAATGAAATGTATTAGATGACCTTTTATTATAAAGAATGTTATGGTTATTTATGAGAAAATAATCTTATTTTTTTAGAATTTTATAAGAATTATATGGTTTTAAAAAAGGTAAAACCCATAGTATGGGTGACAACCCATCACGCATAGTTAAGATTTGGTTATTGATCCAACAATTGAAGGGAGATAAGGTATCATCACTTAACATTTGCCTAAGTGATTCACCTGGTTATTATGACTTATTAGTTTTAGTTAAACATTTTTATGGATCAAGAATAAGTTGATTTTGGGAAATTATGTTTATCAAATTTATATCCTTATAAATGGAAAATCATTTGGGGATTAAGTGATAAATGTTATTTTGGAAGACATTCTTTCTTTTATGAACACTATATGCCTAAAGAAAACAGAATACAATGGGATTTCCTTTCAGGAGTTTTGGTGGAATTTTATTTCGGAATAATCTATGTTTTTATTGTGGACATATATTCATTTAGGTTATTTATGGAAATAATTAACCTAGCATTGAGAATATGTGATTAGGATAATTTCTCTTATATACGATACATTAAGATTTGATGATATCATTTGGAGATAAATATTAATATTTATCATGGAAGACCATGTGGTAAAATTCTTTCGAGATTTGGGATTCAATAATAGTTTGATCAAATTGATGAATTATAAGGAAAATTGTTTATCTAATGGAATTTGTGGATATTTGGGGTTAGTTTGTTGAATTTTTGAGATTAATAGTAGTCTTTGTTTCTATAAATGATTATCCTTTTTGGGGATTATCTAATATTGTACTAACTATTTTGGTTTTGGTACATGTTTAAATACAGGGGAAATATTAATATTTAATCTTTTGTGGACTATGTGATTATCTAGAAGTTGATTCTAGCACTTCAAAAGTGACCAATTCATCATGAATAATCATAATTTGTAGAAAATGTGAGTTTATGGTATAAATTTATTAAAAGATGAAACCATAATTGAAAGGATAGTATATTTCCTTATGTAATTATTCTAAGTTGTAAAATAATTCCTCATCTTTATGAAATAGAACATAAAATAGAAATTCTTTTAATTTACTTTACATACCAGGGAATCAAATAAATCTTAACCTATCAAATTTTTGTGGTTTTGTTGTTGTTAACATTCTCCTAATAATGTTTTATATCACTCTCCATATAAACATGATGGTTAGTTTTCTCTTCCATATACATGCTTTCATGAAATCCTAATATGTGTTATCTTAGGAGACCTTTTTAATTATCCTTTTATCTTTTAATGTGATAGTTTTATTGACTCTTTTTCTAAAGTGGTAATTTCAATGATGTCTCCAAGCCCAATTTTAAAAATGAGAGGACAATATTTTTAAAAGGGGGGAAGAATGAAACGATCGTGGTATTTATAGAATAGTACATTTTTTTATCTACTAATAATTATGAATAAGATATTAATTTTATGATAAAGGGGAAACTTCTCCAAATAGTGTACTAGACACGCAACAATGGGTTTTTCCGAAATATTACATTGCACACAACTTTGAGTTCTACCGAAATATAATACAATAATAAATTTAAATGGTAGTTAATGTCTTGTTATTGTATTGGAGAGAATGATCATAATTAACTATATTATTATTCTACATATTTATTAAGTGTTTTTACATTTATCCAATGAATATTATAAGCTTCAAATAAGAATGAATCTGATTTTAAGCATGAAATACTCTAATATTTATAAAAGGTGATTTTATTTCCTGTTGGTGGAGGAACCTTTTTAAATATAGTTTATTTTACTTTTATATCGACTATTTGAAAAAATAATTTTCTTATTTATAATAGGAACATCATTATTTACATTGGATGAAATTTTAGTATTTTTTTTAGTAAAGGTCAATTATAATGAATAGTGAAAAGTACTATATTTTTATTCAAAACTACATTTTCATATAATTTTTTGATATATATATATATATATTGTCCTTTTTATTGGTATTAAAGTTTAATTGAACTATTATTTAAATATTTAATTCAATTTTTGTCATTGGAAGTAATTTCATATTGGAATTGGATATAAACACATCTCAATATTTCGATAGTTATTGCTTCTTAAAAAACATTCTTTTTTGGTTTTGACAACATGAACTAAATTTAAATTAATTTATACCAATTATATGTTTTTAATTTGGAAACAAAGAATTCATATTAGGAATCAGGAGGTCCAATGTTTTTAAATAGGTTCCTAATAGTTTTAAACAATTTCAATACTAATGTTAGTAAATATTCTATTTAGCATTTTTAAAGGTCAAATCTAGTAAATCAGGGTAAAATATAATTTTACAATAATATAAAACTACCCTAATAGGTGTAATAATACTATTTAATGAGATATTTTTGACCATAGGTATCATTTGGTTGATTTTGGGACCACATGGAGACACTTTTATGTGAATATTACATTTTATAAGAATTAATTTAAAGTAAAGAAAAATGTAACATAAACACATATATTTTATTAAAACAATTTTCCTAAATGAGAATCAACTCTGCCTTTTTAATCACACCTCTCAAGCCCCTTGGATCGTCAAAAATCAAAAAAAAATCTCCCAGCAACCCTCCCTTCCTCCTAAAATCCTTACAATAGATATAAGTAAATTCAAAAAAGACTTTTGGATCAAATCAATGGGAGTTACACATTTCAAGAGGTAGCGTCTTCTCTAAATACCCTTTCCATTATTTCACTTTTCGAATACCTATTCTTTTCTTATTAATTGACAAAATAATGAAACCTATATCCTGAAAAGGCTTGGAATTTTTTTATGATCCGTATTCTAATTACCCTTACACACTCCTCCATTTAATGGATACGAACATACTATTTTTGTGAATGATGAACAATTGCCTCACGAAACAATGATTGTTCTATTTTTCCCTACCACCTCTCAGGGTTGCAATTATGATGGAACTGTATTTGTATATGATATATATTATATTTTTATTTTCTCTATTATACTATAATTTTTTTTAAAAACACCTTTATGATTTTCAAGATGTGTAAATACATTAATTTTATTTAAGAAGTGCGGACTACCGCCCCTCAATGTGATAGGACTAGTTCATGCCATTCATGAAAAGTACGTAGGATGGAATTAAATAACTTATGTAACATATATATATAATTATATTATTCTTTAATTATAATATACCTATGTATCGTTAACTTTTAATTACTATAATATGATAAATAAATGAAAGTGGTGTTCATGAAAATGTATGGTTTACCATCTATATGAACCGTGCATTTCATTTCTTATCATAAAATGATATGGACTATTATAATTAAATATATTATAGATATATATGATATTTAAATGATTTATACTACTCTAGAGATAATTTACTTTTGACCACATGGGAAATTTTTTATTATAAAAATGATCATTTTCCACTCAAGTACCCAATATCGACAAAACAACCAATATTAACATAAATAATAATGTAATTCATATGTCTTGGTAATAAGTGATATAAAATGAATAATAAACTTGAAAATTGTTCTTAATCATGTAAAATTTAACTTATGTCTATTATTCAGGAAGAACAAAGAACATACATGATGAATCAGACTCTAGGTAAGGGACTTCATCTCAATCTCCTTTCATTGAGGCATATTTTGATTTATACACGACTTTTTTCATACGGTGTATAAACCCCTTTGAATATTAATTTCATTAAAAGGGAATCATTTTACTAAACTAAAAAAGGAATGTTTTTAATGTATGCAGTGACAATGACCTCTCCACCATCATAATCGTCATATTT
Organism: Viscum album; assembly: GCA_963277665.1. NCBI lineage: Eukaryota > Viridiplantae > Streptophyta > Magnoliopsida > Santalales > Viscaceae > Viscum > Viscum album. The sequence goes on from OY728120.1 coordinate 577,781,410, forward strand.
CTTCCTCTATAATACTTAATTCTTTTAAAAGGAAAAGAAACCCCTTTTTCCCTTTTTGGGAATTTTTTTATTGAAAATGTTTTTTGAAATGGATTTACTTGTTCAATGTCTTGAAATTATTTATTGTACTTGCAAATGAAATGTTATTTGTGAAATGTTGATATTTTTTGTATTTTAAGTGTTATGATTATATAATTATACTAGGACATTTGATTGGCGATTTTGAGATAAACCAATGACCGGAGGTAACATGTTAAACCAAATGATGGGTTGTTCTATGATAAACCAAGTACATGTGGTTATATTATAACCTAAAATGCATCGGGTATGGAAGTCATCATTTTGGATATTCCATTAAGTGATATTTGTTAAAGTCAACCGTATGATTATTCTATTTATGTATGTTTATGTTCCATGTTACCTTTATATGATATTTTTTTCTATGGTCTTTATGGTAATCATTTGGTTACGAAAATGGGTAAGCAGTGTTCTTATATTCATTGAAGTGTTTTTGCAACTTCTTAATGGTGAAAATTATTACTTTATGATAATGATTTCATGGTTTATATTTTTTTGCAAGACTAAGTGTTTTCTTTCATCATGTATCCCATACTAAGATTTATTTTTATCATATGATGTTTGAAATGTTTTTCACTAGACAAAACGATGACTAGAGTCAAGGATGGGATCAAGGAAAAGTGATGATTTTAATACATGAAATGATGTCATATTTTTTTAGAGTGTTTTTATGAATAAAAACTATATTGAGTAAAAGTGACTACTTGTAATATTCAAGATGTCATGTACATGTTGTGACCATATTCTCAAATTCTATAAACATAAATATTCTCTTGGTGGGAATTAAAGTAAATTTTTCGACTTATCTCCAGATTAATTAATGTTTACGGATGGGGCCTTATACTTCCAATGTTTCGTATCGTATGAAGATATGATATCCTTTTCAATCATGATAAAAATTAATTCTTTTTTTCTTATGGCTTCAAAGGAAATAAATAGAAGAATATTGATTTTGAATAATCAGGAAAAGTAAATATTGAAAAGGGGAAGAAGTGAAGAGTTGATTTTCTATTCTATAAAAATTATTAGTAGAAACACCCTGGTACATGCCCGAAGGGAATGACAGTTTTTTTAGTTTGGAGGGAAAGGACATCATGTCCATGATTGCAAGGGAAATAATGAAGTTACCATTGTTCAATGATACAGTTGTAGAGATATGGGACATTATGAAAATGATTTTCCTAAGTGTTAAGGAATCTATCCCTAAAGAAGTCCACATGAGAATGGCCAAGCTTATACGGTCGTAATTGAGTTTTATTTGTTTTCAATGACGTCAATGAATGTCATTGATGTTCAAAGACACTATACTAATTGAAATGGAGAATGAACAAACCAGAAGATGCTTTATTGTTTTTTATTTAAAAAATATCATAAATTTGGAGAAACTAAGATGAAAGTATTATGAGGGAAATGGAGAGTAATGGTTATGCCAATCATATTCAGTTTTGATTGGAAGGAAAGATATTAATGGAAGGGAGGGAAGGTTCAATACATTCTTTTGAAAATCGGACGATGCTAAAGGTGTTCGATCAAATAATATATATCACGATGTATATGGTTCATGATGAAAGAAGTTTTATGTGGAATACTATAGAAGATAATGATGCATCATTGGTGTTCTAGCAGAAACAGATTATAAGGTGGTGTCGTTTCTCAGTGTTTGCCCAATTTTTGGGGATGAAAATCAGGAGATGAAGAAATGTGATTTGGAAAAGGATTATGTTGAATGTTTAAAGATGGATTGGTATATTTTTCACAAGTGGAGTTCTATGATCCAAGCATTAAAATATGGATAAGGAAAGGCTTACATGAACGATTTGTTTTTGCATGAAAAATTAAATTTTAGTTTGAAATGCTATGCGCAAGGCATGATTCGAGTTTAAAACATAAAAAAATAGAAAATTCATGAGGTTATATAATGATTGATGAAGTGCGTGAGTGATTCATGAAGTGAAAAAAATATGAGGTTGGAACGAAAGAGACTTACACACCCAATGGGACATCAAATGGGGTATTGTATGACAGGTCAGGGTTTTGCACGATGTGTTAGTGTTTTGGCACACGTTGGTCGACGAGGCCTATAAATAAGAAGTGACACATCTTGTTTGTAATACTCGACACATAGATAAATCCCAATCTCCGAGGCACAAAATAATTTTAATGGGGTGGGGGTGTGCAAAAGAAATAGAGTTGGGCACAAGAAGGGGAAGCTGCGTGCAAGAAGAGAGTTGCGTGCAAGATTGAAGTTGTGTGCAGGAGGATTTTTGCGAAAAAAGTAAAATATTGTGAGTGTGTAATAATTTTGTAATGCAAGATACCCCTAAAGGTTGCTCAAAATATTAGTGTCCTGCAGGAATTTGACAGGTGCTACACACCCTCTAATAGCATCGTGAAGAACAGGAACTCAAATACACTAGGTTTTGTAAAACCCTCACTGTGCTTCGCGAAGGCCTCACCATTGTGAGCCAGTTATTGAGCCATTATCTTTCACTTATTTAACACCCCAAGCTTCCACGTTATGCTTCTCTTTGAATAATATAGTAGTGTGTGTTGTACGCAACTTCGAGTTATAACACACACCACAACCAATCAAACAAGCCATTATGAAGAGTAATACCCACTTTTTGAAATTTTATAAATTTTATCTTTCAAAATGGACTTCCTTTTTGGATTTGTAATATCTAAATTAGCTTAGGGTTAAATTTTAGTATTTTTTTGAAAACATTCAATTTTTGATGAATAGTGAAAAAGACTAAGTTATAGTTTAAAACTGAATTTTTATTTAAAAAATTATTTATTTTATTTAAATTAATTTTCGTTAAAAATAGTAACATAATACCTATATAAGTTCAATATAATTCATTGTATTCATTTTATAATAATTTTAGATATATAAAACATTTATTGTACTTTTCACCGTCTTTTACCCATATCCTAGGAGAATTTGCAAATTCACATAAAACATAATTTTAATGCTTCTATGAGTGGAATTTCGAAAATTCTAAGGACACGGTTAATTTCAAGGAGTAAAATTTGGTTCAATAAGATTTAAATAGTTTTTGTAAAATAGAATCTTTTTACTTTTATTTACCATTGTTAAATATAAATAGGGTAATTAAGGGTAAAAATGATATTATTATTACCCTAAAAAATGTCTTAATTCTATTGGATAAGTATACTTCGACCAAAAAGAACCTTAGAAATAAAATATGAACATCTTTGGACCAATTGGTTTAGATTAGGACATTTATTATTATTTAATTCCAAGAAGAGTTAAAATAGTTAAAATCAAAGTTTAATAACGAAAATATTTTTAATATAGGGTTATACATAAGATAAATTCGATTATAAATATTCATTATAAATCTAAATATATTTCCTACATAATCGTATTTTATTTATAATTTTTAGTCATTATATAAGTTAATTTATTTATGACACAATAATGGTGCAGTAATTGCCTTATTATTGAAATACTAAAATAAATGATATTATAATTACCAAAATATATATAATTTGAAACATTTAATCACTTAAAGGAATTTGTAAGTTAATATGAAATGTTAGGGTTGATTAAATGAATTATTTTCGAAGTCATAATACTATTATGAATTTAGAAATAACAAAATAACAAATAGTGTCAAAATTGACATAAAAGAGTTTTTAAAACAAATATTATATTATTAATTGATATTCAATTCCTAAAAATATAAGGATCATCCAGAAGACTTATATACTGATAGTTGTATCATTAATGAACCACTTGGGGTTCTTTTGGATGGTTATAGTATGTTTATTAAACATATAATATAAAAATAAAAAGAGACATGGTAAATGTGAAACTAATTAACTCAGAGTAAAAACTAAAAGATAAGGTTAATATAGTGACCCAAACCTATATAAAACCTATTTCTTGGGTGGTTTTATACCCATATCCATATTATCCTTGAACTAAGTCACTTTTGAGCCATTATAGACCGAATATGAATTTATTATAAAATAATATTTCTAGATTTTCCTATGGTTCCCCTCGCCCCTCTTATAAAAGGGAACTCCCCCTTCTCTCAATTTCACACCATCAAAGCCATTTTGATCAGTCAACCCTGGCCCAAATATACTATAAGATTCCCTAAATTCAACATAGAGTCCATATTTTGATCCTAAATCCATCCTAATGAGACCTTTTGAAAAAAGCCACAGGAAGAACCCGAAGAAGAGGTCATGTTTTCACCACCCTCTTTCATGTTCCTTTCTTCTTCCACTTCTTCTTTCATTGTTATTTCCATTATAAAATAATAACTCCAATATATTCCATATACTTTGATGTTATTATAAATATGGTAAAACCATATTCAGTATTATATCCATCCCTTGGATGACATGTCACCATACATGCGTATGTATGGATTACCGTCTCCACGACGTGGTGTAATTGTTATTCAACACATTATTATTTTGATGGGTATAAAAATTATGTTTAATTCATTTAAATAATAAATATAACATGATAATTATTCTTCATAAATGATACACCATCCAATTATATATTATTTTAATATCAAAATAATGATATTGTCACTCGTGCGTACATACGGACTACCGTCTTCACGAACGTGATGAGATTCATTCACCATCATGTCCATTAAAGACTAAATTTCATTTTATGATTAAAAATAATTTTTTACGGACTTGATATCATTATGGGTATGAATAAGATACAACCTATGGATAAAAAACATGGCTTATGTAACAATACATATAAAATAAAATCAGTAAGTGAACACCCGAAATGACGATAACACTAAAATATTATTGACAAAGCAATATTAAATGATCACATATGATGTCATATTTATGTATATGATTCTTTTATAATTTAAAAACAAATATTTAATTTTTATACAGGAGTTTAACCTACCCTAGACCAAGGAAAAGTATAAGGTAAGGGTTTATTTCACAATCTCTACATTATCTGAGGTTGTTTATATGTAATTATCTACTGGGACCCCATTACCATACACATCCATGTTTCTTAAAAATGTATTTCAAAAAATTATTACTATTTTATAGACTATGGGTTAAAGTCATTTATTCCCTTATTTGAATTTTATAAGATATTTATAAAGTAATCTTTCCATCTTTTTCCAAACAAGGTCCTTTTAACCTTTTTGACAGAATTAAGGTAAGAATGTCTTTTTTTAACTTATACGGCGGGTGTGGCTATTTTATGCTATTATAAAATCATAAAAGAATCCCTTAAAAGATTATGAGAATATTTTCAAAATAAACGTTTCCTTTTATAATTATGTGACTTTTAAATGATTTCAAAAAAAGAGATATTTCTCTAAAATAGTTTTGATTTCATCTATGTTAACATCCTTTGATGGATTTTAAGTTTATTTGAAGTTGATTTATTATGATAAAAAACTTTCATATTGTATTGAAGGTTTTGTGATATGTTTTGTTGTGGGTGTGTTATTTTTATACATTTCATGGTTTATGGATAAATTTTTGACATTTCATATGCTAGTTTCAATACGAATGTTTATGCTATGTTTAAACCTTTTCATATGAGGAATGCATTGGACTTAGTAAGTGACGGGTAGAGCCCTCTATAGCTACTCGATGCATCAGTAAGTCTCATGAGAAAAACTAGTGTCTTGGCCCAAGGCCTTGACAAGAACTTATTTTTAGTCTTAGAACAAAGCCTTGACTATGTGGTAATCATAGTCCAACAATATGCATTCCATTATTATGAAAGTGGTTATTGATATTACATGTGATTATTTGACTAGTACAATATCCATGTGAATAAGTAAATGACATTATTTCATTTTATCTTTGCCATATTATGCTGATGTTCAAGTTTAAAAGGATTTTGTTTTAGTTATACATTTCCTTAAATGTTTATGTTTATTTATTAAAGTTTCTACTGTATTGTTATCTTTACTGAGCATCGAATCTCACCCCTTTCTATGTTTTTTTCTAGGATGTGAAAAAGTATTTTATGAATGACCTATAGGGATAGTATGAGGGGATATAAAGACAGGATTTTGTTGTATTCTTTTTCACTTTATGATGTATTGGATGACTTATGAATATATCTAGTGTTTCCAAGGCTACTAAACTAATAGTTTTATTGAGACTTGATCTTTTTTTATCATCCCAATATTATATAATAAAGCACCGACTCTAGGTAACTAGGGTCGGGGCATTACAACTGAGCTTTGCGAAGAGGCAGATCTCTGCACCTCATGCTCATAGATGAACTATGCATCCCCTACATGAAGAAAATAACATGTGTCCACCCTGGTATCATGAGGTAATGAATAAATCTCTAAGGTATGCATGTTTACACTCTACTATTTTTAGGGTTTCATGTTTTGGGGAATAAGAAGAGTGCAAGAGGAAGGAAGTACAAGTTGCATTCACCCATGGTCATGGTTTTAAGAAAGCCCGAGGCCTTGAGAGGCCGGTTAAAGAAGAATCTCACAAAAAGAAACGGTTTTACATATTCGGGTTCGAAGAAAGAAATACATAAAATCCGAAACATATATACTAACTATGTGCAATAAGAAGATTCAATAGAAAGGAGAGGAATAGAAGAATATTCCATGTGTGTTTTCTTAATGATTTAAAACCATTAGGGTTGTCACACAAGAAGACAAAGAGGTGAATTCATGAATTCATTCCCATTAACAAGTGAAATAACTTAAATATATTATCCATAACAAGTGTTTGCATGTGTGTAAAGAAAGAAAAGGAATAAAATGTTCAATAAACATCCTATATTCATGGTCGAATGAATTCATGAACATGATAAGAACTGATTCCGATGATAATAAGTGAAACGATCTCCATTGCCTAAAAAATCACATTTTTGTATGTGATTCTATCCATTAAGAGGGAAGAAGTTATAGTGCAGTTGGATTTTTCTATAGAGAAGAAGAGAGAAGAATAATAGTGTTATTTGTTATTGTACTGAAAAAGAGGTAGTGTAGTTAATTTCACACTGAGGAAGAATAGAGAGAAGAAGATAAAAATTTATTACATACTACAGTAAATGTAATTTATGTTATGATGAATAAAGAAGTCCAAGAGTAGAACCTAACTTTTGATGAAGGAATAAGACTATCTCCATAGGCAGTATAAAGAACCATGTAGAGGATGCAAGTTATACTCGGCTATCACCAGTCTGGGGAACATAATTGTTTCCCACAACCTTCAATGTGTAGGTACCCACACTGACTAAGGGATTGTTTTCCTAGTCACTCCACTATAACAGCATATCACATTATAGTGGAGAATCCATACACTAGTCATTCCCATGAATGGAAAGGATGTAGCTGCCAGTATTGAGTGGTGAACCTTATAAAAATATTGCTTGAATATTTTTACTGCTTTCTATTATTTCATGCGACAGGGAAAAGAGAATAAGAGAATCACGATCCTAACAGGTCAATATTTATAGGGATAAATAGTTGGAATTGGGGTAACAATTCCCCAACACTAATTAACCTCATATTGGTGTTTTGTATATCCGAAACTGGTCCTCTCAACTATCCCCAAATAAGGCCATAGGATAATGGCCAAGCTTTTATATTCACAACTACTAATGTTTATGTTCCTAAGGATGTAGTACTAGGTACTTTAATCATTCCCTAAATTGCATACAATGATTTATTTTATTATGAATCGTTGCATTATGTTATATCTTCCGTGCTTTCCATGAAAATTATACATTTCAATTTTTATTTAATAAAAGAGTTTTCAGTCAAAAATCCTAATAGAATTATCATTGAAACATAGATGTTTTGGTTAGTCACCATTATAACCCATAAATTTTCATTATTTTCAAATATCATCATCATAACTATGATTGAATTTGAAATAATACTTGGTATGGGGTTGATTTCAAATTACGATGAAAATATCTATTGCAAGAAGAAGGCTGTTATAATTTTTGAGAATGATGTAGAATCCCAAATCGTTATGGTAGAAACCTCATCAACCAATTCATATCTTGACCACACATATTTCTAAATTTGATTAAATTCTTAGGGAGGACAAGAAATGTAATATATGTATGACGAATGAAATATCAAAATTTAATATTTACCTATTGTGAAAGAATATAGAGATATATTTCCGAAGGATTTAAATAGACATCCTCTAGAGTGGGAAGTTGAGTTCTCTATTTATTTAATTCCTCATTCCAGACCATTATCAAGGGATCCATATAGAATGTCCATTGTGAAATTAGTAGAACTGAAGATAAAACTATAGAAATTGAGTGATAAATGACTTATAATCAATAGTGTTTCTTCATGGGGAGACACTGGTCTCAATTTCAAGAATAATGATAGATCCTTGAGGATGTGTATTGACTATAGAGAAATCAATGCTATTAAAATAGAGAACAAGCACCCCCTTCCACCGGTTGTGGAATTTTTTGATCAAATTAACAGAGATCAATTATTTTCGAAGATTGACCTCTGATCTTTAGATCATCAATTTCAAGTGATGAAGGATGAAATTATAAAAATATAATTTCAAACTATGTAGAGAAATTACAAATTTATAGTAATTATATTTTGACTGACTAATGAACCCTTCGTTTTCATGGATTTAATGAACTGATTTTTCAATTAATATCATGAAAAATTTGATGTGGTTATTATTTAGAATATCTTTGTATATTCTAAAATAAAAAATACCTTCAGAATAACTTGAAGACTTTTCTGATGAATCTTAGAATAAATTATTTATTTTTGAAGTTTATAAATTTTTAATTTTGGCTTCAATCAGTTAATTTTAATGGCCATATTGTCTCAATTGATGGAATCTAAAATGATCATAGAAGACAAAGGCTATTCAGGAATTCGCTACACTAATTAACATAATCTCTTTATGTTATTTTATTGGTTTAGAAGGATATTTTCTACATTTCATTCAGAAAATCACCAAGATAGCTAACCATGTAACAATGATTTCTCATAAAGGTTTTATGTTCATATTGAAAAAATAATGTGAATAATGTTTTGAAGAATTGAAGTGTAGAATAGTGAATTCTATAATCATGAATCTACCCTCAGGAAGTGGTGGATTTTTTATATATAGTGATCTGTCAAAGAAAGTACATTGATTTTTACTTATGATGAATGATAGAGTTATTTCCTATGCCTCAAGGTAGTTGAAAATTCATAAAATGAACTATCCAGCTTATGATCATGAGTTACAAAGTGTAATATTTTCGTTGAAAATATGGAGACACTATCTCTATGGAGAAATGTGTGGGATTTATATACATCACAAGAGATTTAAATATATCTTTTCACATATAGAACTTAAAATGTGGAAAATACAATGCATTGAACCACTCAAAGATTATGATTGTTTAAAAAATTAACTCATATGGAAGGAAAAGAACATAGAATATGATTTCACCAAAAATGACCATGGTGTTTTAAGTACAATGAGGATTAACCAGGATCCTATATACATGGATCTAAAAAATATGGAAATGGGAATTATCCTGGATGTTGTAAAATCATTACTTATTCAGATAGTTTCCCAACCATATTTATTGGGAGGAATAAAATTTTCTTAGTGTGATGATGAGAATCCTTAAAATAAAATTATTTATATGAATGAATGATTGGAAGATTCTAGACATTATGTTTAAAAATGGAATTATGTAATTTGGGAAGAGTCTATGTGTTCCCTCTACACCGTAGAGAAAAAGTGAGTTATTGGATGATACCCATTTCTAGAATATCTCTATTCACCCTAGTAGCACTAAAATGAATAGATATCTGATGAAACATTTCATTTGGGCTAATATGAAGTGGGAAATTACTATTTATGTATCAAGATATTTAGTCTATCGAAATGTAATTTCATAAGGAAAATATCCTTTAGGAATCATGTGACCCCTTCTTATTCCTACATTGAAATAGGATGACATCACTATGGATTTTGTCACTGAATTACAGAAAACTCCATGAAAAATTGATGCAATAGGGGTGATTGTTGATCGACTTACCAAATATAAACATTTCATGGTAAAAAAGAACCATATATATTATGGAATATTTTTATTCTAATGGACTAATCCATTATTAATCCCTTTATCCTCATCCTTTTATTCCATAAATGAGATCATTTTCTGAGAGGTGTTGTTTCATCTCCTTCTAGGATGACAAGTTTTCATTTTTCATCACCATCTATAAAGATATTCGTGAAACCATTTTAATGGATGAATATTATTTTAAATTTTATATTAAAACCATTTTTATTTTCTGCAATTCATGTATTAACATAATACTATATTATAATACAAATGAGTTTATATTGTTCTAAAATAGCTTAAATGAATCTAAACGAATATCATTAACAAGTTATACAAGGGTTCATCTTCATATCATGACAAAATATATAATACCGATGAAACTTATTTATTATCAATAATAATATATAATTTAAATTCTAGATAATCACACCGAATTTAAATTAACATCATTACTTATAAAAAAGGGAACCGATCATGAAATTTGAGAAAACGAACACTCCTAAATGATGAAATTAAACTCTAAAACTCATTAAAAAGGACATAAATTAAATTAATAAAACTATAATGAATATAATAAATTTACATAATATTATTAAATAATTAATTTTTTTTAATTAGATTACATGGAAATTAAGGTCAAGGGGAGAACACATGCAGACATAAGCTAATGGTTTTCTTTATCAACCTCCTTTTTCATTTAGGTTATTATATCTAACTCTATACACAAATGTAATTCTTAATTATTTTAATAAAATTCCTATAATTTTTTAACATGTTCCAAACACATATACCTATATGGTTTCATCTTTTTCGATGGGATAAGACATGTTTTTTGAAGTTCCATTATCAATTATAACTCATAAACTATACCGATTAAAGGGAACTTACAAATTTTATACCCATTTTCATGCACCATCCATCATTTATTTTAAGACTCCATTATTTTTTAAATTAAATAAATTTATCATTTAAAACAATAATTGTTCGTATCTGGTTTTATAAAAACAATTATGAAAAATATGAATGAATTTTCCAAAAGAACACTGCTTTAAAATGTAAATGGGGTATTACAGTCAATATTTTTTTTGAGCATTTAAATTGTGTATTTTAATTTAATTTAACACTTTTATTTAATTTTATTATTTATTGATATTGTTCCCTTAAATTAATCATCCACCATGTTTTTTAATGGTTCTTGATCAGTTTTACTGTGGATGTGCTTTCTTGATACCATTCACCATACTACTAAGAATGGTTAATGATTATGGGGAATGTTATTTACATACCATATCTATTTATTACTTATTTTTAACACCATTCATACGATTAATGACTTTTACATAGTAAGTGATGGGTTTGATCTGCTATAGACCCTCGATGTATCGGTGGGTCTAATGAGACTAACTAGAACTATTTCATACATATTATATATCTTGTACTTGCCAAGGCATTGATGGTATGTTTATGATGTATGACATAATTCATTCCATAATTATGAAATATTTAATTAATAGTTCATGTGATTAATATACTAATATAATATCCATGGTTATGTTTCATTCTATCATTACTTACTCAGTGTTTTCCACTTCCATTTTATTCTCAATATTATGTTTTAATGACATGTTTATTTAGTTATTCAACACGCCTAATTATTATAGCTTGTACTATATTTCATAACCTTAATGAACATCTGAGGTAACCCATTTATAAATTTTTATTATTCCCTAGGATGTGAAGATGTGTATTATGAATGACTTGTTGTGATAATCTACGTTTTATTTGAGTGTCTAATTGAATTTATATGTTTTCTTCCATTCAAGTTGTAATGAAAAATTTAGGTATGAATTATAGATTCATAAACTACTAAACTGATCAAATCATTAGGATTAGATAATTTTGTCTATACCAATTTAATAAATTAAGGCATCATCCATGGGATAATGTTGGTGGGTTCAATACATTTTATGATCATATTTATTTGGGAATGTATTGATATACTTTATGCAGGTTCTTCCAATACAGATATTTATTGATTATGAAGGATTTTTATTTTGCTATAATATTTATTAATATGATGAATAGAGTGGAATAATTAAGTTATGGGTGGGGAAAATAGAACATATATGCAACAATATGACTCATGAGGAAAAAGATGTTGGGTATTTCACTGCGGCTTACCTATTTGTTTAACATACCTTCGCATGTGGCCTTAACAAAATTTTTAAGATATCTAAAATAATGAAATCTAATATAATGAATTCAGTTATTTATTTCCATTTGATTAATATAATTGTTATCATATACATGGTTATGTTTAAAATTCATATGATTATTTTTATACAATTAATTGATCATCATTCATTCCTATCATATTATTAATGCTTTAAGTTGCTTGTGTTGTACACATTACCTTATCGATCTAATGAGCTCATCCATTTCTAGTGTTTCATTTACCAAGGATTCTAGGAAGTATAATATGAATGATATGTATATATATTCTAGATAAAATTATGATATTCTAAAATAAGGTACTATATTGTATTTGATGATTTCATTTTAATGTCAAATTATATTATTTATATAAATTTACAAGGATAATAAAATAATAATTCCATTAGGTTACAATCAATTTTATATAGTGAAAATGTAATAATGAAACCATCTTCATTTCAGAAATAGGTTTTGGGTATATATGTTTAGTATCAGAGGTATTTTAATAAAATAAATGGGAATTAAATTTTGGAAAATAGAGAATATAGAATATAACCAGATGAAAAAAATTTGAGGATATATCTAATTTTAATATATTGTTTTAAAAGTTATTGGTAAGATACATGTTATGTGGTTATCCTATAAATTAATTTTTGTATAGGTAAAAAAAGTGGTCATGGAATTGGAATAGGAGAATCTAGGGGCAATATCCTTGAAAATACATTGTCATGTATACCTCAATAGTCATTTCATTGCAAATTGAATGGGTGTGTACTATTAACTTAGTTTGATACTCTTTTGGTTTATTCTTGTGATAATTCATATTTTCTTTGAAGACAATAAAAAAAGATTTGAATATAATATTATAATTGAGAATATTACCCATTCCACTAAGATATTGATTCAGAAAATAGGTGTGCATAAATATTAAATTTATGTTATGTGATCGACCAATTTCAAAATTATACATTATCATAGATTACATGTTGATAAAATCTAGGGTATTTCATTTTTTTGAAACATATCCTAGAATAATGAATTGGAATCATATCAATGCATATAATATATTTTTGGATTTCTCTAAGGGGGAAGAAAATGAAGTGGGAGTTGGAGTTGGAGCTAAAAAACAAATTATATCTATATATAGTTATCCGAGTTAGGTAAAAACCATTAACCTTGATCATATACAGTATCCTAATTATCTGAAATGCGATGTAGCAATGCCAGACTATTCTATGTGTCACTAACCTCTATTATTGAATGGAACCATTAATCTACTTGGAGATGTGAGATGGTTATGTTAATCATAAAAGACATTTATCTCTTGGGAAGGTAATAAAATGGAGAAGGTTTCCATTGAATCTAATAAAATCATGGATGATTCACATCAAAGGTACATGTTTTTTTGAACTCAATGGATTTCGATGAAATTTAAATCATGTAGATTAATTATTTTAAGGTATTTTTTATGGAAAGATATTTTCCATATGCAAAATGAGAGGATATATAAATAGAATTTATATGTCCTTGATAAAATTAAGATTAAAATTTTTATAAGTATAATGATATCTTTTCAAGGATAAACAATCATAATGAATACTACATATACAATCTGAAGAGTATGATTTATTTTTTTATTTTCTAAATCTAATCATATAATGTGATCTATTATTTTAGAAATTCTTATCATTTGATGATATAGTATCATATTCAAGGAATTCATTGAGTTATTTATTTGTGTGATATAGTTTTGAGGGAAATAAAGAGAAGAAGAGGATGTATGGTAAAAATAGAAAAGGGTAAGTTGAGAAAGATGTATTTTCTAACATGTGATACCTGTGGATGGAATCAAACATGGTACTTACTTAAAGGAATAATGAGTTTTCTATAAGTGTATAAAAATTACATCATGTTCAAGAATGCATAGGTAAGGGTGAAGTGATCAAAGTACAGCTCTTTAACTGTATGGAGATTTAGAATATTTATAATCAAATACCAATATTTCAAAAGGAACATTACATATAACATGCAAAGGGGAAAATTCAATACTTTTGTAATTAATATGACTGAAGTGGAATTTCAAATTTATGTGGTGAAATATACACTTATCATCCATTATGGTGTTATATATATTGGAATATTGTTACAATAATAGACTAATCCATTATTAATCCCCTTACCCTCTCCCTTTTTTCCTAAAAATGGAAATGTTGTATGTGAGGTGTTGTTTCATATCTTTCAAGGATGAAAAGTTTTTATTTTCATCACCATCAGCAAAGATTTTCATGAAATTATTTAAATTGTTGAATTTGATTTTATATTTTATGTTAAAACAATTTTTATATTCTAGATGTAATGTATAAACTTAATACTATATGATAATAAAAATGAGTATGTTTTTATCTAAAACAGCGTAAATTAATCTAAAGGAATATCATTAACATGTTATACAAGGATTTATCCTCATATCTGGAAAACAATATATAATACCAATTAAACAAATTTATTTCAATAATGAAATATAATTTGAAATTGGGCTAATTATACCCATTTTACATGAACATCATTAGTTATAAACAAGGGAACTGATCATGAACTATGAGAAAATGAACACTCTTGGACGAGAATATTAAACACTACAACTAATTAAAAAGAACATAAATGAAATTAATAAAAATATAATGAATAAAATAAATTTGGATAATGTTATTAATTAATTCATTATTGGAATTAATTGGATTATTCAAGACATTAAGGTCAAGTGCATAACACATTTAGACAAAAGGTAATGGTTTTATTTCTGAACCTCTATTTTCATTCAGTTTATTATATCTCCCTCTATACACAAATGTAATTCATAATTATTTTTATAAAATTCCTTTATATTTTTTTATTTTCCCAAAAACATATACCTATATGATTTCATATTTTTTGAAGGGATAAGATATGATTTATGTGGTTCTGTTCTCAATTCATTATAATAATCAAACCCAATTAAAGGGAACGTACATATTTCATACCCATTTTCAAGTACCATCCATAATTTTTTAAGACACCATTTTTTTTTGCAATTCAATAACTTTTTCCTTAAAAATAATAATTGGTAATATATAGTTTTATACAAACAATTATGAAAAATACAAATAATTTTTTCAGAGGAACACTTCTTTACAATATAAATGTGGTTTTACTCTCAAGAACTTTTTGAGCATTTTAATAAAGTATTTTAAATATTTTCAATGCCTCTATTTAAATGTATTATTTAATGATATTTTTCCTTTATATTAACCATAATCAATATTTTTTTTAAATGGTTGATGATTAGTTTTACTATGGATGTCATTTCTTGATTACATTCACCATACTACTCAGAATGGTTAGTATTTATGGGGAATTTTATTTACATATCATGTCTATTTGTTGTTTATTTTCACCCCCATTCATATGATATATGAATTTTACATATTATGTGATGGGTGTGATCTGCTATATCCCCTCGATGCATCAGTGGGTCTCATGAGACCAACTATACTGGGTTTTTATAGATTATATATGTTTTATAGCCCGATTCATTGATGGTATGTTTATGATGTAAAATATTATGCATTCCATAATTATAAAACTATTAATTGATAGTAAATTTGATTAATATACTATTATAATATCAATGGTTATCTTTTATTATTCCAGTATTTACACTGCATTTTTCACTACAATTTTAGGATCAATATAGTGTTTTAATGACATGTGTTTTTTGTTATTCACCATGCCTTATTTTTATAGCTTTTACTATATTTCATAACCTTACTAAACATTTGAGATCACCCCTTTATTATATTTTATTGTTCCCTAGGATGTTCAGAGGTGTACAATGAATGACTTGTAGTGATAATAGACGATATATGGGAGCTTCTAAATGATTTTAAATGTTCTTTCCATTCAAGTTGTAATGAAAAATTTATGTATGTATTGTAGATTAAAATACTAATAAACTGATCCGCCCTTTGGGATTATAGTCTTTTATCTATTCCAATTTAATAAATTAAAGAATGATCCCTGGTCAAATGGGGTCGATTTCATTACATTCTATGATCATCTTTAATTGGGAATGTATTGATATTCCTTATGATAGTTCTTCTAATATGGATAATTATTGATTATGAAAGAGTATTTATTATGATTTAATAATTATTATTATGATGAATAAATTCAAATAATTAATTTATTGGGGGAAAAAATAACCCCTAGATGCATCAATAAGACTCATGAAGAAAAATAGTTTGGGTATTTCACTATGGACATACCCATTTATGTAAGAAATCTTTGCACGATGCCTTAACAATATTTTTAAGATTTCTAAACTAAAAATTAAAATATAATTAATTTAGTAGTTGATTTCCTTGTGATTAATATAATTGTTTTCATATACATGGCTATGTTTCAATCCCTTATGATTATTTATATATAATTAATTGATCATCAATAATTCATGTCATATTATTAATTCTTTCTGTAGCTTCATCTGTACACATTACCTTAACGATCATATAAGCGTATCAATTTCTAATGTTTCATCTACCAAGGATTCCAGGAAGTTGACTATGAATGATATGTATATACATTCTAGAGAGAATAATTATTTTCTAAAATAAGGTAATGTGTTGTATTTTATGATTTCATATTTAATGTAAAATTTTATTATTTAAATAGATTAACAAGGCTACTAAAATTATAATTATATCAGGATATAATAACTTTTTTGTAGTTAAAATGTAATAATGTAACCACTAGAATTTTGGTATTAGGTTTTTGGTATTTATAGAAAGTATCAACGAAAATTTAATAAAATTCCTGGGAATTAAATTATGGAAAACAAAGAATATGGAATATAACCCGATGAAAATGTTTGAGGATATATCATATTGTAAGATATTATCCTAAAATTTATTGGTTTGACAAAAATTATGTGGGAATCCTATAAATAAATATTTGTATAGACACTATAGGTTTTAATGGATTTGGAATAGGAGAATATATGGGTAATAGCCATGAAAATATATAGTAATGTATACCTCAATAATTATTTCATTGAAAAGTGATTGGGCATGAACATTGAACCTAGTTTGATACTCCTTTGGGTTATTCTTGTGTCAATTCACACTGTCTTTAAGAACAATAATAATATATTTTTATATAATTTTATAATTGAGAATATTACCAATTCGACTAAGATATTGATTCTCAGAGTAGTTGTGGATAAAAATTAAATTTATGTCAAGTATTTCACCAGTTTCAAAATTAAATAATATCATACATTATGTGTTGATCCAATCTAGGGTATTTCATCTTTTTTGAAATGGAACCATGAATAGGGAATTGAAATCATATTAATGTGTATAATATATATTGGGATTTCCCTCATGGGAATGAAAATAAAGCTGGAGTTGGAGTTGGAGCTAGAAAAATAACAAATCATATCGATATATATATATGATCTTGGATATAACCATTAAATTTGATCATATAGAGTATCTTGATAATCCGAAATGTGGTCTAGCAATGGTAGACTATTTTATGTGTCACTAACCTCTATTATTCGATGAACCCAAAAAACTATAGGTAGATGTGAAATGGTTATGTTATTCAAAAATGAAATTTATCCTTTTAGAAGGTAATAAAATGGATTAGGTTTCCCTTGAATCTAATAAAATCATGTATGATTCACCTATATGGAAGATTTTTTATTTTCAGATCTCTATAGATGTCAAAGGAATTTAAAACACAAAGATTAATTATTTTAAGGTAATTTCCTTGGGAAAATATTTTTCTCATGAAAAATGAGAGGATATAGAAATAGAATTTCAATGTCCAAGACAAATGGAAGATTAAAATGATTAAAAGTATGATTCTATCTTGTCAAGGATAGACATGTATAGTGAATACTACATATACAATCTAAAGAGTATGATTGACAATTTTTTTTTATTTTCTTAATCTAATAAGACAATGTGCTCTAGTCTTCTAGATATTATCATCATATGGTGATATAGTATCATATTGAAGGAATACATTGAAATAATTATTCTTGTATTAAAGTTTTGATGGAAAAAATAGAAGAAGATGATGTGTGAGAAATATATATATAAGGGGATGTAGAGAAAGATGTATTTTCTAACATGTGATATATGTGGATGGGAGAAAAATGGTACTTAATAGAAAAAATGAGTTTTCTATAACATTATAAAAATTCCATCATCGTCATGAATGCATGGGTAAGGGTGAAGTGATCAATGTATAGTTATTTAAATATAAGGATATTTAAAAAATATCCAATAAACTAACCATATTTCAATGAAAAATTACATATAAGATAATAAGGGGAGAAGGATAATCTTATGTAATTACTATGGATAAAGTGGAATTTCATATTGATGTGGTGAAATATACACATATCATCCACTTTGGGAAGAAATGTGATTTATTTTATTTAGGATCTACCCATTCGTTAATATTTGAATAAATTTTTGGTGGAATCACTTCACCACATAAATGGTCCCATTTTATGTTGGTAGTGAAAACACTTATTCCTTTGATGACATAAAATAAAGTATATTTCCATTCTATGATATAATATTTTGGGAATATGCTCTCTGAAATTATTATTATTCTTCCTATTGATGATGTTTATGTAATGTCAGTTATTGATTGGATGTCTCAATATTTATCTAATTTTATTTTTTATGTATGGGAAGTTACATTCGATATTATGAATCAACATGTGATCATATATTTATGTGAGGATGAAATTGAACACCCATTGGAAATTACATCCATTACATGAGTTTTTGTACCTAAGCATGAGGGATATTAATAAAAAATGGTTGGTTGGAAAATGAATATTTAAATTCTCCCATTCTTTTTTAATATACAGATGTATTTCTTGAGGAATTTTTTAGTATTCCTCTAAATTATGATATTCAGTTTTCTATTGAACGTGTAACGTGTTCTCTGATAATTTAGAAGACTCTATAGAATAACCCAATTTGAGTTGTAGTATGTTTAGAAGAAACTATTAATGAAATTAGATATGTTATTCATTCAACATAGTGCTTCTCCATGCAGTGAACATAACATTTTTGAGGAGAAATATGAGTCAATGTGCCTTTTCAATGATTATGGGGATCATAAAAACACCACTCTTATAAAAAGGTATTTTTTACTCCCTATCGATGATATGTATGATCAAGAATGGTCTCAATTGGAATATGATATAGATTTTATTTTCTATGGTTCAACAAGTATAACATTTCTAAGAAATCCTTCCATATGTGTAATGGTCATAATGAATTTATTGTAATCCCATTTGCATTTAACAATTCCCATATTATCTTCTTGGATATAATGGATAGATTATTTAGATATTACACTTATAAAATTTTAATAGTTTTAATAGTCGATATTCTTATGTAATCAAACAGAAAAAAGTGTATCATGAATATTATAAAATAGTTTTGAAGGCCCTGGGGAAGAATATGTAGTGTGTTAAATTTACCAAGTGTGAATTTTTTCTTCATATGATATCATTATTGGGTTATATAATCTTATGTAACTGTATATTAGTAGATCCTTTAAAGATGAATGTTATTGAGTAATGGAATAGACAAACCACAGTAACTAAGATCTATAGTATTCTTCGGTTGGATAGATACTACTAATGCATTTTGAGATATTTCTCATAAATATCTTATCCAATAACGTGGTTTACTTACAAGGGGGTTCTGTTCATATAGATATATTAATGATAATATAATTTTAGATAACCAAAGATTATGTTTGTCATTTCATCTTAACTAAAACTAACAAGTAGTGGAGAAGATTGTGTGATATAAAGATAAATGTTAAAGAATTTTTCTTGATGTTCCCTCGTAAATAATGACATGGTTATATCATATACTTATCATCAATTAAAAATTATTAAGCAACTAGAAGTCATAATCATTTCATTGATGATATGGAGGAATTATCTATTTGATAAATAGTCTTATATATTAACAAAAATAAAATCATTATGTATGTATTTACATGGAAGATGTTGAATATAAACCAGAGAACATGCATATATTTTTCAAAGATTATGTTTTCCCACTATATTATCACCATGATATGAAAAATAAGGTGGCTGATGGTATGAGTCCGAAAGACCATTTTTGTTTTTCAATCACAATTATTGAATGAGATCCAAAATTAATTGTGGGATAAATATTGATATTGAAGTCATTAAAAATAAAAAAAAATATTATTTTCATTATATGGATGTCTAACCATCAATTTATTTGGGGATTAAGAATATTTCAATGTAATATTTGAAATTATATAATAATGGGAGGAGGGATCCATTGTTCATCCGTGATCATAATGGAATGACATTTTCCCAGAACCAAGTATGTGTCCCATCAATTCCATATATTATAATGGAGATATTAGATGGAAAACCTAATTAATAATTTACCATAAATCATGGAAGTTTTAAAATTTACTGACATCTAAAATAATATTTATATTGGGATTACATGAAATTTGATATTGTAGTGTATTTATCCCGATGCCTAATATATTAGAAAGTTATGTTTGAGATAAATTTTTTTAGGGGATCCTATAACAACTACACATACCATAATGGAAAGGGAAAAATATCACCGATCATTTCATCATTAGACAACCCAAAACATCAAAGGGTCATAATAAAATTTTGGATATAGTAAATTTCTTCTTGAAATATGATCATTTTATTTCCATTATGGAATATTTATATCTTGATCATGTAATATATATATACACTATGTATGTGGTGAAATTTCAAGGTGTTCCACTCTTAATTGTCTTTTGATTGGGTTCTATGGTTTATTGTTATGTATCATCTATAGTATCTGAATAAATATTTTAGTTTCCAAAATTCTTATAATCCAAAAATTTATTTCTAGTCTTAGAGGAACTTTCAACCTCTATATTAAATGATTGGAGTTACTCTGTGGATATCAAATTTTTGGGACCAACAACAACAACTTGGTGGAATTTCCATACAACAATTGATTTCAATTGAGTACTCAGATGGAACATTAATATTTCCACTCTAGAAGGAAGTTCATGAATCCAACATTATGAGATAAATTTGGATGGATAATGAAATTTTGAACTGATATATATATTGAAATGGTAGAGATGGTTTGATCCACTCAGTAGCACATTATTGATGCTCAATGTTGTTAGAAAATGCATGATGGTTATTGTCAGAGGGATATGGAGTTAGAATTTGGGGACATGGTATTCATTTGAATATATTCATGGAATATGGTTATGATATTTTGAAATAATGGAATTCAATATAGTGATACTTGCATTTTTCAAATAGTTTAACCTAATATTTTTTCATAAACAGCCAGTAAAAATCTCCCAAAAATCATGAGGCCTATAGTTTTTAGGACATAAGGTTCCAAATAAATTGAAATGAAAATAAAATATAGAATATTTATGAAATTTTATTTAATTAGAAACAAAAATAAATTTTAGCTTCTAAAAATTCATTTGACAACCAATGTAATAAATAAAATAAATGGGATGATCTATAAATTCCATTAATGGGATGAACATGGCTATGAACCATAACATGTGAGTCAAAATACATGACAAGATATCATAAAAGATGATGATCATGAAAAATCACAAGGGAGAATAAAATAAATAACATGATATTGTAAGATCCTGGAAATATAGGAAAGTGGGAGAAACATAAAATATGACATTAAACCAAGTCAAGGATAACCCCCTAGACACCATCACATGGTGGACAAAGACCAACCATGTATTAAGTTCACCCCCAATTATAATTCATTCAATATCATGAGCTAAAAGCAATTTCCAATGCATTGGAGTGCTATATGGGTGCACCCATCATAACATTTTCATGAATATGTGTTTTATAAGTGGAAATAAATCGTAATATATATATATAGAAGAACTACACAAGGAAATAGTGGGTTTCGTAATCTAGATTCATATCATAATCAATGGGAATTTCATAATAATAGTAAATATATAACAGAATTAAATATTACAGATGATCTTATCTAATAACTAAATCATATATATCAAAATATGTTGTTCATTTGGGAATAAATCATGGAGTTTTTTATTAGAACAAAAGTTCCTAGGTCAGTGAAAAACAATATTTTCAATGTTGATTTGATGACCAATTAACAAATTTATACATGATGTAAACAACATGACCAACCAAAATTTTTATTCCAATTATTCTATAGAGAAAACCCGTATCTCAGATAGGATCTTTTCAAAGTAAATTTATAAAGATTATATATTAGATCAAAAAAATAATACATGATTTGAGGATCATTATTTTTAGATGATGTTTCCCATACAAATACACTTTTCAAGATTATATTCATTACATTGGTAAGATCCAACTATAGAATCCCGCAAGTGGTGAACGATATTTAACCCCTTGATATATAATGAATATTTAAGGAATGTTGGGTGATATCATGGTGGATCTATAATCTTATGTTTTTTGAATTGATTATTTCATGATCAATTGATTCTAAAGGAGTTCTTCTCATTATTTAAAGGACGAGAGGTTGGTGAATTGATATTGAAGTCCATTGTGTGTAAATATTCCACAATTTTGATTAACCCTACACAATAGTCATAAGAATATAATTAATGAGCTATAGTTTAGGTTAAAATAATATTTACTTTTTTAATATAATTTAAATAATATAATAATCATTATCTATATATATTATATATAATAATAATAGTATTTTTATATGATTTCAAGATAAATTTTTTTCACGAGGATAAATATAATTAACTAGATTGAAAATAAATTTTCATCACTAAATATAATTTTAGTCAACTCCATTTCCTCACATTTATTGAATAACCAAATTGATATTTAATTAAATATTTCATTCATCAATAAATATATGTGATAAATAAAACATAAATAAACTTTTTCTCACTCCAGAGTATACTATGAATTAAATTAATTAAATTCAAATATATTTTAATAAATATCAATGGATATACTGAGAGTGTTATACTCTAGGAGTATTTCTCAATATAATATCATAGGGTTTCCTACTGACCAATATTACTGTATAGAAATTGTTAAAGGAACCAAAGAGAAAGAAATTAGTGTCACAAAATCAAAAAACACCTATGAACACTCATTGTGTAATATAATACCTATTTCACATTGTATCATAGAGTAGGTTAACCATATGTGTCGTCAACCTATATAATCGATTCATCTTTCTACAAATATATGTAATAAAAAAACAATTACCCCATTTCAATAAAATTTAATGTGATGGATATATATAAATAAAAGGGGTAATATATAAATATCGATTAACAAGGAAGAAAAAAATCCTTGATCGACAAATCTGTTAATAACATCTTTCTCATGATGTACCCAATGTATCCACCGTCATTGTGGTTTAAAAATTAAATATTTGTCATCAAATTGTAACATAAATAAAAAATAATATAAATCTAATGAACGAAGGATTCGTGTACATAAAAATTTCATTAGTTTTTCAGTATAGTTAATACATTACAAAAATATACTCCAACATACTATATTATATTATTTTCTTTGGAAACTATGAACATAATCTCCTAGGTGAAAGATCTTAAACATCTCCCCTAAATATCCTCCTTTTTAATTTTACTATATAGACACTCTTTTTATATCTTTGGGAAGAAAACATAAAAAGGGTAACATAAAATGATCAATAATGGTAAAAATGGAGAATAACAAACCTAAAATAATCATAAGAATTTAAAATCATGAATAAAATTTTTGAATATCAATGAATTGAGTTGAGAAATAAATACACGTAGTTCGTAATGAATATATCATAAATGAACACAAACCATGATAAAAAAAACATTATAATAAGACGTGGGATTATGGAAAACATATAATAAAATAAAATTATTTATATATTAACCAATGATCATTTTAGAGACTATAATATCAAACAAAGTCAATTACTAAACTGAGTTCACCCCTCATTACAACCCTATATTATTGAACCAGATTTACTTGTCGTTCTACCCCTTTAATAATCAACTGGGTTTAATTTTCATTCCACTCATGTCTAGATCATGAGATATAAATAATTACCCAATAAACTTGAGGGATATATAGGTCCCAACCATCCCATATTTAAAACTATACATATGTGTTCCACAAAAACATAAATCATTCATCATAAAAAAAACCTAAAAAAATGGGTTTCTTAAACATCCTTCCTTCAAAATACATATAAAAGAAATTGATTTCACAAATAGAATACCATAAAAAATACAATTAAATAATATAAATAACGGGGATAGAAACACAACTTCAATTAGATAATTTCATGTGAGATGGAAAATAATTGTGACAAAACACATGAAATTCATTCTTAAGGAAACTTTTATTTCTTCAACAAAAACGATTTCTATTATCAAAATTCCATACAAGATAAAAAGAAAAGTATTAATTGAAAATCAAATTCCAATAATTTAAAGGGTGATTCATTTAATTAATTCGATATTAAAGCATAAAAATCCATTCATGACATATAAATTAAAATAATCATCTTGTAAGTTTGTTGGAGAAGTCAAAAAGTACCTCATAAAAAAAAGACAAAATATTTCATTCATTCAATTTAAATAAAATTTCACTAATGGGTAAAACGAATTTATAATTTTTTATAATTATATAAGGAGTAATTTTAAATAATTATTATAGAAAAATTGTTGTGGATAGTAAATATATCCATCTAAATACTTACGAAAAATCAATCTCGAATGATATTGAGAATGAAAAATTATCCCTTACCTTTGGAATGTATTCTATTGTATGTATATGAAACTCCTATACAATGTATTAAATAATTTCATTAACTTATTTTAGAACCATATTAATATTTACTAGGTCAAATATGATCACATTATCACCTATTTAATAATATTTCACTATAACTCTTCTTTTGGTGTTAACTACTTTATTTTATCTTGCATGTTTTTCCTTATAAGTCTTGATTCATATAAATAAAATATATCCCCATAATTTAAAAAACTATATTAAGATATTATATATCATATTTATTCATTATATATATTTATATAATCACGAATTAATGGTGGAAAGGGATATGAATCTCATTGCGTCATGGAGATGGTTGGTCGTACGTACGCATAAGAAATGGTATCATTTTCATAATAATAAAAAGTGTGGAATTGGATGGTATATTTATTTTTAAATAATAAATATAATTTAATATTAATCATATATAGTAATTATTTACATCATTATATTCATCCATGTACAGTGGTGGTGAAAATAGATTACATAACAACATCAAGATTGTATGTTGTACGTACGCATGTGTGGTGATTCTATTTTTCATAGGATGGATAGAAGGTGGAATATGATTTCTAATTAATTGTAATAAATTCTCAGTATAAAATTAATACAATATTAAATAATTTTTAATGAAAAAAACTTAATAATAGTAAGTAGACTAAGAAATAATTTGAAAGAATCAGTAGATGAGATTACCTCTTCTTCGACGAGTTCCCTCTAAATCTCCACTCAAAGGAACTAGAGTTCGTATTTTGAGAATAAAATAACATTCATAATATAAATACGGAATCCGAGAACGTAAATAGGATGGGGATGTTTGATATTAATGTCTCAATGGGAATTGAAATTGTGAGGGAGGATGTTCCCTTTTATAACTGATGTGGGGACGCATTTGAAATCTAAAAAATTATTAATTTATAATAAAATTAAACCACAAACAAAAACCACCATAATGACCAACTATATATGATTATAAGATATAATTTTGTAATATCATCATAAAATTAATTTTAGATACTTTTTTATGTTAATTTAATCCCCATCATTTAAATTTATCACTTTGTTAATCTATTTCATTTTATCTAGGGCAACAATTATTTCAATATAAAAAAGGTGAAATAATAAATTATTTGTTGTAAATTAATTAATAAACAATTTATTTAGATAATTTAATAACATGTAATAATTATGATAAAATTTTTAAAAAGGTTTTATGATTTTAAAATAATTTAACAAAACATTGTTTTGACAAAATAACAAATTATCAAATTTTGAGACTATTAAATTGATGGATTTTTTAAAATATAAACATGAGAATTTATCCTATGAAAAAATATTTTATTTAATATATATATATATATATATATGTTATATGTCATATATAAGATTATTTATACACATTAATTACATAAAAATTAATTTATTATAATATTTTTAATAACATTAATTTGATATTTCTAATAATAAAATAATTACTACATCAGTATTGTGTAATTATTTTATTCATTTATTCGTTACACAAAAATAAAAAAGAAAATTCAATTATGAATATAAATCTACTAGAATTCATTATGATACTTTTAGTCAATTACATCTTTTAAAAAATCTATCATTAAAAATGATATAATTATAAAAATATAAATGTGGAAAGTTTAACATCAGTTTAAATAAAAAGATATTAGTATCATAATCTCTTTTATAAGGATTCAAATGGCCAATAACAATACACATGCATGATTATGGATGATATATACTATTCCAAGAAGGTATTTTTATGTTTTTATTTCTTTTAATGGTTATTAAAATTTCATTAATAATTAGATTATTGATTTTTCAATAAATATATAATTTTGACATCATCAATAAAAACCTTTAAAGTAAATATTTATTTCCAAAAAAAACTAATGAACATGTTAAATAAAAACATTTTATCTTCAAAATTATTATATGTAGTAGAATTAAGATTATTTATATCCTTATTTTAATAATGATAGATTATTTAAAACATGAATGTGACATCTTTAAATTTTAATTAAATAAATAATTATAAATACCATAATATCTCACAAATGGACCCATAAAGTAAAATAATAATTTTTATTAGTGAAATATGTATAATAAGATAATATTTACCATTTATATTCATTGATACCACCCTTTTTTCCATATAGGGGCACATAATAGATATTAAAGTCAAAGAAAATGACACTTTCTATCCTTCTTTGATTGAAATAATATTTAAGTCATTCATGGAAAAGTATCAATTAAAAAATATTATTACAATCTTTATGTGTTAAGGGTATAATTACATTCATTGAATAAAATTTTATCTTTTGTTTTGGATATTTTATTTTTATTATTATTTTATTTTTTACCTAAATTACTAAATTTAACCTTTAATGTGGTATCAAAATTTACCATGGTTACTATACATATTTGTAAAAATAAAAGTGAACTACAAAAAAAAATTTCGACCACCTTAATCTAAAATTTCACATTAATTTTTCAAAATTAAAAACAAAGAATTTACAGAATTAAATTTAATATAAAATATGTAAAATGTAATGAAAAATACTTTTTTGGAAAAATTCCCCTTTTTAATTGGATAATGTGTTTATAATAAAATCATGTATCAAATAATTTGAAAAAAAATAATTGGTTAAAAATGAACTAATTAAAATTTAAAAAAAAATCTAAAACTTGGATTTAACAAAAAAAAATCAATAAATTTCATTATTATCACTATTCATCAAAAAATAAAACCCATCAGAAAAATACCAGAAAACCAATCTAATTATTTTTTTTATATTTCAAATTAAAATAATAAGTTTATTTTGTCAAATTTAATATAAGAAAGAGTCAAAACTATATTTAAAATGGGTGCGCCATAAATAGGTGGACAAAGTGGATTTTTTCAAAAAATACTTCTTTTATCCAAAAAATTTAATCATGTATATGGAACATATAAAATGATTTTTAAACACTAGATTGAATATATTACATATATATTTTCATTAATAAAATCCTTAAATTGTGATTTTATTATTTTATAAACTCACTTATTTTCATTTAAAGAGTTTTTTCAGAATAATGTTAATATTTTCTACACCAACCATTATAATGAATAGGTTATAGGGTAGCATAATAATATTTAGTCTATACTTATAATCAGTATTCAATGAAATAAATTATATCAAAAGAATGTCAAAATTTGAGTTACAAAATCCCAGCACAATGTTATATATACAACCAGATAAGACAATTTTTCATATTTTACATGCTTATATTGGTGTAGAGTACAACATAATACATCAATAAAATTAAATAAAAACTATATCTCATAAAATTATTGTGGTATTACTTTCTACCCCCTTAATATTAATTCCTCCCTCAAAATTATTCAGGTTAAATAAATTTTTAGTAATTTATTTTTTCTCTCACAGAAACCCACATAGTAAAAATGAATACTAAAACCTCATTTTAACAAATGAATATTAAAAACATAATAGATTGAAAATTTAGTTCATCAATGGGGTTTCACATATAAGTACATATGTGGGAAAAAAACATAGATATAGATGGAAAATATAACAATCAAATTTTGATTTCGAGTGATAGAGAACAAGGATAGGAGAATGTTAAAAATCTGAAAGCCATAAATTTATGATTATTTGAGGGGAAACTTGATTCATTGAATATGAAGGTACTAGGATAACATTTTTTTTCATGATCCTTTCCCTCAATTATAAGAACATGTGAAGAAATAATTATGTGATATCAGTACAATCTCATCATTATTAGTGCCTTGAAAAATTTGCACTTCATATTAATGAAATAAAGTTAAAACATTTAAATTCATAAAGAGTAACAATATCCAGTGGTCTATAAATATAATGATAGGTCATTTTATTTTATTTTATAACAACAAAATTGTTAGAAAGAGTTATAAAATATGAATAAGTCTACATATGGTGAGATAAGACTTTATTTTAACAAACATAATCTAATGTTTAACATAAAAATTCCATAAATTTATAACCTTACAATAAATCTAAAAGATAAAAATTCAAAACAATATATAATGGTGAAATAAATACACTTAACATTTATCTCCAATATCTCATAAGGCATTTCATTGTTTTCAACTTCTAAACATGTGAATACCTTAGACAAGTATTATCTAGAAACATGTTAATAACATGATTTACTATATATCCTTATTGAAAACATGCATGCTGTAAAAATCAACTCTTTCAACATACCAAAAATCCAAAAATATCTATATACTCAAAACATGATATCAATTTTTCCTTATATTTATCTTGAGGTCATTAATGCTATTATTTTACTCGATTTAAAATTATTATTCATCACCACACACAATCTTGTTCCACTCCAATAACACAAATTTATAGAATAAACAAATAAATTTTTAATTTAATATTCAATTCATGAATAAATATTTTTGATCAATAAAACATTAATAAAATTATTCCTCATCTTGTGAATAATATTTATTCTAATAATTCAATTGAAATATAATTTAATCTAGATCAAGAGAAGAACATAGTCTATGATCCTACTGGAATATTTCACCATGGAATTATGATGGATTCCCTAATGTCCAAAATTACTATCTATCAATGGTTTAAGCTACCAAATAGAAATAAAATAATGTATCATGGCCAAAAAATGCATACAAATTATCTAAGTGTAATATAATCCATTTTTTTACAATGTATCATCACACGTGTTTCACATCAGTGTCCTCAACCTATATGCTCGATACCACATTCACTGAATATCTAAAAAATGTGTCGTCATACCATTACCATGAATTTTAGTAAGATTGTAATATTTCAATGAAATGTTTCATATATCAATATCTATTAATATGGAAGGGAAAAATACTTTCTTGACATATCTATCAACAACTCATCACTCAGGATTCACCCAACATATCAATGCTTTCCCTAAACTATATCATCATGAATTATTAAATACATCTAAATGCATGAGTAATAACATATTTTAAAAATATTCATAATGTCTAAAGACCGTTAAACATGATTTAAAATAGGAAATTCTGATTACACATAAACATATAGAATTCATATTGGAAAATTTAAACTTATAATCTTCTATTTTGAATATTACCAAGCGTTATCCTAATGAGACGATGTCTCCTATACATGCTAGACCTCACACAATATAATAGGGGGATTATATGATTTTATCAATTCAATAGATAATGTTTGAAACTATTACATTAAAATTCAATATGAATAATAAAAAATATGTATCTAGATGTTTTATTAATATTATAATATTAAAATACAAAATTAAAAAAAATTACAACCCATTTGGATTAGGAAACCATTTCCAAAAATAATTACTTTAAATTAGTTTTACAGTAATGGATTGATGGAAAAAAATTACTCTCTAGACATGGGGAAATTTAAAGGATATAATTGAGAATTGTACATAGGAATGTGCTACAAGATTAATGGAAGGAATAATTACATATATATATATATTTATATATATACGTAAGAGTGATATATATACAATTTTTATGAATTATGTAACATCAAAGAGTGATTAAGCAATTGAGTTAGAAATATAATGGTTATAACTAAATAAAGAATATCGGCTCTAAGATATCGATTACCATATGTTCTAGAATCAAAATACACATTCACATAATGTCCAAAATAATAAAACTAAATTTTTTTATTACATAATTTATAATCTTATAAATTTATATTTTATTTATTATAATTCTATTATATTCATATATTTCTATTATAATGATATATTGAGTTTGATTTTCCTTTTATTAGATAATTTATTTCATGGTTCCATGTAAAGATCACTAGTGTATAATTATAGATGTTGTTGGAAAATGGTAATAAAAATCTATAATTAAAATTAAATGATATTCATTTAATTTTAAATATTTTAATGGTCCAAAATATTATTTTTTGTAAATATATTAGGATGATTTACTTAGAAATAAGGTTACTATTTTTTGGTTAGTTTATTAATGATGTTTTACCAACCATCTGGAAAAAGATATTTATTATATAATATTATGAATCTATGTTAATTAAATAGTATTAACTATGTTATAATACTCTTATTATCATCTTATTTTTCACTAACAATATTTTTATGAACATCCTTGAAGGAATTGGAGAAAAATGAATTACATTGTTCATAGAGGTGGTGAACCAACCATATTATAAAAAACATTAATATTTAGATTGAACATTGGGAAATAGAATAGGATGGTTGATAAATACTCAATTAGGAAACAAATTCACTTATACACAAGTTAATAGAGATATTATTCCATGTTTTAAGGATTTTGATTTTGATAAATATGAAGAAAAATTAAAAGAATTAGTTGAGAGACTTACAATCTCATTTTGATGTCTCCACCCAGGATTCTATATAAGGCACCTTAGAATTGTTCTTTGATTATTCCAGGTGAACAATGATGTTAGGGATATGATTTGGAATGAAATTTGTAATAAATTGTATAATATCTCTGTAATATGTGAAAATTTCATTGTAATTTTTTAAACATATCTTTTAATATTTTTATAGCCCGAAGTTGAGATGAACAATGATTCTGAGGCCTCATAAGAACATAAATAATATTTCAAAAATACTAAAGAAATTAATTTCATTATTATAATTTTTCCTAAAATATTATTCCATCTATGGAAAAGATACAAAAAATAGGATTTCTAAGAACATTGTTATTTTTAGAATCTACATTTTACCCTTGTTTTGATATAATCATTATTAGCGTCATATGTTGGAGAAAGTTTCATCATGGAAAATAATAATAATAAAAAATTATCTATTCTATTTTTTTACATATAAAAACTATAATCATATAAAAATATATAGTTATATCCTAATTATAGGGTTACCCACACAATTGTGATATTTTTCATCGAGCCATTAGAGAATAACATGGAGACTTACAACAGAATAAGATCATAAATGGGGATTATTTCACTAATGGGGGTTTTATATCTCACATAAAATGTTGAAATGGAAAATATATTCATTGTTGATCGATCCATCCTAATGTAGGATGTTTTTATTTTTTTGATTCATGTAAAAATTAACACTCATTTCAAAAACTTATCAATTTCAATGAAAAGTATTGATTCACACATAGACAGATGATTTTTTAAATGGTTTATTGATTATTTAATAGTTAATTATTTACTCAATACAATAGTAATTCATTAAGGGAAACCTAAATAAATGGATGATGTTTATTTGACTATTTTATTTCATGTATTTCAACACAATTTCCTAGCATGTTAATCACATGATATTTCTTTGGCCTGTAGTTTGATGAATGCCTAATATTTGATCATTTATTGACCATTATTTGGGGGAATAGATATATACCATTGGTAAATTTAAAAATCATGGGTGAAAAAAAGTTTCAATTGTCATGGTGGGTTATCATATTATGAATGAGACTAGATTGTAGGTTCCCATCCATCTTTTCTTAACAAACAATGATGGCACTGGTACTGGTGATAGATTTCAAATCAATCTAGATGGATAGAAATTGAATAATATGAATAGGAAAGGCATTGAAGGATGAGAACTGTTATATATAGGTGAGATATGTGGCCTAAAAACATTATGGTTGAGAAATAATAGTTGTAGAATAACTGATGGTCTTTTGAAATCCCACTGTACAGACCATGGAATCTGATATACAATCCTTGTGGGATCCAAAGCAATGATTCCGTGGCTTCATTGAAAAATAGATATCACACATATTGTGAAATATATTACAAGATGTGTTACTTGATACTATTGTATAAATATTTATCTTGGGAGTACACATGCATCTACTAGGCCTGGTACATAGGCAGGGGTAGAGTGTAGTGGAATGCACCAGTACAGAGACATGGTTAGGTACATGGGAATGGCCATCGATAAATGATAGAAAACATGTATACGTCAGAATGGCCATTTTAAAGGTTAATATGAATAAGAACACATATATGGACATGGGTAGGTAATTGGTTAGAGGTAAAAGCAGTGTAACCTCTACAGACATTGTGTACTTTGCTTGAGATAGCTTAGAATAATTTTATTCCTCAGTAAAGACCATGATTAATTAATAGAGGTTCCTTGGACCATCCCGATGAGGGTATAGAAAAACATGACATCCATGACACATGATTATGAACCCCTATATGTGTTCTTATTTAGATATAGTTCATGGAATCCCTCCGGGAGGCATAGGATGAGACCCCTTATCATATATTTCCTAGGTGGGGTTCATGGTACTAGCATGAAAACTATACACAATGGTTCATTACAATATCTATGAGAATTTTTTACTACGGTTTATAGAATGAACAATGTTATAAGGTGTGGTCCACAATTTGGATAGCGTGATCTTCTGAGATTCTATGAGGACTTTATGGGGAAGTCTTGAATAGAAATACCTTTGAGATGAGTGCCTTAAGTGAAAAAATTGTTCATGGAGTGAATTATCCATAAATAATTAATAACAAGAAGCCTTGATAAATATATGGTTATTTTAAGTATTGGATGAGACCCCTTTAGAATAGTTTTTTTACTATATTTTTTTATCATTATTATGTATCCTATATTTTTTGACACAAATGTGTATTAATGAGATGACCACTTTTATGATGTATTATTTATTATATATGGGTTTCTATATTGGTATTTTTATACTCAAAATTGTTTAGCATTATCCCTTAGGTTTTATCTATTATTTTATGAAGAACGTTTTAAAGGTATCCTAGGAGTATTAGGAGAAGGAAAATCATATATTTGACTAAACAAATAGAGGGGTTTACTGGGTGTTTCATTTAATAGAAGTCCGCCATATGATTATGTTTTAATTACTATTTGTTATGGAGTGATTTTATTTGGCCCCTTTATCTCTTTGATTATTATTTTTCTATAATATTGGATTGAAATTGTGAATCCATTACTTTTATTATTAATTTTAACTTTCCCAACATTGTATGGCCTTGGATATGTGTGCGTTCATACATGAATGATATTTTAATGCCTCTCATGTCTGGGATATGCCTAATTAGTAGTTTTCCCCATCACATAGCCTGTTGGAGGTGGGATTAGTGTAGACATACTTTTATTATTGTTGTCTTGGAAGGCCCTGCTGAGCCAGGTTGTAATTGTGTGGTATTTGGCTGTTGTTCTATCATAGAACTGGTGTGTAGTTTTTTCTCTGGCTGTGATGATTTTTTTGGATTTATGTAAATAGTGTTATGTGTTTCGAGTAAATATTTTTCCCAATGACACTAGCGTTGGTGCCACGATAAATGTATCCATTTATTGGGACATTGAAAACCTTATTGTGGACATAATACATAAAGGCACTTGTTAAAGGGGAAATTTTTTTAGATGAATCAAATAAGAAACGATTATGGATTTTATTCTACTTGATTCATCCCCCTAAATATACTAATTAACAATAGTGTGCCATGATTATTATAGAATTCTTCCCTGAATACAGATATTCATGATTTAGCTATTTGATCTGGAGGATAATCCTTTGAGTTACAAGGCTCCAGTGCAAGATCATGTACAAGATTTGGTAAATTTTGGTGGTTTTCAAATTATTCCACAACTCAGAGAGCATTAGTTATTACTAGTAGTAAATAAAGATTATTCATGCATTTTTAGTTCCCTTCATGAGTTTCAGAGGTAGTGAATTCTCATTTTTTAGGGAAAGCCAGACCGCCAAATAGTTTAGGGTTGGGTAATGGTAGTCAATAGAGTTTTAATCTTTATGAGGACACCTACATATCAGATTGTAGTACTTTCTTGGATTTTTTTTAGGGATCTCATGGGAAATTATGGTATTTAGTTACTCATTCAAACAATGATATAACCCTATCCTTTTCATTCTTTGAGTGTCTCTTAAAGAAGTATTTTTATCTATCCATTTTGTGATAAATATAAATTTATGAGATTTTGTATTTATATCAGGATAGTATGACCATGATAAATTACATAGATTGGTTTACTGATCTTATATGGTACTTCATAGATATGGTACAAGATCAATTCATCAGGATTCATTCCATAAAAGATAGACTTTGTCGATATATCATGTCTTTACTGATATCTATTTGTGTTTTCACTTATATTATAGCTATTAAATGAGATTTGTTTGTAGATAGATTCATAGAAAAGTAGTCACCAATGGTAGGTGCTAGTAGTGGGCATGATGAAGTTGAGATGTTGGAAGATATAAGATTATGACAATCATAGGTATTGGGGAATGTGATACTCTTCAGGGGATGATAACAAGATGGAGGAAAAATGGTTCATGGCACTCAGTATGGCTCAAGTCAGTCAACGGAGAGGTGATTCTTCACATGTATTGGTCAAAGAGATCCTTCATAGGATTTTATGACCCATCTTTCATGTTATTGGTAGATATTTAATGGGCTTCATAGACAATGACTATGGAAGGAAATGAGAGTTTCTAAAGAGTGGTTGACAAGATGGAGGAGAATGTAGAGAAACTATTGGTGGAAGGCTATTGGATTTATTTCCACCACCAACACCAGGTGGACTACACTGGGCATAAGGAGTCGGTGGTCAAGGGAGAGGTTAGATATAAATAGTGTAGTCATATGAACCGAACACTCATAGCATAATTTGTGGAATGATATATATATTATATACTTTTTATATAATATTTATAGAAAACAGTGTGTGCCACTCCTTTCTTTCCACTTCTATGAAGCTTGACATAGAGATTTCAGTTGATCCCTTGGCTCAAAACATCCACTTAGAGACTCCTACTGATTATGACTAAGTGATAACAAACTTCTTTTTGATATTGTGCATGATAGTTGGATGTGATAGATTAATATGGGGTATATTGGTAATAGTGATGAGGCCTTAAGAAATAATCAAAGGTATGGACTGTATATCCACAATTCATCCTCAGATAAACTATATTAGGTAGAGGATGTAGTGTATAAATATATAAGGATCAGGGTTTTAATTTGTGGGTGTGTAGGAATTGTAGGTAGAGAAGTATGAGCTCATATGTAACAAGGTGAAGATGATTAATCACCGATTTTCTAAGAAAATTCATTTATAAGTGGGTTCTATGGGATACATGTTCCCAGTGATGGTGGCATAGTATGAGGATGTATTTCCAGATTATGTTCATAGCTTACCATCCCAATGAAAGGAAGACTTATGCATTAAATTGTACCCAGGGATGTGATTGATTAGTGTAATATATTTTAATATGGATCCCTATGAGATTCAAAATATAAGGGATACATTTTAGGATTTGAAGAGGAAGGGATATGTTATAAATTGTGTTTCCCCCATGGGTAGCCCCTATGTTGTTCCCCATGAAGGTGGATGAGATATTGAGGTTTAAGGTGGATTATCAATGCCTAAAACAGGTGAATATAAAGAATATGTAGCCCCTACCAATGATTGAAAACATATTTGACCACATGAATGTTGAATGATGGTTCATCAAGACTCACCTTTGATCAATCATTCACTTACTAAGAGTAAATGATGAGGATATACCAAAAACAACATTCCCATGGCTCTATGGTTACTATTAGAACATGGTGATGAGTTTCAGTTAGTTGAAATCCATATAAGTGTCAATAGTACTAATGAATTAGATATTTCAAGCTTTATTTTATTGGGTTTTTGTGGTCATCATAAATGATATTATAGTGTTCTCTGTGTCTGAGGTGTATCACTTGGGAAACATGATGTTGGACATATGAAAACTCGGAGAGGACCATATTTATAGGAAGATCTCCATTTGTGATTTCTAAATTTTGGAGGTACACCTTCATGGAAATTTTAACATGGATGATAGGATCATAGTGGACATGGGTATGGATTAGTGTGTGTTATATTGTTATCTAACAAAGAACATGAAGGAGCTGTAGAGATTACCTGGGCTGGTGGGATACTATAGGATATATGTTCATGATTTCACCAGGATATTGTCAGCATTTACTACTTTTACATGGAAGTGAAATCCTTTCATTTGGATCGATAGTTTCTAATAGTCTTTTTTGGTGCTACGACGGAGGATGGAGAGGTTCCCAACTATGATATTTTGATTGGTGGGAATTTATTACATAGTGTTCAATGATTCCACATGGAGTTGACAAGTTTATTTACAAATTTTGAGTTAAAAATTTAATTCCTATGGTTCAAGGTTGTCTGGAACACAAAAGAAGAAATTTGTGACGTATGATTTTGGGTTGGAATATGAATTATTTTCCATGAATATGTGTACGTACTATCATATGGGAGTGAACATTATTGTTTAATCTTACGATGAAATTCTCAAGTATATCTTCTCACAGAATAATCATAATGTGTGAAATAGGAGATGACTAGAGTTACTACTAGATGTTGACTTCAAGGTAGCCTATAATCATGGGAAAGGGAACATAGTAGCATATGATCTGTGTAGGAGATGTTACTCATAGTATGTAAATGATGAATTAGAGTAGTTAGACTAATTGAAGTTGTCCTTAGTGGAAATGTATGGCTCTTAATATCTATTTTCGAAGGTCATTACCCACATTATTCTATATTCATCAAGGTAGGCTTATACATGAGATATCTATTTTGGGACATTACGTACAAAAATATCTATAGGAAATCCCCCTTTGGTAATTTTTGAAGGTGGGGAGCATTCCATCCTTTTTAAAGGATGCATGATGGTACTGGTGAGGTAGGAGGTTGTTGGGGTGTTTCATATATCCCCATTATATGTAAATACATGTCTATTGAAAATTTACCTTGACGTAGAACATCAATTCATGTGGCATGGAATGAAGAATCTTGTACTAGAGATTGTGTCATGAAGACTCAATGTTCAACAAGTTATGGTTGAGCAACAAGTTCCAGTGGGTTTAGTTCAAACCACTGAGAATCCTATAGTGTAATTTGGATGAGATATATTTGGAATTCATGATGGGGTTTCCACATACATATAAGGTATATGATTTGATAAATTTGGTGATCCCAGAATAATACACCATGTCAGTCCACGTCATAAGTATCTGAGAGATGTTTTTTGTACATATCTTCTAACACCAATATGTGTAGAAGATATCATGGATCCCAGGAGTTCCCTTGATGAATAGTTTATTACATGGGGACCCATTCATGGTTTTATTATGGATAGTGTTTTCAAAGTCCTTGGGACTCATATTTATTCATGCACTATGTTTCACTCCAAAACAAACAACCACACTGAGTGGACCATTCTAGTTTTAGTGAAAATACATATTTCTTTCATGATTGGATTTTTCTGTATTCATGAAGTTAATTTAAACTTTTTAGATTTTAATTACAAAAAAATATAAAATTCCACCATTAGAATTTAAAATTTGAGGCCATATAATGGTGACTCTTTAGGTCACCACTATGTTAGACTAGTCCAATGGATTTATCACTCATGGTCCTAGATTTAGTTCAGGTTATGATTGAGAGGGTAAAGCTAATCTTGGTGTAGATAATTAATAATGAGAGAAGTAATATGTCCTATAGTGACCAATAATTGAGTCCCATGGAGATCGAGGTAGGATAGCATGTGTTCCTCAATGTCTCACCTCAAGATGGATTACAGAGATTATGCTAGGGTGGAATGTTATTTTTGAGATTAATTGGCCTCTTATAGATTCTATACATAGTCAGTGATTTGGAATAAATCTTTTACATACTTCAACATTTATAAATGATACATGACGCCTTCCATGTATCGGTGCTGAGGTGGTACGTGCAAAACCCAACCCAGGTTATCAATTGGGGTGAGCTATACTTAGAGGTTGAAGCAACCATTTCATATTACCTAGTGGAAATTGGGGATCAAAATGAGAATATCATAATTGGGCAAACTATTCCCTTAGTGTGTGTCTGGTGGAAGTACGATAGTCATTAAGAGAGTATTAAGGACTAGGAGACCCATGCGTGAGTTTAGTCCCCACACCTTTGTGTTGATAACGTTTCACCATTTTAGATGAAAATACATAATTTGGGGTGGAATTAATGTCTTTGTTTCATTTAAATCCTTGAAATATCTCTATTCATATTTTATTTGGATCAAGCCACTAAGATGGATTGTGATTCTATGTCCTAGTGAGACATCAATTCATATTTTAGAAATATTCCAATTATTAAAATCACATGGATATATTTTTCATAAACTATTTTAATAAATATATAATGAAATATTTTATTGTAAATATATGGTCATTTTTTATTTCATAATATGGGGTTTATCTAAGTAGAACGAAAATCGTTTACGACGGCCATAATTTGTGAATCTTTTTTCATGGTTGTAAATAATAAATAAATAAATATTTTTATTTATTTTACGATATGTTGAAATAGTTTAGTTGGAACCATCTATAAGTATATGGTTATTAAACCATCACATGTTCAGTGAAATAACCATGAGATTATGAGATTTCCCATTGGAGGTAGACTTGGAGAATGAAAATTGGTCATGATTCTTAACGAGGATCAATTTTCCAATGGAGGTTGTTGATCTTACCCTTGAAATAAATAGGTGATTGTTCCTAAACCATGATTGATCCATTATGAGTTAAAAAGTTTTAATTTTTTGGATAATAACATTTTCAATATCCCATGTTGAATAAAGATCAATTCCACTGACATGAATTCATCCATGCATTGATGATTGAGTTTTTCTATGCTTTGTGGATTATTTTTGGTTAATTGATTCGTCAATCTAATGACATTTGATCGAGGCAAACCTGAAAAAACATGAAGGATAATTAATATTTTTCTTTTCTCATATTTTATCCATTTCTTTTCACATTCATTATAGAATAATTATTTAGGATTTGGTTTGATAAATGCCCTCTATGGGATCATTATGAAATATTCTGTCCACACAATTGATCACTACCACATGTTTGGTTCTATGTCAAAGGTGAAAAAAAGGTGTGATAACAGTGATGTATAATCATAGATGGAAAAATACTAGAAATTAGGTTCCCATACGTCATATTTTGATGTGCAGTGAAGGAACATGTGATGATGAGAGATTCTTGATCGATATGGGTACCTAAAAATCAAATATCCAGTGATGGAAACAATCAACCAGACTTTATATATGTTCTCCGAACAATATTAGAGGTTAAAAACAATTATGTTGACATGATAATATGAACAGAACAACCATGTTATTATGAAAATCATGTAGTTCACAACATGTAATCATTAGATGCATTCCATGTGGTACCCATGGATGTGATGCTTGGGTTTCGGTGAAAATTAAATATGACACACCATGAGAAAGATTTCCCAAGACATGTGACCTGATTTTGGTTATCTATTCTATAATTTGGGAATAAATGACCATATAAATAGCTAGATATACAAGTACTGTTAGAGATTACAGGGATTCCATAGTACTCGGAAATGGTCTAGTACACAATCATGACCAGCGGTATACAAGCACAGTCAGGTATTAAAGGAAAAAACTAGGTGTAAGCTGAAATAGGTATAGGAACAATGTTATAAGAAATTTGAAGGTATTAGGTTATAGTAAATTTTAATATACCCTATATACATTCACGTAAATTTTTATGAGATAACATGTAATACATTTTTTCCTCAATATCGATGAGGTTTAATTGTGTGAGGTTCCTTGGTCCATCCCTAGAATGGTTTAATGCAAAATAATTTTATCAACACATGATTATGATC
The DNA here is from genome assembly GCA_963277665.1 of Viscum album. Lineage (NCBI taxonomy): Eukaryota > Viridiplantae > Streptophyta > Magnoliopsida > Santalales > Viscaceae > Viscum > Viscum album. The sequence continues at coordinate 577,822,512 of OY728120.1, forward strand.
CCTTCCATTGGTTCTATTTCAAATAGAGATTTAAGTATCAAAAATATGTCCTAGGGTGGGATCCTTTATCATGTATTTCTTTTGTGGGTTTCTTTGTATTGTCTAAACCACCATACAGAAGATTTCAAACACCCATCCAAAAAAATTAGTTTAGTAGGGTTGGTGGTATGCAATTTCATTCCAGGGTGTGATAAATTTTGTATATACTATAATCATTTGTTATTAAATGAGAAAATTATTGGAAACTATGGATGAGTGATAACACTCCAATATGTGTTCTCAGTTCAACCATATCATGTTGAGTGAGTTCTCCCGAAACGAACATTACCTATGGGTCAGAAACAGTATCTTATGGCTAGTAGTATTGGTATATTCTCCTTGATAATGGTTTCCAATTGAGTGTATTTGGGGTTTAATCATTTAAATGTTGCTTATCTTGTTGGGAATATCTTTATATAGATTACATGATTACTCTTGATGCCTTAATCATATCAATTTAGGCATTTTCCACTACGTACTATTATTATCACCCCTGCATGCGTATAGCCCACACATGTCATATATTATACATATCACAGACATTTTAATGGTATCCTAAGAGGAATATGAGTAGGATTTTATTTGATTGGGATAGAAATACTAAGGTGTTTACCTGGTGTATCATTTGACAGTATTCCCCTCTTTCTGAGTGGGGTGGACTTACTTGTAATTATGAGAAGGGTTTTGTTTGGCCCCTTATTTATTTTAGTACATTTTATTATAATGTGATGTGGGATATATTTCATGCTTCCATTTATGGCATTATATGTTTTCTTACATTCTCAACATCATATGATCTTGGAGATGTGTGTGAGCGTAAAGGTACATTAGGCTAATCACTCCCATGTGTGGGAAAAGAATTCCCACCTTTAGTCACCAACCCCTAACCAATGTGTGAGATGATTTGGTAGTTACACAATACATATCATAAACTAGGTGGGATCCAGTGGGTCAGGTCAAAAAACTACAAGTCCTAGAGGTTTTTAGGAGAAGCTGTTGTGAGGGGTGGTCTTTATACAAAGCGAGGAAGGGTGTTTGGAATATTATATTCCGCAGTTTATTATTTTTTCTCTAGACTAAACATAGAATTTATTTTTTTGAATATATATACTATTTTTAATGTGACATTGATCAATAGGGTTATTACATCATACATGAGTCACAAATTATGTATTTAGCTTATAATTCAAATACAATATTTTACCATATTTCATTATTAAAAAAATTCAACTATTTTCAGAAAATAACAAACACTCATAGAAACCATTAAAAAATACGTAGATTCTAAAAATTAATTCCATTCAGTAAAAATTATTTTCTAAATATAGGAAACCTAATTTTTAACTAAAATTTCAATTTATTTAATAACTAACCAATTTAATGTTATTGTTAATTTTTTAACCCTTTCGAACAATTGATTATCGTTTTTTAATTTTTTAATAATTTTAGAAAAACATAATATTAATTTATACACATTTTATGAAAATAATATTTCTATTAAATAAATATAATTTTTATAAAAAGGAAAATAAAACATATACATTTTTAAAAAATTTAATTTTTCATTTTTAAAATATTTATTTACATGTATCATTATATAAAAATATAATATATTACTTTTATAAGATGCATAAATGTCATTCTATAAATTCAAAGTTTCATATACTAATCTAATACTCTAAATACTATTCACAATGATCAGATTAATATTTTAACTATAATTTTACTATTCAAAAGGTCATACTACTATTCCAATGGAATGATTTTTAATGGTCATATGGTTCCAAAAATCTAATAAATACCTCATATTTCATTAATTCTTAAGTCAAGCCCATTTACTATCAATTTTATTTTTTTTAATTTTAAAAAGGTGTATTATGTTACTAGTATTATACATCACTTATATAACATTATTCATGAGTGAAGTTATTCTTATGGATCAACCAGATCAAAAGATTCATTTTTTATTATATTATTTTATATTTTTATCCCATTATAATATTTTCAATTATTTTGGAAATAATTATTCTATAAATATAACTTCAAATTAATTTTTTTTTTCATTTTATCATGTCTTGTATATGATTTATACTACATTACGAAATATTTTAAAAAATATAAAATGGTAAATTATATTGATAATTTTCATTATCATTAAATTAATCCCCCTTTAATAAATTTATCCGTTGAGGTTTTATTTGACATACTATGGTGGAAATAGGTGCGAGAAATTACACTTTATTGCTTTCTATGTTTCCCATGCCGCCTCCAATAATTGTGTTTTTACTATTGTACTTTTAAAAGGAGAGTTTCCTTGTCACAATGATCATTATATCTAATATTTATGTCCTCTAATGGAAGATCATCATAATATTGGTCATTTTCAAACTGTACTACCTCAAAATTAAATATATGTATGAGATCTGGTATGTACTTACTCATGTGGGATATTTAGAATACATCGTGCACTTCGTAAAGGGTTGGTGGGTGTGCTATTTGATATGACAAAACTCTGATGAAATTAAGGATATCAAAGGGGCCGATGTACCTAGTATTTAATATCTCCTTATTCCTAAATCTCATGAATCTATTGCATTGATATATATGGTGGAACTATTTTTTCTCAAATCATTAACTCTAGGTCTCGTTGAAGATTGTAAAAATTTCTCTTCTATCAAATATGAGAATCCCTATTGTGTTACTAAATAGTCATGACCATTATTATAATTTTCTAGACTATTTCATGTCGTAATTGATTGCATTCACCAAATTCATCTCATCACACATGTTTTTCAATTCTCTTCCCATGGAGGGATTCATATGAATCTATAAGGATGGTTGAGTGGAAACTATTTTTGTACATTATCTAGTCAAGAGGAATATGTTTCTAACATACTCCTATTAATTCAATTGATAATTCTCTCAACCTATATTATAGTCAGTAGATATTCTTCTAACAATTGAGATCATTTATGGTGTGACATGACATACCAAATATTGTCTCAGTGTTTAGATCTTACTAGAGACTCTTCATGAACATTTTGGTAATTATTGAATCCATATATGATACAACTAATAATAGTGTTTGTTGAATCATTTCCAATATTCTCATTTTTACCCTTACAATTTTACCATATGTGATGTAAACATTAATTATAATTAATTGATATGTATTTTTAAGATGATCCAAAATTTCCCATATAGTATTATTTCTCTATGATCACTCTAGAAGTCTAGTGACAAATTAAATAGTAATGATATCCCTTTTACATAAAGGTATGGATAATGGTTTCATCATACCCATTTAATTTTTCCTTTCATTATTCCCTTATTATCATAAAAAAATTTTGATTTTTAATCTGTAATCAACTTATTTATATTGTCCAACCAACAATGCTCTTTAATATCATGATACATCTTCACGATCCCCGATTGGATGGAGATTGTTGAGCTATGCTCAACTTTCAACCACTCCTTATATATCCCTATAATTTTTGGTACACATTGTCATGGACCAAATCATAAAAATCCTTCATAAATTTTAAACTCTGAGGATTTACCATTTCATCTAGTTTATACATTCATTCGAATTTCTCCATAATCTCATTAAGAACCCTTCATATCTTCTAGAATGTATGGACAGTAAATCCATTATGAAAGGAATTATTATATTAATTACTCTATAATTACAATTTATATACATTGAATGTATAATAATATTGGATCATTCGAAAATCTAATCATTGATTGTGTGGTAAGATATATTCTATTTGGAGCATCTTCCACATTATTTTCCTTCCTAGGATTGTAGTTGTTTGACCAATTACAATCCATTATTATCTATATCAACCTTTAATGGTGCATATTAAAATCCTTATATTAGAATATGTAATTGAGGATTTTAGGATCTGTATATATTTCATATTTCCACCCTTAGAGATAATTCTACGAGATCATAATTGTAAAGATCACCGTAGCCAACTTCAGATCATGCAATGGATAGTTCTACTGATGAAGAGTGATCTATTTTGATGTGTAATATACCACATAATCATGTATTTTTTGTACACTACACAATCCCTTATTTGAATCATATTTTTGTTTAATGAAATGAACCCACTTGTAGGTAGTGAAATTACTATTGCAGTGATATTCCACTTTGTGAATTCATTGATTTTATCATCACAATTATTAGTTAATAAATGACTTACTCCCATCTGAATAATCTTGATTAGCATGATTGAAAACAATGAGAATTATCTAAAAAGGTCTCCATATTTCCTAGATAATCCAAGGAAACAATGAAAATCTATTTCATATTTTGGTCTATCCCACTCCACTATTTTCATTGTCATTGAGGGTACCAAACATATCCCAATAATAGTGGTAACATTCCCCATAAATTAAAATTACTCTATCTAGAACTCATATTTGTTGAAATTTTGATATACCTTATCCTTTCAAATATTCAGTATCAATGTTTCAAATTCTCTTCATGTCCAACATTTCCCTTGTAGTCTATCATAATATTATCTATAATGTCTTTAAAAAATCCAGTAATTAATATATACCCTATTCTTTAAGTTCATATATAATTTTAGAGCATTAGTGACTCTTAAGGGAATCAATGTGAACTCATAGTGTCAATTCATTATTCAAACGGAGATATTGGGAATATATAACTTCTTCAACTTTAATTGTTGATATCCTAACTAAAGGTCAACCATAATAAAATATCATGCCCCAAATAGTAGATTGAACTAGTCAGTAATCCATTGATGGGGATACTTATTAATTATAATTATTATATGGAGTTAATGATAATAAATACAAATAAACATTAAACAATCAATATTATTTATGAATACGATCAAAACAACACATATTAAACCACACATTAATTCAAATCTTCTTTCCACAATATTTTGTAAAAACTTCTTTAATCACCCTAACACAATGGTGGACATTCTATAGGGAGTATTGGATATGGTAATAGATCCTGTTATTAGTTTAATTTAGAATGCAACCTCTCTATGAAGAGGTGGACTATGGAACTCTTTAGAGACTACATTACTACAATCCATAATATATACATGTATTCAAGAATGATTCCCTTATTGGAATCAATAATATGAGAATGATATTCATTATTGATTGGAAAACATATTAAAACATGATGTGATTAGTCCAATGGAAATTCATCCCTCTCATTACACTTACAGATATGAGGAAGAATCAGGATGTGAAGAGTTATCTTCATCCCTCGATAGTTAATTTTTTGTTTATATAAGGATATAAATTCCATTCCAAATATATATTCAACCTCAACTAAAGGAAAAAAGAAATATTCTTGGGTGGATCAGTAGAAAAATATTGACTGTGGGAGTTTTATACATAATATGAAAATCATTCCACAGTTTCTATAATTATTGATAACTCAACCTCAATGATTCATGTTTTTTATTGTTCTAAAAACATTAATGATATGCAATAATGTGTAGGAATATAATTAAAAAGAATGTTCACAATTCTTGAATGTACAACTAACATACCAATAACCACATCATTTTTGGGATCTATGTTAACAATATTGATAAGATATGACCTTCATTTTTCAATATTACACAATTGTTTTGATAAAATATCACTGAAAAATTGTGGCATATAGAATTCATTAAAACAAATCAGACCTTCCATGATGTTGAAACAATATACCACATGATGATTATTGATCAAATCCTTATTTTCCTATATCACATTAATGAGATTCCTCAAATTGAATAGACATTCATTAGCCTGGTTCCACATTTTTCCAAACATGATATGTCTCTTGGATCCCTATAGATAGTACCAGGGATGTTTCTTCAACAATATTTTAACAAATGAGATATCATCTTTTCTGTACTCTATGGGAATTATCTATAGATCCCATGAAGAAAAAAGAATTTATTCTTTTTTCTCAAGGATCGTAGGACCGCTGAGAGTCACAAATCAATATATCGACATTAAGGGAACAAAACAAAAATATGATCATAGATATCAATGTATCAAACCACTATATATTTTTCGAATAATCTTTAAACCACTAAATAAATGATATACAATACATTATTAGTTGATGAATAAGCCTAAGAGAGGCCATGTAAGTAATTTTTTTTTAAACTTGTGACATGATATGATCTTCTTTCATTTTTATTTATTCCTAAGATATACCTCTCTATTTTATGATTATAAATTTTTGGAAAATAATTATAGAAAAGTATTATCTTGAATCCATTTCATTCCAGGGAATTAGTTTCCTCTTTCGACTTCATGTGCATGAAAATTATCCACCACAGATCTTCTCCCCCTTTTATATGATAAAAACATGTAATTAGATTATCTTATTCTTAACATTTTTTGATATAGAATATGATTTGAATAAATATAATCGATTATTCCATGGTGTGTGGATTAAAATATTCGCTAAATTAAATAGTCATTTCTCACATGAAGTACTCGACCACAACATCATATTCCCTAGGACATAGGAGATGATCCACTAGATTCATGTTATTATTAAAACCATGAGTCATATAATAATGTACTAATATAAAGTTACCAACTCTTACAGATATAAATTTTTTCAACACAGTTGGAAATTAATCACATTGGCTATCTAGATGGCTTTTTTGATGGCTTTTTATATGTCCCCCATTTTAATAAAATAATAAACCACGTGTGAGAATACCTAGAATAAAAATTATGTTAAAATGGAAATTATAATAATATAAGGAATAACTCATTAATGAAATGTATAACCTAACATATGATTCTTAAGATTCATTCTTGTCTATTCATACTAGTGTTTCCTATTAGTATTTCTAACAAAATAATCAATTCTTATCCTTCTTAATTTTTTTAATGTTCTTTTGAATTTTCAAAAAAAAAAATACCTTGGGAGTCTCAAAGCATTTATATGGTAAGGACTTTTTATTGTGAACCATGTAATGATGATGTTAATACCTAATGATCCATTTTGAGGGTTATTCTCCATAGTTAAAACTATTTGAAAACCAAATCCACTTATAATATGCTGATAGACAGGTAATTTATTTCAAACCACTCATTCTATACTTCTAATGAATTTAATATATTTTCCAATTATTAAACTCGTCCCTAAAATTTCACCAAAATAAATTGAGTGGAAATCCACAAAAATAACTTGACCTTTCTATGATACCAGTTATAGAAACCCAATATTTATACATATTTTATTAGATGAGTTTCAGTGTAAAAATCTCATAAAAAACAAAAAGGTCATGATCCCTTGTTTCAGTGGAATACATTGTTCACTGTACATAAAAAGAAACTAAAACACAACAACATTATTTTAATCCTCTTAATGATCTCCTAAAATCCCATTTATCACTTAAAACTGAAAAACATAACCTAGGAAATACATAAAATAATTTGTTGATTTATAAATCTCATTAAGAAAATATTCATTATAATAAAAAATAACAAGTGAGTCATATTATATTACATGGTATCACAAAAGAGTAGGATCGCGAATAATCACATAGGAAAATAACTAAAAAAGAATGTATCATAAGATCATGGAATCCTAGGAATGTAGAATAAACATAAAATAATACATAATAATAAGTCAAGGCCAACCACCTAGACACCATTTCATGGTTGAAAAAGTCCCATCAATAATTAGGTTCACTCCATAATCCTACACATACCATTTGATGATATTGAAACATTATTAAATTAATAAAAGAAATATCTCTAAACACCCATCATAATAAAAACATTCATATGTCTTCCATAAAAGGAAATAAATCATAAATAATAAACATAAAAATTATATAAGGATAGAAATTTGTTGTATAGCCTTTCCATATATCATAATCAAGGTATATTTCATAAATATTCAAGAAATAATAAGGAATTAAATATTATGTACATTAACATACGATCACACAAGAATATTTCTCAAAATATGGAGTTAATTTGGTTATTAATACTATAAATTCTCTTTGCATTAATGGATTATGGGATATAAATGCTCTCTTCATTTTCTGTTATTTATAGGATGAAACTACGAAATGGACTTCATGAATTCATTACCCCATAAAACAATTGGATTACAACAAAGGTATATACGTAACTGATGTATATAAAAATTTATGAATCATATTAAAAAATCTAATAGAGATAGAATGTGATTTTTAGAGTTAAATGTGAGAACCTAAAGAAAAAGGGTGGTTCTGATAGATCTCATACCTTATGTTCCAAAATCATTCAACATATTCACTTAATGTCAGAAATAATTCAAAAATCATTATTAATTCTTTAATTTATAAACTTTTTGAATTATATTTTTTGTTTTATATTTTTATTGTGTTCATATATAAATATTTTAATGAGATATAATGTTTAATTTCTATTTTTCAAGAGTGTATGTTTCATCGTTCCATGTTTGAATCAATTTTGTGATTTTATGGTTGTTATTTTCTGATGGGAACAAAAAATATATTATTTCAATTTACTGACATTGATTTCCTTCATTGGATTTTAATATTAAAAATTTCATTGTGTGTAAACATAGGGTTGATTCACTTAGAAAAAATGTTAACATTATGTAGTTAGTTAATTTAGGTGATCTAACCGACCATCATGAACTAGATTCATTTAAATTGCTATAATTTTTATATTTTAATCCATGAAAATTAAATAAGTAAAACTATATTAATTATAATTTTATTTTACTGTAACCATTTTTTATGACTATCCTTAAAGGTGGTGGAAAAAAATGAATTATGTTATTCATGTAAGAGGTGAAACAACAACTATGTAAAAAAATGTAATCATTTGAAATAAATTGATGGAATGTCAAGAGGATAGATTGTAGATATTAAATTTAAAAAGTAAAATTATATTATGTATAAGATAAAGGAGTTATTTATCCATTTTGGATGGAATTTATTTTGGAGGATAAGGGGGAAGAAAAATTAAAACAATCTGTTGAGGGAATTACATTACTCTTTTGATATTTTTTCTTAGCATTCTATGTAAGTCACATTGGAGTGGTCTTATGATGACCCCAACAACACTATGACATAGGGGAGATTATTGGGAAGGTAGTTGACAAGAATGTTTTGAAATATCTGGGTTATAGATGTTCTGAGGAGACAGGGTATTGTTTATAAAGGGAGGAGATGGGTGTTTCATATACTATATTCATTAGTTTATTATTCTAGATAAATAATAAATATTGGATTGATTCTTCAGACTATAAAAAGTAAATTATTATTATTTTTAAATAATGGGTGAATACATTAGACATGACCCACCAGTTCATGTATGTTTCTTATAATGGAAAATATGGTATTTTATAATATTTTATAATTCATAAAAAATTGAATAAAATTCAGAGAAAAATCCACTGTAATCATTTTTTGGCATGTAGAATCAAAAAAATAAATTCCATTTTGTAAAAATAAGTTTATAAATATTATATTTTTCAAAATAAATTGCTCATTTATTTGATAAATATCATATTTAATGTAATGATTAAATTTAGGAACCTCTAAAAAATTTCTTAATGTCTTATAAATTTATATTATAATTTAAAAAAACTTTATATTTATTTATAAAACCATTTTAGTGAAACAATATTTCTTTTAAATCATCATATTTTTCTATGATTGAAAATGGAACATATTTGTTTTACGAAAATACGAAGACATATTTTAGAGTTATAAAAACATTTATATCCCTATATCTTGATAAGAATATACCACATTTTAATTTTACAGTATACTTAAATTTTATTTTACTTGTCAATATATTATGATACAATACATATTGTTAGGTTACTATTAACAATGGCCCAAAAACAATTCTGATGGTCGGGTCCCAATTTTAATGATTAAATTACAATTCCAATTTTCAAATTTCTATCAGCAATACGATTCCCTACTTATTATAAATACTAATTATTTCATTCATTATTCATTCACATATATTTACATGTGAGGATATAAACATATTTTAAATTCAAAATATATATTGAATTAAAAAAATTATTTCTAATTTTTATTGTTTCGTTCCTAAGTGAGGTTATTATGGAGAATTGAGAAGATAAAAAGTTTAAATTTATTTATTTTCTATTTATTATCACATTTTAATATTTTACTTTCTTTTGGTCATATTTATAATCTAAATTTATTCTTAAAATTAATGTAATAAAATGTTTCTGTTTTAATCATGTGGTGTATCTTATTTATTCTATATAAATAAATAAGAACCAATTTTATTAAGGGAAATTCCATTGATGAAATTATGGGGTGTTACAATCTAATTCATAGATATATCTGTCCCTTGGAAATTATTGATTGCATTGGGACATTATTTTATTGAGTGGAACTTCCACAAAATATGTCGCAAGTTCAGGAAGTGTTCATTGTATTTATCCCATGGCTGTATATACCCGATCCTTCATGTGTAGGAATCGTGAAGGTGTTATAACATGAGAAATATCATTATTATGAGGAACATGTGGTGGAGATTCTATATTGTAGAGAGAAGGTTCAATGAATCCAGACTACTCAAATGGTAAAATTCTTTTAATGAAACAATAAATTTGATGAAGATACATGTGATACTAAGGATGTGATGAATCAGAAGTATCCTTTGTTGTTTGTGTTAGAGTGATAGAATTTTGAAGTAAAATTTCTGTTTAGTGGAAATAATATAACAGAACAGAATTTTATGATATAATTATTTTTAAATAAAATTAATTTTCTTGATAGATTTTTTATATGCAACCAAAAGTCAAAATGAACCATGATATATTATACATTTATAACATATGTTTTTGAATTTGAGGGCATGAATAGTATTATATAAAGTTGAAAAAAATAAATGGGATTTATTTGATGAAAATTTATATAATAGTTGAAATAAAATAAGCAGTAATTTTTTAGTAAACTCTATTTTTTTATTAAAATATTTTCATCAAATATGTGTTTATGGAATTTTTTTTCAGAGATGATTCTATATAATTTCTACCACATATAGAAAATGAATTTTAAAAAAATGTTAAAATTTTACAAATAACATATTAAAAATTTAATTAAGGTTATTTTTTAGGATTTTTGTGAAAATGTTTTTTTGGGTGAATAGATAAAATAAATTTAGTTAAAGAAAAGATAAATTTTATTTTCAATGATTTTAAAATACCAATGTTGATTATAATTTCTTTAGAATGATATTATATTTTTTATTTAAAATAATTATATTGATATATTTTTCATTAATATTAAATGTGATTTCTGTATAAAAATACTACTATTCTTAAAAGAAATTTTTTTATTATAACTATTTTTCATTGCAATATGGAAATTTATTTTTAAATGAATTTATACCTACTATATAAATTGATTCTGTAAAAATTGATTCAATATTTTTAAATAGAATAATTATTATTATTCATTTTGTTAGACTTAATTTTATTCAAATATCTAATAGTAAAAATTGTTAATATGTGTTAACACGGTTAAAGTTAAAATATGTTTACTTTGTGGTAGATATAACTTGATAATGGTTATAATGGCCTAAACCATATATAAATCAAAATTTATGGAAATATATAATCTGTATCACATATAAACATAAATAATACACCATTTTTATAAATGTTTCATAACTAATACATTAAAATGATTTAATCATTGGAAAAATTCCAGGTATGTCCCCCCACTTATAAAAGGAAACCCCATATAACACACCATACAAAAAATCGGGAAACAAATATTGACCAAAACATACACAATTATTTTACTAAATTCCCTAAAGAATAATTTTATTTTATTTTATTATTAAAATATCATTCCAATTGTAACATCCCATCTCAGACCACTATTTCTGATCTAGAATGCCACTAATCCCACATGCGACTCCCCATACCCAAGTGGTTACCAAGAATAAGTGAGGTTCTATGTCTATAAACAAGGAGAATATACCTTTAGCATCACATCATAGGATTAGTATTAAAAAAAACATAACATATAAATAGAGTAATAATGTATAATGTAAATGATAAGCATTTCATGCAATCAAAAGAAACTCCCAATGTGGCATGCCTTCCAGAATGAATAAAAGAGAAGATCAATAAAATAACTACATTGTCCTCTAGTTTTTACCATAGTCCGCCCTAACTCCTTTTTATTCCTACTCATCGATCAACCATATATCCCTTTCCCTATACTAGGTCTCTCATGAAATATACAAGTGCATCAAAGTTCTCAAGTATGGGGTGATTATAAATCTTATTTGGACCCCAAAAATATGTCATTGACATGAAATTATAATGTAAAATAGTGTATTACATAATGATAATAAATGAAATAAGCATACAAACACACAATCTGAAATGGGGTGGTAGGGTGTTGCTATGATTCCAGAACAACAGATTGTACCTTCTTTGGCACCATGCTAAATGAAATCCGATTGAGTTCGAGGAAACAAACCATCCCCTATAACGAATAATAATTGTGTCATGGAGGAGATACCTAACATCAAATTCCCCTCAAGTGGGCCTTTTCACCAAGATCCACAACATTGGAATAATTAGTACTCCCATCAACTAGGCTCTCTCATGGAGAATAAAACTTGGCATCAAGGATACCTCAAGGACACAATCTATACGACATCATGTCTACCTCATACCTCAAATATATCATCCAACCTTTTTATAACATAAACTTTCATTACATTACACAAAACTGAGGATCTGTAAGGTTTAGTGTCTTGGAAACCAGGAACATAATACATGAAAACAACATAATATTTTTTTCTTAAACACTTGAAAGGATTCTACTTAAGTTCATCCTAGGTTCATTACTGCATCTCATAACTTGGGGACATACATCAAAAGAAAGGGTGAGAAGAAGGCCCATTAAGGGAACAAGAGAAACATTTAACATGTGAACCAGAGATACATCAACTATGTCATGAAAAAGAACTTTAAGGCATGAGAAAGAAATCATGTGGCATATCATAATAAATATAAAATTTTTCATAACTTAATGATGTGGATACATAATTTAACATAGAAAATCATGAACATATCACCAAGGTCCATCCCCAAGGTGTCATTTGAAAATTAACAAGGTTATTCACCAAGATATCGTGAAAATTGTAATCTATAGTGGTTACATCATTACCCAATGCATTGGATCGCTATCTATGCACACCCTTCAATTTTTGTTTATTATCATGTGACCCAAATATATCATCATAAAACATTTCATAAATAACCCATATAGCATAAAATAAATGGGTTTCATTTCATAATCATAACGTTTTAAAAACTTCTTTAAAGACATGATCTTTAAGTCACTTTAAAACCCACGGAAGGGGAGAGAGGGTCTCATGTATGTAAATCCCAGAATTTAAAATAGAAAGTTTTGATATATACGTGAATACCCCTGTAGAAATAAGATCTTTGAGTATCCACTTTATAACATAAAATAATTTTGAGAAAAGAGAGAGGCATTTTGAGACGAAAATTCTGTAGCATAACTGCTATGTTTCGGGTTTTTAGAAAACATTGAAAAGAGAGGGGACATAGGTCAAACATTCATAAATAATACATAAAACAGTAGAGGGACAGAATATGAAGGATATATGAACATGTTAATGTAATTTTAAAGATGTACCATATGAAATGAAGAATATGAAAGGAAGAAAAAAAATAAGATTTCTCTTATGAAAATTCGGCAGCCTAACGGTGTCACGTAAACTTCAACAAAAATGATTTGAAAAGATCAAATAGGGTATCTAATAATGTGAAAATAAGATTTATGTATGATAGATATAGAGATAATACCCCAACATAATTAAGATTAACATGAAAGACTTGACATGAAAGTAGAACTTTGAAAAGAATGAGAAGGGTGAAAGAATCCCTTAAAAATTCGGCAGCCTAATGGCGCCACATAAACATTCATAAAACGAAATGATGAGAGTAAGAGGGGGTATCTCATCATATGATCATAAAAAGGAAATTATAATGAAGATAAAAGAACATCCTCCAACATAATAACATGGAGCATAAAAGAAATTACATAAAAGAGATTAGTTGAAAAGAAAGAGAGAGGTCAGATCCCTTACCATAAAACGTAACTCTTAAAACTCAAAGGTTTGGAGCTTGAGGGCTTGGGGGCACCTTGGGAGGACTCCATGGGAGGTAAGGAGACCATATATTCGTTGAGAATGATTTTTGAGTCCATAGGATGAGAGAATGGCTTGGTATTTATAGCGAAAGTGAGGGGACAAGGCATTAATGGCCAAGGGACACCTCATAAGTGTGTTTCTCAAAACCATGTGATCTCCCAAGATATTTTCCATGAAGTTATGCCACATGGGGCCCCAATACAATAATTCATCACCTTTGGTCGAACAACCCAAAAAATATCTCATGACATCATCATGACACAGTTATGATGTCATTAAGCATACTGAAACCCTAAAACTGTATTTTTACTATTCACTGAAAATTCAACTTACTCAGAAAAATCCCAAAATTTCAACTTAACCAAATATGAATGCTCTGATTTCAAAAATTAACTCCATTTTATAAAAATAATTTTCTACATATTTTTAATTTATTTTTTAAATAAATACACTATTCACCGAAAATTCATTTTTTTCAGAAAAAATCCCAAAACTTACCTTAATATAATATCGATGCTCTGAGTTCAAAAATGAAAACCATTTTATAAAAACAATTTTCTAAATATTTTTAATTTAATTTGTAAATAAAATACACTATTCAACCAAAAAAACTAATACTTGAATAATAATTTTTGAAACCGTTATTTACCAATTTTATTGAATCACATTACTTAATCAAGGTGCCTAGAATATATTAATACTTTTTTAAGTGAGATTAATAATCCATTTGGTCACATTACTAATCCTAAGCATAAAATCACTATTCATAATTTACTATTCATCAAAAATTAAGTTGATCTTATTAGACTCTAAATTTTGTACTAAACATAATTGTAGAAGACCATTTTTCGAAAATCATTACACATTTTTAATTATTTAAGGTTTACATAAACATTTTTTTAAAATATCCTTTCTCTAAAATTCACCAAAAATATGCATACAATATTTATCCAGAGATTTAAAAAGTAATAAACATCATCATAAGAATAAATCCCAATTTTTATTTAAAACAATGGATTGCACAAGGCAGTTGTTGTCTCCTTACATAGCCCCTTATCACACTAACATAGGAACTAAGTGTAAGGTGTGCTAAGGTGAGAGAATCCGAGGGAGGCTCAGCCAACATCGCATGAGTAGTAATTTCTAGCAGTTTGAACTTCTCGCAAAGGTGATCCCGTTCTAGCTTCACACGATGAAGTTCAGCTTGGGTTTGGTCTAGAGCAAAGCCCAGTGGTGCTACCTCCTTCCCAATTTCTGTTAGATGGGCTTCGATCGGTCCAAGACTACTGGGTGAGGCCATCGAATCATCTTTCTATATTAATTAACCAAGATTACTTGTATTTAGAGACAATAATCAAAACGTTTAGTTTCCAGCGGTCATATTGACCAATGGTCATATAACAGTCAAAACCCAACGGTCTCATTTTAATTATACTCATGTTATCAAATGAAACATTTTTGTTGAGTATAAAAATAAAATAAAATAACACACAAAATTAAGAAACAAGATTTATTCAAAATGTCGGGTTATTAAAATCTTCCACCCTTAAGAAATTGCGTCCTCGCAATTTTTAAAATTGGGTTTTGAAATTTCATTAAAATTCCCACATCGGAAAAGGAGTCAGTAACACTATTACATTAAAATAAAGAAAGGGAATTACAAAGGTCACCCGAGTTAACTCATACTAGGATTCCATGGAGGAAAACATGGATATGGAAGAAAAACAAAGGGTTATGTTCTGGGGGAGAGTGATAGAAAACATGATTAGGATAAAGTTGACCACGTGAAAATCCCAAACTTATGATGTGTGTAAATTGTCTTCGATTACCTAGTAGGAAACGTAAACCAACAACATTTTTTTACGTTTCTTTTCATAAATTTTAGGAATTCATTTACTACATAGAACAAAAATATAAGGAAATATACCTACCTTCATGTAGAGTTTCATCCTTTAATAAGTTTCTACCAAAACTAATCTTTTCTCCAAAGGATGAGCATTCAAAACTACTTGGTCTCATCAAAACACAAGAATCAACTTCTAGAGAATCACATAATACACAAAAGATTAACTATCTATTTCTTCTATCTTTAAACATTATCCCAAAAACAGAAAGGTTAAGGTAAAACAACTCTTCAAAAAGAAATAATCCCATTGGAATGGAAACTACTTTTAAACCTTCAATGTTCCATGGTAGTACTCAATGTTCATCATAGACCATTCCATAAATAACGGTCCTTAAAATTCCTCAAAATAAACCAAACTAAGATTGAAACCCAAATACAAGAAGGATTTGATAACATAGTCTTCCAAAATAAACTTCATTGTTCATATCCAAACAATATCAACCACTCCTAACATATTATAACAAAAGTAGCTAACCTAAACATATTTTACCCAAGATAGGTTAATCATTCCCATAAGTAACCTAAATTACTATAAGTCCACCTTAAATTCATCGATTCTTCAAAATATAATTCAACCTTACTCCTCAATGAAAATACCGTAGTAATCTATTTACCTCGATCATATAGGGTCCCCAAAATAGTGAACGTCTTCCAAAATAATAATCATCTTTTAATCCCCTAATAATCTCTGTCATATTAATACAGAAATCATCGCATTTCCTATCACATTGGTTGTTGGGACATGTTCTTCCATTTCTCACCATTAACTAAGAAGAGAAAGTATAATTTGGGGCTTAAATACTTAGCCAATAATCATGAAAAGGAACTTAAAGAATATAAGGATAACTTGTAGAAGAATAGTATACCATAACTTGTGATCCCCTAGGTTCCCATCTAGGTTATCCATGATCATATATTCTTATGCGAATATTTATTTTATTTTATCTTTGTTCCTTTAACAATGGTTAATACTAATCTTATGAATTTACCAAATCATATCCCCCAGGAGTGTTGTAACCAAGAGTGCAGCAAGGCCCGTTGTCGTGTACCAGTTCCTGTTTGAGTCTAGCTCAAAGCAGTGTTTTCAGGTTTTACCCCTATGTACAACTGTGCCAGATCCACCTCTACATGCTCGTATCCAGACAGAGATGTATTTGCTTGGAAACCCATTACTCAATACTCACCAAAATACCAGGAAGATTTCCTATATACAAACTTTTCTATAGGATTCTTCCTAAAGTTTTCATATCCTAATTTCCACAAATAACTAAACAATCCATTGATACCAACTATAGTATCCCACCTTTTTATAACATAAACTTTCATTACATTACACAAAACTGAGGATCTTTAAGGTTTAGTGTATTGGAAACTAGGAACATAATACATGAAAACAACATAAAACATTCTTCTTAAACATTTGAAAGGCTTCTCCTTAAGTTCAAATTGGGTTCATTACTGTATCTCATAACCTGGGGACATACATCAAAAGAAAAGGTGAGCAGAAGTCCTAGTAAGTGAAAAAGAGAAACATTTAACATGTGAACATGAGATACATCAACTATGTCATGAAAAAGAACATTAAGGCATGAGAAATAATTCATGTGGCATATCATAATAAAAATAAAATTTTTCATAACATAAATATGTGGCTATATCATTTAACATAGAAAATCATGAACATATCACCAAGGTCCATCCCCAAGGTGTCATTTGAAAATTACCATGGTTATTCACCAAGATATCGTTAAAATTGTAATCTCTAGTGGTTACATCATTACCCAATGCATTGGAGCGCTATCAGGGCGCACCCTTAAATTTTCCTTTATTATCATGTGATCCACATATATCATCATCAAAAATTTCATAAATAATCCATATAGCATAAAATAAATGGGTTTCATTTCATAATCATAACGTTTTAAAAACTGCTTTAAAGACATGATCTTTACGTCACTTTAAAACCCACGGAAGGGGAGAGCGGGTCTCATGTATGTAAATACAAGAATTTAAAATAGAAAATTTTGATATATATGTGAATAAACCTGTAGAAATAAGATCATTTAGTATTAACTTTATAACATAAAATAATTTTTAGAAATGAGAGTGGCATTTTGAGACGAAAATTCTGCAGCATAACGGCTATGTTTCAGGTTTTTAGAAAACATTGAAAAGAGAGGGGACATGGGTCAAAAATTCATAAATGATCCATAAAAAAGTATAGGGAATGAATATAAAGGATGTATGAACATGGTAATGAAATTTGAAAGATGTACCATATGAAATGGAGAATATGAAAGGAAGACAAAAATGATATTTCTCTTATGAAAATTCAGCAGCCTAACGGTGTCAATTAAACTTCAACAAAAATGATTTGAAAAGATCAAATGGGGTCTCTCATCATGTGAACATAAGGGTTCAGTATGATAGATATAGAGATCATACCCCAACATAA
Source organism: Viscum album (assembly GCA_963277665.1). NCBI lineage: Eukaryota > Viridiplantae > Streptophyta > Magnoliopsida > Santalales > Viscaceae > Viscum > Viscum album. The sequence continues at coordinate 577,841,144 of OY728120.1, forward strand.
TTAAAAGTAATTTGAAAGACTTTACATGAAAGTAGAACATTGAAAAGAATGGGAAGGGTGAAAGAATCCCCTAAAAATTCGGCAGCCTAACGGCGCCACATAAACATTCAGAAAACGAAATGACGAGAATAAGAGGGGGTCTATCATAATATGAACATAAAAAGGAAATTATAATGAAGATAAAAGAAAATCCTCCAACATAATAACATGGAGCATAAAATAAATGACATAAAAGAGATTACTTGAAAAGAAAGAGAGAGGTCTGATCCCTTACCTTAAAACGTAACTCTTAAAACTCAATGGTTTGGACCTTGAAGGCTTGGGGGCACCTTGGGGGGAATCCTTGGGAGGTAAGGAGACCAGAGCTTTGTTGAGAATTATTTTGGAGTCCAAAGGATGAGAGAATGGCTTGGTATTTATAGGAAAAGTGAGGGGACAAGGCATTAATGGCCAAGGGACACCTTAGAAGTGGGTTTCTCAAAACCATGTGCTCTCCCAATATATTTCCCATGAAGTTAGGCCACATGGGGCCCCCAATACAATAATTCATCACCTTTCGTCAGCCAACCCATAAAATATCTCATGACCTCATCATGATACAGTTATGATGTCATTAAACATAACGAAACCCTAAAACTGTATTTTTACTATTCACTGAAAATTCAACTTTCTCAGAAAAATCCCGAAATTTTACCTTAACCAAATATCAATGCTCTGATTTCAAAAATGAACTCCATTTTATAAAAATAATTTTCTAAATATTTTTAATTTATTTTTTAAATAAATACACTATTCACCGAAAATTCATTTTTTCAGAAAAATCCATAAAATTTACCTTAACATAATATCGATGCTCTGAGTTTGAAAATGAAATCCATTTTATAAAAATTATTTTCTAAATATTTTTAATTTAATTTGTAATTAAAAAACACTATTCACCCGAAAAAACTAATACTTGAATAATAATTTATGAAACTGTTATTTAACTATTTTATTGAATCACATTACATAATCAAGGTGCCTAGATTATATTAATACTTTCTTTAAGTGAGATTACTAATCCATTTGGTCACATTACTAATCCTAAGCATAAAATCACTATTCATAATTTACTATTCATCAAAAATTAAGTTGATCTTATTAGACTCTAAATTTCGTACTGAACATAATTGTAGAAGACCATTTTTTGAAAATAATTACACATTTTTAATTATTTAAGGTTTACATAAACATTTTTTTAAAATATCATTTCTCTAAAATTCACCAAAAATATGCATACTATATTTATCCAGACATTTAATAAGTCATAAACATCATCATAATAAGAAATGCCAATTTTTATTTAAAACAAAGGATTGCACAAGGCAGTTACGGTCTCCTTACATATCCCCTTATCACACCAGCATAGGACCTAAGTGTAAGGTGTGCTAAGGTGAGAGAATCCGAGAAAGGCTCAACCAACATCGCACGAGTAGTAATTTCTATCAGTTTGAACTTCTCGCGAAATAGATCCCATTCTAGCTTCACCCGATGAAGTTCAGCTTGGGTTTGGTCCAGAGTAAAGCCCAGTGGTGCTACCTCTTTCCCAATTACTATTGGTTGGGCTTTGATCGGTCCAAGACTACTGGGTGAGGCCATCAAATCTTCTTTTTATATTAACTAACCAAGATTACTTTTATTTAGAGACAATAATCAAAATGTTTAGTTTCCAGCGGTCATATTGACCAATGGTCATATAACAGTCAAAACCCAACGGTCTCATTTTAATTATACTCGTGTTATTAAATGAAACTTTTTTGTTGAGTATAAAAATAAAATAAAATAACACAGAAAATTAGGAAACAAGATTTATTCAAAATTTCAGGTCGTTACATCAAACATAAGATCAAGACCCTCATCAGTATCATTTCAATCAAGAATTCTACCCAATTGAGGAATAAATATGTCCCGATGGTCCACCTATCTCAAATTCTAATAACAAACAAAATTTCATGATGATACATATACCGACCACACACATAAGGAGGGAGAGTATATCAAAATTAACATACAAAATCATACATTAAATCACTTGATCATAATCAAACATGGATTAAAGGTACAATAATATCACACATGTAATCAAACCACTTTTTGTGGGCTACACACACCCACACACTCACATGTGGTCAAAATCAATAACATTCAATCAAAATTCCAACAAATATAATCACCAATTTAACAAGTGTACTCATGAGCTGAAGATGGAAAGGATATTCCAACATCAAATAGTCAATAATTTAAAAAGGGGGGGGGGATAACCGGTCCTGAACACATCTTCACAACCGTATTAAATTTATTTCAACACATAATGTTTTTCAATGTTTCCTAGCACCAAAATCAACTATTTTATATTAAAAAGAAAAAATGTATCTTATGTGATGATACTTTATCTATCATAGATAATTTTATATTGATCATTAAAATATAACATCTGATGATTTTTTATCTCCAAGAAATATTCAGAAATTATTATCTATGTTACCACAATTATAAAATTATTAACTAAATTTTTACATGAGATGATATTTTATATTTATTGGATAATTTTTAAATTATTAACTAAATTATCACATACAAATATAATTTACCGTTCTTGGATAATTTAAAAATTATTTTCTAAATTACACATGTGTATGAAATTGTCCTTCAATAATTGAACTTGATAATTTTATCCTAAATTGTATTTTATTATTATCTTTTATAAATTTATTATAAATTACGCTTTTCATAATTATAATTTGACAAATTTATTTTAAATTACCCATTTAAAAATAAAAAATATCATATCGAAAAGAAACTTGTAGCCATAAAATTCAATGATAGTATCAAGATTATTCTTATCGAGACGAATCGAACAACTCTAACAACAGGTAATTATGATCAATATCACCAATGGTTTTGAATTTATAAGTTTAAAATAATAATAAATAAATAAATATGTAGATAAATAAAAATAAGGATGTTAAACTCACCTGGTCTATCACACAGCAGGACAAAAAACTATTCCTTATTGGGGAGATGAAAATTGATTCGATCCAAAGGAGGTGTTCCAATCGGTTCATGGAGTCATGGTTTCTCTAACATAATTGAAAAAACCAATATCAAATCCAAGATTTTGTTATATGAAATTCATCTTGTACAAAACATTTTTTATAAAAAAACACCAAAACTGAAAATTCAATACCACAATTGAATACCAAATTCAACAAAAACTTTATTGCGATGTTATTCTTTCCAACGTCTATTCCAAGATTCATCCACGAATCCAATAAATCCAAAGTATTAGTACCATATGTATTCCAAAAACCTCCACACATCGATCTATAATCTTCCCCAAATTGTTTTCGGATGATGAATTTGTCTCCGGCTTAGTATCTTATACAATCAAAAACATGAGCATGATCGGGTATATACCTCTGAAATTGCGAAACATGGAACACATCGTGTAATCCTTGATAGTGAGAAGGGAGGTCTTGCTAATGCTCCACTACCCCTGTTAGTTTAGTGACCTCAATGGTTTTAGCAAAATGTATTGATAAATTTTTCTACATTTATAGAGGTATATCCCCTACCTAGGGAGTCACTATCACGAAAACCAGATCTTCTAAAAAAAACTATAATGTTTGGCTGATATGGTCAGTATATGATATTTTTCTTCTCTAAGTGGTGATAAATCTCTTATATATTATCTACACATTATTGAAGGCATCCTGAATCATACTGGGACCAGACTCTGCTACCTCTCCCACCTCATTCCAATAGAATGATGAGCAACATGACCTCCAAAAAAGATCCATATAAAGTTATATTTGAATCCAATCATGTAAACAATTATTGTATTCAAATAAAACAAGTCTAGGTGATAATACCATGCTCCATAATGGTCTATCATGCATGATCGATTCATATTCTATAATATGCATATACGTTTCTGATACTATTGGTCGATCTATGGATAGTTCATGGTGCATAGCCCAGCTATTTCTGTAAGGATTTTCTTAATATCTTCAAAAAAATGATGTAAAATGCACATATAATTATGAAAAAAGGATCAATGTGATCTATTAAGGTACCTGATATCTTAGAAATCAAAATTTCTAAGATCCTATAATGATTGAGTGTCTTAGATCAATAACTAGTGAAAGTATATTATTAATCGATCGACAGTCACTCAGAATACATCACGACTCCCCGTGTTCCTGGTAAACCCCATCATAATGTCCATCATGATGCTTTTACACATCAACATAGTTATTAGAAGTTAAAGCATAATACTTTAATATTTCTTGTTCTCAACCATTACCCTATAATAGGTGATGCATTGGGAGACAAAACCATCATAGTTCAAATGGTAAATGGTTCATTAATACTAGTGTAATCACACCAAAGTGTTCAACATGAACACTTAAAATGGGGTCACCCATGAAAGTGATACTCGCATCCATGTATAATTAAATTAAAAGTTCTAAATACATATGGAAATAGAATGTATAGAAAAAATAAACTAAGATCCTTTTCTTGAGATTCAGTTCCCTCTTTGTGGAGAAATATTGAAGGCTCTTGTGGTTTGTGTAAAAAAACATTTACCAAAGAGATTGTGTCCCTAACCATTTTGTGTGTGGAACAAATCTTCCATATACAAATCCTATATATGGTAGTTCATCTCATGGGTTCATATGTGACATGATCCATAATATACTACCAACTATCTATGCATTAGTACCACTCATAGAACAATGCCTGATGCATAATAGTACATACTATAACTAAACCCATCACTCATGGGGTGTTAGTACTTGGGATATCATAAAACATATCTTTATATCAACAAAAACATCTTCATAATTATCAAACAACTTAAACTTTTTACTCAAATCATTGATAGTTCTTTAATTGGTGTTGATAGTTAGGGGATACCATTGATAAAGAGTCTGTAATATCATATTAAACAAAGACAGTTCTTAATCTAAAATAGATTTTGTGGACATGTACAAGACATGTCTACACAAACATTATTCTCTTACATGTTCAATGGTAATGTTGAAACTTCTTTCATCTGAGAAGTATTTTATCCTGATACCCTATAAGCTCCATATTCTATGTCCATTATACAACATATGTAATGTGATGGAAATATTTCCTAAAGAAACAAATCCATTAGGTTACACCGAAATAATTCTCTGGGTTCAAACAAGGGTTTCTAAAGAGTATAACATCAACCCAAGGTATAAACCTCCTATTACTAACACTTGTCTTCGTCTCAGCACAATAATCAAAGTTTTAATATATATACTAACACTATACAATGATCTATTCAACTAATTAATGCCAAAATTTATATAACACAAAATAACAACACATATATATCACATAAGACAAAATATCCAAAAAATATTTCACAAATGAAGGAATTTAATTAATGAACTACTATGAAGCACTAATACATGTATATATATAGCATGTGAACCTTTCTTGCTATTTATGATGCATTAACATACTCTGAATATCATAAATCACATATTAACATCATGTACATCTCCCAAGGTGAAATTCATGAAGAGTAATAAAAAAATATTAGTTATCCACTTTATGGAAATTCAAATATCCATTATGAAATGCTAGCCATGGACTAAAATAGTTCCCCTACCATAGTCCCACCCATCCTAACGACAATCTACCCTATCCCAAACCAATACATGAGAAGAATAAAGTTAGTGAGACCTAATTCTATGATACAATTTTGTAACATTCCAAATCAATCCAATGAGTCCGATCTAGAAGTACTCATATCCTTATGGACATCTCCCCATATAAAATAGGCTGCTGACTAACAGCGAATGAGTATGTATGATACTGGGGAAACTATACCTTTAGTATCACATCATAGTATAAGTAAAAAAAATACAATATAATAAATAATCATATAATTAAAGGGGAATTTAAATGACATACATTTCATTCAATCCAAAGCATATCCCAATGATCTCCTCCCTATATGCAAGAGGATACTAATTTGCTACGAGAGTCTATGTCATTCTATTGGGAAACTATACCCTCAATGTCAAATAAAAGGATAAATAAAAAATAATAAAAATTCAATAAATAATCAGAGAAATAATAGTGAAAGTAAATGAATAACATGTCATGAAAACAAAAGAAACTTATAATATTGAATTTTTATAAAGAATGAATGAAAAAAAGATAGATAAAAGAACTATTGGGTCATTCAACGTCTTCCCTCTTCTACCCTATCTCTATGCTCCACTAGATCAGTCATCAAATATAGGTACCTTACCCTTCATTGGGTCTCTAATTAATTATTCACATGCATCGAAATTATTGAGTAGGGTGTGAGTACAAAAAATAGTTGGACACCACCAATTCGTCCTTAACCAGATTTTCTCATATATACAAATTTGTTTTAAAATAATAATAAATTGTGAAATCACATAAAAAACATTCCAAAATTGAGTTGTTGTGTACTAGACAGATGCCACAATCCCCATCTATACTAGCTTCAGCTCAATGTTAGATGATATCTAAATGAGTTATAAGAAAAAACCATCCCCTATACGATGTCCCCACAATGTCTTGGATGTGATACCTGAAATCATTTATCGAACAAGGGGAACATGTCACCGAGATCCTCTATAATAGAATAACTTGTACTCAAATCAACTGGGATATATCATGTTTAATGGAACATGGCATCAAGGATACCTCGAGAACACCCTCGACACGATGCCATGGAATCCTTGTACCTCTACCCTATGCTCAGCTTTATTGTCCCTATCGTTACAATCAACCATTCTCCCCCACTAGGGAATAAATATATCATGGTGGTATGCCTATCTCAAATACAACTTAAAACTAACAAGGCATGGTAATAAATATACATGGAGAGCACCCAAGTAAGCATATTATATCATCATAAGTATATAGAATCATTCACAAAAACATGTGATTAGAATCAAACATTGATAAAAGATACAATAATATAAATCTTGGAATCACAACAATTTTATGGGATACACACACACACTCACACACTCACATGCGATCAAAATCCATCATGGTCACTCAAAATACAAAAAAATATTATCCAAAAGGAAAAATAGTGTAATTATAAGGCTAAGAAGGAAAGGATATTTTGTCCTAAGAATATATTAATGTAAAAATGAAGGGATAAACCCTCAGAAACACCTCTTCATGGCCCTATTATAGATACGACAACCCTCAATGTTTTTCAATGTTTCCTAGAACCAAAAATATATATTTTTATATAGGAAAAAATATCATATATGATGACACATTATATCTCTTAGATAATAATATAATTATCATTAAAATATCTCATGCGATGATATTTTCTCTATGATGGATAAAATATAAAGTCATTATCCAAATTATCACATTCGTAGATAATTTATCATTCTTGGAAATCCTTAAAATTATTATCTAAATTATCACATTAAATGAAAATTAATCTTTCTTGGATAATTTTAAAATTATTAAAAAAATTACCATAAGTTATAATAATTTATCCTTTTGAAAAATTATTGAAATAATAACTAAATTATCACATGTGATGATAATATGTCATTATTTAATAATTTTACTTTTTTTTTCTAAATTACACATGTGTTTGAAATTATGCTTCACTAAATATACTTCTTAATTTTATTATATAATATATAAAATAATTATTTTTATACAATTTATTATAAATAATAAATTGTCTAACTATAGTTTGATTATATTTTTAAAATTTGTCCTTTAAAAAAAGAATTATCATATCAAAAAACTCTTGTTGTCTTCAAAATCAAATCTATAATCTAGCATCTTCTACATGGGAAGAATCAAATGACACTAACATCATCTAATTCAAATCAATATCCCTAATGATTTTTAATGTAGTTGTTTAAAAGAAAAATAAATTATTTATTTATTAAAAATAGTGAAATTGAAATCACATGGATCACCGCAGAATGGGAAATAATAGATAGTCATTATTGGGGAGAAGAAAAATGATTCGATCCAAAGAAAATCTATCAACTGGTGCAAGGAGTCTGGGGTTCTCGAACACAATAGATAATAACCCAAATCGATTGAAAGATCCTATTATATGAAAACCACCATGTACACACCTTTTTTTATCCCTAGTGTCTATAATTAGATACCCAATTTAATAATCGATTTAGTAGAAACACTATAGAGGACTCCTTACTTCCTCCTGATTAAAGAGTTGAAAATGAAATTAGTAGAAATGGATGAAATACGAGGTATTTATGTGGGTACCTGCATGGACATTGATGTTATTTCGATTGAGAAGATGAAGCATTAAATAAAAAAAAATTAACTAAATTTAAAACATTTAATTCAAAAAAAATTATAAAATTGAATTAAGTGATATCTTACGAAAAATAGGTTGTGTGTAAATGTTATGATAGTATAGTGTAACCCCCTCATTTCGGACACAATGGTGGTCTCTGAATTACAACATGATTCACAATTTGGGAGAAATTAATTATTTATTATTTTAAAAATGGATTAAATAATTAATTAAATATAGAAGGCCTTTTTTCATGAGCGAGGCACCCAAATGTCTAACACATACCAATGTTATACCCAACAAGGGTAAACCCTGCTTCCCAGACCCAACAGTGGCATCTAATTTTTCATGTGGCACACCATTTCGGATATGATAAATTATTATCAAAAAGTATATAGTAAAATATATTAGATAAATTATTTTCATGAACGCATCATCCAATGGTGTGATTCTTAAAAATGATATTCCAATCCTAGGGAAAAAAATATGTCCCAGACCTAATAGTCATATCTAATTTCTCATGTGACAAATCATTTTGGTGTTATTAAATTATTTTGAAAAACGTTCATGTGATTAATTTAATATATTTAATAATTTTGTTCTTTAATTATCAATGCTTTATATGCCTTGTAATATCAAACTAAATTTGTGCCAAACTCACAAAATATTCAATTGAATATTCTAAAGAGTTAATTGGGATTTTACCCTTTGAAAATTCTAGTAACACATTAATTATGTTACTTTCATTGTAAATCATTTTTTCACATATGATGATAATAATTTATACATAAGAGAGCATTTATTATCTTTTTAAAATTCAGATTTTATAGAAATGGTACGTAAATATAATCTAAAGAATTTATTCATCAGAAGTTATGGGAATTATTATTTACACTTTCTAATTTATTTATTCTTCAATTTCCACTAAATCTACCATACTAATCAAAAAAATAATAAATCTCATAGTATAAATATTATAATATGTTGTTAATATTATTGAAAAACGATATTATATCTATTTTACATCATACAAAAAATAGAAACATAACTCATGCATACGTATGAGTAGATAATTAATATTCCATGAATATAATATATCATTAACACTATTACACATCCTTGAATTAAAAATGATAATGTCGCTTGGGAAAATGTGTGGACTATAACCTTCCCGAAGTAATGTTGTTCATTTTTCAAGTCCTCCTTTCATGGATGAACATATATATATTTATATATTGATTATATATATATATATATCATGATATTAATTTTATAGATGATTTACCCATGATAAATATTAATGTACTAAAACTACATAACAATAATATATATGAAACTAGGATAATTAATACTCATAAACATCGATTTTAATAAATAATTAATACTAAAATTATATTGAAATTTAATACGTGGAACATATATAATACTATATTTTTGAACAAAGTTATGTTATGCAAGTATAATAAATATTAGTTTATTATAAAATAGTATAAAATAACATACAAAGAATAAAATACATGAGGTAAGGTCTATTTCACAATTTAATCATTATTCAAGATAGTTTGTATTAAAATGAACCGTCGGAGAATTATTGGACACATATGTTTCTTGCATAGCATAAGATTCATCTATCTTGAGCATATAGTCCTTGTAATCAATAACATGTGAATGATTAGTTATGTACCTATGAAGTTTTCACACATGGAACACATCATGTATACCATGATAGTTAGAAGGGGGGTCTTGGTGATACACCACACCCCCTATTAGGTTAGTGATATCAATGGTTCTTAAAATATTTTGTGATAAATTTCCCAAATTTCCCAGTCATATATACCCTAATAAGGGAGTCACTCTCAAGAAAAACTAATCTCTAACAAAAGTCTACAATGTTATCCTTCTATGGTCGGTAAATGATATATGTCTTCTCAAAGTGGTGATCAATATCTCCGGTATTAGCTAAAAATTCTTGAAGCTCTTCCAAACCATATTAGTGCTACAAACTGCTACCCCATCCACCTCATGCCAATATAATGGTGATTGACATGACCTCCCTAAAAGATCCAGTTAAGGTTACATATGATTCAAATCCTTATAACTATTATTATAAAAAACTAAAACAAGTCTAGATGATCATCCAATGATCCACAATAGTCTAGCATGAAAGATAGAAGAATATCCAATAATATGCATATATTATTATAATACTATTCCTTGATCTAGGTATGGTACATTGTGCATAGTCTAAGATAATTCCTTAGGGATTTTCTCAAGACCTTCCAAAATCTTGATGTAAAACACGGATATCTTTCTTATACAATGCCCAACGGGACTCCATTAAGATACCCAGTCTCTCAAAAATAACTATTTCCAAGAAGCACTAATTATAGACTCTCTTAGATAAATAATAATTGAAATGATTTTTTTAATCAATCAATAATCACTAATAATACATCACATCTTCTCGATGTCCTGGGAAACCCCCTCAGAATGTCCATCATGATGCCTTTCCACATCCACATATGTATTGGGAGTGGATTCATCAAACATCCAGAACTCTTGTGCACCACCATATCCCTCAGATAAGTGATTCTTCGAGAGAAAAAGAATTAAATTTCTAATTGTATATGTTGAATTAATGTTGTTGTGATTGCACCTATGTGTTCAACATGAGTACTTAAAAGGAGGCCACCCATCGACGTACTACAATTATCCATGTATACTTAAATGCAGAGTAATAATGATATATGAAAATATAATTTAAAAAAAATACTCAACCAAGTGCCTTTACATATGATTTTGGTCCCTTTGTGTGATGAAATATTTAAGGCTCTTGTGGTCTATGTGAAAAAAATAATACCAAAGAGATAGTGTCACTAAAATTTTAGAGTGTCGACCATATATTCAATCATCAATTTTTGTGTAGGGTTGTTCGTCTCATGGGTTCATAGGTGAAGACATATATATGGTACTACCTACTATCATTGCATTTGTACCAATCATAGAAATTTTTTAATGCATCATAGTACACAACATAACCAAATATATGGATCATGGAGTTTTAATACTAGAGTTTTAATTAAACATATCACTGGCTCAAATAATTCTTCGTTACAATTATCTAACCAATAGAACTTTTTATTCCCTTATTTGATAGTTCTTTCATGAGTGTTGATAGTTAGGGGATGTCCTGGATAAATATTTGGTAATATCCTATTAAACACAGAATGATCATATTCTAAAAAACATTTTTTGGATGTGTCCTGAATGTGGCTACATAACAATTATCTTTGTATATAGATATAATTGTCTCAAAAAACACATGTCTAGTAAATTTTCATCACTGGAATACATAATTAATAATTCGATAGCTTTATATAAAGCCTACGTGCTCGAAGAGTACTCAGGGCTATCTCTTGGTGCCTATCTTGTTCCTCTAGTGTCAATGAGTAGAACAAGATATCATAGATGAATACTATAATGAAGGAGTCTATTTATGGATGAATGATCTTGTTCAGGGTGTTATTAGGAACCAATGGTGCATTTTTTACCCCGGATGGAATCACTATGAACTAATACAGTCCAAATCTACCCCAAAACACTATCTACAGAATTCTCCCTTAGTAACATGAAATTATTTTTAACCCAATTGAATATCATTCTTAGAGAAACACTTGGATCTTCATATCTGATCAAAGAAATAATCTATTAGGTGAGAATGATATTGACTCTTCACTATTACCTATATAATCTTCCAGTAATCAACACATAAATAAAGAATACTACTTTCCTTATTGGAAAACATCATAGGTGAACCCCATTGGGAATTACATGGACTTTTTGAATCTCATTCTCTCCAAGTCATCGAGAAGATCATTGACATACTTGAAATCTATTAGCACTACAGAATAAGGGTATTGAAAATGATGTTCTTCCATTAACATCTAAATATCATCATAATTTTTCATTCCTTTAGAGTCTCTACTAGATCGAAGATTCCCAAAAATATCACAACCCATTCATTAGCATCATGATAGCTTCTAAAACTCTAGAATGATAAAAAATTATGGAGTTGAAAATTATTTCATATTAGGCCCCATTTATGACCAATAATTTTCCAAAAATACAATAAGTGAAAGACTTTATGTTAAAGTTTCCTCACTACCTAGACCATGGCGAAAGTGCAAGATAAGGCTCAACTGCACTCTCCTAGACATCCAATGGCAATGTTGAAACCTCATCCATCAGAGAACTATTTTTGCATTCTACCCAAGAAGTTCCAGATACAATGTCAAGGAGACTTCTTCTGCAATATGACGGAAACACTTCTAAAAGAAATAATCCCATTAGGATACCCCCTAATTAGTCTGTTTGATCAGATGGGGGCTTCTTAGGTTTCTACCATCAATCTAAGTTATAAACCTTCAAGAACTATCCATTTTCTTCGTCTCATCACATTAATCAAAATTTTCATATATATATATATATATATATTAACAGTTTATAATGATAAATTTAACTAATTAATTCAAAAATTAATATCACACAAAAAAATGATATATCACACAAGAGAAACCATCTAGAATAGATTACACAAATGAAAGCATTTAACCAATAAACTTATATAAATCACTGTAAGAGGTATATATATGGCAACTGAACCTTTGTTCATATTTATGATAAATGGACATACAAAAAATCTCAAAAATCATATATTATCATTATGTGAATCTATTTTCCCTCATAAAATAAGTGGAAAAATAAATCATGTATATGTATTTATTATTTTGGAATATTGAAAAATTATATTCTGTATCTTTTCTATCATACAAAAAATGGAAACATCTCCCATACATATGTATGACCAAGAATCTCCATATTGCATTGTAATTATTTTTTCTAATAACTATTTTATTAGTATGGTTATAAAGATGGAACTAATGAGTTTATATGCAATTTATTAAATAAGTAATGTTCTATGAATTTAATAGATCATTAACCATATTACCCTTCCACCTGTTAAAAAATGATAATGTCCTCTGTGAAAACGTGTTGGCTACAACATTCATGAAGTGATGTGGTTCATTTTTCAATTCCTCAATTTAGGGATGAATATATATATATATTTATTATTTATATCAAGAATAAAGTTTTTTAGGTGAGTTAACCAAGATAAATATGAAATTATAAAAACTGATGAACAGTATTATATATATATATAATGGATAGTTAACACTCATTAACATCGATTTTAATAAATAATTATTTTGAAATTTCATACGTGGAAAATATATGATACTATAATTATGCATAATGTTATTTTATATAATTATAAAATATATTAAAACATTGTTAAATGAAACGAGAATAAATTTTTGAAATCTGAGGTATTTAGATGGGTACCTTCAAGGCTATTTAGGTTCTTCATATATAGAAGATGAAGAATTAAATAAAAATTATATTTAATTAAATTAAAAACATTTAAATAAATAAAAATATTTTATTACTTTTCATTAACTGAGATCTTGCAATAAATAGGATGCTTGTAAAATTTATGACATATAGAGTGTAAACCCCCCATTCTTCACCCAATGGATCTTTGATTTATCATTTGATGCATTGTTTGGGAGATATTAATTATTTTTTAATTTAAAAAATAATTAAATAATTATTTAAATATAGAAATGTCATTTTTCATGAGTGATCCATCAAAATGTTCAACACTTACAAATGGTATACCCTATATAGGGTAAACAATGATTCCCAGACACAACAATGGTATCTGATTTGTCGTAAGAAAAACCATTTAGGATATATTAAATTGGTATCAAAAATAATATTGTAAAATATATTTGATAAATTATTTTCAAGATTGAGTCATCCAATGGTATGATTCTTACAAATGATATACCACTTCTATGGAAACAATTGTGTCCCAGACCAAACAGGGGTCTCCAATTTCTCATTTGACACACAATTTTGATGATATTCATTTATTTTTAAAAACATTAATGGAATAATGTAATATAAATAATAATTTTATTCTTTCATTTTCAAGGTTTTTAAGCCAAGGAATCTCACACTAAATCAGTTCCCAACTCAAAAAATATTCAATTGAATATTCTAAAGAGTTAATTGGGATTTTACCTTTAGAAAAATCTATTAAAACATTAATTATGATATTTTGACTGATAAATCAGTTTTTCACATAAGGCGATAATAATATTTCAATAAGAGAGTATTTATTATCTTTATAAAAATAAGGATAGTACTCATATTTTACATAATAAGGAAACTAAAATAAGTATTCTAAAGAAGTGATGGATATTCGTATTGACTCTTTGAATTTTATTTCTTCTTCAACTTCTTCTAATTCTATCATACACATAAAAAAAATCTCATTGAATAAATATTCAATAATGTTGATATGACTATTTAATAACCATTTTCCATCTTTTTTTATAATATAAAAAATGGAAACATCACTCATGCATAATTTTGACCAAGCATCTATATATAGCTATGCGATTATTTTTTCTCATCGCCATTTTAATTTGATGGTAATAAAGATGGAAATAATGAGTTTATATGTTATTTATGAAATAATTAATGTTATATTATTATAATATATCATTATCCTTAATACCCATTCTCCTGTTAAAAAATGATAATGTTTCTTGTGAAAAAGTGTAGACTACTACCATCACGAAGCGATGTGGTTCATTTTTCAAGTCCTCCTATCAGGGATGAATATTAATATTTATATATTTAATATATATTATATTTATATAAGAGTTAATATATTTTAGATGATTTAACTAGGATAAATAGGAATGTACAATAACTACGTAAGAATAATATATATGAAAAACATGATAGTTGACTCTCGTAAACATCGATTTTATTAAATAATTAATAAAAAATTATATTCAAATTTTATAATTGGAACATTTATGATTCTATAATAAAAAATATGGTTATGTTATGTAATTATAATTAATATAAATTTATTATAAGATTTGTTAAAATAACATACAAATATTATTAGACATGAGGTAATGTCCATTTCACAATTTCATCATTATTTGGGAATGTTTATATTAAAATCTCAATTTATAGAATTATTTGATATTTCCTTATAAACACCAATATATTTTCATATCCAATATATTATTATTGAAATTAAATGTAATTATTTATTTTTTATGTTTAGGTAAAAAATAAAATGAATAAATGTTTATAAAGAATGTCGGAATTATTTTCAATTTAGTCAGGAATATTTTTTTTCCATGTAAATTTCTTTGAAATATTTTAAAAAATGTTTTTACAACTGAAAAATGATTTATTTTATTTATTCCTACACTAGTATTAATTAAAATAATATTCTTAAATGAATATTCATTTCATATTCCAAACAATTATCATTTGGATTTTAGGAGAAAATATAAAAGGAACCGTTGTTTTAATGCACACAACAAGAATGCAATTTTACACCATCACGTCCAATAAATTATTTGAATATTCTTTTAAATATTTCCATGATTCATAATAATGAAAATTATTTTCAATTTTTATAAAAAAATTTATATTTTGAATACGTTATTTTAAAATGAAAAGGGTATTATCCTGAATAAACGTTTTTCATATCTAATTTAATTATTTTTTATCTATGTCAACATCCATTGACGAATATTTTCATTTATTTGGAATTTGGCCTATAAATACCCTAAAAATATATTTTGAGTTTTTATGATCATTTGAAATTGGAAATGTGTCGAAATTAAATATTCTACTTCTTATAGAATAAAGAGTTTTTAATTATTATGGGATATTGATTATGTTGTATTGTTTATTAATTATATTAATGCCAAGGACTTATTATGTTATTGGTGGGGTCCAAAATAAAATTACCCATCAATTGATAGATAGGTATCATGTGACAAACTAGGATTGATATTTTGACAATGATTTTACTATTTATGAAAGAATTCAAATCATGTGTCCTCAATGATATGTTTATAATGGAATAAATTATACCTTCCATTATTATGAAATAATTAATCAATGCCCATGTGATTAATGAAATTGTAATTTTATAAATGTATAAGTTTCAAGATCAAGTTCTTGTTTTTATGGAATTAGTTGATGATCATTTATTCCTTCCATGTTATTCATGACCAATCAAGCTTCCCTAATACACATTCCCTTACCTATCATATGAGCTCACCCCTTTTTATAGTTCTTTCCCCTTGGATTCCTAGAATTGTACTATTAATCATATTAAAGGTTAATATAGTGATAATAATTATATTATCAATGAAAATTATATGTTATATTTTATGTTTTCAAAATTATTTTGATATTTAATAATGTATCTTTTTTACTAAGACTATTAAAATATTTTTTCCATTGATATATGATTACATATATATAGTTCCAGGGATATAATGTTAATAAAATATTTGGGATTCTATTTTTAGAGACTTTAAATTACCATATAAATATCTAGATAGATCATTGGGATCATCAATCATAATATAGTGCATTGGGTAGTTCCACTCATGTGTTCTTAGTTATCTAGACCCATAAAAGACCACCAACATGTCTTGCAATTGAACTACATGAAGAAAAACTATGGTTGCATAAAAACAGTGGGTTTAAATTTTACTAATAAATAGAAAAGTCTTGAATAAAATATATGTAATTATACTATTCATCTCTTGGGAGGATATCTCACAAGGTTTATACAACTTAACCATCACTACATTCTGGTTTAGATTTATTCTTTATACACAAATTCTGAAGATGTATTGATAAATATCCTATAGTAGCATGGTAATCCTATGAATTTGAGAATCTTGAAAACATTTTTTATATCACTCCCATTAAACAAAAAAAGGCATTATAGTGGTCCACTAATGTTCTGACTTCTCACATCATATGTCCAAAGAAGAAAACCTCTCTGAACCAAAACTAACGATTCAATATCTTGGTATAAAAACGGTAGTATCTATTTATTCTCAATACAATATCCAAATATCAAGAGTAATCCTAAAAAATATAAGAGTATAAATAAATATGTTAATAAATGATGATGATTGAATCTTGGTATGGATGTGATACCCTATTTATTAGGGCTATAAACTCTACATTAAAGTTCATGAACCTGAATAACATAGAAACAATGTCATGAAGGACATAATTTCTCCTAAAAGATATATGAGGGATATATCCTGGATTAAATTACATGTTTGATATCATGATTTCAATTATATATCTGGTGTCCAATTTTATTTCCCATGTATATCAACTATTCCTTGTATATAAGGAAGATGATATGTGTTATAGTCTATTAGTTTTTTCAACCTCTGGTAATCGACCGATAAGCATATCATATTGTATAAAAATTCGCATATTCAAAAATTTAATTACAATAAATGGAGTAAAAAAATTTATTTATTAAATAAAAAATTGGAAACATGGGTCATTTTTATTTTATTATTATAATAATTACCTTGTTTGTAACTTAATCAAGATTAATAAGTGTTATAGTGTGTGACATAAAGTGGATTGAATTTTACCAATTCAATTTAATACTTTTACTATATAGAATACCTTTATTATGTAATAATGTTATAAATAAATTTATCACTCACATATCCGCACCTAACACATGGAACACTCTTGAAATTCAATTTTTACCCCTCCCTATATTTTTTTCTAATGATTTTCCCACACTATTCTCATGTAAAAAGAGCTTACATCCACCAAATTGATTACATAAATATAGATCCTATTCCATTATAAATGTACCCAATTTAATTCTTATATATCCCCTACAAACATATAATGGACTCTATCATTAACAATGTTCTTCAACTACTTCATTCCAAATGATACATTCAGAGAAGATAACAATTATCAATGTAATTATTAATTAACATTCAAATTTATTTATTTATCCTTCTCATAAAACCTCATCCAAACAGTTACAACAGTTTTTATATAATATAATAATTATAAATATTATACCAAAATCTTATTATATTCATTATATATGAATTTTCTATTCACCTCCCAATCAATAGATATATGAAAACGTTGCTCATGAGTGTGTTTAGACTACCAACTTTATAAACGACACATTTCATTTTTATTAAAACCTTTTATGGGTGGATATATAAATGGTTTATGGAATTTATATTACTTATTTAATGATTTATATTATCTAAAACATATTTTCATTTTATATTTAAAATTACCAATAAGAATGAACTGTAAAATTTTTCACCCAAAAAGTACAAACGAAGAAGAAAATTGATTAATTTTAAGTGGAAATATATTTTTCATTTGAATTATTATTATAAATATTCATATTATGATTAATCAGATAATTTTATCCAAATAATTTCAATATACAATTTTATAATGATACTATAAAAAATAATATATTCCTTTACTATAATCGAACAATCATTACATCAAGTTCATGTTGGGTTGATATAACCTCACACATGGACAATGATATAAATATATATCATGGATGGATTTGGAAACATAATATTGGATATTATGAATAAAATAATTACTTTTATTTGGATTTATATTTGTAATTTAATAATTTACCAAATTAATTTATAGATAATAGTTTGTTCAATATAAATACCAAAACAATATCATATCCCACTTTATCATGATGATTAATATTTAAATTCTTATGAAATGAAATTCTAACACCATAAATAATTCTAGAAAATCAATTATAGTACCTTTTATTAAAAATTAATGATTAAAATTTGGATAATAATGAAGAAAAACATCACTATTAGGAAACTAGTTTTAAATGATCTTGATTACCCACAAATGACATTAAAATATATAGTAATGCACTAATAGTAATGTTTATAAAAATTACAATTGAAGTTTATATAATTATTTAGATATTAAAAATTCTCTAAGATAGTTTATTAAAATAGTTATTTGTTTATATAGGAGTTTCATGAACATTAGGAAAAATTCTTGAAATAATGTTTGAGTTTCATTGTCTCAAATTCAATTTCGATTGACATGTATGATATTGAACTCCAATATTAATTTTATATGGTCTATTAACATATATATAAATTTTATGAAGTAATGTACCTTTCATTTGATTATATTTTAATTTCCACTTCATTATCTTACTCTTAATATATTTTTTATTCCTATTTTTTCAATATTGTGAGGGTTTATTCACCAATATAATTTTCAAGTAGAAAGATAATCTATTTAGAAAATTTGGGTACACATACCTCTAATGTACCAATAATTATACTCTCCTATTTTTATTCATATAGTTTACTTATCTTCTACCTATTTCATTTCCTATCATGGAACATTATTATCTATTGTGAGGAAACTAACCCAACCTTTTTTTTCAATTGTGAATCTCCATGTTTCATGTCTATATTTATTGGATGATTTTGAGAATGTCATTATCTATGCATGAATATTTTATTAAATAAAATTCCACTAAATTATATTTTTTATAGTATTAATTAAATTATTAACAATTTCCATATGGGTAATTTTAATTAATATTTAAAATTAATATATTTTTATACTTCCATGTGAAGACAAATTTTCACCATTTTTTATTTTTAAATAAAATTTCCTCTCTTTTGGTTTCATGATTCATCATTAAATTCATAATGTACTAGTTTTATATATATATGTCTTAAAATCTACAACGGTATTTCATATTTCCAATTAAATTTTTTATGTTATCCCTAAATGGAATTTTTTGTTAGTGTAAACTCCCCATGTCCGTTCATATGTTGTTATAAAATTATTTCACCCACATTATTTCTCAAGATGTAATTTTCATATGTTTTTTTATTATTATTTAACGCATATAATTATATGTATAATTGTAAATTTTGGGATTTATGTATGATTTATATATATGAAATAAATAATGTTCTATATATTAAGGGTTATCCCTGATAACACATCAATAAAATTAGGTAAAGAGGTAGTCAGTAGAAATTAAATGTTTATAATTCCTTGTTAATATTTTATTTTTTCCTTAGGGAATACCCCTAATAATTAAGGGTGGACATTGATATCTCCAAATTTAATTTGATAAATAATTAATCTCAAGTGATAACAATTTCATGATACCATGTCAGCATGCCTTGGAATTATTTTATAATACCTTGGTAAATAACATTGATAATAATATTTTAAGATGCCTTGGTGATGAACATTGGTGATATGATTATTAATTTCATAATTATATATTGTAGAAATATTTATATGTTACAATTCATGTTACATCACAATATTTAATGAACCTTTTATTGAATAAATTAAATTTCTTTTAGGAATTTTGTTTCCCGCTACACCAAGTTAAGAATGCGTTACATGCAACCCCAACTTAGAATCTCTTACATGAAACAGAATGTATATATGAAATAACAAATTATTGTAATAATTTTTAAAAAAATAAAATTATAACTTAGATCTAATAATGTATGGTATGATCATTATTAAATGATTTATTAATGTATGGTTTACACATGTAAAACCCTTGTTTAAATGAAAGGAAATATTTTCCTGAATTTTTTTTAAACACGTACAAGTGCATTTTTCACCAATAAAAAATAAAATCACACATTATATTTTATTAATTTCATTTATGTATATAATATTAAATATAATCTTTATCATTCCTATTTTGTGTTTTCAATATATGATATAAAAATAAATCAAAAATTAGTCATAAAATATTTTAATTTTCTAAATGTAGTTTTCCCACATTTTGAAAGAACACATATTTGAAAACTACTCATATAAAAATTTATAAATTATATTTTAAAAATTAAACATAATTTTTGAAATTGTAATATATAAATTTACATCGGTTCAATTTTGGTTAATTTCCTGATAGATTTCATTTAATTATGAATAGTAAAAAAATAATTCATTTTAATTGAAATTTGAAGTATACTCTTAATAATTTTCAATGTTAAATTATATTTTAAATCAGTTTTAAAGTAAAACAATTTAATTTATATATATATATTAATCCAATGAGTTTCATTTATATCTTTTTTATATTGAATTATGTTATAAAAACCCTTCATGCTTTTGAATTTTTATTTTTAAAATCCCTAATTATCAAATCATCTATGAGATTAATTTTATATTAATTTTAACCACTTAGGGGTTTTGTAAATAAAAAAATGGATTCCAAATTTTGAATTATATGTTCAAATTTTAGTAAATAGGTAATTTTTATTTTTACACAATATGAATAATAAGAATATTAATTTTATTATCTTTGTTAAGGGTAAATATTTTAATTTAGGGTAAAAATAAAAATTCAAATCTTATAAAATTAAAATAAATTTAGTCATAACTTTATTTTATTAGTGAATGATGACTAATATCGTCCTTGGGCCGAATTTATGTCATGTTGTAACCAGATAGATTACATTAATCACCATAAAATATTTTATTTAAGGAAATGTCATATATATCATACCCATGTTTTTAAGAATTATAAAATCTATAATATATGATTATTTAACAAGATATTATACACTATTAATATTAATTTGAATGCTACATGATATATCTTCACAATGGAAATTTATTTCAAATTTTTAGTGATGAAAAAATTACCTTAAATAATTATACCTTGATGATGAATTAATTTTTCAATTAATCTAAAAATAAAATAAATTATAATAAATTTTTTATAATAATAGTATATTTAGATAATTAATCTCATACATGAATTTATTAGATTACCATAACATGATTTTGTTTTAGTAATAAATTTTTATAAAATATATGTTTTTAATTTTAACATCTCATATTTTCCATGTATTATTTTTAGATATTATATGGTGTGGCTTTGAGACCAGATAATAAGATGACATGCAATTCTGAGACCAGGTGTACATGGAAGTTTGGAAAATATTAAAAATATTTAATAAAAATCCTAGACAGTTATCATCAAAAAGTGTAACAAATCTTAAACGAGTGCCCAAAAAAAGCAGAGGGCACCATTGAGTTCAAAAATACAAACTTTCTCTAGGTGCAACCTAACTTTGGTCGGTGCATGTCTCTTGTGTAAAACTTATCTTCGGCGCTAAATGAATTAAAATAATTTAATAAAATTATTTTAATTCATTTGTTGACGGATCGAGGTGGTTTATACATTAATAAACCATTTTCTAGAGATCTAGGGATAGCCTCACAACCCTAGAATTATATGAATATGATGGAGAGAGAAACTTTATAGGATCCTCCCGACGAATGATGTTGAAACTGAAAATCGTCGATCAGTGGAACAAAAATCTTGATGGACCTTGCCAATGTCGAGGACATGAAAACCATTCTTCATTAGGAAACGATTGGAATAGATGTAGGGTATGTGATTCAATTCATTATTCACCATTCTTGATTCTTACGATGAGCACTGTATAACACATGAATAGACGAGCATGCAAATGGATCAAATTTATGGGATGATAATATTATTTAGGTTTATGAGGATTTATTTAATTTGTGTCTGTAACAAAAAAACCCCCCATTCTAGATCATTGTCCCAGAACTCTTGGACAAAAATGATAAAAAATTGTTCATGAAAATTTATCCCTTGGATATTCGTGTTCCTTGGAGTTGAAACTCTATGGTCTAGGCATGAAATTGATGGGTGGTTTTGAACACTAACAATCCAATGATTTTGAGAAAATTCGAAAACCTAGGATGGATTAGTGTAGATCCACACCTAAAGAGATTGAATATATTACTTTTTAGATTTTCAGACATTGGAGGAGGCACAATGTTCTGTGGAAGGGGCCATGGGTGAGTGGCGGTGGCTAGTGATGGTGCGCGATGGAACTGTCATGGACGGTAGATATGGACATGGGATAAAAACTCATGAGACTGTGATGGAAAACGAGATGTGTGGCTAGGATCTGCCAAGGCCGCGAACATGGAACAAATGTGGGATGACCGTGACAGATGCAGAACATGTTGTATCCATGATTGTCTAGCAAGTCGGATAAGGGTTGGGAGATAGTGCAGAATCCATGTTGGGTCAATGGGTCAACTCTGGGTTCTGTTATCCGGATTGATTCTTTTCGGGTCAGTCTTGAATCAGATCTCGGGAAATTGGGGGGGGGGGATCCCTATTGCAGTCAATCGCAACAAACAACCTTAGGGATCGACTACATCGATCGAACATGGTTTTCTCATATGTTGAGTTGCTTTGGATGCAGTAATTTCATATAAGTTCGACATGAAGTTGAACGTACAATCAAATCAGTCATGAAAAGTTGACTAACCATTATCGATAGTCCATGGGAGGCCATTCCACATAGTGGGTGGACAGACCACAATGGTAGTGGCACTGACCATAGTGAGGTGGATTTACCATGGTGGTAAAAGGAACAAATGCGGTGGTAGGTGAACCAACCATGGTGGTGGGTGTTCCTACTGTTGTGGTAGGTGGATGGAAAATAGAGGCCTCTCTATAGGCACCAAAAATTCTATAGTAAGCTTCATTTAAATGATTCTATCATCTAAACGGTGCGTCCAATCGATGATCCATCTACAAAATTCAGATGGTAACATTGATATGGTCATTCTGAGACTAATGGTGGGTTTTTATTTTCTACTATTCTAGGTTTAGTGTGTAACTTTGGTCCTTTCCTAAAGGTTATAGTGTGACATTACATTCACCTCACTAGATTTTATTCCCCTATAGAGGCCAAGTCTTAGATCGATTTATGGAATCCCTCTATGAGATTGTTGTGTGATCCTCTATCATTTATAGTGTTGTTTGTTTATTAAGTATGACCTCCTTTAGAGGGGCGTTGATCCTCTATCTATTGGTTATTAGTAATAGGGTTTGCGGAATCATTGGAATATGATCCCCTACGTAGAGGGTTGATCTAGATTGGGTTTGTGGTGTCCCTCGGTGGTTATAGGTGTGACCTCCTCTCGGTGTGTCATAGTCTTCACACAACAGTGATTTCTCTTTTTTCATGGATTCAATTAGTTTGACCTCTTCATCGAGTGTCTTCAATGATAACATGACTCATAGAGTGAATTCTCCCAGAACGAGTGTTTTGTCGAGCAGAATCAAGTGGATGCTAGTTGGTTATGACCGTCTGATGGCATGGAGTCTAACCTGGGTATATTTGGGTTCATTCTTGTGATCTTATACCTGTTTTACATTGATAAATATTTTATTGGGTTGAAAATACTTGTTACTTCGTTTTCAGTGTTTTAAGGGTGTCCTACTGAGTATTCTTATACTCACACACACGGGCTTTGCCCACATGTGTCGTGTCTTTTGCAGATGGGGGAACTTTTTACGGTGTCCTATTAGGACAAGGAGATGGTGAAGCATAGATAGGGATGGGATGACTGAGCTATTCATTGATATCAAACCTTTGATGTAGTCCATTCGCTTCGAGTAGGTTGGACTCTTTTTAGTTTCAACTTTACTTTTGTACAATCTCTTATTGTGAGACTGTATTTGACCCAGTTTAATTTTCGATTACTTCTTATTGTACATTGTTTGTGGGATCTTATTTGTATGCATCAATTCTATATTTTGTTTTATATATGATCATTTCTTTGGATTGTACGTGTGTGCATGTTCTTAGGTAGATTATGCTAATGCCTCCAATTTGGGGGAATGTCATACTCTGTGCTTGTCACCTACCCCTATCCTTTGGTAAGAGGGCTTGGTATATTCATGGAACATGCCCCTTGAAGAAGGGTTATGATAGAGTTGTATTATAGGTTGTCAGTTCTACATTATGATCTTGAATATATTATTTTTTTGGGAAATAGTGTTATGTGTTTTGAGTTCATCTTTTAGGATAGGGACTCAAGTGTCGGTGTGCCAGCTGATGTATCGATACACCTTGACTCTAAAAACCATCTTTTCGACAAATAACATGATAACACTTGTAACAAGAAAAAAATGGCCCATGAATCATATAGGAATATTTGGGTTTTCAATGTCCTTCTTGATTCATCTCCCCAAATAAAATCATCAAACCTTGGAACATTTTGTTTTAATGCAACTTGCCTCCACATAGACATCCATCCACGATTACACCATGTTTTCACAAGGATGATCTGTATAGTGATGAGGAATTGGTATAAGGTCTTGGACTAGGGATAGAAACTTCGGGTTGTTTACTAGAAATACCACCCCTATCGAGAAATAGCTACTACCATCACTACCAACTGAGGATTTACACAGGAAGAGTGCATGCCATGTTTTTTAGAGGACATGGACTCCTTGGTTTTGGGGTGAGACAGACCCCCAGATGGATATATATTGGCTAGAGGAAGTTAACAATGTTTTTTGACATGTTATGTTTCTTTCCAACCTGATGGAAATCCTTTTCGTAGTCTTCTTCATAGCTCTACGGGGTGATGGTGGAGCTTTGTGAATCAGTCACATGACGAGAAAACACCATCCTCATCAAAAATCGAGCAACTCTTTATAGAGGAGTTCTATCTGGACATGTTGTGATAGCTACACATATAGTAGATAATGAATCTTCAGTGGGGAAGTATGACTGTAGTGAAGTATTTAGAGATGTTCACTAATATTTTGTGATACTCTTTGGATATGTCAAGAGACCATTTTTTAGGCTCAGAACATCAAGTACAGATTACACCAGGACATCAGGGAATCAATGGTATCCTGTAGAATTTCGAATTATTTGGGTTACTTGAGAGAGCCATATAAGTGGAATGATTTTTGGTAGAGGAGACACTAGTAGTGGGATCTAGCAATTTGAACCAAGTAGTTGATTCCTCGATAAAAGTTATCCAATGATAGTCACATGGATCAATGAATGTCAGGTGCTTCAGGATATGATTTCAAGACTCATCTTCTGTAGTCTGAGGATCCTGGGGTGGCATGAATTTACCATGGGACAAATAGTGCTTCTTATATGAAGGTTGGGGATATGTAGAAAAAGATTGATCAACCCATCGTACAGCTGATTGGGAGATGGTCGATGGACTGTTGAGACAAATATAGTGATATGAGTAAGGTGTCCATTGGGAGGAGGATGTGGAAGAGGGAATAGAAGGATAGAAGGATTTGGTCATAGGTTCGACCTATTACTGCCACAAACCCAAGGTGCTCCATGATTGGACCTGCAAGCTAGTGGACATGGGTAGTCTAGTTGCATGCTACGTAGGCCTATGACCCGAGACTCCAGGGATGATATGAAGTACGATCATCTTGTTTTTATCATATGTTTATGTATTGATATACACAGATTATTTTCAATAATTTTGTTCCTCAAATCTTTTTTGAGACTCAGAGATTCCGGTTGAACTGTATGCTTGACACTTATACCAGGATAATACAACTATAGGAGACATGATGATCAGACGATCATGGAGATGGTGCGACCTGAATCATAAAAGAGGTAGTTTCAATTGGGATCTCTTAGTAGAAACATCAAGGCCTTACAATGTCATTCTTTGTATAGACTAGATATCAACAGTTCATGATCAATTTAACTACTTTTAGCAATGAGTGTGGTGTGTCCATACTGATGGGGCATGTTTTAAAATTTATTGTGAAAATGAAATCCAGGCATCATAGGAAGGACTCACACATATAAGGGTGTAGCTTATTAATAATTAGTTGGATAGTTTGACCCTCAGTGCAGTTGATGTTATGAGTCCCCGATTTCTTACAGTGATGGTGGAGTATGATGATGTATTTCCAGAAGTTATTATAGGTTTACATACCCACATAACAATATACTTCTAAATTTATCTACACCATGAAGCGACACATATATATACATGAAAAAATCATATGTCTCTCGAAACACATCATAAATCGAGGGTACAATAGGGGGCTTGTAGAGGAAGGGCTTCGTTATACATAGTGTTTCACCCTACTCAACCCATGTTTTTTTTAAGAGAAGGTAGACGAGAGCTAGAGTTTATGGGTGGATTTCTAGTACTTAAACCAGGTGACCATGAATAGAATGTGTCCACTTCCAAGGATCGATGACCTCTTTGATCAGTTGAATGGGTGTGATGGTTCTCAATGATTGACCTCAGATCTGTGTATCACCAACTATGAGTACGGGATGGTGATATACCAAAGATATCCTACAGATGTTGTTATAATCACTATGAGTACTTGGTGATTCCATTTGGAATGATTAATTCCCCATAATTTTTCATGGTACTCATTAACGTGATCATCCATCCTTAAAGATACCAGTTCTTGGTGGCCTTCATCAGTGATGTCCATATGTATTTGGTGTCAAAGGGGGACGATGCAAGACACCAAAAAATAGTCCTGGACACACTTTTAGAGAACCAAAATTATAATAATCTCTTAATGTTCAATAATTAGATTTGAGAGGTCCATTTTATGGGACACTCCATATTGGAGGATAGAGTTGTTATGGATATTGTGAAGGTTGATGCAGTTCTTTCTTAGGGCCCACCAATGAATGTTACCGAGTTATAAAGTCCACATTATTGTAAGGGTAATATCAGAGGATTGTACCAGACTTCTCCAGACTGACAGCACCCATGAAATTCTGAACCTGAAAGGGAAGGCTTTTGTGTGGGAGAAAATATGCCAGTAGTGCTTTGAAGAGCTGATGAATATGTTTACGACCACTCCCATATTGATGTTACCATAGGAAGGCATCGAGTAAGTGGTGTTCTATGGTGAATCCGGGACTGGGAATGGTTGCGTCCTGATGCAGTGGAAAGTGGTGATTGCCTATGGTTCACTGTTGTTGAAACCACATGACCGTAACTATTTTTCTCATGGTCTTGTGTTAGATGTGTTAGTATTCTATTTGAATATGCAGCGACACTACCTGATGGGAGAGTGGATATTCTTCTACACTGATCACAAAAGTTTCATATATATCATCTCATAGATGGATATTAACATTATCTAGAAAAAATGAGTATAGTTTTTCTAGGACTATGAATATTTGATTTTCTATACTCCTAGGAAAGGGAACACGATGGAAAATTCTATTAGTAGGTGATCTTGTTTGCAGTTGCTGAACAATGCGTAAAAGTAGGTGGACTCATTGTAGTAATCCTTTAAGGATGGAGATGGGGTATCATATCTATAGTTTAGGGTTTTTACCCCGCCATTCATAAAGTGAGTTAGAGAAGCATGTCTTTGGGATACCAAAAACGAGACCTTATGTGGTTATATGTCCACATATAATTCTTCTAATAGATATTCAAAATCCGGGGAGCACATCATTCCCTTAAGAGGATGCATGATGGTAACCGTGACATTTTTGGAGGATGTTTTGAGGGAGTTTTTTATATCTAGTTTGGTGATACATCATGGTGTGAAGAAGATTTACTTGACCTCTGATGCCATCCTTGGTGGTTAGGGTTGAGGAGAGGAGTTGTAGAGTTTTTTTTTCTCGATGATTTACTTATCAACATGTAAAGGAAGAGCACTAGGTTCCATCGAGTTTAGATCATCCCCTTGAGGTACCTAAATGGATGTGGGATGTGATATTGATGGAATTCAGGCGGGGTTTACCATGTACATCTTGGGGAAATATTGATTTCTTGGTGATTATTTATTGAATCACCGAGTAATCCCACTTTCTAGATATCTAAGAGAAGAGTTCAATAGATATCTTGGGATACCTCTACGTGCAGGAGATAAATAGACTCTAATGAGTTCCATTAATGATTTTTTTATTGTGATTCTAGCTTTACAACCTAGTTGTAGAAGGGATTACAGGAGGCATTTTGGAATCTGTTATGCTTGTGCATAGAATTTCAGGCACATACGAATAACAATACTGAGTAGAGCATTCAGGTTCTAGAGGACATTCTACGATCTTGCATGTTAGACTTTGGTCATAGTTTAGTTGATCATTTACCACTTGTGGAGTTTTAATAAAACAAAATATAGAATTCAACCATCGTAAATGAACGATTCAAATCATTATATGGGCGACCCTGCATGTGACTACTTTTTTGGACCGAAACCGGAATGTTTATACTCATGGGCCAAGAGTTGGTGCAAGATAATATTGTGAAGGTGATGATCATATAAGAGTGGATATATACATCACATAGCCTTCTGAATTTATATGATGAATGGAATTAGAGGCCTTTGGAGTTTGGGTTAGGATACTATTTATTCCTTTGGGTTTCACCTCGATAGAGAATATAGAGATATAACTAGGGCAGTAATCTATCTCTGAGGTTCAAGAACCCTTTACAGTTAGTGTGTAGAGTTGGTGAGGTGGAATACCACATTGATCTACCACTACAGTTTGATTCGGTATACAACATCTTCCATGTGTCACAGCTGAGGAGGCACATTCATGACCAATCACATGTTATCAGTTGGGAGATATATACATTGAGGATTGAGATACTTTTGATGAGTACCCAATTGATATCGAGTATTGGTAGGAGAGAAACCTTGGGGGGAGACAAATTATTTTGGTTCATGTTAGGTGGTGGTATAGAAATCTCCAGGATAGTACATGAGATTGAGAGTCTCAAATTCTTTCTCAGTACCCCCATTTATTTGACTATCCATTGTTTTGGATTTTTAGGGACATAAATCACAAAGGTGGGGAGAATTTAATGTCTTTGATTTTACATGTATTACTTTAAGATATTATATGGTTTGATTTCATGATAAGACATCAATATGGACTGGGATTCCACGGTCTGGTGTTCCTGGATTTTTTTAAATATATTAATAACATTTAACAGCATGCATGCATAGTTTTCATGAAAAAGTGGAATAACTCTTAAATGGGTTCCCAGATAAGAAATATGAGGTCACCATTGACTTAGAATAGTGACATCACCCTATGTGCGCCCCAAAATTGGTTGGAAAAAGTCATTTGTGGAAAATTTATAGTGGGAAAAAATGAATAAATATAATTCGATAAAATTATTATATTTCATTTTTGGTGTAATGAGGTGGTATATCCTTTAATAAAACATTTTTAAAATATCATGAGTTAAAAACATAATCCCGGAATTATATAGAGATGATGGGGAGAGAACCTTAGGAGGATCCTTCCAGTGAAAGACAAAGAATCCTTGGATCGATGATCGGTGCATAGTAATTGTGATGGATCGTGCAGATGATAATGATACATTGACCATTATTCTTTAGTGAATTATCCAAATAAAGGTATGGTGTATAATTTATTACATTAATCCATGTTCTTGGTTCCTACGATGAATGTGGACAAATCGATGATCAAATTAGCCCAAGGATCGATCATATTTTCATGATGAGATTATTTTATTGGTTTAAAATGATTTATTTAATTTTGTTTTCTAACAAAATATCCCTCATCCTAGTTTGTTGTCCAATAGCACGTAACTAATGATAAAAAAATACATGTGAATTTCTCCATCCATTCTTCATGTTATTCATTGTTGCATCCCTCTGGTCCCAGATCGAAATTTTCGAATGGTTCAGAACTCGAGTGGGCCCCTGTATTTGAAGAAAATCTACAACCAATGATGAATAAGTGTAGATCAAGACCCCAGGTTCTTTGATCGTGGACTATTATATTTTTGGGGATCATAGGAGGAAAGGAGGTCTGTAGAAGGGGACATCAACACATGGAAGTGGTGAAGACACTAGAGGCAGTCCACGGTGTGTATGGTAGAGCCAGTGGAGCTAGTGGAGGCGGTCGTGGCAGGTGTAGTGGAGACAGTGGGGTTGGAGGAGGCATACATGATATGTGGCTGTGGGAGACTACAACAATAGAAGAATTTGGCAGTCGAGACCAGTGTTGTTAGCAGACTCAGTTGTCATGGTGGCGAGCATGGGATGGTGGTGGCAGATGTGAAATTGGTCAAATCCCGGTTAGGACAATGGATTAAATCCATGTTGGGAAAGTGGATTGGATCTGGGTCAGTTCAATAGGTCGAATATAGATCAGAAATGTATGTTGGTTTCAGGTCGTGATATTTCCAGATAAGATATAGGGAAATTGAGGCAGTGCCCCATTTGCAGTCAACAATGATGATTGACTATGGATATCATCTGTGGTGTTGCGGATGCTCGAGATTCCATGAGCACAACAACTGTGAAGCTAGTCCACAGGTGGTCTACTATGGTGGTCGACCACAAAAACCATCCACACATGACATGTGGATTGACCATGATGTTCAGTCAACGGTCGACAATACATTTGTTAGGTGGACCGACCGTGGTGGTATGTTGTCTAACCACAGTGGTAGGTCTGCATGCCTGACATGTCTATGAGATGATTCAGTAAAATTGCTATAACTTTTAAATGGAGTGTCCAGTTGGAAATCCCTCTATGGTGATGACACCCTGATGCTGATACGATTAGTTTGAGACTATTTTTGGGATTTTAGTTTGAACTAGTATAGGTTTAATTTCTTCCCTTTCTCATTTCCTTGAGGGTACAGTGTGGAATTAAATCTATATCACTAGATTGTAATCCCCTCCAAGGTTCAAGTCTCAAATAGTGTTGCGGAGTCCCTCCATAAGACTAGAGTGAGATCCTCTCTCATACCTACTGGAGTTTTCAAAATCAGCATGATGTCTTTGAGCAGGGTGTTGATCCCCAATATAAGGTGCTATGGATTGAGAATTTTTAAGTAATTTCCCTTGATTATGTGGTTTTCCCTGCATGAAATGTAATTACACCACTGTATATTTTGGTTTTAGTCAATGGATGAAATTTTAAGAAACCATGTAAACATTGAATGTGATTGAAATTTTGATGATACAAAATAAATGTTGATAATGATTGGAGTGAAAGCCTCTTTACTATTCCTAATCAGTTGTCTCTTATTATTATCAAAATTCTCAGCCTTGGTGAGATTTCGGAACAATATAATAAGACAAACATGGAGTTACATGGTGACCATAGGGGAAAGAAAGTTCAATATTCTTCATGCAGGTCATGTGTAATGTGGCATCCACAATAATGTTTTCAAGGAACTGGAATATTCATTGCTCGTGGAAAATAAGGACATGAAGAAAGTAATTGAAATGGAAATGGATCAGTTAACGTAATGGGTGACACTAATAGTATTTCAAAGGCCTCATAGGTAGCTAAATGTGTAATTTATGGGAAATATTTAATGTTATTCCAAAGGAGGAATATCAAGAAGAAAATTAAAATGGTTGAATGAGAAGTGGTTATATTTTTGGAGATGAAGAGACTATGAATTAAAAATTAGATGAAATAAGTTATATGTAATAAAATGATAATGTCTGGTTAATGGTTTAAGATGGTTGTTGAAATATTCAATGGTTATGTATCATAATATTGTTTTTGAAGTAAATAGTGGTATAATTTAATATTAAAAATTCCATGGATGACTTCACTACTCTTTTTCCTTAGGTAATTAATATTATATTTTGAATGAAACTAGTAAACATGAAATGTGATAGAGGTGATATGGGGATATTTTTGGAGTAAACATGATCAAGGGAAAGATAACCATTAATATGTGCAAAATGTTTTGATAGAAATGAGATAAAAATATTTTTTATTTAGAGAAAATAAATGTGATATATGTGGTAACATTGAAAATAATTGGTAATATTTTAATAATCTAGTTTATGGATTGAGTTTATTGATTTTTTGAATTTATTGTATGAGGAAAGTGTTAATTTTTTAAATAAATATTTTTTTCACTACTTTTTTATTGTAATTATGGGCATTAATAAGATTCAAGATAATACATGATAATAACACTCAACTTTTTGGTTTTCAACAATTATGTTCTACTTCTTGTTAATTGGGGGATTATCGATTAAATGATTTGGAAAATTTTGTGAACTAGTTTCCAAATTGTGGGACATTAAAATTCTTTTGGAATATTCTTAGGGATTACCCATTATGATTTTTTTCTTTGAAATTTTCAATAGGATTTAGAGATTTATGTTTTACATTAATATACAATTAATTATGTGTTTTAGATATCCCGTTCTATCCAATTTTTAATGATGATAACTATAGAAGGACGGAATGAATTTCCAACAAATTATAGATCTAATGATCCATTAGTTATAGTGGTATTAAAATTTACACTTTATTTCTAGTGTATGAAAGGAATCAATTATTGATCTTGGTACAACCAATGAGTGGTATTATACTATTGAGATGAAATCAATTGTGTATTTCTTCTCAAATTTCTGTGAAGTTAAAAGTCATCCTATTATCCTCATTTATGTTGATCTCAATAAATGTTTTTTTATATGATTGGCTTATTGTTCTATGGTCATTTACCTTATAATTACCATATTCTCTATTATTCTTCCTCAGATCATGATTTTCTGAATTCTCTTACATGTACACGTTTTCACATTCTTCAAATTTTCTCTAAATTAAAATCACAATTATGTTTTTATATTAACATTTTAATTTACTTCATTTTAATAGGATGTTTTATTGACCCATTTTTTATTTGGATTTCCAATAAAAAAATTCTCAATTAACCAACTTAGATTTTTAAAGTGATGCTTTCAATTTAGAGAACATGGTTTCCTTTTGAAATGCATCATCGCATTAGGATGGTATCATATTGATTGCTTCTTCAATTGAATCTCTGTAATGTTCATTATATATTACATGTATATCTTCAATGAAAGGGCATACCTGATACTTCAAATGTAATAAAATTAGAGGTCATACAACTAGAGAGTGATTTTTCAAATACATATAACCTAGTAAAAATTATGTATCATAGATATAATGTCATGTAAAGTAGGACCATTAACCTTATTAATGTCTTGGGGAGAAACCAGTAGAATGAAAAAGATATATGGGAACTTGAGGATATTATGAATAAAAAATATCCTCATTTCATATTAGAGTGATGAATTTAGAGAGTGAAATTAATTTTTTGGGTTGTTGAATATAATATTATATGTTTTTATAAAACATTTTTTTGGAAAAACTAAATTTCATTGATGTCTTAAGTTGCATGCAAATCCAATTTATGCTAGTGTAGCATGGAACACCAACTTAGCTTGCGTTACATGCACAATTGAGTTTATATAATACATAAATTTATTATTATAATTATTTAAATATGAAAATTATTACATAGACATTAGAATCGAATGTATAAAATGATTATCTAAATTTTAAAATTATGGTCAACACATGTAAAATTCTTTTGAAAATAAAAGGAAAATATTTTCTGAAAAAACTATATAAATGTGCACAATTTTGTTTTTACCAATAATATAAAATAAATAATCTTGTTGGGATTTATTAACGATATATATATAATATTTTCAAAAACCCGCATTCTCACATCATCTATATGATTAATTATCAATTAATTAGAGAAACATGTTTGTCATGAGTATTGAAATATGGATTAAATATTTGGAATCAAGTGTTATAATTTTTTTAAATGGATTCCTTTAATTTTTTAAAAATATGAAATGCAAACTAGTAATTTTATTAACTTGGCTAGTGGAAAATTTCGTAATTAAGGGTAGAAATAATATTATAATAATTAGAATATTACCATAAAACATTTCATACTTTTATTGGATGAGATAATTTCTACAAAAATAATCCTTAAGTATAATTTTTGACCTCCTGGAGCAACATGGATGAATTTTATCCCCTTATTGTATTTTATTTAAACAATAGTTAGTGATGTCATACTCATTTTTTATAATTATACCATTTATAATATGCATTATTTGAAAGATATATTCAACTATAAATATTAATATTAAATCTGAATGTTTTTTATCATAATAAAACTTTATATTTAATTTTTAGTGATGAATAAATAACCTTTAATAGATATATAATTATGATGTAGTAATTATTCAATTAATGGAAGAGTGAAATAAATGATAAAATGTTTTTTTAAATAAATATAATTTGAGATAATTGTGTCAAAAACCTATTTATTGATGAACTAAATAATAGATAGACATAGAAAAATATGTTTGTATACATATAATGTATTAATTATTTTTTTTCACATTTTATGTAATGAATTGTTTCAAAATTGACAATAATGATATTTTAAAATAAATATTATTTTATGAAGTGGTATAGAAATAATAAAAATCTCAATTTTTTAAAACATTATTGGTATATGATTTAAAATGTATTAAATGGTGCATTTATGGTCCGTTTGGAAACATATAGTTAGAATATTAACCATAAAGATAAAAATTATTTTTGTCATGGTAAGAATAAAATGATTAAATAATAGTTAAAACGAAAACATAAAGATTTAATAATATTCATAATATGACTAATTTTTATTTCATGTGTCTATTTTGACCCATTAACATCACATCTTTGAAATAAATAATTTTTTTAATTTTTTAATAGAATATAAATTAATATAAATTTAATTTTTTAGAAATTTAGTTGTGCCCCGACCATCTTTTATTTAAAGGAACCTCTTATTCTATTTCATTCACACTTAAAAACATATTTGGTTCAACCCAATAATTACATATATCCTTCCAAATTAACTCCCTTAATCCTAGGATACATCCCTTGCGAATAAATACAAATAAAGAAGTCTGTCATTGTAATCCAAAAGGAGATACTCGGAGAATATGTATTTTTAATCCAAACACAATTTTGTTTTATTTCATCCTTAAACCCATATAATTATTTTTATTTAATTTTTTATAATATAATATGTATCTAAAATAAAATTATGGGTTTATTTATTAGGGATCTGACCTACACCATCACATACTTCCATCAAATGGGATATGCAATCATTGTTTGTGTGTATAAGGGGCTACCCCCTCATAAACTGTTGTAATTCATTCATCCATTGACACTTTTAAACCTTATGAATAATGATGAACTTATATTTAATATATCATATTTTTTATATTAATGGTTTTATTTGTATTTTTATTCTTTATATGACACATACCTTTAGGATTTTAATTTCATTGGAATACGATAATGTCAATCATGTATACGACAGATTATCACCTCACAAAGCGATGTGATTGATTCAAAATTTCAAGGAAATAAATTAAGATTTTTTTTATAAAAATATGTTATATATATGATATAAGAATTATTCTTAAATGATATTATAATATATAATTTTAATTATTCTAGTCTGATAAGAAATTTAATCAATATTAATGCGTATTTACGGCCTACCATCTCAATGAACAATGTATTTTA
Organism: Viscum album; assembly: GCA_963277665.1. Classification (NCBI taxonomy): domain Eukaryota; kingdom Viridiplantae; phylum Streptophyta; class Magnoliopsida; order Santalales; family Viscaceae; genus Viscum; species Viscum album. Next base: position 577,877,741 of record OY728120.1, read on the forward strand.
TTTACTACCTATAATATTTATAAACCACCATAAATACATAAATATTACATATATATTATATTTATATGATGATGTGATGAAGGATTCTTTATCGGATCAGAAAAAGAATGAGGATTCCTGCCATAGAAGGATTCTCCGAAAGGGATCTTTGGCTCACGTCGAGGCGAACCCTGGTGTGATTGCTGAAAGGTTGGCATTGGGTGAGAACTCATTGATTGCTCACATTTTTCTTTCTAAAGGTGCGAAAACCAGGATATGTGAATATTTATTCCATAGAATTTCGATGTTGTGGGGCTTTGCTAGCTGGAAATGTGTATCCCTTGGGTGGGGTTTCTTTCACGGTTTGTTTCCATCGGCGGATCTCATGCTTAGGGCATGAAGTTCTGGTTCTATGTTTCTGAAACAGGGATGGATTAATTTACATGATAGGTCGCTTGACTTTAATGTCTTTAATGAAAAAATATCTTTGCTCAGGTATGTGTGCGTCTTCATGGGCTTAATTGGGTTCTTTGGCATCCAGAGATCCTGCATGATATTGGAAGGACAATTGGAACTCCCATCCGCCTTGATAAATTAATGATAGACGTAAGATTTGGGCACTTTGCTAGAATTCTGGTTGAAGTTGATCTTAGATCCACTCTCATTGATACAGTAACACTTTCTATTCAATCTAATCAAATTCCGATTGATGTTGAATATGAAAAGAAACCTCTTTTCTGCTCTAAATGCATGACTGTGGGGCACTCTTTGGAGTTGTGTCATAAAAATATCACTTTTAAGGAGTGTGGAATGAGAGGACACCCCTCCAATCTCTGTCGAAAAAAGGATACTTTGAAGGAATCTCCCTCAACAAATCATTCCATCAAGGACAGTGACCCTCCTATGAAGGCAGCCCCTGATGTGCTGCCTCTTTCGAAGGGCAAAGAGTTGATTATTTATTCTACTCGGACAAGATCTTATAGTGGCCCTTATAGAGCTCATGAGGTTGTCAATTCTGATAATCTGTGTCATGCGTCAACAATGGTGTTGAATGACTCTTCACAGATGAATATTCAGAAGCAATATTCTGCGGAACAGAGGAACAACTCTGATGATGAGAAGGAAGGGGTCGAGGTCTCCACTACGGGAAAGGGTGTTTCCATGACTTGAAAGTGGGGGATACTCATGAGGATGATGAGGAAAGTGATAGAAATATGATTAAAACCTCTTACAGTGACATTGTTTGAGGAGAAAAGATCAGAATCTCTGACAGTGAGGGTGTATTGCCTACCCCAGTTAAAAGGAAACCAAGGAATGATTACTCTGCAGTTCCGAGTACGGTGACCACCAGGTCATCCTCCATGAAGGCCGAGGAAAATCTATCTATGGAGAAATTGGAGTGAAGGAAGGATTATATCAAATTCCTCAAACAATATGAGCCCCAATCAGAATGGGAGTCAGCCGATGCGGATGATATGACCAGGTATGAATGTGATGCCTATGACTATTCTGACATGTAATCTCGTTCTATTTCCCTTGTTTGTCTCTGCACTTTTCATTTTATTAATAAATTTTCGGTCTAAGCGTGCTTGGATCTGACTTCTGTGGTATATTTATATGATGGAAATAATATTTTAGATTGTGAAATCAAGATCCATTTAAAAGGACCAAGAATAACATGTCAAAACATAAATGAAAACGAAGCGGTTATGACCCAAAACAATACATTAACATTTAATTATTAATAAAAATTTTATATAAATTCCTAATAAAATTATATATGGTATAATATATATGAATTTGGATAAATTTAAAATTTTATAAAAAATTATATTTATTATATAGTTGGTTATAACATATATCTCGGATATCAAGACCTCACCTAAGAGGATTTCTAAGCTCACTTTTATTTCTGCGAGACTTATGACATATTCATCACTCATTTATTTTTTGTGGGGTATATACTAACCATAAATGTAATATATTATACTTATCCTAAAATATATTAGGATTTAAATATACATTTTTTACCTCTCTTCCATGGGGTTAACAGTTCCAAATTTACCAAATTAGTAATGTAATTTGGTCTCAATATGCCTTCTTTGAGACACATGTTATACTATACACCAATATTAATTCATTAGGTGTATATAATTAGAATTGATAAGTTGTATCATGAATATAATTTTTTTAATTACATTATATGTTCCACATAATTGTATTCTCTCTTCGGTTTGAAGTGTTCTTTATTCAAAACGCATGATTTAAATAAATTCATTTGTTTTTTAAATTATATTTCTAGAATCATTGAGGAAACATATTAAAATGAATTTTAATTTTTTTCTTAAAGATTAATTTTTATTTTTTTCAAGTATATTTTTAATGCAATTGTTTTTATAAATGATTAATTATTAAAATAACATTTTCTAAAGAGGAAGGGATTTTTCCCAAATAATTATTTTAAAAATATCTTTCAAAATTATTTTACTTTTGTGATGATAACCGTAGGTGTTACTTATTCCTTGCAATATTTTTTCGGATATGATACCATTATTATTCCGTATTTAAATATTTTTTAATTATGGCATGATATTTAGGAATTGTAATTAATTTCTATGAGTTAGGTTTTGATGAAATGTTTATGAAACCCAAATCTTTTTATGGGTTTTGTTATTATGAATGGTTTATATTATTAAAGAATACATGTGTATGATTTATTTTTTAGATGGGTGGGACCTATATCTCCCTCTAGTTCATTGGGTAATGATAAATTTTCTATGATCTCAAAGGATACATTGTTTGTAAACCCAATCCCGAAACAAAAAGGTACACATGTGGTCATACCAAGACACCAACAAGAGGGTAGACCTGATACAATTCTAATACTAAAACATGTGGATAAATTGGAGGTAATCCCAATAACAATGCAGGTGAAGAGATTAATATAGTAGCCCTAATATGTTTATAATTCCTTGGTAGATTTCCATGACATATTAATTTTTAATTATATGTGTATTCTAAAAATTCCATGTATAATTACCTTGTTATACTCTCATGGCTCTTTTTATTTGATTATATTATTATTCTTGTATTTTAAATGACCAATAATTAATTACATGATTATTATTATGTTCTTTATTATGTGGGGTATGATTTTCAAATTTTATTCTCATCTTATCATACCCTTATGCTCTTGATATACTTACGTATCTCCCATGTTTACCCTTTCTGACCATATGAGGTCACCCATTGTTATGTTTACTTCTCTCAGGTTATGAGGAATGTTTTTAAGTATGAGTAATAAAAGGGAAGATCATTACAGTATATATTGGAGTTATTTCACCAAATTAGAATAATGTGTTCCACATTTTCAACGGCACTAAACTATTCTGGTTCACAAAAATTTGTTTGGGTAATATACTGAATATTAATATAAAAGGATAAAATTTCCATTTTTGAAAATCATTGGTTATTGTTCTTCACTAACATATGATAAATTTTTACCATGTAATTATCATTATGTTCTTATGTTAATATTATTATTCATTCTATATGTCTTTCCCTTGATATAATCCAATTTCATTAATTTTCCCTTATATACTCTATGATATCACTACTTATTTATGTTTCCATTTACCCATAGTTTTACCAAATTTAATACATAAGATTTTTCTAGAAGGGTATCATGTTTGGATTATTTTTTGGGAGATTCTGAATACTTTTTATATATTAATCTATCATTTATATATGGGATAAATATCAAACGGTTTAAAAATACATGGGTTTTTTAGTTATTTTATTATCCTAAATCATTAAAACTAGAATCCCAAATTGTATCTGGAATGTTTTTAATTAAATGTTTTCTACAGGTCATGTAATTGGGAAGCTAAATTTTATGGGGCATCATAGTTGGTATCTGAAATGGGTTTATGTAACATTATAGGATAGAATATTAGTTGAGGTCAATTTAAGGGTTATAATCTATTTTTTTATCAAATTATCAATGATATGGATTACAATTTATTTTATTTTAGGTAAAAATGAATATTTTTGAGATTTTAATAATGAATCATTATTGAAACACTAGTTATAATTCTAATGTTACATGAATGTATAAGATAATAATATAATGTTTTTTAAAGTAGATATTGTGTGGTTATCCTAGAAATCACATACCTATCTAGATATTGGAATGTGGATTTGGTTGCGGAATAGGTACACATAGGGATAATCACCATAAAAATTATATATGAGTATCAACTTAATATTCACCATTTTTCATTATGAGTGGGCATAAAAAATAAACCTATCTGGACAGTCCTGGGGAATTTTATTCTGTCTACCACATTATCATTACATTATAAAATGAATGATTCATTATGTTATGTAATTTGGATAATGAAAATGATAGAACCAATCCTAAATAATCCTAGATTAAATTGAGATTGATTTTGGTTGATCATAAAGATAATGTAATAGTTTTTAAAGATATATTATTTTTAGGATAAAATTATAAGGTAATTACAAAAAATAATTTTTTTTATGGTTTACATTACATGTTCTGACTCGTTTTGGTTTTCACAATGAATGAAACCCTAATGATTCATGTTATCAACAGATTCCATGGATAATGATAATATTTTTCCAATTAGAATTCAAATTAAATTAGTACTGATATAAGAAATATTATGATTATTTAAAACAATCTATCTTGTATTTTTATTCTAAAAATATAATAATTAGATACAAAAAAATAATAATAATGGATTCTATTAGATGTTTGGGAATCAAATATGATAAAAGAATTATGGTTCAATTTCATGCATGTCAAAAAGGTGAGAAAAGGAACCCAAGGGAATGAAAATTCAATTTACCACATGTTATAAATCTTTAAAGAGGAAACCATGTGAATTACTCAATGTAACTCAATTATAATTTTGATTGAAAAGGGACGACATAAAGACAAATTTTATTATGAAAATAAATGAAATTAGTTATCAAGATTAACAAAAAATATTTGTTTCCAAGTCATAAGTAAGATATTATTATCGATGCCTCATAATAAAATATATCCTATGTTACTCATATAATTTTGTTACCATTAAATAATTTTATTACTGTCTGATAATTAAAATTATTAGAATTTAATTTATTTAGGGGGGGATGAAAACCCTCAAAATTTTAAAATATATATTTTCTATAAAAAAACTTATGTGTTTAATAACTCTATTCACATGATAGAATGAACCAAAAAAATAGGGAAAAATATATTATAGTTAAAATATATAATTTTAACTAGTTAGTAGATATATATGAAACTGAATTATGATATGTATGACGAAATGAAAATAAAAATAATTTTTAATTCCATTGAATTGATAATGGTAAATTACTTAACTAAATTAAAAATAAAATCATTTTATTCATAAGAATTTATTTTTATACAAATTTCCATTTCCTGTTCTATGGAATCCTTAATATTATGGTTAAATAATGGTTAAAATTAAAATTAATAATAATTAATGCAATAAAATATTTTAATATCAATCCAATTGTTTGTAATTGAAATTTCATAATGTTATTTGAATCCTATAATATTCTTGTATCTAAATATTTTTTTTATTATACACACTTATATATATTTTTATTAAATTTATAAATTGAATCATGTAAATTTATTTGAATATTTGTAGAAAGTATTTTCAAATTAGGTAATTTGGTGAATTTCATTTTTTAGTATAAAATTATGTTATAGAGGATCATATAATTTACTGTAGTAGAATAATTATTTTTCAATGATGGATACTTTTCTAAACTGTATGTATTATTAAATTAAATAAATTTATTTTAAATTATTTATCTAATATTAATTTTTATCCATATATTAAAATGAATTAACTATCAATTACATTAATTTAAATTTTAAATTATATTATTATCATTTATTGATTGAAATAACATTCTTATACAGAATGGGTTTTCAACATATTATATGTTTAACAGAAAATGTTAATTTTCTGAATTGTAGAAATTTAATTAGATTATATAGAGTATAAATTCATATTAGCCTGAAGGTCCGAGAGACAAGCAAGAGGCCTGCCCCCAACAAAATATTATAACAAAAAAAAAGAAATAAACAGTACAAAGAAGCTCAAATATAGGGACTCTTGCAAAACCGAGAATATAAGACACCATCCCTGTCCCTGCAGACCAAGGAGTCACAATAGGGAGGTAAGATAAAAGACCAACTGGATCTAGCTTCTACAATGGCTCTCTTCGAGAGAACATCAGTGACTTGGTTTGCTTCCTGGTAGACATGAGAGACATCCAAGCAAAGCTGTTCAGCAAGTTTAAGGCAGGAAATCCAGGAGGACATCATTCTCCAGGATCATTCTGAGACCGATCTTTCAAAATCTTCACAGCAACAGCAGAGTCCGACTCCAGCCAAATTCTATGCCAACCATAATGGACAGCATACCTGATCGCTTTGATCATCGCCCAAAGTTCTGCCTCAATTGCCTGAGCATGTCCAACATAATGGAAGAAACAGCCTTTAACGAAGCCTCGATGAGTTCTGAAGACCCCTCCACAGCCAGCAGGACCTGGTGCACTAGAGGCCGCCCCATCAACATTCACCTTCAACCATTCACAGATAGGTGGGATCCATCGGATAGACTTTACCATTCGGGGCTTCCATTCCATGCCACGAACACCAAGAGCTCTCAAGAGAACAAAGTCAGATACATCATTATGCATGGAGCCAGTTGGAATTGTCGAGGCAAATATGATGGCTCGATGCATCAGCAGAACACCATCTCTAAAAGAGGGCCTAATGTTATTAAACACAATGTTGTTCTGAGATTTCCAGATAAATGAGAAAATCAAGACAACAGCCGAGAGGAGCATGGAATTAACTTGCTCGCTAGAACCAGTTTTGAAGGACGACATAAGAAAGGAATCAATAGAGCAAGTATTAAGGGAGCAATGGAAAGCCAAATGCACATGCTCCCAAAGCCGAGCAGCAAATTTACAGTGGATGATGGTGTGAATCAAAGTCTCATCGCTTTTGAAACAAAACTGGCATACCGAAGCAAGGCTGAATCATTTTCGTTGTAGCGCGTTTTGGTGGGGAAACCTGTTTTGCCAAATCCTCCAGAGAAGCAGCAGGTCACTGGGCTGTATAAAAGGCCTTTGTAAGCCTTCAATCCATGCGGGCAGAGCATTAACCAAACCAACCTGCAAGTTATAGAAATCCCAAGTAGAAAAACAACCAGTAAGTGCAGGTTTCCAAACAATGATATCAACATCCACATAAATGTAATCTGCAATTTCCAGCCTAAAATTTTCTGGAATGAGGTGAATAGCAGCCGTATGATCATGTAAATCAGCAATAGACAGTTGCCCAAGAGATCCTGAAACTAAAACATGTTCATTGACGGGAGAGAACAACCATGAAGTACCCCATCAGTTGAGATGAGAGCCATGACTTACAATCCATTTTGAGTGAAACATAAGACTGGAAAAGGCAGACCTTATTGATGGCCAAAACGAAGATTTGAGGTATAGACACTTCCCTTTCTGTAACTTGGAAACAAATCTGTCAATCAAGAATTCCATTGAGAAGTCAGGCTTTGCAATAAGATTCCAAACAATGTTCTGGATGAGAGCACTATTAAATACTCTGATATCCTTAATGCCCATTCCTCCCATCTTGATGGGATTAATTCACTTTTTCCATGCAACAGTGACACGTTTTTTCTGCTGGACAGACCCAGTCCATATAAAATTTCTAATCTAGCCACTCAACTCCTTGAGGAGAGTTGCTGCCCATCTGTAGACAGAGAATGAGTAGACAAACATAGAGGTAATAACAGAATTAACGAGACAGATTCTCCCAGCCTGGGACATAGCTTTTCGTTTCCAGCTTTCCAGTTGTTTGATGATTTTGAGAGGAATACCCTCAAGATGTGCACACTTTACCATTCCCCAAAATAGAGGGATTCCAAGATAATGAAACGGTAATGTGCCTTTCTTAACCCCAAGCCTTCTTGCAATCCTTCTCTACTTCAAGTTTCTAATACCTTGACCAAAGACAACAAAGGATTTCTTCAAGCTGATTGCCTGACCTGAAACATCTTCATAATGAGAGAAAATCATCTTAATGGAGGAAATTGTCTTCCTGTCAGCCTCACAGAAAAGAAGGATGTCATCTGCATAAAAGAGATGTGAAGGAGCAAAAGAATTCCTTCCTGCCCTCATTCTTTGATAAATCCCACTGTTGACAAGGTCATGTAGGCAGAAACTTAAGTAGTCTTCAGCTATCGCAAGAAGAATCCCAGATAGGGGATCACCTTGCCTGACCCCTCTAGTGCATTTTAGGAAACCCCTAGGAGATCCATTGACAAGAATAGAAAGCCTGGCACTTTCCAAAATAGAAAAAATAAAGCAAATGAACTTCTCTGAAAAACCATGCATCCTAAGGATATTGAATATAAACTCCCACCTTATTATATCAAAAGCCTTTGAAATTTCAATCTTTATAGACATATTACCATTGGGAACCTTACCTTTCATAATATTGACACATTCAGACGCAGTAAACAAGCAGTTTTGAATGTTTCTCCCAGGTACAAAGCCAAACTGATTGTTAGTAATGATGTTTTTGGCCACTTCGCCAAGCCGAATGGCCATAATATTACTGATTATATTACGGATCGTGTTCCCAATGGCTACGGGCCTAAAGTCTTTGATATCCAGGGCATTATCTTTCCTAGGAATTAACGTAATAAAATTGGAATTCATCCCAAATGGCAAGAAGGAGCGATGAAAGAATTCTCTGACAGCATTGATAAGATCTACATGAATAATATCCCAGTAGAACATAAAAAATTTATTTGTGAAGCCATCAGGGCCAGCCACACTGTCAATGTTTAAGGGAAAAAGAGAAGAATAAATTTCCTTTAAAGAAGGAGATTCAGAAAGCTGTTTATTCTGACTCTCATCAACACTGGAATCAATACGATTTAGAATTCTGTTTGAGCTGCTCCCACCAGATTCAGAAAAAAGCTACTCAAAGTAAGATGTGATAGCATTGACAATTTCATTTTCAGATGTAAACAAATCATCATCAATTCTTAAGGCCTTGAGAATCCTACTAGCCTTCTTCTCCCTGTGCAAGCAATGAAACAATCTAGAATTTCTGTCTCCATCCTTGAGCCATTTAACATTCAACTGATTACGATCCAGATTCTCCTTTAGGACTAAGAGTTTATCGAGGTTGGCAGCAGCTTGAATTTCCTCTGAAGAAGGAGAATCTTGAATCAGATTCATCTGCTGACAGCCTAACATATGAGATTCATCCTCCTTGATATCTTTTTCAATGCTTGAAAAAGTAATTCTACTCCAAGTCTTGAGCCTAGATTTCACAGCTTTCAGTTTGTAAGATAATCTGTGCAAAAAATTGCCATTTGTATTAGATTCCCAAGCCTCCAAAATAACCTCCCTACATCCTGGCACAACCAACCAGGCGTTGTTGAATTTAAAGGGTAGAGGTACTGATCTCAGATTAGAAAAGCAAAGATCAATTAGAATGGGATTATGATCAGAATGAGTTCTGGGAAGGGTCATGCCAGAGATTTCCATCATATCATTCCTTTCATCCAATTGAACAAAGCACTGATCTAATTTTCTAGCTTCCCCCCCCCCCATTAATAGTGTGCCTGAACCATGTGAACTCCGAACCCGATATGGGAATTTCATGCAACCTACAACGATCAATGCAAGAAGCAAAATCCCTAGCTGAAGCCCTGCAAAAGTTCTGTCCAGTTTTCTCCTCAGGCCTCAGAATGGAATTGAAATCACCAAGAAGGATCCATCTGGTAGACATACTCTCAGAAATGGTGGTCAACATTCTCCATAATGATCTCCTTCTAATATATTGATTGAAAGCATAAACAAAGGTTACACACACTGAATTAGAGTGAATACAACAGAAAATGGTTACTGACTGCTGGTCATTTTGAAAAGAGTCAATAGTGACACAATTATGTTTGAGCACCAATAAGGATTCACTATCATTCACCAAATGAGTATTTGAGATAAGGGAATACCCCAAAGCATTCCAATTAAAAGCCATCCAACTTTCAAATTTCAGCCTTGGTTCAGCAATGTCCATCAACATGGGTTTATTGGTCACAATAAAGTGCTTCCGAGTCCTGACCGTGGGAGAATTCCCAAGACCCTGGCAGTTCCAAAAGACAATATTCATTGTTTGGAGGACCTCTGCCTAGTACAGGGTCCAGTATAACTTGAAGCGAGACATTCCTCAGAATGAGGTTTGCTGTCATCCATTTTAGTGTTGAAAACCTTCTCATCCATGGAGGCTTCAGAATTGTCATCAGAAAGGGTACTAAACCTATTCCTAGATTCAATAGGCATAGTGAGAGTAGGGGGTAGCTTCATTTTAGAAACCTTATATGGATGAGTTTGTGAAAACTCTCCTGCTGCCTCAGTAGGGAGGCATGCCAACACATCTTCTTGGGGTCCCATAACAACCGGGTTATTGACCTGGAAGCCAGGAGCCTCAACAAAGGGTAATGGGTGTCTCTCTAGACTCTCATTGGACATCAGAAGGGGATCCTAAGGGACCATCTGAAGAGTCTGGCCATCCTCACATGTTATAACCTCATCCTGTGAGCTTCCCTTACTGGGATCAGGAAATTCCTATTCAGAATCCACCTCAAAATCATGTTTATCCTCTGCAAAGGTGTACACCTTGTCCTTATCAGCAGCAGGTTCAGCAACAGTTTCCAAAGGGGAAGCCTGTGCATTACAGCTAGTCTTCACAGGTCCCTTTTCATTCTCAGACTGTCTGGAATCCTCAACATCATGTTCAGGACCCACCTCAAAGTCCTGTCTATCCTCTGCATTCTCAGTAATGGGCACATCAGCAGCAGCAGCATCAACAGTATCCAAAGGGCCAACAACAATCACTTTTCCAGGATGATTAGGTTGATTAACCTTCTCAACAAGGTCCTGTGCATTACTGTCAGCCCTCAGGGCTCCATTTTTATTTTTCCTTTTTCGACAATTTACAGAATCATGTCCTCTAATGTTACAATTGGAGCAGATTTTGTTAAAATTGCAATCAGAGAGAACATGCCCAAAATTGTGGCAGTTAGAACAGAATTTTGGCTTTCTTTCATAACCTATTTCCAGGTTAATACTATCATCCCTAGTAGTGAAGACCACTTCTTCCACTAAAACCATAGACATATCAACCTCAACAAGAATCCTAGCATAATGGCCAAATCTAGGATTATCTGTTTGTTTATCTAACCTGATTGGATTACCAGCAGAGGAGGAAATATCCCATAATAATTGTGGATGCCAATAAAGGCAACTAAGATTATGAATTTGTATCCATACCTGGGAAAAGGTGTTTTTGACCATATTAGGGTCAAAATTCCTATCCCATTCATGGATCCGCAGAAATCCAGGATACAACGGAAGCGACCCCAAGCTCCACGCACACCTTTTGCATTCATCAGAGGGAAAGACCACATGATAGAAGCCCCTTCCCATTGCTATCATATTCCAGTCACTGAAGCCCCATAACTCCACCAGCCTGTTTGTAAGATCATGGAACTTCCAGGGCCGGACACCCTTTGGGATTATGACACGGGAAATGATTGAAAACTTGCACAGCTTAACACACTCTTCAACAGCATCCTGATTAGCCGCCACATGAGAAATACATCCTTTCTTTATAACTCTACCCGAGCTAGACGATTCGCAGTCTAGGAACGATAGACCTCCAGCCCGCATAACCACATCCTCGAAACTTTTTCCGTGTTCAGAGGGATCCTTACCCGCCACATTCTCAGACTTGTGCTTCGCACACAGACTGAAGAGATCAGAGTGACCAATTCGATCTTCATCGCCAGGATTTATCACCTCTTTCTCCCTAGGAATCCCAACATCACCGGCCCGATTAGCGTTTTCAACATTATCGCCTTCGAGAGCTTCGAGCGCCATAACCAAACAAATTCATATTCTTCACATAAAAATTTTGTAAGATGTGGCATATTATATTTGTTAGTAATGTAATAATTACCATAACGAAATATTAATAAAGGTTAATTAGTGTTAAAATGGGAAATCTACTCTCTATAGAATATTACAAGATCTATTAAAAATTTATTCCTTAATGAATACGTTCTTTGGTTGTAAAGTCATACATTAAATTTTCACTAATATTTTACCACCTAAATCACCCAAATAAGTTTAAATTTTTGTCCTTCCAATTTCCTAAAATTCATTTAGAAAGACATGTCCCACTTTTCAACATAGAAAATAAGACCACTTCCACCCATTTGATGAAATGTTTCTACTTATAAATTCACAAAAAATACCATTTTTCTAATTATAGTCCCACTATACACATTTTGAATTATATTACAACATATAATTTTCATTATGTCCTTAATTTTCAAAGTATACATCAAGAGAAGATTAAATGTGTCATCAAAACCCTTACTTACACATTAAGTACCTTTATATATCCTTCTCATACAACCTACTCCAAAAGAATTATAAATATATATATATATATATATAGTTACATTAGTATAAATAATTTACAAAGATGATATTATAATTATTGAATCATCATTAACTATTCCCCTCTCTTTCAATAAGAAAATAAAAAATGATTCTACTTTTCCAATTAAGTTAACCACCTCCATGAACAATAAATTTCATTTTTTCTTTGCCACATTTAAATTCTAGTTCTAGAGAATGGTTTAGTTAATATATAAATTATTTATACAGTTGTTTATATTTTGAAAATATTAATTAAAAATTATCAAAGAAATATTATAAATAATTCCTTCTTATAAAACAAACCTCTTAAAAACGAGCATATTAAGATAAAAAAAATTTATAACTATTTTCATCTTTTCACTTAAACTATTCATTTTAAACTATCAAATTATAATTATTTCCCTTAATAACATATATATATTCATTACAATTTCAGGATAATGATATTAAAACAAATGAATCACTTATATAACCACATTCAAACATAGATTGTAGCACATTTTTGTTGGGTCTGTTTAATAACATACCTGAATATTGTAATAAATTACTTTAAATGATGTAATTGGAGACATAATATTTCAATTAATAATTAAATACATACTTGTTTTTATTATATTATATTCATATCACCATTTTTTCATTATAAATTACCAAAACAAACTTTTCACCAACTTTGTCATTTGGAATAATAACTAAAATAGTTATGAAATGAAATTATAACATTATAAATAATTATAAAACATCAATTTATGTAACTTTTATGATTCGAGAATGATGAAATTTTGAAAAAGAATTAAGATCAACATCACTATTGGGAAATAATTTCAACACAATTACGATTACTCAAAAAGATATTTAAAATTATTAATAAAAATTATTATTCATATAGATAATAATTATAATTTTTTATAAAAGGTTACATATATAAAAAATGTTCTGAAAATATTTAATTGGTTATTTTTTTATAGGAGGATCAATCGATTTAGTTGAAGTTGAGAAATTGAGAAAATGGATTTTTTTTGTCTCAAATCTAATTTCCCGATACATTTTTGATATTGGACAACATTATTTATTTTATATGTTGTATTCATGACTAGAACATATTCATGGGGAAACATATATTCCATTTTCTGAAATTTTAATGCATTTTTCACAATAATCCTCTAAATCACTTTTGATCAATATAATGCCAACACTTTTAGGGTCTTCTTGATAATCGCATTTTCAACTGGATAGATAATATATATGGAGAATTTTCGTACTTTTATCTATTAAAATTTCATCATTTTATTATCCTCTGTTCATAGTTGGGGTTTTACTTTTTTTCACCGTATATCATTTCCTCAATTGGATGATTATTTACCTATTCTAATGGAATATAATCTCTCTTTTCTTTTAATTTTGGAATATCCATTTTAAAATTCCTATATTCCTTGGATTATTTTATAATTGTTCATATCTAAGCCTTAAAAATTTATTAAATCCATTTATCACTACATGAACTTCTATAAAATTTTATGGAATGTTATAATATTTTTATACATGACATTTTCATAAAGGTGTGTAAAGCATATCTTTTAAATGGTTTCTGTGTGCACACACCATTCCTCATTTGTTGTATTTGTTTATGAAACATCATATTTACCTCGTCATGTTTTCTCAGAGAAATTATTACATTCCTACATTTATAAATAAATGTTTTGAAATGTTCATGTATATTTCATATTACCAAAATAAATTTCATAATGCCATTAAAATGGAATTTTCCATCCATGTAAACACCCCTTATTAATTCTTGTATTGTTAAATTATAATTACATCAACATTTCTTCTCCGGTTATAAAAACATTATGTTAGGCGTTATCTTGTAACTAATTTACTTTGGTTAACTATAAATTGATGGAATTATGTATTCTTTCATTATATTGCACACATATTTCTACAATCATAATTGGTGCACATTTATAGTGGTCCAATGAATTGGGTAAATTATTAATCTCTATTGATAACATGTTTATGATACATTGATAGTATTCCATGGTTATGTTTTATGATACATTTTTTTAACAAACCTTGTAATGAATGGTCACCCCGATGATTCTATAGTTCAATATAAAAAGAATAAGTCTCTAGATAATACATGATCATGATAAATTTATAGTATTATTTGGTAGTGTTTTATAAAAAATTTGTAAATAAACATAGTAACATATTTTTATAAATGATTCTGACGAACATTGGTTATATTATTATTATTTTATAATGTTAATATTATAGCCACATTTTCATGTTTTTCTTCTTGTATTTATATTCATGTTATTCCTCATTCATTATCATCATATTCTCTTGTTCATGTTATTATTTTATTCCACATGTATTTTCTATGATATTTTTTGATTTCATTGATTATCCCTTACTTAGAATCTGATCCCACCACATTATATTCTTTTTGTTCCCCCCATGTTATTAATAAAAGAAATAAGTATGATGTGTCTAAAATAGTATCATGTATTGTGAAATTATTGGGTGTGTTGAAGAACATTTATTGATTAATAATCTAATTTTGTGATTATAAAAATTATTATATGTTAAAAAAGGAAAGGGTTTCATTTTTTGTTTTTAGTCACGAATCTCAAAAACACTAACCCTAAAATTTCTTGAGAATATATCTAATTGAATATTTACTAGAATTTATCTAATTTAAGTGGTCACATACATGGGGAATCACACACAAATCATGATTACACACTGTCGACACCTCAAATAACATCATATCACACAACTAATGGAATATAAATAAAAAATACCCATACATATACTATATAAATAACCAAAATCATTAATAAAATAATAGTATATAAATTTGTATGATTCAAACATATTTAATTAAAAATATTCTATAGTGGGTATTAAAAGAATCATATGTTAAATCATCGATAGAAAACTATCATGATCCTCATGGAATAACTCTAGAATATGAATATAGAATGAGCCTCACCTTTCCACTAACATATACATTTATTACTACCCTATACAACACTATTATACTATCTCTATTGTCCATAGCAACACTTACTACTTCACATCCTTACCTTATGGAATAATTCCAACAACAGAGGTACAAAAATGATCATAATCCTACTCTACATCCATGAATTTTATCCTTTCAAATCCAAATAGATATCTGATAAAATCTCACAAAAATATTATTTATGTTCTATCTTCCCATAAGTTAGAAACTCTATAGGTTATTAAAAACACATATATAGGTATTACTCGTACTTCCACATCAATGAATTTTTGGGGGATTCCACTTCTAAAGAATAGAAAATGAATTGTGACCCTAATTGGTCTATCTATCACAAATATAGAATGAATAAAAAAACCGGACATTAAATTGATGGGGGATTGACTACTAGATATTGAACATGAACTATAATTTCCATCGATAACACTCCCCGCAAGGCTCCTCTTAGACGTGAGGTCCTCATAATACCAAATTTTTGAATGATGTAAAGAAATGTATTTTCACCTTATTCAGTATTAGATGATCCAAAAAATCCATAAAATAATAATGAACTATATTCACATCACCAAATAGTATAGTAGAGAACTGAAATAAATCAAAAAAATGAGATTCATAGTCCATCACTATGGGCATGATGTAAAGACCCTTATGTCATACAGGAAAATAACACCTTGTGAAATAAATTCTTAATGAAACGAGCCTAAAAGTCAATATAGAATAGAGTAATATACTAATCTATATGGTATGATTCATCCAAATATTTGTTTGGAATTATATAATATACATTAAAATAATCACCCTCCTCCATATGGATGTCTCAATGTTTTTAAATATTTTCAATAACTACATTCCCTATAAATTACTATCATGTTTTCTACCCTCTTCATTAAATTATTGTAGTTATAGTTATAACGCCCCGACCACAGTTACCCAGAATCGGTGTATTATTACATAACATTGGAATGAAACAAGGAATCATGTCCCAAAAGTCCTATCAAATTAGTATCCTTGAAATAGTAGATACATACTTATGTTTTACATTACATCATGAAATAAAAAAACCACATTATATCCCATTTGAACACTCTTATATCCCTTAGCCTATTCCTGCATGTTAATCATAATATACTTCTTTGCATCCTGGGAAAAATAAAACATACGAAATTGGTGAGCTCAGATGCTCAGAAAGGATAAAAATATAGTAGAAACTGTCATAAATATGAATAAACATTTAAGAAAATATGTAAGACTAGAACAAAAGCCTTTTAAAATTAATCGTCAGTATAATATGGAAAAGATAAATCAAATAATGCCATTTACTTATTCACATGGATATTCTATTAGTCGAATAATCACATGTAATATCAATAGCCAATTTCATAATGATGGAATCCAGAATTCCAGACTTCATAACCACATAGTCAAGGCCTTGTGCCGATACTATAAATAAGACTTGGTCATGGCCTTGTTCCAAGACACTTGTTTTTCACATGAGACCTACCGATTAATCGAGGAGTTATAGCCAGCACCACTCATCACTTACTAAGTCCAATGAATTCCTCATGTTAAAATGTTGAAACATAATCTAAACATTTGTATTAAAACTTGCATACGAAATGTCAATATTTTAGCCACAAACCATGAAAGGCATAAAAATAGCACATCCATAGTCAATAATAACTGATTCAATACATTATCGATGATTGTATTATGATAAATCAACCAAAATCAAGAATAAAATACAATGAAGGATATTAAAATAGTGGAAAATAGTTATTAAAACTATTATAGAGAAATATCCCCATTTTCATGAAATCATTAAAAAGTCATATAAAGGAAGTAATTTAATAGATGTGTTTGAATCCAAGTGTACCATACCACATTGAAACTATTAAAATTAATTTCGGTTTCAAAATATTTATGTCCATATAAATAAATACCTCAAACCATTTCTAAAACATGGACATTAGTGAGAATGATTTAAAAGAATAAATATTTAAAAAATTTAAAACAATATTTTAGCTGAAGAGTTATTAACAAAATAAAAGACACTTGAATACATGTAATTGAGGAATAACATTAATCAAAACATTATAATATAATGAGAATAAATGGATTCAGGATATAATATGTCATAGGACATTATATACCCCATATAAAAGTGAATTGGTGCATAACGACAAAGATGTCTCAATTGAATATAAATTGAGACGAAATACCTTATAAAGACCGTATCCTAAGATTAAGGATAAATCAATGAAATTATTATGTGTGAAAAATATAAATACAATCAATATTATTGGATATTCAGTGTAAATTAATCATATTACAATCACACATATTCTCGTAAAAACAATACCAAAGACTTGGATGTTTAACTCAATGAATGTAAATTGAGTTACAGTTACCCTTAAAAGTTCATATCAATGGAATGTGAATTTATCAATGGAGTGATTATGTGTATGAAAGGAATATCCATATAAATGGGATTGTAATTTACTATATAAATAATTAATAGTTATTCCACACATAATGTTGGACTAAAATAATCAATGAAGTATGTGTAATGAAAAATGAGTGGAAATTGAAATTTGAAATTCCCTTACCGATTTGGTAACTTTTTTAAAAATACACCCCATGAAGGAAGTAAAATAAAATGAAGATGTAAATACCAATAAATCACAGTATATTTCACAATGAATACAATCATGGGTAGTACATACACCACACAAAAGGAAATAGTGGCAATATATTATGAATCTCACGGGAAAAAGATGTGAGATGAAAACCCCTTACCACATTGTAATCAATCGATTTGTACGACCGAAAGATAATAATAACCAAATTAATCACATAATTATAGTAATATAAATAGAATAATTTTAATATATATCAAATGGATGTTTACAATACACCACATTCAATCAATAAGTGGCAAACAATAGAAATATCACGAAATTAAAAGTGAGATTAAAAACCCCTTACCTTGTACATTTCCATAGTATAGGGTAGGTTATCCTCTTGTATAATGGTGAAACCATTTTTATTAAATTATAGGAGAAAAAAATACATATATATGATATCATATATGATCTTTTAATATTTCTTTGATAATGTTATTTCAGTAGTATCATTCTTTTGGTAGTTAACTGATTAGTTTTCCTTTATATGTTTTGTTACATAAGTCATGATTATTATATATAGGTTGTATTTGATTCATATATAGAATGATATTATGTTTTTCAAAATTATTTTTAAACATAAAATGAAAATTTTTCTTGAATGATTGTGATGGGAATTAATCTCATCACGTTCGGGGAGACGGTTAGCCGTACGTACGCACGTGTGACAATATCATTATATTGATGGTGAAATAGTATGTAATTAGATCATATATGATATATACATAATCATTAACATGTTATATTTATTATTGAAATCATTTATAATCATTATTATACCCATCAAAATAATGAAGTGTTTGAATAACAAACTACACGACGATGTGGAGACGGTAAGCCGTACGTACACACGTATGGTGACTTTGTCATTTATAGGATGGATAGAATATTGAATATGGTTGTACCGTATTTATAATAACATCACAGTATATAGAAGGTACTGGATATATTATTTTGATATGTCAACAAAAAATAACGTGGAAGAAGAAGAAGAAAAGAACTTGAAAGAGGGAAGTGAAATTATTACCACTTCTTTTGGTGTTTCCTTTTGAGTTGATCAAAAGGGTTACATAGGATGTATTTATGATCAATGTAACACCACTAAGATGATGTGAGGGAAGTTGGGAGTATATTTGGGCTAGGTTTGGCCGAGACAAATGGATTTGGAGGTGTTATTTTGAGATAAGGGGAAGTTCCCTTTTATAAGAGGGGTGAGAGGCACTTTAGGAAAAATTTGAAATATTATTCTATAATAAACCCATTTTCAGTTTCTAATGGATCCAGATTGATTTATATCGAGGCTATGGTTGGGGATGGGTTGAAAACCTCTCATCCAATAGGGTTTAGACTGGTTTAGGTCACCATATTAACCATATATTTTAGATTTAACTCTTAATTTAATAGTTTGACATTAACCATGTCTCTTTCTATTTTTATATTATGTTGTTAACAGACATACTATAAGAAGCCAAGAGAACCCCAAGTGGTTCAATATTAATATATATAACCTTATCTAAGTCTGTTGGCCGATACTTATTTAATCAACCCTAACATGTCACATTTACATCGAAATTTTGTGGAATTAATCAGATGTCTCAATTTACATTATTTGGATATTTATAATATCAATTATTTTAATATTTCATTAATAAGGTAATTATTTCATCGTCATTGTGTGATAAATAAATAAAATTATTTAAAGTCAAAAATTTATAAATAAAATATCTTTATATAAGAAATATTTTTAACTTACTAATTAATATTTATAGTCGAATATATCTAATGTGTAACCCTATATTAAAAATGGTCTAGTTATTAAACATTCAATTTAAAACATTTATCTCTAATTTAAATAAATTAATAATATATGACCTAATATAATAAAACTAGACCAAAGGGGATAATATTTTATACCTAAGGTTGTTTTTGGTCGAATTACACTTATCCCATAGAATTAGGATATGTGTTAGCGTAATTATAATATCATTTTTACCCTAAATTACCCTATTTAAAATTAACCGTGGTAAATAAAAGCCAAAAGTTACTATTCAACAAAAATAATTTTCATCTTATTGAAACAAATTTTACTTACTAATGATAACCGTGTCTCTCAAATTTTTTAAATTCAACTCATAAAGTGGTAATATTATGTTTTATGCAAATTTTTAAATGCTTCTAGAAGGTGGTTAAAAGACCGTAAAAAGTTCAATAAACTTTTGTATATATAATATTATAATAAAATGACGTTAATGAATTATATTGAACACATAGAGGTATTATGTGGATATTTGGCATAAAATAAATTTAAATAAAATAAATAATTATTTAAATAAAAAGTCAGTTTTAAACAATAAAAAAAGTGTTTTAAATTATTCATAAAAAATTGAATGCTTTCAGAAAAATAAATAAACTTAACACTGAGATAATTATGATATTCTGAATTCCGAAAGAAATACTATTTTACCAAATTAAAAACATATAATTTTCATTAATTAATATAAAATTATTTCCCATTTTCAGAACCAAAATGTGGGTTTTAAAAAGAAAAAACTATAAAAAGATTGACATGTGTTTATGTCAAATTTAAACATGAAATTACATATAATGACCCACATTGTATTAAATGATAAAAATATAATCTAATTATATTTACAAAACAATCAAATTAAAATTTTAACATGATATATTATTATGATTAAAAAATGTGTTCTCAATTAAAATTTAGTATTTTTTCAGTATTTATCAAAATATGGATGTTATCATAAAAGCAACAAAAAATTTATCCCAAATAAATTTTTATGTCCCGATTATAATGAAGAATTTAGTTTCATTAAATATATTATATAAAAGTGAAAAATTTTAGTTTTAAAATGGGTTTTCCATTAAAAGGTGTTAAAATTGAATGTTTTTTAAAAATAATTTTTTATCTGAATAATGAATTTGTTCTTATATTATTTCTAAGAAATACATAATATCGATTCTAAGATTATATGTAGTATATAAAATTAATAACTCAGTTAATAATATTCAAATCTACTTTTTGAATTTCTAGTTTGGTATGTCGTGGTGCGCTTCAACTTAGTGTAGCATGTAGCGCATGCAATTGAATTATACTAAAGAAAGAGCTTACTATGAAATCCTGGGGAGTTAAATTCTTCCCCCTTTTGAAAATGGCATCCTCTCAATTTTAAAATTGGGCATTGAAATTTCATTAAAATTCCCACATTGGAAAAAGAGTTAATAAAACTATCACATTAAAAGACAGAAAGAGAGGTACAAAGGTCCCTGAGAAAACCCATACTAGGATTCCATGTAAGAAAACATGGATATAGAAGATAAACTAAGTGTCAAGTTCTTCTGGAGGGTGATAGAAAACATGATCAAGAGAATTTTAACAACAAGAAAACCACTAACCTGTGATGGGATAAACATTGATTAGTTTCCCAATAAGAAATGTAAATGGACAAGGTTTTTTGTTTTATGTTCCATTTCATAAAGTTCGGTAATTTATTTATGTGATTGACAAAGAACATAAACATAGGTACTTACTTTTAATGAAAATTTTCACCCTTTAATAAATTTCTTCTGCAAACTCAACTTTTTTCAAACGATGAGTATTCAATATTACACGGTCACACCTGAAGTGCTAGAATCAACCTTTAGATGATCACATAGTCCAAAAAGGATAAACTATATATTTAACATGTATTTAGAGATTATCCAAAATCAATATTGTTAGTTAAACATTAGATTATCCCCAAATAAGATAATCCTTTAGAGAAAGAAATACTAATCTTAATTTCTAAAATTCAACCAAAAATACCCAAATATCAATAAATACCATTAAAGAAAGAGTTGTCCTTAAAATCCTTCAATATAATCCAAACCTATATTGAAACCCAAAACATAGAATAATTTTATAACGTTGTCTTCGAGATTAAGTTATATCTCTAAAAAAATCAACTACCCTTTAAGCCACACACTTAAATGTAATTAAACTAATAACATATTCTCTATTATACGTTTATCATTTCCTTAAATAACCCAAATAACTATAAATCCAAAATAAAAAATAGATAAAAATCCACCATTAATCCTCAAATGAAATCCCATAGTATTATATTTTCCATAGGCATATAGTGTTCCCAACTGAGCGTACATCATCCAAAATAACATTTATCACTTAATCACCGAATCATTTTCCTATACTAAGGATATCCATTTGATAAGATAGAAGATCCCAAATCAACTTATTATTGATCTATAAAACTATTTAACTAAACAAAACTAGTCACACAAACCAGGGACATCACATAGTCTAGTGGTAGGTGATTAATCCCTATCACACTCTTGTTGTGGGTTCAATTCTCGCAACTTTGTCCGACGCGACAGGTTGTCACACGGTCTGCGTGTTTTCCTTTTTAAAAAACTATTTTTTATAAAATTCCCAAAATGAGATAAATTCCTCAAAATAACCATACCATAATTTCACCACAAATGTAATATCATTCCTAGAATTTTCATTTCAAAATTTAATAACTTGTAATTGCCTCATGGTAAAAGATCATATAAACCCAAATGGATATTTATGACCATATAAACAATAGAAAAGGTAAATCATACTAAAATTGAATTTTCACATAATGTACTACAGGGTTACTCAATCAAAAGAAAAGTCTTCCAAAGTAATTCCATCAACAAAGTGCACTAATAATTTTAAACATTTCACCATCCATTTATTCCTACACAAGTTTTTTCTTGACAAAGAGGTTATCCTATAGAATAGGTCATTCAATCTTGTAATTCATAGGTCCCCTACATTTAGGGAAAATGATTATAAATGGATTTTGGGGATCATTTTTATTTTAATCCATAGTAGTCT
The DNA here is from genome assembly GCA_963277665.1 of Viscum album. NCBI lineage: Eukaryota > Viridiplantae > Streptophyta > Magnoliopsida > Santalales > Viscaceae > Viscum > Viscum album. Next base: position 577,900,914 of record OY728120.1, read on the forward strand.
TCATTTTTTCTCATCAATTATTTAATTTATGTCCTTCTTTTCCACATAATTTATTTCATTGTTTTATTAAGGTACTTCCCTAGGTGTCTCCATCCACATTTCCTACATAATGGAAAATGAGAATTATTTTCTCCACGGTCTCCACTGCTGATGATATTGTTATTCATTTCCATTCTCTTCTTTTTTGATTCCAATAGTTGGTTAATATATATGTTGTTGGTCATTTTTTAGGAAAACTAATTCGACATAAACAAGATTTCTTTTAAAACTATCAACATTCCCTTTCATTGTTCATTTCTCCTATCGTGCCCAACTTTTTAATCATGTTCCAATCCAGCCATTGACTAACACAAGAAAGCATTGTGTGATTCATATAATCATTTAGAGAATATTATAACACCTTATTTTCAATCTAAAACACCTTAAGATTATCTGAGGATTTTTATTCTAATCTTATATGAAAATCCATCAAATTGGTTTGTAATGAAAATGTGAATTATTCTATGAATATCCCCTGGGGGAGTCATATCCTAGAGTGCATCAAGGCCCATTATCATGTTCCTGGATACCCAGGGTCAAGCCTGAAACTCCATGTCGGAGTATTCACTCCTAGGTACATCTGTGCAAAAGCCGCCTCTACCTGCTCGTATCAATATAGGGATAAATTTCATGTAAATCTCATATAATATTTACATTAGCAAATTTTTTGGATGTTCTTATATACTAATCCTCAATGTCTATCTTAGGATTTTGTTTTATAAGTAGAATATTTTTTAAAATCTAGCTTTTAAGGTTGGTACTAAACATCCTCTAATACCAACTGTAATTCCCCGACACCAGTTACCTAGAATCGGGGTATTATTACAAAATATTGGCATGATACAAGGAATCATGTCCCGAAAGACTGATAAATTTAGTATCCTTGGAAATACTGGATACATACATAAATTTTACATTACATAATGAAATAAAAAAAACAACATTATGTCCCCTTGGAACACTGTTATATCCCTTATCCTATTCTTATAGGTTAATCTTAATATAATTCTTTTCATCCTGGGAAAAATAAAACATATGGAAGGGGTTAGGTCATATGCTCAGTAAGGATAACAATATAGCGGAAACTATAATAAATAAGAATAAATATTTAAGGCAATGTATAATACTATGACACAAGCCTTTTAAACTTAATGTTTTGAATAATATGGAAAAGATAAATCAAATAATTCCATTAACATATTCAAATGGATATTATACTAGTCAAATAATCACATGTAATATCAATATCCAATTTCATAATGATGAAATGCATAATTCCAAACTTCATAATCAAATAGTCAGGGCCTTGTGCCAGGATTACAAATAAGATTTTGTCAAAGCCTTGTGCCAAGACACTAGTTTGTCTCATGAGACCTATCAATGAATCGAGGAGCTATATAGGGATCCACCTATCTCTTAATAAGTAAAATTAATTATCATATGAAATGGATGAAACATAATCTAAAAATTCATATTAAAACTAGCATACGAAATGTCAATATTTTAGCCACAAACCATGACTGGCATAAAAATAGCATATCCACAGTCAAACCTAATGCATTCAATACAATTGAGATGAATGTATTATGATAAATCAAACTAAATCAAGAATAAAATACACTGAATGATATTTACATAGATTAAAATAGTCATCATAACTATTTGAGGGAAATATCCCCTTTTTATGAAATCATTAAAAAGCCATATAAAGGAAGTCATTTAAAAGATAGTTTTGATTCCATGTGTACCATAAAACTTTGATACTATTAAAATTAATTTTAGTTTCAAAACATTGATATCCATATAAATAAATACATAAAACCATTTCTAAAACATGGACATTAATGAGAAAGATTTAAAAGAAGAAATGTTTAAAACATTAAAAATAATTTTTTAGATGCAGAGTTCATAACCAAATAAGAGACACTTGAATACAAGTAATTGAGGAATAACATTAATAAAAACATTATAATATAATGAGAATAGATGGATTCATGATATAATATTTCAATGGAACATATATATCCCATATAAAAGTGAATTGGTGCCTAATGACAATGATGTCTCAAATGAATATAAATTGAGAAGAAATACCTTATAAAGAATATATCCTTAGATTAAGGATAAATCAATGAAATAATTATGTGTAAAAAATATAAATACACTAAATATTATTGGATATTCACTATAAATTAATCAAATTACATTCACAGATATTCTTGTAAAAACAATACCAATGACATGTATGTTTAACTCGATGTATGGAAATTGAGTTGTGAATACCCATAAAATGATCATATCAATGGAATGTGAATTTATAAATGGAGTGATTATCTGTATCAAGGGTATATCCACTGAAGTGGGAGTGGAAATTACTACATAAACAATAAATAGTGATTCCACACATAATCTTGGAGTAAAATAATCAATGAAGTCTGTGTAATTCCCAATGAATGGAAATTGAACATTTAAATTAACTTACCAATTTGGGAACTTACGAAACATACACCACATGAATGATGTATCATACAATAAAGATTTAAATACCCATTAATTAAATTATATTACACAAATAATACAATCATGGGTAGTACATACCACACAAAAAAGGAAATAGTGGCAATATAGCACGAATCTCAAGGGAATAATAATTGAGATGAAAACCCCTTACCAAGATGTAATCAATCGGGTCGTATAACCAAAAGTTAATAAATACCCAATGAATCTAGAATACCATGAATATAATGATAATAATGAAAATATATATCAAACAGATGTACACAATACACCACATGTAATAAATTACTGGCAAACAATGGAAATCTCACATAATTAAAAGTTAGATAAGAATCCCCTTACCTTGTACATTTCGTTAGTATAGGGTAGGTTAACATCCTGTGTAATATTGAAATGATTTTTATTAAATTATAAAAGAAACAAATACATAAATATGATATCATATATGATCTTCTAATATTTCTTTGTCAATGATATTTCAGTAGTATCATTATTTTGGTTGTTAACTAATTCATTGTCCTTTATATTATTTGTAACGTTGGTCATGTTTTTTATGTATAGGCTGAATTTGATTCATATCTTGAATAATATTATGTTCTTAAAAATTATTTTTAACCATAAAATGTAAATTATTCTTGAATGGTTATGATGTTGAATGAATCTCATTGAGTTCGTGGAGACGGTAAGCCATACGTACGCAAGTGCGACCATGTCATTATATTGATGGTGAAAACATATGTAATTGGATGGTATATAATAAATATTTAATCATTAACATGTTTTATTTATTATTTATATCAGTTATAATCATTATTATACCCATCCAATTAATTAAATGTTTGAATAACGAACTACACCACGACGTGGAGACAGTAAACTATATGTACGCACGTATAGTGACTTGGTCATTTATATGATGGATGGCATATTAAATATTGTTGTACCATATTTATAATAACATCAATGTATGTATAAGGTATTGGATTTATTATTTTGGTTTGGAATCAAAAAAGAAATAGGAAGAGGAAGAAGAAATGAACTTGAAAGTGGGTGGTGAAATTATTACCTCTTCTTTGTGTGTTTCCTTTTGAGTTGATCCAAAGGGATCCATAGGTTGGCGTTATGATCAAAGTAAGGACTCTTAGTTGATGTGAGGGATGTTCGCAGGTTTTTGGGCTGGGGTTTCTTGAGCCCAATGTATTTGGAGGTGTTATTTTGAGATAAGGGTAAGTTTCCTTTTCATAAGAGGGGTGAGAGGCACTTTACACTACTACAAATATGGATTTTATCAGCGCTAAAAATGGCCATTAACAACACTAGAAAAAACACTATTAATTCTGGAGAAGATAAAGGGGGGGGGGTGTCCCCTTTATCCGCACTCCAAAAAGCGCTGGTAAAGACCCCTTTTATCAGCGCTAAAAAAAGCGATGATAAAAGGGGTCTTTTAGGAGCGCTAAAACGAAGCACTGATAAGAGGGTCTTTTATCAGCGCTTTCCATTGAGCGCTGATAAAAGACCACTTTTATCAGCGCTTTTTTTAGCACTGATAAAAATAAAAAAATAAAAAAAATAAAAAAATACAGCCAATCTCGTGGGGGGGGGGCTTTTTACAGCACTTGAGCCCCCCTTTATCAGCGCTTTCCCGCACGTCCAGCGCCCGCCAGCACCTCCTACACCCTTTATCAACGCTAGCCCTTTAAATCACCCATGCGTGTGCACCTGTGCCTCCACCCGTATTTGATCTTGAGACCTCCCCCCCCCCTGCGCACCTAAAGTCTTTGCCTCTACCATATATTGATTTGTTCTCTTATTCATGATATATCTATTTATTTATATATATATATTTAGTTATATTTATTCCTATAGTAATATATATTTATATTAATATATATAGTTATATTAATATATATATATAGTTATATTAATATACATATATATAGTTATATTAATATATACATATAGTTATATTAATATATATATATAGTTATATTAATAATATACATATAGTTATATTAATATATAGTAGTTATATAAATATTCATATATTGTTATTTTAAATAAAATAGATATTAGTTAGTATTTAGATAAAGCTAATATATTTTTTATGTAAATATGTTTACTTATTTATTTAAAAAGTTTAATTTTTAGGTGTGAATATATAAAAAATATGTACATATAGTTATATATTTGATTATAAATAGCGGTGCATTATAAAAAAGGATAAAATATAAAAGACATAATATCAATATGAATTTAATAACTTGGAAGAAATTCAGTCCCCACCAAAAAAATCCAATAATACCCCCTTAAATGAGGCTGAAAATCCACAAAATGTTAAAAAATTGGGATACCCCGACTAAAAACTCAGTTTTGGAGGCCTTCTGGGCCTCTTTTGGCCTCGAAAGATGCTTGAGAAGGGTGTTCCCAAGTCAAAATGACGTAGAGCTCGTTGTAGGCTTCGATTTGATATGTGGTAGAGCTCAAACGGACACCCGGATCAAATGTTATGGCCCTTTGAAGTTCGAGTTGTGTTTTCAACATATTTTGGATCTTTTTTTTATTTTTTTAGTCTTCAAATTATTATTAAATGACTATTACTCCATAATAATTAGAAAATAATTAATTAATTTTTTTTTCTTTTTTATAGGCCATTTTCACTAAATATCTTATATATTAAGTATAATAAGTGTAAATTTACATTTATACTTATCTAAAATATATTTAAAAAGTAAAAATTATATTTATATCAATATAACTATATAACTATATAACTATATTTATATATTGTTTTAATTTTTTTTGAAGTCTACCATTTATCAGCACATTTAAAAAGAGCACTGATAAAGCCCCCCCCCACCTTTATCTGCACTACTAAACAAGCGCTGATAAAGGGACATGCTTTTTCGTTAGCGCTGATAAAGGGGTGGCGCTAGCCTTGCCCAGTTTAGTGGTAGTGATAGGAAAGGCTTGAAATATTATATTATAATAAAATTTATTTTATATTTATAATGGCTCAAAAATGATTTATTTCCATGCTAAGGTGGTTATAGGTAGAAATCCTCTGAACAAATAGGTTTTAGACAGGTTTAGGTCAATATATTAACCTTATCTTTTATATTTATCTCTTAGTTAAATAGTTTGACATTTATAATGTCTCTTTGACTTTTTTTATTATATTGTTAATACACATACAATAAAAAGAAAAGAGAACCCAATATGGTCATTATAATTATTTATTACCCTATATAAGTCATTTGGCCTATCCTTATATTTTTAGTAATATTATATCAATTAATGATATAGTATTTTTTTAAATCAATTATGTCAATTTTGACAAGATTTAGTAATAGATTTTTTGAAAGCCATAAATACATTATCACTTAGAATAAAATTTATTTAATAAACCCTAACATGTCATATTAACCAATAAAATTAGTTGAATTAATCAGAAGATTCCATTTTTATTTATTTGGTTATTTATAATATCAATTATTTTAATATTTTATTAGTAAGGTAATTAGTTCATCCTCATGTGTCATAAATAAATTAAATAATTTAATGTTTAAAAATTATAAATAAAATACCATTATGTAAGAACTATATTTATATTTCTAAGGAATATTTATTGTTGAATTTATCTTATGTGTATCGCTATATTAAAAATGGTTTAGTTATTAAACAGTGAATTTAAATCTTTTAACTATTCTTTAAATAAAATAATATTAAATGTCTTCATCTAATTCAAGTTGACCAAAGTGGATCATATTTTATTCATAAGGGTTTTTTGGTCAAATTACATATATCTAATAGAATTAGGACATGTTTTAAAGTAGTTATAATAACATTTTTACCCTTAATTAACCTATTTACATTTAACCTTGTTAAATAAAAGTCAAATGTTACTATTCACAAAAAATATATGTCATATTATTGAACCACATTTTACATACTAATGTTAATAGAGTCTCTTGGATTTTCTAAATTCAACTAACAGAAGTGGTAAAATTAGGTTTTATGCAAATTTTCAAATTCTCTTAGAAGTTGTGTAAAAGAAGATAAAAAGTACAATAAAATTCTATATATCTAAACATATTATAAAATGACTCCAAAGAATTACATTGAACATATATAGATATTATGTATCTATTTTTACATAAAATAAATATAAATAAAATAAATTATTATATTAATAAAAAATCAATTTAAAACAATAATGCAGTGTTATTCACTATTCATCAAAAATTTAATTTTTTCAGAAAAATACCACAAATTCACCCTAAGCGAATTTTGATATTCCAAATTCAAAAATGATTTCTATTTTACCAAATTAAAAACATATAAGTTTCCTTAATTAATTTTAAATTATTTCACATTTTAAAAAACAAAACGTGGGTTTTAAAAAGTAAAAACTATCAAAATATTGACATGTGTTTATGCCAAATTATAAACGTGAAATTATTTATAATAACCTACATTGTATTAAATGTTAGAAATATAATATAATTATACTTAAAAACCATTAAAATCCATAATTTAACACTATAAATTATTTTGATTAAAATAGTTTTTTTCAATTAAAATTTATTGTCATTCAGTATTCATCAAAATATGAAGGTTATCTAAAAATTACATAAAAATTATCCAAAATGAAATTTTATGTCCCAATTTTAAAGAAGAATTTAATTTCATTAAATTTATTATATAAAAGTGTAAAATGTTGGTTTTAAAAAGGGTTTTTCATCAAAAGGAGGTAAAATTTCTTTTTTTTAAAATAATTCTTTTATCTGAAAAAATGAATTTTTTCTAATATTATGTCTAAAAAAACATAATAATGATTATAAAATTACAGGGAGTATATAAAATTCAAAATTCAGTAAATACTATTCATAATCCCTTTTTGAACGGATAGTTTGGTAAGTCATGGTGTGCTCGAAGTATGTGTTGCCTGTAGCGCAAACTATTGAATTACTTTAAATAAAATAACATACTATGAAATATTGTGTTGTTACTGTAGTAGTTGGAACTATCTAGTAAGATCCGAGAATAAAAGAACCACTCATGGTACTCTATGTCCCATATACTAAATAATCACAATAATAAATTCCTATTTTGGTTGAGTTATTGATTTTATGAATACAATATATGTTTTGGATCAATAACCAATAGGGTATACTGATCCCCACCCTCTTCATTCTAAATGGGAAATCATCATGATGTAATATCAATTCAATGCCAAATTCACTGTTATGTACATATTTCCACCATAATTAATGATATCATAGATAAGTTAAATAATAACAGGAATTATGACTCACTTATCTAGAAACACACCCTAAAACATGACAGTCTCTTTTAATAAAGGTTATCCCACTAGCTCCAACATACACACCCATAAAGGTAAATTATTTAATATCAAAATAATGTAATCAAATATCAGATTATAAAAAAATAACCACAACCAAGAGAACATTCAGGACGAATTATATAAATATGTTATATCAGAAAACACATTATATATTATTATTGAATTTTTAATAATAAAACACTTTATCATGATATATTTTTCAATAAAAAGTATAAACTTGAATTTTATTTAAATCCAATGTTTTATGTATGAGAGTGAATGTACAATAGGTTTCCACACCACACCAAGAGTAAATAAATTCCATATAAATCACACCACATACTCTTTATAAATAAAAATAATAATCACACATAGAAGACAAGATCAATAGTTTTGAACCTAGTTATATGAAATTATTTGATGCATGGGACACTACTCTGAAAAATATGATCTATTCCACATTCCCACAATATACAACCTAAAAATACCTTTCCAAATAGTAATATAATTCAATAAAAGGGTCTGATACATGTTTTTAAATTCCTAATAGGGCGTGACTAATTTTCTTCTAAATTGGTAGTGTCACAAGACCTTAATCGTGCCTCGACTTATGAATGTGGATTTTGAACAACAGTGAGGGGATATAGGGATCTTTGGAGATATTATACTCTAAAGTAAATAAAATCATAAATAGCAATAGAATAAATAATTTTTAACATTTAAAAAATATATCAATAAAACATGGATATTATATCCCTGTTCATTCATAAAGGAATAACATAACTTGTTTTATATCAAAATGAGAGAATATAATGTTACCCAGGTCATAAATATATAAGTACATATAATCTTGGATCAGTGATATAGAACATGGTATGAGGATAAAAAATAATAAATGTGAATACAACCTTGCACCAGAGTCTCTACCTAGTCCTCACTCTCCCACTGATCATAGAAATATAACTCATCCATGAATAACTATATCATTTATCTAATCCCTTTCATGAACTGTATTTTAAACATGCACATTAAGAGAGATAAGAATATTGTATGCATAAATCAGTAGGCCACCATCAATGGTTTCTATTAACAATTTCATAATAGATATCATTTTGTACATCATCACATATTAATAACTATGATCAACCATAATAATAATAATAAATTTAACACCCTTTAGTAAAAAATATGACTCCAATGGATTTGGAATACCTTCCTCAAAATCAACAAAGACGTTTCTGAACATTTCACCATAATATCAAAAGGTTAATGAAGTAGTATTTTCAAATCCCTTCAAAAATTTCATCACCATAGTCATATTGATATTTTCTCAAACTAATAAAAAAAATTGGAATGAAAACCCATGTATATACATATCTCATCCCATATCAACATCAACCCCTATAAAAAATATAATGATAATGGAAAAGGCTACCCATGTCTATACAAATTAAAAATTATGGATTAGAGGAGATTAATGTTATTTTTTCCAATAAGATTTGAAATGAAATGTTAATGTTAATTATTTGGATAGACAAGTTTCCATTTTTATTCAAGACATGTAGTAATTGTGTTTGGATTTTCCACAATGGTTACAATAAATAAATATGTGAAGTTGGAAGATATATATATGATTTTGAATGTAAATAATTAATTTAATGATATAAAGAGGAGCTGGGATTATGATATGTTTTAAAAAAATATAATTGAATTTATTTTTAATTTTAAATAATTGAATTCCATGATAGAAAATGGAGGAAAACAATTAATTGTTTTTGAGAATGAACCATGTATAGTATCAATTTACCTTACTATTTTATTTTGTATATTGGATTTTATAAAAAATTATTCTGACTGAAGCCAGTCCATTAGGTTAATGAATCATGGGTATATAAGAGTTAAATTATTCACAGTTGGGTGAATGAGAGAACATGTTTCCATGATTGAACCTAGATACATCATCAGGGGTCTACTGAGGCATGCATGATTATTAATAATCAGTCTCAAGATGAAATTTAAAATTTGGAATTCATTTGTGTCGAATACTATAACACCATTTTAAAATGTAGTCATATACAATTTTTCATACAGTGAAATTAATTAAAGACATCAGATCATGAGAATTTTTTTCCATTCTAGCATATACACAATCATGGTTCCACCTGTGGGAGTTTATATGGTTCATCACGTTGATTATTCTACCAAATCAGAAGTATATTATTAAACGAAATTCATGTTTTATAGAACATGAATCATTATGGAACTATATTAATAAGATGGTGGTAAAAAAGAAGAGGGATAACATAAGTGTTTTCTTTTTTCTTCAAACATAAATCACTTAACAATGTTTAGATTTCCTTACTAGGGTTAATTGATAATGTACAATAGATGTAGTTATTCATATATATTCCAAGGGATATATTTTATTGGATAAATATGAAACAAACACTTATTAGATATTTTTCTTAGTTTCACTAGGAATATAATTTTATAAAATTAAATCAATTGTTAATTTTCTAATATTTAAATTACAAAACCCAATTCTTATATGAATGAATTCATGTTTCTAACTAATTATTTAGGATATAATTTAGTGTGAATTGGTTCATGTATTTTTTATAGATAAATGATTTCTAACCAAGTATAATAGATGAATAATTTATATATGATCATTGGAAAGTATGTTCTAGGGGATTTCCTAATAGAAGAAAGATCTCAATTATATAAAGAAATGAGTATAATGAAATACATTTTATTGAGAATCTAAAGGTCATTATAAATATTTTTTCAGGTAATTGGAATACGGATTTAAGGAATTTATGAAATGTTTTTAAAATCATTAGAAACAAGTTTGGTAATAATGTCTATCAATATAATATTCATATGAAGATCATAACATTGATAAATTGTTATGGAATCTCCATATGAATTGATATTTGAATAAGGCATCAAATAGAGGCTCCCAAGAAAATTTTATAGATAATGTTAATCTAATAATGTCACTATATAGAATTCTATGAGTGATGTTCATCATAAATAGGTGTTTGAGTTCTGTCATCATATAGAGGATTCTTAACAAATCCATTCAATGGAATGTTCTTGATATATCCCACCAGTTAGAGACAAAAACCACAATGTTGAAATAGTCAGAGGCCACCATTGTATAATGTTCTATGAAGTTGTGTACGATATAATTCTTTTAAAAATACATTAAATGTGATGATGATGAGGTGGGAATTAAATTTGTTAATATCACGAATTAAGGATCATGATTCAAGCCAACATATCATGATGTTTTAAGGATGTTGATTTAGAGTTCAGAGGAATTTTTTTTAATGTTTTTTTGACTCCAATCAGTTTCATTATCTAACGAAGTTTATAAAAAGTAATATTTGAGTCGGATAATCAATTATTTAACTGGATCATTGAATTTCATGTCTTTTCGATTCAATAATTTTTTGGATAAATGATCCCAATATTAAAGGGATGTAGGTTCATAAAGTTGGGTGACCCTACTGGGTACATTGTAGAAAAATTGAGGTGCTGAATAAATATTTTGAGATATCATAATTTGAACCCTCAAATGTAGTATCACTAGAAAAAGTGGTACTAAAAAACATCCCATATAGTTTGTATTATACACATAGGGTGATTAATCAATGAGATACGCCATCTATAGGAATGAGGATATCAAAATGTTGGTACCTGACTGACTTGTTCAAATAATGAATTTAATGTAGAAACTTTTTCACATTGATATTCAAAAATGATGGTAGGAATAAGAATAATATGTAGGCATTATAGTTTGAATAATATTCCTACAACATATAGAAATCATACTAAATCATTTTGGTGAAGGATCATTTTATTTTTTTAGAACTTATTTATTTCATATTATATTTATAGAGAGCATATGCCCTATCGAATGAATATAGTTATATACAAGTGAATTATATTACCTACCTGATTTAAACCATAGAAAAATAGTTTTCTATTTTTTATATTGTCCTTGAATACATCCTAAAAATACCGAGGACTAGCTACTCTTATTGAGTAGTGAACCTTTTTAATATTATAGTTTTTGTTGCTCTGATTTTTTATTATTTTCATATAGAGATATGTATATCATATCAGAGTTGGTTGATGTTACAAAATTAGAAAATATTAAAATGAAAATATCACTAATTCACCCCTCCCCCACTTAGTGATTACACAGATCCGAGTTGAATATTATATATGGTATTCAAGTGTGGGTTCCCTCATTGACCCTTTATAGATTTTTGGTGAAAAAAAGGAAATTAAGAACTCATTTAGTAGTGAGGTGATTCTATTATTTGATGGAATGAACTACTATATCTGGAATGGAAAACTTCAACCATAACTATTTCCATTAGATATGATTTTCTTGAATGTAATACAAATGATTTACCCCATACTGATGTGGGTTCCCCCTTATGAGTTATAGATAATAAAATATAGTGATTTTTGGGTGATCCATAAAACTGTTCATTTGTCCCCCTTTAAAAATGAATTTCAAAGGTTTAATGGAATTGGATATGCTAATGGAATCATTGATAATTTGAATAATATTTATGAAGTATATAAACAATTCATGGAAAAAATGTTATGTATATTAAGACCAAAGTATGAAAATATTAAATTTAGATATGATGAATCTATTGGTTACATATTTATAAGGTTTAATGACATTTTAAGAATCATATATTTTTTTTGAGATTTTGAATGATTTTAAAATTAATTAAATGGTCATAAGAATTATTACTGACTAATTTAATATCATGGTAACATCAATATGAGGTATAGATCATGAAATTATATCTATTGATTATTTGTAGACAATTCTCCTAAAATAAGAAACAAGAAGATAAAAATGGTTCGAGGGAATGTAAATGGTTTTTCCTAAAATATTTTCATATTATTTTTATAATAAATTTTCTTTGAATGTTTTAAATGAATAATTTAGTGACTTTGACAGTTATTTTGTATTATTTATAAAGTTTATTGAACTAATTTATTTTATTTCTATAAAAAAATTTAGTAACAATACTATATAAAAGAAAGTTAACATTGATGTAATTTTTTCAGGGATATATTAAACATTTTTTTTGAAAATGGTGTAAGGCTAAATAAAGATGACTATAATGATATAGAATACAGATATCAATAATGATATCCAAATATAAAGATAGAACAATCAAATTACCTTTCAAAATGAAAATATATGAATAACTCTAAATAAAAAAATATTATCTTTGCAACCAAATGCGATGAATATGGTGACAATGAAGTGGAAGTGGAAATAATAAGTTGTGAGGATAATGAAAAGTAGCTTATTGAATGGATGAATTATTTGAAATTTACTAGAAAATAAAGAAGATGATCTGAACAATAATAAGAATATACTCAGATGGATTTTATGCATAAAATATAATTGAAATAATATCTATCAAACAATGTGAATCATTAAATGGAAAAAATATGTGGAATAAAGAAGATATATCAAAAAATATAAGGATTCAGTATTTGATGAGAAATATTGGATGTTAAATGTGATTAATAATATGAATATATAACTTCATTAAGGGAAAAATATCAACATGGATATTTGGGAAATGATAAAGGTGAAGGATGGTGAATTTGATCTTGTTAAATAGAAACTTATTGAATATGAATAAAGAATCATAAATATCCAAAACTTAGATTCATAAGTTGGTGAACATTATATGAAGTGTAAACCTAAGAAGTATCTAAATAGATCACCCATAGAGGATAACAACAATATTGATGATTTGATGGAAAATAAAAAATTCAAAATAATCATGTTTGTTTCTAAATATTTTATAAAAAAATCCTCAAATTTCTGATTTATAAACATTTGATGCAAAAACTACTATATTGGGAGCTCTGTTAACAAAGAGAAGTAGTAACAATGAAGAAAGAGGATGGTAAATAGGTATATAGTTCTTGGAATCATGCATGTTACATTGGAAAATATTCTTTATATAGATATTTTTGGTACTATGGTGGATTTGGCCAAACAGTGAAAATTTGATTTTTCAATAATCACTGATATGTAGAATCTAGGAGATACTAGAGGAAGAGTATGTTATGATATCAACCCAATCAATAAAGGAAACATGAAAAACTATTTTGAAATTAGAAAATAGATTTCAAGAACTTGAAACTATTTGTGAAATATGATATTGGTATATAGATCTTATAGCGGGAGGACCTATAATGTTACCATCTAAATATTATTTTATGAAAAATCAAGAAAGCCTAAATTAAAGGATGAAAAATTAATCAAAAAGACCTTAGTCATTAAAGGTGTAAAAACCCGGACCATCTTTTTAGGTATGTTTTCCTTTTTGGTCATTTATGTGAAAAAGAAGAAATTTGGGAAATATTCGAAGTACATGTTTTGTACATTATGATTACACACTGTGTACTCGGTTACCACAGGTAGTAGAGTTTTGACTCTGTAGCTTCAATGCACATAGTCGTATGGGGTGTCCTGGAGGATTCCTAAAGAGGTGTACGGAAATGGCGAGTACATGCCGTGTAGTTTCTTTTTTTTCATTAAATACTCAGGGATCACGTCTAATTGCCAAGAACACACTTTTTCTAGGTCACGTTCAACCAAGATCTCCATACGCCCCCAAATCATTGACGAACCCCAATGCAAGTGTCCTTCCTCCAAATTGAACACCGTCAGTTGCGTTGGAATTGCATCGGTGAGTTCTCTCTTCTCCTAGATCACCATCTTCTGATTTCTCCTCTCTCCAGAGATGTAGTGGGTTTAACTTTCTAGAAATTTTTTTAGATATTCGTCATTCCAAGGAGATTAAATCTTCAAGGTTCACATATAGCAATCTCCCAACACCAAGGTAGGTGGTTTGTGCCATTCTGTTGAATGTATTTGAAAATTATGTGCAAATTTGACCCATACCCTTGAACGGGATATTGCATGTTAACCTTTTTACCCATCTTGATTGTCTGACATGCTTGTATGCTTGTGTAGAGGTTAATTGGATATGAATAGGGATTATTTCTATGTTTGGATTTGTTTCCCATGCATGTTCTGTTTACGACCATTGGTCTGCTAAGCCTGTTTGGCCACCTTGCATATTTCCCATGCTTAGAGCAGTATGGGGGAGTGATTGTATTCTGACATGCTTAATATGTGGTAGACCTACTAGTAAAGTATTTATTGATGTATACATTGCCTTTTTTTACCTTGCTATGCTCGTTGACCTTCACAGGGCCATGAGAACCTAGTGTAGTTGACTATAAAGGGAATTGACCTAGTGAGCTTCCTCAGAGAGTCTTTGAGCACTTTAGGCTATAAGGGGGATTGAATGAGTGAGCTTCCTCAGAGATCCTAGGACCACTTAGGGCTATAAATAGAATTGACTGAGTGAGATTACTCATAGATTTCTTGATTTATTTAGACTATAAGGGAAATTTACCTTGTGAGATTTCTCAGAGAGTCTTGAATTACTTGAGAGACTTTGGGCTATATGAGGAAGTTAATGAGTGATCATCCTCAGAGACACCTTGAACTTCGGGCTATAAGGGGAATTCGATCATGTGACCTTCCTCAGAGAGTCCTTGAATACCTTAGACTATAATGCGAATTGACTGTGTGAGCTTTCTCAGAGAGGCTGGTTTTACTTATGACTATAAGTGGAATTGACTGTGAGTGCTTCCTCAGTGAGTCTATTTTTATATACTTCTGACAGAACAAGATGGGTTAGACTGAGTGTATTTCCCAGAGTGTTTCTTGTACTTGTTAGTTAAGACAAGAGGGGATGGTCTGTGAGTATTTCCTAGGGGATAAATATTGTGTTTAGATGCTTGTTTAGTTGTTGCACGATATTGAATCTGTAGACGGTTTAGTGCTGAGTACATTCCTATTTAATGCTTTATGTACTTTTACCTGCCATATATTCACTGATTATTAGGCACAGATATTCGGGTGGTTGCCTACTAGGATTTAGTCTCACACCCTGTTTTGGCCAAGATTTTAGTCCCAAACCGATTATATTGATATAGGTATAGATAAGGGCAAGCACCCTTCTACTTCAGGTTCTTGACATGTTGTGGAGCTGGATAGTATGGGACCAAGCACAGGCTTGCGATGCAAAGGATTTGTTCATCTGTTTATTTTGTAATTCGGTTTAGTACTGTTTTTATTCAGCATGGTGACTTGTTTGGATGTTTTCCTAGACATATGAATCATGCATCATTACAAATATATGCGCTCTAGTTGTTTATTATTTGATTCTTCTATTGTTTACTATTGTTGGATATTTACTTCTTCCGCATTTTTTTATTTGTTTCCTTTCCAGTGTTTTACTCATCCAATGAGGGAATAGTTTCCCCACTATCACACCCAAGGCCCTCACTGCTAGTCGGTAGCCTCTGTTGTTCGGGGAAATGATCTTGAGGACATGTGACTAACCGGGTATGGGTCACCTTTGGGTTGATTCCAGAACCGGGACATTACAAAGTGGTATCATAGGAATTATTTTCTTCTTCACTTACTGTTTGGAGCCTTTAGCTAAGGATAGGATGGAATAGGTACTTGGTACTAAGATTTTCCCGAGAGTAGCTAAGCTATGTACAGGTTAAATCCAATATATCTCGTTTTATGCAATCTTTACAGTTTTGAAACTTTATAGTTGATTGGATTTTTACTGTTCGGTGATTCACATGTTCTATCTATTACTGTTGATGTAATTGAGGTTCTATTTCTATCACAGCCCGATGAGATGAGGGTATGCCATCTCATGCATCATATAGGAACTTGCTAGAAATCACATTTCATCCATTCTTTCTATGTCATCAAGGATGCATTGGCGATTGCATGTTGTTATGATAGATTTTGTGTAGAATATGCAATATTTTGTGATAGATTCCTCGATAAAATTACCTTCTATTTGATAGGGTATTGTTTATGTAAGGTTTAGTGTGAATAAATTCCAAGCATTGGTTCTTGAGGTATTATGGGACCTCAATGACCTGAATTTTGTGGATCATTTCGTTTTTTCCTTCTTATAACATGTACAATATTCCAAAATTTAATTTTCGGGGAGTATCGTCCCTCAAGTATCAGAATTTGGTACATTGATGTCTGTTTTAGTGTTTTTCTGGGATCCGGAGTAGTTTTTAAGGATTACTATCTGGAAAAACCCAAAATACACACCGGGTAGTTTTAAAAACACTCCATGTGTTCTTCTGTATGGGAAGAATATGTTTTTCATAAGTATATTCCACGCACTTTATGTACCCTCCGTGTAGTCTCTACCTATTTCATATGCCATGTGGTCAGACACGCGGGATAGGGAATCTCTTGCTCAAACATGTTGTGTTCCTGTTGTACACGTAGTGTAATGTTGTCCCTGTGTCCGCCCGTGTAACTAACAACACATACGGATAAACCATAAGCTATACAGGCTACGCCAGTATTGAACACGCCGTGTAGTCTGACCCAGGTACCCGGTCGTGTCACCAACAACACGACTCGGTGTTATCCTTTCATTTATACACTGTATACGCCTTGAACACATCGTGCCTTGTGATCCATGTTTCAGTTCGTGTCACTAACCACACATGCTAGGTGAAGCTGGTCTAGTACACATCGTGTCTACATTTAACACACGGTGTAATCTTTTCTTAATAGAGTTGTGTGGATTAACTTTGTAAAAGGACTCGGGCAAGGAAAGAGGATTCATGTACATGTCGTGTGTTAGGACAACATGTCCTGTGTTTGGGGTGTTACACGACCAGATTAGGTAGGGGTACAAGCCAATGTAAATGACCTAAGGAAACACGACATGTTGGAATTGTACAATCCATGTATTCATGTTTTATAAAACATGAGTTCTTTCTTTCTCTTGTTTCCTTCTCACACTTCGGGTTTTCAGTCCTTGAAAATCTTTTTTTATGGTGTGCACTTGAACTTGTAGAGTCATTCCACTAAGACGTCCTCCAGTTGTATGCCAGTTTCTAGGTGGTGATCAGACACTGGAAATGGATAATTAGGGACTACATTCATATCCCCTTGTCATGCCAGTCTTGGCTCCAACTGTTATATTCACCATAGGTGCAGATGCACAATTTAGAGAGGTGTTTTTGTGGATGATGCAGACCTTTCAGGGAGCGTCTCCTCTTTCCCCATCGATGGAAGAATTTACACGGGTCTTTCAGCAACAGCATCCTCCCATATTCTCAATGGATAGAGAACCCCAGGCTCTAGAGTCCAAGCTTGAAGTGAGACTGACGATTTTCGAGCATCTGGTGATACCTCTAGAGAAAAGGGTGAAACTCTCTACCTACATGATTTGAGACCCCTCCAAGAGGTGGTGGGATGAGATCTCACAGGTATAACACCTACAGAATATTTCTTGTAATGAGTTTAGGCGCATCTTCTACGATTACTTATATCTGATGACCTTGAGGTCTGATAAATCTTGCGTGTTCATGATTCAGTAGTAGTGTACTCTTAGTGTTATGGACTATTCCTCCCGCTTCTTAGATCAGCATCATTTCAGGCTGATTCCAAGAGGTGATAGGTTGTTCCTTGCACGGAAGTTTCCAGATGGTCTGAGGCACAACCTCTGATTGTAGGTGAAAATATTCAGGTTGAATTCGATATCCTCTATCATCAAATAGGCACAGATCACAAATCATAATTTGAGGGATTCTAGAGCTATGAGCTAGGGTGGTTCGTTATCCAGAATTAGGATTCCCTCTACTAATAGTAGGAAGCTCTGCAGGGAGTCTGCACGTGGAGATCTGAGTGCGCTGGATGCATCTTCTGGTAGCCAGGTGGTGTGCTACCAGTGCTAGAAGAGCAGTCATATGAGTCCACATTGCCTGATATACCTAGTAGAGTGCCGATCTTGTGGAAATATGGGTAAACTTAAGCGCTTCTATAAGATCTTCTCACCAGCAGTTGGTGACATGAATTATTATATGACTCCGTGTTCAGGTGAAACGCCACAAGTTTCTCACCAGTCTGTGAACTAGAGTTCTTCCAGCCGTTCTGTCCAAGGTGGAGGTCATGGCCATGGCGACCAATCGCCAGCCCATTTTCCAAAGCAGGTTGGATCAGGTCAGAGTAGTCAGGAATGGTCACAAGGTCGCGACATTGGTTAGACATTTGCAGTGGAGCAGATCCATCTGGATCCGGATCCCAGAACCTCTATAGTTTGAGGTACGATCTTAGTAGCTTCAGTTTTAGCATCTAAACATTTTGATACAGGGGCTTCTCATATCATTATATATGTTGCTGTTGTGGAGAGCCTCAGTCTCTATATCTTTTCCTCTGCTGATATTTTGACTCTACACATTCCATTGGGGACTAGAACAGCTAGTGTACATCAATGCATGGAGTTCCCTTTAGAGGTTAGTGGGTGTCACTTCTTATGGGATCTCTATTTCCTAGAGATGATAGGCTACGATTTCATTCTTTGGATGGACTGGTTAGTTTCCTTCTAAGAATTTGTTGATTTTTTTGTCGTAGGGTGAGTTTCGTATCACCAAAGGGTGGATCCTTTCTTCATAGGGGCGAGTTGGAAGTCCAGGTGAGTAGAGCAGGACCCGAGCATCATGGTTATGGAGGAGTTGTGGTCCAAATTGCTAGTCTCTATCTGGATGAACAGGGGACTTCATAGATGGACTTTATTCAATTGGTGGATTGTTTCAGAGAAGTATTTCCCTAGGAATATTTAAGTTTGTCTCTTGAGCACGAGGTAAACTTTTCTATTGAGCTTGTGGTAGGGGAAACACTTTCATCCATTCCTCCTTATATGTTTGCTACACCAGAGATATAGGAGCTCAATAAGTAGTTGGAGGAGTTGAAGGCAAAGGGTTTAATCCGACCAAGTACTTATCCTTGGGGTTCGATTTTCCTGTCTGTGAAGAAGGCGGATGGTACCCTTAGGCTTTGTGTGGATTATCAGTATATGCACCAGTTGAATGTCAAGAAATTATACCCCTTGCCTTGGATTGATGATCTCTTTGATCTGCTTCGAGGATCCCTGGTGTCCGTGAAGATTGACATGAGGTCTAGTTACCATCAGTTGCACGTTAGACCATCTGATACACCTCTTGCAGCCTTCCGGAGTAGGAATGGTCAATACGATTATATGGTTTTCTTTTTCGGTCTCACGAGCGTGCCTGTAGTTTTCATGAAACTGGTGATCTTTGTGTTCCATCCATAATTGGATTCCTTCGTGGTTGTTTTAGTGGACGACATCTTGATGTACTCTCACACTCAACATGACCATGGTACCCATCAAAAGATCATTCTGATTACACTAAGATAACATCAGTTATATGCTATGATCTCAAAATTACACTTTTGGTTGGATCAAATTCACGTTTTGTGTCATGTTATCATATATGTAGGAGTATCAGCAGACCTAGAGAATGCGAGAGCAGTTGTTCCCTAGGAGAGGTCGAAGAACATCTTTGAGGTGTAGAGTTTTCATGGGATGGCTTGATACTTCAAATGTTTCATATAGTAATTTTCATTCTTATAGGCACCACTAATGGTTTTGACTAAGAAGGTTGTGAAGTTCTTCTTGTCAGATTCTTGTGATTCATCTTTTTAGGAGCTAAAATGGAGGATGACTTCAGCACTGATACTAGTCTTTCCAGTGCCAAGAAAGAGCTATACTGTTTACTGTGATGCATGAGGTATTTGTCTGGGAGCTGTGCTTATGCAGGGAGATGGTTTCATTGCATACAGGTCTCGACTATTATGGCCACACAAGAGGAATTACCTGATGCACGATCTTGAGCTAGTGGTAGTTGTTCATGCCTTGCGCTGTTGGAGGCATTATCTTCTGGGAGAGAATTTTGTGGTTTTCAATGACCACAAAAGTATCAAGTAAATTTTAACTCAGTGTGATCTGAATTTGAGACAGCGAAGGTGGGTTGAGTACCTTCGGTAATTTTACTTTGAACTTGACTGTATGCCTGGGAAGGGCAACACAATGGCTGATGCATTGGGAAGGACTCACATACATGTAGTTCAGGAGGCCAGCAATGAGTGGCATCTTATGGATATATTCTTTAAGATGGATTAGGAGGTGTATGAGAGAGAGGCACAAAATTTTATTTCTTTCGAAGTAGTTACCTCTACTCTTCATGATCGAGTGCGAATGAGGTAGCTATCAGATGTAGAGGGCCTAGTCATACAAGAGAGTGTGTCTAAAGGGGACCCTATTCCTGGATAGACAGTAGCCATGGATGAGATCTTTCACTTCTAGGGGTGTTTATGGGTTCCAACAGATATACGTGATGATATGATGTTGGATTTTTATTCCTCCATCTGGGCAGTTCATCCTGGAATCACCAAAATGTAACATGATCGACCTAGCTAGTATTGGTGGCCAGGTATGAAGATTGATGTCACTGGTTTCTTCATGAGGTGTTCCACCTGTCAGCAGGTGAGGATGGACCATAAGAGCCTAGATGGGCTTTTAGATAAGTTATCCATTACCGAGTGTAAGTGAAATTACGCTGTGATGGATTTCGTAATAGGGTTTCCGAGGTCACCTCGAGGGAATGATGCAGTTTGATTTGTCATTGACAGACTCACGAATGTTGCCCACTTATTTCCAATCGAGGACACCTTCAGTGTTGATAAGCTGGGAAAATTGTACATTAGTGAGATTGTACATCTACATGGAGTTCCAAACACCATTGTTTTAGACAGGGTTGCACGTTTTACTTATCGGATCTGGAATGGGCTTTAGAAGGCTTTTTTTATACAGGTACTTTTGAGTACAGCTTACCACCCCCAGATAGAATGGCAGTCTGAGCGTATGATTATGGTGCTTTGGGACATGCTCTAAGCATGCATCAGGGATTTTGGAGGTTCTTGGGGAAAGCATATACCTCTTGTGGATTTTTCCTACAATAATAGTTTTCAAGAAACTATTTAGATGGAACCTTATGAGGCATTGAATGGTAGACAATGCCGATCACCCTTGTGTTGGCTGGAGGCAGGAGAGGTAGCTATGATGGGACCTAGTATTGTTCAGGATACCACAAAGTAGATAGAGTTGATTCAGAAGAGGATGGATATTGTGTTGTCTCAACATAAGTCTTATGTTGATCATCGGAGACGACCTATGGAGTTCGAGGATGGGAATCATGTTTTCCTGGATGTCACACCGAGGATGGGACATAAGAGGATTTGTTGATAGGTTAGGCTTTTTCCAAGGTATGTCGGGCCATTTGAGGTGTGTGAGAGAGTTGGACCGGTTTCCTATCAGTTGTCGTTACCCCAGAGGTATCGGGCTATGCACGCCGTTTTTCACGGTTCTCAGCTCTGACGTTACTTTTCAGACCATTCTAATGTCTTTCAACCTGAGGAGGTTGAGATCGAAGTAGATGTGTCATTTGAGAAGAATCCTATCCGGATTATTGATCACAGTACAATGTTTTTCTATGGACGATTTGTTCCTTTGGTACGAGTGCTATGGCAGCAGAAGCGGGTATATGATGTGATTTGGAGATGAATTCTGGTGTACGAGCATAGTGGCCAAAACTATTCGAGATTTATTCTTCTATACCATTATTGGGAAATTTGGGGAGGAATTTTTTTAAGGAGGGATTTTTGTAAGAACCCAGACCTTCTTTTCAGGAATTTTTTCCTTCTCTAGTTTTTTTGATAAAAAGAGGAAATTCTGGAAATTTTCGAAGTACATGTTGAGTAATTTATTGGGACACGCCGTGTACTTTATGAGCACACGCCCAGTACATTATGAGTACACACTGTGGACTCGGTTATCGTATGTAGTAGAGTGTTGGCCATGTAGCATCCATGCACACAACCGTGTGGGGTGACCAGGAGGCCACCTAAATCAGAGTACAGAAACAGAGTGTACACAATGTTTACTAAAAAAGTACATGCTGTGTACATTCGTTTTTTTTCATCAAACCCACCGGGGTCGCCTCTAATCACCAGAACACACTTCATCTCGGTCCCCTTCGACCGAGAGTTCCATACGGCCGTTGATGATCGAAAAACCCTCGAGAGAGAATTCTTCCTCTGAATCGAAAACTGCTGGTTGTGTTGGAATTGCATAGGTGAGTTCTCTCTTCTCCTAGATCAACATCTTCTGATTTCTCCTCTCTCGTGAGATATTGTGGGTTGAATGTTTTAGAAGTTTTTGTATATCTTCAGCATTCCAAGGTGATTCATGCTTCTAGGTTCACATATAATTATCTCCCAACACCGAGGTAGGTTGTATGTTCCTTTATGTTGAAAGAGTTTTAGAATTAAGTGCAATTTTGACCAATACCCTTGATCTGGGTATTGTGTGTTTACCTATTTACCTTTATTGATTACATTCCATTCCTGTATGCCTGTGTAGAGGTTAATTGGATATGAATAGGGTTTATTTATATGCTTTGGATGTGTTTCCCATGCATGTTCTGTTTAAGACTGTTGGTCTGCTTAGCTTTCTTGGCCGCCTTGCCTGTTTTCCATGCCTAGTGATGTAGGGTAGAGTGTTTGTTTTCTGACATGCTAGATAAGCTATAAAGTTATTAGTAATGTACTTATTCCGGTTTACCTTGGCTTTTTTTACCTTTCTATGCTTATTTTCATGCACAGGTCCATGAGAACCTGGTGTAGTAGACTATATGGGGAATTCACCGAGTGATCTTCCTCAAAGAGTCTTTGAGCACTTTAGGTTATAAGGGGGATTGACGGAGTGGGCTTCCTCGGAGAGACTAGGATAAATTGGGGATATAAGGGGAATTGACTGAGTGAGTTACCTTAGAGAGTCTATGGCTTCTTTAGACTATAAGGGGAAATGCCCATGTGATCTTCCTTAGAGATTCTTGAATAACTCGAACGACTTTGGGCTATAAGGGGAATTGACCGAGTGAGCTTCCTTAGATAGTCCATGACCCTGGAGATTTAAGGGGAATTGACCGTGTGAGATTACTCAGAGAGTACATGAATACCTTAGACTATAATGGTAATTTAATATGTGAGCTTCCTCAGAGAGTCTTATTTTACTAATGACTATATGGGGAATTGATTGTGACTGCTTTATTAGAGAGTCTATCTATATATTCTTGTTAAATATCCGGATGGGTTAGAATAAGTGTACTACCAAGAGGGTTGCTTATACTTGTTAGGTAGGACCATAGGGGATGGGCTGTGAGTATTTCCAAGAGGGTTAACTATTGTTTTTAGATTCTTGTTTAGCTGTAACTTGATATTGAATATGTGGGTTGTTTTGCTACTGAATACTTTCCTGTTTACTGCTCTCTGTACTTTTACCTGCCATATATTTACTGACTGTTAGGCATAGATCATTGGGTGGTTCCCTACTGGGATTTACTCTCACACCAGGTTTGGGCCATGTTTTTGGGCCCAAACAGATTATTTTTCTACATGTAAAGATAAAGGAAATTTCCCTTTTACTTCAAGTACTTGACTTGTTGTGGAGCTGGAGAGCATGGGACAAAGATTAGGATTGCGCTGTTGAGGATCTGTTTATCTGTTTCTTTTTTACATTGGTTTAGTACTATTTGTATTCAATATTATGACTTTTTTGGATAATTTCCTTGACATATGCACCATGCATCATTTTATATATATGTGTTCCAGTTGTTTATTATTTCAGTCTTCAACTGTTTACTGTTGTTGGATATTTACTACTTCCACTATTGTTTATTTGTTTCCTTTCCACCGTGTTACTCTCCAAATGAGGGCATAGTTTCCCCACTATTACTCCTAAGGCCCTTGCTGCTAGTCTGCAGCATCTGACATTCATGGAAATGTTCTTGGGGCCATGTGGCTAACTGGGTATGGGGCACCTTTGGTTGGATTCCGGAATCGGGACGTTACAAAAGGTCTTCAAGAATCCATAGATGGAGCACACTAAAGGATATTAGATATATGGTGTTATTATTATATAACCAATTTTTGATTTTATTAAAATTACTACATTTTTTAAAACAATGGATTGTGACTTTTAGAAATGATGGGTGACTCAGAATCATTATCATTAAATCTAGTATCTTTGGAAAAAAATATTGAAATCTAAAAGGACATTATTTATTGATAGACTAAAAAAATTTATTGGGTGTTTCAAAACTCTATGATGATGGGAAAAGAAATCTTCAGGATATTTTATTGTTATTATAATTATTATATATTGGAATGTTGTAATAAGAGGAAAACCCCAATGGAAAAATCATTCAAGTTCTAGATGAAAAGGATTCATGTTATCTGAGCATGAAGTAAGAAAACCAATTATTAACTAAGAGGATTGGACATATATTTGTCTGATTGATATGGGAATATTTATAATGGGTGATATAATTTTTGATATTCATGACATGAAAGGAGGAAGATGTTTGGGTAGTCCCATATTCTATAAATGTAAGATTACAAATTCAGTAGATATGAAGGTTCAGATACCCAACACACACCTTATAATGCTACTCCATTCTGACATATGTAGTAATATCATAATTAAATCAAAAAAATAGAGATAATTACAAAATTTACATCAGTGATGATGTCAGTCATATTTCATATATTATATTATTAAATCAATAATTATATGATCTAAAAAAATATAAAATTTTCTAGAGAAGTGCTAAAATGGAATGTTGATATTCCTTAAAGAATATTTCACCTGATAATTCTATGAAATAAAAAAATGATAGATTTAAATATTTTGTTAATAATCATGGAATTTATCCAAAATTTAGTGCACCAAATAGACTATAATAAAATTTGGTTTCTAAAAAGAGATGTATAAGTTTGGTAGATAGGGGTCGAACTATACAAATTGAACATGATATTTTTTTATTATTTTAGAGAAAATATATTGGATAGTCATATACCATTTGAAATCAATTTTTCTACATACCAATCTTTGAAATGACTCCATATAAATGGAAATATAGAGTCATTGATTTTGTAATAAATGATGATGTTTGGAAGATCCATTAAATTTAATGGAATGGGTTTAAATATTGGGATGTTCGGTCAAATAGGTGATGAAGGTATATTTCTTGGATACCATTATAATTTTAGAGGATACAAGTTATATATTAATTAAACAAGAGATACTATTGGCTCTCCAAAAGTGAAATTGAAAGAAACTTCTGATAAAAATGATTTATAGTCAGTTGTAGATATGAGTCAAGTGAAAATGAAGTGGTTTCGGTTAGAAAACTTGAAACATTTAATGACTCGTATTATAATATAGATGATATAAAAAATGGATATTATATATTAGCTATTTCATGTGACATGGGAAAATTGTGTTCATATCATACAAGGATGAGGATGTCTGTGGATGTCAAAAAGATCATTAGCAATCAATGATATACGATTCAAACCAAATGAACATCTGAAAATGTTGCACTTGCTTCTTTGTTATAATATGTTGTTCCTATATTTGATAGTGAGTCTTTAGAGAATCATTAGTTGATTGATGCGATGAATAAATATTAGGAATACAATGACAAGAATGATACATGGTTAGTTATACCAAAATAATAATATAAAAATGTTAATTTATCAAAGTGGGTTTCCCAAAAAAACGTAGAATGAATGTAGTTAAGTGATATGAAACAAATCATGGTTAGATTGTAAAGGATACACATAGGTGAATTGAATTTAATTTAAGGTGATATATTCCCCTATATTAAGACACAAATACAGTGGAATTTTTTTCCTGTTGATTCACAATGATGATATAAGATTTACTGAATTGAAGCATAGTCATAATTTGAGTTTAAATTTATAAACCATTAATATTATTACTTGGTAAATATGAAAATTATATGTGAATGTCAAAGAAGGATTTTTATAGATGAAAAAAGTCCATGATCTTGGTATTCCCATGTAGATGCATGTATAAAGAACCTGAATTTCAAAAATGGATGGGTTTCCAACAACCTCTATATTTAAAAAATTAATAGGTTTCTCCCATTATGATTTTCAATGTTGATTATATTATAGATGTAAAAAATATTGATTTATTGAGTGAAATGTTTGAGGATGTTCTAAAGAACTGTTTTGAAAATTAAAAGCTATGACAAATGGAAAACATTCTTGGATTAAAAATGATTCAAAATAAAAAATTATATTTCCTTTATCAAGATGTTAATGAAAAATAATTCATAAAGAAGTTAATATTGGTAGATTATAAGCCTATTTACACACTTATTTCAGTTAGAACAATGTTATCATAGGATGGTAAGGTAATAAAAAGTAGAAGTAATGAATATATAACTTTAATTAGAAGTCTGATATATCACGATTATTTATGTAAAAATTTTGTTTATGTTGTAAAACATTGTTCATGATATCATTGTGAACCTAGATATTCTCATGTTGTGGATATAAATATATTTATAAGATAATTTTACTGAATAATTGAATTTGGCTGGATATATTATTGCACATGAAAGAATAATATTTTGGTTTAAAAAATATTGATTATGTAGGTTAAGTTGTTGATAGTAGGCCCTTATCAGGTGGGGTTTTATTTTTTAGAGAATGATGTATTATTTTCCATTTATAGACTTAAAGATTAGTAAATTTTAGTATTAAAAAGATGAGAATAATGGTATGACTAATGATAAAACACCGTTAATATTGATAAAGACACAACTAGAATTTTTTTTATATATGTGAAGATAAAACTTCTATCTGGTTGGAGCTGTAAAAGTGTTTTTAATCATACTACGAATATAGTGAAACATTATAAATCTATGAATATAGATAAAAAATATCACTTCATATAAGTGAATGTTGATTGAAATGTATTAAATAAGTAGTTATTTCTGAAAATTGATAAAATATTTGATGTCCTTAATAAACAAATTTTAAAGGAAACATCTTAGATGTTGAGGTTGATGACAAGTGTAAATAATCACTCTATTCAATAATAAGGTACATGGTATCTATCCCTCTACTCATATTTTCCATATATATTTTCATTAAAGTGGGATGATATGTAATATGAATCTATCCATTGATATGTTCATCACCTTTTAAGGGAGATTATATACATATGGAGAGTTTATAAAAGGGGTATGATAGAATTTCACTATTTTTGAAATATTTTAATTATTTAATTAATTTTTGTTTCTAGAATTTTTCTAATATGTTGGAGTTAGTTTAGGTTATTCATATGATGGAATAGAAGATGTGCAAAATATTTCTAGTGTGGAATGATTATAATAAATATTTTTGGATGTAATCATATTTTTGTTCACTGATTGTTATGTTCTACACCATGTTATATTAAATAGAAATAGAATTGTTGGATAGTAATCTAATACTTGAGTATCAGAGTATTAGTCATTTATTTTCCATTTCTATCAACAAAATCTGAAGGGACCCATTTTTGTGACCAAGAAAATTTAAGGATTTATTTTCACATGAATATATTAATGATGTATGAATGTTTTTTTAAGATTTTAATTTTATTATCAAACATAAATATCATAACAATGATGATATATTATTACAAAGGTGAACAGATAATTCCAATATTTTGAGTTGATCAAATGTAGTCTAATAAACTGAATTAATCAGATAGATGATGAAACAAATGTTTATTCAATTTTTTTCATAGATCCATTAGAGAAATAGTTTCATAGTAGAAAAAATTTATTCATTAATAATTATTATTACTAAAACATCATATATATATATATATGTATTCAAGCTTCTATGTAAAGTGGTTTTAATGAAAAGGATAGTGGAATTCGGTGGAGATATGATTTTTGAATAGTTTCCTAACAAAGTCTTTTATATAGTTAATAACTATACGATCACCATAAATTTAAGTGTTGTGTGACTTCTTAATGGAAAAAAGTTGATTTTTTAGATGGAGTGTATTATTAAGTCCATTAAATAGAGCAACCTAGGGTCATCAGATAAAGGTTTTCAATGTCATTGGAATGAGATTCATATGATAAAAAGTAATGTTTTAAATGATAAGTCAAATGTTTCTTAATGAAATAATCTACTAGAGGATAAATAGATTTTCATCATATCTATACATAGAATTAGAGTCTCTATATGAAAATAAGATTAAATAAGTAATCATATATAGGCATATAAGAAAAGGTAACAGAAAGAGGTATTTGAATGTGGTCATCAGATAATAATATTCCAAGTGAATTACATCACAAAGAGGTGTTAGAAATTAGTAATCAGACATGGGATTCATAATTATGGTACAAAATAACATTTCCTTGATCGATTCTATAAGAGAAAAAAAGATCCTATGAATTTAAAAATGAATAGGACACCGAATAATGAAATTCATGTAATGAGGTTTCATATAAAGGGGTTTTGAAAGAAATTAAATATATCAAATCTATATTAGATTATCAATTCCTAAGTAATCAATAAATATGGATTTCAAATCTAGAAATTATACTATGACATTTGAATAATGTTAACACAAAGTACATAAGAATGATTTTTTATTTTTTGACTTTAATCAGTTAAGATAGTTAAAGCTGCTAAAATGAATAAAGTGTCCTGTAAGGTATTAAATATTTTACTAGGGTCATTGAATTGGATGTTTTTAATACCCCATAATTCATTCGTGAAAAGACCCCATTATAAAGGGGGAGTAGGTTACTAGTGAATTTTTTTTATTCCAGGTCTATTTATGAATATTTGTTGTGTTAAATAAATATTTTGGTTGTAATTAGGTCAATATATATGATGCTACAGAATTGGTTTTTATGGTACCAGAAAGAGGAAATCGAATTTTTGGTATCTAACAAACAAGGTGAATAACCATTCAAAATAATTGGGTAACATACTGAGGATATCAGATCAAGGGTACCTGGTTAATTGGTTTGGATATGGAAGTTAATATAGAATCTTGTGATCAATACATTGAAATAACGTGAATATGATTATGAATAAATTAAAAGAAGTAAAGGGTGATTAATGTTGATGAAATATTAGGGCCACATATCAAATCTTGCGGGAGAAGGTTACATTTATTAATGAAAAACAATGTTATATCATAGTTTATGTGTTAGGGGCACGTGCACTATTGAGGAAAGTTGTGTTATAGAATTAATTATTATTACCAACTTCCTTTAAATCATAAAATGAATAATTAGACTATTTTAAAACCATGTCATAGAATTGTAACCATTATAGAGTTATTATCCTTTAGAATAATATTCTTCTTCTTTGTGTTATTGTTTGTTTTTTTAGAAGAGTAAATTCAATACATTTAGAGGTGAAGGATGTTTCCAAATTTGAAAATATAAAAATGAGATTATCAAACTTACATTCTCTACAAATCTCAATGATAATATAAATCATGATTTGTCTTTTTAATTGGAATCATTTTCACGGATACAACATTGAATCATTGATTAATTTTGAATAAAATTGAAGGATTCCATGGATTTTCTGAACTCCTTTAATAGAAAGGTAATTTCTATCTATAGTTAGATTAATTTTCATATATGGAAGGACATAATGATTATATATCTATTGTCCATTGTGTTTTATATTCTTGATGATTCAATATATTGTTTCCATCATCCCACGATGGATTCACCATTAAGAGCTATGGATAAGAATAATATATTGAATGATGGATGTTATAAAAAAATTAACACATTATTCCCACATTGAACGTTAATGTATCAGGGTTAATGGAATTAGACCAGGAAAAGATAAATAAGAAATGTTGATTAATATTTAAAATGGAAATAAAAATTTGAATTAATCAATGTTTTTGATCTAAATATTGAAGTGATAAGATCATCAAATAAGAGATAATGAATAACTTTGTTACATATCTATAATTGTTAATGATATTTTAATCACTATAATATGTTTTAGTGAAAATATTGAATATTTAAATGTTGGTGAAAGGATAATAAATATTTATCCATTTATAATTTTTAACAAGGTATCATACATAGAATATAGTGATACTGGAACTCTCAATTTGGATGATTTTTATAGTATTCACTACAAATATAGAATTAGAAGGGAAAATGATATTAAGAGAAAGGAAAAGTTTTATAAAAAAAATTCAATCAAGGATTCAAAAAAAGTATTTCATAATAAGTTCTGATTGAATAATTTAGTTTCTATAACATTAAAGATATACTACGAATGAATTTTGATGAATTCATGTATCCAATATATAGAAGGTTTAAAAGAGCTACATGTGTGTATAAATTAATGTCACCTTCCAATCACTTTATCTATGAAACCATTGGATATTATGATATAAATTCAGCATGTCAATAATAAAATAGAGATATTGGTAATGACTCATGAATGTCAAAAATAAAATACTAGAATAATATAGTCTAATTGAAGTCCTTTTCCAAAAGAAATGATTTGACACCCAATAAATAATAAAAGATATTTTTTCAAATGAGAAGTGGGTGATGATCGTGATGTAGAAGCTGAAAATTACATTGATGATACCATTAAGAATATTTTTATGACAACATTTTTTACAAATAACATTACTAGTTAGGAATATAGAAACTATGAAGAAGAATAAAAATGTTCATAGATAGAGTTTCTCTTAAAATACAATTTATATATTTCCCTCAAATATTTTTGAAGATGAAAAATAGAACATGATGTTAATGAGACAAAATCTGTATGCAAATAATTTGAAATAAATACCTGAGGAAAAATATATGATTTTAAAATTAATTGATGATACGATGAAGTTACAAAATGATGAATTTTTTTAAAACAAAACAAGACGAAAATATAATTGTGAATACAAAATTAATTGTTTTATTCAACAATAAATTATTGACGCTGTGAATGGTATAAAAAATAGAAAAAACATAGTTTTAGAAGACTATGAATATTATAAGAATAATAAAACTCAGAAGGATAGGAAAATATAAGCCTTATTTTTTAACAACAATGATGAATATTTTGAAAATAATATGACAATAAAGATGACCTTTTATTAAAATAAAATATGGAAATGACAAAAAATATGAAATTTCG
Organism: Viscum album; assembly: GCA_963277665.1. Classification (NCBI taxonomy): domain Eukaryota; kingdom Viridiplantae; phylum Streptophyta; class Magnoliopsida; order Santalales; family Viscaceae; genus Viscum; species Viscum album. The sequence goes on from OY728120.1 coordinate 577,932,878, forward strand.
TGGGAATCAAGGAGTAAATATAAAATTTCTATAATGGGAATCACTTTTAACACTAAGGAAAAGTCTGTATTATTAAAATATGATGGATAATATCTGCAAAATTATTTTAATTATATAGTTTATAGAGGATAATATGTTTTATGTGGTTTATTTTTGGACTATTTGGGATTTGGTGCTATAACAAAAACTTGATACTTCAATCATCAACACTATACTTAATCTAAAATGTATTGGAGTCAATTTCTTGGGGGGGATAATCCAGAGGAAGAAGAAACCTTTAAAAAGTCATTATGTAAATGGAAAAATGATTTCATATTTGAAAAATATTTTTTAACGATATGATCAGGGTCAACATCCTGATACAATATAATTTGTAATGTTAGCAGCACAATAATATTTTTACCAAATGTGTCTATAGACTAATGCGAAGTAATAAATAGGAAAAGAGACGATCTTAATCATTTAAACCTATTTAAAATACATATAAATTGAATAAACATTGATATAAGATAGTGAGTTTTATACATATAAGATGGAAAATTAGAATTTTATGAAAAATGTAAATGATTACAAAGAAGGTATAATGACTTGTGAAAATGATGAGTCACTTAGAATCAATGATTTTGGATCTTATATCATAGGGAACAAATTATTTTAAAAAACATTCCATTCTTTTTAATTTAATTAAACAATAATTGCTAATTTATTTACGAAACTAGGATAATTGAAAAAGGGTGTTTTTAGATGACATAGATTTTTCGTTAAAATGACTACATATGTGAATGTTTTAACACGATGAAAAAAATGTGGAGATAATTTTTTCATGTTTGAGATGCATAGGGTTCATTCTGTCTGATCATGATGGAAGATAAATTGTTATGATGAAACCGAATTGGAGACATGTGGCATTGGTATATGGGAAATCTAAAAAAAAGAGAGAAATTATTCCTAATATTCATAATTTGACAATAAAAATAGATTGGTTATGTTCATTATCCCAAAAGTGTAATATTAAAAATAAAGTACATAAGAAGGTTGATATACATAGAACATATCCCTTAGATCGTATCTATTTTATCTTATTTTTCACTATGTGAAATAAATTAAAAATAAACGTAAGTACATTATGTTCTTTAATGATGATTTTAATAATCTTACTTGTATAATTTTTTTGAAAGAAAAATAATATTCTCTCAAAATTAGTATGAGTTTTTGAAAAAAATTTAAAATGGAATACATATACTCTTTGAATATGATTCAAACTGAAAAATGGTGTAAAATTCAAAAAAGGTAAATTTAAAAATTATCTTCAAAATCCTGAAATTAATATTGGATTTAGTGAACTGTAAACAAAAAAATAGAATGGTTTTTATAAAATAATAAACGGAACTTCATTTTTGATGTCTCGAACTACCGTAATTGAACATCATACATCCTAATTCTTTTAGAGATAAGAAACAAGAGAAACAGTTCTAATTCAGAAAAAAAAAATATATGAAAAATTATTATATGACCCCATAAATATGTATTCCAAAGATACCCCATGTTTTTAATACTTGAGTATGCATGGAGGCCCCATTATAATCAAATAAAATTGTGAATATCATAGTATTTTATAAAAATTAACATTGATAGTTTCATTCACAATTATGCTCATAATGGTAGAAGACACATGAGTAATAATATAGACTCAAGATTAATTATTTAGTCTGTAAATGTGAATATTGTAATATATTGTGATAAAAATGTTTCACAATCACATGAATATTTATAAAAAATTGAAGAAAATGTGTTTGAAGTTAGAAAACACAAAAATGATTCTGAAATATGTTGTAATATAGAATGCTTTCAAGATAAGGATTCAGATTCACTGGTTTCATGTCATGTGTCGCCATGTCTGAATTGCATATAATTTTTAGGAATAAAGTGTAGGTCTAAAATATCATTTCTGATTAACCATAGTAAGCTAAAACCCAAAGAACATCAAAGAATGATTTGCATTCTTTACTTCTCATATGTCTATCCTAGAGATGTTGTAGGATAATTGGATAATTTATAGTTTATTGATTCATTGAATAATGATTAGAGTCATATTGAAATGAATGGTACTTTATAATTTATACCCAAGTTAATGATAAAAATAGTTTGGAACAAAGTGGGGTTTTCAAAAAAAGATAATTGAAATATGTGAAGTGACACTATACAAAGAAATTCTATTTTGAAAATGCTTCTAATTGGTTTAAGGAATTTATTTGGTGAGACCATTGACCCAATTGAATGTCTTGGCACCATTAGAATTATTGTGTATATATCTACTCATTTAATATATATGATATTCCAGATAGATGTGATGTATTATTTTCCCAATAGCAGGTTAGATAAAGAATGGTACTTTTGGGAAACATGTGGATTTTCTAGTAGCGACATAACATTTTATTATCTTACTATTATGACACTTTTAAGATAAAAAATATTACATAAATACAATATATGGTCCATAGTATTAGTTTCATGGGAAAACAGGGATCATAAATAAACTGTACAAAATAAAACATAAATATTATTTAAATTCATCTCATTTATTCTTCTAAATATCTCATAGTCCCTTTTGAACATATAATAACCTGAGGATATACATCAATGAAAAGGGTGAGATAAAATCCCAAAAATGGGATGAATAAGATACATGAATCAATAATATATGGGTGAGAATAGTCAACATCATCATATCATTAGCATCGGTCCATAATCAACATCATGAAGGAAACCTCTAACAAATATGTAGAATGTGGTATATTCATAATAATGAAGTGACCTATCATAATAATAAAATACTAGACATAATTCTGAACATATATTGCATCATGATTACACATAACATATGTGAATCAGTCGTAACATCATCATTGTGAAAAAATATAGAATAATGTTCACAAGTGGTGTGGATAATCCCATGAGAAACATCATATTAACAAATGAATTGGAGGAATAAATAATTACAGGCACACCCATCAGATCATAAATTCACATAATTGTGCATGAAACATAGATCATATAACAATTTTTCTTGTGACATATCCCATTGAATGGATTGAGTTTCATATAGAATAACTTAATTTATAACAATTTGGAACCCAAAATGATTAATGGAAAACAAATACGGCATAAACATCATCATTCTTGATGGAAGATGATACCATTCAAGATGAGTCAAAGTTGAATTTTTGAATGAAAAGACTTTTTGAAAAATAGATTTATTTGGAATTTAAATCATTTTGGAATGGAGAAAAAATGTATACCCCAAAAAATAAAATTAAATAATAGTGCAAGGATATCTATGTAATATTATGGGAATATCCCAATTTAATATTATGAGATAGATGGATAACACAAAGAAGCGGAGATGGATTTGACCATCCAATTACTTAAATTCGTTCTTCGTTTCATCACTTTTCCACATGCTTAATACTAAACTATGAAATATTAAAACATTTATATCAAGTGAATTATTTCTATTTTACAAAATTAATCAACTTTAAAAAATAGATTATATTTCATAATACCTTTTGTTAAATGGTAACCCTTTTTATATCATTTTTTCTTAAATATTTCACATTTTGCGTTTATTTATCATTTTTAGTTAAAGGTTATTTTTACATAAGTATGCATAATTAAGAAAACATAATATATATATATATAAACTTTTATATATAATAACTAATTTACTATATTCATACATAATTTTGATGAAAATGAACGAATATAGAAATGTCATCGTTGATGGTTATATAACAATTTTTGGGAATGTTGTCCAATGTAGAAGAATGAGAGGTATAAAATATAAATACATGATGAATATTTTTTTAGTAATATGTTAAAGTCACTAATATTATTTTAAAATTCATCCCTATTAATCAATGATTTTTTTTAAATGAATTAAGAAAAAAGACAAGAGAGAAGGAAACATGAGAAGAATTGATAAAAAATATTGTTTCATCTGTGTTTCTTTTCTTATATAGAACTCAAATTATGGATGAAGGGAGTTGGTTTACTCCTTAAAATACCAAACTATTATATTAGAATATTATATAATATTTTTTTTATTTTTTTTGATTTGGTATGTGAGGTATGAGTGTTTTTAAAAATGGGAGGGAGAGGGGTAATTTTTATGTGAGGAGAGGGGTATTTTTAAAATAAAATATTAAATAAATTACTATATCCAAGTAATACTATGTAGTAGTTATTTTTTGAGATAATGGATCGTGTAAAAATATAATATAATTTATTTCTTACTTTAAAACACATTATAATTATAATTCAATTGTTTATTGAAAATGAATGTGGGAAAAATGGAAAATTGATATTTGAAATGAATATTTTTGAGTTAAGGTTTTGGAAAGTAATTTTTTGGATTGGAAAATAGTTTTGGTTTATTATGAATCTTTTATGAAATTAAATTTTTTTGATAATATTATATGTTATTGAAATGGTTATTCCATAATTATATCATGACTGATCTAATTCAAGATACCTCAACTATGAAAAAAACAATATTTTCCCTATTGACCCAAAAATTGGCGTTTTTGATAAAATTGTAAAAACAACCCCTTGGAAAATTTCAATGTTCTGCTTTCAATAAAGACATTAATTTTGTTAAAAATAATTTTATAACAAAGAGACTTTTATGTCTTAGTATAGTTTTTTATTTAAATATTTTACAATACATTTTATTTAAAATGTTCCTACATTTTATTTGAATTTCTTAATGATGATAATTATTTTTTTTTGTATTACAATAATTATATTTACTAGAATAACTCATGATACATTTTATTTATATATTTTTTATTTTTAGTTTTTATTATTATTCTATTGGTTGGTTTACTATTCCCAAATGAAATATTACTATTACAATGGTCAAATTACGATTCAAATGGTAACATTATACCACATAAATACTAATACATGCCATTATACATTATTCATAAAAAATATATTAGTGTTTTATATTTCAATTTTATAAAATGTTTCCTCATTTACTAATATTTTGTTTCATTTCTATTGTTTTTTCATGGGATAAATTATTATAAAACATTCGAGTGATCTATATTTTCCCATTATAATTTGTTATATTTTATATTCATTATCACATTATAAAATATGGAAATCTAATGGGTTTTATTACTGAATAATATAACAATTTTAATTCATGAAATAATTTTTTTTGTTTTTCATCATTTATTAAGTGTATAATAATAAATAATATAATATAATAAATATTTATTTCTAGAAACAAATATCATTTATAAATTATAGGTTGTCACATTACTCCTGCTTTGTAAATTTAATCCCAAAAATCTCTACTCATATTCCTGGTTATGAATAGGTGAGTGTACTTCTATTTCATTGATCCCTTTAGTTCCTATTACACATTTCTTATGTCTGTTTCCGCTATAACACATAGACAATGTGTGTTGTTTGGTAGCTTATAAATTTGCCCATATGGTCTATGATCTTCACCACCTACCTCTCATACGAGATTTCATTCTCTAGATTCACCACATTTAGATTTAGTACATGTGATTGATTAGTTATATACATAGTAAAGAGTTATATCTAGAAGACCTCTTGAAAATGATCATCTTTTAAATAAGTAAAGGCAATTGGGCCATTTCTCCCATTATATCAATGATCTCAAATGGGCCAATTTGACTAGGGAGAAGCTTCACATTCCTTCCAAACGTTATGAATCTCTTCTATTGTGATATAAATGGAAAAAATCATCTCCCTGTTAAAAGTGCATGTATATATATATAGTAATATGGTGTATTTCTCAATATTATTCATGGATAGTGTAGTAGGTTATATTCTATTAAGATAATCGTGTACAAAGTTCATCTTTCAAAGATAGTAGTGAACAAGGAAATTATGGTCCATGATTAGCTTTAACCATCTTCATGGATGCATTTTTAGCTCATACCATGTGAATATATATTTTAGTATTTTTTGACCGATATATTTTTAACATGTCTCACCTCGAGTTGGTGCCACTAAATCATCATGGTGATGATCATAGTTGCTACTGCCAGATCCTTTGTTGTGTAGTTCAACTCATGGACCATCATTTTTCATTATGCATAGGCTAGGAACTTTTCCATCCACATGAGTAAAAAACCCTATATTTTATTTTAAGTATGTGTAAATTTAAAAAATCCTTCTCCAATTATTATTAGTGTGATTATATGCATTGTGATAAGCCTCTCTTTTCGATCCTTAATTATTTATTTACATTTGACTTACCAAAAATACTATATACCATCTGATAATAAAATTGTCATCCAGCTTTAAAATGATAAAAAATTTGTCCATAACTATTGGAAGCACACATCTTAGGAAAGAAATTAATGAGTTTCCAGGGCACCTCTAGGCTGAGCCATTACCTATTTTCCATTTCCATCGATGGTTCTACAAAAACTCTTTCACTTTTGATAACATTCCCTATGAATGTGACTTGATTCATACATATGTAACACTTGATGAAAATAGATTTCATTTTTACCATTCACAATATTTCCAACACAATACTTATATGCTCTTGATGTTCCTGAGTTTTCATGGAGTAAATGAGATTATAAATGATATATACTTTTGAAAATATTTCACGGTAGTCCCTATAGTATATACTCATCAAATCCATATTTATTTCTGGGGAAGTATTATGTATCTAAGATATGACTATGATCGTATAGTGTAGATACCTTATAAAGATGGATATCATAAAAACATCTCTATTAACCATTAGTTAATGATATCCAAAATTAAGATCCTCCTATGCAAATTACTATGCTCCCCATAGTTGATTGAATAGGTAATCAATCCTTGGAAGGGGTACATAATCATTTTGGTGATATTATTAAGCTCCCAAAAATATATACACTACCACATTGATCTAGATTTTTTTTCATTTCCATGATCACTATAGCTCCTGAATAAGATACAGCAGGGTTTGTGAACCCTGTTTCCAAATTAATTTTCAATGGCTTCTTTAACTCCAGCTGTTCAATCAGATCCATCCTATAGGGGAATTAGAAGATATGAGTGGATTAGGATATAATATCAATTCCAAATAACACCTCAAATTATTTGGGAGTTCTGGGTAACTCTTAATTAAATACAAAAGTGCATTCCCGTAGAATTTTAATTTCCACTAGGTTGATACATTCCATTGAGCTACCCATCTGTGAAAGGTATTCTTCATCACATTGTATCAATTCACACACCTTTGAGGGATTTTAAAAATTAAATTCTCAATATTCCTTGATATTTTATAATAGAATGGGATGGTTTGACATATATAAATATATTTCCTTTTTTAACACCCCAAGATTTCATAGTAAATTATCTCATTAAAGCAATTAAATAGCTTACACTACACGCAACTCTGAGTTCGTGCGTACCACAACATACCAATCAAGCCGTTAAAGAACAATTAGGAATAGTATTAACTTTATTTTGAATCTAATATACTGTATATAATTTTAACATCATTGTTATTATTTTCTTATACATAATATAAGAACAAATACCATTTTTTCAGATAAATGATGTATTTTTAAAAAATGAAAATTTATCATCTTTTTAATGGAGAACCATTTATAAAAACAATATTTGACGCATTTATATATTAAATTTGATGAAATTAGATTCTAATTTATAAGAGGGAAATAAAAAATTATATTTGGATAAATTTTTGTTACTTTTCTAATAACATTCATATTTTGATGAATAATTAAAAATTATATGTTTTAATTGAAAAAAACTTTTTTAATCCAAATAATTTACAGTGATAAATTATTAATTTGAATGGTTTTGAAGTATCATTCTATTATAATTTTATGATTTAATATAATATGGATCATTTTATGTAATTTTACTTTTAAATTTGACATAAACACGTGTCAATCTTTTGATAGTTTATACTTTTTAAAAACAGGCGTTTTGGTTTTGACAATGAGAATTGATTTTAAATTAATTGATGAAACATATATATTTTTAATCTGGTAAAATGACTTCATTTTTTAATTCATAATATCAAAATAATTTTAGGGTTTATTTTTGCTATTTTTCAGAAAACATTGAATTTTTTATGAATAGTTAAAAACACTAAGTTATTGTTTAAAACCGACTATTATTTAAATAATTAGTAATAATAATTTAATTTATTTTAGGAAAAAATATATACATAATACCAATATATGTTCAATTTAATTCATTAGTGTCATTTTATAATAATATAAGACATATAAAATTTTATTAATCTTTTTACCGTCGTTTACCCACCTTCTAGGAAAATTTGAAAATTTTCATAAAACATAATTTTACCATTTCTATGAGTTGAAATTAAAAATATCCAAGAGACACAGTTGAAATAATTTAGTAAAATTTGATTCAATAAGATGAAAATAATTTCTGGGGAATAGTTACTTTTGACTTTTATTTACAACGATAAAAAGTAAATAGGATAATTAAGGTTAAAAATGATATTATAATTAACCAAAATCATGTACTAATTCTATTGGATAAGTGTAATTCTAAAAAAACTCAGGAAAAAAATATGATCTTCTTTGGTCCACTTGTATTATATTAGGACATTTATTATTATTTTATTAAAAGAAGAGCTAAAAGTGTTAATTTCAATGTCTATTAACTAAACCTTTTTTATATATGGTTACATAGAAATTGAATTAGACTATAAATATTCATTAGAAAGCTAAAAATATTTCCTTAATAATGTTATTTTATTTATAATATTTAGACATTAAAAAATTTAATTTATTTAAGACAAAATGATGATCCAGTAATTACATTATTAATGAAATATTAAAATAATTGATATTATAAGTATCCAAATAAATTTAAATTGAGAGTAATGATAAATTAAACTAATTTAATATGTTAATATAAAATTTTTGGTTATATTATATAGATTTTTTAAATTTTATAAGGTCGTTATGAGTTTCACAAAAACAAAATAAAAAATAGGGTCAAAATTGACATAAATTATTATTTAAAACAAATACTATATTATTGGATGATATAATATTCCAAAATATCTTAGGTTCGGAAAGAGGGATTAAATAATACTATATATGTCATTATTGAACCATTTGAGTTTCTCTTGGAAGTTTAGAGTATGTTTATAAACCATATAGTATATTAATACAAGAAGACACCGAAAAAGTTAAACTATTTATCAAAGAGTTAAATATAACAGATAAGGTTAGAATGGTAACCTAAACATGTCTAAAACCTATTGGTTGAATTTATTTCTACCAATAACCACCTAAGTATCTAGATAAATTTATTTGGAGCCATTATAAACCGAATATTATTGTATAATAAATTAATATTTTATTCTTTTCCTAAAGTGACTGTCACACCTCTTATAAAAGGTAACTTCCCCTTCTATCAATATCACACCTCCAAATCAATTTGGATCACTCAATACCTACCCAAATATCCTTCAAACATCCCTAAAATCAACCTAGAGTCCTTAATTTGATCATAAATACAACCAATGGATCCCTTTTGATCATCTCAAAGGAAACACCCGAAGAAGAGGTAATAATTTGACCACCCTCTTTCATGTTGTTTTCTCCTTCCACTGCCTATTTTTTTATTGTTTCCATACCTAAATAAAAACTCCAATACCTCCTACATACTATGATGTTACTATAAATATTTTACATCCATATTCGTTATTATATCCATCATATAAAGGACAAAGTCACCATACATGCATACGTACGACTTAGCGTATCCACGTTTTGGTGTAGTTTTTCATTTGAACACTTCATTTTTTGGATGGGTAATATAATGAGTATAAATAATTTAAATAATAAATCTAACATGTTACTGAATATTTATATATGATATACCATCCAATTACATACAATTTCACCATCAATATAATGATATTATCTCTTGTGCGTACGTACGGATTACCATCTCAACGACACGATGAGATTCATTTCCACATTCACCATTCAACGACGATTATAAAAATATATATTATTAATAAGTACGTAATAAATGAAATAATAATTCTATTGAATATATATATATATACTTACATATACCTTATTCACTTACTTCTATTCCATCTGATATGAAAACGGAAACAACGTTTATGCAAACGTACGATCTACCGTCTCCATAAACGGTGTTTTCCATTTCATATATCTATCTATTATAGATATTTATATTCTAAATATATATAATATAAAAATCATGTGTTATATTCTGGAAATATGTATATCATGATCTAAATGATATGATCAAGAATAACAAGTTAAAACACATACGATAAAGAAAGCGATTATTACCAGAAATGATCATTTAACATGGAAATCATTATTAAATGAGTAGTATAATGTCATAGATGAATCATTTATGATATATTAAATATGAATATAGTTTTTTTGTAATTTAATAACATACTATGAACATTATACAAGATTTTAAATGTACCCTTGACCAATAGAAAGTGCAAGGTAAGGGTTATTTCCTCAATATCATTGTTATCCGGGATTATTTATGTGTAAGTATTTACTGGGACATATTTTTCATTGATACCCATATTTCCTAAAAAAAATTTCAAACGGAATATTTTATGGTTTTATTGGAGGTTCTATTTATCTATATCATTATTTTAAATGTTTTAAATATTTATGTTTTCAAATCCTTTTAATTAATGTCTGTGCTTTCAAAATAATTTTAATGATATATTTATATGGACATCAATGTTTGAAATGATAATTTTTTTCAAAAGTTTCAAATTTTTATGGGACACTTTGATATAATAATTTTTTTTAATTACTTTCTTTATATATTTGTTACTTATAAATTATTTCACAAAAGGGATATTTCTCTCAAAAAGTTTACGGATCATTTTCAACTATGTCAGTATCATTTACTAAATATTATCCATGATTGAGGTAGATTTATTATAATAAAATATTCTATATTTTATTGAATGAAGTATGATATTTTTGACTTCTAATGCTATATTTTTATACAATTCATGGTTTATGGTTAATGTATTTACATTTCATATGATAGTTTTAATACAAATGTTTATATTATATTTCACAATTTTCATATGAGGAATGCATTGGACTTAGTAAGTTACAAGTGGATCCCGCTATAGCTCCTCAATGCATCGGTAGGTCTAATGAGGAAAACTAGTGTCCTGGCACAAGGCCTGGACCAAAATTTTATTTGTAGTCTTGGAACAAGGCCTTTATTATGCGGTAATGATGTTTGGAGTTTGGCTTTCCCTCATAATGAACGTAGTTATTACATGTTATTATTATACTATTAAAATATCTGTGTGCATGTTTATATGGTGATGTTAGATTTATTTTTTCCATATTATGTTCAAAATTATGTTTATAATGGTTGTTTTTTTATTTAACATCTTTCCTTAAATGATTATAGCTTTGGCTAAATTATTTACCCTTACTGAGCATCTGAGCTCACCACATTCTTATGTTTTATTTTCCTACGATTACAAGAAATTTATTATGATTGATATGTTGGATTAAGCTTAAGAAAATAATGGAATTATCAATGAAATCGTTATTATGTGTTGTATGTTTGAAATTGAAATTTAATGTTAATATATGTAATCTATTTTACATTACTGCTAAACTGATCGGTCCTTTGGGACTTGATTCTTTATAATCATTCCAATGTATTAAAATAAGGCACCGGCTCTGGGTAACATGGGTCAGGGAGATACAGTTGGTATCAAAGGAAGTTTGGTACATACCATGGAAACTAGATTTATAAAAACATTGATTAGATAACATTACACTAAGATAGACTTTGGGGATTTGTATAGAATGTCATCCTAGAATTTTGGTAAGGTAGAGATTTTGGATGTTTTCCAAGAAATACATCCCTGTCTAGATACGAGCAGGTAGAGGCCGCTCTAGAAAAGATGTTTCTAGGACTCAAAACTCTAACAAGTAGTTTCAGGCATAACCTGGGGTATCCTGGTACACAATAATGAGCATTGTTGTACTCTTGGTTATGAAACTCATGGGCTATATGTTAAGGATAATTCACAATTTCATTACAAGAAATTATGAATGATTGTGGAGTAAAAACATACTAAATGAAAATATTTTATGGTTATAGATTATATTCATAATATTTCCAATTTACGTTAGGTATTTTACAAGTTTGGAATTATGCATTGTGATATATAAACTATCATAATGTATTCCATTGTTTAAAATGACACCTAGTAGATGGAATGGGGATTCCCGCAATACATATGATCGAAATATTTAGAAGGATCATATATTTCATGGAATTAAGCCAACATTTATAAGTGAAATAGACTCCCATGTATTCTCATCATATAATGAAATAATATAATTTTTTAATAAGACAAGTAAAGAATTCTGTGAGTCCTATGGGTTTAATGTGAATAAAGAGAAGAAAATTATGGAAGATAGAAAGATAGATAAAGGGAAGAGGGGAAATAAGGATTTTACATTATGTGATAACTGTGGAAAGAATCACCTAGGTAATTGCTTGATGGGAATAATGGTTTTTGATATGTGTGGAGAAAAAGGACACCAAGTACCTGATTGAAAGGGTAAGAAAAAAGTTTCAAAATTACAATGCTTTATCTACAAGGAGTTGGGACACTAGGCGAATAGATTTCCAAATCATCGTAGTATACCCCAAATGCTGCTATTGGATGATAATAAAGTTTGGACACTACCTAAGATGAAAAGGAATGATGAGAGTTCTTACATTTTTATTAATGTATTGTGTCATTTGATTATTGTATGGATGATGTATGTCTTATAAGAATTATATAGTGTATAAAGATAATAATGAAGTAATATTTCATTAAAGACTTGATAATGCGTGGAACCAATAAAATTGACCCAATACCAGGTTAAATTTGTTAAAAAATATATGGTTGAGAGAATGATAAACCACAATATGGTTCGGATACTGAGGTAGTGATTTTGGAATAATATATGATTGATTTGGATTAATTATATTAGATATTCTTGACTACGCTGAAACTAATTAATGATTTGTATATTCCATCATTATTAGAGTTTACAACATTTTTTGATATAAGGAGTATATCAAGATTTCTATAAGGAATATGGGAGCATGAATGTAATCAATATGGTTTAATGGTAATTCAGGTTGGTACAATGTTTTAAAAGAATACATGAAGAATGTATTCACATGTTTCTACTTGAGAAAAAAAACTTCTTTGTGTTTACCTTCCTTATAAATTTTAGACTATGAGTTTGAATAGAAGTATTTTGGATAACTATACAAGTTGGAATTAATTGAGATTGACATTGGATACTATTGTTAAGTTTAAATCAATTCTTTAGATTATTTTGGGATTTTCATAAAAAGGACAACTCGGAGGTCGGGCAAGAACCCGTCACGTCTGGCAAGGCCGCGAGACATAAACTCGCAACCAAAGGGTGACGACAGTGGGTCACCTACCACTAGCATACGTGATATCCTAGTTTGTATAATTTATTTTTAAAATAGTTTGAAAAATGAATTATAAATTCATTATTTTTGTAACCCTATACGATTATGATAAATAGAATATTTTTTAATTCTCTTATCTTATGGTTTGAATGATGAGTTTGTGGTAGGAATTATTTAAAAGATGAAACACTACTTGTCAAGTATATTTTTTCCTCGTATTATATTAATAAATTAATTCTTAAAAATTAAGTAAGGGATCTTTAAACAAATTTTATTAGCTTAATACATTATGTTTTGTTGTGCCGTTGATATTTAAAATCATCATAGATTGATGTCTTTGAGGCTCCCAATTATACACTTGTTTGTCATTGATGACCTCAATCACTCCCTATAAATATTTAAGTTTTTCATCAAATTATGTGTCTCTAATTGACTCCAATTTTCTCCTAATTGAGATCATAATTTGGTGGATTGTTTCTCATTTCTCTTTCCCTTTTATTAAGACTAAATTTTATTAAACCAATTTCCGATGTGGGTTTTCCACAATGGTATTTTTCTTTTTTTAAACATTTATTTTCAAAGAACAATTTCAATTTGTGAGGATTAAATTTACATAATGATGGAATAATGCAACACCCTAGGACTTCAAAGTACATTATCTCATTAATGTAATTCAGTAGCTTTCCCTACACGCAACACCGAGTTCAAGTGCACCACAACTTACCAAAAAAGCCGTTCAAAAATAGGTTATTAATAGTATTAAGTGAATTTTAAATCTTATATAATCTATATAATTTTAATATCTATATTATTGGTTTCTTAGACATAATATAAGAACAAATTCGTTTTTTTAGATAAAAGAAGTATTTTTCAAAAAATGAAATTTTAACGCCTTTTAATGGAGAACCATTTTTAAAACCAATATTTAACACCATTATATATTAAATTTAATGAAATTAAATTATCTTTTATATGGAGGACATAAAATTTTTGTTTGGATAAATTTTTGGTACTTTTCTGATAACTTGCCTATTTTGATGAATAGTGAAAAATAATATGTTTTAATTGATTTTTTTTATTCCAAATAATTTATAGGGTTAAATTATGAATTTTAATGTTTTTGATGTATAATTAGATTATATTTTTATCATTTAATAAAATATAGGTCATTTTACGTAATTTCACATTAATGTTTGATATATACACATGTCAATCTTTCAATAATATTTACTTTTCAAAAACCCACCTTTTAGGTTTGACATCGTGAATTAATTTTAAATTTAAAAATGAAATTTCTATGTTATTAATTTTGTAAAATAAACTTCATTTTTGAATTCGAAATATCATAATTAGCTTAGGGTTGATTTTTGTTATTTTTCTGAAAACATGCAATTTCTTATGAAGAGTGAAAAACACTACGTAATTATTTAAAACCGACATATTTTTAAATAATTAGTTATATTATTGTAATTTATTTTAGGTAAAAATAGATAAATAATACCTATATGTTAAATGTAATTAATTGGAGCCATTTTATTACAAGATAAGATATATAAAATTTTATTGAACTTTTTACCATCTTTTACCCACCTTATAGAAGCATTTGAAAATTTGGATAAAACATAATTTTACTACTTATCTGAGTTGAATTTATAAAATCCGAGAGGCAAAGTTGACATTAGTATGTAAAATTTGATTTAATAGGATGAAAATAATTTGTGTTGAATAGAAACTTTTGACTTTTATTTACCACGTTTAAAAGTAAATCGGGTAATTAAGGGTAAAAATTATATTATAATTACCATAACACATGTACTAATTCTATTGGATAAGTGGAATTCGACCAAAAAAACCATAGAAAAAATATATGATCTTCTTTGGTCCACATGGATTAGATTAGGACATTTATTATTACTTTATTTAAAGAATAGTTATAAGTGATAAATGTAAAGTTTAATAACTTAAACATTTTTTATATTGTGATACACACAATATAAATTCGACTATATATTTTCAATAAAAATCCTAAAACATTTCCTACATAATTGTATTTTATTTATAATTTTTAGACGTTAAATAATTTAATTTATTTATGACACAATGATGATGCAATAATTACATTATTAATGAAATATTAAAATAATTGATATTATAGAAATCCAAATAAATTTAAATTGAGACTTATAATGAATTAAACTAATTTTATAGGATAATATTACATGTTACGGTTGATTATATAAATTTTGTTCAAAGTTATGTGGTTGTTATGACTTTCACAAAAACAATATACCAAATAGGGTAAAAATGACATAAATTAGTTTTTAAACAAATGCTATATTATTGGATGATATAATATTTCTCAAAATATAAGGATAGAACAAAAGGGTTAAATAATATAATATATTTCATTAATTAACAACATGAGGTTCTCTTTGAAGTTTAGAATAATTTTTTTAATCGTATAATGTAAGAATACAAGAAACCACATTAAAAGTTAAACTATTTTACTAAGAGTTAAATATAAAAGATAAGGTAAAAATGGTAACCTAAACTTGTCTAAAACCAATTGGTTGAGGGGATTTAGACCCATAACCACCTAAGACTCGAAATAAATTCATTTTGAGACATAATAAACCGAATATGATTTAATAATAAATGATTATTTTAATCTTTTCCTAAAGTGACCCTCACCCCTCTTATAAATGGACACTTCCCCTTCTCTCAAAATCACACCTCAAACACAATTTGGATCGGCCAAAACCAACCCAAATATCCTACAAAATTCCCTTACATAAACCAATAGTCTTTACTTTGATTCTAAAGACAACTTATGGAGCCATTTTGATCATCTAGGATGGAAACACCCGAAGAAGATGTAATAATTTCACTACCCACCATCAGGTTCTTTTCTACTTCCACTACCTCGTTATTTGTTGTTTCCGTTAAAAAATAATAACTCAAATAGATCCTATATTCCATGATGTTATTATAAATATGGTACAATATTATTAGTTTTTATATCCATCGTATAAATGACAAAGTCACCATACGTGCGTACATAAAGCTTATCGTCTCCACGTCGTAGTGTATTTTATTATTCAAACACATCCTTAATTGGATGGGTATAATAATGACTATAAATTATGTAAATAATAAATATAACATGTTAATGACTCTTGATATAAGATATACCATCAAATTACATTATATTTCACCACCAATATAATTATATTGTCGCTCGAGCGTACGTACGGATTGTCGTCTCCACAACGCGATGAGATTCCATTCTATATTCACCATGCAATAATGATTATAAAAATATATATTATTAATAAGTATGTAATATATGACATAATAATTCTACATAATATATATATATATGTACATACATATATCTTGTTCACTTACTTCTAATCAATATGATATGAAAACGGAAAAAACATTTATGCGTATGTACGGCCTACCGTCTCTATAGATAGTGTTTTCCATTTCATATATCAATCTATTATTCATATTTATATTCAAATAATTTACAATTTATAAATCATGTTTTATATTCTGTGCGTATGTAAATCCTGATCTAAATTATACGATCAATAATAACAAGTAAAAACACATATGCTAAAGAAAGTGATTATTACCCCAAATGCTAATTTAACATGGGAATCATAATTAAATTGGTATTATAAAGTAATAAATGAATCAAGTGTGATATAATAAATATGAATTTTGTTCTTTTATAATTTAATAACATTCTATGGTCATTATACAGGAGGATAAACGTACCTTCGACCAATGGAATGTGCAAGGTAAGGGTTATTTCCTCAATATCATTACTATCAGAGATTGTTTATGTGTAAGTATTTATTGGGACATATTTAACATAGATACCCATATTTCATAAAAAAAATCAAAAGGAATATTTTAAGATTTTATTGGAGGGTCTATTTGAGTGTATTGTCATTTTAATTGGTTAAAAAATTAATCTTTCTAAATCCTTTTAATTAATGTCATTATTTTCAAAATGATTTTTAGGATTTATTTATAGAGACATGAAATTTTTGAAATGATAATTCTTTTCAAAAGTTTCAATGTGGTATGGGACACTTTGATTCAAAAATATCTTTTAAATTACTTATTTTATAAATGTGTGACTTTTAAATGACTTCACCAAAAGAGATATTTCTCTCAAAAAGTTTTATAAATAATTTTCAACTATGTCAACATCCTTTACTGGATATTATTGTTGATTGAGGATGATTTATTATAATAAAATCTTCCATATTGTATTGAATAAGTTATGATATGTTTGACTATGAATGTTCTATTTTTCTACCATTCACGGTTTATGGTTAATGTATTAACATTTTGTATGCTAGTTTTTATACGAATGATTATGTTATGATTCATATTTTTTATATGAATAATGTAGTCGACTTAGTAAGATATATGTGGAGCCTGCTATAGCTCCTCGACGCATCGGAAGGTTTCATGAGTCAAACTAGTGTCTTGTCAGAAGGCCTTGAAAAAAATTTTATTTTTTGCCTTTTCACAAGTCCCTGATTAAGTGGAAATGATTGTTCGGGGTTAGGAATTTCTTCATTATGAAATTAGTTATTACATGTGATTATTCAACTAGTATAATATCCATACGAATATTTATATGATGATATTTGATTTATTTTTTCCATATTATATTCAAGATTATGTTTACAAAGGTTGTTGTTTTTATTTAACTTCTTCTCTTAAATGATTATAACTATTGCTAAATTATTTACCCTTATTTGGCATCTCATCTCACCCCATTCTTATGTTTTATTTTCCCAGGATTCCAAGAAGTGTATAATGATTGATATCTAGGGATAAGATAAAAAGAATAATTTCATTCTCAATGAACTATCTATGTTGTGTTGTCTGTTTTAAGTTGAAATGCAGTTTAATGTATGTAATATATTTTCCATGATTGCTAAACGGATCTATCTTTTCAGGATGGATTCCCTGTAATCATGCTTATTAATTAAAATAATGCACCAGCTTTGGATAACTGGGTCTAGGGCGTTACAACGTTTCCTAATAGGTGATGTATTCTCTATAGAAAATTTGTTCCTAGTATAGCATCCAATTTCTGTAGGGGAAGGATTACGTTATTAACTTGAAAAATTATACCACATAAGCTAATAGGATAAGAGTCCAACACTAGGGTTGTTATGATAGCCCAAATATTTGTCATAAAAAACAACCAAAATTCATAGTACATTGGAATCAATTCAATAGTTCTAGAAAAAATTAAGGATATAATGGAATGTGCACAACGAAAATCAAATAAAACATTTTACATTCTTGAGTGAATAGTAAGTGTACCACATACGACTTAATTTTCATTCTAAACTTCCGTAATAGATATGTCATAAGCTTTAAATTTCATCTATATATTTGTTTTTTGTTTACGTTCATAAACCTCAAGGACTTGTGTTTTAGAATACTAGCTTGTATAATGAACTTTCTCTCTATAGTGGAATTATTGAACCATGGGTTTTTCTTTAGGTTTTTATGTCCTTTACTCTCTCACAGTTGTCATATTTTTCATGTCTCTTCGATATTGATGACCTTGGTGGACTCTTCTCCAAGATTTAAAGCATTTATTCATCTCTTAGAAGTAATTTGTATGATGGTTCATCTAACTTTCTTACACATGGGTTGTTGGATACTCTTTCCTCTTTTTTCCATTGAACCACTAGATTGAAAATAAATTATCATTTTCTTATCTCACTAAACAATGGAACATTCACCAAAATCTATCTATACTTTGACATATCATCAAACTACTTCTTCATAACCCTTGAATTCTAAGATAGCTAAAGCCTTTCAGATTATTGGTTTTAAAAAATTATAGAACCTATCTATTTTTCTATAATTTTTATTACAAAACTGGAGTAATCTCTTAACATACTTGTGTTTTTTTCCTCACAAACCAGTATAGATTAACTGTCCTTTTTATTTAGCTTTAATAATTCTCTCTCAGTATTTATTCAAATATTTCAAGGGAAATACACATTATGAAATATTTTGTTAATATTTTCTTCCTCCTTCTCTTCAATTTCATTATTCATCTAATGGTTCATTAAGAAATCCTATCCTCTTTTAGATTCTCCATATAATAAATATACATCCATATTACCTTCCCCTTATCAAAATACTAGGTCATTGAAAATTTCTTCACCATTGAGTTTACCAATTTTCCAATGACAAGTGGATCGGAAGATCAATTGAATATAGCAAGTTTATTTCATGTAAATGTTTTGATAACTACTAACTCTTCCATAGGTGAATGTGAATTTTATAGTTGGATCAGGTTCTTATTCATATCCTGAGACATCTGGATAAACATAGCGAAATTGTTTTAAACTCCACCTCCCTTATAAATCTGAATGTTATTTGGAAAAACGTTAAATTATCCCTCAAATGGGATATTGGATTGGTTTCTTTTTGTAACACCCCACCCCTACCTCATTGGCTTGAGGAGGCGGTGATGGATACAGGGCCTTAAGTGACGTTCCCAAGACACCAAAGGCTGGAAATGAATTCCTAGGGCTTCAAGATCAAGTTAAGGAACGATTTTCCCTTAAGACAAACCCAACCAAAACATCCACTAACATCCACTATATGATGCATGTCAATTAAATTACCTAACCATGCATTCCCAAAAGACAACCAAGTTGTTCCACAACACAACTCAAAACCAATATAAGTATACCTCTCCACACTACATCAGAGTACACTTCGGAAACTAAACAACCAAACACCACGAGCCATGACACCACCACAGATCCATGCCAAGATCCAAGCTCCAAGCTCCACCAAGGGATCACAATGCTCCACTAAAGGTGGGTGATTCCTTACCTTTTTCCACGTCATGGTACACGACATCTACAAATACACCATAGTGCCAAAGCAGGGGTGAGTAATAAAACTCAGTAGGATTTACCTGAATGACTTCCCTACACAAGACACTATGATAAAACTATTAGCACGTTAATATAAAACAGTTTATATAAATTAAATCACAAGTGAAACCATTTTCATAAGCCAAACATGCCCTTACCAAGCCATCACACCCAAACCAAGAAACCAAGGGAAAGCCAACCAAACATGCCACACGCCATCTCATCATTTACACGTTATCACAACAACTTCCATCTTGCAAAGAAATGAATTACAAACAACCAAATCGATGGGACTTCCACCCAACTCGTTCACCCATTCACACCCAAACAATCAAAACAGTGGGACTTCCGCCCAACCCGTTCACCCATTCACAACTAGCAGTACTTCCTGACCACTACCTATATGGTGGTTCTTCCGACCACTATCCATCCCCTTTTTATAGTGAGACATCCCGCCCACTTCTATACAACATTTCAATCAAACCAAACGATGAATAAACCCACCAAGGTCACAATAACATGCAATCAACCAATACTATTGTATATCAATTCACTTCAATAAATCGCCCATTTTTTTAAAACCATTTTCCATGCCAAAAAAATTTCAATAAGACAACCCCTTTTTTTGAAAACCCTTTCCATCAATCATTTTCACAAATCAACCATATCATCTAGTTTTAAAATCATCATTTTAAAATCCAGAAGAATAGAATTTCACCATAAAACACCCTTTCCCAAAAATTCCCAAAACATCACCCAAGGGATTTCCAACCAATTTTGTATAAGAATTCACAATTAATTTTTAGCACAAAAATTAATTGTAAGAATGAACCACTAGTTCAAACCATGTGGAGTCAAGAGAGAAGCCACCTACCATTAGGGTTCCCACGAAATCGACCCACAATCCACCGCACCTCAAATCCATCCAACGCACCACTGAAACCTCTCTAGATCCCCTTTCCCTGACATCCACAAACATTAATATTAATATCCAAGGCAACCAAAACCCTAGATCTGTACAAAAGAAGTGTAGATCAAGAAAACATCGAAATAGAGGGATGTAGATCTAGAGGAAAACACAAGAGAAATAAGATGAGAGACTTACCTGGGATAAACCACCTTCATACCGCCATGAAACCCCTTTGAAATGCTTCAAAAAGGAGTCACAAAGAACCCCTAAACCTTGAGAACCCAAAATACCGAGGGAGGCTCTAGTGGGTGGAATATTGGAGTGAAATAGGTTAAGCCCAAGGGATCCCAAAACATATAACCCTATTTTTAAGTGGTTGCATGGTTAGCCCGCACGGTTTTCTAAACCCTGCGCTAACCATGCACACGCTACTACCTCAAGAGCAAGGGTATGTACGGTTTCCTCGCACGGTCTGGAAAACCGTGCACCGGCCATGCGAAGCCAACTGTCTCCCCTGTACGGTTTCTTGGAGATCCTGTACGGTTTACACTAACCGCGCTCAAATCGTGCACCCCTTTAAAAGCCTCCAAACTCATCCAAAACCATTTCAAACTCTCCCAACCTCTTCCCAACTCATCCCATGCACATTCAAAAAATAAAAAATAATAAATAATGTTCACATACCTCAAATCGGTGGTACTAAATTCTCCCCACCATTGGACTTTCCATCCTCAGAATTTAGTGAACCTGCCCTTTGCGGAAAGAGCTCGGGCCAATGATCGACCATATCATTCTCCCGCTCCCAAGTCTCCTCTTGAATCTGACCATGTTTACACAAAACTCGAACTAAACCCACGATTTTACCATTCAAGACTTTCTGTTGCCTATCCATAACCTGCACTGGCACGTGCACTAATGAAGCATTTGGTTCTACCTCAACATGATCCCATCGAATCCCATGGTCATGATCCGACTGATACTTTTTTAACTGTGACACATGAAACACATTGTGCACCGCACTGAACCTAGGTGGCAAAGCCAAATGATAATCCACCTCACCAACCCACTCAAGAATCTCAAAAGGTGTAATATACCTTGGAGATAACATTCCCTGCTTCCCAAACCGATGATGTCCCAACCTAGGAGTGATCCAAAAGAACACATGATCACTCACCTTGAATAACCACGGCCTTCGATGATGATCCGCATACGATTATTGAAGACTTTGAGTCATCTCCATTCTCTTTCTGACCAACACGATCTTCTCCATAGTCTCCTGGACAAGGCTCGGTCCAAACATCGAGAACTCACCCATTTCCACCCAACATAGTAGAGAACGACATGGCCGCCCATACAATGCTTCAAAGGGATCCATCTGTATGGATTTATGATTACTGTTATTGTACGATAATTCAACCAATGACAAGTGATCCTCCCACGAGCCACCAAAATCCATGACACAAGCCCGCAACATATCCTCCAAAGTTTGTACCGTCCTCTCGGATTGACCATCCGTCTGAGGGTGATACACCGTACTCATCGTCAACTGTGTCCCAAGGGCTTGCTGTAAGGATTTCCAGAAATGAGATGTAAATCTCAGATCTATATCTAATGAAATAAAAACCGGAACACCATGCCTCTTTACCACCTTCCGGATATAGATATTGGGCAGACCCTCCAATGTATGAGATTCAAAAATTGGGATGAAATTGGACTACTTCGTTAGCCGATCCACTATCACCCAAATGGCATCGTGCTTTCTGATCGTTCTTGAGGGACCTATAACAAAATACATCGCTATCTTCTCCCACTTCCAAACAGGGATTGGTAAAGACTACAACATTCCAACTGGCCTCTGATGCTCAGCCTTGACCTGCTGACAAGTCAAGCATCTCGAAACAAACTCAGCCACACTTCTTTTCATGCCAGGCCATTAGAACTGTGCTTTCAACGGTTTATACATTTTCTGAATTCCGAGATGAACAACCAACCTGGAATGATGATAATCCCTAAGAAGATCCTCCTAACAAGAAACTAGTACAAACATCCGATTCCGAAAACACAAAACTAAATCTCCATTCAATTGCCAAACCTCAATGGTCTCCCCGCCATTGAGTCTCGACCCCATGGTCACACACTCAAGATCAGATATTTGTGCCTTTCTAACCAGGCCAACCAAGCTAGGAATCAGCAAAACCAGAAAGAAGGATGCTCTATAGCCATGGTCCTCACATTCCAACCGCATATCAGCTATAACTGACATCAACTTTCACTGGTCTGATGCATGTTTCACCAACTAAGAATATGAGTTTCTAGTTAATGCATCTTCCACTGAATTTCCCTTACCTGGTGTGTACATCAAGTCAAAATCAAACATCTGGATATATTACATCAATCTCTTTTTCCTCAAGTTCCAATCCCTTTCTGAGAAAATGTGTTTCAAGCTCTTATGATCTATATATACCGTGAATTTCTCACCGAATAAATAGTGATTCCATACTTTCAAAGCATGGACCACTGCTACCAACTCCAAATCATGAGTTGGGTAGTTCTTCTCATGCACTCTCAACTGCCATGAGCTATATGCAACCACATGATTCCCTTGCATGAGAACGCACCCCAACCCGGATCCCGATTCTTCGCAATACACCACATACAATTTTCCTGATTCTGGAAAAACAAAGATTGGTGCTGATGTAAGACACCCTTTATCTCTTTGAAACACTGCTGACACAGTTCATTCCACTGGAATGGAACATTCTTTCTTGTCAAAGCTGTCACCGTTGAATCCAAACGTGAAAAATCAAGATCAAAAAGCAGATAATAACTAGCTGGACCAAGAAAACTACATATCTCAAACACATTCTTTGGTGGTTTCCACGAGATAACAGCCTCTATCTTCTCTGGATCCTCTGAAACACCTCTTTCAGAAATCAAGTGGAAAAGAAAACAAAATTCCTGTATCCAAAAGTCACACTTTGACAATTTGGCATACAACCGATGATCCCTCAAGATCCCAAACACTGCCTCCAAGTGCTGCTCATGCTCTACCCTTGTCTTTGAATATACAAGAATATCGTCTACAAACACCACCACAAATTAATCTTGATATCTCTGAAATATACGATTCATTAATTCCATAAAATCGTTGGCGCATTCGTTAGGGAAATGGGAATAACCACATATTCATAATGGACATATCTACCTCTGAAAGCTATTTTAGGAATATCCTCCTTCCCCACCTGCAATTGATGATATCCCGGCCTCAGGTTGATCTTGGAGAACCAATGGGCTCCCCTCAACTGGTCAAAAAAATCATCAATTCGTGGAAGTGGATATCTATTCTTTATCGTAACTTGGTTATGTCTACGATTATCAACACAAATCCTCAAAGTTCAATCTGCCTTTTTCAAAAAATACATCAGTGATACCATAGAGACATGCTAGGCCCGATAAACCCTTTTATTTCTAACACTTCCAACTAGATTTTCATCTCCCTCAATTCAGTCGGTTCCGTCCGTTAAGATGGAAGTGAGATATGACTGGTCCCCGGAAGGAGATCAATTTTAAACTCCACTTATCCTACGTGAGGTAACCCATAGAATTCTGAGGAAAAACATCCATGAATTGATCCACCACTGCCAGAGGAACAATATTCTCAATAAACTCTACTGATTCCAACGACAAAACCACTAACTGATATGATAACAAACCCATGGCTGGTGCCAACAATCCCATTGCACCCTGTCTTTCTTGCTTCTCTCCTTTAAAGAGATTTCTACTTCCATCGTGTGTCATAAAATACACTGTTCGGGCATCACAATCGATGTGGGCCTTAAAAGAGACCAGCCAATCCATTCCCAAGATTACATCATACCCATCCATCTCAAGCATTGAGAAATTCCACACTATCTCAACCTCGCCCACAACGATACATAATTCTCCACACAAGAAGGCTCAACACTCTCTTCGACCTAGAGGAGTTTGAAGTTTCAAAGCAGAGGGAATTATTTTTACTCTTAAACCCAAAAAATCAACAACACGTGCAGCAAAAAAGAGAGTGAAACACCCGTATCAAAAAGCACATTCATCAAAGTAGAATTTAAATGAATAGTACCTCACACCGTGGATGGCCCCGACTAATCATCCACCACAACCTGCATAGCTGCGAACACATGTTTTATTTCCCCACTCTACTCTTTATTTCTCTACTGAGGCGTCGTGGTATTCCAAGAATCACCATGACCAACTTTACTTTGATGACGAGGGATGTGATTTTGTCCCCGTCCCATCGAAGCATACAACGTTTTCCATCCCTTAGGAGTGTCATGCGCACCCAACCATGGAGCATTCTGACAATAATGCTATAGATGCCGCATCGGCTTACAATTATGACATGATCGAGGTTTTTTCATATAATCCTACTTGATGTGGTTCGTAGAACCACACTGAAAACATCCCGGCCTCTTCTGGGAATTCAGAGGAAAATTTACCAATCCTGCCGTCGGATTATATGCCATATTCCTGCCCTGGGAATAATTTTCCCTCCTTCGCATGAACCCTGCGTTAGAGTTCCCACTATTCGCCATGGGTATTACCATGATTGTCACGACCCATCCTTAGGGCCCATGCCGTGACTACCCCAAGCCCGCATCCCATAGGCCAGAGGCTGGCAACTAGCACCAAAGGTGTAAATCCCGAAAAAAAGGAAGGTATTTCCTTTATAAAAGAAAACAAACACCAAAAAGTTCGCAAACGAAAGAAAAAACTAATCAAACTGAAAACAAAAGTAAGTGCTAGGAGTTAAATGGGCCAGTATACAAACCCAACTGAAAGTATAGTACAACTGAAAAGAAGGTAAAACAACTAAAAATTAAGCAGCAACCACCAAGTCGTCCTCCAGAACTCCCACCTGAAGGGTGAGTACAGACAGTCTTGTCGGCTCCTCGAGTCCAGCCGTCCTCTCCGTGTACGTCCCACCTGATAGACCACATCCGGGTACCGTCCTGCTCCTCAAGCCTCAACCATGATAAGTGTTGTCCGTCGTCTACAACCAACACAACGTAGTGCGGGCGTAGCCTGTGTAGGGGTGAGTATACGGTACTCAGAAGGGACTTCGAGACTCCCGAAGGTCTCCAGAATCCACAAAGGATAAACCACAAAGGAAGGATACAAATACAAGTATCAACCGACTGTATTTAGGTATATGCACATACATATTCCGAAGTAATCAATTCCAGTTCTACTCCAACTCACGAGCTCAAGTACAACCCAGTCCACACAAGAAAGTATAACCCAATCCACACAGGGAAGTATGTCCCAATCCACATAGGAAAGCAAGTCAATCTTATTGAGATAAAGATTGAAAGTCAAGACTCAACTCATACAGGTATACTAATCATGAAGAGGTGTGGAGATGATTGATGTAGCCTTTGAATCATCTCCTCTACCGAACCCACGTAAGATCCAAGTAGATATTTTGTTGCTGCCGAACCCACGTAGGATCCAAGTACAGTAATCGTTGCTTCCAAACCCACGTAGGATCCATGTACAGTCGTCATCACTGCCGAACCCATGGAGGATCCAAGTACAGTCATCCTCACTACCGAACCCATGTAGGATCCAAGTACAGGGGTCCTCGCTGCCGAACCCCCGTAGGATCCATGTACGGTCATCATCATCGTCGCAGTCACAGCCAACTCTAGGCTTCCCGCACAGAGCACACTCGATTTCTAGGAGGGTCCGCTCCATTAACCAAGGGGTTCGATACATCAATTGTCGCGAAATCCAGAGTTGATGTATCACAATGTTCTGTCTCGACACTAGGAACTCAACGCGACAGACGTCACGTCAATCGGACGCCCAGTCTGAGAGTTATTGGATTTTTTGTTCGAGGGGCCCGGTTGGTTTTTTAGCTAAAAACAACCCGTCCGCACTCCAGTTACGTCCAAACATTGAGTGGAGTAATCCAAAATAACCGTCTCACTAAGAGGAATCCAACAATGTCGATGGCACGCCAATCGGATGTCCGGAGCTCAAGTTATAAGCGTTTCCACTCAGAGGGCCCGGTTTGTTTCTTGTTCGAACCAACCCGGCCATACCCAAAATTTTCCAAAACCTTGAGTGTAATATAACGAAATGACCGTATCAATCCAAGGATTCCATATCAATAGACGGTGTGTTGATCGGAGGTTCATATCCCAAGTTATGGGCATTTGAACGGATTTTCCCGAAAACAGGGGGTTTGGGCCCGGTCCGACCCGGCCCAATACCCCCTGGGTCGGCCCGAACCGGGTCGACCCGCCCCGAGTATGGGTCCGGCCCGTTTGGGCGCAGCCCGGCCCGGGGGTTGGGGGACCGGCCAAGCGCGGGTGGCCCGGCCCGGTGTGGGCGGTCCGGTCCGGCGTGGGCAGTCCGGCCCGGCGCGGGCGAACCGGCCCGGTGCGGGCGCCGATACGCTGAGCGGACGCTGAAGGGGAGGGGGCGCTACCACCTTGATTTCTAAAATGGGGGACCCCTGTGGGGTCCGCCCTTTCTGTGCTATCCGGGGGTTTTGAACCCCCGGATTTCTAGGAAACGGTCGGCCGTATTGGCCAGCCAGTGTGGCTGTCGCGGGACCTGTCGGTCCCGCCTCCTGGTGCACTGGCATTCGGCCGAGTCTGGCTGCCTCCTCTGCAACCGTTGTGGCCTTAGGTCGCCGCCCCTGTGTGAACGGTGAGGCGCGACGGCGCTGCACACCACCACCGTGGCCCGCTCCAGCCGCAGTTCTCTCGTCCCCACGTGGTGCATCGACATTGTGTCGCCTCCATTTCCAACCACAAAGAAAACCAACAACAAAAATTGGAGGAGGATTGTCCATGTTTTTGCGGTCTGACCTCCTCTATTATATTAAAAATAAGCGGCCAAAACACAACATGATCAACGATAGCCAAAGTGCAAATTTAATTGATTAAATTTGAACTCAACCCCTACCTCAATGAAGTTTGTGGAAGCTAGCGTCGTGGAAAATGGCGTCGTGGCGTGAGGCTCCGTATACGTCGACAGAGAACGTCTGAGGAAGAAGCAACATCTCCCTTTCTTTGACGCAAGGAGAAGATGGATTGGCGTGACGACATTCTTCGTCGATGTAGGGATGTTCTTCACCAGAGAAGATGAAGTTCTTCAAGAGTAAGAACCCACTTTCCCCTAAATCTCCACACAATGAGCCAAGACCAAATAAAATAAGACTCACCTTATTTTATTAAAGTTTGGCATGCATTTCGAAAATACTAAATTCAAAATTGAAAACACTTAATTAATTAAACTTTTGTTGTCAAATTAAATGGAGAGTTAAGTTGGCCACATTAATGTGGAAGATGAGAAGCCACATAACTCATGTTGGGTTTTAGAGGAGGTAGGGAATTTGAAGGGGTGGGCTCGTGTGGGCCCCACCTCACTAATATCCTAAAAACAGAAGTTAGGATTTAGTGGGTCCCACCCCAACTTCCACACATATGTTATAATTACTTAGAGTAGAAATTAAATTTTAACACATATTTTATTTCACTCTTCAATTAAACCACTTTTTTTAAAAACACCTCCCAAGGAAACGAAACTCTGGTAATAGTCGCCCTATGAAATTACCGGCGCTGCGGTTTTATCGGTGCCCTCAGATTTCAACTCCGACCAACGATTAAAAAGTTAGAAAAACCCGCTCATTCGTTCACTGAACTTACCCGAGCTAAACTTCGGAAATTGATTCAGGGCACACCGGGCCTCAGAGTTAAGTGCCGTAAAAAACTGCACACTTGTAAAATACCAAAAATTTTAAGAAAAAATTTTCCTTGAAATTTACGGGTCATTACAATACTCCCACCTCTGGGATTTACGTCCCCCTAAAGATACATCACAATCTAGGGGAATAAATGAGGGTATTGTGCACGCATATGAGCCTCCCACTCCCAAATGCTCTCCTGGAGGTTCCTGTGCTGCCACCTGATGCGCACTAGAGGAATCGACTACCCAGGTTGGACCTGCTCCTGCTGATCCTCGATCTCTACTGAGACCTCTGCAAAAGTCTCCCCATCATCATTGTCCAGCTCCCCATGGTCGATGATATGCGTCGAATCGTGCACGTATCTCCTTAGCTGAGATACGTGGAAGATGTTGTGCACCCGGTGCAACTAAGGTTGTAGAGCCCGGCGATAAGCCACCTCACTTATCCTGCTGAGAACCTGGAATGGTTCGATGAAGTGTGGAGATAACTTTCCGCCCCAACCAAATCTCTGTAATCCACGTCGAGGTGAGACCCGTAAGAAAATGTTGTCGCCATCCTCAAACTCTAGTGGTCTCCACCTCTTGTCAGCATAAGGATTTTGTCGGCTCTGAGCTCTCCTCATCCATTCATGGATGACCTGAACCTTCTCTTTCGTGGCCTAGACCATCTCTTTTCCTACAAGTTCTGACTCTATAGGTTCTGTCTTGCACAGAGGCGATCTGCAAGTTCGTTCGTACAATGCCTCGTATGGTGCCATCCTGATGGTGGAGTGATAGCTGTTATTGTACGCAAACTCTATCAGAGGTAGGTGATCCTCCCAACTGTAACCAAAGTCAAGGACACATGCACGGAGAATTTCCTCGAGAGTCTGAATGGTCCTCTCCATCTGACCATCCGTCTGAGGGTGAAAGGCAGTGCTCAGGTGTAACTACATCCTGAATGCCTCATGCAACCCCTTCCAAAGCCGGGAAGTAAAGCGAGAATCTCGATCAGAGACGATAGATTATGGCACACCATGAAGTCGTACGATCTCCTGAACATAGGGGCATCCCAAGCTCTCCACTGAGCCCTTCTCTCTGATGGGTAAGAAGTGGGCCGACTTGGTGAGTCGTTCGACGATCACCCAAATTGAGTCGTGTCCTCTGGAAGTACGTAGAAGTCCAGTCACGAAATCCATAGATATCTCGTCCCACTTCCACTCCAGGACCTCCAAGGGATGTACCAAGCCTGCTGGTACCTGGTGCTCCACCTTCACCTACCGACAGGTGAGGCTTTGAGAAACGAACTCCACCATAACCTTCATCATACCCGGCCACCAGTGTTGTCGTCAGAGATCCTGGTACATATTCGCCACTTCTGGATGTACCAACAAAGGGGGTGTATGAAACTCCCTCAACGCCTCCTTCTTCAAAGCAGCTGGTACCATGGTACGTCCTCTAAAAAGGACGAAGTGATCTCCTCCTACAAAGATTCCATCAGGTGCCTATCCTGAGGATATCTGTGCACGCCGCGTCTCATAGTCAACGTCCCCACGCTGTGCCTCTCTGACCCGCTGAAGAAGTGTAGGTGTGACTGTGAGTGACTATAGAATGGCTTCCCCATCTATATCCATGAAGTATATCTGTAAAGAGACTAACAGCTATGTTTCCTCTCCATGTAGTTGGATGCCCGTCCTCCTGTTGAGAGCATTGGCTACTACGTTCCCCTTTCTAGGAGTATAGACTATCTCAAAGACATAGTTGTGGAGGAACACGAGCCATCACCACTATCTCAGGTTCAGGTCTTTATATGAGAAGATGTACCTAAGACTCTGGTGGTCAGAGTAGTCTGTAAATGGGCTCACCCATCAGATAGTGCTGCCACATCTTCAATGCAAAACCACTACTGCTAACTCCAGGTCCTGGGTAGTGTAGTTATGCTCGTGTTTCCTCAACTGTCGTGATCCATAGGCGATCACTGCCTACCCCTACATCAGGACACACCACAGTCTGGTCCTTGATGCATCGTAGTAGACTACGTACCCTACTCCCTCCTCCGGTAACCTCAAAATGGAGCACTGGTCAATCTCTGTCTCAACTATTGGAAGGTCTGATGACATCTATCAAACCACACAAAGGGATTCCCCTTCATTGTCAAAGCTGAAAGTGGTGCTTCAACTCTGGTGAAGTCTGGCACAAACCTCTGATAGTACCCAGCCAGACCTAGAAAACTCCGCACCTTCGTCACGCTCCTGGGTGGATCCCATGCTAGCACTTCCTCGATCTTCGCAGGATCCATCGCAAATCCTGCCATGGAGATGACGTTCCCCAAGGAGTGGTCCTCTCGAATCCTAAACTGAAACTTCGTAATCTTACCATAAATATAGTGCTCTCGGAGTGTATCTAGTACAACCCACAAGTGGTAGGTGTGCTCCTCCTTAGTAGTCAATTAAATCAATATGTCATCGATGAAGACTATGAAAAATCGATTAAGGTAAGGCTGGAAGATCCTGTTCATGAGACTCATGAACACTGCTGAATCATTGTTTACGCCAGAAGACCTAACCAGGAACACATACTGGCCACACTGACACATGAAGGCCGTCTTTTGTACATCCTCATCTCGAACTCTGAGCTGATGATAGCCTGACCTGAGGTCTATCTTCGAAAACCACCGTGCTCCCTTGAGCTAATAGAATAGGTCGTCAATCCTCGTAAGTGGATACTTGTTCTTCACGGTCACCTGGATCAGGAGACGGTAATTGAAACACAATCACAAGATCCCATATGCCTTCTTGGAGAACAATATCAGTGAATCCCTGGGTGAAACACTGGGTCAAATGAATCCCTTGCCCTGTAAGTCCTCCAGCTGTACCCGTAGCTCTCGAAGCTTAGCGGAAGCCATCCGATATGCGGGAGTAGATATTGGGGTTGTCCTGGGGTATATGTCAATATAGAAGTCTACCTATCTAAGAGGAGATAGTCTCGAAATTTCATTAGAAAAAACGTTCGCATACTGATCCCCCATAATAGGAAAACTCAGACTCCTCACATCAACTGATCCCAGGATAAGACTAGCCAACTGATGAGTGATCGGCTATCCTCTCCTCTGAGTGAGTCCATCCTATGATGAAAAGGCTCCCTTCTCGTTGGTGAGGGTGAACCTGCTCCCAACGGTGCGGACACACCACACCTTGTCCCTAATACAGTCGATCTAAGCATTGACTGTAGATAACAAATCAATGCCCAAGATGACGTCGTAAGGCCTCGACGCCACAACAAGAATATCCCAGCCGAAGCTCTTGACTCCTACAGTAAGCTCACACTACCGGCATCAGTGTTTAATCGTCGAGTCTGATCTTATAATAGTCTCTAGATGTAAGGATCGAGCCAATGGCTCCGTCAGAATATCTGAGCTACAAACTAGGGCATCGGTAATGAAAGAATGACTCTCTCATGTGTCTATAAGAACTGCAGCAAGGGTGGAGTAGACACAGATGGTACCTCGAATATTTTTTGGTGCACCATGGTTGTAGGCCTCCACTGCCTGAAGTTGAGCCTGCCCTTGTCCGCCATCTCCCTTAGGTCGGGGTGGACCTCCTAGTGGTGGTGGTGGTAGAGCCTCAAAACGTCTTCCACCACCTGCCGCTCAGCCAGCTCCTCTGCCTCATCTGCCACGGTCGAACCAATGCCTCTGCCTGGGTGGTCCCTCAACTGTCTGATGCTCCTCTGCATGGAGGGTCGAGTAGTGACGAGCCATGTGGCCCTGCCCAACGCATGCATAGCACTTCCTACCTCTCGTATGAATGGATCTGCTGAGTGTGCCCCGCACTTCCGAGCTAGTATCCTGAGGTCTTCCGCCTGATGGTCTGGTCTACTTGGACCCCTGTGACATCTATCGACTGCCAGCTGCAAAAGAATCTGTTACGTGCCGCCCTGCAGTAGGTCTCACTGCTGCTGTAGGCTCAGCAAGAAAACTCTCTACAAGAAGGGATCACTCCACTACTCCTGCATGCGTCAAAATGCTGAGGGAGATCATGGAATCCCTGATCCCATGCCTCAGTCCCTGCTCGATGGTCCGGGCCGAGAATAATCGGTCTCGTACCATGTCGGTGGTGTAGCATGAGTGATCTGTAATTCTCGCCGAGTACTAGGATACTGTCATGCTGCCCTGCCGCAGCTGCAGTAGATCCTAAATGCGCACCGCACAGAGGGTGGCTAGGACGAACTCCAAGTGGAAAAGTCTCTCGATGTCCGTCCAGAGAAGAGATGCCTCATCATGCACCTGGAGCATCAGGCTCCACCATCTACCTATTGTTGCGTGAAGGAGACTTGCCGCATGGATCACCAAGAGAACAGATGGTCTCCCCAAAAATCTAAAAACTCTAACAACAGCCTCCATCCAATCCTCGGTTGCATGAGGGTATGTTTCCCTGCAAAACCTGGGCGGCCTCTGACACTGAAACTCGTGTTGTGTGCTAAGGAAATGTGCACTCTCAGCTGATGGGGCTGGTGGCATCGGTGGCTCGGCAAGTAAAGGTACAATCGGTGCCTCAGCTATAATAGGGCCATGCACCGAGGCCTCGTCGCTCGGTGGGCTGACATCTCACACAAAGCTCAGAACCCTAGGTGGCTGCCGTCGTGGGGCCATCCTGAAAAGGAACAGGTGCGCCATGGTCAATACAGTATATCTGGTGAGCTCACACAAGTAATCATAAAGAAAACATTGAAACACTCATGCAATCAATGTTTTTGTGCAGTAAGATGGAAATCAAAAGTCAGGGTCCTGGTGTATGGATACGTTAGCCGCCGCACCAACACTAGACTCTCTGTACTGATAACCACATTCAATAACCTTAACAATATTTCTTCACATAGAAGAAAGATCAGAGTCCTGAGCTCTGCAGTAGAATTGAACTCCTCTGATACCAATTTGTCACGACCCATCCTTGGGGCCCTTGCCGTGACTACCTCAAGCCCACCTCCCATAGTCCAGGGGCTGGCGACTAGCACCAATGGCGTAAATACCGATAAAAATGAAGGTATTTCCTTTATAAAAGAAAACAAACACCATAGAGTACGCAAACTGAAGTAAACACTAAGTAAACTAAAAACACAAGTAAGTGATGGAATGTAAATGGGCCAGTATACAAACCCAACTGAAAGTACAGTACAACTGAAAAGAAGGTACAACAACTAAAACGTAAGAAGAAACCACCAAGCCGTCCTCCGGAACTCCCACCTGAAGGGTGAGTACAGACATTCTCATCGGCTCCTCGAGTTCAGCCTTCCTCTTCGTGTACATCCCACCTGATAGACCACCTTCGGGTACTGTCCTGCTCCTTAAGCCTCAACCACGATCAGCATTGTCTGTCATCTGCAACCAACACAACGTAGTGCGGTCATAGCCCATGCAGGGGTGAGTATACGATATTTAGTAGGGACCCTGAGACTCCTGATGGTCTCCAAAATCCACAAAGGATAAACCACAAAGGAAAGATAAAAATACAAGTATCAACCAACTGTACTTAGGTATATGCCCATACATATTCCTAAGTCATCAATTCCAGTTCTGCACCAACACACGAGCTGAATTACAACCCAGTTCACACAGGAATGTATAACCCATCCACATAGGAAAGTACGTTCCGACCCACACCGGAAAGAAAGTCAATCTTATCGAGATAAAGATTAAAAGTCAAGACACATCTCATACAGGTATACTAATCATGAAGACCGGTGGAGATGATTGATGTATCCTTTGAATCATCTCCTCTGCCGAACCCACGTAGGATCCAAGTACAGATGTCGTCGCTGCCGAACCCACGTATGATCCAAGTACAGTATCCGTCGCTTCCAAACCCACATAGGATCCATGTACAGTCGTCATCACTGCCGAACCCAATGAGGATCCAATTACAGTCTTCCTCGCTGCCGAACCCACGTAGGATCCAAGTACAGTCGTCTCCGTTGCCGAACCCACGTAGGATCGAAGTACAGTCGTTATCGTCGTTGCAGTCGCAGCCAGCTCTAGGGTTCCCGCACACAGCATGCTCGATTTCCAGGAGGGTCCGCTCCACGAGCCAAGGGGGTCGATATATCAACTATCACGAAATCTAGAGTCGATGTATCACAATTTTCCATCTCGTCAATTGGAACTCAACACGACAGACGGCGCGTCAATCGGATGCCTGGTCTGAGAGTTATTGGCTTTTTCGTTGCAGGGGCCCGGTTGGTTTTTAAGATAAAACCAACCCGTCCATACTCCAGCAGCATCCAAACCTCAAGTGGAGTAATCCAAAAGAACCTTCTCACTAAGAGGAATCCAACAAAGTCAACAGAACGTCAATCGAACATCCGGAGCTCAAGTTATAAGCGTTTATGCTCCGAGGGCCCAGTTGGTTTCGTGTTCGATCCAACCCGGCCATAACCAACGTTTTCCAAAACCTTGATGTGTAATATAACGAAACGACCGTCTCGATCCAAGGATCCCATCGCAACTGACGGTGTGTCGATCAGAGGTGCGTAGCCCATGTTATGGGTGTTTGAACAGATCGGTCCGAAAGCAGGGGTTTGGGCCCGGTCCGACCCTGCCCAATACCCCTCTGGGTCGGCCCGAACCGAGTCGACCCAACCCGAGTCCGAGTCCGGCCCGTTTGGGAATGGCCCGACAAGAGGGTCGGGGGTCCGGCCCAGCGCGGGCAGCCCGACCCGGTGTGGGCGGTCCGGCCTGGCCCGGGCGGTCCGGCCCGGGGCGGGCGAACCAACCCGGTGTGGGCGCTCGTGCGTTGAGCGGACGCGGAAGGGGGGGGGCACCCCTGATTTCTGAAATGGAAGACCCCTATGGGGTACGCTCGTGTTGTGTTGGCCAGGGGTTTAGAACCCCCAGATTTCTAGGAAATAGCCGGCCATATTTGCCTGCCGGTGTGGCTCTCGCGGGACCAGCAGGTCCCGCCTCCTGGGGCGCCGGCGGCTGGTCGAGTCCGGCAGCCTCGTCTGCAACCGTCGCGGCCTTAGGTCGCGGCCCCTGTGTGACCGGTGCCGCACCCCTCTGTCGCGGCCCGCCCCAGCCGCGACCTCTTGGTACTGCGGCGCAGCACGATCACACCGCACACCTCCGCCACGACCCGCTCCGGTCGCAGTTCCTTTAGATTCACTGGCGCAGAGCGACGGCGCTGCACATCTCCGCTGCTGCCCGCTCCAGCCACAGTTCTCTTGTCCCCGCACGGTGCATCGACGCCGTGTCGCCTCCATTTCCAGCCACAAATATAACCAACAACAAAATAGGTTGGAGGTTCGGTCGTGTTTGTGCGGTCCGACCCCCTCCTTTATATTGATAATAAGCGGCCAAAACACGACATGCTCAATGATATCCAAAGTGAAAATTTAATTGATTAAATGTGAACTCAACCCCTACCTCAAAGAAGTTTGTGGAAGCTAGCATCGCGTAAAATGGCGTCGCGAGGTGAGGCTATGTATACGTTGATGGAGAATGTCCGAGGAAGAAGCGGCGTCTCCCTTTCTTTGACACGGGGAGAATATGGAACAACGTGACGGTGTTCTTCGTCGAAGTAGGTATGTTCTTCGCCGGAGAATATGAATTTCTTCACGTGTTAGAACTCACTTTCCACAAAATCTCCAAACAACGAGCCAAGCCCATATAAAATAAGACTCACCTGATATTATTAAATCTTGGAATGCTTTTCAAAAATACAAAATTCAAAATTGAAAACACTTATTTAATTAAACTTGTGTTGTCAAATTAAATGGAGAGTTAAGTTGGCAACATTAATGTGGAAGAGGAGAAGCCACATAACTCATGTGGGGGTTTAGAGGAGTTAAGGAATTTGAAGGTGTGGGCCCGTGTGGGCCCCACCTCATCAATATCCTAAAAAGAGAAGTTAGGATTATGTGGGTCCCACCCCAACTTCCACACATAGGTTATAATTACTTAGAGTGGAAATAAAATTGTAACACATATTTTATTTGACTCTTCAATTAAACAACTTTTTTTAACAACACCAGCCAAGAAAACGAAACTCCCGTAAAAGTATTCTTAAGAAATTACCGATGTTCCAGTTTCATCGGTGCATTCAGATTTCGATTCCGAGAAACTGTTCAAAAGTTAGAAAAACCCACTCATTCGTTCATTGAACGTACCCGAGATGAACATCAAAAATTGATTCCGGGCACACCGGGCCTCAGAATCAGGTGTCGTCAGAAATTGCGCACTCGTAAAATCCGAAATAATATAAGAAAAAAAATTCCTTGTAATTTACAGGTCGTTAAAATGATTCCCCAGCCCGGATCTCCCAACAGATCCCGCTCAGCCATCGAGGCTCTATTCACCATCTCTGGGTAATCATCTACACACAACACCACTATCATTGAATGGATTTATTTCCTTAATCCCGCTTCAAATATCCTTGCATTCAATGATGTGCAACCCACCCCTTGGGTGAAAAGTGCACTATGTTCATAAACATAGCTCCATACTCCTTCACAGACATGAACTCTTGCTTCAAATTGAAGAAATCAGTTGTACGCTGAATTCTGAACTTATGTGGGTAGAATTGTTTATTTAAAAATTCCTCAAATACTTCCCACATCATACCATGGTCCATCCCCGCTTGGACTACCAAAACCAACCACTGAAGGGAAAGATCATCCAACATATACGTGGCCAACTTTACATTTAACTCTACTAGAGTTCCAAAGAACTCGAAGATCTTGTTCATTCTACTAAACCATGATTCCGCACTCTCTGGCTCTGAATCACCCCTAAAGATGGGTGGATTATGCTTTTGAAACTGAGCCACATGATCCACATGCCTTGGTTCATCCACATTGATTCCACTTTCCACAGCATGGAAAGTTTACACTATGATTTTCACTAGCTTCTGGTTCACCTGAGGCTCAGGCGCCACCACATTCTCAGCAGCCTCCTCCAGTTGGTCTCTACGACCCCATCCCAGTGCCATTTCTATAAATAGAAAACAAACAACCAAGAGTCTCACTTCCAAAGACATCACGAAATCCCATTTCAAATCACATTACAAAACACTATCACAACAAGTATTTCCACCAGTTCACATTTTCCACATGTTCCATGTTTCACCATTTTGAAAACCAAACCATTTTCAAAATACCAATTTATTCACATTACAATTTCAGACATTCACATCACATCATAAATCATTATACATAAATGAAATGTTCATCCTAGTGGGAAGTCATTTATACCTTGCATTTAATGATCATTTCATTGGATATACCCATGTCAATGCCATATCCAATGCCTATAAGTGTCTCCAAAACACTTATGTTCCCAACTCACTCGTAACATGAATTTCAGCATAAAAGGGTTGTCTACATCCTTTTATTCTATACATTCCACGTTCTGACAATCCTCTGCCTTGCTACCATCCGAACTCAAGGAATGTAACAGAACAAATGTCAATACCAAATCTAAGAATCAACTCCAAAGGACTGAACAAACTGATACCACTTGTAACACCCCACTGCTACCTCATTAGCATGAGGAGGCGGTGAGGGATACCTGGCCTTAAACGACGTTCCCAAGATGCCAAAGACAAGAAATTAATGCTGAGGGCTTCAAGATCAAGTTGGGAACGATTTTCCCTTAAGAAAAAACCAATCAAAACATCCACTAACAACCACTATATGATGCATTTCAATTTAATTACCCAACCATGCATTCCCAAAAGACAACCAAGTTGTTCCACAACACAACTGAAAACCAATATGACTAGACATGTCCACACAACATCATAGTACACTGCGTAAACTAAACAACCAAACACCACGAGCCATGACACCACCATAGTTCCACGCCAAACTCTAAGCTCCATGCTCCACCAAGGGATCACAATGATCCACTGAAGGACGTTGATGCCTTAACATTGCCCACGTCACAGTACACGAAATCTACAAATACACCACATTGCCAAAGCAGGGGGTGAGTACTAAAACTCAGTAGGATTTCCCTGAATGACTTCCCTACACATGGAACTAGGATAAAACCATTAGCACATTTATATAAAACAATTTATATAAATTAAATCACAAGTGCAACAATTTTCAAAATCCAAACATTCCCTTAACAATCCGTCACACCCAAACCACGCAACCATGGGAAATCCAACCAAACATGCTGCAAGCCATCACATCATTAAAAAGGTATCAGAACAACTTCTATCTTGCAAAGCAATTAATAACAAACAACCAAAACGGTGGGACTTTTTTCCAACCCGATCACCCATTCACACCAAAACAATCAAAATGGTGGGACTTCCGCCCAAATGTTCACCCATTCACAACTAGCGTTACATCCCGACCACTACTCATATGGTTGTTCATTCGACCACTATACATCCCCTTTTTGTAGTGATACTTCCTACCCACTTCCATACAACATTTAAATCAAAAAAACCATGAATAAACCCACCAAGGTCACAACAACATGAAATCAACCAAGTCCACTGCATATCAATCCACTTCAATAAATAACCCATTAATTGAAAATTGTTTTCCATGCCAAACAACATTTCAATAAAACATTACATTTTATTTAAAACCCTTTCCATCAATCATTTTCCCAAATCAACCATATCATCCCATTTTAAAATCTTCATTTTAAAATCCTCAAGAATAATCTTTCACCATAAAACATCGTTTTTCCAAAAAATCCACAAAACATCACCGAAGGGATTTCCAACCAATTTCACATAACAATTAACAATTAATTTTTAGAAAAACAATTAATTGTAACAAGGAACCACTATTTCTAACCAAGTGGAGTCATGAGAGAATCCACCTACCTTTAGGGTTCCCAAGAAATCTACCCACAAGCCACAACACCTCAAATCCGGCGAACACACCACCGAAACCTCTCTAGATCCCCTTTCCCTAACATCCACAAGCCTTAATAATGACATCCAAGGCAACCAAAACCCTATATCTACACACAAAAAGTGTATATCTAGAAAACCATGAAAAAGAGGGATGTAGATCTAGAGGAATACACAAGATAAACAAGAGGATAGACTTACCCGGGAGAAACCACCTACAAACCGCCTTGAAATCCCTTTGAAACTCTTCCAAAACGAGTGGGAGAGCACCCTTTACCTTTGAGAACCCAAAATACCGAGTGATGCTTGAGTGGTAGGAATATTGGAGTGAAATAGATTAATCCTGAGGGAGCCCAGAACTTTTAACCCTATTTTTATGTGGCCGCAGGGTTAGCCTGAACTGTTTGGAAAACCGTTCGCTAACCGTGCGCATACTCCTGCCTCGGGAGCAAGGGTCCATACGGTTGCCTTGCATGGTTTAGAATACCGTCCTCCAGTTGTGCGAAGCCTACTGTCTCCCATGCATGGTTTC
The DNA here is from genome assembly GCA_963277665.1 of Viscum album. Taxonomy (NCBI): domain Eukaryota; kingdom Viridiplantae; phylum Streptophyta; class Magnoliopsida; order Santalales; family Viscaceae; genus Viscum; species Viscum album. The sequence continues at coordinate 577,973,417 of OY728120.1, forward strand.
CTAGAGAACCCGCACGTTTTCCACTAACCATTCTGAAACCATGAACCCCTTTAAAAGCCTCCAAACTCATTCAAAACCATTCCAAAATCTCCCAACCTCTTTCCTACTCATCCCATGCACTTTAAACACATAAAAATTCATAAAAAAGGCCACATACCTCATGCCGGTGGTACTAAAATTTTAGTTCCCAAAATTTTATAAATTATAAAATTTTTGAACAAATAAAAAGTCCACAAATAATTAATAAATAGATTATTCAATAAAACCATTTACCCTAAAGTAATATCTTATTGAAACATTTTTTTATCCTTTTTCTAGAATGATTATTCTATGTTTAATACCTTTATATAGAGTTATACATTTGGTTATCAATGAAAATTCTTATTCTTAATTCCATAATTAACTAAATCATACTTTGATAACATCTATAGTGACATGAATTTTTATACATAACTATTACGACACTTTTATGATAAAAAACAAAACAGGGATACAGTACAAGATCCAAAGAAACAATTTCATGGGAAAAGTATTCTCATAAATCATTTTTTTCTAATAATACATACATATATTTTAAATTATTATCTTTTATCATTATAAATCTGTCATGATATCCATAGTACATGTAGTCACTTGATGATATAAATCAATGAAATTAGTGATCTAAAGTCCCAATAAGTGGAGGAATAAGGTACCTGGATCAATTGTACAGTGGTGTGAATATTCAAAATCACCATATCATAATCATAGGGATATCAAGAAAATCATAATGGAAACATTTTATTATTAAATGAAATTTTTAATAATAATAATAATGAAATATAATTTCACAATAGTAAAATTACACATATATATTTGAACAAATCATGCATTGCATTTTTGCAGAACATATGTCCATAAATCATAACATCATAATTTTGAAAAATTATTAAATCATTTTCATGAATAGTGAATATAATACCATGAGATAAATCACATTTAGTAATAAATTGGAGCCATATATAATTCTATTCACATGCATGACATCATAAATTCTCATAGTCATGTATTCTACATTGATCATATAACAATCATAGTCATGAAATAAACCGTGTAAAGGAAAGTGTTTTATAAGGGATTTATAAAGAATACCTTAATGAAAAAACATTTATGTCCCCAATGGAATAAGAAAAAACATTTCTATCATAAAAAATATAAATCATGAGGGATGAAGAAACAACTCAATATGAGCCAAAGATTTATTTTGTAAGGAAATGTATTTGGGAAAATATTAGTATTTAGATTTAAATTCATTTAGGACATCAAATAAACAAGTATATCTCCAAAAAGAAAACGGAAAATAAATCAATGATATTTATAGAATATTAGTATAATATCATTGCTTGAAATTTCAAGGAAGTTTAATAACTCGAAGAGGATGAGTTGGGATTGGGAATCCCCTTACCTTAATTCCACCCTTATATTTTCACATTTTTGAATTCAAAAAAAATTATATATATTAAAGAATCAAAATTTAAGTTAATTATTTTCATTCGTTTCAAAATTTCTCAATAATAATCATATTAATATATTTCTTAATTCCATAGGTTAAATGGAAATCATTTTTGTATCATGTTTTACTTAAAAAATTCCATTTTTCTTCAATTTCATATTTTTTTGTTCAAGGTAATTTATAATTTAGTAGGATTTATTCTAGAAACATATAATATTTAAATTTACAATTTTGTATATCATAATAAATTTTTTTTAACCATCCATCTGGTTGGTGATAAGTAAATATGTTGGAAACATCATTGTTGGTGGTTAACCATCCATTATCGGGAACATTGTCTAAAGGAGTAGAAAGAGAGGGATAAATTATGTATAATTCAAAAATTTATTTTTTAATGTTGGTTGAAATCAGTAACATAATTTTAATATATATCAAAATTAATCATATTTTTTTCAATTAAATTGGGGAAAAGATAACCAAGGATGAAATTAAAAGAAGAGTTGATAAAAACATACTCTATTCACAATTTTCATACTCTTGCACAGAACTATTCATCAATGATTAATGAAGTTGGTTTAGGTTAGTATGTCTATATGGTTTCTATGGTCTTGGGAGAGTGTATTTTTGTAGAGACTATGCATTTTCATATGAGGGAAGATTGGTTTTCCAATGGGAGCATGTGGGTTATTTATACGTGAGGAGATGGGTATTTTTTGAATAAAATATTCAATAATGTACTATATACATTGTAAACACAATAATATGGATATTATTGAAATAAAGAATCATATTTAAATATAATATAATTATTATAGGACTTGACACCCAATTATATTTATAATTCATTTTATTCTAAAAAATGAAAGTGGAGGAAATTCAAATTGTTATTTTAAAGCATCACTTTTAGATTTAGGTTTGGGAATGTAATTTTTTTGGGTGGAAAAACAAGTTTATTACAAATTAACGAATCATTTAAATAAATAATTTTTTATAAATATTAATGTTCTTTAAATTTTTATGTAATTATTAAATCATGGATGTTGAAAATCATTTACATCAGTTGTGAAAAAACTATATTTTTTACTATTCACCAAAATATTGAACTATTTTATAGAATAACAAAAAAAATAACCAAGGAAAAATATTAGAGTTATGATTTAAAAAATGATATTTAATATAAAAAATTAATTTTATATCATAGGTAATTCTAAATTTTAATATATAAATTGGGGTCTTTAGAAAATAAATTAAAATAATATTTATTAAAAATGTGCTTATTTTTTTCGTGGTGTTTTTAATCATGATATTTATTTTATGGTATTATGTTATTTTTATTTACTAATATAAATCATTATAAACAATATTTATTTTAAATTATATTATTTTGAGGTAAAAATTTTATTCCAAGAGTTAGGTTACTATTTTCAATGTCTATGTCACTATTCTAACGGTATGATTACTATTTTGACAGTCACATTACATCTTATAAATTCTACTACATTCTTTTATTAATTATTCAATTCAATATCACTGAAGGAAAAATATTTCAATTTTCAAAAAAAATTATTGGGTTGCTATTAATTTTCTACATTTTCGATTGTTTTGGACATGGGTACCAATGATTCTAGAATATTGCGGTGATCCATTTTTTCCCATAATTTTTTTACTATTATGTATTTTTTGTACCCCAATAAAATTTTGAATTTTAATGGGTTAAAATTCTAACTACTACTATGATTTCAATTAATGAAATAATGTGTTTTGTGTTCTCTATGTGATATGCATGAATAATTAGGTAAAACATAATATAATTCAAATTTATTTCAAGAAACAATATTAATTATTAACACTAAGTTGTTAATTTTTTCTTGGTAACAATGAAATATTTGTGTGTATACTGAATAAGGATTATCAATGGTTGAAACAAGACAAATGACCATTGTATTCTAAGATGTGCGCTTTCTAGTAAAAGATAAATTTCCAAAATTAATCATTTTGAAGGAACTACTACTTAAATTAAAATTAACAGGTTTCACTCATTATGATTTTATATTATTATGATATAAAATTTTAATACAATGATAATGAAATGTGTAAAAAAATTATGAAGAGATGAATATTATTTTTAAAGAGCCATGTTAGAAATAAATAAATACATCTTAGGATTAAAAATCTCTCAAATAAAGTTGTACATTTTCAATTGTAAAGATGTATGATATGGAACTCCTAATGATGTTTGACATTGAAAATTAAAAACCCATTTCTGCACCATTTCTAGTGTTAACAATGTTGTTAACATATTTCAATTGAATGTAAGTTTATTCTAAACAAATTTTTATCTTTGTTGTAAGCCTATTGTATTCCATCACATCAACGATATATTATTTATTTACAATTACAGTTTGTTTCAGATATCACTATACAATGAAATACTCTCATCTTGTGGATAGAGGATGGATTCTAAGAAATATTAAAGGAACATTTGATTATGGATTATAATATTGCAAAAAAATAAAGATCTCTCTTTTTTGTTACAATTATATAGATTGGAATATTTGTGTTGATGATAAAAGATCCACATTTCATAGAGTTTCGTTTTAGGGACATGTATTTATGAGTTGGTATATAACGAAGGCGAGCTTAGTAAGACTCACACTTCTGAATCAAATTTTTTAGCTACCATTGAAGCTGCATGAAAATTAATATGTATAAATGAACCCTTATAATAATTTTTGTTTAATTTGAAGCGGCACCTTCTCATGGGATGTGATAAAAATGTGCTATTAATATCACTAATATTCTAGGGAGAAATTCTTGATTGAATAACTTTGATATTTAATATAACATCATAAAAGACAAATTATATTTTAATTAACTAAATATGTAGTTTTCTTCCTATAATATAGGATGTTTCTAATATCTTCATGGAACTATAAGTAAAGGAAACGATAAGATGTTATTTTTGATTATGTGTGTACAAACTAACTATCTTTATGGATAATGCATATGATTTTTTCCTCCACTCTATTTTTGTTATATTGTTGTTTTGATTGAGAAAATATGTAACATAAATATACCAATTGGAATTTTCTTTTCCATTAATTGAAGCTTATATACTAAAGGGAAATTTTTAAAATGGGAATGATGTGATGTAAACATGTGGGGATTTTTTTAACACTTTGTTGATGTGTTTGTACAAAATATTTCATACTATTTGGGGTTAATTTCAATTAGGAATATGTAGGTAATGATGATCTATGGAAGGTTTCTAGTGTGTAATACTTTTATAAACCACATTATTGAGAACATAGTGTTATTTTTCATGTATTCTTATTTCCTACACCAGGCTGTCTCACATAGGATTATAACTATTAGATAATATTTCATTACATTTGATTCACAGTTTTAGTGATTTATGTTTTTTTGTAGATAATAAAATCAAAAGGGGGACATTGTTGAGATTAAGAGTCCGTGGGTGTCATTTTAAAGAAAAAATAATTAATGAAGGAATAATGAATTGGTATGTGTCTTAAATTCTTGTAAAACATAAATCGATTAATAATTTTGATCATTAATTTAAGAGGTGAATGGATGGAGTCCAAAAAACCGAGATGATTGGATAGAATCTAATGTGTGGATTTTATCATATGGGGTATGAAATTATTGTTTACCTAATAATTTTCCTAGTTTCGTAGTATAATTTTTTTTGATAAGTAAATTATGTGATGAATTGATGAAATTCAATGTACTAAACATCATATTCATATGAAATTATTTATAAATATAGATAATGGTGTTTAGCGGTTGATGTTGGTTAGATATTTTTTCCAGAACAAGGCTTCTAGACCAATTCCACTTTTGAAATAATTTCTATGTGATCATTATAATATTATGTTTTAATGAATTTAATAATAAAAATTATGTTGATTTTTTATTGGTGTGATATATTTATGATGTCTATCACGTGGAGACTATTACGAAGTCCATCGAACATTGAAACTCACTGTCTATAGACACTGATTTTCAATGTTATTGTAATGAGGTTCCAAGGATAATATAAAAGGTTGTCAGGGTTATTAGAATAAATTTTCCTAATAAATTGATTTGTTATATTTACAATGTGGAAATGATTAGATTGAATGTTTTTTAAAAGATCTAGATAAAATGGAATTCAAGGATGGTATCAGAAAGATATTTATATAAAAATATATCTAAAATAGGTCTCAAAATGTATTCATAATATAGAAGTATCCAAGTGAAGTTTACTAGAAACTTTTTTGTAATTTAATTAAATATATAGAGGTGTTTGAGCTAATCCATTAGACAACAAACTCCTAACAAAGTCCACATGATTGATAATGCACCTAAAAAGGTGTAAGGATAGAGGCCACCAAATGTTGAATGTTAATATAAATATTTATGATGTGTTTTTATAGTAAAACAAATTAAATAACATGATAATGATCCATAGAGTCAACATTGCAGTAATCACAATTGAATGATCCTGATTCTTACAGAAATTTCTTGATATTTCAGGAAGGTCAACATTGATTTCTGTGGAAAAAGTGAATGAGGTTTTTAAAAGCTAATTGATTCATATATTTTAAGGTACTCATACACAGAGTATTTTGAGAATTACATGAAGATTTTTAGGGGGAACATTGAATTTGATGTTCACGCTATTGAATATGTTTTTAGATAAATGATGCATATATAAACGTGAATCATGTGTGTGATGAGGATTTTTTTTGTGAACTGCTAGAGAATTAAGGTACCAAATAATTTTATTGAGAGATATTTTATAGATAAATCAAACATAGAAACACTAGATAGTGTTTCACAAAGATAAGGATATTATATAGTTGTATATGTTGAAAATGGTGAATAAGAATTCAAAAAAAACATGGTATCAAACTGACGATATTAGAATGAGGTTAACAGATGGACATGTTCGGACAATAATGTTGATGTGTATATTCTTACCAAAAATTTTATAGAAAATAAATGAGGAATTAAAAAACATACTGGAAGGTAAGTTTGAATAAATATAATGAAATTTATTAATAGCATATCGAATCATGTTAGTGAATGTTATTTTTTTGTTAAAAATGAGTTTTATATCACATTATCTAAGTGAGGAGTACATTCATTGTCTAATTACTATTGCTATATTAGAATTATTGATATTAACTTATTTTAATAAACCATAATTTTTATTTCAAGTTGTATCATTGACTTTTGGTCATGACATGAAGCAATGGGCATCGAGCCGTAACTACCCAATTCTCTCCTATATAGGTCAGTTCCTAAACGCATGCGACGAAAGGCATAACTAATATGGGAGGCCACATAGTGTCCCTATATGCGCACACTCAAACTACCCCATTCATAAGTGAATAAGAGTAATATAAAGATGGGACATTTAGAGAATAAACCATGCATGGATAACCTATTGTGAATATAATATTATAAAAAATAAAAAAAAATAGTAAAGGGGGAAATAAATTCCCAACCTGAAAGACGTACTACCTAACAAAACTAGAATAGGCATTGTTCTGAGAGATCCATACTCTAGATCTCCAATCCCCATCCATCGTATGTTGTCAAATACACCAAGGTATAACCATGATCACATCTATAATCAATTGAGTAGTCGTTCTTGTTCATATGACATAACATATACAGGAAAATGCAATTTAGGGGTAGCTATATACATATATATTATGATTCCCAAAAAGATGAGGTGGGAGGAGTAAGGGATATTATATAACTGAATAGAATGAACCATAGAAGGAGATACCAATAGTAGTCCATAATGATATATTAACATAAAAGAAACCCATTAGATATATAAATTTGAAGTCCATATCAATTGCCAACCCAATATAAGTGTCTTCTATCAGTTTGAAGTTGTCTAAAAATAATTACCAACATCTAAATCATCTATTCGAAGAAAAATCCATGTCAAGTCACATCTCTCCAATATGACACAGAGTAGAGGGAACATAATCAATTTTTAGAATACCCATGACTTGATATGATATGAGGGCTCACTATAAAATTACAAGACACATTTCCTATCTCCAGAGGAGTGATCCACTTTAATTGAAGATAATACATGAGATGAATCCATTGGAGACATACACTATAATGGTTGAAAACCCATACCCTAAATCTGCAAGAACAATACAATTGAATAATAGAGAACCCATTCCCTAAGTCTTATGGAGGGTTCCATAATAATGGAGGAGGACCCAAGATATGATTTTATAGAAGGATTCCACTCTAATGGTAGAGGACTCATACCCCGACTCCATAAGAGGGTTCCACTATAATGGTAGAGGATACATACACCAAACTAGAAGAAGAGTTCCACTGTAATGTTATATATATAGAGGACCCGTTACCTATCCTAGTAGGAGGGTTACACTCTTTGGGTAGAGGACCCATACCCTATCACAGATTGAGTGTTCAACACTAAATATCCAACATGATTGATGTTGTTGTTGAGTGCCTCCTAAAGAATACTGGCACTCAAAACATCTCACATCATATATCAAAATCCACTATGAAGTCCACCATTACATTCTATATAGTTTCAAAACCATTTTGGATAATCTCATGTAAAAATCCGAGTGCAACAATAGAGATAAAATTTAATTAAGTTCCAAATAATGTATGAAACATTTTGTATAAGGAGAAACACCTATTGTTCGGACCCTCTTTATTTTCTGGTTGTGTCCCCTTTCAGTACATGACACACATGACATATATCCCTACATAGAATATATGTGGACTACACAACTTGACTCAGATACCTGGGTCATGGATCATGATCTTGGTTATATCTGTATACCTTGGAGATGTCCTTGAACACTAATCATGTAATCTAGTTGTGCATGTGTCTGCGTCTCTTGGAGTACACAACATGTTCCTAGTAACATTTAATATAGTGTATGGGTGTCCCACATGGCATGTGATATTTATCTCACCCAAAACACTTTCCCCAACATCCAAGGGGATACAAGCACTATTTTTTAAGGATATCACGAATTATAGTTGGGGTTTCCCATGAATTCTTGATCCACTCCATATGACCCAGATACATATTCTCTTTTGTTGGTTACACCCAACAATTTCCCAAAATTTAATGGGAAGGATATTGCTCATCGATTTCGACCCTCTAGTTACCGTAAATTGGTATCTTCCAATCTAATTTGGTTAGTTGGATGAAACACATGCCTCTCACCATAGATGTTTTCTCTTGGGTACTATATCCATGGGAATCATTACCCAAATCATTCATCATATATTTATCCTTCCCCAAGTCATCATTCCAATTGTTATATGAAACAAATATATGCATTTGTGTGCTCTATAATTCAGTATCCCACCTAAAAATGTTGAACTGTTGTCCTCATTGGCCAATAGTGATGAATAAGATGAATTATGTGAGAAGAGAAATAAAAAAGTGAGAGAATGTTTTTATCCATGTTTTCATTTCCAAATAAAATAATTCCATGATGAATGGTTGTGAAGACATGGAATAACGAGGTAGAAAAATTAAATAACTAGTTCAAATTTTATAAAGTCTTATGGAATGGTTTCCATTTGATGGACATCAATGAAATAAAATAAACATGATCAATCATTTTAATAATAATGGTGGAATTGGAAAATGATGGGTCATACCTTGATTCAGATTAATTATTAGTGAACAAAACTTATTACAATGATAGATGAAGATCTGTTGTACTCGTTGTGCCTTGATTTTTCATTGATTTGGTTGTTGATCGTCATTTGATCTCAATCTTCCAATGAATAATGGTAACTACACCTCTCAAAGGTCCCAATCTTATATAGATTACCAGGATGATCCACCATAAAATTATTTATAGAATTATCTTTTATTCAATTTAATTAAATATATGAAATAAATTATTTATTTTATTTAAATTCACTTAACGATGACGGCTCTATCAGAATGTCCTCCATGACCAACAACATGTTGCAACTAATGTAGACCTTGAATTTTGGATTCATCTGTGTCCTAAAATTTCCAATTAGAAACTCAATTTATGAGTTATTCTATTTTCATAAAACACTGTGAGAATGTAATATAAAATATATTTATTATTTCTATAAACATAATTATTGGCTCACCGGGACTCATAATGATGCACATTTTTATCACATGGATCCAAATACATTCAACGATTTATTTTGACGTATTACAAGGAAAAATGTGGGTCTTTACATTATTCCCTCCATCAATTGAAAAAAAACTCACAAAAAAACAACAAATATTGATACCAAATAGGGATATCCTACTCTCTAGAGCTTTCCTGTATGCTCCTATATTTCCAAAATACACATACCATGTGAATGTTCCATCATCATGGGAACCAATCATGTCAATCCTTGATCTCAACATAAATCTCAAAAAATGTTGATCCATCATCAATTTTATCTTCATCCTAGTCAATAGAATGAATAGGGTCATACATGTATCTCCTTAGATGCGACACATGGAAGACAATTTTCACCCTCTCCAATTGTGGGGGTATGGAATGTTTGTATACAAACATGTTGATCCTATGAAATATCTGAAATGACATGATGAATCTCGGGGATAGATTTCCTCACTAGATGAACAAAAACAATTATCATCAGGGGGAGGATCTCTGGAATTTTTTTTCATACATGAACTCCAAGGTATTTTGAATCAATATTTGTAATATTTATTCATGATTGGATCTATCCTCATAAGATAAATGATAACCTGGACCCACTCATTTGTCACCAACACCATCTCCAGCCAAACAAAATGTGTGTCTTCGATCTCAGTCCAATCTTAGATGACTAGAAGGGTATCTCAAATAAGGAAATTAATAGTTTCTTTCGGATATAAGAGTGTTATATTTTATTTTCAGAAAAATTTAACTAGCTGAAGTGACCCTCCCAACTCTATCTAATTTCTATCATGTTATCTCTCAGATTATCCTACATCACCTAAATAGTGTTCTTAGTCTACCCACCATTCATGGGGTTGATGGAATTGCACATTGTCATCCAGGTATCGAATACCTCATGTAGGACTTTTCACAACGATGATGTGATCCCAACATCATATTTCGGAGACAATCATGGTGGTCACCCCATGAAGGTATTAAATCTTCCATACATACAAATACTCCAAAATCTAAACCGAACTATACATCCTGATAGAATGGAAGTGAATCGACTTTATAAGTTGGTCTAATATCAATTGAAATGCTTCATAGCCTCTTAAATTCCATGAAATACCTATCAAAAATTACAGAGACATGCCATCCCATTTCCACTCTGGGATCTCAAGAAGAATCATCAGACCTACTGAAATATGGTGTTCAACCTGTACCTTCTAAAACATGATACACCATGAGAAAACCTCTTCCATATTATGAATCACTCCATCCCCCAAAAACATCCATTTAATGTATGTGAACATATTCCCCACAATGGTTTTTATAAACAAATGAGATTTGTATAATACCTCATCACCTCATACAACATCATTTCTTGGAAAACCATCTTTCCCTATGAAAGGATGAAATAATTCCCTCCATTAGAAAATAGCATTGGAGAATCTCCAGTGGATATATAGTCACATAAGACCTCATAATTGATGTATATTAAATTGGACTCTCTCAAGTTATAGATGATTAGAGGAGTCAACACCGTTGAAGAAAAATAGATTCACCATCCTCTTAAACTTGGTTTAACTATAGCGAAGCCAATTTCTCAGGTTCTTCCTCCACCAAGAGATCCTGAGACATCCTATCATGGTTATTTACCAACACATTTTCTTACTTGGAGTATAGACAATATTTATTTCATAGTCCTTTATAAACTCCAAATCTCACCACTATCTTAGGTTTTGTTATCTCTGTGCTAAAAGATACCTCATAGTCTTATGTTTTGAGTTAAAAATATAGCTCTATCCTTTAAGATACTAACTCAAAATCCTAAAAAAACTTATTATATTAACTCAAGGACATGAGTAAAATATTTCTACTTGAGGGGTCTCAAATGAATTGACCCATATGCGATAACGACCTACATCGGCATCAACACAAAACTAATCGAAGATATGGAGGCATAACAATATACTATATATCACACACCCTCCTCTGATATTCTAAAAATTGTTTCACATGTCATAATTAGACTAAAATATATTATGGATCTATTTCAATACATATTCATGATAAAATAATTCCCTTTACTGGTTTTGAATATAAAATGGTCTATAATCCATGGGATGTCTTCCACAAACTTCCTGTAGTACCATTCAAAACAACAAATACTATACACTCTTGACATGATATTCGGTGGATCTCAAGAAATAACAACATCAATTATTATGGGGTTTGTATCTAATCCATGCACAAAAATGGAATTCCCTAGAATGTGAACCATGTTGATCCAGAATTGGTACTTTAAGAGAATACTATTAAGCTACTACTCCTGAAGAAAATCTGGGCCCATATTCATGTTCTCTCCCTGATCTTCCTTTTATGTAGAGTATATTACTATGTTGTTAACAAAGAAAAATTAATAATCCCCCTTATGGATTGATTATGTGGTTAATCAATGAAATATTCATTGTAGGGTAATTAATCAGATCAAAATGTATCACTAGGAACTCATAATGTCTGTAGCGACATCAAAATGAAATCTTCTAACTATCACGCTCGTGAACTCTCAACTGGTTATAGCTGGACCTATGATCGATAATAGTATCTCACCTCGAAATTGAAAAAATACATTGAGAATAAATAAAAGTGTGTACTTATTCATTATATTGGTATGGTTCTGGAGACAATAATGTATACCAAGCCACATGTTCCCATTCTCATTTTCAAGAACAACCATAGATCCTCATAGGTAGACACACTAGGTATGATTAATCCATTCTATTGAATGACCTCTTACTACAACCTCATCACCCGAGAATTTCTAGGGTCTATAAAATGTTCATTAGAAGATATCAATGTTCTCCTGGGGTGAAATTTCATATATAGACCATCTACCTCCAAATAGGTAGTCCTAGAACATCCCTAGGTAGAATGTCAATAAAACCATAGACAAATAATTAAATCAAGATGCATATAGTGCTCACTATACCATGAGATACACTCTTCAAATGATGTGAAATCGGTCATAAATGCATGATTTTAATTCCCACATGCTTCGACAAGAGATATCTATTGACAATAAAGGAAAATATTTTCCCATAATTCCAAATGAATATAACTCATATATGGTTATATTCAATATATGATCAATTCAGGATAAAAAATCCTTACCCATGATGTAATATTATGTTCTGATTATGAAGAACAAAACTCATCATGAGAAACTCTCTCACTAATAAATAGCTTACCCTACTAGTTGATAAAATAGATCGATGAAGCATTCCACGTAGGAACCTCGAGGAAAATATTTCGGGAAAATTTCTCAAAATGGAGCTCAATTAATCATGCTAGGATTGTAGAGATGAAGGAATTAATGACACATACATACTATAGTATGTAAGAAACAATATCATAAATATATATCACCCCTAAAGTCATCTCAATGAAATTCTCGTTCATATGCCTCTAAATCTTACATCTTCCAAAGACCACAACCACCATGTCCATAATCCTAACATGGGACACCTATTGGTGGTAGTGAAATTGTCTACTAATATAATAAACCACCAAAATATCCTCCCATAGAGCACTACCTTAACCTCTTTCAGATCTGCCTCCATAGGCCCATCATATCATTAGATGGAAGATCCACGATCACGAAACATACTGTAATGTTGTAGTCCAGCCAATATATTCCTTTCCTACACATCATAACGGGTTAAGAAATCATGTTCCATGTGATGCTTCCCATCATGGGTGTACACGCTCCCTTCCCTAGGGTTCCCTATCCCCCTATGCATCCCATTTCCAGAAAAACATGTGGCTGAGTGTAGTAATGAAAATATATCAGGAACTAATATCAAACTAGGTGGCATCTACAATATTCTATTAATTACTCATCACAATGACACCCACTGCTAGATACAATTTTTTGGAATTTATCTAATATGAATTTCCCCTCACCAATACCTTATCCAACACATCAGTATAACTGGAAACGCATATGGGTACTTCACTGGCGCAAAATTCTCTATAGAGACCCTTCTCCAAACATATATTCCCTAAAGTGACCATCTCAAATCATATAATGGGATTATCTTTTAAGAGCAGTTAAACTTATTTAATACATATGAACTATAATCCCTCTCCACTACATCTCTAGAGGATCTTGGATCTGAACTGAGTGCAACCATGAATTGTAGTATTCCTTATAGAACAAAAATTGGAAGTTGATCAAAGAGAGTGTTAAATAATCTTGATTATATTTGACTTTATTCCACCAGTGCCAAGTTAGGTACTAGAAAATAATATCTTCCCGTGAAACCACCTGATCAATCAGTGTAAGTATAATTCAAAAAACATATATCATTGAATTTATCCAATCCTCCCTCGCCCAGGGAACTATCTCACCATGTAACTACAACATCCAATTGTACGAGATATCACAGGGATCTCTAATAATGGATGGATCCCCATCCTTATCTTCTAGTACCATCTTCTTCTAATTTTTTGTGCATGCTACTACCTGTCCACATGAAGGAAGAATCTCACATGATGAACCCTAATCTATGGCCTCATCAATCATCATATTTTCTTAATGATTTTAAAATCTTATCATGGCTCGATGTCTTCATGGAGGAATCCAAAAAACATAACCAATATGTATCCCTATATGATGAATATATATATATATATTGGTAGAAAAAATGTTAATAAACTTAAAAGACTCAATTTTGAATGATGCTTTAACCAAAGTTCACTTGAACCAATGTCTAAGTATACCATGTCAAAAAGTATGTGGTCTATATCCTAATGTATGGATATATCGAATATCACACCAACATTAGGTCCCCTCTCCAGAAATACACACTCGAGACACTTTTCCACTATTTCCCCAAATCCCAACCAAACTACTAAAGGGGAAAAATCTCCAAACAACATACTAGTGTCAAAACTCCTCTGATGGCCATATATAATGGCATGAACCAGTGGGTCTCGAGCCCTAATTACCTCAAGTCTTCCTCCATTGGCTATTGGATGGTTTGAAGTTTTTAAATTCATAACTAACAAAAGATGAATTTTTATAATATACCTATAAACACACTCAAATCCATCTCCATGTAGGAGTTATGAGGAATAATAAAAATAAAAATATTATAAAAATTAACCATATATGTAAATCCTCTTGGTATTAAATGTGAATGAAAATGTAAACTAAAAATTGATGGGGAAAATACACCCCCAACCAGAATGATTTCCCAACCGATGAAAACTATAAATGGTAAACTTCTAAGAGAGATTGCCTCTATATCTCCAACCCCTGACCACCGTATGTGGTAGAATTTACAAATGTATCTCTATTTTCCTATGTAATAGATGAAAACTAGTATTGCATCTGTATAAGAAACAAAACTTCAGGAAAATTACTATTCATATGTGAGTATATACTTACCGAGTAGGATTCCTCAAAAGATGAAGGGTGATAAGTATGAGGTATAAATTAATTAAACAGCTCCAACCATTGTAGGAGTGAATTTACAGCCAATCAACAAGGGTATATTCTTGTAAAATAAACTCGTATGAGTGGGAAAGGGGTCTCCATCCCTAATCCCAACCACATATAATATTTATCCATCATTTTTACGATGTCCATTAATGATTCGCATCATCCCTTCTATGTTTTTGATGAAATATACATGTCATGACACACTTAGAAACTATTCAACACAATAGAGGTAAATAGTAACTTACTAGATGACCGATGATCTAATATGATAAGAGGATTCCACCTTAATGGTAGATGAACCATACCCTAACTCCGCAGGAGGGTTCCAAACTAATTGTAGGCGACCAATTTCCAAAAATCACATGAGTATTCTAATATAATTGTTGAGGTCACATGCCCTTACTATTCATGTGGGTACCGTTTTAATGGTAGAGGCCAATCACCTAACTGCAAAAGAGGGTTCCAATGAAATGATAGAGGACCCATTCCCTGACTCCACTGTAGGGGTTCACTCTAATTGTATAAGACCTGTTCCCTAAATCTATTGGAGGTTTCCACTTTAATGGTATATGACCCATGCCCTGAATTAATTGGAGGGTTCTACTATAATGATAAAAGAACCATTACATAACTCCTTATGATGTTTCATGACTAATGATAGATAGATAGAGGAACCATTCCCTATCTTCGAAGGAGGGTTCCACTCTATTGGTATATGACCCATACCCTATCATAGAATGAGGGATACACTCTAATGATCTCACCAAATCACTGCCATCATCGATTGATTCTTAATGAATAATCTAACACAAAAAATATTACACATTTTATATGATATCTACTCTCATGTACATCATTATGTTATATGTGAAAAAATATGTAGGACAGGCTTCTAAATGGATATAATTAGTGTCCAAACGAATGATATATTTGAGGTAGAAGATTCTTCATAAAGGAGGATACACAATGTCTAAGGGGACTTATATGACATGTGGTCCCACTTCGATTCATGACCATTTCCTTCACTAGTACATGGATCACGATACCCATATCCCGTAAAAAGAGTATGAGGGGAGTAAAAAACATGCCTAATCACCATGGTGTTCTATTCATTCTGTAGGATATATTTGTGTAATGTGGTCATGCTTGTCTATACAGGCTATGCACTCTTGCCTGGATAGTCTCTGTGTACTCCCAAAGTACATGCTGAGTTTCTAGAACCCAGTAACATGACATGTGGGTGTCCCACATGATGGGTGGTATTCATATTACCCAAAATCCTATCCACCTCATATAGGTGGCTCAACATCATGTGTCATTCATACTTCACGATGTGCACTTGTTTTTTTTCAGAATTTCATATCCTGTCATCGTAATCCTAATGAAGATTCTAATTTTCTTTTTATGACATAATCTCATCCAAAATCAAAGGGGAAGGATACCATTAATCTATTTTGGCACTTAGGTGGTGATAACTTGGTATCTACTAATTCACGGTGGTCCTTCGTACACCATGCATGCCTCCTGCAATATCAATTTGTTCCTAAATCATAGATCCGTGGGAATCATCACCCAAATCCTACACCACAACATGATATATCCCAAAATCATCATATTTATTAGATTAAATAAATCTTATATGAATATAGGTTTATGATTCTTCTCATTTAACCCTATTAATGTCGAACTATAGTTGTCATAGGGAAATAATGAGGAACACGAAGACCAATTGTCGAAATGAATTAGAAAAAAGGGTTTTCAAAACATTTTTACAATAATTAATGTAACAAAAACTTATATATTGGTAGATTCGTTTTGAAAAAATGGGATAATATGGTAAAAGGTTTTGATAGGAAGTTTAAATTTTAAAATGAGTCATATAAAGGTTCCAATATGAAACAGATCAAGGAACTGTAAATGATCATAGTAAATAATTTGAATTGTACGGGTGGTATAAAAATGTTTCTTTTCCTAGATCTATTCATATTTTTCTTTAGAGAAAAGAGAAACTTTCCATAATGGAGGAAGATCAGTTACAGTCACTGCACCTTGATTCTCCTTGATCCAATTGTTGATCATCCCCTAATCTTGATCTACCAATGATGAATGGAATCTCCACTTCTAAATGATCCCCAGGATAAATGACTAACATTGGAAGCCTACCAAACCGAAATATTTATATATGTAACTATATTTCTACAAGTTAATAAAAAATAATCCAAATTATTTAATTTATTTAAATTCATCTGCTGAAAACCGCTCTATCTAAACTCCCAACACTGGCCAACACTAGGTCACACTTAAGGTAAACCTCCCAATATCAATTTATATGTCCTACAATATTATTGATCTAAAAATCTACTTATGTGTTATCCTATTTTTTTTAAAGTGAATTTGTAAGATAAAATATATTTAATAATTTTAAAAAATAAATTTTTAGAACATCGGGCCTTATAATCGCATGTTGTCTTAGCACATGACTACAAAATATCCCTTGATATATAATGATTTCATAGTGAAAAAAACTTCACCTCTAAACTTTGTTTATTTATAATAATGTCGAATAACTATAAATTCATATTGTGTACTGATCCTTACACAAAAAATTGTGTATATGGGAACACGTGTTTTTGGTTTTCCAATTGGGTCAGTTCTCACTAACTAGGGGGGATGTATATTTCCAAATTAAACAATATAAAAAATGTCAAAGTAAATGATTCAATCATCTCTATCTCATTGACCACATAGATACTAATTTTTCCTTTTCACATTGATGAAATATAAAAAACATAAAGGAAAAAATGAGACTAAGATAAGCACAATGATGTTTTTAGGGTAATTATAATCATCTACATTGTCATGGATATGTTATGAAAGTAGTTCATTATGTGATTTGTGTCAGTGTGAATATAGTATTGAGGAGATTGAATGAGTGAATCTCCATGATTATTTCACTCTACTATTAGTGGATAATTGTCTATATATACCTATTTTGCTCCCCATTTTAATCGGTTGAGCAAAAAATGATTTGAAAATAGAGAGTAGAGTCTGAGAAATAGGGAATATATATATTTTTTTGTGAAATAGTTCATGTGATGTTTCGTTAAGATATTTATAACTCATTTACTCTTCATGATGATTGATCCATGAGCCCCTTTTTTCATGACACCCATGAAGTGAATTATGCGTGTAAAAAATATACTTCAAGTACAATTGGTTCTATAAATTTATTATATCATGATGGTTTAAGTGATCCATGATTGATCATTTGTGTGGATAACTTACCATAATATGTAGGTTATTAATGCTTCATATGGTTTATAGGGAGTGATATTTTTATATATTTTGTTAGAAATATAAAATAGATGTCATTTCTATACCATTAAATAATCAATGATTTATGATTTATTTAATTATGAAAATATTATTTTTGACAGGTGAAACATGTTTATGAAAATACAAGGATTGAATATGTGGGAGGGTAGTGATCTCCTTATACCTATGTTTCACACAAAGGAGGTGGGAGATATGGGATTCAGTAGAGAGAAGAACATGTTGATATTTTTTGAACTGAGCTATAAAAATGTGTACTATAACTCAAATAAAGGGGGAGGAAATAAAATGTATTAAATTTTAAAAAATCTATATTATATCTTACATGACTGATAAAGGAAATGTTATACATAGTGAGTAATTCAATTATATTTGTTGAAAAAATAAGAATAAACTCTTGTGGTGAAATTCACAAAAGGGAAATACAAGAAACAAATGTCTTCCAAATTAATGTGTTATGAATACATGAATCTATTTTAGTACATAATGTTGTGAGAAATTGAAATGAATCTATGTCAACGGTGAATTATTTTGAATTATGTTGGGAACTCATTTTTTGAAATGATTTTATAGATGATTGATTATTGTGATTTTATATTATAATAGGAGATTATGTAGAAATATTATTTCATGAGATTTAATGTAAGAAGGTACAATAGTTAATTATAAGAAAATTATCTTATGGGAACCTCAAATGGAATAAGGCTAATTTCTACACCACATAATTAGGAATAAGCAGTGGAAGTCCTTTTAGAGAGATTGCTACAAAGATGACTGTTGAAATAGTGGTATCCCCGAATAAAAAACCAGAGCTTTTTGGGTGATTTTTCATCTACTGAGATACCACTCAAAAGGTGATTTTAAATGATATATGGGGTATTGTAGGATAAAAACATATAAATTAATAATTATTGATGGGGAATAACAAGTGTTTTTATTTTCTAAATAATTCTATTTTTTCTTTAGTTGTTATAACATTATTTTAAAAATGGGAATCAATGGATCATATCGGACATCACAAAGAAATGACATAGTCCCACACCTTGGGAGAGAACATTGTTGAAAACCATATGTGTTTTAAATTATTTAATTTTATTGAATAAGAATGAGTAGGGATTATAAATAATAATGGATAGATAAATTAATTTATCAGAGTGTTTGTTTAAAGAAAAATAAATTACAAAAAGAAAATAATTTCTTCTCTAGACCCCCTTATTGAAAGTAATAAACAAGGGTTATACATGTTGTATATGAGCCTGTATTTCCCTATAAAATGATCCAAATTTTTTTGAAGAATGATGGTGGTGATTTTGAATTCATATAATAATGTAGAAGTTACTTTTTACTATTCCAAGAATATTGATTGATGAATGAAATTAATGCTCCCATATATTAATTTAATTGGCCTTGAGTTAATAGATTATGTTAAAGTGGGATTTACTCCACTAGATATAGATACTCCTATGATTCATTCAAGCAAGATAGAAATAGAATTTGAGGGAAACCAATGTATTTCAAACCATTCATCCAAATATGAAAAAATATACTCCAAATCAATGAGACATGAAACATCCAATTAAATAATGCGGAAAATGAATAAATTTCACTTAAAAATTTAAAATCAAGGAATCCAAATCAAATAATTAAAGGGTATTGTTTTACGATACTCTGATAATGGGTTATGAGAACATTATTGATAAACACACATTTTTCATTGAGATAGTAAGTATCAAAAATGGATTTGGGGTTTCCATGGAAGATTCATTTATTGTGACGATGTTGATGAAAAAAATTACTAATATATTAGATTTAATAATTTATTACCATGATGAAATTGGAGAATTATCACTTAATGGGGTACATAAAATTCTCTACAGTTATGAAATGATAAATTATTTAGTGTCTAAAAAAAGTGATGATAAAAGGGGGGGTCCCCTTTATCAGCGCTCCAAAAAGTGCTGATAAAGACCCGTTTTATCAGTGCTAAAAAAAGCACTGCTAAAAGGGGTCTTTTATCAGTGCTAAAACAAAGTGCTGATAAAGGGGTCTTTTATTAGTGCTTTCTTTTTAGCATTGATAAAAGACCCCTTTTATCCGCGCATTATTTAGCGTTGCTAAAAAAATTAAAAAAAAGTAAAAAAAAAATACTATCGATCTCGTGGGGGGGGGGACGTTTTACAGCGCTTGAGCCCCCATTTATCAGCGCTTTCCCACAAATCCAGTGCCCGCGTGCACCGCATACACCCTTTATCAGCGCTAGCCCTTTAAATCACCCTTGCGCACGCGCCCTTTTCTCCACCCGGGTTTGATCTCGAGACCTCCCCCATGCGCATCTAAAGCCTTTTCCATTACCCTATATTTATTTGTTCTCTTATTCATGATATATCAATTTATTTATATATATATTTCGTTATATTTATGCGTACAGTAATAGATATTTATATTAATATATATAGTTATATTAACATATATATAGTTATATTAATATATAGTAGTTATATAAATATATAGTAGTTATATAAATATTCATATATTCGTATTTTAAATAAAATGGATATTAGTTATTATTTAGATAAATCTAGAATATTTTATATGTAAATATGTCTAATTATTTATTTAAAAAATTTAATTTTTAGGTGTGAATATATAAAAAATATATACATATAGTTATATATTTGATTATAAATAGCAATGCATTATAAAAAATGATAAAATATCAAATAAATAATATCAATATGAATTTAATACCTTGGAATAAATTCAGTCCCCACCAAAAAGAGCCAATAATACCTCCTTAAACGAGGCTGAAAAGCCACAAAATGTTAAAAAAATATGGGTACCCCGACTAAAAACTCAGTCTTAGAGTCCTTCTGGGCCTCTTTTGGCCTCGAAAAATGCTTGATCGGGGTCCCTCTAGGTTAAAACGACGTAGATCTCATCGCAGGCTTCGATTTTATATGTGGTATAGCTCAAACGGACACGTGGCTCAAAAGTTATGGCCTTTTGAAGTTCGAGTTGTGTTTTCAACATATTTTGGATCTTTTTTTAATTGTTTTAATTTTTTAGTCTTCAAATTGTTATTAAATGACTATTAGTCCATAATAATTATCAAATTATTAATTAGAAATATTTTTGAAATTTTTTAAGAAGCCATTTTCACTAAATAACTTATTTATTAAGTATAATAAATGTAAATGTACATTTATAATTATCTAAAATATATTTAACAATTATATATTATATTTATATCAATATAACTATATAACTATATTTATATATTAATATTCTTTTTAATTTTTTTAAGTCGACCCTTTATCAGCGCTTTTAAAAAAAGCGTTGATAAAGGCCCCCCATTTATCAGCACTTTTTCATTAGCGCTGATAAAGGGGTGGCACTGGCCTTACCCAGTTTTGTGGTAGTGTAATGAAAAGAGTATTATTCCAGTGATATTATGGAATTTAATTTATTCTAAAATTATTTTATTAAATTGGAGATAGGGACAAAATTTCTTAAGTATGAGTCATCGTTGAGTATATAACACCATTTTTGCTAAGTCGCTGTCATGATAGATTGTTTACATAGTCTAAGACACCATTATGTTAAGACATTACCATCATAGAAATCTCATTATGTCTGAGATTCCATAAGATGACATATCACCAGAGTAAAAAAATTGTTATATTACAATATATCGTCTGGATGTAAGCCTTATAGAAGGTAATTTTGGCTATATACGCGATACAGAAAAATAAGTCACCTTAGGTGTCATAGAACCAACACAGAATTTTGGCCATGTCTAAGACACCACCAAACAAGTCACATTCAGTTGAGGCACTACTGGTGAAGTGTAAATTTGGATAAGTCTCTGACATACTAGTGTTCTTAAACCAAGACATGACACATCTAGTTGAGACACTACTAGTGATGTGTAAATTTGGATAAGTCTCTGACATACCAGTGTTCACCCACCAAGACAAGACACTATTAGCTTATGTCACCTTACACAGAGACACTGTCAGACTATGCCACCACCGCTATTTTTTTAATTAACCTATTTAATTTAAATTTTTATAATAATTATATATTGAAGTTAATGAGTCCGGTTATTTTAATTATTTTCTATTAAATGTTTAATAAACCCCATTTAAGAGGATGTCATACATACTATACAAGGACAAATAAATTTATGATGCACAAGGACATTCTCCAAACTTATACTGTTTAAAATAGAAGCAAACTATATCATGAAATTACGCAAGTGCTGCATGAAGAAAAAAAATTATGAATATGAGATATTGAGTATAATAAAAAAACTCTTTGTGCTGATAATCTATACTGAAATATCCAAATATAACAATTAACCTAGGAATCCAAAGAACATACCCATAAACTGCTTTCCTCCATTCGTGAACAAGAATCCACGACACTCTATTCTTCTAATGTTTTCTATTGAACTCGACTCAAGCATCCCATAAAATAAATTAATGAGTCAAATGATACATTTCAATAGAACATGAATTTATATCATATATACTTTTAGATTCTATATTCTATTTATTTTTATTACATTTTGAGAAGTTTGTATCCATATTCTATTTTATCACACACATACACTATATATTACCCTTAACATGAAGATACTTAGATATCATATTATCTTTTATTTCACATGTACTCCCATATATATAAGTGGTAGAGGTCCTTGTTTGGATTATTTATTTTTACTCCCATGTCAAAATTAGTAATGGGTTGTGTGTGACCCGAACAATTATAAACTATTGTAAAACCCAATATAGGTTGTGGTTAATATTTCTTATTTTATATAAATTTGATGGTGTTGAGTGATCACCAAGTAGAGAGGACTAAGTATCGACATGAGACATAACCTCTTGCTATAAATATTTGAACTGTATGATTAAATATAGTTCTATATTATTTATTATTTAAAACATAAAATTGTTTTTAATATAAAAAAATATACACTCTGATTTTTTATCTTAATCTCTGTTCATATAGTGTTTTTATCAAGTCAATTGATTCAACAGATGTAATAATATAATTTATTATTAATCCGATACATAATCAATCAATAGATAAATATTTATAAATATTAAGATCTATATAATGATACGTATTTTGATAATGTGGGATGTAGTTAAATATAAATGGGATTTAAAAATAATCCATTTTGAACTGAATATTTTATTGGGTACTCAATTCACCCTCTCATGAGATACTCACTCCAAAAACAATTTGTATAAAAGGAGTTATTTCTATCGTAAGCATGTTTTCAAATTTGTATAAATATGATTTTTGTTAAGATTTTAATATTAAAAATTTCTATTATTTCTATATTTAAATTCAGTACATGGAAAATCATCAAGACGGTTCTTCTACAAACACACACCCTTTCCTTAATGTTAAAAATTATTGTAAATGAATTATTATGATTAGAATGAATATAGAAAGAATGTGTTTTGAAATTTGGTATTCAATTAAGGATGAATATACTATACATGATACTTTTAGAAGTACATTGGATCACGACATAATGTGATCTTATAATTATTATTTTAAATCCATGAATTTCATTTACTATACATGAGTAGATGAAGAGTTTAACAAAATTTATACACGTAAAACTCTTTATGATATTTGGGAAACTTTTTATCCCATGTGGGAAATAATAATGTTAAGGATATGATGATTAATACTTATACTTATAAATATAAGAACAATAAAATGAATCATGCTAATCTTATTTATGACATGAACCTCAGGTTTAATTTGATTTGAATCATAATTAGCTCAATTGAAAACCCAGTATCAGACATGGATCATATCATGAAACTACTAAGATTACAAATAGAAATATGAAGAGGCACAACAAATTTAGTAAGAGAATAATGCGACATAAAAATGATTCTTGTCACATAGATGATACATAAGCTTATGATTTATAAATAAAAGGTAAATTTAATCTATGATGAAGACGATGATCCAATGATAATGTCTGTAGCTTTCAATACTACTACATGTATACAAAATAAAATTTAGAGAGAAATGCCAAGTTATAGATTCAAGTGACAGTGAATCTCCTTTTGAAAATGATGAGGAGATGACTAACCTAGCCAGAAGATTCAATATGTTTTATAGGAAGAAAAAGAACATTATAAAATCATAATTTAATTTAAATAATGACAATAGAAGAAATTGGAAGAATGAATTGAAGAAGGATGATGGTCCAAAATAAGATGTCTACTACGAAGGTAAGAGGAAGGGACACATAAAATCTATCTTTTCAAAGAATATAAATGTAATGAAATATTAGAAAAATGTCATAAGATACAAAAGGGCTATTATGTGAACTTGTAGTTCTTCTAAAGATAGCTCGTGTTATTTAGATTCTTCACTTGAGGAGAAAAATCACAGAGAAAGTATTTGTTTCATGACTAAGGTTAGTGAGTTATCTTCTTTACCTACTGTTTCTAATATTATTCATATGAATAATTATGATAACTATGACAATGTACATCCTGATAGTTGTTGGACTCACTTCTTTGTATAATCTCAAATATGATTAGATATGTTCTGATAATCCCAAATCATGCTTATCTGTATAATAATTATGTTCCATAACTATGCCTTCATGTTCTACAGTTATTATGGATGTAAAAATAATTATATAATATCGTGGAATATATTAATGAATTCTTACTTAAGTTTAACAATGATGATGTATGATTTTAATTCATTCTGGAACTAATATGCATAGAATAGTTACATTGTAATCATTTATGTTCTTAAGTCACTAATAGTTGTGATTCCGACTGATATAGATTATCTCACTAATACAAGTTAACTATTAGACATGTCCACTGATAGACTAATCCTACCGAAAAACAAAGGCCACTGATAGACCAAGCATTCTGTTATATAACAAAGTCACTAGTACAGAAAACTACTGATAGAAGGAGCTACCAAGAGAAGGATCTACCAATAGAATGATCTACCAATACAAGCATGCTAATGCTAAACAGAGTCACTGATACATAAAGCTACTATTACAGAGAGTAACAACTACCAATGCAAGACCAACCACTACAAGTTCACCGATACATGTCCTCTAATACAAGCTATTGATAGAGAGATCTACCGCTACCAGTGATAACAACTAGTGATAGAGAGGAAGAGCTACCGACATATGTTAACCGTTACAAAGAGCAACTGAAAGATGGAGCTACTGATACATGAGATACTGCTACAAGAGCTACTATTACATGTCTACCAACAGAGAGCTACTGATGGAAGATGACTGTTAACCATTCATCGTTACTCAAACTCTATAATTTGTCAAAATTATTAATATTATGCTAATGGTCATATTTTCTTAATTCAATTTAACTACTATTAATTAAGGTGGGTTTTTGGCATGATAGAGAACCATACATAATACATGTAAAGGTTAATCATTCCCACTGCTATAGCTCAAGAAATAAATGGAATATCGAGCTACTGGAGAATATTGAGATACACAAATTATAAAGAATAGGAGATATAAAAAAATAACTTGATGAACACATAGAACACTCATGAACTTTAAGAACGCTAATACACATCAATAATAGAAGTTCAAAGATGAGGTTCAAGTGCTACAATGAATACTCTCACATTCAAGATGAACACCTGTATTGGATGTGAAGGAACAGAACTACAACACTCTGTTTTCTAGACAACTTCTTGATAAGGACTCAAAGATTCATCTGCATCAATCAAATGGAGTCTATAGCTACATTGACATCACACAAGAGCATTATACACTCATCTCCATATCATTTCTCTACTTTGATAATTTTTTATTACATTACGAGCAGTCTGTGCTTCTATCTTTTTGGACACAAACTGATTCCTAAGCTGAACTGGGGGATAATAAAATACTCACACCAAACTCTTTATACCTTTGTGCATCCCATGTAGAACTTTTGTAGAGGTATGAGGACCTGGACAGCCTGTGCGCTGTTGTTATTTCATTCCCACGTAGAACTGTGGTAGTGGTCTGTGGACCTGGACAGTATGAGTACTATTGTAAACCCTGATACATGGTGTGGATTAAACTTATATATAAACTTTTTTAGAGGACTAAGTCTCACCTTGAGACTGGACCTCTTGGTTAAAACCAATGTGCATCTTATTTTAAGTTTAAACTATTTTAAATATTCCTCTGCTAATTACATTGGAATTCAAATCTGTTTTTAGTGTAACTCTCATAGTTGAACTATCATGTGTTTGTAATTATTGTTGGACAGTAAGTTTTTTTTAAAGCTGAATTAATCTTCAGATTAAGATAACTGATAAATAATCAATCTTGGGGAAACTAATTAACCACTTATAATCTTTATAAATTCACTATAGTTTAACTTGTTTTCTAAATTGGGGTTTTTAATAGAAATATATTAATCAGAAATTTTGATAGGAACTCATTTCAACCCCCTCTTGAGTATCCTCTAGAACAACATTTGGTATCATATGGAGTAGATAAACATTTTTCAAAACACTCTGTTTGTGAAAATATTTCAACTTTGATTTTATTTATATCTTAATGTTCTCAAAATTTCTATTATTTCTATGTTTTTTATCATTATATATCCTTTTAAAACATAGTTATTATGGATAATAGATTATAAGGTGTAAATATCAATAGGACACCCTTCTTTAATGGCGTCAATAATGCCCAATGAAAACTAAAAATGAAAATACATTTCGAAAGTATGGGATTTAACATCTGGACTACTCAATATAAGATTCCAGAAACTACTAGAACTACTTGGGATGAACCTACGAAATCTACTTACAATAATAATTGTTAACAAATGAATATCTTGTATTGTGCTGTAGGATATAAAGAATTTAATCGAATATCTACTTTTAAGAATGCTTGTGAAATTTGGGATACTCTGGCTCTTTCCCATGAGGGAGCAACCAATGTTAAGGAAATGACACTAAATATATACACTATTAAGAATGATAATTTGAAGATGAAATCTTATGAATCTATTTTTGATATGTATCTCAGAATTAATGAGAGAGTTAATACAATGAGCTCACTAGGAAAAATTGTTCCAGCAAAAGAGAAAATCATGAGGATACTGAGATGCCTACCAGATAGAAGGAGAGGAACCTTTCTCTCTCTATATGAGAATCATGTGAAATTGGAAAGCTACTTGTCAAGGAGCTGATTGGAAAATTGATGATGTATTAAGAAGAGAAAAAAGTGAATAAAGTGGAAGATGATGAACCTAAAAAGAAGTTAGTGGAATTCAATTCTACTACTTCAAAGAGCACGGAAAAAGAGAAGGTTCTGATAAATGAAGAAAGATAATCTAGTGAAAATTATGACTCAGAAAATGATGAAGAGATTGATCAGATAGCCAAGATATTCAAGAAATTCTATAGAAAAACAGAAAATATTTAGAAAATCTCATTTATAAGGGTAAGTATGATTGATGAGGAAATTGGAAGAAAGACTGGAGGAAAACTGATAAAGATGATGTAATAGTTTGTTATGAGTGAAAATGAAAAGAGCATGTCAAAGCTGACTATCCAAAACTAAAATTTATGAAAATTTATGATTATAATGATAAAAAATACATGAAATCCATGAAAGCTACATTGAGTGCTTCTGAAGACAACTCAAGTGGATATGAAGATTCTTGATTCTTGTGAAATGAATCATGAAAACATGGGTTTCATGAATGAAACATCTAAGGTAACACTGAATTCCCCTATGCACAATGATTATTATTCTGGGAATGAGTCTGATTCAAATAATGATGATAATATGTCTGAAGCTAAATTATTTTAATATTGTAATATGTTAGAAGATACATGTAATGAGCTGAAAGATAAGTACAAATCATTAAAGAAGAAGTATGCCTTGACTGGTACTGTTAATTCTATTCTTATTATAGAAAAGGAAAAGAATTATAAACTATTAAAGGAGATTACTGAACTTAAATTTTCTAATGAGAAACATAGAAAAGAATTAGAGAAGTTCAAAAATAGAAATAATACTCTAACTCAAATTCTTGGAAGACAAGTTGCACCAATGTATACTACAGGATTAGGATACCAACCTAGACAGAGACAATTTGTTAAAAATAAATTTATTTCAAAATCTGGACATTATGCTACTTGTTTAAATTTTGGAAATTCTTATGCTTCATCTAGCTATTTAAATTCTTATAGACAAAACAAAGTTTATTTTTCAAAATATTTTTAAATTTTTAATTATATGAAACCCATTACACAAATATGGGTGCCTAAAGTTTTACTTGTTAACATTTCTGGACCCAAGAAAATATGGGTACCAAAATTATCTTTTGTCTAAATCTATTTTGTAGGAAACTTTATTGAAATGTTCCTATATGATGTTATGGTACATGTACGGTGGATGATCAAGTAATATGAAAAGAGACTACTCATTCTTTAAGATCTTAATCAATGTATATGGAGGACATGTTGCCTTTGGGGATAACTCAAAAAGAAAAATCATTGGATTATGCCAGATTGATAACACTGATTCAATTTTAATTTCTGAAGTACAATTTGTTGATTGATTAAAATACAATTTGTTATATATTTCTCTGTTGTGTCATGATGGATTCAATGTAAAATTTTAAAATGATTCATGTAATGTTTTTAATTCTAAAATTCTTTTTTTATTTACTGCATTAAGAAATGAAAATGTACATGATGTGGATTTGAATTCTTTATCTAGACAAAATATTTCTTGTTTAAATACTATTCATAAAGAATCCTGGCTATGGAACAGATAATTAGGACACTACAATGTTCATTCACTCAGGAAACTGACTAGGAATGGATTAGTTAGAGACATTCCCAAACTAGAATTCCCAATAGAAAAAGTTTGTAATCCTTGTCAAAAGGGAAAACAACATAAAGTTTATTTCAAATAAAATAAAGAAGATTCAACTTCTCAACCTCTCGAGTTGGTTCATATGGATATTTTTGGACCATCTAGAGTTTTGAGCTTAAATGGGAAGCACTATGTCTATATTCTAGTAGAATACTTTCATGATATAATTGGGTATACTTTCTAGCTCTCAAAATTGAAGCTTGTTCTTATTTCATTAAATACCCAAAGTCTGTAGAGAACCATAGTGAACTTAAGATTAATACCATGATAAGTGACCATGGTATTGAGTTTGAAAATCATGTGTTTGAAAAATATTGCTAACATATTGGTGATAATCACAATTTCTCTGCCCCCAGAATACCTTAACAGAATGGTGTAGTATAAAGAAGAAATAGAAAACTTCAAGAAATTCCAATAATTATGCTTACTAAATATGATCTACCTGTTTACCTTTGGTCTTAAGCTATCAATATAGCTTGTTTTATTATAAATAGAGCATTGATTAGACCAATTCTCAAAAGGACCCCTTATGAGCTATGGAATACTAGGAAGCCTAAGGTTAATTACATAAGAATTTTTGGTTTCAATGTCTCCATCCTCAATAATAAAGATAATTGTGATATGTTTTCATCCAAAAGTGATGAAGGAATATTTCTTGGAAATCCTATATCTAGAAAAGCTTATATATTATTTAATAATAGGATCAAATGAGTGGAAGAATCTTTACACGTTATATTTGTTAAAACTGATCCACATGATCCTAAGTCCCCTCTTGAAAACCTTGAAGATGATATGTCAATTCTAAACCTTAATGAAAAAATAGTGAACCTATTGTTAAGACAACAAGTTCTAGAGATTTTCTACAACCACTTTCTATTGAACCTGGACCTATAAATGAATTTGAAATTTCTTTCCCTACCATTCTAGTCTAACTAGGACCCTTAAAACCATCCTTTTGATGCTATAGTAGGATATTTAGATAGAGGAGCTCAAACTATGTATTCTATAAAAAATAATATTGAACATCAAGCCTATATTTCAATGTTAGAACCTAAAAATATCAATGATACTATCAATGATGAATTTTGGGTGATATCTATGCAAGAAGAATTAAATCAATTAGAATGAAACAAAGTCTGGGAATTAGAAGAAAGACCTATGGACACTTTGACCAAAGGAAATAAATGGGTTTTTAGAAATAAAGTTGTTGAATCTGGAAATATAGTTAGAAACAAAGAAAGACATGTTGAAAAAGGATATAGTCAAGAAGAAGGAATAGAATATGAGGAAATCTCTGTAGCTGTTGCTAGGTTATAAGTTATTAGGATTCTACTTGCTTATGCTGCTCATCTGAATTTCATGTTATATCAAATGGATGTTAAATGTGATTTTCTAAATGGTTTTATAATTGAAGATGTTTTTGTCAAACAACCACCTGGATTTACTAATCATCTTTTTCAAAATCGAGTTTTTAAACAATCTAAAGCTTTATAATGTTTAAAACAAGCTCCATGAGTTTGGTATGATAGACTTAGTAATTTTTTTATTTCAAAAGGTTTTATTAAAAGGATTGATGTTACAACTATTTTTATCAAAAGGATTTCCAAAGATGTTTTGATAGTACCAATCAACATTGATGATATTATTTTCATATCTTCTAAAAATGCTTTTTGTAATGATTTTTCAAAGAGTATGCAAAGAAAATTTTAAATGAGTTTAATTGGAGACGTCAAATATTTTCTTGGATTTCATGTTTTTTAAATTTAAAATTGTATTATTTTAGATCAAAGTAAATATAAAAAGGACCTTTTAAAACGTTTTGGTGTGGATAGTAATAAATAAAGTGATAAACCTATGAGTACCACTTGTAAATTGGATGCAGCTAAAACTGGGAAACTAGTAGATCAAACCAATTATAGTGGTATGATTGAGAGTTTACTTTATCTAACAGCTAGTCTACCAGATATTATGTTTAGTGTTTGTATGTGTGCAAGATTTCAAGCTAATCCAAAAGAGTCGCACTTTCTTGCTATTAAATGGATTTTTAAATATCTTAAACATACTACTAATTTAGTATTATTTTATCCAAAATGACAATCATTCGATTTAATATGTTATTTAGATGCTGAATTTTCTGGTTTCAAGTTAGATAGGAAGAGCACTTCCGGAAGATGTCATATTCTAGGTAAGTTCTTTTTATCATGGTGTATTAAAAAGCAGAATTTTGTTGCATTGTATACTACTGAAGTAGAGTACATAGCTACTGGTAATTTTTGTGCACAAATTCTGTGGATGAAACACACTCTATTAGACTACAAATATCACTTTATACATGTATCTATAAACTGTGATAACTCTAGTGCAATAAATATTTCCCGGAATTCTGTGTCTCACACTAGGACTACAAACATTGATGTAAGACATCACTTTTTTAGAGATAATTATCAAAAGGTTGATATTACTCTTAAATTTATAGGCACTGAACATCAGTTTTCTGACATATTCGTCAAGCCTTTAAGCTCACAAAGTTTAAGTTACATTAGAAATGAGTTAGTAATGATAAACATTCCATAAACCACACCGTTATAGAAACCTCAACCTTAGGGAAACCTCACTCGTATGGACCTCACCCTTATACCTCACAGGTATGGACCTCACCGTTAGAACCTCAATGTTAGTGGACCTCACCATTAGGAATCCTCACTAGTATATGTTACCGCTAGTTTTCGCTGTTTGAAACTTCATGTTTTTTAGCCCTCGGAATATGTATTGTTTGTATTATATTTATTATATTTCATTTATTTAGTTGATGATTCCAAAATGATAACACATTGGTCTTAACCCCATTTCAATCCACATAGGACCCTTTACCTTCAAAACTTATCTCCCAAACCTTCGTTTCTCTCGAACCCTAAACCTCACGATTTGCAGAATGGCAAGAGTGAAGAGACCGACATTCAGTGAAGAGGCTGATGAGACAATTTCCAAGAGACACAAAGGAGAGTCTAGTGGTGGAAGTAAAGTAAAGAAACCTAGAAACCCTCATATCATAAAAAGAAAAATAGTAATTGATAAAGAGCTTTGTGCAGAATGGTTGATGACCAGTAAGTCATTAATTTTAAGAGTGCTTAAAGAGCTGGAATGGGTTGAGTTCTTCTCAATCAACAATGGTCCTTATTATCCGAAACAGGTAAAGGAATTCTATGAGTTTGTTTGGTTTTTCAAATCTGAAGGTGACAACAGAATGGTATCAGTAGTGAATGGAAATATAGTTTCTTCTTCATCTATTGAATGGGTTGAGTTCTTGAAAGTTCTACAGGAGAGTGATTTTGGATATTCCTCATAGTCAGTACCTCCTACCAGTGACATTTTTTATTATGAAGCTACTTTGTAAGAGCTCAGTAGAGATGGCACACCAAGGAATGTAGTTACGACAAAAATAGATGGAGAAAACTGGTTGTTGTTCAAATTTATCCAGCATGTGTTAAGTCCAAGAAGAGGGGATTTTTCAAACCATAGATTCCAAGAAATATTCTTGTCGTATCTTATGAGGCATAATGTAAAAGTGAATTTGTGTATGATTCTGATGATTCAAATTGAAGATATGACTAGGTCAAAGTCAAAAACAAATGCTCTCTTCTTTGAAAAAAGATTTCATTGATGATTAAAGTAAAAGTTGTGGATGAGTCTCATGATGAGATAATGGTTGTGAGAGACAGCTATTGTATTACCAAATTGGTTTTCAAATACATGAAGATTAACTGGAACCCGTGGAGAAGAAAATGGGTCAATGATGATGAGAAAGTTTATGCTATATTTAACCCTATTGATCATCCCATTCGTCCATGAGATTGGAGAGATCCAGGTCTAGGACCTGATGAGGAGGAACCTCAATATAGAAATTATGATGTTGAAGAGGATACCTCTATAGAGTATGGAGGGGATCCGGATTTTCCTCCAAGACTAGCTGCTGAAAAGGTATCATTTGGGAAGGAAAATCCACCTGTGAACCTACCTAGAAAAGAAGCAGTTTTGGGAGAAGGTGTTGAAGAAATCTCTGTAAATGAGGATAACCTACGTAGACCAAATCAATAGGAGAATGCTCCAGATTCCAGAAATAGTGATGATGAAGAAAATGTATCTAAAAATGGATGTACCTATTTGAGACTCAGTCCTCTGATAGAGAGATCTATTATGCCTATTGAGGAGGTTTTTGAAGTGGATAAACCCATACCTATTCCTAATATACCTCATCTTGTGCCACCTGGTTTACATATAATCATGGTTGTTGATGACTCATCTGAAGAGGATATAGATGCAGTTGGTGCTGAAGAGGAGGAAGCTCAACTTGAAGGGGAGAAACCTGTAAGGATAAGATCAGTTTCTGTGACCTATGAAGTGGATGATTGGTCTATGGATCTAGGATTTTTGGTATTGGGACTAGACTATCCTTATTCTGATGATGATACACCCATTAGATGTCATACTGTGTCTTATGATATTTTCTCAGAGGAAGTTATTGCTCAACCAATACCTTATCTAGCTCTTCCTAAAGACATTTTGAGAAAAGGAGATCTTGAGGAACTGAAATCTGAATTGAAAACCTGCTTTTTTGAAGAGATATCTAAGATGGAAAGTTATTTGGTATCTTTTCTGGGAATTGTTTTTTCAGGTTTTGTGACAGAAGTGATGGATGAAGTAAAAGAATGCCAAAATCAAGTAAAATGTTTATTAGAGGTTTTTGACTCTATGAAGACATCTATTGCTTCTTTTGATAACTATATGAGTTCTAAATCTCAAGTTGATTCTGACATCAACTAAATTTGAATTCAAGTGAAAAAGTTTATGGATGTGTTTGAAGATTTTAAGAAGACCATAAAAACACATGTTTGTACTAAGGATGTTGTTGTTAAAAATTTGATTAGTAATTTGACTCAGTATTTCAGAGAAATAGTAGATTTTACTGTAGAACCATTTGGTGCATCCAATGTATTAGTTGATGTGGAATAGTTTAGATATATAATAAAAGAATATCTTGGTCAAGTTTGTGCCAGTGGCTCATCTAATTCTCAGGTGATATCTACCACAAGGGATATCAGACAGATCGTTCAAGACTATATGAGAGATTATATTACCGCCTAGAAGGAAATTTAAGGAAAAATTAATTATTGTTTTTCAGATAGTATATACCAAGAATCAGCTAACCAATCATTTCATGATATTGTTTGAGAATCTGAAACTACTCCCAACCACTCAAGCCTTCTTAGAACAAGTTAGTAAGCTTAGGGAATTGACCCTTGCTTTGTGAAAATTTATGGATAACAAGGATGATTTCATCTCTACAATAGAGAGAGGGGGAGGTATCATTATGGATTTCAGAAATCTCTTATTGTCATTCCTGCATGTGGACAGTACACATATCATCGAGGCTCCTACCTTACCTATCACTGGTTCTGCTGGTTCCACACCTCAAATGACTCCTGCTTAGGCAATCAGAAGCCTGACTCCTATGATCACATAGAGAAGTGCTCATTACACATCTGGTAGTGTTAAAATAGTTGAACCACCATTGATAATTACTGGAGTACACAAGCCTGCATCTCGACCTACCCAAACTCTATTCTCTGATCCTAAAGGGAAATCCAGTGTGGACATCTAGGAGGTTGATTGAATGAGGCTATATATTTTTGTAGGACTATTTTTACTTCTTGTATTTATTTTTTACTATCTCATTTAACTTTGTCATGTGAAATGGAAATGTTTGTTTTATCTCTTCTTCCATTATCCTCTGAACCATTATTTTTTTATTTTTTCTAATAAAAAAGGGGGATAAAAATTGTAATATGGGGAGAAAATACAATTTTGGGAGAAATTACAATAAGGGGAGAAAATTATAATATGTTTACTTAGGGAAATAAATATTCAATTTCTTTTTACTCTTATATTTGTACATAGTTTAACTCTGATACATTTGAGAGTTCTGATCTGGCCATACTGAGAAATTCCATTATATTTTTTTACTCTGATTCATTAATGTTTATTCTGGAATATCATACCATAATTTTTTAGTATCAAAAAAGGGGGAGATTGTTGGACTCACCTATTTTGATAATTTATATATGATTAGATATGTTATGATAATCCCAAATAATTTTAATCTATACAATAACTATGTTTCATAACTATGCCTTTATGTTATAGATTTAGTATGGATGTCAAAATAATCATATAATATCATGGAATATATTAATAAATGCTTACTTATGTTTAACAATGATAAAGTATGATATTAATTTAATCTGGAACTAACATGCGTAGAACAATTACATTGTAAGAATTTAAGTTCTTAAGTCACTGAAAGTTATGATCCTGACTGATACATAATAGCTCATTAATACAAGTTCACTGTTAGACAAGTCCAGCGATAGATGAAGTCTACCGATAAACAAAGGACACGGATAGACCATGCCATCTATTATATAATGAAGTCACCAGTACAGATAGCTACTAATAGAAGTAGCTAATGAGAGAAGGAGATACCAATAGAAGGATCTACCGATACAAGAGAGCTACCGCTACACAGAGTCACTGATACAAAAGCTACCATTATAGAGAGTAACATCTACCGATGCAAGACCCACCACTACAAGTTCACCATTGCATGTCCACAGATTCATGCTAATTAAAAAGAGACCTCCCGCTACCAATGATAACAACTACTGATAGTGAGGACGATATACTGATAGAAGTTCACCGTTACAAAGATCTATAGACCGATGGAGCTACTGATACATGAGCTACTACTACAAGAGCTATAGTTAGAAGTCTACCGACAGAGAGCTACTGATGGAAGATGACTATTCCCACTCACTGTTACTCAAACACTATAATTATTAATATTATTAATATAATGCTAACAATCTTATTTTCTTAATTCAATGCAACTATTGTTAATTAATGTGGGTTATTGGCATGTCAGCGAACCGTAACTCATACCTATAAAAGGTAATCATTCCCATTGCCGGAGCTTAAGGAATATAAGGAATATCGAGCTACTAGAGAATAGTGAGATATAAACATAAGGAATAATAGAAGATATAAAAAAGAATAACTTAGAGAACTCAGAGAACACTCAAGAACCGGAAGAATACTCATACAATAAACACCAGAATTTTATAGAGGAGGTTCAAGTGCTACAATGAATACTCTCATATTCAAGCTGAACACCTGTACTGAAAATGAAGGAACAGAACCATGACACTCTGTTTTCCATACAAAATCCAAAGAAGGACAAGAAGATTCAACTACTTCAATCCAAAGGAGTCTAGCGTTGCATTTCCATCACACAATAACATTCTAAACTCATCTCCATATTATTGAACTGGTGTGATAAGTTTTTTTACAGTATGAGCAGTGTGTGCTTCTATTTGTTTGGACACACCCAGACTCCTAAGCTAAACTGGAGGATACTTAAATCATCACACCAAACATTTTATACCTTTTTGAATCTCATATTGAACTGTTTTAGAGGTATGAGGACCTAGACAACCTATGTGTTGTTGTTGTTTCTTTCCCTCGTAGAACTGTGATAGAGGTCTGAGGACCTGGATAGTCTGAGTACTATTGTAAAACTCAATCCTGGGTGTGGATCAAAGTTATATATAAAATGTTTGGGAGGACTAAGTCTCCGCTTGAGACTGAACATATGGGTTAAAACCACTGTGCATATTATTTTATGTTTAAACTATTTTCAGTATTCCGCTGCTAATTACTTTGGAATTCAAATCTATTTTAAAGTAACTTTTATAGTTGTACTATTAAGTTTTTGTAATTATTGTTATCCAGTGAGGTAGTTTCAATAGCTAACCTAATCTTCATATTATATTAACTGAGAAGCAATAAATCTTTGAGAAACTAATTGAACAATTATAATCTTTAGAAATTCACTACAGTTTAACTTGTTTGTTAAATTGGGGATTTTTAATAGAAAACTGTTAATCAGAAATTTTGATAGGAACTCAATTTACCCCCCTCATGAGTATCCTCGGGGAGAACAATAGTGATAATATTTCAAATGAATAATTATTATAATATTGATACATGTTCGAAGAAAAATTTAATGTTTTTATGGATAAATACAATTTTTTAAAAAGATAGCATGATCTAACTACAAATAGCCAATCTGAAGTGTCTATAGAAAAAGTGACAAATGGTTAATTGTGTATTAAGAACACAGATATAAACTTTTTTAATGGACAATTCTATAAAAATCTATAAATATCTATAAATTTTATAAATAAACTCTAAAAAATATTTGGTAATAATGCTTCACCAAATTATTTTACAAGAATAGGATATCAATGTAGATTGGGAAAAATAACATAGAGTACTTTTGTTCTTAAATCCAACCCCAAAATTTCAACATCGAATCTTTTTTTTAAAGGACCTAACATTGTCATAATTTCTATCATTCTAAAATGTATTTATTGTAAACCCATTATGAAAATGGGCGTTCCCAAAACACTGATTAATAAATATTTTAAACCCAAACATATATGGGTGATGAAATAATTTCTTTTTTAAAACTTTTTCATTTTTGGAAAAATGTTCTATGACCTCTACTATAATTATATGGTACATGGATAGTTGTTGTTCAAAACAAATGATAGGAGATTATTGTAACACCCTGAGATTTTTTATTGTGGATTTCATTAATTTATTTTATATCTTGTGTTTTATGCCACACTATGATAATCTTGTGCTATACACATGAATGGAATAGCTTGTGGTATACAAAACACTATGCTTGGATTTTGTTATAAACAATTTGAAGTACTATTTATAGAGTTCATTTCACAAAAGACTGAGTTTATGAGAATAAATAAACTAGTATTATGTTACCGTGTATCCTAGATATTATAATATATCGACTGAACAATATCTACTAAAATATGAAAAAATTATTTACACATGTATATATAATTAATGAATTGGATATTAATTAATTATAAATTAAAAATGAAACCATTTTATATAAACGAAAGTTTTTTTTCTGAAAAAGTATTTAAATGGAAATAAGTGAGTTTGTAAAATAATAAATTCACTCTTGATGGATTTTATTAATGAAATTTATATCAAAAATATTGAAAATATTTTTTAAAATCCCTATTATATGATTTCTGCAAATTATATACGAACAAATTCTATTTTTCTATTAAAATTAGTAAATTAAAAAAAGATGGTTTACCACAATTTGATGGGGCACCCAATTTAAATATCATTTTTGAATTTTTTTTATAATTGAAATAATAAAATGATTTTTTGAAATTAGAGTATCCAAATTTACATTGGATTATTTTTGGGTATTTTTTTATAATCATCACGTCTGGATGATTAGGGAAAGAAATAATTTAATTCCATTGAAAGCTACATTTTCTATAAATTTATTTTTAGTAGTAAATTATATAATTGAATGGTTATAAAGTAAAAATAAATTTTAATTTTAAATGTTAATATAATGTATGTTAATGACAGTAATTTTAAATTGAATTTAGTTTTAAACACATTTCAATATTTTTCATGTTTTAACTTTTAAAATATATTTTTCTCAATCTGACAACGAGACTAATTTTAAATTATTTATTGAAAATTCCGGATCTTTAATTTTGTTAAATTGATACCAAATTTTGAATCATTGGGTCCAAATTAAATAAATATCCTTCTTTTATTTTTGGGCATTATGAATTGTAACTTCTATAGTTTTTTACTAATATGAAAAAAAGATCAATCTGGTTATTAAAGAAAATGTTAATATTATAAACTTATCCTAACACAGGTCTTAATATAATTGGATGAGTTTATTTCAACCAAAATCACCTTGGGTCTGAATTATATCCTTTGGAAGCAACATGGATGAGATTATGACATTTAATTTATTTTATTTAATGAAAAGTTAAATATGTCTTACTCAAATTTTAATTACTATATAGTTTTTAATATAAGGATACACATAATATAAGATAAAATATAAAAGCACCTTTGAAATATATATTTTTTCTATATCATGATAATTTATTGCTAATTTTTAGGATATAAATAATTATCTTAAAAGATTATAAAACAATGATGGAGAAATTATTTAACTGATGAAAAATCCATAAAATAATTTTAATTTAAATGATAATAACCCTTAAAAGAAAAATAAAAATGAAAAATTCTTATTGTTCAAGTAAATATCAACCATAATCATCCAAGGATAGAATTATTAATCAGCTGGGCCCCATCGAAATTATTATGACACTTATAATATTGAATTTAAAGTGATGTTAATGTTTTTTTAATGGTTGGGGTCCAAGCATCATTTATTATTAAAGTAATGCAATGACCTCTTTAACATGGTAGAGGGAGACCCATTACATAGCCCGAACGCCCAGTGGGTATTTAGCCCATTACATGGCCCATAGGCCCATTTTTTTTTTCCCAAATCCCATTCTGTGAACAGTACTACTACAGTACCTGTGCTGCTACAGTACTGCACAGTACCGCCGCAGCTACAATACTCTGCCACCGCTACAGTGACTTGCCCCCGCTATAGTGCTTGTCGTTGCTACAGTGACACTTCTACTATAGTATGGTATAGTACTGCTACAGTCCCTGCTCCCAATGGGTTTTAAACCCCCATTTTTGATGTATAATAATGGCGTTCTTACCACTAAGCCAAACACCAACTACAAGTGATGTTAAAGTTGTCACATTAATGATTTAATAAAGATAACTTTTTTAATCAAGGACTTTACAGAAAAAATATTCCACTATAAGTGGTCTTCTGAAATCTAGAGGATTTATCATCATCATAGTATTTTATTTTTAATTTTTATTCAAAAAATTGATATATTAAATAATTATACAAAACTGATGTAGTTATTATTTTATTTGTTTAAATACAAAATAAATGATATTAAATAGGATTTCATAAAATATAAATTGGGAATCTTAATATATCACAAAAATTTAATAGATTTCCTCCACCTCTTGGGAATTTAATAAAATATATTGTTTGAAGTTTCTTTTTTATTTTCATATGTTTTAAACGATCAATGAAATGAATAAAATTAAAATTTAAACAACTATTTTTTAACAAAATAATTAGTTATTTAGTTATTTAAAAATAATAATACATTTTAGAAAATAAAAAATAATTTTCCTATGGTATAAAATGTTTCAAATTTATTATTTATAGTCTAAATGACATCAAATATGTGAAACTTACATTATTTTAATATTGAAAAAATTTAACCTTATTAATAATTAAAATAGAATAACCAATGGTTAATTAAAATGTTAATATTTAAATTGATAATAAAATGTATGGAATTTATTTTTTTAGAGAATAGAAACATATATCATATCATTTAAAAAAATGTGAAATTTTAGTGGTTTTTTGGATTGGGTTTTACTTTATTATAGATTAATATATTTGTTGATTCCAAAAGAGTATGTCACCTCAAATATAATTTGGATCTTTTTCCCAAACTTATTAAATTTAAAATGTGACTTAAATCTCATCTATACCATTCCAATTTCAATTGTAAAAATACCTAGTCACATTCTATAGCTTCATGTCTTTTCAAAGTACAAACTCTAGGGCCTTTAAGAGAAGATCTAGAGGGATATCGACAAAGATGAGGTAATCCCCTCAACAGATTCATTTAATATTATTTATTATTCTACTTTTTCTTTGTAAAATTTTTCCAATATAAAGTAATAACTCTATAGTCACTTATATTCTGATTACTGAAAACCATATTCTACCTTCTCTCAATCCAATGAAAGACAAAATCACCACGCAAGAATATATAAGAATTTCCATCAGCACACCACGGTGTAATCTATTTTTAACCAGAACTATTACATGGATGGGTATTATGACATAAATAATAATTCCATATGTTGATTATAATATTATACTCATTTTATAGAAATATATATTCTATACCCTTCTATACCATTTAATAATTAAAGGAACGATTTCATCGCTCGTGCCTACGTATGACCAACCATCTCCACAACGCGATGTGATTCATTCTACATGATATCATATAAATATTGATTATATAAATTTATTTAACGATTTAATATGACTTATATTACATTATATTTATTCAAAAAATGATACAAATGTACCTTAAGAATAATAAATTGGATTATATGAAAAAACATTCCGAAAATAATGACTAAAAGAAGTGTAATAATGAAATATTGTTATATGGGTGATAAAATGATCACAAATTATAGAATAAATATAAATATGGTTTGGGAATATGTTTAAAACTCATCATAGTACATTATACTGTAGTTTGTGATACATAAAAAGGAACAAATGCCTAAGGTAACAGATAATTTCTAAAATCTCATTATTATTTGAGATATTTTATACTTTTGTATTTACTAGGGAATATTTATCATCCATGTCCATATTTTTAAAAAACATTTTAGTACTCTACTGTTGATTATTAAATCTTTTCATACCCAAATTGTTTACTTTTTACGACACAGTTTTAATGGAATATTTCTTCCATTTCCCAAATTTACTTTTTACTTTTTGAGAAAAAGTATGAGAATAATTTTTTTCAAATTTTATTGAATGAATATATTTTATGGCTTATATGATTCCTTAATAAGTTGATGATTCACTTATAATAATAAAAAGATACTTTCATTTTCAAATATTTCATTTAAAATTGTTATGTATTTTAAGAAAAGAAACCCATTTCAACGATAAAAGGATATTTTCCTCAAGAAATAATTTCACATATTCTATAAAATTTATTTTCCATCTAAGATAACATTATTTAATAGGGATATGTTTCATGTATATAATACCTATTATTTATATGGGATAATTATGTTTATGAAGAAATGATATTTTTATATTCCCTATATTTTTCTTTTGTTATGTTACAATTAGATGATAATTATGAGACGATTTTCTTTTTTAATTGGTTATGTTATGAATGAATGATGTTATTTATTATTCGGTTTATGAAATGATTTATGTTCCTGTGGTACACATATGTATGTTTTTTATTATGTGATTAATGAGACCTATATCTCCCTCCATTTTATTGTGTAAAGATCTTTATATCCTAAGATAGACCTGAGTGGAATGGGAAATAATCTCAGTTCATTAATACCGGGCTGCAACGATAAGTAAACCTAGTTTAGTAATTTAGGGATGGAATTGAATGTATACCTGGTTCAGTAATACATGGTTGGAATGATGAGGGAACTTGGTTCGGTAATTTAATTGTTCCACTATTATGGAAATGTTTTCCTCTTCTTGTGTGTTTTCCCAAATTACACATTTTATGTGAAATTGATTATATTAAAATTTATTACATAAGATTTTTTATGACTCAAGATTATGATCTATATAGTTCATGTAATAATTTCCATATTCTTATACCCTAATGTTTATTTTATGATTTGTAACTCCTTTGTATATACTTACTGAGCATTTATGCTCACCCTTTATTATGTTTTCTTCTCCTGTGCTTATATATAATGGTTTTGGTTGGATTACTAAAGGGGAAGATCATTGTGAATAATATTAAATATATTTCACTAGACTGTATTTTTGGGATCCATGGTTCCAAAGTCACTATACTAATACATCTTTGGAAATCTTTTTCTGTAATGAATTATGTATTACTAAAATGTAATGTACTGCCCGTGTATAAAAAGCATGGGTTATTAAAGTTGAAACTCGAGTGAGGGTTTAGGTATCCTTCAAAAACAAGTCTAGGAAATCCTTAGTGAAATAACATTTAATATTTCTATGTATATGTACAGGACTGTGTTTAAGGATTAATTTGTGGATGAGTCAAATTATAGGAAAATGTCTTAGACTTTTTGTAAAGGTTAGACCGAGTGGTTTCCTAGAAATACATTCCTTTCTCGATACTAAAAGTGGATGTGGATCAGAATCATATATACCTATAGGTAATAAATCTAAAAATATTTGACATTTCAGACTCAGTGTAACCTGTTACATGAAAAAGGGCCTTGCTACACACATAGTTTGAAACTCCTAAGGGATATGCTTTGGAAATTCACAAACACTACAAAACCATTATATAGAATTTAAAAATAATTTGGCTATGAATAAAATAGCCTGAACTTGAGGATTCATAGATTATGGTAGGTTTCATAATTAAGACATCATATAAGTAACTTTACATTATTATGTTGTTTTTATTTATGATAATGGTTTCCTACTCTATGTATTTGGTTGTAATTGATGGATGGAACCCAAAGAAATCATGTAAATGCTGGATGAGATAGGAAATGCAATGATTGTACTCCTAAGAAACCAAACTTTATGGAATCTAGAATGAAACTTCTTGTTTCAATGATTGAAAAAACATATCAAGCCATGAATCCTACTAGTCTTTCTAATGAAAAAAAATGTAATATGATACTCTTCAATCATACATAATGAATCTGTCACCCTCTTTTAGTGCAATGATAGATCCACTAATTGCTGAGAAATAGATTTGTACCATTGAAATTATTTTTTCCATTCTCTAATGTTTATAATGTGAACATGTTATGTTGGTAACTCATCAATTCGAAGGAAAAGAAAATATGTGGTAGAACTTTATCAATAATACAACGAAAAAACATAAAATTGTCTCCATGGATTGGGATGCATTAGAAAACTAATTTTCAGTATGTAACCTCCTAATATTATTTTTACAAAGAGGTGGATTGATGTTACACATCTATCTCGTGGTTATGATAAGAAAATAAGGATGTAATTAAAAAGAAAAACAATAAACTATTGAGAAAAGAAAATTATATATTCAATATTCTCAATGTGTGGAAGGAAACATTGAGAAAATTGTCTTAAGTGGACTAATAAATGTTTTATGTGTGGGAAAGAATGTCATCAAGCATTTAAATTCTACTGTAATGTGAATAAAAAGATAGATCACAAGATTTCAACTCCCAAAAATCATTGTTTCAGGTTCATG
Source organism: Viscum album (assembly GCA_963277665.1). Lineage (NCBI taxonomy): Eukaryota > Viridiplantae > Streptophyta > Magnoliopsida > Santalales > Viscaceae > Viscum > Viscum album. The sequence goes on from OY728120.1 coordinate 578,017,899, forward strand.
GAAAATAATAATTATGATAACCAATGTCTAAATCCAAGGGTTAACGATGATGATCAACATAAAAAACTTTATAAGGGAAATGAAATGGGAATTCTCATGTTATCACTATTATTTATGTAGAGAAAAATAATGATGTTGTGGAATGCTTGATTGTTAATGTAATTGTATTCCAAAATAATGTTATAGAATCACATATATAGTATTGTGGAAGAATTAAATCTCTATCTATTGGTCCACTTTGGGTTTTTATTTGTATTAAAGAGTATATGCTTCGTATTACAAGTAACAATGGAAATTGATTCATATATTTTTGAAAAATACACTATGGGAATAATAACCATTAACATGTTCATAATGTTGGGATAAGGAAATAAAGAGATGGATTATTGTATTAATGTCCTTTAGATGGATATGATGAAAATGTGTGTTATGATGTCATTAATTTAATATATAGAATTTTTTGGATTTATGGTACATTCAAAGGGTTAATTTTCGAATGAATTAATGTTTTCTCTAAGGATTTATTGTAATCTTTGATAGTAACATGTTTCCATAGAATATAAGAGGATGAAATTCACATGTTTTGAATTTGACCAATAACGTATATCATATGATATATGATTGATAAATGTTAATCCACGTTTGTGCACCTATTTCTAATGTTTTGGATCTTTATATTTTAGAATGATTGAAAGGCTATCAATTTATTGAAAGATTTTGTTTATCATCCAATTTAGTTTGAGTGAATAGTAAATTATCTCCCCACAGGAGGCTTTATTCATATTTGATAACTTTCTCTCACATTTTTTGTGATAATGATTGATGGAATGGCCTATCATTCTATTTATGGATCACATTATCTAGTAATTCTCCATGAATAAAATATTCAATAAAATTTAATTTAATGAGACATGAAGTTGAAATTATTCAAGGCATGACCAATGGTGAGATTTTATTTAAATAAAGTATGTATTTATTCCCATGAAAATTTCTTCAACCGTAGAAAAATGATATTAAAAAAAACTTTTATCCTATTACCTTCATATATGATGAATCAAATGTCCACATAGATCATAAGGTGTTTATGGATTTATGATTTTTTACAATATCTGATCCATGTTATTTATCACTCTCCATCGGAACATTATAGTTATATTTCTCTTCCATATAGATGTTTTCACATTCCACTTACAATATCCTATTTGGAAACCCATTATGGACCTACTTTGGTTATCTGTTACTTTTATATGATTAATTTTTTTAAAAGATGTTATAGTATAGATTTTTAAGATGTGGGGTTATATGAAAGAGGCTCCCAAGTATAAATCATTTTATAACCCAAACGTATTTCGAGCAAAAAAATCATTTTAAGTTGGTAGAATATACACCCCAAGATTTTTATGGGATAGATTTTTTTAAATTCATTGATTTATTGTGTTATACACTTCACTATGATAATATTTCACTATATGTTGCACCATCTTAGCTTGTTTTATACACAAGAGTATTCTATTCATTTATTACACAAAATTTCATTTTCATTTGATAGACTTCAGTTCATGTAAGACTGAGTTTAAACAAACAACCAAATATTATTATGTTACCTAATAACATAACCATTATAATGGATGGTCTAAAAAATATTAACTAAATTACGAAAAATATTTTTTTACATGTTTATTTAATTAATTATTTAGTGATAGATTAATTATAAATGAAAATAAAATCACTATAATACATTGAAATGTTTTTATGAAAAACTATTTAAATGAAAATAAGTTAGTTTATAAAATAATAAAAATCACTCTAGATTGATTATATAAATGAAATATATATTTAATATATTACATATAATGTATTGATGTTATCTTATATATTTTCTAGACAAGAAATATGAAAAATGAATTTTTTCGGATAAAAATAATTATGTTACAAAAAAATGATGTTTTTCCACCTTTTGATGGAACACCGATATTAAATGTATATTTTTACACATATTTCAATGAAATTTGACAAAATAATCTTATTATTAGAATGAAAATCATTTTTTTGAATTTTGGATATTTTCGGGATATGTTTAAGGTTTTGATGAACAGTAAAAGCCCATGATTTTTAATTGAAAAAGTCTTTTTCGTCAAATTTATTTATAGTGATAAATTAAATAATTCAGTTGTTTTAATGTATACATAAATTATTTTTTAAAATTTTATATAATCTAAGTCATTTGATATCATTTTATATTGAATTTATATATATAAACAGTTCAATTCTTTGCAAGTTTTATCATTAAAAATAAGTTATCTCATTCTAAGAAAAGGATTGATATAAAATTTATTAATATAGCTTTTGTGTTTTGAATTTTTAAAAATAGATTCAATATTTTTATTTAGTGGGCCCAAATTATTTAAATATATTTTTTTCATTTTTGGGATTTATGTATATTTACATCAGTAATTTTTTATTATTATGGTTAAAATGTAAAATAGGTTATTAAAGGTAAAAATAATCTTATAAAATTAACAAAAAAACATTTCATAATATCATAGGATGAGTTTTTTTATCTTAAATAATCTTGGGTTGAAACTGCATCCTTTGGAAGACACATGGATGATATTATGAACATTAATATAGTTTATTTAATGAAAATATTAATATGTCTTACTCAAATTATTATAACTATATCATTTTTAAAATAAGGTTATACAATACCTATGTTCATATATAAATATTCATTTGAATTATAATATGATTTTATTTACCATGTCAATTTATTATCAATTTTAAGTAAACAAATAATTATTTTGATAGATTATACAATCATGATGATGAAATTATTTAATTGATGAAAAATCGATAATATAATTTTACCTGCAAGTATAATAACCATTAAAAGAAAACAACCCTTTAAAAAATATTAGTTTTCAATTATATCTCTTCCATAATAATACCAATGTATAATTATTCACTATTTGGAGCAAAATAGAAAATATTATGACACTTATAATTTTTTATTTATGTTGGTGTTAAAGTTTTCATATTCATTTTTTAATAAATATATCATTTTAATATAGAATTTTATAAGAGATATATACATCTACAAGTATTATTTTTAAAGAAATATAATTTATCTTCATTATAGTAATTTATTTACAATTTTTTAATAAATAAGTTGGTATATTAAAAAATTACACACTATTGATGTAATAATTATTTTATTCATAGAAATATCAAATAAAATTTATCAAAAGTTTCTAAATAAATTTAATTTTGGACAATTAATTTATAAAAATAATTTAATTAATTAATTGGACCTCCTGTAAATATAATTATTTTTTTTCTATGTTAACATGTTATCTCAATATTTCTTAAAAATCAATGAATTGAATAGTGTCAAAATTGTTAGTATTGAATTTTTATAAAAATATTGATTTATTAAAGTATTTAAAACTAATAATACATTTTAAAAAAATATAAAATAATTATTATATGGTCTATAATGTTCTAAATACTTAGTTCTGGGTCTAATTGACATCAAATAATTGAAACTTACATTATCTTAATATTTAATTATTTTATACCATATTAAAATTTAAAATATAATAACTAAGGGTTAATTAAAAACAGAAGGTTTATATTGAGAGAAAATATTTCATAAATATTATTTTTGGAATATAGAACAACCTAATCTCATATCATATTCTAAAATATCACATTTTGGATGATTTTGAATAGGGTTTATTTTTATTAAAAATTAATATTTTGGGAGAATCCAGAAGTGCCCCTCACCTCAGTTATAAATTATCACTTTTTCTATCACTTATTATCCTCAACTCGAGACATAATTGTCATCCATAACCTTCCTATTTAAATTTTAAACATCCCTAGTCACATTATATATGTTTTTCATCTCAAAAGTTCAATGCTAATCCCTTTTATAGGATATATTTAGGGATATCATCAAAGAAGAGGTAATCTCCTCTATCAATTCGTACAAAATTATTTATTCTTCTACATCCACATAAGGAGTTGTTACCATTATAAATTAATAAAAAAAAATTATAAACTATAATATGAGATGTTATTATTAATATGGTATAAATATATTCCACCTTGTATCCATCATATAAAAAATCACCACATATGTGTATGCACGACTTACCCTCTCTACGTCGTGATGTAATATGTTTTTCACCCCCACTTTTAATTAGATGGGAATAATGATGGAGGAAATAATTAAATATGATGAATATATGAAGATATTAATTATATAATATAATATATACCATCCAATTCAAAACCATATCATAATTAAAAGAATGATATCAGCACTCGTGCATACGAGTGTCAAACCATCTCCACGATGTGTTGCGATTCAATATTCATGATCTCATTTAGGTACTGATTATATGACTTTATGGAAATAATTAATATTATATATGTTACATTATTATAATTATAGTAATTATATGAAGGTAACCCATGAAGAGTACATGGTATTTATGTGAAAAAACATGCAGAAAATAACGGCTGTAAGAAGTATAATAATGAAATATTATTAAAAATTTATAATACGATCACACCTCATATAATAAATATAAATATATTTTAGGAATAATATTATAACACTCTATAAGGAATTATATAGGAGTATAATACATGTATTATGTAACCTATAACTATGTTATAGGATAATTTTGAAATTTAATTATTATCCAAGATTGTTTATAAGAAAGAATTTAGTGGGGTATACTTGTCATCCATGTACATGTTTTCCAAAAAGGGTTTCATAAAATGTTTTAGTATTCATAAATGGATTTTTATATTCATTTTTTGTGATTTTTGACATTTTACTACATAATGTGAATGTAATATTTCTTTTACTTTCTAAATGAGGAACTTTTTGACTTTTTTTTCTATATTACGAGAAGAATTTTTTTTTCTTATAAGAAATGAAAAGATGTTTTAAATTTCATGACTAATTTTTACCTTTAAAATTCACATATAATAATACATTATTAATTTTAAATAAAATTATATCATTTAAAATTGTGAGAAATTTTTTGAAAAGAATACATTATTATGGATGAAATGATATTTTTCCCAAGGATTAATTTCTACCATTCCATCAAATGAATTTTACATCTATGATGGAATTATTTATTAGATATATGTTTAATGTATACTATTCATATTATTCATATGGTTTTAATATGTTTGTGATGAAATAGGATTTATGTAATCAATATATTTTTCATCATTTATTTATAATTGACAAATATTTATGAGTCCCATTTGTTTTCCACGGATTATTTTATGAATGAATGATTTTTTTCATTCCATGGGTTATGATATAATTTATGTAATTGTGTAAAAAAAATGTATGGATTCCATTCTATGATGTGTGGAACCAATATCTCCCTCCATTTCATTGGGTAATGATTTATATCCTCAAGGATACACATTCTTGGTATAAGAAATGATATTGGTTCGGTAAAACAAGGTTGTAATGGTAAAAAACCTTGGTTCAGTAATATTGGGTTGGAATGATATGTAAACTCGGTTCAGGGATATCAGGTTGGAGTGAGGAGTGATCTAAGTTTAGTAATGGACTTTATCTACTATGATGGAAATTATTTCCTATGATTATGTGTTTTCCAAAATTCAGTATTTTATTTCAATGTCTTTATTTTATGATTTATGGGTTATTAATTTTTTGGAATCAAGATATTGATCTATGATATGAAGGGTATAATTTTGATATTATTACACCCTTATGTTTATTTAATGATACATAATTTCTTTGTTTACCCCTACTCAGCATTTGATCTCACACTTTCTTATGATTAATTTTCCCCAGGTTATAAAGAAAGGTTTTAGGATATAGTAATAAAGGGGATGGTCTATATTGACAACGTTGAAGATATTTCACTAGACTCCAAGTTTGTGTTCCATTTTTCAAAAGGAAAAACACTAATACATTTTTTGGGAATTTGTTTGTGTAAATTAAATGTATTTCAAAAAAGTATTGTAATTTCCATATACGTTCAGCTTGCGTTGTTATAATTATTCTTGCTTCTAGACCCCAATTAACGATGATGGAGGCCTCATCAAATTTGGTGTAAATTCAAATTGTATGTTGACCAGAATAAGATAAAATGGTAATTGAAATTTAGTTTTAATTAAAAAGTATTATTTTTTATGGTATTAATTATAATCTACTTACAATTTCTTAGTTATCTCATGATTTATTTTTTTGTAATATTTGGGAATGATTCGTGTAATGTTTATGATTCTAAAAATTATTTGATTTTTACTATTTTGAGAAATGTGAATGTTTATGAAATTGAATTAAATTCAATAGTTTCACCAAATTATTAATTACTATGTTTCTTTATCAATGAATATTTTCTTTGGAATACATCACTTGGAAATTTCAACATTCACTCACATTTTATGATAACATGAAAATGGTAAGTTTGGGATTTACCTATGCTTTAGTTCTAAAATGATAAATATTATAACCCCTATCAAAAGGGAAACTATATAAAGTTTCTTTAGAATTAATGATAGATGTGTCTACTTCTCAAAATCTTGAGTTGGTTCACATAGATTTGTTTGGACCATCAAGAATTTCATGTTTTAAATGGATTCATTAGGATTATGTTATTATAGATGATTTTTATAGGTATACCTAGGTATATTTTATAGCTCCCAAAACTAAAGTTTGCTCAGACCATACCAGGTATGGTAAGTCTGTAGAAGATATTAATGGACATAAGATTAAGACATTAATAAGTGACCAAGGTCGTGAGTTTGAAAATCAAGTGTTTTATTTATTTTTCGGAAAAATTGTTACACTAATAATGTCTTTTCCCCGAAGGACCCCTAAATAGAATGTAGTTGTAGAGAGGAGAAATAGAACATTAGAAGATATACCTTAGACCATATTGAACAGGTATAACCTACCTATATATTTTTGGTAAGAACCTATCAATACTACCTACTATATAATAAATATAGTTTTTCAAAGACGGATCCTTAAGAATACTCATTATTAATTTTGGGACAATATAAAACCAAAGGATAATTACTTTAGTTTTTTTTGCTGCCAATCCATTATTAATAACACTACTAATAATTTTGAATTTTTTTTTATCAAAACGTGATGATGAAATTTTTTGTAGTTATTAAATCAAAAGAAAATCCTTTTGAGTTTTTAAAAAGAAAAACAAAGTTGTGGGAGGATAATTTCATGACAAATTTGTTAAGACTAATCCACATGAACCAAAGAACTCCTTATAAAACATTGAGAATGATTTTTTTTCTCTGAAATTAAATTCTAAACCATTACAAATAATTAAAATTTTATTCATTGAAAATGGAAATCTAAACAAAAAAAGAAAAAGAATAATCATGCGGGGAAATAGTGATGTACTAACTCATCATTTGTTACCAAAGGTATGAAATAATTTGTAAGAGAACCCAATAAATAGAGGATAGTCAATGGTTCACCAGGCCCGCCTAGTCTTGGAACTGAGTCCTTTGCGAAGTTCCATTCATGCCAGGAGTAAAAGACATGAAAAATGAGGTTAATAAAACTTTTTTTGTACATGATAGAATATAGAAGGTTCTAAAAAACATCAACATTCTATTAGAGGTTGTTGACTAGAACTGTCGAGTTAGATTCCACTTCTAAGATTGAATGGTTGAATCTCCTACACAAAGAAAAACCCAAATTCATAATAGCAGTGTCGACACCCATGGAGTTACCATTTCCAATGAAAGCACTGATTCCCAAAAGCCTGGATCCACTATTTATCTAGATCAGACCCCCCCTCATGATCCCATCAATAGAAGACCCATCTGCATTAAAATTTAGACCTGAGCTAGGTAGAATCCATTTGACCCACCAATACTGATTTTCAGAGATTATATAGGATGTCATGATGTCACTCAGGAGAAGACTCCTGAGAGAACCATATTTCAACAAATTTTTTATTAGACCTCTAAATTCTTCCATAGAAACTTTGGATAAAATTTGAAGGTTGTGAAATGATTGAGATACCCCAAGGTGAGATTTGTTACTTGATTCCCAAAGATACCAACACACTTTTGAAAAAATCATGCCTCAGAATTTAATTTTCAACCCATGATGACCAACACCCATGAACCAAGACTCTATGATGATTTTAAAGGAGTCATTAGAATCACTGATGTTCATCCCTAGCCGAAATAAATTATAGACTCCCAAATCAAAATGTCTATGAAGAAAAAGAGGATTTTTCATCTCATGTTGGGGTCTAGAGAAGTAGTAACATTAGGAAACCATGGGGAAAATTCTATTTAGTTTGTTATCATTGGTATATAGAACATTATTCCTTATATTATAAACTATGAAGTTTAGCTCACCTTGGATTTATTTTCACCAAAACATTGAAACCCAAGAATCTGTGACATTTGAAGAATGAAGCACATTCATGAAGTATTAACTAGAGAATCTCCCCAAACTGGATCCCATGAAGGATCATCTATCCAGCTTATCAGAAATCAAGATACTATCAAAAATGTGTTTTTGGTCGGGATTTAAGATTTCATCCAGGATGGTTTTGTAATTTCTGGACTCATTGAATGAAATTGAAGTAACGAGATAGCCAAGATAATGAAGAAGCAAACCTGACCAGTGTGACATCCTGATATTTATGTCACCATTACCAACGATCCAATGATAGAGATCATCTAGATCCTCTAGGTGTATAGGAATGCAGTGATATAGGCCTAACAATATTTGGGGTTGATAATTCCAACTTTTCCAGTCCCCATATCATTAATCTTTTCTGTAGAATAAGAAGAAAAATCTTCCCAACATGAAGAATTTCAAAAACTTCTTGAACTTGAGTTTGTTGAACCTGAGGTGAAACTTTTTGTTTTTTTCTTGAGATTTGAGAACCATTAATTACCTTCCTTAATATTTTTTAGTGGGAGAAATAAATATAAAAAAAATGATCACTTCTCTATGAAATAATGTTGAAAAACATGAATTGATGTCTCATAATGAACCTAAGAACATTAATGAAAAAATTAATAATGAATTCTTGGTAATATCCATGCAAGATGATTTGAATCAATTGGAAAGAGAAAAATTGTGGGAACATGTAGATATACCCAGTGAAACCATGACTATTGGAACTAAATGGTTGTTTAGAAACAAAGTTTATGATTTAGTCACTACAGCTAGAAACAAGGCTAGAATTTATGAAAAAAGGTAATTAAAAAGATTAAGGAATAGACAAAGAATAATACATTGAAATTGTATCCAAACTTGAGTCTATAAAAACCCTCATGTGTATGCATCACTTATAAAATTGATTATTAATCAAATGGTTGTCAAGATTATATTCTCAAATGGTGTTATAATTGAGGATGTGTTTTTTGAGAAACCTCGTGGTTTTCAAAATACACCATTTACAAATATGGGTTTTAAAATAAATATTGTTTTAAATGGTTTAAAATATTCTCTATGTACTTTTTATGATATGATCATAAATTTTATTATTTCAAAATGATTTTCAAAAGGAATAGATGACCCTGCTCATTTAATAAAAATAATTTAAAAATATGTTTCTGTAGTCCAAATAAATTTTGATGATTTTTTTTCAGATCCTCAAGAAATTAACTATTTTATGGTTTTTCTAAAATGATTCACAATGAATTTTAATGGAGTTTAATGTGTATACTCAAATTACTTCTTGAATTTAAATTGTTTCAAAGTAAGGAAGGAATTATTTTAAAATAATGTAAATATTAAAAAGATATTATTAATCTTTGTTACATGCATATTATTAAACGTACTGATACTTCTATGAGAGCCATCTAAAAATTGGATCTTGATTAAGCTTGGAAATAAGTGCATCAAACCGGTTATAGAGGTATGACTGTAAGACCTCCCAACTGGGCTGTCATCCAACTAGATATTTTGACTAGTGTGTGTATGTGTTCTCATTTTTATGAAATCTGATAAGAGTCACATATAAATTTTGTTAAATGAATTTTAAAATACCTCAAAGATACAACCAATTTAGTGTTGTTTTAACCATGAGGAAAGTAATTTTATTTAGTGAGTTATTCTAATACAAATATTGGTGGATGAATGTTAGATAGAAATAGAAGTTATACAACTTGTAAAATTCATATAATGTCTCTAGTTTAATGGTGTGGTGTGAATTTTTTTGTAACATTATCAATAGCTGAAGCTGAATACATATCCGCTGGTATTAATTGTGAACAAATTTTGTGGACAAAACACTCTCTACTAGACTTTGGATATCAATCCTGGCATGTCCCCATAAACCATCACAATAGAAGTGCTATTAATATTTCAATGAATCTATTATCACATTGTTGAAAAAATCACATTGATAGAATGCATCACTTTTGGGGGGAAGTTTTTAAAAAAGGGTATATCACACATGTGTTTATTCGAAAAGAACATAAATTAGATGACATATTCACTAATACTTAAAATTCATAGAGAATAAATTATATCAAAAATGATATAAGAATGAATAATTTTGGCTATGCTTAATTTTATGTGACACACCGATGTGGTAAAATAATGTTCTTGTGACATGCCATTTACGTTGAAATACTATTGTTGTGACAAACCATTGGTTTACAACAAAATTGGGTCATCAAACTATTATCTTTTCATGTTGTTGATATTTCATTACTTTGCAGTTGTTTAATTATTTCATTCTTGAACCACCAGTTTTATATATTTTTGGTTTTTTTCATGACTCAATACATATATTTTCCCAGATTATGTATCTTTTTTTTCAGTAGTATTTCGATTTTTCATATATATAAATCCTAAATGATACAAAAAAGATTCTATATCTATTTCCAACACAACTTCTTCCTAGCGCGATACTCTCAATCACCAAGATACCTCTCTTCTTCTAACCATCAAACATGAATCATTTCTTTTACCCTTCAGCTGATCAAACTGAATAGATCTTCTTCCCTAGGATGAGGCACCCTTCCAAGTATTCTATAGGTGATTCACAATCAGATTAGAAGCACCAGAAAGAACAAATACTTCATAAACTATTTCCACCAGTTCATCCTAATCATTCTAATAGAGTCATAGTAGCTGATAGGGACGGTGAATAAAAATGGATGTTGTAACAAAATTATTTAGTACTCAAAGTACTCCATAAAAAAGGATACATCGAGTGGTTCCCATCAAACAAGATACCCTTCTACCATAATCTGGTTTAGGAATTATATTATCATGATGATTTTTTTATTGATGAAGATGGTTCAGATTTGTTAATAATTCATACCAAATTAATTTTAATGGGTTTATATTAAATGTGACAATTGTTTGTACGTACCTCGTGATGAAATATACAAGGTTTACCAAGGAACAATTTTTGAATATAGTGAGCTGTTTTAGAATGATGATGCATTTTTAGAACTGATTGGAGATAGAATAATGAGAAGCATGTTTCCATAGTGATTGATAGGGAATATAAGACACTCTTTAGTTTTTTGAAGCACATTCTACCTCCATGAAAGGGATATTTCAAAACTCTATAGCAGAAAAATTGTTTTGTTCTATATCTTAATAAATATGGTCATAAGATAAAATTATGTATATATATAATGGTTCACATCTATGATATTATCAATCAATCCCCCAAATCTATTTCCTAAATCTACCCCAAGTTCATTTATTCCATGTTGAAGTCCAATGGCCTTATAGATGAGGATAAAGTGTCTATTATAGACCGTGGTGGATTCTATATTTCAAGAGATACTTGTTAAAGTGTAAATATTAGCTGGAACCAATGGAGGAGACATTTGGTTGGTGATAATGATATGTTTTATGCAATGTTTAATTTACTTGATCATCATACTAGGTCGATGGATTTGGTTGATCTAGAATTTGATCATAATGAAATAGTATTATACACTAATTAGGATAAAGAAGAATATATTAAGAATAAGATGAAAATGAAACTTATGTTGATGAATGGAGTGATCATGAATTTGATTCCAATTCTTCCACCCATTACATTTGTTTCTCTAAGCCCAAATAAGAGACTACAAAATGGGGAAATCATGTTAAAAGCGATGAAGTGGAAACATGTGTTTTAGGAGAGGACTAATTCAATAGTAGTTAAAAATACAATGATTATGATTATGAGAATGGTGATTAAGAATAGGAAGAAGAAAATATTGAAAATTGTAATGAAGCTTAAAAGGATATAGATAATTGAAGTGATAAGGATCATGATGAATCTACCCATAATTGTCCACATTTATGAAACAATATGAAGGAAGTGATCATGCATGAAAAAATTCATGGTTTTCCAAGTGAATAAATATATTTTACTAGAGTTATGAGAACAATGCCTAATGAACATGTTTCACATGTTGTGGTGGAGAAATCCTCATCCTTGTAATTTCTTCCAATGATAAGGATGATTATGGAACTGCAATAACTTCAACATGTGATGGGAAGAAAATTTATGATTCTTCCTTCATGTAATATATGAGTGTGATTGTTGTTGTTGAGAAACATGTGGCTGAGTAAGATAAAATGGAGAAGAATTATTTTAATAGAGGAAATGGTGCTCAATTTGATATTCTAGCTACTGATGAGACTCTAGTTGATAACTGTATAAATGTAGAATATACATTGGATGGTTAAAAAAAGTTGCTCAGCTGATAGTGTCACATCTTATTGATAAAAAGGTAAAATATAAACATGCCAAGGATGACCACACCTCTTCGAAATAGAGTTTAGATGGACATATATGTCTTGAAGTGTCATTTGTAACTTTTTATGTGGTGCCTATTTTAACTGCGTATATCTCATTTTTCTTTCCAAATCAATGGGTTGATACTATAGAAGAATAATGGGGAATGAAATATAGTGTTGTATGGGTTACACCAAATAATGGTAATCATAAGGTTCCAAATGAGGGAGATCCTATGGGATCTGTGATAGCTCATATAGACATTTATTTCTTATTAGATAAATTTTCTTATACTATATCTCCTTCACCTGAACAATTTTCAACATCTCTTGTTATACAATTTGACATAGTTATAAGGATTCCCTTTCGTTCTATTGGAGAAAATTTAATTATATATTTCAATGATATGTTGAAAATTTAATCTCCTATTCTAACCAAACATAGTGAAAATGGTTCTAGATATCTCTTTGATTTGGTGATCCATTATATATAAAAAATATTGATTCATAACATACATGAAGTTCATATTGAGAATAAGTGGATAGGAATTGAATTGGAATCATTAAAGGATATTCTTGAAGACCTAAAGTCCACCTTTAATGCCTCTATTTATATAATCATAAAACATATTTAGGATGTATCCTGAGATACTTTTACTCCTTCTCAAAAGTGAATGTTGATTAGATCAGTATCCTTCTCAAATATAATTTTGCAGTGGCCTCTAGTGGTACCTCATTTGGAGAACCTTTGATTTATTTATAAATTTTGAGGATGTTTGAGAAAAGTGTATAGCATCACCACATGATGATCAAATTAAATGTTAAGGATATGGATTATTCTATAGAAAAAAATACCGTGTTTGTCGAATATTATCTATCGAGGATATATGCCAAACATAAAATGGAAGAAAATATAATGTTCTATAGATAAAATAAAACAATACATCTAGTTTTTCATAATTTTGATGAGAGAGTATGTCATATGAAGGAGATGAACCCTATGTTGAATACGATTATGGAAGAGATGGTTGATTTCTTCATTGAAAGTGAATGAGGTGGATGGATTATTATCAATTTTATAAATAATAGGAGAATTTTTAATCATGTTCATGACCAAGATGGTTTTGAACAAGATTTCATACAATTAAATCCTCAATTACGTCATAGACTAGTATTTTCCCTAGATCCTCTCTAACATCTTCCTAATTTATTCCATCATTTTAATATATCTATTTCCCAATCATTGAGATAAATCTCACTACATTCATTTGTATAAGATCTTTAGTAATATATAGTTGGATTACTAACTAGTTTTCCTTCTTATAGGAATCAATCTAATCAGGATTCTTTAGATAAGAAGAATGTAAATGATAATGGATGTGGTATAAACAATTTTTCCCCGATTCCAACATAAAACCTTTTATGTTATTGGATTATACTGTATTTATTAGATGAGACTTCATTTGTAATTGATTTATGGTAATATTTTTGACATATTTACTAACCATTAGTCTTATTATTCTAACTACATTTCTTATATTTACTATGCTAATATTTACCTATTTGACAATCCCAAAAGTGCGATAATGGTTTATGGACATTCTAATTTTTTATTGTGATGTATCTATGTTATCTTTTATACTATCTATTATTAATCTGTCTATCTTTGATATGTGATACTTATATTTGATAGAAACTATTTTTTTCATTTGGTAATATATAATCATACTATTAAAGATATATCATGATTTATACTACAATTGATGACCTATTTTTATATTCAATATTCCTTGATGCAATAATATGTGATCATCCATAGGGAGAAGATTATTTACCTCCATGATTTAACAATAAAAAATCCATGATTATAATAATATTAACGAATTTGATATTTTCTATATGTAGATCAATAAACATTAGATATGTGATGAAATTTATATTGTATGAGTCCCCGTTGAGATTAAGACAATGCTAAGGAAAAGTCACTGCCAACTTATATTTTTTACAAATTCCGAGACACCATCATGTTAATAATTTTATTTCCATGGAAATCATACTATGTCTAAGATGCCTTCAGGTGAACTACAACCAGATTGAAAAATTAATAAAGTATGAAACACAATCAGGATTTCATGCTTCCAGATTTTAAATTTGGCTACTTCTAGGATACCTTATGATAATTCACTACAAGTGTTATACCACTAACACAAAATTTTGGCCAATTCAAAGACACTACTAGACCAGACTCCTCTAGTTTAGAAGCTGCCAGTAAAGTGCAATGTTGGAATAGTCTAATAAACCACGCGTCTTATTTTAACCTCCATTAAATAATGAATTATAAGTGGATATATTAAAAGAGATAATGCAAATGTTATTTTAAATATTATCTCTTAAATTTTCAATAATACACATTAAAGTAGATGTCCAACATGATTTATGGGTAACCATAAGATAATGATGCACATGTATATTCTCCATGATGCAACTATTGGTAATGAATGTAGACAACCTCGTACAATAACACAAGATGCGCATGAAGAAAATAGTTAGGAAGGTGAAAGATTGATCTTATAGAACACACTATTTGAGCTGAAGATGCAAACTAGAAAACCCAAAAACACCAATCAAAATAGGAATCCAAATAACATACCCATAAGATGCATTCCTCCAGTGAAGAACAAGACTTTGTGATTTCTTTTTGATATTTCCATGATAAGCCTACTAATTATTCAATAAAAATAAAATCATGAGTCACAGGATACATCGAAATAGACTAAGAATTTATATACACTATACTTTTATATTTCCATGTTATATTTATCTTCATTAAATATTGATCAGTATTTGTGAATAAATTTACCTATCACACACATACAAATTTTGTGTCATATTTATTTTTACCGCCACATAGAACATTGGAAGAGGTCCTATGTTACCTAGACAATTTTAATCTTTTTCCTAACTTATTCCATGTTTTGGATCATGTTGTTTATTTTAAAAATAATTCATGGTGTGGGGTAATAACAAACTAGAGAGGAATAAGTCTCGAAATGTTATTGAACCTCTGTTATTCAAAATTTCTATTATTTGGTTTAAATTTTTTACTTCATTTTTACTGTCAAACTGAAATTGTTTTCAAGCGTAAAAAAATATATACTTATATAGTTTATCATAATTTGTGTTCATATAGTATTTTCTTAAAATAAATTGATTTAAAAGGTTCTAATTATATTATATATTATTCATATATGTCTTAATAAATCTCTAAAAATTATTTTGAATTATTAATATCTATAAAATACTACATATTTGGCTAAACATGGTTGTATTTAATCATTTGGGGGATTTCAAAATAATCCTTTTTTTCAAAAGTATTTATTTGGAAGTCATTTCACTCCCCTATTTAGATACTCACTCCAAAATTGAGAATCATAAATGTGGAATGTATTTTGTTTCAAAAAATTTATTGAGAATGTGGAAAATAAAAAAAATTATTGATTTAAATTTTAATTGATTGTACTGAAAATGGGAATTTTGAATTTCATTTTCCAAGGAACGAGTATTATGATATTGAGAGATATGACGAATAATACTAATACACTGATATAAGAACTAGACAAATTATAATGAATAATTTATTTTCAATGAAGTACAAGAAAAAACACAGTCATTGGGAATGTATAGTAAGTCACATAAATATAGAGTGAATCGGAAAAGGTATGTAAAACTAAAAATATATAAAAAAATTAATTGAAAATGTAAAGAAACAAAATTATTCTTCATTAAAGTATGTGAAGGAAGATGATTTCATTAATGTGTACTATCTAATATTTGAAATTTTGATGTGTCTAGATCAAAAAACTCATCTTAGAAAAAGAATTATATATATGAAGAAAATTAAAAGAAATTAAAATAAGAAAGATAATGATATTATTAAGGAAAAAACATTTTAGGTGAAAATTTCAAAACATGATAAGAAATTGAAATACCTTCTGGACATACTAATAGAAAAATAACATGAAATAAATGTGCCATAATATTTTTTTAATGTAGATAGAAACATGAAAATTATGAGGCTTGATATTAATGAAGGAGTGGATGTTTAAGATGATACACCCATATATTCATTAAATATTATCCCAAAGAACGAGGTAGATATTATTTTTTATTATTCCAATGAAGCTAAATATATCATAACTGAGTAGTTAATTTTTTTACACCAAATCATAAATTATATGGATTGATTATGATAGTGAGAACATATATGAGTTTATAAATAAATATTCCCTATGATCATAGAAAAATAATGGTAGAAGTTAATCCATATAGACAATAATTTACCGCCATAATCATCATAATAATTATTTAATGTCATGTTTTTAGAGGTTATTTCTAGTGTTGTGGAAAATTTGGGTTGAAATAATACAATTTCAAGTCTAAGATTCTCCATAACTAGAATTGAAACACAATGATGGGGAGAAATTATTGAATGAAATGATGTATAACATTGATATGAAAGAAAAATCATATAATTAGTAATTTTGATTATAGAAAATATATATAGTATTCAGATCAAAAATAAATTTGACAATCAAAAAGAAAACAAGAATTGTTGGATTTTTTTCATTAGTCTAATGATTACATGAAAAAATTCCGAGAGAGTTATTATGGGATGCTAAATTTATGAATGATAATCGAAGATAGAAGATTTCTAAAAAAATTAGTGAAATATTTTGGTGTATGAGATAGTTGATGATAACATGAATTTTTTCAAATGGTAGACAAGAAAATTCACCATTGGTGGGTAAAGTTCACTAGAAGCATTAAAAATATCATAACAAAAAATATCATGAGCCACAATTTTGAAAGTGAAGACAATCATATTATAATATATAGAATTGTATGATTTAACTACCTACACAAGAATAAAAAACAATGAAATAGAGAATATAATCATATGATGATGAATGATCTGTTATGGATCAAACAAAAAGGAATAGGAAAAACTTTGGTACATATAAATTCTCAAAAAAAAAATTAAAATGATTGTCTAGAATAAAGAGATCTATTTATAAATTAGAGAGATTTATTTTTTTGAAAAAAATATCATCCTCATTTGTACTACTAATAAACATTAAATAACCAAAAAATTCCCTTGTACATATTATGTTTATTTTTATATGATGTTAATTTAATACTATGAATGTGTTTAGAGCAATAATTAAAATTGATGAAATATTTGAACATATTATGGATAGTTCATATTGGTCATGATTTACTACACTTCAAAAAGAATCAACATTCTTCATTGGAACTCTTAAATTATTTTCAAGAGATACTTGGGTGTCATTCCTGAATAATTTCTATAATGACGATGAATTAAAGAGGGAATCCATTGATGGGGGATTGGAAGAAATACTACGATATATATTTTTCATATTTTTTATCTCATGATTAACTGATGTAAAAGTATTGGCCATATTATGAGATTCCATATGTTAATTTTTTTGGAAGTTGAAGCTTTTTATCATATTTCGGGTTTACAATATATTCCACTCATAATGAGAAAATTAAATCTAAAATAAAATTTAAAATAAAATTATTATTTTTTGAAAAAATAAAAAGGTATTGAAAATGGTAAATATACTCTTTCAGTAGAATGTTTTAAATCCATTGTTGGACATGGTTGATGGTTATTAGCACGATATGTTCAAAAAAATTATTTATAGTATAAAAATTTTATAATAAAATGATTTATAATTATAAAAATAATTTTTTTTATAGATTTATAATGTTTTTCTAAATTACTTTCACCCATATAGACATAAAGATTTGGTATTTTATTCATTTATTTTAAAGGATGGATTACATCCTTTAATCAATAAAACCAGAATAAATGTTTTAGAAGAAGAGATGATTATTTTTAAAATCATGAACATTTTTATGGAGGATAGGATAATATTTTATCAAACTTATATATTTTAATTTATTTTCAATAAGTGGGAAAAGAATAAGAATACATTTTTATTGAATTTAGAATTTCCAACCTTTATAATTTTAAATATTGATGAACAAAAGTAGTTTATTGATGATTGAAGATATATTTTTTGTTAATAATATATGTGGGAAATATTCAATTTTAATTTTAATTATCACATATCCATTCTTTATGTCAATTAAATATGATAATTGTGTATTGAGATTTCCTATTTTTTAAATTATATATATAAAATGTTGTGTCATTTATGATGATTTTAAATGTTTATATTAAATGTAATGATATTTTGAAATGCTGAAATTCTATGGTGTTTAAAAAAAATTTAATAATTTTGTTCATCAAAATTATGGAATTTCATTATTTAAAAATTGATATGGAGAATTAGTTTTTTTGAAGAAGGAATCAAATATGGTGTAATTTTTAAAAAGTATTTCTGTAATTGAATTGTATTTAATAGAAAACATTGATCCAAATTATGTATCCCCATTAGTGGAACCATGTTAGAGTATATAGGCTTCCATACTACACGTAATTAGGAACACATGCACTTACAATGTGAACATAGAGGCACACTATTCAGGGAGATCATATAAATGACATGTTTGGGTGATAATTCTTTCCTGGAGTGGATCAAGCTTGATTGATAGTGAGTTTCTATGGAACAAATGTTTATTTATAAGTGTCCACATGATGAAATTAAGTAAATGAAATTCGAGCTTTCTTCATGCTATATATCCCATTTACATGTTCTTCATATATCATTGGGTTTATGATAAAATTAATTTGAGCCTTCTAATCATTATCCTATGTTGTCTTCTATCACAAAAACATTCGAGGTTGTATATAAAAACGTTTCATAAAACATCAATGTGATTATGAAAAATACCCAGAAGCAGTTCTTGAATAGATATTCCTCAATTCTTGACGAATAACATGATATAAAAACTGATCGTTATATATGTTTTTTGATGGTTCAATGGTTTTTTAATTGTCACATAGACTATTCCTACTAATGAAATGTGATGCATGACATTAGTTATGTTGGTGGGTGTACATTACTGAGGAGGTGGACCAATTGGATATTCACAATTTATGTATTCTAATGGAAGTGGAGAATTATGTATAAATACCATTTCTCTCACTATTTTGATAAATTACGATAAATTAAAATTAAACATATTGAGTAGGCTAAGGAATATCAAGAAAATTGAAATATATTATCATGTGAGTTTTTTACATAAATATCATTCTATGTGATTTCTATCCCATTAGATTTGTATCATGATTGAAAAATTATAATCTATTTTCCTACAAATCATTTAGAGATTTTTGCGATTTAAAACATTTATAAACATTAAATTTTGTTCTACATCTATTTTACACTATGAACAAAAAAGAGATTCATGCTAGAATACATTAAATAAGATACTAGGATGTACTATAGGATTCCATGGTTCATAAATTACTCAATAATTTATTTTTTATACATATTTTAATAATTTATGAAGACAATAGAATGATAGACCATGAAATAATCTCAAAATCATGAAGCATACATTTCCTTGAATATAGTGTTTAGTGAAGTGAAACTAGATTGACCTAATCGATATTATTAATAATTAAGAATATTGTGATCTCCCCATACTTTTGGGTAGCACAAAATATTAGGGATAATTTGGATATAGTAGAGATAAGACCATGACTAATATTTTCTGTAAATGAGATACAAAAACTTATAATATGGTGAAAATAATATAAAACTATATTTAATGTATTTGGGTTTCATTAAGGTGTAGTGAAATTATCATTCATGATGAAGGAAGTAGAAAAGATAGTTAGTTATGCCTTTATGTTTCACAAAGAAGAATGAATCCTCTGATATATTATTCATAGTAGGTAAATACAGTAAATAAATGTGTCCATTATTATAATTTGAGGTATACAATAATTTGGGTTAGTGTATGAAGATGTGAGTAGTTGAAAAATAATTATAAGAATCAATGTTATAGTGTCAATCTATTTATGGAGTTATATTTTCATATAATATTAGAAAGCATTAATATTAGTGTTTCTGGAATATATGTTGAGATTACATGAAAATATTATTTAAGGAGATTGATGATGAGAAAGACCGATAGTTAATCAGAAGAATATGTGATTTTGTGGGCTTCAAACAGAACAGGGTCAACCATCACACTATATCAGTTGGAAGATGCAATTGAATACCTATTTGAGAGTCAGTTTGGAAGATCATTGATAAACTAGTCAAATAACACTATAAATATAAACTTTTATAGGAGACAAGTTAACTAGATGTTTTCCCATATAATGATAATTTTGTGATACAAAAATGGATTTCAGGAGATATCCCCCCATTGTAATCATTTTTGATATATAATTATGGGATTTTTTCTATCAATAATTTTAAGTGAATGTTTGTCTTCTTAGTAACATTACATTCGTAAAGAAATATATGGATTATAAATGGACCGACCAGTAAAATTTTATATTCATTGAATATGGGGGTGATCCGTAAAAATGTTTTATTTCCAAATTATCATTTATTATTACATTGGAGAAGATGGATATTAAAGAACATGAGATCATGATTGTAATATAATATTATATTTGATTTCACAATAATAATTACTAAAACACCATCCTTGATTCACCCCTCCCTAACTCAGTGATATAACCAAAAATTGGCACTATATACACTATTCTTAGTCCATAAGCATCTAAGTACTCTATTTGAATACTAAAACTAAATATGGGAAATGTATCTTATTCATAATATGATCTCAACCTACAGGCATCATGACCGCTTGTAATCATTATGTAATGAAAAATGGGTGTGGATAATTTATGTGTAATGATCTCATCCAAAAGGCACATCCATCCCATTTTATCAAGACATAAAGAAAAATAATAAATGGTTTTCCTTATCTATAATGATCCCAACCCTATGTAATATTGATTGATTCTAATTAACAACTTAAGGAATATTTATATTTGCTAAAAATGTATCACATATAAAGAGTATTTTCCTAATGTCTACACATTCTATAATTAGTACCTCATTATTGAACATTCCTAAAACCTTTCCATAGACTGAATCTATAGAACAAACTATATTGAATATATGGTAAATTGTGGAAGATTCTCACCACATATTCATTCAAATAGGAAAAATGGATATATAAAAAACCCTCAGTACATTATAAATCAAAATATACATAACAAATTATGTAAGAACGTTTACCCTAATTGAAGGAGGTTTTTGGGACCTAACACAGTCCACTATATCATAATATAAATAAAATAAAACATCATTGAGTTCTTAGTATAATTATTATCATAATTTATCATAAGTTCATTACTGTTGGAGACTATTTCATAATTATACTACCCAAAAATGGACACTCATAGACTGAAAAATCCATACAATTTACATGTCTAGAAAATATAAAAAATATAGAATATTTTTTTATCAACTACACACAATTTTTTTGGCCATAAATCACTCATTACATGAAACAAAAATAAATTTATAGGAATGTTTAGGCCCCAACTACATCAGATTTATATCATTCCTATAATTTAATATCATTGGTTGATTATAATTCAATATTCAAAAATCATGAAACCTGAAATACATTTCTAGATGTTATGACATCTAATAAAAAATATTCAAATTGTACGTGGAAATGAATAACTAATAGGGAAAAATCAGTCTATGCTCTCGTGATCCCATAGGATAGAGAATATGATGGTTGGAGCTCAATCAGAAGAGATCTACACTTTGGGATGAGATCTCAGATTGTGTATATTGGGAGGATTTGTGAATTGAGGAAAGAATCATCATTTCTCAGGTCTAGTGTAAAATTAACTAGATTCGCTAAATTGATGCTCATTTGTATTGTTAAATGAGTGGGGGTCTTCAATATATTTGGAACTATTTTGGGGTCAATAAACCTAATAAAAAATAATATGATTATGATAGGAAATTTCAATATAATTACCACTACAGGTAAATAAATGGAATTTATAGAAAATATGGTTTGAAGATTGATTAGTTTATTATGATTACAATATGCTAATAGTTGGGAGAAAATTAAAAGGAATTGGACATCTCCTTTTTTTAAACATTAGAACTTGAGAAAAACTAATATAAGTAATGATTTTGGGATATTAGTGGAAAAGACATTAATATATAAAGTATTTATCATAATAAGAGAGGGGGTATAATCATTAGCATTACTATAGTTATAGGAAAGTAAAATTACAATAATTTTAGAGTTTAAACACCTCAAGTGGGTCTTGATGTATAACAATGATATATTTTTTTTTTAATTTAGATACATTTATTTAGATTTTACCCCAACATGAGAAATTATTAATAGATTTTTAGTTAAATTGTACTTTAGGGAAGGATTTAAGAGATTACATAGATTTCTATTCATTGATTTGGTTTGGTGTACTATTTGATGAATGATCAAATAAATTAGAATTTTCTAATAGTTGTGATTTTCTGGTACCAAATACATTCTTTATGGAATTATAAGAACATGTTATTATTTATAAATTTGGATTCATAACATCTCAAAATGATTTTATCTTTAAAATAATGTCTAATAGATAATTTATTATGTATTTTACGGTTATTCAAACAAAATTTTTACAACCCAACATTTTTTTCATTATATAACTAAATATGAAACAATTAAGGAATTCATGATTCAATGATGGAACATAAATTGTTTTACATACTATTGAATATATAAACTAAATTTTGATATAATGGGATTGATATGTTCATGGATGCAAATATAACCCAAATTATAACATTGATAAATGTTTTTTAAATACAGATAATTTTTTTTCTAGGAGTATCTAAAGGGTTTTTTATTAGAAGGAAAAATATAAAGGTTGGGGAATGAGATTGTTTAACATAATAATAATGATAAGTAATAGTGAATTGAATATTTATATCAATATATTTATAATGATACATTTCCTTAATATCCCATTTCATATATCAGGGGATAATAATGAAACAATTAATGTTATATATCGTGTTTCATAGGAACACTAAATTTCATTACATATTATTAATAGAGACAATAAAATATACTATTTAGAAAGAGGTTAATGATACAGAAAACATATATTTAGATCATTTTCAATATATAAAATACTAAAAATGATGTTCCCTTTTTATGGATGAGGTAATTAAAAAATTGGGGGGATTCTACTTTATTCTATATTCAATGATTATATTTCTTGTTGAAAACAGTTAAAAAATATATGTATTTGTAGAGAGAAACTCAATTATATTTATTATAAAAATGTTATTCCCTTTTAGGTTAGCTTTAGGATGGATGGAAAAGGGTAAAATAGTTTGGTCAGAAAAAATCTTCCTTGATGTTTAGAAATATTATGTGGAGTTGAGTATTAATTTTCTTACTTGGGTATATGATGAAATTATAAAATTTGAAAAAATACATGATTAATGGTGGAATATTTCATTAGTACCAATGAATTAAAATATAATTTTAATTGGAAGATGTGGGAATTAAAGAGTAATTATTCCTATAGTTCATAACTTGAAACATTCGGAGAGATTCCTGGAATATAAGATATGATTGGAAACTAATGTTTTTTATAATCAATTTTGTAATACGATAAAAAGTCAATTCATGGGATGAATTTATTTTATTAGAGGTATAATGGAGTATTATACATTGAAAGACCAATATTTTATAACTATTTCAATGATTTGAAAAGGAATGTGATAAAGTTCATACATAGGTTTTATGATAGTATATATAAATATTTTCTATGTAGGTGACCTAAACTAAACTCATCAAAGACATGTATAAAGGGAGTTTGAATTGAGTTATAACTGTAATAAGAGACAATAAATAATTACCTATCTCATTATGACTACATTATGGTTCAATATTAAGCACATATCAATTTTTTCGTTGGATTATATGAAATTAATAAATATTTTAAAGACAAAAAATGTAATATCATACATGTTATGAAAGATTTTTTTTATCATTGTATAATTTAATGATATCATCAATTTAATGTCAGATATTTAGAGAGAATTTTTTTAATAAATTTTTTATATTTTAATAGTTATTAAGATTAATAAAATTTGTTCTATTTTTGAAAACGATATTCTTGTATTGTTATGGATATGCTATTGGGAGAACATATTAATTCAAAATTTGACCAGATATGTAATGACCCAAAAAATTAATCAATGGTATTCTATTTTTTAATTTTATTTATAAAAAATATGAATCATATAGAGATTTCAATAAAAACATTCTTCTCATAAAAGAAGAAAGAGATAAGTGGTATATATTGAAATTGAATAACATATACCACATGAATAATAACCTTCTCATTGGAATAGTAATATGAAAATTCGGAATTTTAACCTAAGAATTATTATATAATCATAACAGGGGAAAGTATAAATAAAATTCATATATCTTATCAATGATAACATTATATAATTAAATCATTGAATATGTAAATAAATGTTTTAAAAATGATAAATTTATTGTTGGTATTTTTTATAAAATGTTAATGTCTATATACAATGTTACAATTAAAATAATTATATAAATGAAAATTTAAATTCATTAAAAATATTCATAAATTAATATTATGTTGTATTATAATTATTGAATAAATCTATGAGACCATAATTAATTTTTAAATTGGTCATAAAATTGATTATAATAATAAATTCAATATTTTTCAAAAAAATGAAAATTTTACTTAAAATTTAAAGTTCTCATATTTTGAATATTATTTTCATAAAATTTATTCTATTCAGGAAATATACATGTTGATAAATTATTAGGGTTAATATTTTGTATTTTTTTGAAATCGTTTTTTTGTAAATAGTGAAATATGATAATTTATAGTATAAGATATATACTTAAATTTATGAGTCTTGGATGATGAATGGATGATGTAATAACCAATTATCTTGAACTCGCCTTAAATATTTACAATATTAAGGCATTTTAATCAAAAATATTTTTATTCAAGATTTATAATAAAAAACAAATGTATAAAATAAAATAAAACACCCCTCCATGACCACTATAAATACAACCCTAACCACCCCTCCTCCTCACACATTCTAATCCATTTTTATTGAATAAATTATTACTCAATCCGTTATCATGTATATTTCCCATTTCCATGATATGATGGTATCAACAAAAGTCAAATACCATGTACCTTAAGAAGGTTCTCAAGGAGTCAACATTCAATACGTAAAATCCACATTATTTCTCTTTCAATTTAATTTATTTTCATATCATGTCCTCATATCCTCTATCCATTGTGTCATGGTAACTATATTATCATTTATATAATGTAATTTTATTGGTTCCTTGGAATATACATCATTAAATCTATTATCCTATATTTTTTCATCTTAAAATCAAATCATCATTCATGATATGTCGGTTCACTGCCATTGTGGATGATGAGTTTTTATTTCCTAGTACTTCATTCAAGGATTGTCATATGAAATTTTTTATAGTTATAAAATATTTTAATATATATATATATATATACTTGTGTATAATTACTTGTTTAATTTTAGGGAACTAATCTATAGGATTAATATTAAATAAAAAGAAACATGTTCATGATGGTATTAAAAACAACAAAACTAAACTTAAAAATTATAATTAATGATTTATCTAATGAATCATCTTTATACAATGGAAAAAATTATATTTAAGAACATCTAAGTTTATTTAAGATAATTAATATCATATAATTTTACTTTCGGAGAATTTTTCACTTCATATAAGAACTTTGATAATTGTAGACATGTAAAATGACCATGAAACCATGAAAACGAATGCACCCAAAATGATGAAACTAAAATGTATAACTCATCAAAATGGCACAAAATGAAATTATTAAAATTATAGTATATAAAATAAATATATAATAGGTTCTAAATTATATATTTAATGAATAAAATTGTATTATCTAGTATATTAATTAAAAGTCCATAACACATTTGAACATAATTTAAGGGGATTCTAACAACCAACTCCTTTTCATTGGGATGTCCCTATTTCACAAAAAAAAATTATGAATAATCCTATAATCATCCATAAATTTTAATTCATGGTTATTTTTTTCGTGGACATACATGTTTCATAATTGTTTTTATAACAAATATAAATTTTTTCTAAATGAAAACTTCTTTTAATGAAATATCTTCAATCCTCTTGAGTGTTATCTTCTTCACACAAAAATGATGATTTCTATAGACCAAATATCAGTTTTCCTTTTTCATATGAAAACTGCATGTTTATTAATGGAATCATTATTAAAGAAACACATATGAATCCCATTCCATTAAAAGGGTTGTTTCAGGAATATGATCCTTATACATTCAATGTGGCATGAATGATTTTGTAAATAGTACAATGTGATGGGTGGGACAGAAATTATATATCCCCCCAATTCCTTGGTTAATGTGATGTATCTCACAAGAAAATGTGTAATATTAATTTACATGAAGAAATAATTATTCATAATAATAATGTAATTATTATTCACATATGTTATGAGTGAACATGATTTTATGTTTGTTGAAAAATATGTGTGGCATTTGACCACTAATACACAAGGTTTCATTTGCATGGATTTCCACTTTCCATGCCTTAATAAAATGTTTTACTCATGAATTTTATGATTTTCCTATAATTATGTTGTGATAATAATTTTTATGTTAACTCATATTATTTTGAATCATTCTCCTTACTCATCCTCTTAATATGATTTTAGCTCACCCCTTTACATTGATTTATGTCATTAGGTGATTATGTGTATAAAACCATGGTTTTTATTACAAAATTAAACATGATTTATTACATAAAACCTTCACATCATACAAAATATATGATCAATAGGTCTAGTGTATTTGGGTATTAGGAACATTACATAATAATTTAAAACATAGAAATCATCATCTTATTGAATACCCCATTACATGACCACTATATTATCTCGTACTTAACATTTCACGGGATTACATGAGGGCATGCATGTGAAAAGGGTGAGCTATAAAGCCCAGTAAGGGAGTATAAATGTCATAACATGATGAATACAATACATGTTATCCAATAGTAATATCAATGGATCATGAAATAAACATTAATATAAAGTCATGATATAAATTGATTATCATAACATGGAAATGTGGCAACAACACTTAACATGGAATTAGTATGAGCCAAGGATCATTGCACATCGAGCATGTGTAAACCCTCATTTAAAATGAATAAGCATGATTAAATCCTCATTTGACATGAATGAACATGATTAAAACACTATTTCACTAGATGTATCATGATACTAATCCTTACCCAATGCATTGGAGAGCTATTAGGGCACACCTTTCTGAAAAATTTTATTTCATGCATATGTGTGCCATAAGGATCATACCAAATGGAATCATTTAATAAAAACATTTATTTCATGATAAATTAATGTTTAATACATACATTAAAATCATTAAAAATAGTTAAATGTTCATAAAGGGGAATACCCTTGATAGGGAAATGGGCATGGTATTCAATCCACAACGACTTTTTCTTCAAAAATGGAGACGCAATTTCTACAGCATAACGGCTTGACATAAGAATTAATAAAAATGGTTAATGAGAGATAATGGAGAGTATCATCATATGTACCTGAAATTCATAGTAAGGGGGTCATATAGATACATGTCTGAACATGAGTAATGGAATTTTAGATTCATAATACAAAATAATGGCTTGAATTTAAAATAAGAGAGAAAAATTCATTATGGAATTTTGTCATGGTAAAAAGTGTAAATGGGATGAATTAAAGAGAGATAAAGGGGTATCTCATCATTATAACATAAATAGGGCTGTATTGGGGAGGTTTTAAATCATACCCCAACATTAATAATTGAAAATAAAAGTACATAAAAATAATAAGAAACTTGGGTAAAATGGGAATGGAAGGAATCCCTAACATGGAAGTGTGTTCCTAAAGGAATTTGAGGGGATTTAGAGAGGCTTATGGGGAGAATTGGATTCCTTGGGAGGATTATAGAGAAAAGAGGGAAGAGGTTGGATGATCTCCAAATGCTTTGAGTGAAGAGTAACTGGTATCTTTGGGACACCACACATTTAACTAATCAAAACATCAAACCAAACCACAGGGTTTCCCATGGTTTTTTTCATAGGGTAGTGGAAAAAAATATTTTATAATTCCAATGGCCAAACATCTTCAAATATTAGTATTTTATATGTAGAGGTGAGTCACACTCTCAAGGAAAACCATTTAAAAAGATAAAATGTTTTATAAGTCTTGGAGGGTCCAGTAAGTATTTTTTAAAAAAATAAAGTAAATCTAAAAAAAATTATTTTAATGATAATACATATATTGGCCGAATATATCATTTATAGAATTATATTACATCCCCTATTGGGTCATTATGATGTCATAAAATACATTATATATTTTAACGATATTTGATTTTTTCCCAAAAATTCAAATATCTCATAAAATTATGAAAATTTCATCATTGGATAATTTAAATTTCTTGATTCCAAAAACAGTATACATTTTATCTAAATAATTTCATAAATATGTTAATTTTTACTATTAATATAAAAAACTAAATTTATAGAAAATTCATGGGTTTTGACACAAATAGCTTTCAAACCTCAATAAAAATCACAATCGTATTGAAAATAATTATATGGTCATTTTTATTATTTAATAATTAATTTAGTAATTATATTTAATTAAAATATTATATAATTAAAAAATTCATCAACTCATCAACATTTATTTCATAACATTTTGAATAACGGCTTAGGCTTGGTCAAGAGTGAAGCCCAATGATATCACCTCCTTTTTGAGCTTGGAAGAATAGGCTTCATACAAGGCAAGTCTACTGGATGAGGCCATTGCTTCCTTTGTCTTAGTAAATTGGATTTTTTAATGCCCTATATTAATACCAATCATGTGGTCAATGTTCAACAACTATATGAGCAATGATCACAATTCATAATGGTATTATAAAATCCAAAAAACATAAATCTAATGACGTTCACATTTTATATAACCAATTAACATAATAATACATTTAATTAGACCATGAAGAATTTTAATTAATGAATGTTTTTGTCATTACAATCTTCCCCCCTTAAGATATTTTTCCCTCTAAATTTCCATTTCCCATAAAAAAACAGATGTGGGTTACTCTGCTTCATCACATCCTCCAATACCCATGTTGATTCTTAAAATGTGTGGTTTCTCCACAACATATCAATGAGAAGAATTGCATTATTTTGTTTAATATTTTCTCTGCAATCTAAGACCTTTAATGGTTTATCTTTATAATAAAGACCATCCTATTACTATACTACCTCTAAATAGAGTACATGTGAGGGTTTGGTATGTACTATATTAAGAGGGATACATGAATGAAATCATTTATATCAACCATGGTAGGTTGAAGTACTAGTCGATTGGCCACATCAATTACATGATCAAGAAGCTTGAAGGGGATTATGTACCAAGGACTTAACTTCCCATTATTTCCAAACATCGTGACCTTATTCAACCAAGATGTGCATGGAAATTCCATGTCTCTATCCTTGAACACAAGGTCTCCTTGACCGTTATATGCATAAAAATTCTGTCAACTTTTTTCTACCAGGATATACTATTGAAATGTTTTCACCTTCTACACCAATTCTTTGATCATTTCATGTCATAGTGGTTTATGCTCACCGACTTCATCCCAAAATTCCAGTGATTTGTACCTTTTCCCATAATGAGCTTCATATAGTTCGATTTAGATGATCCAGTGAAAACTGTTATTGTAGGTGAATTCAACTAGCAGAAGATGTTGGTTTCATCCCCATTTGATGTCCATAGAATATGATCATAACATATCTTCTAGTTTCTTAAATGTTCGCTCCGATTTCCATCAGTATGAAGATGATAGGTCATACTAAAGTTGAGCTCAATGCTTATAGCTTGTTTGAGAAATTTCTAGAACATCAGGGTGTATCTCAGATTAGGATTGGATAAAATAGATAGTGGTACATCATCCATAATTACTACTTCTTTGATGTAAATCCAAGCAATTTTATCCAATGATAAGTCCTATAGAATCATGATAAAGTGAGATTTCATCATATGAGGAGCCACAATGACCCTTATTGCATTTATCCCCAAGATTTCCATGGATGTCCAGTGATAGAGTCCATGGTAATGTTATCCCACATCAATGTTGCTATGGGTAATGGTTGCATCACCGCCTTAGTCGTTTCCCTCTCAGACTTCTCCTGCAGACATACCAGACACTTTCATGTATATTTAGCAATCTCCCATTTCATATTTTCCCACCAAATTATTTTTTCAGAGATCTCGATACATCTATGTTCTCCCCAAGTGAATAGAGAAGGTTGAGCTATGACCGTCTTTCCAAAGCTCCTTCATTATCTCTGGATCAAATGGTACACATAATCTTGGCCCAAATCTCACAATTCCATCATTCTCAACCATTAACTCTAAGGATTTACCTTTTTTGATAGCATACAAAATTTTCAGAATTTCCAAATCATTTCTTTGAGAATCCTTAATTTTCTCCATGAGGGATGGTTGAGAAATCATTTGAGAAAGGATTGATGATATTCCTCCCTTAATGATTCTAATGTCCATCCTCTGCATATCTAAGAAGATTGCAACCTTTTCAATTCTCATCATTGTTAACCATGCAGGATCCTTTCAATATAGATCATCTGCAATCTTATTTGACTTGTCGGGATGGTAGTGGATTGAGCTATCATAATCCTTGATGAGTTCTATCCATCTTTATTGGGATATATTAAGGTATTTTAGTGTGAATATATATTTAAGGCTCTTATGATCAGTACAAATATCACAATTCTCTCCATAGAGTTAGTTTTGTCATATTTTCAATGCAAAGATCATAGCCATGAACTCCAGATCATGTGTGGGATAGTTTTTCTCATGGATTTTCAGCTTCTTAGAGGCACAGGCTATCACTTCGTCATTATGAATCAACATAGAAAGAAATCCCTTCTTCTATGAACAACTAAATTCCACAAAAATTTCTCCACTCATGCGTAATGTGAGAAGGCGGGCATTGATATACCTCAATTTTTCTACTCCTTGAAGCATTCCTCGCATTCATCACTTGAAAAAAAACATAACTCCCTTCCATGTTAGTTTGGTTAGAGGGTTTGATAATTTTGAGAAATTTATCACAAATCGGTGATAATATCCACCTAAAACCAAAAAGGTATTGATATACATCACTAATGTTGTCCTCAACAATCCCTTTATGGGAGTTGTCTTAAAGGGATCCACAGATGTTGCATTTTATGTGATGATATGGCCCTTGAATGGGACCTCCTTTAACCAGAACTCACAATTGTTATACCTAGCATAGAGCTTCTCCTTTCGCAAGGATTCTAGTATAGTTCTTATATGATCCTCATGATCCTCCTTGGTTTTGGAGTATAGTAGAATATCATCTATAATGAATACTACAAATTTGTTGAGGTAATATCTAAAGACTCTATCCATCAAGTCCGTGATGATTATTGGATCCTTAGTGAGTACAAAATGCATTATTATGAATTCATAGTGCACGTATGTTGTACGAAAAGAAGTCTTAGGGATATCTTCCTTCTTCAACATTACAAGGTAATATCCAGACCGCAGATCCACCTTGGTGAAGTATTATTCTCCAAGTAGTTCATCGAACAAATCATCAATTCAAGGCAGAGGATACTTGTTCTTTATCATGATTTATTTGAGCTCACGATAAACAATGAAAAGGCGCATTGACACATCCTTATTCATAACAAAACGGACTGGTCCTATAGAGACCTGAATATTGACGTACATGGACATT
Organism: Viscum album; assembly: GCA_963277665.1. Classification (NCBI taxonomy): domain Eukaryota; kingdom Viridiplantae; phylum Streptophyta; class Magnoliopsida; order Santalales; family Viscaceae; genus Viscum; species Viscum album. Next base: position 578,050,653 of record OY728120.1, read on the forward strand.
ACATTACTTTTGCGGAATACTTAATACATAACAAAAACAGACACACAAGGACCGTAATAGTTTAGTGACTTTGGAAACTTGGAACGTAATCTTCTAATTGTGGTGAATGATCTTCAACATCTCCCATAAAGATCTTCCCCTTTTTTTCTTACCTAAAACCTTTCTTTATATCCTGGGGAAAAGAAAACATAAAAAGGGTGAGCTCAAATGCTCAGTAAGGGTAAGCATGGATAAAATAAAACATACCATATACATTTGAACTTAAAAACATGAACATGATGTTTAAACATCAAAATCATGAGAAATGAAATAAAACATGGAAGTACGTAAGGCATATATCATAAAGAAACATTAATAATGATAAAATAGCATAAAAATAAAATATTTAATTGTGGAAACCATTAAGCACATGATATGATTTCCATAGTAGCCAAGGCATTGCTTCCAAGACCATCTTAGTGGACAAAGTCCCTTTCGGAATCGAGTTCACTCCTCGTTACAGTCTTGTATTACTGAACCGGTTTAACTTGCTCTTCCAACCATGTCTATCTCATGAGATATAAATCTTTACCCAGTGAATTTTAGGGAGACATAGGTCCCACCCATCTCATAATTAAATCATTCTTACTTGTGCCACAAAATAAATATACATCATTCATAATAACCCAATAAATAAAATGGGTTTCATAAACATCATCACATCGTCACATAATCCATATAAAAGAAATGGATATAATTTCATAATAAGAAAAGTGAAACCATGTAAATCATAGATACATTACGCTTGAAACATAAACATATGAAATAATTTCATCTTATATGGAAAATGGTTTTGATAAAACACTTGAAATGAATTCTTGAGGAAAATATCCTTTCTTCTCCAAAATCAATTTCTTTTTCACAAAACGACGTGAAATTTTAAAAGAAATATATTTTGTTGAAAATAGTCATGAAATCTTTTGGAGTAAGCTTCATGAAAATAAGGCTTTATAAAACCGTAAAAATCCGTCCGTGTCGTATAAGTTAAAAACATAACATGCTCTTCGTACTTTTGTCGGAAAAGTCAAAAAGTACCTCGTAACGTAAATAAAAGAATGATTCCATACATACCATGTAGTTAAATTCAAAAATGGGTAAAAGGAATTTAAAAAAACATGAAAACACTTTTATAAAACATGGACATGATAGAAATATCCCCAGTAAATACTTACGAATAAGCAATCTCAGATAAAAATGAGATTTGCAAAATTATCCCTTACCTTAGGTCAGATATGCTTCGTATGTTTCCGAACCTCCTGTATAATGATTTAAATAACTTCATTGACTTATTACATGATCATATTAATTGTTATGATATCATATATGTTTCACTTATGACTTTATATTACCCGTTCTTTTGTAAATTCCATGTTAAAGTAGTGTTTTGTGTAAAATCATTTCATTTGTAGTTCGTGTTTTAACTTGTAATTATTCATATGATTACTTATATCATGGTTACATACATCCAGAATGTAAAAAAAGATTTATATATAATATATATTCAGAATATAAATATATATAATAGATTGATAAATGGAAAGAAATACACCGTTCATGGAGACAGTAGGCCGTACGTACGCATGAACGCTGTTTTTCGTTTCCTTATTGAATTGAATGGAATTAAGTAGATGACATACATATATATACATAAATCCAGTATCATTATTATGTCATATATTTCATGATTACTTATTATATATATACTTTATAATCATTCCTGAATGGTAAATCATTGAGAATGAATCTCATCGCATCGTGGAGACGGTAGTCCGTACGTACGCACGAGCGATGATATCATTACCATGATCGTGGAATTGTATTTAAATGTATGTTTAATATTTAAGAATCAATATAACTTTAAAATAATCATATATAGTAATTATTTACACCAATATACCCATCCAAGTAAGGTGGTGGTGGAAAATTGATTACACCACGGCGTGGAGACGGTATTCCGTACGTACGCACGCGCGGTGATTTCGTTTTCCGTAGGATGGATAGATGGTGAAATAGTGTTGTTTAATACTTATAATAACATATCAGTATATTATTGATACTGATGTTAATACTTAATAATGAAACAACCTAATAAGAAGAAGTGGAAGAAGAAATAAAGGTGAATGAATCAGTAACAGAAATTACCTCTTCTTTGAAGCGCCTCTTTGATACCTCCTCTTAGGGAACTAAAATTGGTCTTTGAAGAAGACCAGGACCTCTAGGATGTTTCTATGGAAGTGGATAAGATAATTGATCAGGGTTTGGACGATCTTTAAGGCTCAAATTGGTGTGAGGAATAGAGGGAGGAGATGCCCTTTTATAAGGGAGGGGAGGGGCACCTTTGGAAATCTTAAAAATATTAATTTATAATAAATATAACCCCACTTAAAAACCTCAAAAAATGACTAATATTAGAATATTAGATGATATAGGGTTGTAATATCATCATAAAATAAAATTTATACATGTTAGGAATTTATTTTCAACATTATCAACTTGATTTATCCTTATTTAATCAATTCAATTTTATTTGTGGTAATAACATTCTAAATTTTCAATTATAACAAATAACTACTTATTTGTTGTGAATTTTCCATAATTGGATACTTTATAAAATTTTATACCATATAAATTTAAATTAGTAATTTGTAAATATTTTTTTGATTTTTAAACAATTTTATAATATGTTATTTTTTATAAAATAACAATAGTGTCAATTTTGACACTATTCATTAGATTGAATTTAAATAAAATATATACAGAAAATATGTTCAAACTAAAAGCTTTAATAGATTAATAAATGGTCATATGTGTCAATAAAATTAGTGGATCACATTAAATAGTTCATATAATATTTATTTTATTATTTTTAAAACCATTTATTTGGTTTATCTCTTAATAAAATAATTACAACAAAATTTTTATATAATTATTTAATATACTAATTTGTTGCATAAAAATTAAAAATAAAATCCTATGATGAAGATAAATCTATTAACTTTCACAATAATACTTTTACTCGAATTTATCATCTTAAAATCACAATAGTTAAATTGTTATATTTATTAAATTATGAAGGTGACAACTTTGGCATCATTTAAAATAAAATAATATAAGTGTCATAATCACTTTTATAAGGCTCCAAACGGTTATATATTAGGTCATTGGATGATTAAGGTGTAGATATACACTACCAATAAGTTTTAGTCATGTTTGTGGGGCTATTAATGGGTATTATTATTTAAATAAAAACTATATTACTTATTTCCCACTTAATAAATAATTTCTGTATCATTAATGTATCACCATTTATGACAATTATTTAATCCCTAAAAATTATAAATAAAATATCATGATGTAGATAATTTTATTAGATTTCTGGAGACTATTCATGTTCGATGTTTTAGGATTTTTATCACTAAATTAAAATTATTATACTTATAAGATTTAAGAGAGTGACATGTTGCCACTTTCTTTGGTTTTAAAAATAATTAAATTATTTTCATGGTAAAAAGTCCATAAAATTAATCTAATCTGACCCTTAGGTTATATGGGTCTACTTTGATCCATAAAATATAATTTTTTCATGTGTTAGGATAATTTTATAATATTATATTTACCCTTAATTACCCGATTTACCTTTAACGGTGGTAAATAAAATTTATCGTAGTTACTATTCATAATTCCCAAAAATAAAAAGTAGCTTATTAACATTATTTGGACCCACTGATTCCAAATATGTAATCCATTTTTCCAAATTCAATACACAAAAGTTTCAGAAATTAAATCAAAATTAATCCCGTTGTCGAAAGAAAATGAGTTTTTCTTTATAACATTGCAAAAGATTATATTGATTTAACCTACGAATTTAATGTAAAATCAATTCTAATGACATACATTATTTTAAATCATAAAAATATTTTCAATTTATACTTTAAAACCATTCAATATTATAATTTAACCATAAAAAGTATTGCGATGAAAAAAAGTTGTTTTTAATTAAAATATAGCGTGTTTTTACTATTCATCAAAATATGAAAGTTACCAGAATAATATGAAAAATTTATCCAAAGTAAATTTTTATTTCATGATTACAAAGAAGAATTTTATTTTGTCAAATTTAACTTACAAACATGTCAAAAACTATATTTAAAGTGGGTGTGCCATCAAAAGGCGGCAAATCTTCATTTTTTGAAAAATAGATATTTTACCCAAAAAATTATTTTGTTCATATACCATGTTCTAGAAAATGTGTAAGATGAATAGTAATTTCATAAAATTCAAAATTTAGTTAATAATTTTCATAATGGCTAGTTCATAATAATTTTATAATAATGGATCGTTGTTTAGTAAAACCCGGTATTGCGTACAACACGCGCTATCGAGAAAGGTCGTGATTGCGTGTAATGCAAGGCAAGTCAGGGATGCGTGTTTTGAAAGCTCCTTTTGGTGTAGCGTACAACACAAGACATTAATTAAAAATAATAATTTTCATAAAATCTCAGGGTGTTACATTCTACCCCCCTTAAAATGAATTTCGCCCTCGAAATTCTTCGGGGTTATAAATGGTTTACTACTCGAAAGTTTTTTTTAATAGAAACCCACATCGTAAAAAAGGAATACCAAAATTTAACTTAAAAAACTAAAGTATGAAATGTAATGGTTACCCAAATTAACTCATCACTGGGTTTCCACAGAGGAGATCATAGGTGAAAATATGGATATGGATGAAAAATCTAACCATCAAGTTCTGATGGAGAGAGGTAGAGAACATGGCTATGAAAAAGCCAACAATCACAAAGCCATAAATTTGTGATGACCTATGGTACCATCTGAATCATCGGCTATAAGAGCACTAGGAAAACATTTTTTGGTTTTCAAGATCATTTCCCTAAAGTTGATGAATTAAAAGAAATACTTGCATGATTTTGGTACAATCTCACTATTGTTCGTGAATTGAACAATTACCACTTCATCCCTTAAAGAAATGAAGTTGAATTTGTTATTCGTGATGTGTTAGCAGATCATGTGATAGAATGATGGGTCATTCCATCTCTTTCAAACAAAAGGTTATCAAAAGTTATAAGTCCATCTTATGGTTAGATTAATCGTATATGGTTCCAAAAATGAACTTATACTTCATATATCAAACCGCTTAATAAAATAAAACTAGTTTCTACTAACCCGGGACTTCCTGTAGGCCAGTGGTAGGTGATAAAGGCCAGTCGCACTTCGGTTGTGGGTTCGATTCCCACAGCCTTATCCAACGCGATGGGCTATCGCCCGTCCTGCAGATTGTCCTTTTTCTAAAACTATATTACTATAGCATCCCATCAATAATATCAAAAAAAGTTCTATCATTAAACAATACTAACTTATGTCCAACATAATCTATTCCAATATTTAAGCTTATCTAAAATACTTCGGTCCTAGCTCATGGTATAAAGAAAACGACTACTTGAAATGTCACCAACCAAGCATGTGAATACCATCATTTATCCCCCATATATCTTGTTGGTCAAATTAAAATCATGTGAATACCTTAATCATGTATTCTCTTGAAAAATGAATACCCATTAAACCTTAGTGAAAAAATAAATGATGTCAAAAGTTAACTATTTCCACATACCAAAATCCAAAAATTCTATATACTCAAACCATGATATAGCCTTATACTTATTTCAGTCATGAGATCATGAATACTATCAAAAATTTCATTTTCTCATTTTCCCTTCATTATGCGCATATCATCTTTTTTCCCAAAAATATCTCAATCACTTTCCATGGTTACCGGTACCATAAAATTATTGAAAACCATAATAGACTAGTACAAAAATATTATAATAAACCATAAAAGTACCTCAACAACATTATTCTTGAATACCAATACATAAACACTTCAATAAATATTCTTCAATGATTCTCCTGGAATAATTCCTTCCTTGATTTAGAAGTAACTTTTTAGGTAAGGGCATTGAGTTGGGTAATGCCCATGTTCTCCACAAATAAGACATTGAACTCCATAACAATCTGTCACTCTATGACCCTTTTCTCCACATAGATAACATCAGTCCCTCCATTTGAGGTTTTCCTCAAGGTTCTTTTTCCCTTCTTTAGAAATGTGAATCTTCCTTTCTTTATTCTCCTAAACATGCGTACATGCATAAAAGTCTATCTTCCTCTTATTTGATGAATTAGGTATACCACTAAATTTCACCTTGTTAATCATATATCGTGATGACTAATTCGGCATAATCACAATATCTTTCTCTATAGTAATTACACAATTTTGTTGGTCATTGTAACCAATTTGTCCATTGGATTCAATGTTAACCGAATTCCTTCTGGTTCCCTCCATTGACTAAAACACAAAAAGAATTCTTTGAGAGGAAAAAATCATGCTATAGAAAACAACATAGTAAAGGGGGAGTACCCTCAATATCTAACATCTTAGGATAAATTATAAGACCTTTACCATAGTTTTAGGACTATATCCTATACGTGTACCTATCCTTAGGGACATCCCTAGACATACCTTAGAAATATCTCTAGGGATCTCACTAACGTTTTCGCATCCTAGATTCCAAAGGTTGACTAAACCTTTCCTCTGATACCAAATGTAGAGACCCAAAGCTTGACGTACATGGACATTACATTACTTTTTCAGAATACTTAATACATAACAAAACCAGACACACAAGGACAGTAATAGTTTAGTGTCTTTGGAAACTTGGAACCTAATCTTCTAATCATGGTGAAAGATCTTCAACATCTCCCATAAAGATCATCCCCTTTTTTTCTTACGAAAAACCTTTCTTTATATCCTGGAGAAAATAAAACATAAAAAGGGTGAGCTCAAATGCTCAGTAAGGGTAATCATGGATAAAATAAAACATACCATATACATTTGAACATAAAAACATAAACATAATGTTTAAACATCAAAATCTTGAGAAATGACATAAAACATCGAAGTACGTAAGGCATAGATCATAAAGAAACATTAAGAATGATAAAATAGCATGGGAATAAAATATGTAATTGTGGAAACCATTAAGCACATGATATGATTTCCATAGTAGCCAAGGCATTGCTACCAAGACCATCTTAGTGGACAAAGTACCTTTCTGAATCGAGTTCACTCCTCGTTCCAGTCCTGTATTACTGAACCGGTTTAACTTTCCATTCCATCCATGTCTATCTCATGAGATATAAATCTTTACCCAATGCATTGGAGGGAGATATAGGTCCCACCCATCTCATAATTAAATCATTCTTACTTGTGCCACAAAATAAATATACATCATTCATAATAACCCAATAAATAAAATGGGTTTCATAAACATCATCACATCATCACATAATCCATACAAAAGAAATGGATATAATTTCATAATAAGAAAATTGAAACCATGTAAATCATAGATACATTATGCTTTAAACATACACATATGAAATAATTTCATCTTAGATGGAGAATGGTTTTGATAAAACACTTGAAATGAATTCTTGGGGAAAATATCCTTTCTTCTTCAAAATCAATTTCTTTTCACAAAACTCCATGCAATTTTAAAAGAAATAGATTTTGTTGAAAATAGTCATGAAATATTTTGGATGAATCTTCATGAAAAAAGGCTTTATAAAACCGTCAAAATCCGTTCGTGCCGTATAAGTTAAAAAAATAACATTATCCTCGTACTTTTGTCGGAAAAGTCAAAAAGTACCTCGTAACGTAAATAAAAGAATGATTCCATACATACCATGTAGTAAAAGTAAAAAATGGGTAAAAATTACTTTAAACATACATGAAAACACTTTTATAATATATGGACATGATAGAAATAGCCCCAGTAAATACTTACGAATAAGCAATCTTGGATAAAAATGAGATTTGCAAAATTATCCCTTACCTTAGGTCCGATATGCTTCGTATGGTTCCGAACCTCCTGTATAATGATTTAAATAATTTCATTGACTTATTACATGATCATATTGATTGTTATGATATCATATATGTTTCACTTATGAATTTATATTACCCGTTCTTTTGTAAATTCCATGTTAAAGTAGCGTTTTGGGTAAAATCATTTCATTTGTCGTTCGTGTTTTAACTTGTAATTATTCATATGATTACTTATATCATGGTTACTTACATCCAGAATGTAAAACATGATTTATATATAATATATATTCAGAATATACATATATATAATAGATCGATAAATGGAAAGAAATACACCGTTCATGGAGACGGTAGGCCGTACGTACGCATGAACGTTGTTTTCGTTTCCTTATTGAATTCAATGGAATTAAGTAGATGACATACATATATATACATAAATCCAGTATCATTATTATGTCATATATTTCATGATTACTTATTATATATATACTTTATAATCATTCATGAATGGTAAATCATTGAGAATGGATCTCATCGCGTCGTGGAGACGGTAGTCTGTACGTACGCACGAGCGATGATATCATTACCATGATCGTGGAATTGTATTGAAGTGTATGTTTAATATTTAAGAATCAATATAACTTTACAATAATCATATATAGTCATTAGTTACACCATTATACCCATCCATGTAAGGTGGTGGTGGGAAATAGATTACACCACGGTGTGGAGACGGTATTCTGTACGTACGCACGCGCGGTGATTTCATTTTCCATAGGATGGATAGATGGTGAAATAGGGTTGTTCCATAATTATAATAACATATAAGTATATTAGTGATACAGATGTTATTACTTCATAATGAAACAACCTAAGAAGAAGAAGTGGAAGAAGAAATAAAGGTGAACGAATCGGTAACGGAAATTACCTCTTCTTTCAAGCGCCTCTTTGAGACCTCCACTTAGGGCACTAAAATTGGTCTTTGAAGAAGACCAGGACCTCTAGGATGTTTCTAGGAATGTGTAGAAGAGAATTGGGCAGGGGTTTTCCGATCTTGAAGGCTCAAATTGGTGTGAGTAAGAGAGGGAGGAGGTGCCCTTTTATAAGGGAGGGGAGGGGAACCTTTGGAAATCGTAAAAATATTAATTCATAATAAATCTAACCCCTCTTAAAAACCTCCAAAAATGACTCATATTCAAATATTAAATGAAATAGGGTTGTAATATCATCAAACAATAAAATTTAGACATGTTAGGAATTTATTTTCAACATTATCAACTTGATTTATCCTTATTTAATCAATTCAATTTTATTTGTGGTAATAACATTCTAAATTTTCAATTATAACAAATAATTACTTATTTGTTGTGAATTTTCCATAATTGGATACTTAACAATATTTTATACCATATAAATATAAATTAATAATTTGTAAATATTTTTGTGATTTTTAAACAATTTTATAATATGTTATTTTTATAAAATAACAATAGTGTCAATTTTGACACTATTCATTTGATTGAATTTAAATAAAATATATACAGAAAATATGTTCGAACTAAAAGCTTTAATAGATTCATAAATGGTCATATGTATCTATAATATTAGTGAACCACATTAAATAGTTCATATAATATTTATTTTATTATTTTTAAAACCATTTATTTGGTTTATCTCTTAATAAAATAATTACTACAACATTTCTATATAATTATTTAATATACTGATTTGTTGTATAAAAATTAAAAATAAAATCCTATGATGAAGATAAATCTATTACCTTTCACAATAATACTTTTACTAGAATTTATCATCTTAAAATCACAATATTTAAATTGTTATATTTATTAAATTATGAAGGTGACAACTTTGGCATCATTTAAAATAAAAATTTATAAGTGTCATAATCACTTTTATAAGGCTCTAAACGGTTATATATTAGGTCATTGGATGACTAAGGTGTAGATATACACTAGAAATAAGTTTTAGTCAGGTTTTTGGGTCTTTTAATGGGTATTATTATTTCAATAAAAACTATATTACTTATTTCTCACTTAATAAATAATTTCTGTATCATTAATGTATCTCCATTAATGACAATTATTTAATCCCTAAAAATTATAAATAAATTATCATGATGTAGATAATTTTATTAGATTTCTGGAGACTATTCATTTTCTATGTTGTATGATTTTTATCACAAAATTAAAATTATTATACTTATAAGATTTAAGAGAGTGATATGTTGTCACTTTCTTTGGTTTTAATAATAATTAAATTATTTTCATGGTCAAAAGTCCATAAAATGAATCTAATCTGACTGTTAGGTTATATGGGTCTACTTTTAGCCATCCAATAGAATTTTGGCATGTGTTAGGGTAATTTCATAATATTATATTTACCCTTAATTACCTGATTTACCTTTAACTATGGTAAATAAAATTTACCGTAGTTACTATTCAATATTCCCAAAAATAAAAAGTAGATTATTAACATAATTTGGACCCACTGATTCCAAATATGGAATCCATTTTTCCAAATTCAATACACAAAATTTTCAAAAATTAAATCAAAATTAATCCCGTTGTTGAATGAAAACGGGTTTTTCATTAAAACATTGCAAAAGATTGAATCGATTTAACCTACGAATTTAATGTAAAATCAATGCTAATGACATACATTATTTTAAATGGTAAAAATATATTCTATTTATAATTTAAACCCATTCAATATTATAATTTAACCATATAAATTATTTCGATGAAAAAAAGTTGTTTTTATTTAAAATATAGCGTGTTTTTACTATTCATCAAAATATGAAAGTTACCAGAATAATATGAAAAATTTATCCAAAGTAAATTTTTATTTCTTGATTCCTAAGAAGAATTTTATTTTGTCAAATTGAACTTATAAACATGTCAAAAACTATATTTAAAGTGGGTGCGGCATCAAAAGGCTGCAAAACTGCATTTTTTGAAAAATACTTATTTTACCCGAAAATTTTATTTTGTCCTTATACCATGTTCTAGAAAATGTGTAAGATGAATAGTAATGTTATAAAATTCAAAATTTAGTTAATAATATTCATAACGGCTAGTTCATAATAATATTATAATAATATATCGTTGTTTAGGAAAACCCGGTATTGCGTACAACACACGCTATCGAGGAAGGTCGCGATTGCGTGTAATGCAAGGCAAGTCAGGGATGCGTGTTGTGAAAGATCCTTTTGGTGTAGCGTACAACAAAAGACATTAATTAAAAATAATACTTTTCATAAAATCTCAGGGTGTTACAGGTCCACCCCATGGTGAAGTACATGGGTGTATAAACCCTTTATCTAGATTCTCCTATAATTATTTATTCTTCTACTCAATCTCCAAAACTTCCATTATATACGATTTATTGGATATTGGGAACATCCCAGGTATATGGTCAATTGATAATTCAACATATCTTCTAGGAGTAAGACCATGTAATTCATCGGGAAAACATCAGAAAATTTCCTAACAATAGGGATGTCATCAAGGATGGTTTCATCCTTATACTCAATCATCTAATCCAGATATGCATGCTCATAGGGAGGTAATTTCCATGAATGAAATAATGGTGCTAAAGAATATTCTTATTTTTCCTTGCACTTGTATTGAATCAGGGGTCGATTCTCCATAAGGAGAGTGATTTCCTTCTCACAAAAATTTATGACGAATCTATATAAGGAAAAAGAATTCACACTAAGAATTGCATCAAATTCCACCAAAGGGAGTATGATTAGGTTCTCTAGGAAGTTCAATCCCCCGATTATTATAGGGGAGGAGTTTTATTCATGGGATGCAATGATTACCCCATTTTCCATAATCACCGACATCTTTAATACCATGATTTTTTGTTGTGTTGGGATTGTTCTAAAAAACATTCACGATACAAAAGAATGCGTAGAACCAGAATCAAAAAGTACGGTCGCTATTCTGGAATGAATAACTAGCTTACTTGTCACCACATTGTTGTTGGTGTTCACTTCGACGGTAGTGATGAAAAAAGATCACCCTTGGTTACTTAGAGGTTGTAGGTTTCCTCCAAAAAACCCTTAGCTTAGGGAACTAATTTGAAAGGTTCATTGGTTCTTTGTAGTTGAAGCAATGAACAATGTATTGAGTTTTGAATTCATAGTTCCTATACATTTTTGTAGATGAAGGTTTTTCTTCTTGATAGTTACTAATCGGTTCCCTTATATTCCCCACCTAAAGAATTTCATTATCCCCTTCAACCAATTTCATGGGTTCTTATTTCCACACCTTTGGAAAGTGGGTTGTGGAATTTTATTAGCCTCCTTAGATTCATCCATCGGAGTGCCAGAATTGATGTCATGCTTACGCATCTTATCCCCATGATATCTATAAGATTATTCGATCTCCATTTCATCCTTGAGGGAACATCAGACAATTTCCTCATAGATTTTGAAGTCACGAATCTCCAGGACATTCCGTATGCTAGGTTTCAGCCCATGAAGGAAGAGGTCAACCTTTCATTCCGAGGTAACAAAAAATCCGAAGGCGTATCGTGCATGTCATGAACTATCCCAGTGGGGCCCATGTTGTGACTTCCTATGCCTGCCTCTAATAGGCCAGGGGAAGATGATTAGCACCGATTAGTCTTTTTTTTACCATGGGAGGCATTTCCTAAGACCCTTTACACATGCACACATCTCCATGCCCACAAATGGTGAAATGTAAAAACCACTAAGGAACAAAATGGATGAATACAACTAAACCCAATGAAGAGTGTATGAAAAAAAAGTACTGAATATAAATTGGGCCACAATACAAGCCCACAAAAAAAGAGTCTGAAAACTGAATAGTCCAACCTGTAAACACAAAGAGGTACTAGGACTACTGCTCATAGCCATAGAAACACCTCGTCTTGTAGGGAACTCAGGAAGCTAGGTCCTATCCTGGTCTACCCTGGACTCTGTCAAAAGGATGATCATATGCACAAGACATGAAACGTGTGGTCAAAGCCTATGAAGGGGTGAGTATAACAATACTCAGTAGACGACCCCCAAAAAGCACCCAGAAAAACACAAAAGAATGGCATGGTCAGCTCTACACAGTATATGTATACTGATCATATAATATGAGAACACAACACAGATATACTCAAAACCCAGACCCGTGGTCTAGAGAAATGTCACACAACTGCACACCCCCTATTAGTATTCAATTCGAAGATTCAATGAAGCACTCGTTTTGGGAGAACTCATTCCATGAGTCTGATAGCTATGATAACGTCCGTCCAAGAATCACTGGTCTTCGGGAAAAGATAAGATAGATAGATATACTCATTACGGTAGAACACACTCTTGAGTGGGAAAGATCATGATACATAGATGAGGATCACTTCCAGGGCCTTGGAGGATACCGCGAATCATCTAGATTCACTAGATAGGTAGAGGATCAATTCTAGGTGGAGTTGGTCATGTCAATGCCTTGATCTACCTAGGGTCAAGAATGGATAGAAGATCTCACTTCAGGCCACTCAGAGGGATACCTGACTCTATCATGGAATGTCATTCTAAAGGGATCATAGTCTTTTAGAAGGAAAAAATTCCCAACCATTAGGGGAATGAGAATAAGGGGAACTAACAAAATGAGACAAGTCCAATATACAGTGGATAATAGGACCAAGACATTTTCCAAAATAAAGTACACGGCATGTTGAAAAGCCACACGCCGTGTCTTTTGACCCCAGTTATATACCATGTAAAAGGGACCGTGTTGTAAGGCTGGTCATGTAGAAAACTTCTGTACATGGTGTGTGGTATGGATTAAACATTGTGTCTGAGTTACTGGGGCTGACTCTGTGCACGCTGGCCATGTGCCCGTACATGGACTCAACCCATGTGTTCCAACCTGTGTAATTGGTACACGGGGTGAACTGCATCACAGGCCTTTCCTGGAAGTGTGGTGAAGTAAACGGTCGTGTACTCCATCATCTTTCTGTGTATCCCCTAGATACACGTCGGGTCCTGCATAGTTTCCTCTATCATGCCGCATAGGGTCTACATGTCGTGTTGTGAATCCATGTAGTTCATACCATGTTTGAATATTTCCCAGAATACAAACTGAGCATTGGGGAAGGTCCAACATACTGTGTGACCGGGGTCACATGCCGTGTGATACCTTTCTGATGCCTGAAACCCTATCCACCATTGAGCCGGTCTACACAACATTATCTTCGGGATACCTGCTGGGTTTTCATGAAATTTCCTTAATCATGGACTTACGCCATCGCGCCTTTTGTGATGGTACGTTCATCAATACGGCTGTCTGATCGCAAGGAAACTCACAGGTTTTGGTCGCCCCGACACCTTGAAGATGATTTTGTTGTTTTTGGTCCTCTTATCGATCTTTAAAACACGTAATGATCCACCCAACCGAAGAACGCTCGATGAAATTTCTTCCCTGATCTGATCCAATTTGTCATCCACTATCATCATCACACCTCTTCAAGGTCATCGTGATGTCAGATCTGCAATTTGGGATCGTTGTGTCACAAAACCAAAATGCAACGATCCGTTGTTCCTTTCCCCACGAAGAACACAAAGAACACATGAGGAAAATAAATGGGGAAGAAATCCCATAAGAAAATTGAGGAACAAACCTATGCTGTCATTCATCACATCATTGATCAGCTCCCGTTATTAGGTTCAAATGCGGAAAAAATATACAACAGTTCAACATGGATTAATTCCCTAAAATCAACCCAATAAATCCCTCATGCAGGAACGTACGAATCCGGAGATCAACATCTTCATGGTTGATCTACGTTCATTATTTATATTCAAAAATGGGGAATTAATAAAAAATAACAAACTCTACCTAGATCTAGTTGAAGAACGATCACTGCATCGCATTCGTCAGTGGGATTCGTTGAATCAGAGAGGTGTTTGCTCGCGTCGTCATCGTGCGCCAACGGGTCCTCCTACTCCAAAGCTCCATGAGGCTGTCTCTCTCTCTCTCTCTCTCTCTCAAATCGCTGGGTTTTGAGGCTAACCCTGTGAACATTCCATAAGCATTAACTTATAGGGTAGGATTAGGTCTCTGCACAAAAATTAATCATTTTAAAATAATAATAATAAATTATTAATTTATTTTATTTCTTCTTAAGTGCTTCATTTTAAAATTCTCAAAAACTAACTTTTTCAGTCGACCCATGCCAGTCGATGTTAGGCCTCACCATAGGTAAATTCTATGATTTAAATTCAATGGCGCCCTCAGATTTCTGATTCGGGCACCTGTTTAAAATATATTCCTCTTTTTTAGGAAAATCTCTCAAGGGCGCTGTTTAAAATTTTAATTTAGTTCAAAGATTTATTCCAGGCACTCCGGACTTCAGAATCGCACTCTATTGAAAGGTATGGTCTCAAAATAATTCCATATAATATTTAAAAAGTAATACATGAAATGTTTTAAGACATTAAATTCTCCCCACCCTGGGGATTTGCGTCCTCGAAAAGTGAAAACAAAGGCTAGTCAAAAAGATATGGGTACTGGGCACGTATCTGAGTCTCCTTCTCCTAGGTTCTCTCTTGAAGATTCCTGTGCTTCCACGAAATGCGCCCTAAGGGAATGGATCGCCCATGAAATATCCTCTCCTATCGATCCTCGATCTCCACCTGGAACTCACCAAAGGTCACCCCATCCTCAATGTCTATCTCGCCCCAGTTTATGACGTGTGATGGGTCACGCACGTACTTCATCTGACACGACACGTGGAAGACGTCATGTACCCGGTGCAACTGCGGTAGTTGAGCTAGGTGGTATTCCACCTCTCCAACTATGTGTAGTATCTGAAATGGTCTAATGATCCTCGGAGATAGCTTTCTGCCTTGGCCAAACAATTATAACCCTTGTCGAGGTGAGACCCGAAGAACCACGTGGTCTCCCTCCTCAATCTCTAGTGGTCTCCATCGACTGTCAGCATAAGACTTCTACGGGCTCTGTTTAGTCTTCATATGCTCCCAGATGATCTGCACCTTCTCAGTGGTAGCTCCCACCATCTCTGGATCCATGAGCGTTGACTCTCGGGGTTTTGTCCAGCAAATCAGTGATCGGTAGTGTCTCACATACAAGGCCTAGAATAGAGCCATACTAATTGTGGAGTGGTAGCTATTTTTATACAAAAACTCCACCAATGGTAGGTGGTCCTCCCAACTATGAAATAAGTCCAAGAAACATTCCCGCAACATATCATCCAGAACCTGAATGGTCCTCTTCATCTGAAAATATGTCTGGGGATGAAACATTGTGCCCAAGCATAACTGAGTCCCAAAAACCTCCTGCAATCCCTCCCACAATCGGGATGTTACACCGGAATCATGGTCTGAGACTATTGAGTAATGGATTCCATGAAGCCAAACTATCTCATGCAAGTAGAGGCATACCAAGATCTCTACGGAACTCTACTCCCTGATAGCTAGGAAGTGGGATGACTTGGTGAGTAGATCAACGATCACCCCGATGTAATCATACTACTTGGACGTTCTTGGTAAGCCTATCATGAAGTCCATCGATATTCCATCCCGATTCCACTCTAGAACTTTTAGGGGGTGAGCCAATCATGCTGGAACGTACTGATCAGCCTTCACCTGCTGGCATCTAATGCATCGAGAAACAAACTCTACTATTGCCTTCTTCATGCCTGACCACAAGAACTGCCTTCAGAGAACCTAGTACATCATTTCCACTCTTAGATGTATCACTAATGGAGATGTATGAAACTCCCTATGGACCTCTTCCTGCAATTCTACTTGTACAATAGTGCATCCTCTGAAAATAGGTACGTGCTCCCCACCTTGCGAATATCCATCAGGAGTATGTCCTGGGGATAACTGAGCACGCAAAGCCTCATAGTTGACATCCCCAACATTCACCTCCCTAACTCGTTGATAGAGTGTAGAGGTGAAAATTGTTGTCTATAGGTAAACCACATCCTCTATATCCATGATTTCTAAATATAATACAACTAACTACTCTATTGCCTCACTCAACAACTGCGCGCTCGACCATATGCCAAGAGCATCAGCCAACTTGTTCCCCTTACCAAGAGTATAGATGATCTTGAAATCATAGTCCTGGAGGAACTCTAGCCAACACCTCTATCTTAGATTTAGATCCTTCATGGAAAATACGTTCTTGAGGTTCTTGTGGTCATAGAAGATGATAAACAGCTCTACCATATGGTAGTGTCGCTGCATCATCAACAAGAAGACTACCACTGCCAACTCGAGATCATCGGTCACATAGTTCTTCTCATGTGGCCTAAGCTGGTGCGAACCATAATAAATCACTGCCTGTCTTTGCATTAGTACATACCCAAGAATGGTTCCTGATGGATCACAAAAAACTACGTACCCAACACCCTCGTCTGATAATCTCAAAAATACTGTGCTCATCAAACTTTGTCTCAACCGCTCGAAATCCTACTTGAATTTTCCTATACATAATAAGGGTTTCCCCTTCCTAGTTAAGGCTATCATCGGTGCTGATATTTGGGTGAAATCAGGGATGAATCGCCGGTAATATCCTTCCAACCTAAAGAAGCATCGCACCTCCGTCATGTTCCGATGTGGGTCCCATGAAAGCATTTCCTCCACCATGGCTAGGTCTGCAGTTACACCATCTGATGAGGTGACATGTCCTAGAAAGTGGAATTCCGGAATCCAGAACTAGCACTTCGAAATCTTCCCATAAATATGGTCCTCTCAGAGTTTGTCAAGAAC
The DNA here is from genome assembly GCA_963277665.1 of Viscum album. Taxonomy (NCBI): domain Eukaryota; kingdom Viridiplantae; phylum Streptophyta; class Magnoliopsida; order Santalales; family Viscaceae; genus Viscum; species Viscum album. The sequence goes on from OY728120.1 coordinate 578,068,373, forward strand.
CATCCGAAGGTGTCTCGTGTGCTCCTCCTCTGACGCTGATTACATAAGGATGTCGTCGATGAAGACCACTACAAACTGGTCCATGTAACATCCTCGTCTCGTACTCGTAACTAGTGATAACCTTATTTATGGTCATCCTTTGAGAACCACTTTTCCCCTCTCAGCTGATCGAAGAGGTCGTCGATTCTCGGCAGTGGAGACTTGTTCTTCATTGTTACCTGATTCAAGTGTCGGTAATCCACACACAAACTGAAACTCCCATTTTCCTTCATGGAAAACAAGATTGGGGCCGCCCAGGGTGAGACACTAGGTCTCATGAAACCCTTTCTCTATATTTCTTCAAACTACACCCCCTGCTCTTGAATCTCAATAGGAGCCATCCGATAAGCTAATTAGGAAATTGGTGTCGTCCCGGGGTTTAGGTTGATGCAGAAGTCGATTTCCTGGTGGGGAGGTAATCCTGGAACATCTTCGGGAAAGGCATCCATGTACTCCACCACTCCTTCTTGGAACTAAGAGATCTCATCATCAACTAGTCTGAGGGAATGTATAGCAAACTCATGAGTGATCAGATGCACCCTCTTATGCATTAGCTCATTCTGTGCTTCCTAGCTCTCCTTTTCACTGACATAGGAAAACCTCATCCCATCACTACAGACACACTACACTCTTTGCCTAAAATAGTTAATCTGGACATGGAAGGTAGATAACCAATCCATACTGAGAATTACATCATAAGGCCTTGACGCTACCACCAAGAAGATCCAACCGAAACTATCACCTCCAAGGGTAAGATCACACTGTTAGAAAAGGTGTGTTATCATCGAGTCTCCTCCCGTAGTTGTCTCTAAGCATAAGGATTGAGCCAACGGCTCTACCGGAATCTCAAGGTTTCTCATAAGACATGTTGTGAGAAGGAATGACTGGAACCTATGCCTATAAGTTTGGTAACTAAGGTATAGAAAACAAATATCATATCTTAGATCATCCCTAGAGTCCCTGCGTCATATGACTCTACCGCATGCAGCAGTCCTCGCCCCTATCCGCCGGCTCCCTGAGCCTGGTGCGGACCTCCTTGGGGTGGTGGTGGAAGTAGATCGAAATGTCTGCACCACCTACAACTCTACCTGCTTTTCTGCCATGTCCACTACCTGGCGGGTCTGTCTGCTCCATTATCTACATCTGCCTCAATGCTCCATCCACCGCTTCCCTGTCACCAGCTCGACTGGTCGGATAATCCCTAGCGAGATGTCCCCTTCCATCGTACGAGTAGCACCACATCTACCTAGGATGAATGGATCTAGAATGAGAGCCATTGACTGTCGACTCTCTATCACGATTCCTCCTCTGACGTCTCCCATGTTCTGGTCCTTGTCTCTGACGTCGGCTCCCCACTACTGAGGTCTCCGGACCGGTCTTCCTACTGCTAATTGTCGTCGGCTATCTCTGCTCCTCCAAGAATCTCTCGATCACCAAAGCACTCTCAAGCACTCCAGCATATGTCGAAATGAAATGAGGCACAAAAATTACTCTGATTTCCTATCATAGACCTCGCTCAAATGTCTGAGCTCTGAATTACTGATCCATGACCATATCCATCGAGTACCAGGTGATGTTGGTGAACCTCGATGAATAGGTAACTATCTTCAAACTGCCCGGCTAGAGTTGAATAAGCTCTTGGATGCTCACTTCTCTCAGCATAATTGGGGAGAAATCCTCCCTAAAGAGTCGCTCAAAATCCATCCATGAAAGTGTCTCCTCATCGTGAGTCTATGTGGTTAGACTCCACCTTCATCCCACCGATCTCTGAAGAAGGATCTCTCCTTGGATCACCATCTGGTCTGCTGGAGTACTCACTAAACAGAAAATAATAGTCACCACCTCAATCATGTCCTCAGCCGCCTAAGGGTCGGTCTCGCCTCGGTACCTGAAGTGTCTCTGTCTATGAAACTCATGGAGCACGCTCAGCCAACGCTCCTCATTGGTTGGTACTGCAGGTACCATGGGCTGCTCCACTGGTGGTGGTATAGAAGGTGCACCCTCTGGTGGCAACACCGGGGGAACTTTTCCCTATATCAATGCCTCTTCACTGAGGGGGTCATATGCATGATCGTGTAGCTAAACCCTAGCAGGTATGTCTCATAGAGGCTTCTGGTATGGAAACAAGATTTACATGGTTAATGAGTATATCTGTATAGATGACAGAAGAACATGGAAAACAAAACCAATTACTATATGATGCATGTACCATTCTTTTATTTCCTATAATCTAGTGTTTTCATGTTCAAATTTGAAAAACAGGTTATCCGAGTCCTAGTGTTTGGATATGTCAGCTTCCCGCTCCTACACTGGAGTCTCTGGCCTAAAAGCCGACATCGAAACCCTAAACCATGTTACCTCAAACCAATCTCACAAACACTTGTTCCTATGGTAGGACCGACCACATATGATACCACTCTTTCACAACCCGTCCAAGTGGGGCCAATGCTATGACTCCCCAAGACCACCTCCAATTGGCCAAGAGCTGGTGACTAGCAACAAGTATGCATTTTTCTAACATGGGAGGAATTTCCTAAGAACCGGTACACACAGACACATATCCATGCCCACAAATGTGGAAATGTAAAAAACCACTAAGGAACCAAATTCATGCATACAACTATACCCAACGAACAGTGTACGACGAAATGTAAAGTACTGAATGTAAACTAGGCCAGAATACAAGCCCACCAAAAAACTACAGTCTGAAAACTACGAAGTCCAACATGTAAATACAAAGTGGTACTTGGACTACTACTCCTTTCCAAATAAATGCCTCGACCTGTAGGGAACATAATTATCTTGGTCCAGTCTTTGTCTTCCCTGGACAAAGTTCAAAGGACACTCATCTACACAAGACATGACACATGAAGGCAAAGCTAGTGCATGGGTGAGTATAACAATACTCAATAGAGGACCCCAAAAAACCACAAAGAAAAACACAAAAGAAATTCATGGTCAAGTCTACAAAGGCTATGTCTACTGAAAATATAATAGAAGAACACAATCCAGATATACTCAAAACCTAGGCATGTAGTCTAGAGACAGGTCACACAACCACACACACCCCGCTAGGGATTCAGTTCGAAGATTCCACGAAGCACTCAGTCTGGGTGAACTCACTCCAATAGTGTAATAACTATGATGAAATCCGTCCGAGAAGCACTGTTCATCGAAAAAATCCACGAGAGATAGATGCACTCATTATAGAAGAACAAACTCTGGAGTGGGAAATATCACGATACACAGATGATGATCACTTCTGGGGCCATCGTGGATACCTTGAATCATACGGATTCACCATATAGGTAAAGGATCAACGCCTGGTGGAGTTGGTCACATCGATGACAGACTCTACCTAGGGTATGAATGGATATAGAATCTCACTTCGGGCCTCTCAGAGGGATTCCATACTTTATCACAGAAAGTCATACTGAAGGGATCATACTCCTATAGAAGGGAACGATGACTGACCTTCAGGGGAATGAGAAGAAGGGGATCTAATGCAAATGTAACTTGTCCAATATACGATGGACAAGAAGACCAATCAATTTCACAAAAAAATGTACATGGCTTGTAGAAATGTTACATTTCATGTCTTCCGACCCCAGACACTACCTATGTATAGTAGCCCGTTTCGAAAGGCATGTCGTGTAGAAAAAGTCAGAACAGGGCGTGTGCTACAGATTACACGCCGTGTTCGAGTAATTGGGGTCAGCTCCATGTATGCTGGCCATGTGCTTGTACATGGCCTCAACCCATGTGTGCCAACCCATGTAATTGGTACATGGGGTGACCCGCGTTATTGGATTTGTGGAGTACATGGTCGTGTACTCCATCTCATGTCGGTGTATCCCCTGGATACATGCCGAGACCTGTGTAGTTTCCTCTTACATGTCGCATGAGTTCAACACAATGTGTTACGAAGCTGTGTATTCTATCTTGTGTCCATATATTTCCCATAATAAACACCGAGCTTCAGGGAAGGTCCAATATGCCATGTGATCAGGGTCACATGTCGTGTGATACTTGTCTGATGCTCAAAACCCTAGCCGCAGTTGAGCCGGTCCATACAGAATGTTATTCAAGATACATGTCGTGTATTCTAGAAATTTCCAGAATCACAGACTTCCGCCATCGCGCCTTCCGTGCTGCACTGTTCATCGATCCAGCCCTCTGATCACTATGAAACTCATGGGTTTTGGTCGCCCCAACACCATGAAGCTGATTCTATTTTTTCGGGCCTCCGATCATCCCAATAACACATCATGATCAACCCGTTTGAAGAACGCTCGTAGAATGATCTTTCTCAATCCGGCCCGATTCTTCATCCACTATCATTGTCGCACCTCCCCTAGGTCGTCATGATGTCAGATCTTCAATTTGGGATCACTGCATTGCAAAAATGATTGCGCAACAATCTGTTGTTCCTCGCCCCACGAAGAATGAAAAGAATGCATGAGGAAAAGAAATTGGGGAATAAATACAATAAGAAAACCGAGGAATGAACCACCTCCATCATTCGTCATGGCATTGATCATCATCTGTTAGTATGATCAAATAGAGCAGAAATAAACAACAACTCAACAAGGATTAATTCCCCGAAATCAGCCCAATAAAACCATCCCGCAAGAATGTATGAATCTGTGGATCAACATGTTCGTGGTTGACCTGTGTTCACCATTTAATTTCAAAAAATAGGAATGAAGAAAAAAATTACAACCCCTACTTCGATCTGGTTGAATAACGATCATTGCATTGAATTCATTGGAGAGATTCATCGAATCCGGGAGGCATTTTCTCACATCATCATTGTCCGCCAATGGGTCCTCCTCCTCAAAATCTCCAAGAGCCTCTCTATCTCTCTCTCTCAATTCACATGGTTATAAGGAAAACCCTGTGAACATGTTATAAGAATGTACTTATAGGGGGATTATGTCACTTCTCAAACAGTAAGAATTTTAAAATAATAAAAATAAGTTATTCATTTATTTTATTTCTTCTAAAGTGCTTCCTTTTTAAACACCCAGAAACTATCTTTTGTAGCCGACCTATTCCAGTCAGTGTTAGCTCCCCCTAAGGTAAAGTCGCTACTCTGAATGCAACAGTGCCCTCCGATTTCTGATTCGGGCACCCATTTAGATGATATTACACTTTTTCAAGGAAACCGCTCACTCACGCTTTTTAAAAATTTAATTTATTTCAAACATTTATTCCAAGCGCTTTGGACCTCTGAATCGCATGTTGTCGAAAGGTCTAGTCTGAAAATAATTCCATATTATATTTAAAAAATAATACATAAAAAAAATCTAAGACATTAAAATGCAATAATTATTATGTTTTCCTTGTACACTCTGATGGATTCATTGTATTTTTTCTTGAGTGAAAGGTCTCCCCTTTCCATCTTATGTCAGAGGGTGTGAGGAAAATATTTATCAATTATTTTTTCTTGAAATCCTTTCATTCTAACACCTCAATCTCATCCTTAGGATTCTTATTTTTAATCAATGTACACCATTGATCGGCTTCACCCTCCATATGATAAGCTACCATTAGAACCTTATCTTTTTCATAACATTTAAGGATGGAGAATATATTTTCAATGAAGTTGATCCATTGTTCGAAGATTGATGGATTAGATGATCCATTAAAACTAAGTGGCTTCTGTTACATGAATATCTCGATTGAGACATGTTATTTCTTAGGGGGGGTTGAATGTTTCTCTTGACCCATGTTTCTATTCAAATCATGTGTTAACAGAGAGAGTATCATGACAATGTTTGTGATTCCAACTCCTTTCTGATTTGGTATCTCATTAGAATAGTCATGGCATTGGTCTTCAAATCGGTTGTTAGCCTGAATCCTCCTACTACCAGCTGTTGACTGGAATAAAAGGAATTTTAGGGGTAACACATAAAGGGTAATCCAAGGACAAAATAGATGGCTTATAAATAACTTTCATTTATTTATCTAAGGAATATATAGGCTTAAATTTATGTTATCGATGACATACTTCCCAACATTTATTCTTAGGGCATTTTTATTCCCTTAATAATGGTTAATTGTAAAATTTTGAATTTACCAAAGCATAACCTCTGGGAGTTTCATAACCATGATTGTAGTAAGGCTCATTATCATGTACCAAGATACCTAAAGTCATGCTCGAAACTCCTTGTTGGGGTTTTCACTCCTAGGTACATCTGTGCCAGAGCTGCCTCTACCTGTTCATATCCAGACATGGATGTATTTTCATGATAATCCCCTTAATCAATACTCATAAAATTTTGGGGATATTTTTATTATAATTAGTCTTATACCTAAAAATTTTACTAGGGTTTTTTAATCCAAATCCCAAAAATAACTAAATGTATCCTCTGGTACCAACTATAACAACCCTTCTATTTATTACATACCTAAACATGATTTATTACAAAAAACCTTCCCTTGATACAACATAGAAGATCAATAGACCTAGTGTCATTGGGGCTTCAGAACATTACATAACAAATTAAAACAAAGAATGCAACATCTTGTTGAAAACATCCTATACATGTCCACTAAATTCCCTCATACTTAGCATTGCATGGGGTAACCTGAGGACATTTATTTGAAAAGGGTTATTTATAATGCCTATTAAGAGAGTATACGAGGAAAAACCTGAAGAATACAATAATTTTTAAAGAATTGGAAAATCAATAGAGCACAAGAGACACATGAACATAAAGTCATGATAAAGCATGATAATCCTAACATGGAAATGTAGAAACAACACTTAACTTGGAATTAGCTTGATCCATGTATCATTGCCCATGGAGCTTGTGTAAACCCTCATTGCACTTGAATTAGCCTATGTAAATCCTCTATGAACTTGAATTATAATGAGTAAATCCACATTGCACTTGACATATCATGATATAAATATTTAATCAACGCATTGAAGCGATATTAGGGTGCCCCCTTCTTAAGCATTTCATTTCATGCATTAGTGTGCCGCATAGATCAGTCAACATTGAATCACTCAACATCATCATTTATTACATGATTAAGGAATTTAGAATATATACATGAGAATCATTAAACATTATCTAAATGTGTATAATGGTGAATAACAATGATAGAGAAATGGGCTTGGTATTCACTACACAATGACTTTGGCTTGGAAAAGCATAGTGCAATTTCAGAAGCATAACAGCATGACATAAGAATTTATAAAAATGGTTGATGAGAGAGAATGGGCTGTATGATCATATGTAAATGAAATGGAAAGTAAGGGAGTCATATAGATACATTTACCGACATGATTAATCAAATTTTATATTTTAAATACAAAATAATGGATTCAATGTAAATGAGGAGAGAGAAATTTTTTAAGAAATTTCGGCATGGAAACGGTTTTTATTGGAGAATAAATGAGAGAGAAAGGGGTATCTCATCATTCAAAAAAAAATAGGGAAGTATGGTGGAGGTGTGAAATCATACCCCAACATTTATAATTTAATATAAAAGGACATAAAAATATTAAGAAACTAGTCTAAAATGAGAAAGGTAGGAATCCCTTACTTGGAAGTGTGATCCCTAAGGCTTGAGAGGGGATTGAGAGAGGCTTATGTAGAGCTTGGGGAACCTTGGTAGGTTTATAGACAGATGAGGTCAGTGCTTGGATGAACTCAAAAGGCATTGATTGAAGGGGATGTGGGAGGTTGGGTGGGATTATATATAAAAGGAGAAGGAATTCATTTTTATATAGGTTAGCGACACCACACATTAAACTAATCAAACCCATAAACTAGACCATGGGATTTGCCCATGGTTTTTTACAAAGGGGAGTGGAAAAAAATTTTAAGGGCAATTTCCGAACTTCTAAAAATATTAGGCCTTATTATGTGGAGGTGAGTCACACTCTCAAGGATAACAATTTTAAAAGATAAAATGTCTTACAAGTCTTGATGGGTTCACTATAGATTTGTAAAATAAATAAAATAAATATAAATTTACATTATTTTATGGATAAAAAATATATTGGCCAAAAATATCTGTTATATTATTTTATTACATCACTATTGGGGAATTATGTTGTCATAAAACACATTATATATTTAAATGGTTTTTAATTTTTACCCAATAATTTGACTGCCTCAGAAAAATAGGAAAACTTCTCCATTGGATAATTTCAACGTCCTGATTCCAAAAATAATATTAATTTCTTATAAATAATTTTTTAAATATGTTAATTTTTACTTTTAAAAAAACTGACATTTATCGAATATTCACGGGTTTTGACAGAAAAAACATTCAAACCTTAATAAAAATCACAATCGTATTCATAATAAACATACAGTCATTTATATTATATAAAAAGTAAATTAGTAATAATATTTAGTTAAAATATTATTTAATTCATAAATCCATTAAATCATCAATATATATTTCTTAATTTACTAAAAATTCTATTTTTTCATTAAAAAATAATTACAAAGTAACAATAATAAAATGAATGTATATTATCTATAAAAAAATAATGTGCATATTCATAGTACTAGAGTCTTGTTACATAACCCCTTAAAACACCCGCATAAGACCAAATGGTAAGGTGTGTGATGGTGACAGACTCTTGGGGTGTCTCTGATAACATCAATTAGGTGGTAATCTCTATCAACGTCCATTTCTCCCATAGGCAGTTCTGTTTATGCTTAACATGTTGAACCTCGGCTTGGGATTTGTATAGAATGAATCCCAATGAAGCCACCTCATTTCCAAGCTCCAAAACATGGGATTCATATGTGGAATGTCTACTGGATGAGTCCATCACTTCCTTTGTCTGAGTAAATTTTCACTGGTAAATCCCTATATTTATACTAATCATCTGATCCCAATTCAATGACTATATTAGAAACGATCACAATTATTAATGATATTTTAAAATCCAAAAACATAAAACCAATGAAGTTTATATTTTATATAAGAATTTTACATAATAATACTTTTAAATTGATCCAGAGGAATTTTTATTATTGAATGTTTAGGTCATTATAATGTGAAGTAACTATAACCAGAGCTTTAGAAGGATAGAATGAAAATTTTTACTAAATGTTTACATTTTTTAGGTACATGTTTTTTATATACCAAATTTCAAATGGAAATGAATCCATATATCGTGGATTGTAAAACTGTTATTTTTATCATAGAAATGTTGTAAATATTATCTTATGAAAAATTGGGTATATATTGTTTGTATTTTACCAAAATGTAGTTAATTTGTGAATTAGGAATGGATAATGTTACTGAAAAGACCATAGGATATAAATAGGTCTATATAATCATCAAATAATACTTTATTTATAGAAATTCAATACATAAGGGTCCCTTAAAATATTTATATATAGTTAATTACAAAAAAGAAAAAACTATTTATTTGTTTCTTGTTCGATTACATTTTTTGTAACTTTATAATTTTAGAAAATAGTTAGAAATAGAAGAAACTAGGCCAAAAACCAGTGTGAATGACCGCACAAGGATTTCCTAAATTACATCCCAAATTCCTTATGAGGGGGAGATCAAAGTATCATGGAAATGCTTACCAAGTTGTCTAAAGCTTCGAATAATAACCTAATCTTGGAAGAACTATATCAATCCGTGTTTTTGATCCAAGGTAGAATTCCATCGAATTTTTAATTTTAGTGTTTAGTGGATGATATTTTCATTGAAATGAGATTCAGAACATTATTCTATGTGTTGGAACACTCCACAGTTTTGTATTTAGAATTAATAAAAGACTCGAGTGGTTCCTTGGGTGGTCCATCGAGTATCAAGACTATCAGGCTATGAAAACATAAAAACAAAAATAATTGGATAGGGAACACAGTTTATAGGAAATGGTTCAGCCCACTAATGAAAAATATATATACGTAGTTGGTGAGTAGGGGTGACTCAATCAGGATGCACATGGATACCCAAACATTGTATCTATCCGGCATGGTTAGTGCCATTTTCGCAATGGGCATGCACTATTAATCAGATGGTTGATGTATAATTTGAGAAAATTGTTCCAGAAAATCCTGTGAGGTGGGTTTTCTAGGAAACATGAACCCCACGGTTGGTGCACAATTGGGAAATCATGCAAAAAATATCCAACCCTGTTTTGAGGGTTAAATTACCCATTTTCCATTAATGAGTTTTAAAACCCTTTTCCTCTTTATAACTTATTCCTCAAGAAGTGTGTGTATCCTCCTTCTCTAGGGGTTCTCCACATATCCAAACTAGGAATATTGTCATATCCTTAATCCAAAGTCCAAATCGAGCATCGTTATTCTCTATGGATCTTTCATGGAAGGATATTGATCCCTCTAGCTTATTATTCTAGTTTCTCCCGTAATCTGTTATGTTATTTTATTATGATCTTATTTCTTTATTTTCGTTGAAAATTAGTGTTTAATTATATTCTCCTTAATCAGATATTATTAATCCTCCATAATAGAAATGTAGAGCTTACTAAGAATGCGGTAGTTAGTTTATTTCTCATTCCAAAAAATTACAGTATTTTTATAAATAATTCCATTTTTTTATTCACCAAAATTTTCTATTCATCACCCTAATATTGATTTCGTCTTTTAAAATTTTCATAAACACCTTTTACTACTCTGAATGATCATTGTTTAGTGTTTTGAGGATTCTGACATCAATCATAGACACCCCATGGGTGTACAAAATTATTTTTCTACTCATGAATTAAAATTTTGAAAACCTATAATGCCTCCAAAGGATTCAACATGGAAAAAAAATTAATTTCACCATGAAGTGAATTTACAATATGATAATGTAAACTCTAAAATTCCATGATGAAACATTATAAATAAAATTTCCATGTTTATAATTTTATATAAAATTATTCTTTAATGTGAATTGAATTTAGATTCATTAATGTGATTCATAAAATGTGTTAAATGAATTTTTTTATTAATAGTTTCATGTGTTTATAATAAAACCCCTCGAATGATGTGTGAAATCGTCTACAGTATGAAGAGCTGATTTGTGTTTTAAATCTTGATTTATCAATATGAATTTGTGATTACTTATTCCTTGCTGATATTTTCTTATATATGAAATATTTTGGGTGTGGCCACAAATGATATTTTTAAATGGAGTGGACCTATTTCTATATAAATGTTCTTTAACCCATTTCACCTTTTAACAATATGTCTTGGCCCACTCCTCCCAAAATAATTAGTTAATCAAGGACCTATAATGTTATGTGATTAATTTATCAATGGGATTTCTAATGTTAGTCAATTCAAAATTGACTATGGTACCTTTTGTGTGCCACTTTGAGCCTTATAATTGAATTTTCATGTTTTTATAGAATAAATGTAATATATTAAATGACATGAAACTAATATTTTTGTCAAGAGTAAAATTAAATGCAAAAGAAATAAAGAATACATGATGAATTATATGATTTTTATTCAAGTAAATGTAATGTCTTTTTCAGGATGTTTTTACATCCATTAATGAATTAAATTATTTCAATGAATTTTATTTTTAAAAGTAAATTGTTTGTATCTAATTGAATTTGTGGAAAGGCCATGAATTTTGTGTTTCATAAAATGTAATAATTTAATTGTGATTCATTCATTATATATGTGACTAATGAATATCGTTAAATATAGGTAATTACATTTGGATTTCATTATAAAAATGATTATAAATTTATATAGGCTGTAGAAGGATGGTAAGAGTTCAATTGTTCATGGAGGTATCACACTCCCTTACATTGGGTATTCAGAATGATGCGTCACACCATTGAAACTACTCGGATGATGAGCATCATGTACCATGCCCCTTGTGATGGGAGATGAAATTATGAATCACTCACAATTTTGAGTGTTGACAGGACTACGCACTCACCATATCTATTGAGGAGTATGATCTATCCATCTCATTATGAGATTTAGGGAATTTAACCTCTTTTGGATATTATAAGCTCATTTATACTAGATATATATGACTGAGTTAAGCCCCAGTCTAGCCATCAAATAGTATTCTTGGTATATAGATATTTACAACCATACATACATGGTCCATATAGGTGGGTGGAATATATATTAAACTTAATATATTATTATAATATATATAATAACTAGTATGAAACTAATTATGGACATGATATATAGTAGTTAGAGTTTTGCAAGTGTCTTATTTGAACATTAACTGACCGATATTGGTTTATTAAGCACTACTTATTATTTTGTTTATATCATCACACTACATTAACTTTTATTCATTCACCTCGTTTTGTTTTTGCCACTACGGGCGATAGCCTACTCAGATTATATCTCAGACCATGTTCAAACTTCCATTAAACTATGGTACTAGAGCAGATCTCGTGATCATAGGACCATGGGTCATTTCTTGCATTGTCATGCTGGTACAAGGGTTTTATGAGCCCATGATATAGCCGAATATCAGGATGCTTGAGGAGATCACCCTAATGGCTTTCAATTTATATTTATTATATTTATGTATTTCAATTTTTTTTTATTCCTATATAATTTCTAATATTTTAGTAATATATCATCAAATTTACATGAATTAATTATTGAACAAATGGAATTGAAAATATTTTATATCCTCTTTAGACTATTCTTCCACTACTCCGTCGCCGATTTTTTAATTTCTTTTGCTATTATCATTGGTTTAATTTCTGATACAGTACTAAGGTACTTTGACCATGACTGTATAGTCTCCCTGTTATAACTACCTAAGACCTTCGCTTATAATTTTCAACCTCTGTTATATTGGGAGGCGTTCTTGAGCCCATATGAGAAGTTGTTCCAGCTACTCATTTATGTGGTAAGTCAGTCATGGATGTTATAAAGTGGTATCTGAGTTATTTTCCCATTGTATTTGTCTTTTGGGTTAGTATACATGAGACTACGAATGTGTCGACACATGTTAAATAACAATTTATATGAGTGATTTCCCCACACATGGGGAGAAGTCCAGGTGGAAAAGGATGGGATATTTGTTCATTCCTTTTATATTATAGTTGATTATTATATCACCTTAAGTGATTGGTGTAGTTTCTATAGCATATTTATTTATGAAATTTATGGATTTTTTACCTTTGTAGGGTATGGTAAGGAAGTAACATTAAATGGACCATTAATGGCACATATAGATTCAAATTCCATGCATATTACATTCTAACTAGTTGCATTTATAGGATTCCTACGGATTGTGATGATTTTCCGTATGTGTTTATTATCCTAGCTGTTACATACCATCGTAGGTATTTTAATAACATGATTATATTTTTACTTGTTTAGGTATAGCATTATCACTCATATTTAAATAAAATTCATTTTTATCTATTTAGTATATTAAACTACTTCAGTTATTATGCAATTTTATGCCATGATGTGAAAATAATTAGTAACTGTTTCCTACATATTTTTCTTCTATTGTTATTAGAATGATTCTATATGTTTACTTCTTATGATAACATTCCTAGTTTTTGAATTGATACATAATTCGTTAAATGGGTTGAATCTATTTGTGTCCATTAAATGGAAACTAGTTTTCTATTATTAGGTGTATGGGTGCCTTATATTTGATAAAAGGTAACCTGATTATTTGAACCATCTTTTGAGGTTCTATATACATCCAGAATGTTGTTATAATTTAAATTCTATTAAATTGTAATTTTTAAAGTGAATTGGTTTTGATTATATGTGATTTAGTCTGTGGTATATAAAGTGTATGGGTGCATCAAATATTAGGAGACAGAAACCCAAATAATCAAACCAGTATAATGGCCTTGATTTTTTGTTGAATTGGATAGAAATGAAAAGTATTTTTAATTTGATCAGAAATGAATTGGTTGCATATAAAAAGGCTTCTTACTCTATCACACAGGCATGATGAGCCATATGATTCAATTCAAAAATGTACCATTGGACCCATGTCGGTCAGTAGTGGCAGTATTCATCTGAGATAACACATTAATGGTATTTTTAAAATTTAATAATAATAATATTCTATGGGTAATCATTATAATGAACACACACTCGCTTAATGAGACCCTCATAGGTTACCTTATCAACCATCAAGTACAGTTGTTTTATAATCGGAACTTTATGTTCTGTTATAAAATTCTTAAATGTTTAATCATTGAATGTGAATATATGTAATAACTCAAAAGGGATCCTTATATGATATCATTATTTTAAACACTCAAGGAAGTGTAGTTTGAAATTTCCATTGAGTTTCCCTGGAACATAAACATGATCATTTTCATATTCCTTTCTTCATTGTACTATTGAATTAAATGATTGGATTAACAACTAGGGAATTATGTTTGGTATGAACTAGTGATAGGGTTGATACTTATTATTTTCTAAGGGGATATCCTACTATATATATCACAATTAGAGAATAAATGATTTTTTAATGAAGTGATATTTTTGAATATTGGTGTGGTTCAGGTATCATTGTCCGTAGTAGGACATTTATCTTCTTAATAAAACCGTTTTTGGATGGGTGATTATCATATCTGTGACCTTATTTATGGTCATGTGGATCAGTTAATGCTCATTTTAAGTTTTTTAGACATGCCTAGGGAATGGTCAGATGATTCATAGGTAGCGTGGCCCTCTCTTCTTTCTTAGTGATGGATGACATGGTACATATTCATTAAGGAAAGTGGTTGGAAGGGTAGTTATAACTCTGAGAAAAATCTCTTATAGACCCCCCCCAGAGACTTGAATGCATTGGGAGGAAAACCTTTTTAGAGTATGGAGGATGATTTTCAAGATTTTTAATCCTCAGAGAAGTGTGCATTCTTATATGAATAAATAATTGAGTTTCTAAATGGTAAAATGAACCAGTTGAGTTAGGGTGAATTTTTTATCTTTGACCTATTGAGTAGGGTGTTGGGTCCTCATCATAGAACTGTGACATGGGAATTGAAGGAATCAAGTTCCACAAAATGCTCAAGATGACTTCCATGAGAATTAGGTATTTTGAAATTTTGGTTAGTTTTGTTTTGGATTCTTGAAATATACTATAATGTACTATTTTAAGGTGATTATGACCTAGTACAATTATGAGAAACTATTCTATCTAACTTTTCGTGGACAAGGAACCTATGATTGTAGGGAGAAACAAATCATTTCTCGTAATCACATTCCCTTCTATGTAGAAGGAACACAACCAAGGATAATCACTTGGAATGGCTGGTATTTCTTGAATTCCCATAAGGATTATAGTATTTAAGTCATGTCAGTGCTTCCTCGGGAGAATAATGTTGTTGTGGTTGGCTACGTATACAACCATTGATAAACACCATTGGTCATCGATGGACTTCAGTGGATAAGCTTGAGATATCCTAGAATTTCTTAGGTGCTAATGTTTTTGATTAGTTAAATATGTGGCATAAATTGGTGAAGTTGTGTTTCTTCCAAAAATTCTACCCATAGTGGTTTGAAAACAATTTTTCTTGTAGTTGTGTATTTTTGGATTCAAACTGAACAGAGTGAATCATCAAGGGTATGATGGAGTATGATCGCATCTTTTGGTATCTCAAAGAATTATAATAATGTACTATTATTTAAGAGCTGGTAATTTACCCTATCCCAACGTCATCCTTGATGCACTAAGAATGATTTGGTTATACGACAAGAAAATTGTTTCAAATATTCTACTATTTCAGTAAACACTCTTTAATAATGTTTTGTGAAGTATGAATGGTTTTATTGAGGCATGATTAGTCCTATGTGAGTCATAGGTTCCCATTTAGGAATTTCATAGATAGAATCATTGACACCATCTATTTTTCTCTATTTTTACCTCATGTTCTATGTCATTATGGTATTTTTCAAGGATCTAATGTGGATATCATGGCATCATACAAACATTTCACTAGTAAAAATAGAGTGTGGACTACCTTGATTTAGATCCTTGGACTCTAGTTTAATGAAACTGAGGTTATACAAGAAGTTTTTCCTGAATCATTTGTTATTTTTAATGAGTAATAATTATAATGGGGTGGATGGTTTGATTAGGTAACATCCCCAGATATTAGATACATAGTTTTTTGAATGTTCTCATTATAAACATATGATGCCTGGAAAGAAGGCATTACAAGTTAGTTTCTATTATGATTGAATTATAATCTAAGAATCTTGAGAATGGTCAACATGATTTTTTTTAATTGTTCTCCTTATTTTTTGTGTGTATGATCAAATGGAACAATTATATGAATGTCTTTTGGTTAAGTTGGTTGTGGTGTATGGGTGGTCAGTTTCTTTTGAAAAGTATTATATGAGTAGTTTCTATTTAGTTGAATGGGATTCATCTATTTATTTAATGAGAGGTCTCCAATATGACATTATAAGTAATCGGGTTTTCATAATTAATGAAATCACTCTAGGAGAATAACTAGATATTTTGGAGGCAGTATTTGTAAGACAGTTATGATGGTGGAGGTATCATGGTTGGAATTCACCTACTTCATGTTAAAACCTATAGTGGGGTGCACAATTGACATGTTGATTAGGGGGATAATGAGGTGAATGTGTCCCTAGATAAATGGGCTTAAGGTAACCTTTTATGTGTTTTAGATTGAAATTGAGTGTCGGATCAGGTTCTAAAGTCTTAAGTCCCATTTCTTCAATAAATTCATATAGGTACCTTGGGTATTTTGAAACATAATGTGACAATTTGAATCCGTCTTTATAATATTAGTAGGTTGGGTGATGTTTCCATCATTCCAAAATACCTCTCAAGGATGATAAGTTCTATGGTGGGTAGGTTGTAATTACCCATGTATTTGATCCCTGGTAGAATTATGTGTGAATTTTAATTATGAAATAAAGTGGATGATCCATTATTTGAAATGGGAATAATAACATTATTCTGATATTTAGAACACTTCAATGTGTTTTTTATAATTGCATAAAAAATCGAGAAGTTCCAAATGTTTTTTTTAGAATTTTGAGAGCATCGGTCCACAAAAACAAGAAAACGAGATGAATTGGATAGGGAACACTGTTTTTCTAAGACTATGGGGCCCAAATATACAAACTATGTAGTTCAAGATATTGAGCCGAATTACCTCCACAAGTTTTGCATGGTTTCCCAAACCATGTATCGAGACTTCATGGTTAGTTCCATTTGGGAAGCAGTTATGAATTTTTCCATGCATTGGTGGCATATGTATTGGGAATATCCTGTGGGATAATTGTGTGTGCTGGGGGTCCAAAGAAATAGAAGATGCACAGTAGGCACACAGTTTGAAAAACCCTACATCAAAACTATATGTCCCAATTTTGAGGGTAAATTTACCTTATTCCCATAATGATTATTAAAACCATTTTGTTTATTTTTTATTTTTCCTCCATCCACATGAGGCACCTCTCATTATCTATGGGTTTCTTTCCCTCTCTACCCTAAAAAGATGATAAGTACTTTATCCAATGTCCAAATCAAATGTCGTTAGACTCTATGGATCTTCATCGAAATGGTCTTAATTTCTATTACTTCATATATTAGTTTATATATCGATATGGTGTTCTATTTTCCCTCAACATTTAATATATTTTCATTGTGAATTTCCATTTCTTCATTTTCTCCCTAACCAAGCCAAATAATCCACAATATTGGATCAATAGAGCTTCCTAATCATAATGTAGCTATCTATGTCCCTTCCCAAAAACTTCCATTGTTTCATAAATAATGTTATTATGAAATTTTCTAGACATTATTGTGAACCACCCTATAATAGATTGATTATTTTTAAATTTTCATACACACAATGTATTACTCTCGATGATCATTGTTTTGTGTGTTGAGGATTACAACCAAAATCATGAACTCCCCATTGGAGATTCAGCTTATTTTTAACCTTAATAATTAAATTATAGAATACCTAGAATGCCTCATGAGCATTCTACATGGATTAATAAGGGATGTTCCCCTTTTAGGTAATTGCCTATATGATAAGTGAACCTCCTAAACCCCATGTTGAACCGTGGTAAATTGAGTTTACATGTTGAATAGTTTTTTAAAAAATATTCTTTAAGTTGAATGGAGTTTAGATTCATAAATATGATTCTTAAATTGTTTTAAATTAATTTTTGATAAAAAGTGTCATATTTTTATTATAAAATCCATCAAATGTAGTGTCTTGTCTTCCGAATTACAAATTTGTGATTTGGTTCTTAAATAAAAATTGGCCATATTGAATTTGTGATTACCTATTCCTTTTTTGATCTACTATATATATTAAATATTTTGTGCATGGCCTCAAATGATATTATTAAATGGAGTGTCCCACATTCTATACAAATGCTATTTGAACCATTAAACCATCTATAGGAATGACAGACCAATTCCCCCCAAAAGACTAATTAACCAAGCACAATCAATGTTATGGGCTTGCTTTATAAAAGAGATTACCCTTGTTGGTAAATGTCCAATGGACTATGGAGCCCTGTAGGTTTCTCTTTGAGCCTTGTAATATAATTTTCATGTTTTTATAATCTAAATGGAAATTATTAAAAGGAAGGGCTTGTTCATGATAGTTTCACTTCATTGAATTTAATAAATGATCTAAATGAAATGGCGGGTTTAAATTGAATGGTTTGTGTCAAAATGAATGGGTGGAAAGGATATTCTTTTTGTTTGTCACTAAATTTTATAATTTAATGATCATTAAGTTTTTTATATGATTTTAGTTAATATAAATAATTAGAGTTAATTCTTAATGGATATCCTTATAAGTATAATTACTGCTTGATAAATGCTATGGACTGATGGTATGTGTTCTATTGAGCATAGTGGTATCAAAATCCATTAATTTGGTTGTGAGCATGATTTCTCACACCATATAGAGTACTCAGATGTTGGGCATGATGCTCTATGTCCCTTGTGTTGAGTTTTAACATAAAGTCTCAATAACAGTATTGAGTGTTGAAAGGATGGAACACTCAACACCTCAAGTGATGTGAATGACATCACCCTGTCACTGTGTGATATAGGACATGTACCCTATGATGGAGCTTATAGGCTTGTTTATACTGGTTATCGATTACTAAGTTACACCCCAATCCAACCATCACCCAGTATTTTAGGTATAAGTTTACTTACAGTTTCACGTACATAATCCATAGAGGTGGATTAAATATACAAATAAACAACATATATATATTATGACTATATATATATTTATATTATGACTATATAAATTTATATTATCACTATATATATTATGAAAAAATATATAGTAAATTTCTAGACACTCATTCTAGAAATGAGCCAAAGAAAGTAGATTCAGGAAAGTATCCTTTTATAACTCGATCAGAATGATATTTATCTATTTAGCATTGATTATTATTCTTTTAATATATTAACACTGAATTAACTTATATTCAGGTACTAGATTTAGCTGTTGAAACTTTGAATGGTGGCATATTAGGATTATATGTCACGCCATTCTCAAGACACAATATCAATAGGGTACCCGAGAAATATATTTTTTTTGTACAACCATGGGTTATTTATTGATCATTCAGGGTTATACATGGGAGTTAGGATCATAAGACAGAGCGGAAGATTTGGGTTCCCATGGAGATTACCCTCGATGATTTTTATTTCATTTTATTGTCTCTGCATTTCATTGTATTGTGATACCAATTTTATGTCTACTGTTTCAGTTATGTATCATAATCTAGACAAGCATTCATTATTCTACATTGGTTATTTCCATTTTTTATATTAATATTATATTATTCTTCCACTTCTATGTATTTCATTAATACTAATTCTACTATTTTCAATTGTTTACTTTATGATATACCGTTGTGGTACTCTGATCTTATGGGATTTTTCTCCCTCCTATCAGCTCCTTATACCCTCACTACTAGTCTGAAACCTCTCTCATATAGGGAGGTATGATTGAGGACATGAGACACACTAGTCTAGATAAGTATTTTTGTTGATATTAATGCATGGATGTTAAAATTAACATCCTTCTCCACCCAATAAGGAGAAATAATCAATTGAATCATTTATGAAGAAATGAACTCCGACATTTAGTGTAGATTGTAGTCCACTTGATTTATACCTACGGGTTATATCAAATTAGAAGATCCTTTCTATTCTCCACTTTTCTAATATTGAGAAGTGACTCTGTCACTAAATTAGTTAGATGGATTTGCCGATAAAAGGTGGGATTTGATAATGTATACCAAGATGAAGGATAAAATGGAAGATATTGAGTGGGAAGACTCTATGAAAATATCTCTTAACAGATATTTCCCAAAAAATCATTATATAAATATAGAGAGAGAATATATAGATCTAATGATGATATAAGGTGAATCTTTCTTAGCATTAAAATAAAAAAATCATAAGGCCTGCAAGGTACACCTCAGATTTTGTAATCAACAATGAGAGAAAAATATATAAATTTATTAGTTGTTTAAAATAATATATTTGAAAGGATGTACATATTTGATACCTTAGGCATAATTAGGAATTGTATGTTTGTTCTCTAAATGTAGATATATACATTGGAGAATGATCCAATGGTTTTGGAGACAAGAATAGAATAATAGAGTTTCAAATTGTGGGGGGGGGGGTCAAATGATAAAGAAGGAAAGCAGATCCAACCACTTTTGCGTAAATAATATGGAAAGATGATTATTGGGAACTAAATCAAATAGAATCATAAATTAATTAACTATGGGAGATAAGGTCACCTATCTCATTAATGTTGATGATATATGATGAAGCTGGCCAATGTGAGGGAGGAAAGGAGACCACCATCCATGATACAGTCAATGCTTCAACTATAGGGGGAATGGGAAATAGTAAATCCAATGCAAAAAATCATGGTTCCTTTGGTAATTATCATCATAAAACAATATAGAAAAAGGATTTTGGGAAAGCTTATTCCATAACTACAACTGAAGTGGAGCAAGAAAATGAATTTGTACAAGTTATGCTTCCAATTTACTCATGAATGGAAAATTCTAACTTCATTCATGGTATATGAATTCATTTATATCTTACAGTTTTTACAAAACTATAAAAAAAATCCATTAAACCTTTAATAATAGATATATGTAAAAACACACAGTGTTATGATCATTGAATGGGGAGTGATGAATAAATATTATTTTTTTCTATTAATCGTATTTTGTAATGTTTCAACACTGTTTATTCAATTCCAATCTCATTATTTTAGAAATTTCATGTCCATTGCTTCTGATTTGATGGTGTTTATTTTATATCATCCATTGTTCACCTTATATTTTATATGATAATTATGATATCTAGATTTTTTATATTTAAATATGGTTTTGGGTTTCCTAGTATTGGGATAGAATTTAGTATATGACCATTCTAGTGGTGTAATCACAGAATCATTATACGGTACATAGACTAAGGATCCCTACTAAACCAATTCTGACACCAATCATAACTTAATTAATTATCATGAAAACAAACCAGAATATCATTGATCATTTCATGCCCCAATATTGATATTCCAACAAATTATTTGTTTCTATCTTTATAATTCCATCCAATAAAACAATAAATATTAATTTTAGTTTCTTTAATTAGTTTATGGAATATTATTCATCCTTAGGGGTTTAACACTCGGACATTCTATATACTAATGTTTTGGTTATGTTTTCATAGTTTTATAAATATTTAAATTTGTGTAGCCCCATAGGAATTAATGATTCAATGTCGGTTGTCCCATACCTAACTCAAATGGATGTTTCATTGAAGGTATCAACCTGGAATAAATAACCATTGACAGGTAATAAAATGACTTATTTTCCAATGAGTTACCTGGAATTCACCAAGATAATGAGGTAGAGATCTAAATAAGACCTATACTCAAAGCCACTACAATCTCAAATGTTCATATATGATGGCCCCTATTGAACTGGATTACATAAAGAGGCATCTACAAGTGAATTTGGTCAATGAGTTCATGCACTCTAGTGCATCACCGTTGGATGTGCCAGAACTCTTGATAAAGAAAATGGATGGCTAAATGATGTTGTGTATCAGTTACTAGGATCTCAAAAAGACCACAAAAATGTCCCCGTCTATATATTTATGACTTATTAAATAAACTACGTTGAGAATAGTACTTATCAAAGGTTGATATTCATTCTAGATATCATTAAATGAAGGTGAAAAGGATGAAATTCATAATACAACTTTCAATACATGTTATAATAATTATGGGTTCATAGTGATTCCCATTTAATTTAATTATCCCCTAAAATATTCATAGATTTAATGAATAGTTTATTTAGAGACTATGATGAAAAATATTTTATAGAATTTATCAATGATATTATTATCTAATCTGAGATAATAGAGGTATATGGTGGATATCTAAGGATTGTGCAGATGACATTACAAAAAAATAAATTGGGCGACATTTTTAGAAAGTGTGAATTTTGAATTAAGTAGTTCACATTAATTGGGAAAATGATAACATCAAATAGAATTTTGTTGGATACTTTAATGAAATGAGTAATTGATAAATGGAACAGAACCACTAGTGTCAAAAAAAAATATATTTTTCATGGATTATATGGGTACTGTAAACAATTTTGGAGGAATTAATCATCATTGTCTAACCAGATAACTATGTTAACATAGAAAGGGGTAAACAATGTCTGTAGGGATGATTCTATGGAATTATTAAAGGATCAAAATAAATGAATACTCCCTACAGTAATACTCATACTACCAACAATAGGAGATGGTGTTTTGAAGTACAATGATGCTTAAATGAACGTATTGTATTGTGTAATCATGAATAATGATAAATTAATAGAATACACCTCACAAAAAGATAATTATCCTTGAGAAGAAAAACCCAATGCAAGATCTGAAGATAGCGACTGTGATATTTTCCTTAAATATATGGTAAAACTAAATATATGGTGGAAAGGGTTACATGTATACTAAAAAAAGATAGATAAATATATTATCACATAGATGGAACTAAACATGTGTTAAATAATATGGTCATTTCTAATCAAGGACTCTCACTACTCTATTCCTTTCCACCTATGAATGGAGGACATGGTAGATGATGCACTTTATAGAAATGAACAAGCTACCTTATTCATGACGTGAATTGAGAAAGAACCCATAATTATGGATATCAATGATATATTTGAAAATCATAACAGCCTGGAATACATCCTAATTTTCACAAATTATTTACCGACCGTGTATCCCTAAAAGGATCAATGAGGCCCAAAGGGATGATCTTAGACTATAAAATAAGGTGATGGAGATAAGGGAAAGGAAGCTATAAGGGTTCCACATCAATGATTATGCAGTGATTCATTTTGAAACTAGTCTTTTTTTCCTTCTTCACCTGATATAAAAGTGATATTAAATAATGCACATAGCTCATCTTTCTATATCCATCTAGAAAGTAAAATAAAAATCCACTATCATTGAGTTATATTCTTGTGGGACAATGTGAAGATGGATATTTCAAAGTATATCTCATGATGAATAATATGTTAGAAAGTTAATGGAATGCGACAGAGGTACAATTGGATGATAAAACCATTTATTATACACAACTGGAAATTAGATAATATCACTATTAAAATTATCACTGGTGTCCCAAAGACATAAAAATGAATCAATTTGATATTGGTTGTGGTGGATTGGCTCAAGAAGACTAACCACTTCATTTCTATTTGGGAATATTTATCGCCTAAAAACCTTGACAGTATATAGTTTATGGAACTATTGATCCAACATGAGTTTCCACTATTGATAACATCTTTTCATGATCACCATTTATATATAAATTCAAGAGTATCCTACTACATGATTTTGAGTACTACATTAAATTTCAGCACGGTCTAATACCCCCAATCAAATGGGAAATAAGAATGTATTATTTAGATTTTTGTGGAAATTCTAATTGAATGATCAATGTAATTGAAAGGTGGATGGGTTAAATTTGTTCTATTAGTTGGGTTCTAAAAAAATATATCACTCAGTTATTAAAATGGCTCCATATGAATCTTTATAAAATAATTTATGTATAAGTCCATCTTCTTGGGATGAAGTTGTAGAATAAACCCAACTTCTACCTAATCTTATACAAAAGATGAATACAAATGATGAGTACCTCCATGAAAAAATTAAATATTATCTGAGTATAAAAGAGATCTATACTGACACATATTTAAGAGACTTGCAGTTTTAAGATGGAGACATTTTTTTCTTCATAATGTCACAATAGAAGAGGGTCATGCAATTTTAAACGAAAGGGAATCTAAGACCAGGGTAAATTGATCTTTTTAAAATCCTTGATTGAAAAGGATTAGTAGCCAATCATCTTTCACCACCAATGATCATGATTTAGGTTCATGTTTTTTTTCACATATCCATACTATGTAAATACATACTAGTTCCAACAAAAGTAATGTACTAGGAGGTGGTACATTTAGAAAATGATCTATCTTATGAGGATCATCCATTAATGATTTGGGACCCGAAAGAAAATGTTATATGTTAGAAGAGCACTCACATGGTCAAGGGAATATGTATAATCCATAAATATAAATATGTGACATGGGAACTATATGGAGAAATGAAGGAAAAGCACCCTCATTATATTCACATTAGTATGCAATTCAAAATTTTGGGGATGAAATTTCGATAGGGTGGAGATTGTAACGACCCAAAATATTATCAATTAAATTTCCCGTTTTATAATTATTTCATAAAACCCATGAATCACATAGAGGAACCAATAAAAACATTTTTCCAACATATATAATGGAATATGTAGTATTTATAGAAATTAAGGAACCTATATCATTGGAATAGTAACACAACCGATTGAATTTTTATATAATAATTAAGAAAATAAATATAGCTATTAGAATATGAACATCACATATTAATGTAAATAAATTTGGTATCTTAGAAATTAAATTATTATATTATTAAATCATGTTATTAGTAAATTCATACATTAAAAATTATAATTTAATTGTTGGGTTTTTTAAAAGATAGCTATTTTTTTATAATTGTATAATTAGCATAACAATTTAATATAATTTTATCTATAAAAAATATTCACTAATAAATATTAGGTTTTATAATAATTATAATATTATTTTATGAGACCATAAATAATTTTTCAAATGGTCATCAAATCATTTATATTAATAATATCATTATTTACTGAATAAATGATGATTAAATTTTAAAAAAATATCATATTTATAATATTATATTCATAACATAGAGTCCATTTTTTAAATTAACATGTCAAAAAAGGATAAAGTGATTTTTTTGGACTTTCTATAATTGTTGAATTTTTGGAGAATAGTGAAAGATTTATATATATGATATAATCTAAATAAATGAATTTTTAATTTATGGATTATGTATGTATGATGTAATCCCCCATAACCATGAAATCTCATTCAAGATTTATTCTATATAGTCATAAGAATAAATAATATTGATATTATTGATCAAAAATATAACATAGTGAATATAATAATAAAAAGTTATCCTTTCCTCCCCAAATAGATACCACCCCTCCTCTTTAAACCTTCTAGGCCATTTAGATTCTTCAAATTCTTCCCAATTCCATTCCAAATCACCTTACCCATGTATAAGATCTTCTGGTCTAAACAAAATACCATACCCAAGTTCATAAAGGTGATTCTCAAGGAGACACCAACTAGAGGTAAAGACCTAAATCATTCTGGTTTAATTTTTTTCCTTTTGTTAACCTCTCCTCACCTACCCTATCTAATTAATAATAGAAAATATTATATCTTATATATTATTTTATTTTATTTTTTAAATGGATATACATCCTCAAATATATTCTCTTATTATTTTTTATAAAAATGAAAACACCATCTATGAAATATCATTTCACCACTTTCATGGATGACGAGTTTTCATTTTCCATTTCGGAGTTAATGTTTGGTTAAAAACCATTAATATTTTTAAACCCGATTTTAATATGAGTATTAAAATTTATTCATGGAAATATCTTATAGAGATAATATTAGACAAAATTAATATAGTTTGTGATGATCATAAAAACATGAATAATTAACATAACATTTGTTATTAATGTTATATTAAATGAATCATTGTAAAATTATAAAACAGAAAGATATGTGAGACCATTTAAAAATATGTATATTAATTTATAATATATAGTTTCTATTATTTATAATTATTCCCTTCTTATAATAACATCTATAATTATACAAAATATAACTGTTTGTGAAACCAAGAAAATAAACTCCTTATAAGGAGTCTTAGTAAAATTATAATAAATTAAATTAAAATATACTAGGATATGAATTATATAATTAGTTAAATTAATTTGATTTTATATGATATTATGTGAAAGTAAAGAGGGTATTCATATATATGTTTAGGGGATTCCTAAACCCACTCATTTTAATTGTGTCATCCTTCTTTCATGACATATGTTTTATTAATACTCATCTAATGTTGTGTAAAATTAATTTCCTTATTATTCAAATTTATTTTCAATGATATATATATTTATTACATGATTTTATGATAAATGGAAGTATTTTCAAAATTTAATCTTCTTTCTAAATTCATATAGAATCCTCATCTTGTTTCTTCTTCACTCAAAAGTTATGATTTCTATAAAAAATATGTGTTTCCATTTTTTATTTGGAAACTCCAATTTTATTCATAAAATTATGATCAATTGAGTCCATATGATACAAATTCATTTCTATGTGTTGTTTCTTGACTTTTATTTCTACTTGTTTAATATGGAAGGTCTAGTTATGTAAATATTATGATGTGATAGGAGGGATTGGAATTATATAGATCTCCATTGAATTTGGTTACGTGATGTATCTAATTAGATAATGTTTGTTACGTCTGAACATAATGATATATTTTTTCACAATGATGATGTTACGATTATGGACATTTGTTTCTTGTGAATAGGTTTCTATCTTATTTTGTAACTATGTGTGGTATCTGACCACTATAAAATTATGCTTCATTTTTATGAATTTCTACATTCTGTGACTTAATAAAATGATATCCTCATAAATTTAACGATGATCCTAAGATTATGTTATGATAACTATGATTATAATCACTCATTTTATATTATCTCATGCCCCTTATTCATCCTAATACTGGGATTTTATCTCACCCCTTTTCAGTAATGTATATCCTCATGTGACAAAATGTTCAATGTAGAACGTGGTATTTTGAAGGATAAATGAGAATATTTTATCTAAATGTTTATGTTTTGTCATTTACATGTTATTTATATGCCACATTTTCCCAAGAAACTAATCCATTGATCCTGGATTCAAACACAGTTATTTTTTATCTAAAATATAATGTAAATATTCATGTATGAAAATGTAGGGTCTAAATAACGTATGATATTTAGTCTTATATTTCAATGTGATGTAGATATTAATGTGGTTCCCTAAAAAATTATTAAATATATATGGATAAAATGGAGAATCATTTATGTTATAATCTATGTTTGTAATATTCATTTTCAATTTAAGGGTACATTATATAGGACTTTTTATGACATACTATTCTATATAATAGTGAGTGTTGGCCTTCTCCAAGAGATATTGAATATAAATTAAGGGTAGTCAAAATTTGATTATGTAAATAAATATATACTATATTTTATATGATTATAAATGAATTCTTTTGAGAGAATATATGATTGGATCATATATATTTGTTGTTGAATGAGACTTAATTATAATGGTTTCCACATGTTACAATATGACTTGGTGATGCCCCAATTAATAGGGTAGTGCTATTTTATAATTAAATTATTAAAAGATGTATCGGTAGTGGTAGACCTAAAAATACTCTTAAAAAATAATTCAATATAATATTGTGCTAATCAGTTTCATGAAAAACGTGTTTATCAATATAGCTAACTAGTAACATTTGATATTTGTAAACAACCCCATTTAATTTGGTTTAAGGATTGTTTTATTTTTCTATAAAATAGATTTCTAGGATCCAATCATGTAATCAGTCATATACATGTTGTTTATGGTAATCCTTTTTGAACATTTCGTGGAGTCACCCCCCACTTTTTTTCCTCCTAGGGGACTCTATATCTCATCCAATTTCCATTGAGTTCCTAGTCCAAAACAACAGGTTAGTAGTTATGTATTTCATCAAGGAGAAAAATCTGAAACCAAGCCCAACTACAAACAATTTACTCCATTACCTCCACCAATGTAAGAACCTAGTTCTTCATAAAGTACAGAATCAATACTTTTAGTCAATTATATGTTAAAATTCTTAATTAAGGCATAATGTGAATGACCATTGAGGTCATGGAGGCATAAAGGGTGTCTTGGGATAGTTTATATCATTGAACATAGAATTTTGGGTTGAAAAAGGAGTAATAAATTATTATTATAAAATTTTATGGGAAGTACATGGATAGATAAAATATTTTGAGGCTAGGAGTGGAATGTTAAAGGCAACATAGTTTGATTAACCATGATATTTGAGATGCATGAACTAGATTAATTTTCAACAAATTTTAATGTGGATTAAGACATGATTTTTCATGGTTATTAAAACCATATGAGGATACTATGGGAAGTTCCTCATTCTTATAGACAAAGGGTGCACAATTGCTGCATGGTTTTCCCAACTGTGTGGTGAAGTTGAGCAACCCAGAAATTATTGGGAAATTATAATTTTTACACAATTTAATTCTGTTTCTATCCTAATTTCTCATAATTTATCAAATTATATAGAACATAGATTTTGAGTAATCCTTTCTGGTGACTAATCTTGGAATTGTTATATCTCCTCCATCCAAACTCTGAGTAAAGAACAGATTGTCTCATTGGATCCCATTCAGTATGATCTAAATTAATTTTATGCCGTTATTGTTTGGTTTGTTATCAAAAACACTTTTTATGTACAAGATAACATTAACTATTTATAGTTTTTTCATCCATTATTCATTTTCTTCTGATATGGGTTGAATCATGATATTATACTAGAGAAGCTACCCACTATGAACCTATGGTAGGTACTCTCTAAATTTTCCTACAATGTCGAAGTGTTTATTTATATTCCATTATTCCGCATTACAAATTCATAGATTAACACCCATGAAATAGATAATAATACATGAATTTAATTGATAGGTATGGAAAAAATAATTAAAGTATCCCTTTAGAAATTAAATAGTGCTTTAAAACCATGAAATAGAACCACCCCATTGGGTGTTTTTTAATTTAATAGACTGCAAAGAGTGGTGATTAACTTGGGATAACCTTGAGGTGTACTGTTTACCCGTTTCCTTGGGATGTTTAATTGGAAATTTAAATTGATGAATTTAATTTTAAATGTTTTGATTAAAATAAGTAATGGAATGATCATGTCCCTATGCACATTCCATGTACTTTCATTAATCCTAACATTTACTTTTAATGGAATTCCATTGTGCATTAAATGGATACTAACCATTCTTAGCTTATCCCATGTCTTGAGTCACATATTAAGGTTATTTTGTATTGAAATGAATATGTTTATACCATTTTTGTGGGTAAATGATGCTGATTGAATGTTCATATGGCTTGGATGACACATGGGTTATTATAGGAATTTCATTTATGTACTCAATTGGCCCGTATATTCCATACTCTAAAGAGAAACATGGAATACTTATGTGGATTTCCAAGGAATAACATATATGGAATTTATAATATAATCCCATGTGACACATGATCTATATATAGTTTTACAAGGATTGACTCAAAGGAGAATTTATCATATTTTCCATGAGTGACACTTGGGATCCCTTATTGGACCTCTATGGATGAAATAAAATGTACTAGATATTATACCACACGATGGGTGACACGAGGACTCCCATGAGAAATGACTAAGACATGATTGTAACATTCTCGATTCATGATTCACCTAGATTGATACCTGGATTCCAAATTAGGAATGAAAACAATGAGAATAGCTTCTTAAATGGATAATTAATGGAATTATTTGTAAGACACATCATTAAAGGCAAATAAAATTATGTGATTTTGTAGTTTCCTTACATATGATCAATAGAAATTTTATGCATCTTCTAATCACATATATCTATGGGGGGTATAGGACTACCAGCCAGGTATCTATTCATATTTTTTACATCTAATTGATTAATTAAATCAACATTATTATATATTGCCACAGTCCTAACAAATAATTCTATGAAATTATGGCTAGGCTACAGTAGGTAGTGGAGGACGAGCATCCCCAGGAACCCATTCCTTTTTTGTTTTTTCACTATGAGTACTTCATTTTCCTTACTATTACAACATGAACACTATTATCATAATATATATATATATATATCCACTAACTAGATAGAACTATACCATTGGGTGGTTTCTACATGGATTATATCTCACACTATATTTGGGCCTCCAATGGGTACCCAACAAGACTATATGAGTGTAGGTATGGATAAGGGAAAGCTCACAAATATAGTTTTTTTCCTACATAAGAGCTGGGAAGCTTGTGACTGAGTTCAGGATTGTGATTCTAACTGTGATACTTTTTTCCGTTTTGTAATTTTTTCCATGTATTGTACACATTCCATGTATATTTGTTATGGATGATTTATTATATACATGACATGTATGATCATCGTAGGTATATGAGACTCCTTCTAGTATGATATTCATATTCATGTCATATTCAATTATCATTTGTGAAATTGATTAACAACTTCCGCAACATATCTGATATTGTATATCTGCTGCACTACACTTTGGTAATGAGGGTTTAGTATCCCCATTGATACACCTAGGAACTCACTACTAGTATAAAGCCTCTAGGTTTGTGATGATGTGCCTTAGTCCATGTGGACAACCATGCTTAGGTAACTTTCCATTGTCATCTAGGTATTGTATTTTACAATGTGGTATCTTTTTATTTTTTCATTATCGTTAATTATTTGGCGACAATAGATAAGGATAGGATTGAAATAGAATTTGATAATGAGTTGTACATAGGCCTAGCTAACCTCTATACAAGAATAAGAAAAATTACCTCAAATGAAATTATTGTCTTCTGGATTCTGACTATTAAAGCTGATTTGATTCTTCATTATGTGAAACACTTTAATTGGGTTATTATTATTGATATGATTTTTAGTTATATATTTTTCAACCCAATGAGATGAGTGTATTCCATCTCATTCGTCATTATAAGAACATATTATAACTCACATTCCATGCATTATTCCACTGTATGTAAGACAAATTACATGATTACATGTTGTTGTGATAGGTTCCATAACATATATACTTGATGTGTGATAGATATTATATGAAAGGGTTTGAGAAATCATGTTAAAACATAGAGTGTCTATCGTAACCTAAGTAGTGATTTCAGTATTAGGCTAAAATAGACACCCTATGTAGATATTTGTGGCATTTTGATTCATTGACCAATAGTCTCTTGGACTAGAACCTATTATGGTGTGAATGTGGTGGACACCATATTTTTGTTCAAAAGGAGTATGTGCCATTATGGATCAAAATATAGTGAACCAAGTTTTTATAAAATATTCAATGAATTGGGATTTAATGGAATTGAAATGGGAAATATAGATCAATTAAATGAAACTAATTTGTTTATAGAAGAGAGTTTGACCCAGAACCAACCATAGTAGTGGACAATATGAAGCATATCTTGCTTTTATATATAATATGTATGACTCCTAAACATGACTCTTGGAGAAGGAAGATGATAGTGTTCTTATACAGGAATGTTTATACCTATCATATTTAAATATCTATGATTTTAACTAAAAAATTGGATATTGTTATTTTATGAGGTGTGTGCTGGGAATCGTAGAGAAAATCCCACCATGATGACCTCCAGTCATATGCTAGGTGGATGGAGACAACCACACTTCGTGGGTGGTGGGCCACGAGATACTAGTAGATCCTCCACGATATTCAACTAAAGCAGCAACTGTAGTAGATAAATATATGCTCGACCAAAGTTACATGAAGGATTTATCTTATTCTTCCTGGCCATTCTGGGATCATGGTGGATTTCCATGACTATAAAAGAGTTAATACATGAGTTCTAGTAGTAGAATCCGCCTATGTTTTCATGGGAAGGCTGACCACAGGGAACAGATTCTTGGCTAAAAGCCATTACATATACCTTTGAGCATTTATAGACACCTCCCGAGAAGAAGTAAAATATATCTAAGTATAGGGTATGACATTTTACAAAGAGATTGTGGTATTTGATTACTCAAACAGATCATCATCTGGAGATGGCTTAGAGGGAGTTTTTTACGACCTTCTATGATAACATCTATCCCCATACATTGAATATTGATAGATCCTATGGGTTTATGCAACTAGAGATGGGAATGAAATCAATTATGGATTTTTTGGCCTACTTTACAAATCTCCATTACTTAATACATATTTTTATTGGTGACGAGTTATATAAAGAAATAATATTCAAGGATTGTGTTAGCTAAAACATTTTATCATTGGTTAATGTCATTTGGATGACTTCCATTTCTAGATTAGTTTATCAGGTTCTTATTATTAGGAATAACCAAATAGATTATGTGGGTTTCACCCATAGTGGATCAACATATTGATCCATCACTACATAAATTTGTGGCAGGAAGCATCTTGTGGAGATTCCATGTTATGATATTAGTATTGAGATAACATACACAGGTACCCATGTGAGGTTCTATAACTGTGGTAGGTCGGGACATATTAGGTCTCAATGAAAAATAGACCCAGTTGAGTGGTGATCATGAATTATGATGGGCCATTTATAGTGCCTATGTATAACATTTCCACCAAAATATAGTGAGTGGTGATCTTTATGAAATCCATATATCAGATTTGGGTCAGTAGCTTTTCATTAAGAAAGGTGTTGGAGTTCAAAAGGATGATCAGTCCGAGGTAGTGGTCATGGCCTTCGTAGAAAAACCTTGGTTTTATAATGTCAGTTGCTAGAATATGCTCATGGTACCTAGATAGTATCACAAGGACACACATCATTCTAGATATATGAATTGAAACTGATACCAGTGGAGAAGGATCCTGAACCTTCTAAAGTGTTATGTACAATCTATTTGCATCTATATTAGAATACACTCATTTTTGATATTGGTGATTCTCATATCTTCATATATATTCGTGTTCTGGAGAGCCTTGGACTCAATATTCAATTTTCTTATTGAATTATGATTCTTGACACTCATTTGGGATTTATAATGGTGAATTTACGATATTGTATCAAGGGCCCCTAAGATAGCTCGGAGTCACATCTTATGGAACCTCATTTTCCTTGTGTTGAACCATTAAGATAAAAATCATAGGGTGCATTGGGGATGTGCATGAGGTATCGGTTCCTCAATCCAAGGCTCGTTGTGGCCGGTACCACTTAACCAGTCTCTATGTTGTTTAAAATGGACAAATTTTTAAGTGAAAACAACAACTGACCTACGAAAATCCGACGAAATGCATTCGGATTTTATTGATCCTTTAAGATAATGATCCACATGTCCTTTGTGATGTGTACGAGTCATTCCCACCTCAATCCGAGGAACTTTGTGGCCAGTCTCACTCAAAGGGTTTCTCTTTTATTTAAAATGGACGCAATTTTAAGTGAAAACAACAACTAACCTAAGGAAATCTGACCAAACACATTCGGATTGTATTGATCCATTTTTTGAATGATCCATGGGTCCTTTGTGATTTTTATGAGTCATCCCTATCTCAATCTGAGGCATGGTGTGACCGATACCACTCAAAGGGTCTCTCTTCTGTTTAAAATGGATAATTTTTTAAGTGAAAACAACAATTGACCTACGAAAATATGACCAAACGCATTCAGATTGTGTTGATCCATTAGGATATTAATCCACGGTTTGTTTTTTATGTTTACGAGTCATCCCCGCCTCAATCCAAGTCATGGTGTGGCTAGTACCACTCTAAGAGTCTCTGTTTGGTTTAAAATGGACACAATTTTAAGTGAAAACAACAACTGACCTATGAAAATCATACCAAACACATTCGGATTGTGTTTATCCCTTAATATAATGATCCACGGTTGCATTGGGGATGTACATGTGTCATCTCTGCCTCAATCTGAGGCACGGTGTGGCCAGTACCACTCAAAGGGTCTCTCTTTTCTATAAAATGGACACAATTTTAAGTGAAAACAAAAATCGACCAACGGAAATATGAACTAACGCATTCGGAATGTGTAGATCCTTTAATAGAATGATTCAAGGGTGCGTTGGTGATGTGTAAGAGTCATCCATGCCTCAATCCGAGCCACGGTGTGGCTGGTACCGCTCAAAGGGTCTCTCTTATATTTAAAATGGACAAAGTTTTAAGTGAAAACAACAACTGACCTACGGAAATTCATCCAAATACATTCGTATTATCTTGATATTTTATGATAACGATTCACAGGTCCTTTTTGAGTTGTACGAGTCATTCCTGCCTCAATTCGTGGCACGGTGTGGCTAGTACCACTCAATGGGTCTCTCGTTTGTTTAAAATGGAAAAAATTTTAAGTGAAAACAACAACTAACCTACAGAAATATGACCAAACGCATTCGGATTATCTTGATTTTTAAGTAGAATGATCCACCGGTCATTTTTGACATGCAAGAGTCATCCCTGCCTGAATCAGAGGCACGGTGTGGCCGGTTGCACTCAAAGGGTCTCTCTTTTTTTAAAATGGGAAAACTTTTAAGTGAAAACAACAACTGACCTACAGATATCCAATTAATGCATATGGATTGTCTTGATCCTTTATTAGAACGATCCACAAGTCCTTGTTGACATGTAGGAGTCATCCCTGCCTCAATATGGGGCACGGTGTGGCGGGTATCACTCCAAGGGTCTCTCTTTTTTTAAATTGGTCACAATTTTAAGTGAAAACAACAACTGACCTATAGAAATCCAACCAAATGCATTCGGATTGTGTTGATCCTTTACGATAAAGATCCACGTGTGCATTGGGGATGTTTACGAGTCATCCCCGCCTCAATATAAGGCACTTTGTGGCCGGTATCACTCAAAGGGTCTCTCGTTTGTTTAAAATCAACTCAATTTTAAGTGAAAACAACAACTGACCTACGAAAATCTGACCAAATGCATTCAGATTGTATTTATCCTTTAGTAGAATGATCCACGGGTCCTTTTAGATGTGTATGTGTCATCCCCTCCTCTATCTGAGTCACGTTGTGGCCGATATCACTCAAAGGGTATCTCTTTTGTTTAAATTGGACACAATTTTAAGTGAATATAACAACTGACCAACGAAAATCTAACCAAACGCATTTGGATTGCCTTGATCCTTTTTGAGAATGATCCATGGGTCCTTTGTGACATGTAAGAGTTATCCCTGCCTCAATACTAGGGATGGTGTAGCCGGTACCACTCAAAGGGTCTCTCTTTTGATTAAAATGGACAAATTTTTAAGTGAAAACAACAACTGACCTACGGAAATCTAACCAAACGCATTCGGATTGTCATTATCATTAAGGAGAACGATCCAATAGTCATTTTTGATGTGTAAAAGTTATCCCCGCATCAATATGAGGCATGGTGTGGTCGGTACCACTCAAAGGGTCTCTCTTTTATTTAAAATGGACAAATTTTAAAGTGAAAACAACAACAGTCCTATGGAAATCCGACCAAACACAATATGATTATGTTGATCCTTTGAGATAAAGATTGAAGGGTGTGTTGGGGATGTGTATGAGGCATCCCCGCCTCAATCCGAGGTACGGTGTGGCCAGAATCACTCAAAGGGTCTCTCTTTTTTTTTAAATGGACAAACTTTTAAGTGAAAACAACAAATGACCTACGGAAATCTAAAAAATGGCATCCAGATTGTATTGATCCTTTAGGAGAAGTATCCACAGGTCTTTTGTGATGTGTATGAGTCATACCCGCCACAATCCGAGGCATGGTGTGGCCATTATCCCTCAAAGAGTCTCTCTTTTGTTTAAAATGGACACAATTTTAACTGAAAACAACAACTGATCTACGAAAATCCAACCAAACACATTTGGATTGTATTTGTCCTTTAGGAGAATGATCCACGGGTCTTTTTCGAAGTGTACGAGTCATCCTAGCCTCAATCCGAGGCATAGTGTGGTCGTTACCACTCAAAGGTTCTCTATTTTGTTTAAATTGGACATAATTTTAAGTGAAAACAATAACTGACCTACAGAAATCTGACCAAACGCATTCAGATTATCTTGATCCTATATGAGAATGATCCATGGGTCCTTTGTGATGTGTAAGAGTCAACCTCACCAACCCCCTAGGCCGTCCCCACCCCACCTGGACACCAACCCACCCCCTAGACACCCCCACCCCTATGGACACCCCCACCCCTAGAAATCCCCCTCAAACCCCTGAACACCCCCACCCCTAGACACACCCATGGATAGCCCCCCCATCTCGGACAACCCCCACTACCCCCCCCCCCTCGGACCCCCCTCCCCTTGGACAACCACCACCCCCTGGACGACACCCCCACCCCTCCTTGACACTACCAACCACCTGCATACCCCAACCCCTTGGACACCCCCACCCATGGATGGCCACTCCCACCCTCCCAGACACTATATCACCCCCTTGGACAGCCCCACCAACCCCTTGGACCCCCCCTGGACATGCCCTGCCCCCTAGAAAGCCCCCCCCCCTCCTGACACCCTATACACCAGCCCACCCCCATGGACACCCCATAGACACTGCCCCCCACCTGGACACCCCTCACCTTGGAAAGCACCCCACACCCCCCTTGGATATCCCTACCAACACCCTGGACCACCCCCACCCCCTAGACACCCCCACCCCCTGGACACCCCGATCCCCCCAGACTCCCCCATCCCACCCTCCTAGACACCACCCCACCCCCTTGGACATCCCCACCAACCCCCCGGACATCCACCACCCCCTGACACCCCACCCACCACCTAAAAAGCCCCCCCCCCCCCCCCCGACACCGTGGAAACTAGCCCACCCCCTGGACACCCCTATGGACACCCCCCTCACCTGTACACCCCCCTCCTAGACACCACCCCACCACCTAGACACTCCCACCCCCTAGACACCACCACCCTCCTTGGACAGCCCCCCAACCTCCTGGACCGCCCCCACCCCCTTGACACCCCCATCCCCCGGACACCCCCTACCCCCCCCCCCCTCCCCCCGCCTGGACAGCCACCTGAAAACCCTGAACAACCCCCCAACCCATTGAATTATGAATAGAATTCTTTATTTATTTAATTATCTTATGAATTATTTGTTAATGGTGTATGTCTATACTTGGTGTAACTAGATTATGATTTATGTGTTAATTCTGTATGGGTATACTTATTGAGATACTTAATTATTTTCAGGTTCTGTTTGGGTGTGTTGCTTTATAAATTATTTTTGCAGCAGACATGGCATTTATCAGTGCATTTTTAGCACTAATAAAAAAAGCATTTATTAGCGCTAAAGAGCGCTGATGAAAGGATCAGTTTAATAGTGCTCTGTTAGCATTGAGAAAACGATCCTTTATCAGTGCCTTTTAAGCACTGATAATTGTACATTTTATTATCATTGAGCTTTATAACTCTTTTTTATCCCTGATAAAGCCCGTTTTTATTGCTTATAATGCACGTTTTTGTAGTAGTGTCCCATTCAATTTTCATTGATTTCTATCATTAATGTGTGACTTTCAACTCACCAAAATGTGGAAAAGTTATTCACAAGGGTGAATGTGATATCCCTGATAGAAGAGAATGACATGAGCATCGTGGGTAGGGTCGGATGATAGCCCATATTGTATGTTTCTATCTGGATGATCTGTGAACAAGTGAGGCATATTTCAATATAATGGTTGATCATTTCAAGGATTTTTTCTTGGATGATATTTCTAGAATACCTTTGGTGAGATAGGATGTGTTCTTTATCGATCCAGTTCCATGAGTTTCACTGTTATCCATTCCTCTTTACATGATGGATTCTACTGAGATGCCAGATCTTAAGAAGCAATTTGTTGATTTAGAGGTAAAATGGGTATATCCACCATGTAACTACTTTATGGTTGTTTCCAAAACTTTTTGTGGAAAATGTGGATGGTACCCTCAGGATAAGTATGTATTACCGAAATATGAACTATCTAAAGGTGAAGAACTAGTATCCACTACCATAGATAGATGGTATTTTCAACCAGATCCTATGAGCTCATGTTTTTTCAAATATTGATTTAATATTGGGTTATTATTGTTTGCCTCTTAGATCATCAAACATACCCCAAACAAATTTTCACAACAGTTTTGATCTATATGAGTATTTGGTTAAACCATTTGGTATCACCCAAAAGCTAGTCGACTTCAAGGAATTGATGAAAAAAGTATTCCATCCTTATTTGGATTAATTTATCATGTATTTTTTGGATGATATTTTGGTTTCTTATCAATCTATTCATGAATATGAAATATAATACTGGGATCATATTGAATTCACTTGGAGATAATCATTTATATTATAATATCTTAAAATTCCACATATGTATGGATCAAATATACTTCATGGGTACCATTATCTTAGTGATAGGAGTATCAGTTGACCGAGGTAATGTTAAAGATGTAGTTTCCTGGCTACAAAACAAGAACATCATTGAGGTACATAGATTCTTGGGGCTGGTTGGTTTTTATAGAAATATCTTATAGGACATATCATTCCTAAAATATCCTCTTATAAGCTTGACTATGAAGTGTGTGATGGCTGTATAGTTAGATGAATGTGATTAATCCATGCATGAGCTGAATGGGAGGTTTACTTCAGCACCGATACTAAATTTTCCTGATTTATAATGGAGATAAATAGTTTATTATGATGAACCGGGTATTAGTCAATGATCTGTCCTTATGATGTGAGATAGAGTCATGTCACATGGGTTTTGAATGTTGAGTCCCCATGAAATGAATTATCGGATGCATAATATAGTGTTATCAACAACTCCTTACATATTTCTCTATTGAAGACATTACTTACATGGAGAGTGTTTTCTAGTGTACGCAGACCTCCAAAAAATCATGTATTTTTTAAAATAATCTAAATATTAAGAATAAAAGGTGGGTTTAATATCTATTTTCATTAAAAATATATCTTTATAACTCACATAGTATAGAAAATACTGTAGTCAATGCAATAAGAAGGAAGACACAAGTGGACGTTGTTTATTAGGATTGAAATCGGTGGAAGCTTATAGATTTGTCCTCTGAGATTCACATAGACAAGTAGGACACTTAGGTAAAGACTTATCTATCATCATTAGCTATTACCTCTATCATTCTAAATAGAGTGAGGATAAGGGAAAAATTATATTCTAGGGGTATAGTCCTATGCGAGTGTGTGGCCAGTGATGACCCTCCTCCTAGTTGGTCCATAGGTGAGGATGAAATTATCTATGTTCATGGTCACGTATGGGTTTTAGTAGAAATGTGTGAGGACCTTATTTGAGATATTTTCGGCTTCATCTTGGAAACTTCCCCCAAGATGACCAAATTATTTTGGGAATTACATCTCCAATACAGTTGGCTGGGTATAAATATTGATGTCTCTTGTTTTATCATTAGATCTTACACAAAATTGTAGGTGAACATAGAACACCAGGGAACAATAATATTTTTATAGAATATTATCACTACTAAGTGGAAATGGATTTTTGCAGAGATGGACTTTGTGACAGTTTAATTGAGGTTTCTTTCAGGTAACAATGTTGTTAAGGTTATAGTTTTCATGATCAAAAATGTATCTCATTATATAAATATCATGGATACATATTCATTTGATGAGATTACAAGGTTGTATATCCATGAGATTGTATGACATCATGGGGTCTCATAAACTATCATTAAAGATAATGATTACTATTTTACATCATGGTTCTGGAAAGGGTTGAAGAGGGAATTTTTTTATAGGTGATTCTAGGCACAAAAAACCACCCTCAAACAGATGGATAATTAGACATCACGATTAATGAGTTGGAGAACACGATTTAAGCTTGACTCCAAGATTTTCAGGGCTATTGGGAGTCCCATATACCCCCATTTTAATTCTCCAACAAAAATTTATTTATGGATACTATTCTTATGGCGCCTAATGAGGATTTGTATAGTAGAAAATGTTGATCACCCCTATATTGGTTAAAACTGGTTTATGTAGAAATTATTGGCCCTCATCATGTTCAAGATAGGATAGAAAAGGTTCAGCTGATTTAGATGTAGATGACTAATGTGTCATCCCGAAAGAAATCTTACACTGATCAATATAGAAGACCTCTGATGTTCACGGTTAGGGATTAGGTCATTTCAAATGTCTCACCAAGGATGGGAAATAGGAGGGTTATATTAAAGGGTAAGAATCCACTATGTTATGTTGGACTATTTGAGGATCTAGAGGGATTTGGGTGGGTATCCCATTATTTGTAGTAATCCCAGGGGTACTGATCCATACATAGCATCTTCCATGTATCTCACCCATGTCATCATAATTTAGAATAATATCATTCTTTTTATATCATATAGTTTCTCCATGATTGGTAAATTCCTCTAGTTTGTGGGTTATGGAATGAAGGATGTGTATAGAATGATACATTTGAGTATGAGGATTTTTTACAACCACATTGTCAGATTTTTTTCATAGATTACACTTTAACACCCAGAGAAGGGAATACTGGGGATGGATTGTGTTTTGGGGGGGGGGTGTTTTAAGAAACTTGTTCTTCTTGCGGAATTTTTTTTACCGTCTATCAATTATTATATTAAATGTTTAAATATGGCCTAATGTGAAGTACTATTGAGGTCATGGAGGTATGAAGTGTGTCCAAAGATGTTTCTGAGCCCAAAACCTCACATTTTTTGTGGAAGAGTCATGGAACATTGTTAGTAGATATCATATGGGGAAGACCACACAATTAGATAAAAACAAGCGAGGATGGACATAAGAAGGATGCATGCTTCCCAATATGCTATATAAGGTAATTTAATTCACACAACTATGTCTGAATGTCTATAATATTGATAGTGGACTGAGACATGGTTGGCACATGGTTAGTATAACAGTGCATGGAAACTGTGGGAATTGACCATTCTTATATCAGAGGGTGCACATTTGTAACATAGTTTGGCCAACCACGGGTCCAAACCATTTTACCCTAGAAATATTTGGAAATTATCATTTAACACTTATTAATTATCTTTAAAACCTAATTTCTACTTATTTCTAATGTTTCATAGATCCTTCCATTTTCAGATCTCCTTCATGATTACTATTATGTAATTGATATATCTAATCCATTTGGACTAAGAATAAAGAACCAATCATCTCATTGGGTCTTTATTGATAAGATATTAATTTAATTTATGTCATTCTTCATTTGGTTTGGTATTGGATCAACAATTTCGGTGAAATCTAATATTCCCCATTTATAAGGTCTTCCCCTGTACTTTGATTTTCTCTTCATCTATGTCGAATCAGGAGTTTATACAAGATGTGATATCAAATTAAAAACCATGATTGGTTGATTCAGGATTTTCCTTGAAAATCAATGTGTTTTATATATTCTAGTGTGTCTCACACCCAATTCTCAGAGATACTCCCTTGAAATAGATATTATTCCAAGGATTGAATTGATAGGTATGACCTATATAACTAATGGAAGGAAAAAAAAATTAAATAAGTGCTGTGAAAATTGATATTGAACACCCCCTTGTGCTGTGTTGTTCAATTAATTGGACAACCAAGGGTGGGGATTGAGTGTGGATATTCTTGAGGTGTGCCTTTTACCCCTTTCTGTGGGAAGTGTAATAATGAATTGTAATTGATGAATTGAATTTTAAAAGATGTGATTATGAGACAAAATTGAATTGTAAGGACCCAACATTCATTAATCGAAATTACACTTGATATAATTAAATTTCTTATTATGGTTATATAAAATGTTAACATCATTGGTTTTATGCTTCTAGATATTAAAATACCATTATTAATTATTATCGTTGCTAATATAGTCGTTGAACAATTATCACATGATTAGTATAAATATAGGAATTTAACAAATCCAATTTAATCAAAGAAAGGATGTTATGGCCTCATCCATTAGACATGCCCGGTATAAAACCCATTTTTCAGATCTCGGAAAGGAGGTGGATTCATTGGGCTTCGAACTTGACCAAGCACAAGCAGATATTGAACACATTAATCTTGAGCTGAACCGATTACAGGAGAAGTGGAAGTTAATAGAGATTACCACTCGAGCGGTGTTATCCGAGCCACCCCAATAGTTCGTCACCAGTGCACACCTTATCCTTCATTCTTATGTGTGTGTTATAAGGTGTTACATAATGAGAACCTTGAACTATTACTATGTACATTATTCTTGTATAGAGAATATACATTCTTTTTATTGTAACCTTGTAAATAGTTTTTAAACCACAGATTGTATTTTTAGGTAATATATAACTAAGAAATTTATTTTGATGAATTAATGGATTTTTAAATTAAATAATATTTTAATAAAATATTATAATTATTAACAAATTTATTTTTATTTACTAAAAATTATCATATAATTTAATTAATGCAATTGTAGTTTTTATTAAGGTTTGAAAGCTGTTTTTGTCAAAACACAGGATTTTTTTTTAATGTTAGTTAATATTTTAAAATTGAAATTTAAAATATTTAGAAAATTATATAGATAAAATGAATATTTTTTTTAATGAGGATTTCGAAGTTAACCAATAGTGAATTTTTCCAAATTTCTTGAGACAGTTGATTTTTTTGGTAAAAATTGGATACCACTTAAATATATAATGTGTTTTATGACATTATAATGATCCAATAGTGATGTAATAAAATAATATTAAGATTAATTTTGGCCAATATATGTTCTATCATTAAAATAATGTTATTTTATATTTGATTTATTTTTTTCAAAGCTTTAGTGGACCCTTCATGGCTTATAAAACCTCTTGTCTTTTTAAATTGTTTTCCATTAGATTGTGACTCACATCCAAATAAGCAACCAAATTATTTTAAGAAGTTAGGAAATTGGAATTATAAAATATTTTTTTACACTCCCATTTGGTGAAAACCATGAGAAAAAACCATGGGCAGGAATTTGGGTTTGATTAGATTAACATCTGGTGTCCCAAACCTAAATAATAATGGATTCACTCTCCTTTTCTATATAAACCCACCTAGGTTCCCACTTCCTCTTCAATAAAATACATTGGAGTTAGGAAAACCCCTGAACTCCTCTCTCTATAATCCTCACAAGGTTCCCTTGCTCCCAATAAGCCTCTTTCATGCCTCTCCCAAGCCATTGGGATCACACTTCCAATTAAGGGATTCCTACCATTCACTTTTTATCCAAGTTTCGTAATATTGTTATGATTTTTTATTTTCAATTATAAATTATGGGGTATGATATAAAACCTCCCCCATAATTCCCTCTTTATGTTTTAATTATGAGAGACTCCTTTATCTCTCATTAAATTCCTCTCATGTACACCCGTTAGTAAGTTGAAATTCCAAAAGGAATTTCTCTATCCTCATTTACATTAAAGTAATTCTATTGTATCATGACTCTAAATTCCATTAAAATGTTTGGGATATGTGTCTATATGAACACCCTTACTTTCCATTTCGTTTACATATGATGAGACACCCCTTTCTCTCTCATCATCCATTTTTTATGAATTCTTATGTTACGTCGTTATGCTGCCGAAATTGCACCACATTTATCAAAGCCAAAGTCATTGTGTAGTGAATACCAGGCCCATTTATCTATCAAGGGTATTCACCTTTATGCACATTTACTTATTTATTAAATAGTTTCATGTATGAATTCCACCTTATATTATCATGGAAGAAATAATGATTTTTAATG
Organism: Viscum album; assembly: GCA_963277665.1. Taxonomy (NCBI): domain Eukaryota; kingdom Viridiplantae; phylum Streptophyta; class Magnoliopsida; order Santalales; family Viscaceae; genus Viscum; species Viscum album. The sequence goes on from OY728120.1 coordinate 578,112,485, forward strand.
AATCATTATTTTAGGATCCCTATGGCACACTTATGTGTGAAATGAAATGTTTTAGAAGGGTGCACCATGATAGCGCTCTAATGCATTGGGTAAAGTATAGTATCATGACACATCATGTGAAATAGGTATTGAATCATTTTAATTCAACTGCAATGAGGGTTTACTCATGCTTCATGGGCAATGAGGGTTTACTTATAATCCATGTGCAATGAGCCTTGGCTCATGATAATTCCATGTTAAGTGTTGTTGCCACATTACAATGTTATGATTATCATGAATTATCATGCCTTTATGTTCATGTTTCTCTTGTTCTCCATTTATATACCTATTGTCAAACATGTATTGTATTCATCATGTTATTCCATTTTTATTCCCTTATTGGGCTTTATAGCCTACCCTTTTCTTATGCATGTCCTTAGGTTATCCCTGCAATGCTATGTACGAGGGAATGTAGTGGTCATGTAAATACAATTTTGCCTAAAGATGTTGTATTTAATTTTTTAATTTGTTATAAAATGATAATATTCCAAAAAGACACTATAACTCTCAATCTTCTATGTTGTATCAAGTGAAGTTTATGTAATAAATCATGACTAAGTGTGTAATAAAGAGAAGGGTGGTTATAGTTGGTATAAGAAGATAGGATTAGTTATTTTTGAGATTTTGAATAGAAAACCCTACTTCATACTTAGAGACCAGAATAATTATAATAAAAATTCCCATGTATTGGTGAGTTTTGAGTAAGTTTTGTATCATGAAAATACATCCCTATCTGGATATGAGTAGGTAGAGGCAGCTCTGTCACAGATGTATCCTAGGGGTAAAACCCAAAAAAAACCGCTTTGAGCTAGACTCGAACAAAAACTAGAGCACGATAATAGGCCTTGCTGAACTATTTGCTACGACACTCCAGGGGGATATTATTTGGTAAATTCATATGCTTAGTGTGAACCCTTATTAAGAGAATTAAAAAAATGCCCCTAAGAATATACTATATAATGTTGATCAGGAATAACATATATTGAAGCCTATGGATTCATAAGCTAATGAAATATAAGTTATTTATAAGTAAAAAGTTTTATACCTGGATTAACATGTATGTGTTACCCCTAACATTCCTTTTTATTCCATACAATGGCTCATAATAGGAGGTCCCAGGCTTACAATCGATGTGAAGATCAATGTGATGATTGTGCTAATGAGATACCCAATCCGATGGGAGCGGGAATCGATAACATTGTCAAAATAATCTCTCAGTTATATCATGAATTGAATAGAAACATGGTCCAAGAGCAATGTTCAATCCCCCCAATGAATGAAAAAGTTACTATCAAGATATTAATGAGACAAATGCCTCCTACTTTTAATGGATCATTTGATCCCTCAATCGCCAAACAATGGATCAACTCCATTGAAATGATCTTCTACATCCTTCAATGTTCCAAACAATAGAAGGATCTCTTGGTTTATTATCATATGGAGGGTGAAGCTAATAAATGTTGGACGTTGATAAAAAATATGATGCTTGAGGAGGAGATAGAGGCATTGAAATTGAAGGATTTCCAAAAGATGTTTTTTGGTAAATATTTTCGGCGCACCCTCGGACTAAAGTTAGAAAGTGACTTCCATGCCCTCATGAAAAAAGATGAATAATAAGTCCAATCATATGAGGAAAACATCCCAAGGCATTCATGATATGCCTCTAGCTTTTATGTTACCCCTGAATGCAAGGTTGACCAGTTCTTTGGTGGGATGAAACCTAGCCTACAGAAAGCACTGGCGATCAGTGAATTTGACACCAATGAGGAAATTTTCTGATGTGCCCTCTAATTAAAAATGGAGATCGTAAAATCTTAGGGGTATCATGGGGATAAGAAGAATAAGGCGGAGTTCAATGCTGGTGGTCTGATGGATAAATCCTATAGTGCTCAGAAGATCCAGCACCCCACTTTCCAAAGGTTCAGAACGAAGCACCCCAGAAATTGCCTAAAGGGGATGAATACATGCTTTATGTGTGGGTGAGAAGGGAACCTAGCTATTATATACAGACAAGAAAAACTCGTGGCTGCAATAGAGGTGAGAAATTCTCTGTTCGAACTTCAACGCATTGTTTATTGCTACAACTGCAAAGAACTAGGGAATCATTCAAATCATTTCACTATGAAAAGGGATTTCGGAAGAAACCAGAAACCTCTAATGCAACAAGGGATATATTTTTCCATCACTACAGCTGATGTGAACACAAAATATGACGTGGTGATAGGTACACTAGTTATTCATTCAATAATAGAGAACATACATTTTGATTCTGGTTCTACGCATTCTTTTATACCAAAAAAGATGAGTATAACAATCCCTTCCCCACCACAAATCATGGAAGTAAGGATTTCGTTGAGTATGGAAAATGGGGAAATAATTTCATAACATGAATATAACTCCTACCCTATCATAATATGTGGATTTTATTTCCTAAAGAACCTTGTAATAATCTATATGGTGTAATTTTATGTAATTCTTGGCATGGATTGTATTTCCTTATATAAATCCAATATAAATTTTTGTAGGAGAGAAATCACTCTCAATGTGGAGAATCAACCCCTCAATTCTATACAAGTGCATGGAGGATGATGAGTCTTCTTTAGCTCAATCATCTCAAGCATGTATATATCTACCCTATGAGAATGAATATCTAGATCTTATGAATGAGTATAAAGAGGAAACCATCATTGAAGACATGTCAATTGCGAGAGAATTAGGTGAAGTGTTTCCCAAGGAATTTCTTGGTCTTCCTCCTAGAAGAGTTGTATAATTATCATTTGATTTTATACCTTTGGAATTTCCAATATCTAAGACTCCAAATAGAGTGGATGTTGTGGATCTTGAGGAGCTAAAGAAACAACTACGGGATCATCTGGATAAAGGGTTTATATTCCCAAGTGCTTCAATATGGGGTGCACCTGTCCTCTTCGTCAAGAAGAAATATGGTTCAATGCGCCTTTGCATCCATTAACGCGAGTTTAACAAAATCACGATAAAGAAAAAGTATCCTCTCCCATGAATTTATGACTTGTTCGATTAGCTGCGTGGAGCACAATAATTATGTAAGGTGGATTTATGGTTGGGATATTATCAAGTAAGGGTAAAGAAGGAAGATAACCTAAGACTACTTTTCGTACAAGAAATAGGCACTATGAATTCATAGTAATACTTTTCAGACTCACTAATGATCCAAAAATCATCATGGACATGATGAGTAGAGTCTTTAGGGATTAACTCCACAAATTTGTGGTAGTCCTTATAGATGATATTCTGATGTACTCTAAATCCATGTAGGATGATGATGAGCATCTGAGAACTGTAACAGAGACCATGTGAAAAGAGATGCACTATGCAAAGTACAACAAGATTGAGTTCTGGTTGAAGGAGGTCTCATTCTTGGGCCATATCGTCACAAGAGAAGTGATATCTGTGGATCCCTTCAAGACAGATACAATAATGGGATGGCCAAGGCCAATATTAATAATGGATATCTATTTCTTCTTGGAGTTATCTTGATATTATCCACAATTTGTGAGAAATTTTTCAGGATTTTCCAACCCTCTTACAAAGATAACATGGAAGGGAGTAATGTTTTCCTGGAGTGATGAATGTAAAGAAATCATCAAATATATTAAAAAAGGCTTATCACCATGCACATTCTCACATTACTCACAAGTGGATAACTTTTTGTGGTATTCAGTGATGCTTCGATGAAGCGCATCAGCTATGTGTTGATGAAAAATGACAAATTCATTGCCTATACTTCAAGGTAATTGAAAGTTCATGAGAATAATTATCCAACACTTGATTTCAAGTTGGTTTTGGTGATCATCTCTTTAAAAATTCTAAAAATTTATCTCTTTTTGGAGATGTGTGAAATATATACGATCCAGTAAATCCTCAAGTATATATTAACACAGAAAGAGCTACCATGCACCAACGAAGATGGTTAGAGCTAATCAAAGACTATGACTACAAAATCTTTACCACCCTGAGAAATAAAACATGGTGGAAAATGCTCTAAGTAGAAAGGACCCAGTTATTATATTATTAATGACAATTGGTAAGAATCCAATATTCATAAACTTGATGAGTATGGGCATGAAAATCATAAATAAAAGAACATCATCAATCCTCTCACAAATGATTTCTCAACTGTCTATTTAGGAATGGTTAAAGGATGATCAAAAGGATGATGTGAGAATTCCAAAGAACGTGGAAGCTATCATAAAAGGTAAATCCTTTGGGATCAATGTTAATAATTAAGTAATTGTGAGATTTGGGAAAATAATATGTGTTCCATCAAGTCCAGAGCCGAAGACGGATCTTTTGGATGATGCACATAGTTTAAATTTTTCTATTCACCCAGGAAACACAAAGATGTATTGAGATCTACAAGAGTATTATTGGTGGGATAAAATGAAGAAGAAGATATCTGAGTATACATCAAAGCATCTGGTGATTCATCATGTGAAGGCAGAGAGGGAGATGTCTAAGGGGATGATGCAACCATTTATCATACCAGCATGGAAATGGGAGAATATCGTCATGGACGTTGTCACCGGACTTATGAAGCCATCCAATGGAAACAATGAAACTTAGGTTGTTGTGGATAGTCTTACAAAGTATGCACACTTCATTTCAATTTGAGAGGATTTATAATTGGATAAACTAGCATGAATATACATCATGGAAGTGGTATGGCTACATGGAGTACCACTATCAATTGTATCAGATCGAGTTCCATGTTTCACGTCTTTGTTTTTCAAGAGTCTTCAACATGCTCTGGATACTGAACTGAACTTTCGTACGACCTATCATCCTCAAACTATTGGCCAATATGAGTGATCTATTTAGACACTAGAACATATGTTAAGATCATGTTCAATGTAATTTAATGGGGGATGGGATCATCATCTTCCTCTAGTGGAATTATCCTATAATAAACGTTTCCACTCAAGAATCAGAATGTCACTATATGAATACCGATGTGGGGAGAGGTGCAGAACACCAACATGTTGGGATGAAGTCGGTGAGTATATGCTATTAGGACCAGAAATGGTCGATGAAATGGTGGAAAAGGTGAAAACCATTTAGCAGTATATCAAGGCAGCCTAGAGTAGAAAGAATAGTTATGCAGATAACCGTCTACAAGTCCTTGATTCTAATGTTGGAGACATGGTATTTTTACACATATCTACAAGTAAGATGGTAATGAGATTGGGAAGGAATGGGATCTTAAGTCCTAGGTACATCGTCCCCTTCAATATTCTTGATCATGTTGGGAATGTGGCCTATCGACTACCACTTCCACCTACCCGGGATAAAGTACATGATGTCTTTTTTGTATCCCTCTTAAGAAAGTACATTCTAGAACCTTCACATGTTTTGTCTTCCAAGGTAGTAGAGTTAGAGGATGATATTTCTTACGAGGATCAACCATTGAAGATCTTTGATCGTAGTGAAAGGGTTATAATAAATAAGGAAATTCCCCACATCAAGGTGTTGTGGAGAAACCACATATTTGAAGAAACACCATGTGAATTGGAGGAAATGATGAATTGGAGTTACCCACATCTGTTTTAGTGTGGGAAAAAGGAAATTTCAAGGGTGAAATTTCTTAAGGGGGAATATTTTAATGAAAAAAAATTTCATTAATAGAAATTACACCTAATCTAATTAAATGACTTATTATGGTGATATAAAATGTGAACATCTTTGTTTTTATGGATCTAGATTCTAAAATACCATTATGAATTTAGACCATCGCAAATATAGTCATTGAACAGTGATCACATGATTAGTATAAATATAGGGCATTAACAAATCCTATTTACTCATACAAACGAAGTGATGTCCTCATCTAGTAGAATTCCCTCGTACGAAGCCCATTTTTCGGAGCTTTGAAAGGAGGTGGCATCATTGGGTTTCACTCTTGACCATGCCCAAGATGATCTTGAACACATTAATCTTGAGCGGAACCGACTATAGGAGAAGTGGAAGATAATAGATATTACCCCCAGATCGATGTTATCTGAGAAACCCCAAGAGTCTGTCACCATATCACACCTCACCATTCGGTCTTATGCAGGTGTTATAATGGGTTATGTAACGAGACCCTAGAAATAAGACTATGTACATTATTATTGTATAGAGAACATACATTTTGTTATCGTTACCTTCTAAATAGTTTTCAAAGAAAAAATAGTATTTTTAGTTAATATTCAACTACAAAATCTATTTTTATGAATTAGTGGTTTTTTGAATTAATTAAAATTTTAATAAAATATTGTTAATATTAATAAAAAATTACTTTTTGTTAAATATAAATGTTCGTGAAAGTTTATGAATGCAACTGTAATTTTTATTAAGGTTTGAAAGCTATTTTTGTCCCAACCAATGATTTTTTTATAAATGTTAGAATTTATATTAATAGTAAAAATTACAATATTTCCAAAATTATTTAGTTAAAATCAATATTATTTTTGGAATCAAGATTTCAAAATTATCCGATAGTGAATTTTTCATAATTTTCTAAGACAGTCAAATTTTTGTGTAAAAATTAAATATCCTTTAAATATATAATGTGTTTTATGACATCATAATGACACAATAGTGATGTAATAAAATACTATAAACATTATGTTCAGCCAATATATATTTTTTCATAAAAATAATGCGAATTTAGATTTTTTTGATTTTTTTTTCAAAGCATTAGTGGTCCCTTCAAGGCTTATAAAAAAAATTCTTTGTAAATTGTTTTCATTGAGAGTGTGACTCACCTCCACATAATTAACCCTATTATTTTAATAAGTTTGGCCATTGGACTTATAAAATATTGTCTTCCTCTCCCCTTCATCAAAATCCATGGGAAAAAACCATGCGCTAGTTTGTGTTTCAGATTAGTTTAATGTGAGGTGTCCCAAACCTAAATAATAATGAATTCCCTCTCATTTCCAATATAAACCCACCAAAGCTCCCACTTCCTCTTCACTCAAAGACTTTGAAGTTCGACCAAACCCTTCCATCCTCCCAATAGAATCCTCCCAAGGTTCCCCAAGCTCTCAATAATCGTCTCCCAAGCCTCTCCAAATCTTTTGGGATCACACTTCCATGTAAGGGATTCCTACCTTTATATTTTTATCCATGTTTCTTAATATTGGTATGCCCTTTTAAATTCAATTATAAATGTTGGAGTCATATTTCACACCTCCAACATAATTCACTCTTTATGTTTAAATTATGAGATATCCATTTATCTCTCATAATTTCCTCCCATGTATACCCGATACTATGCCGAAATTCAGAAAGGAATTTATCTCTCCTCATTTACATTCATGTAATTATTTTGTATCATGAATCTTAATTCCATTTAAATTATTGGGACTTGTGTCTATTTTACCCCCAATACTTTCCATTTCATTAACATATTATGAGACATCCCATTCTCTCTCATCAACTATTTTTTTATTAATTCTTATGTTACACTGTTAGGTTGTCTAAATTGCACCACGTTTTTCCAAACCAAGGTCATTGTGTAGTGAATACCAAGCCCATTTCTCAATCAAGGTTATTAGACTTTATGCACATTTACTTATTGATTATAGAGTTTCATGTATTAATTACACATTCTTTTATAGTGTAATTAATGATGATGTTTAATGAATCCATGTTTTATGATCCATGTGGCACACTAATGCATGAAATGAAATTTTTAAGAAGGGTGTACCTTGATAGAGCTCCAATACATTGGGTAAAGTATAGTATCATGATAAATCATTTTTAATGGGTGTTGAGTCATGATAATTCAAGTGAAACTAGGTTTTACTCGTGCTTCATGTGCAATGAGGGTTTACTCATTCTCCATGTGAAATGATCCTTGTCTCATGCTAATTCCATGTTAAGTGTTGTTACCACATTTCAACGTTATGATTATCATACTTTATCATGTATTTATGTTAATGTTTATCGTGTGCTCCATTGATATTCCTATTCTATAACATTTATTTTATTCTTAATTTTATTCCATTTTTATTCCCTTTCTGGGCATTATAGCTCACCCTTTTCTTATGCATGTTCTCAGGTTATCCCATGCAATACTACGTACGATGGAATGTAGTTATCATGTAAAGGATGTTTTCAATAAAGATGGTGTATTTCATGTTTTATGTTGTTATTTAATGATCCTACTCCCCAAAGACAACTTAACTCTCAATAATTTATGTTTTATCAAGTAAATTTTATGTAATAAATAATGTCTAAGTGTGTAATAAAGAGCATGGTTGTTATAGGAAGGACCATATCCTGTAGAAAATTCCATGTATTGAATTATTAAGAATTTTATGCTATTATAATGGAATACACATGTGTGTTAAATATAGTCTAATACTTCTAAGAATATCTCATGTATTGAGTATACTATTGAGGTTATTTTTAAATGAAATTAATAGTGTGATGCCCTTGAGGTAAGTACATGACTTTGATTGAATGATGATATGACTTGGGTGACACATGGGTTCTTATAAAAACTCCATTGATGATCTCAATTTTCACCTACCTTCCTTATTCATGAGGGACACTTGGAATCCTTTTGAAAATTTTCAAGGATATAATCATATGGGATTACTATAATATGCATGAGTGACATGTGGAATCCTTATGGTGTTCCAAGTACAGAATTAATGGGGTAGTTGATCATATATGCAATGGGTGACATGTGGTCTCAATTAGTGGGCAGCCAAGGACATGCTCAAATGGAATTGACATTATACCATCGATAGAGTGATAATAGGATTCCAATGATGATTTCTAAATATGGGATTGTATGGTTCTTGGTATATGACACACCTGTAGAGATACCTGGATTCAAAAGTAAGTATTCAAAGGATGGGATCAGGTTCTTAAATGGGTAATTAATGAATTGATATATATGATGTGTCTACCAATATAAGGAAAAATATTGGATTCATTATCTTCCATAAATTTGATAAATGTCATTTTTAGGCATATTTAGATCACATATATGCATGTGGGATGTTGGGCTACACACTAGGTCTATAGAATTCATTATTAAATTATATTTATTAATAAAATCTACATGAATATAAATTAACATATGTATGATTGTTAATTGTAAGATATTTCAAATAGGATAAATAAGGTAGCAGAGGATGAGTTCACATGGGGACTCGACCCTCATAGGATATATACAGTAAGTAGTTTCTTTACATTTATGTTACCACCTTCACACTGTAATCATTAAATAGGTATTCATTGACTGGAAGCCTTTATAACATGGGGTGGTTTTCTACATGGGATATATCTAACACCCTATTTGGGTCACCAGCAGGTACCCAAATAAAAAATATGATCGTAGGAATTGATTATATAAATGTCCATACTATAGGTTATTTAATTCTAGTTAATATTAGGGTGGCAGGGGACCGTGTTGAGGCTCATGATGCTGGATGGGATACTTTTGGAATTTTTTTAATTTTATTACATGTTTTTACACATTTCCTATATACATGTTTTTCAAACATTATTAGACACATGACATGTATCATTATCATCTTGATATGGGAATAATTTTGGTATGATTTATATATTCATATCATATTAATTTATCATATATCTGATTGATTTACGACATCCACTAATTTTTAGATGTTGTATATTTTTTGCGGTGAAAACCAGTAATGTGGGAATAGTCAGACCACTGAGACACATAGTCCCTCACTATTAGTCAGTATCCTCTATGTTTTTGGGATATGTGCTTTAGGTAATGTGGCCAAATGATCACAGGGAACCTTTCAGGGGAATCCAAGAAAGTGACATTAAAACCATTTCCTCTAACAACCCACAACCATCAAAATAAAAAAGAATCAAATAAAATTTAAGAAAATACATACATGATAATAGTTGTTGTGTCATATATAGGACCTTGATTTTTTTGGGAAAATTTCATAACTTTGATAGTAATAAAAATTCTTCAGTGGCATTATGGTATATTTCTATGTGGGTTGAAACAATTATCCTAGCATATAATAAAGTAGTTTGTTTAAAGAAATTTATATGGAGAAAATTATTTAGTCAATTAAGTGTTCCGTTATCCTTAATAAGTAAAAAAGGTTCATATATTAAAAAATATTTGTTTATGGGATTGATATAGAAATATGTATTTAGGAACATGCTAGATAACACTTATATCCGACAAAATATTATATCAAATGAGTTGTCAAATAATTTAATAAAACCAATTTCTGAGAAGTCTATAAATTTTTTCCAACTATATTTGTCATTCATGCTATAAAATACCTTAAGGGAAAATAGGAGACCCTAAAAAACTCCAATTATCATGTCACTATATTGAATTTTAATAAATACCGAATGATTACAATTCATTTTTGGCTTCCCAAGAATCATTATTTTTTAAAAAAAATTCATAAAAAAGGATTCCCATATAATTGAATGAACATTGTTTTATATGAATTAAATATAATTATAATTATAGGGTATTAATTTATATAACTAAGGAATTTAATAATTATAAAATGAAATAAATGTAATTAAGAGAATTTTATAATGTTTTTTTCTCTCAATTCAATGTTTATATTTTTCCATAGAAATTTTAGATCTAGATTTTCATGATGAATCAATTTTTTGAGGTTGTAAGAAAATAGAGTTGTTCAAATTATTGATTAGAAGTAGATAAATGTTTTTACATGTTAAAGGGTTGAATCCATATATTGTGTGAAATGCGATGGCAGATCCACCCATAGTATCCATTGAAAAATTATCTCAAGAAATGGATGGATGAAGATTACAAAGAATTTTACATTAGAAGGAATCCCAATTTTTTGTTTTTTGTTTTCTTAATTTTCTTAGAATTATAATTCATGTACATATTATTTTTTCAGTGATCCAACGTTTTATTTTTAGTTGATTTAAGAAGAAAATTTAAAATTTTAGAAATACTAACTTATATAACTCAAAATAGATTAAAATCATGCTTTATAACATCAACATTTGGGTTAATTATTATTCAAATACTATTTATATTTATTCACTATTTCATAACATTACATTCATCATTATAATGGGGATATTTTACTAATGTGTAGGTGGGGGACTCTATAGCATTCTTATGGGATATGGATAAGTCATTATCTCAAATCTATTTTATTTACTTAATAATTAGTTTTGTATTGACTATACTGGCATAATCATGATTAAAAAAACTAATATATAGTTAATTTTTATTTCAATACATAAAAATTTGGATGGAATTTAGAAAATATGAAAGGCCACATCATTTAATACTATATTTTTTTAATTTTATATTCATGAGAGGGTTACTATTTAAATTTTATTACAATAAACTTTTTCTTGAAAGAATCATTAATGAATTGATAAAATAGCTATTTTCATACTTATATTCATAACATTTTTTTGATTATGAGTAGCATCTATATGTCTAAGTAATTTTGTGGATGAATTTTCATAAAAATAAATTTTGAACAACATTAATTATATAACTACAATTATCCCATATATTTCAATAATAAACCTTAAATAAAACTATATTACATTCCTAAATCCTTATATATATAAATATAAGATGAATTTTAAGACTATACTTATGAAAAAGTGTGGGGGATGGGTGGTCATTTTCATCGAGTATAGTTGATCCTATAAAAAAATATGTTTTGGTGTCATATAGGAAATAGGTGGATATTTCCACAACATTTTGAATTAAAATAGTTCTCCATATAGGTGATGTATAAAAATTATCAAACAAAAAATTCAGAAGAAAATACATGAAGAAGAGGTGAAGAATAATTTCCATGAGAAAATATCAAATGTAATTATGAAAAAAGATATAAGGGAAGAAGTCTAATGTGATAAAATTTTTATGAAAAAATGATGAAGGAACCTTCAATGAATGATCTACAATTTATTGGAAATATTTCTTAATAATAAATAATTGTTTCAGTTTAGATTTTATTTCTCATAATTTCCAAATATTAAATGACCATATGAAAGCCTAGAAAATATCATCGGTCCAAAAAAATTTATTTATATAGGGATAGTAGACTTATAGGAAGGTAAAATATTACATTGAAACCATAAATAATTATAAAAGAGATTTACAATGATTCTGAAACTAGTGAGTGAAGGATAAAATAAGTATCCAAAGGTATGTATATGTTAGAACGATCAAGAATAAGTAGTTGATCAAATTTCAGTTGATGAATAGAAAAAATATAGTTATATTTATGTATGAGTTAATATCAGTTCTATTCATTTCCTATTAAAAAGGGAGATCACTATGATGTATTAGTTACATTTAAATTGGTTTTAATTTTTTATATTTCTTAGGGGTTAATATATTTATGTACTTGTGGGGAAATTAAATTTTTTATTAGAATTATCATTAAATAATATCAATTGTTTACTCTTATTATACATAGTATATTTTTACTGGTGTTAATGAATTTTTTCAATTAATGAAAAAATCTTGGAAAATATGAATTCCCCTATAATTTAAACTAAATGTTTGATTAAATGATTACAATAATTTTTATAATCAAATTGAAATTATAAATAATTAATTTTTTACTGTTATATGAATGATAAGATAAATAAAGAATAACAAAGTATTGGTATAATTGGAGATTAATTAAAAATAAAAGGTATTATTATGTGATATTTGGTTACATGAAAATGTATTTTAAAGTAATCAAATAAAATATTTCTGAAACTGTCTATCCTTAATAATGAAATTTACATAGCATTGTCCATGATATATCTCATGAGAGTAAAATATTATTAATTTTTTAAAGAATTATTCAAAATAAGGAAAAAACAAGTTGCATTTAAAAAAAATTATGTGAGAAAATTCAAGGAATATGAGGTGATATGGGGGAATAATTTTTTGATATGACCCAATTAAAAGGATTGAAATAATATGTATCTGTGGTATGGTGTAATCAATTATATTTTTTATATCATAACAAATAGTATTTTGATATCATTAGATATTATTGAGAAACCATATACATGAAATTTATATTTGATTAAAGTATATTGGACATGTGAATGAATATAGTCATACCATAGATATGGATTGAAGGATATCATTTGAATTATAGAATCATACCATATGACATGGAGATACCTTAACAATGGAAAGATACATTATTTTAGGAAACTTTGAATAGTGCAAGTCATATTCTTGAATATCTTGATATTAGTTGGGAAGATGGAAGAATTACACAATATTGAATGTTATGATAGGATTGGTATGTGAAATAGGGGATTATTATAATATTTTATGTGATTCCCAATCATTGGTATGAAATGAGAGATCATTAATGTTGAAAGTGAATAGTGTCATATAGATAAGGGAGGCCAGTCGATACAATGAGATGAAGTTATATCCTTGTTAATGAAATAATAGACTCAACCTGAAGGAAACTACCTGGATACTACAAGGGGGTGTTTTCCCCAACATTCCAATGGGAGGATGAATACTGACTACCCCCTTTGGCCCCACTTTCGTCTCTTGGTAGTTACATGTGCTAGTAGGCAAAATTGTTAGTTTTCCCCATATATGTGTGTAGAGGGATATAATTTATTATGGTTATTCTCACATATATATTCTAAATATAGTTTCCTATGGACAACTAATGGTGAAACGTGCATAGGTTGTGATTTCTTGAGGGTCCTTACTCAGTGTATGGGTTGAAAAGGCTTGAGGTATAATACATGACATGTGATACATGTTATTCAAGCTATTGTGGCTCTTGGAAACTACCTGGTTACTTTTCTTACGTGGGAATAGTGGTTTATTTGAATGAGGTGCATGTTGTGGGGCTATGATCAAGTGTCTATGGGATAGCCTTTTTGGAGAGAAATTCATTATATTTGCAATGTTGATGAAAATCAAAAAACCATAGGGAAAGTGGAAGCAGGGTACCCTTGATGTTCTTTATTAAATTATAAACTCTTTTATGGGATACATGGTGATAATACCAAGGGTTAGGTTTGGAACATAGTATACTTGTTTCAGTGATGGGGTAGTTTCACTTGTTGTTCACTGTGCTTTAGCATGCTTTCATTTCATTTTCATGAGAGGCTTAGGGAAGGATCCTACTGAGTATACTTTTATACTCGCCCTATGTATATATAAACTACTCTTTATGTCAAATGTAGTTTCTTGGAGATTAGGTTAGTTACTACTATAATGGGGTTGCAAGAGCAGTTCAGGCTTCTTCGTTTCTCCGATTTTTACTTTAATTTAGTAGTTACAACTTTTCCATTCATTTCAAGTAGTTTATCCTAACATTACATATTTGCACTTGTGATTTTTTTTATATTGATGTCTCTGTTGGATTTGGTTGTTTTCTATCTTCTCTCTCTCTTTTCCATGTGTTCTATTAGAGGGTAATGCCTCCTATTTGTGTTTTTACAATTCTCTCAGTGCTAGTCTCTATATGAGGGAATACTGGAGGTGGGACTCGGGGTCACTATATCCGTTCTCACATTTCCCCCCCAGGAGGGGTACAACTTTCATGGATGGGGTCTTGACAGAGTGGTATCAGAGGTATAGTTGAGAGATATGATGGAGTTTGGTGTTAGTCACCAGTTGGAAGCATGGGTTGGTAGGGAAAGTCACGAACCGCCTCCCTGGGCCATGAACCTTGTCATATGACCCCTTGGGTCTCCTGTAATACCTTCGTTGTCGTCCCAGCCCACCATAATCTATTACCCACTAGGGTATCTTATCAGACTAATGACTATCCCATAGGACAACACATGTTCTTTCAGTGTGTTGTTTCCTCACTCTCACACACCCTGTGAAACATCCCAAAAGGTCACCCATCATGATTATTACTCCAGGCCAAAACCGCTTAACTATGGAGTTCTAATCAGGTAGTCTCCTGAAATGAAAGGTGCACTTTGTTAACATGGGTAGTAGAATTTATACTTTTTACGTCTTACTTTTCCATGGGTGTTACATTATCCACAGCTTTAAAGCACAACACCCTCGTTGTGGACCCCATGCCTCAAACCTAGGTAGTACCTAAGAACTTTTGGCTGGGTATGTTCTCTGATACCATTTTGTCACGACCCACCTCCCCATGCCATGAACCTTGTCATCTAACCCCATGGGTCTCCTGTAATACCTTGGTTGCCTTCCCAGCACACCATAGGCTATTACCCACTAGGGTCTCTTATCAGACTAATGACTATCCCCACAAGCCAACACATGTTCTTTTAGTGTGTTTTGTCCTCACTCACACACACCCTGGGACACATCCAAGAATGTCACCCATCCTTATTTTTACTCCAGGCCAAGAATGATTAACTGTGGAGTTCAAATCAGGTAGTCTCAAGAGAAGAAAGGTTCACCTTGTTGACATGGGTAGTAACAATTAGCCTTATTCAATCTCACTTTTCCTGGGGTGTTACAGGGAAACATTTTCAGTCATGTTTAGAATGTTATGTACACACTGGATACCAGATGAGATATAAGAATTTAGGCCCCCCTGTGATCTGATGAATGAGACATTAATTTTATAATGGAACTAAACTAGGGAATTCTAGTTGTAGGGTAGAGACATAGGAAAGTATCATGCATCATTCATCTATGTTCATGTGTTTTAATGGGAAGAAATTGGGATAGTTTGACCTAAAATGGATAAAAAATGTTAATTATTTTATGTTGAGTATTCCATATTCTAGGTCTAGGAGGTATAACTATTTTTTATTTTTCATGTATGGCTTTGAGTCAACATCGTCATCAGGTTCGCGTAGAATATTTCAAGTAGTATGTGCAAGAAAATCGCAGCATGGTAGAGGTTTACCCCAATGACACATAGAGGAGGACACTTCGGGAGATTATTCACTAGAATCTACCAATGTTTGATGATTACATTTCTGATGCGGTCATGGATGACTTGTTGGAGGAGGTCAAGAGAGGCTTTATATTGATCTATGCTTGGAAGGATCATTTTTTGTATTTGGTTGTAATGATGCTGCATTGAGCAATGAGGCAGTTGTGGTTCTTGTTCTTCAGAGATCGTGAGGAGTCGACGATATCATGGGAGGAGATATAACACATGTTTATATTAGTGTTTCATTCTTCAACCGTGAAGGCGTCCAATCTCTAGAATCTTCCTACCCTTCAATAGGGTAGCTCTATCTTGCGATAGTTTGGAATTCATTTCAGGAAACATTTATGATATTCTTCAGAACTATTTCTAGATGAGGAGGCTAAGGTGAGGCATATCGAGGAGGCTATCCATCTAGAGATCTATTTCCATGTGACCCCATTTATGATGATTATAGATCCTGAGGTGATGTTGAGGGTTGATTTTGTTGAGAGAAAATTGTATAGAACTAGATCATCACAAGAGGGAATTCATCCTGATTCCTCATGAAGCGGAGATGTGGTCTGGGGTTCCCAATTTTCAGGGAAGAAAAATTTCTGTTTGGCTGGGGGTGGGTCCCATCCCTCCAAATCTCATTTATCCAGTGGAGGTAGATATCAAGAAAATTCCAAGAGATCATACGGTTGTTTTCCTATGGAGTACGAGCACATAAGTGGTGAGAGTTTCTAACCTTTCAGTGCAGTCAATTTTTTACATGTGTTCTGCTCCAGGTTCCTCTGTTGAGGAAGTTATAGCGGAGGCAGCAATAGGAGGTTACACCAACATTAGATCCGTAGAGAGTAGATGTGGCATGCAGAGGACACCCATTTGATGCACTTATTCCTCAGATAGCAGAGAGTGGCCATGGTGGTGGTCGGCATCATGTTCATAGAGGCCTTGGAGGAGGTCATGGTAAACATCATTCATTAGCTTATCCATCTCTAGGAGAGCCATATGCCATTTTGCATCCCCTTTTCTTGTTTTCTACAAGGGTGTATACCTTGATTGATTCCAGAGAGACACAATCCTTCATATCACCTGCCCTATTCCATTATTTGGGACTCAAGGTAGAGGGGCTTCCAGTTCACATGGCATTGACAACACTAGTTGGATGTCAAGCTAACTTGTTTGAAGTATGTACAGATTATGAGCTAGTGATTGGGCCTCAATGATTTTTGGGATATTTCTCATGTTTACGGATACAACCATATGATGTCATCCTTGGGATGGATTGGTTGTATTCGGTTTAGGCTATCGTGGATTTCCTTAAGAGGTAGGGGATGATCCTTGATGATGATGAAGATCTAGTAGAGTTTTGGCGAGCAAGATCCTCGTAAGGGTTAGAGGAATGTTCCATCCTTATCATTATTAAAGGCTGAGCTGATGCTGAGTTCTTCAGGGGATTAGTAGACGGTGTTTCCCAGTGTCATAGATGAGACCCTAGATGTCTTTCATGAAGTGGTTGTATCATTATCCCCTCTATGAGAGATCAGGTTTTGGATTGAGCTATAGACAAGAGAATCACCTATCTCCATGTCTTCATATATGATGGCCCTTTCTGAGTTACGAGAGATACATATACAGATTGACTTTCTATTACAATACGATTTTTTTCAGCCGAGTGGGTCACTGTGGGGTGCGCCAGTTTTGTTCCTAAAGAAGTTTGATGGTAGTTTGCAGTTATTTATGGATTATCATTGCCTAAAAATTGACAATTGATAATCGCTATCCTCTTCTATGTATTGATGATTTATTCATTCAAATGATGTGTGCAAGTTGGTTCTCAAAGATCGACTTAAGAGAATGATATCATAAGATGTGTGTGAAGGATGTGTATATCCCAAAGACTGCTTTATATTGTCATCATGGGCATTACGAGTTTGTTGTAATGTCATTAGGTGTGAATAATTATCCATATATGTTCTTGGGATTGATGAACGCTGTGTTCTGTGTGTTCCTAGATAATCTCGTTTTGTTTTTCATTGATGAAAATCTTGTGTACACCACATCTGTGGAGGAGCATGCAGACATCTACACACCATTTTGGGTGTTCTTCGTCAACAACATCTATTTGGGAAATTGTAGAAGTGTGAGTTTTGGGCTCATGACGCCCATTTTTTTGGAAATGTTGTGTCCCAAAAGGCAGTAGATGTGGATCCATAAATGATATAATTAGTTGTGTCTTCATAATCTTCCAAGATAGTGGAAGAGGAGAAAAATTTCCTTGGTCTCACAGGCTACTACATGATGTTTGTAGCATTTTTCTCAAAACATGTGAATACTCTAACAACATTTTCATTGAAGGATCAGGTCTTCATATGGACTGATAAGTTCCAGGAAGCTTTCAAGTATCTAAAGGAGATAATGGTAAGTGCTATAGTTTATTGTCATCTAGTATAGGGAGTTCAATTTGTAGTTTTCTATGATGCTTCGCATCTAGGGTTAGGATGTTTTTTAATGCAATAGAGATTATTCATTTCTTATGGTTCTCAACATTTACATCCCCATGAACATAACTATGCCCGCATGATCATGAGTTTTCAGCCATAGTGTTTTCTCCAAATTTTTGGATTCGTTACCTCATTTGGAAGAGAATTGTGGTTTTCACCGATCAAAAGATCTTGAGGTATGTTTTCTATCAACATGATATTATCATGCGGAAGTGTCGGTGGATGGAGTTCTTGAAGGAATATGACTTCAAAATATCGTATACACATGGAATTGGAATTATGTTGCTTATGCACTAAATACGATGTTATGTAGTTATGCAGTATATGAATTTGGAGATTCATAGAGAGAGATAGAAGAACTATCATCATTACATATCAATATGCAAGAATATTGGGGGAGAGGTTGTCTTATTCAGATGACAGTTGAATCATATCTGGTGCAGTATGTGGAAGTGTCCTAGTTGGGGGATCTAGGGGAGGTGGTATGTAGGCACCGAGCTATTTGGGGCAATGCCCCTGATTGTTGGTATGAGGATTAACAACATCAAGTGATGTATCACAGAAGGATATTTGTTCCTTTAGAGATGCGTGAGACGGTTCTCATAGAGTTCCATAGTTTTCCTTTAGTGGTGTATACAGGGGTGACAATTATGTACTAAGGCTTGAGGAGTCAGTTTTGGTGGTCCTGCCTACAACGTCTAGTTGTGGGGTTTTTTTTGATGTCTAGTCTTCCAGTAGGTGAAGGCCAAGCACCATGTCCCTAATAGTTGGCTGCATCCATTATATATTCCCTATTGGAAGTTTGTGTACATATCAATGGACTTCTAGACTGGTTTACCATGAGCTCAAGCAACCCATGAACCTATTTGGGTGGTAGTTGAACATTAAAAAAATCCTACCACTTCATAGAAATTAAAGAATCGAGATCAGAGGATGTTTTTTCAAGGTAGTATTGGGAGGAGGTGGTGAGACTCCATGGTGTCCCAAGGATGATCATTTATGATCAAGATCCTTGTTTTACTTATACGGTGTGGATAGGTCTCCATCAATGTTTTGGTTCTCTGTTATTCACTTTCTCTCCTTTTCATCTGCAGAGGGATGGTTAGACAGAGCACACCATCCAAACACTTGAAGACATGTTGTGCTCTTTTGTCACTAATTTTGGAGGTTCGTGGATGAGGCACATACCCAAGGTGGAGTTCACTTATAATAATAATATTCACTACACCATTAGTATGGTGATGCTTGAAGCCTTGTAAGGATGACCATTCCTTTCTCGGTTGAGTTGGACTAGGGTTGAAGAGTCAGAAATTCACCGACCTGAAATAGGTTATAAAATGATAGAGGTGGTTCATCTGATTTGTGAGAGGACGAAGATAGCATACGATCATCAGAAATCAATTTCTAATCAGAGGAGGAGACATTTGGAGTTTGACATTGGGGATCATGTGCTTCTAAAGGTGACTCCCCATTGCGGGATGTGAATGTTTGGTTTTAGGAGTAAGATTTCTCCCAAGTTTACTGGGCCTTTCGAGGTGTTGAATCATGTTGGAGTCATGGCATATCGAGAAGCACTACCCCTAGAGATGAATCAGATACATAATGTTTTTCATGTGTCATAGCTTTTTCGTTATCTTCATGATTACTATCATGTCATCGATTAGGGATAGATCTATGTTGATTAAGATGCGACCATCAAGAAGCTGCATATGGAAATCTATGACCAGAAAGATAAGGTGTTTCACAGGCATTCTATCCCCTTGGTTCATGTCATGTGGTGACATGGTGGTGTAGAAGAGAGTACCTAGGAATGTGAGTCTCAAATACGTTCTATGTACCATGAATTGTTTGATGTTTAACTCTTTTCATTTAAAAATATTCACTTTGTGGTCATAGAATTTTTTTATAAGATGGATTTGTTTTGTTGCTTCTTGTGTCATCCTCTATTTTGAGATGTATCATTATAGATTGTTGTTTGTACCCATTTTATGTTCATTTTGGATTGGTTTTCAATTCTCAATGATGAGAATGTTTTGAGAGGTATCTGATTTAATATCCTATATCTATCTGGTCTATTCCTTTCAAAAATTTGGTGTTTGAGGTGTTCTGGGAGGTCAATGTGACTTATAACCAACCCTTATCCAAATTTCAAATATATATCATGAAACGATTTCATGAAACTCTGTCACATTTCCTTTTCCAAAATTCAAAGCTATTTCAGGAAACTATGTCACATTTCATTTTCAATAATTTCAAATTATTTGATGAATCTAGGCCACTTTTCCTTTTCCAAAATTCCAAATTGTTTGATGAAACTATATCATAGATATGGTGTAACAAAAAATGTGTCACAAAAATAGTGTCGCAGAAATGGTGTCATAGAAATGGCGTCATAGAAATGGTGTCACATAAACGGTATCACATATATTGTCTAAAAGATACTATTTTATATTTTCTTTTCCAAATATCCAGATTTTTCCTCTTTTGTTGATATAAAATTTTCTTTGACATTAAATGCATTTGAGGACTTCTTTTAAGTGATTGAAGTCTGATTCATATCCCATAACTCCTATATTAATTTTCTTAAGTCTTGTGAAGTTTTTATATTGTATGATCGTGTGGTTTAATGTGACCCTATTTTAATTAAAAATCTAGCGTATATTAAACCGCTATTCTGTTAAATCTTCTGAATGGATGAGATATATTCCTCAATTGTTCTTCCTCCTTTTTCTTTGGAACAAGACCCTTGAACCTTTCCTTCCTTTTCATAGGATTAATACGATACATCTTTCCTCCTTGTACTATTTCCCTTTGAATTTCTACTTGCTGCAAGAGCCCCCAATATTTTGGTGCTACCAAGAAGTATCGATCAATCATTGATATAATGTAAGATTTATTATCATTATTTTGGGTCCATATCATTCTATTCATCATTTTTATATTAGGGAATGCAATATTCATGTTCCAAATAGACTTTTCATGGGTTTTGGCCGATGTGGTGGTGCCTCTACATCCTCAGGTGGATGCAGTCCTCCAAGAGAGGTGATCCTGATCTATTTTTTACCATGTTCAAAGAGCATCAAAAAACTTTTGAGGTAAGGGATTTTTTCCTTCCCTATTATTTTACGTGAAATTGTAGAGTAATAATGTTTTAGCTCAGTGGATCACAATGTAATTGACATAATAAATTTTTGAACTGGATAAACAAATTTGTATCGATCGTATTTTATTGCCTCTTGTTTTCCTTTATTATGTGATATCTATGATTTCCTTGTTCAGTATGTCGTTCTTGATGGAAATTGGTAATGAGAAAAAACTGGGATTAATTATAATTTTATTATTAAGTATAAAGAATCATGTAAATAAAACTTGTTTTATTATGATAATTTTATAGTTATCAAATTTATGCAGAATGAATGTTTAATTTATTTTTAATAGCTATGATAGATTTCTATTTAGGATACCAATTTTTGGAACCTACAAATAATAAATCGGATATTTCCATATAGATTAAATAATCGAATATCAGATAAATAGTTAATGCCTCATAGGGTTATGAGTTACCCTCTTTCTTGTAAAGTTCAACAACCTAATGCTTGGAGCCATGAGAGACCATTGCATGGGAAGGCATAATACATTATTAAGGGCCAAGAGACCAGTTGAATTGTTATTACCCACTGCATGAGACATGTTGGGAGTCAGGATGGATTTAGTGATATGCAGTGGCAGGGAGTCCCATAGGTTTTGGAAGAGGGAGATGCCTAGAGTGGCAGGATGCACAGGTTTATGCATGTGGGTGTCGAGGGTGCGGTGGGGGAAAATGGAGATGATGACATGGGATAGATGTGAATGTATGGATGTTTGATGATTCTTGTTAGTTTTTATCTACTTTACGTTCCCCAGTACTGAAGGCATATTTTCCGACATACCCTCCCTAAAAAAGTGTAGATGATGAGTGGAGTATGGGACATGATTTTCGTGTTTATCTTCTTGAGGGAGGATGGGTATATGCTCTTACTATAGGTGGAAAAGATTTGACGGGTTGTTCATCTTCTCAATGAGTGGAGCCCCCTTGTGTTTAGTAGTACAAAATGTTTTTATATAATTATTTGTAATATTAAAATTTAGTAATGATGTTAATAAATGATTTAATGAATCATTATTAAACCATGGGGTTATTGTTTTCTAGGACACAATCATGAGGTTGTAATTTAATTGAAAAAATGGTCCTTGGGTGTGATGCTAATGATATATAAATTGGAATTATTAATGGTTAATTAATCATTAATGAATTAATTATGGTAATGTGAAACTGATAAAAAGGGATAATGTAATGTAATGATTATCATTAAATTGTTGTGTTCTTATAGGATGCCTAGTCATAGAAGTGGCAGTCAGGAGTCTGAGAGACGTTAAATGTAATTAAGTCTAAGACTAGTTTATGCCCACAATGTGGTTGTGAGATATATTATATTCTGTTTTTTCTGTTTTTTATACACTCTTAAACCCCATCATTTATGTCAAATGATACACTGGGGATTCTGATCCCTGGGGTGGTGGTGTTTTCCCCAAAAATCCTGTGGGTGGATGAGTGACTGACTACCCCATTTTGTCCCACTCACTTCTATTGGTATTTACATGTGCTGGTAGGAACTATGGTTAGTATTCCACATATCTGTGTGTAGAGGGCTATAATGTCTTGTGGTTATTCACATATATATATTCTAGATTTAGTTTCCTATGGACAACTGTAGGTGTAACGTGTATAAGTTGTGATGGCTTGAGGGTCCTTACTCTGTGTATGGGTTGTAATGGCTTAAGTTATAGTACTCCAAATATGATACATTGTATGTAGGATATGGTGGCTCTTAGAAACAACCACATTAATTTTCTTACATGGGCGTGGTGGTTTTGTTGCCCAAGTTGCATGTTGTAGTGCTACAACCAGGTTTTTGCGGGAAAGCCTAATTTGAGAGAGATGCTTAGGACGTGCAACGTTAGGGAAAAGTGGGAAACCATTTGGGAAGTAATAGAGGGGTACCATTGATATTATCTATTATATAGTATAATCATGTATGTGTTACCTAGTGAGATTAGCAATGGTGAGTCTGGAAACATAGTATACAATTTTTGGTGACGAGTTAGTGTAACATGTTTTTCATTGTGCTTTTGT
Source organism: Viscum album (assembly GCA_963277665.1). Classification (NCBI taxonomy): domain Eukaryota; kingdom Viridiplantae; phylum Streptophyta; class Magnoliopsida; order Santalales; family Viscaceae; genus Viscum; species Viscum album. The sequence continues at coordinate 578,136,085 of OY728120.1, forward strand.
ATGATTTTATTATTCTCTTCATGAGATTTTCTAGGAATGATCCTACTGAGTATACTGTTATACTCACCCTATGTATATATAAACTATTTTTTAGGTCACTTGGTGCAGGATAGAGATCCAGAAGGTTACTACTAGCGGGTGGTTGTTGGATCTATTCATGCTTCATGGTTGTTGTTGTTTTTTACCATCCATTGGTACCTATAGTTTTTCAATTATGATGTAGTAGTTTTTTAGGGGATTAAATATGTGTACATGGTATTACTTTTATATAATTGATTGAGATAAAGTTTTATTTGGTGTTTTTTGTCTCTCTTTTTTCATGTATTCTCAAAAAGGGTAATGCCTCACATATGTGTGTTTACTATTCCCTCAGTGCTAGTTGACAACCTGGGGCCTACTGAAGGAGGGACATCGTGGTCACTATAAACCTTCTCACATTATCATACCAGGAGTGGTACACCTTGTGGGGAGGGGGTCGTGACATTTGTTTTCTTGGACTGGAAGGATTTCACGACTCTGTTCTATTAGAATTTTTTATAGAGTTACTGATGACAGCTAAGAATATATTGTTCCTCACTTTGTATAATACTGAGAAGGTAATTTCAATTTAAAATAATTTGATTATAATGATGGTTTTTTACTAGTTTTTGTCTTCAATGACCAACTAATGGATTATAAGTACCTACCAGGTTAGCAATAGGATATTATATTGTAGTTATTTATGCTTATGCTTTTGGCCTATGAGGAGGCATATGATAGGGAAATAATGGATGAAATGATCATGACATGTAGGTTTGGTCATTCTTCCAATTCTATTACACTGAGTGGTAACTTCAATGTTGAAATAGGGAAGAGAAGGAAGTGTCATGAGCATCACTGAATTGGGGGAGGTAATACACAATGGTATGCTTCCATAGAACGTTTATCTATAGATAGTAGTTTTCCATGGAATTTTTATCAGTGTGGAATGATTGGGCACCCTCATCATTATTTTCCTACACCTACAAAGCGGTGTAATAGTTGTGGGTGTTATGGTCCTCTGCATCACTTCATTTAGGATATTTTAATTCATCAATATGGCCAGGGACCATTGTCTATACTGGATACTATGTCACCATCATATTATTCAGGGACGAGAGAGATTCAACCCTATGCTAGATGATTGAATAACCTTCATGTAGTATATGGTTTTATTATAGAGGTAGATGTTCTTCCTAGAACTGTGAGAGGTACCATCATTATTTCAATCCTAGTAGTGATTTCCTTATATGAGACTAGTGCGTCCCACATATTTTTGTCTCGATTTTTTTATATGTTTAGACATCCAATGGATATCATGTACTTTATCATGGAGCTATGTACACATCTTTGGAAGAGTAAATAGCATAAGATTTAATGTACTTGTTTATACATGATATCTGCTAAGGAGTTGGTATGATATTTTCCTGTTCTCAATCAGGATCTATTTGATCTTGTTAGATGGATGGATTGGATTGATTGTCATTCTGTTGAGGTTTATTTCTATCATCTGTGTGTACCATTTTTCATAGATGATTATATCCCATGGGTGTCTCATGTAGAGTGGGATATGAGTTATGGAAGTAAAGGACCACTATTCCTAGAGATTATGAGTTATTTTTCTACTATTGTAGTTGAGATTTTTGTTATTTCTTCTATTTTTTATCTTACTAATATTTTTCATGATTTTCCTGATGTTTCCTAGATTATTTATATGGTGTTATTTTGGATTTATAGGTAGATATTACAATTGAATATATTCTAGGTACAAAACAAATTTTGATACATTCCTATTTTATAGAATTAGTAGACACGAAATAGAAAAAGATTTCGTCGGATAGTTGGATGCAGTTATGTTTTGTTCTCCCTAGTGTTTTTCCATGGGCATCAATATTGCTCTATTCCATGATGGTATATGGTCCACTCTGATTGTGCGTGGATTATTATAATTTTAATAGGGTGATGGTTAAAATCGTGTACCCATTTCCTTTTGTTGATGATATGTTTTATCTGTTAAAGTGGTCAAAGTGGAGTTTTATGATTGATCAATGTTGGGTTATTATCATCTTAGGGTTAGGGAGTTTGATATATCAAAGTTGGATTTTAGAATATGGAATGGACATTACGATGGTCTTGTGATGCAATTTATGTTGAATCACTATTTCTATGGAAGTTTTTTAAAATTCACTTTTTGTACCAAATATATATATTTTTAGGGGAACATGATTTTAAAACTTGTCATATCAATTTATTCTAATATGGTGAATGTTTTTTATATTGTGAAGATTTATGTATTGTCCCCGATATTTATAGATTCTTTGGTTTTCAATATATTATTGATAGTTCATAAACTATTTTATTATGGTGGAATCAGTATTGGTTGGTCCTACAAAGAAAGGGATGAAACTATCATGAGATTCAATGTGTTAGTAATAATTTTATGATCTTAAAAGACTACAAACATTTTCTAATATTTTAATCTTACATTATCCTGGTTGAGGTATCTAGGTTTCAGTGATTCTTCTAGAGGTGGGTTGGGTTCTATTCTTATATACGATGATCATGTGGAAAATTATATCACCAGCCAGCTTAGACCACATCGTAATAATTACAAAACCTATAATTTAATGATAAAATAAATTAATCTTTTGATTAGTATATGGTGGAATTATCATTTGTAGGAATTGTTCACCATCATTTCTGATTATACGTGTTTGAGTTTTATTTTTTATAATATGGATATAATTCTCAAATAGATATTATTGCTGGAATAACATTAGATGTTTGACATGGACACCACCTCCACCCTAGGGAAGGAGAATTTTATTGAAAAATCCACTATTAGGAAGGAACCATTATATAATATCCTTTAATCAAAGGAAGAATAAAACCATGTTGGGCACTTTTCTCGGTTTCACTTGGATTATCGAGTGGGTGTTTCTGGTACGGTTCTATCCATTTTAATGTTATATACATCTATGGTTGATTTTATTATATAGTGTAACTCATAGGATGATGAGTTAATCAAAATTGGAGAATCCATTTATGGTGGAGGGACCATTTCTGGCTAGTCTGTCTCTTGCAATGTTATTCTTTTGTTTGGAGACTAGTTTTTTGTCATAGCATCAACGTGATGCACAAATAGATTTTATTATTATTATATTTAATGTGTTATTAATTCAGTGATTGTGAATATGTATTAATTACGGATATGAATGTTCTAGTGGTCAGGGATGAAGAATGACATTGCTGATTATTTTTTCCCCAGTTAAACCTGCCGTCAAATAATAGCAGGGCATCTAAAAACATTTGTCTTTCTTTAGCGACATAAAATTATTATATGTAAATGGGATGAGATATCCATTCAATTTATTGTTGGACTACCACAAACTCCATGATAGAGGAATTATATATGGATGGTGACTGATTGTTTGGAAATGTTATATCATTTTATTTTGTGTAGGGACACCATAAAAGTTAATGAAATAGGTATGCAGTATATGAAATAGATTTCTTGGTTTCATTGGTTTCTTTCTACGAATGCTTTTGATAACGATATTTGGTTTACATTAAGGTTCTGTAGGTGTCCCCAACAGGTGATCAGGACTTAGATATAGATGAGTTCAACTTACTATCCATAGATAGACAGATAAATAGATTATTTAATTTAGATCATAGAGGATATACTTGATGCATGTGGCTTGGAATTTTTTGGATCTTTTGACAGAAATATGAGACTGTTCATGTTTGATTAAAACAATATATATCAGTTATTGATCATAATTTCTCCTTTCAAGGCTCTGTAAGGTCTCACATGTGGATCACCTCTTTATTGTGAAGGTTTGGGCGATGTAACACCAAAAAAATAATTAAAGATTATCTTTTTATTTGATAGTGTGTAGGACACATAACACCAAAAAAATAAATTATTATAACTAATTGAGAATTTTATTTATATTTTATCATTAAAATAAATTTAATATATTTTATAACTAGTAATACATGAAATAATGAGTTAGCTTGTTCTGCATGCGACAATGAGATTCTTTGATAGCTTGCATTATATTCTTGATTGAATTTAAAAAAACTATGATATTTTTAAAAAGATATTATTTAATATTATAAGATATAAAATAGACCTAAAATTATAATTTATGGATTTTATTAGCTAAACTATGAAAATATATGGTTTACGTAGATATAAAATGAATTTGTTCGTAACTAAATAATTATAAATAAATATAATAACCTATTGGATATAAAGGAATTGTTTTTTTGCTCAGAAAGATGTTTTATCATTATAAATAAAGATAAATAATTTTAGTGAATGATCTTAATGAAATTATAATATTATATATCCAATAATATTTTTTTAAAAAATATCCAATATATTTTATCATAATAATATAACAACAACCTCAATATTACGTATAAAAAGCTATATTTTTATAAAGGACTTTATGCATCCTTTTAATGGAACACCTATTTTAAGACTAAAATTTTAAACAATTATAAAAATTATTTATCAAAATAGAAATTATTTTTGAAATAATAACATTGAAATTATCTTAGGGATATTTTTTTAATTTTTCTATTAACGTTATAATTTGTTGAATAGTTAAAAATACTGAATTTATTTTGAAAACTGACTTTTTGAATAAATTGTTTCTAATGTTAAAGTATAATTTTAATTTTTTTAATATTTAAATTTGATCACTTATAAATAAATAAATCCATATTAGGTCATTGATAACAATTTCATATTAATATATGCTAAAATATATGTTAATTTTTTTAGTATTTTTCCTTTATAAATGGATTTCATACCCGATCTATGGGATTAAATTTAAATTAATTAATGAAACATATGTGACTTTTGTCAGTAAAAATTAATTCTATACTTAGAATCATAATAATTTATATTTTCTAGTTTGGTCAACTTTTCTTCCCAAAAAAATTAGTCAATGATCTTATAATTAATTATAACAATTAAGGTAAAATGTGTTTACTTAATGGTTTAAATATAACATATGTAACCAAATAAACTAGAAATATATCCAAAATCCCTTATTTTTCTATATATCGACAATACACTCACTTTTATATAAAATGGACCATTATTGGTGGCATATGATATAAGGGATAACTTCCAATAGTGATTATCTTTTTATATTCACAAGAATGGAATTCCTTCTCCACTGTAAAAGGTAACTCACCCCCTAACATCTTTATACCCTTAATGATATTTGGATGGTGTAAAACCATTACAAAAATTATCCACATATCCCACCCATTATCATAGAATCATCACTTTGGGATGAACTCAAACCAAGGATATCTTTTGGTATAAAACAGAATGAGTTACCTGAAAAAAAGGAAATGTTCATCAATAGTCGCTTATGACTCATTACATTATCCACCAATTAAATTATTATTATATCATAAATAAATGATAAAATCAGTATACACAATATTCTATAATTTATTATTTCATTTTTACGTGGTACACTAACACACATATCCATCAAATGGGTTACTCAATCATCATTTGTATCTATGGTATACTATGGTCGCATGAACTAAAGTTATTCGTTCTTCGATTACAATTGTTAATGGTTGGAAGTAATCATGGTTTTATAGTTAATATATTATATATGTTAAATTTATAATTTATTTATTCTTATTTAATTATTTTATTACACATAAATTCATTCTTTCAAATTCTTTTAAACATGATAACATTATTTGTGGGCGTGTGGATTACCACACCCTAAAAGCATTATGTATCGTTCATGCTACACATGGAAGGAATAAAAGATGGTTTTAATAAATATATGTAACATATATTACATTAATATTATATTTTAATTATAATATATATATATATATATCTTCTACTTTTCATTCTTTTAAATACGATATGAAATAAATGTAACATTCCTTCGTACGTACGACATATTGTCTCCATGAATAGTGTATTTCATACCCTATCTCAAAATAATACTGTTTATTAAAAATTAAAAAAAAATTAATATATGTGATAAGTATATCATGTTTTAAATACTATATATTATGAAATCATGATCCCCTAAATAAGATGAAAAATAACAAGTCCAAACATTCTCAAAAAACATGGTAATTAACACTTGAAAAAGCGTAAATAATGATTGATTATTACAAAATAGTTAATAATATAGTTTTAGAAGATATTATATGAAATATAAATATGATTATGGTTATTTAAGAATTTAATAAGAAGAGTATAACCATGATAAATGAGGTTAATGTTTGTTCACCATAAAGGAAACACAAGGTAAGGGATTTTTCTCGATCTCACATCACGGAGACATTGTAATTTTCAAAATTAGTATAGTTTATATGGTTTATTTTTAGACCGATTAAAATATAATATAATTAGTTCTTAAATATTACTATACATTTTATTTTCAATTTGAAATATTTCATCTAATGGGATTTAAAACTAAAGTTACTAAGTGTAAAAGAAATTTCTGGACTCGATTCAATTTCATTGGGTTATATTACATACTCAATATTGTTAATATTATATGATAATTTTTATAAAAAATTTAATAACTATTGATGTATTTACATGTATTATATGTGAATTTACAGTGGATACACATAATTAATTCCTTGAATATTTCTCACTTCAATGTAATGATCATTTTTAGTGTTTATTTCATAATCACATGTAAATCGAGATTTCTTATTATTAAATTCCCATTAAATGAATTTATATTAACCTTTTCATTAAACAGTTTCATTTTATTAGAATATGGTTATTCATGAACATTTTCATGTAATAGTACTAATTTCCCACTCTTTGGTACTCAAAATATTTTGGATTTTTATTTTTTAAAAATCAAACATCATTTCTCTATTTGGTTAGAAATATGTATTCTATTAAATCCATATTTTAGAAATATATATTAATAATGTTAATAATATTTCATAAATGATTTTTTAAATAATTTTTAACGCTTTTTTTCAACAGAATTTTCTTGTTTATTTTTGAAATAGTAACTTTTATAACCTTTTGACCATGAAAAAAAAACTTTCTTTTCAACTTGTACGACATGTAAAAATTTATCCTACTTCGTTTATTTTAATCTTACATTTCATTTAAAAAAGGTTACCTTTTAATGAAAATGTTTTTAAATGTTATCTTCAATGAAAACGATTTAAAAAGAAATTAAAATAAAAATGATATTTTCCTCAAAAATGATTTTAAATGATGGTACCATATTATTTCAATTATTGAATGAAACTAACACTTAATTTTACTCTACATGGGATATTTTGTTATGATATCATCAATTTTATTCCTCTGAATGGTTTATGATTTATTTGGTCAATGATAGTATGGATATTCAACTCCATGATTCGTTTTTGTAATCCCCTTGAAATATTCTCTTGGCCATGATAATTGGATATTATATTAACTCTGGTTATCTATATCATTTATCATGGATATTTTTATTTCATAAATGAAATTTACAATTTAAAATAAAGTTCTTAATTTGAATGTTTTTTAATAAATTTGGAAAAATATTGATCAATTCATATTCTCTACTCGGTACAGATATTTGATAAGGCATGTTGTTCATTAATTAAATTGATTATTTGATATATGAGTAAGGATTTGGGTCGGATGTGAGGGAAGGGCTGGGAAATTATTATTCTTTTGATTCATTGACAATTTCTTATCACAAAAATAAATTATGAAAAATAAATTATTTTCTTCCTATAGTTTTAAACCATATTTTGAATGGTATTGATAGTATATTATTTGATGTGCCTCAAGCATGAAATCTAATAAGTAATTATTTATTTCATTCAGAATTCTGGTTTTGTTATTATTTAACAATGATATATTAAATATTAAATTATATATTGTGTCTTTAAACAATTATTTTTTATATAAATTTCATGTCTGTTCAGTTATTTAGTTTCCCATATTGATTATGTTCATTATTCATTATTTCTACATATTTACTTAACGCTTAATGATACTTTTAGCTCACTATTTATATTCCATTGGAAACTAATAAGATTTCTAATAAAGTTATTCATCGATATTCCTTGTAGGAATAAATTTATTATGAATTTTTTTATAATAAGTGCAACAAGTTTTATTGTGAGAATCATGTATTCATCTCATTTACTGAGATATATAAACTCTCTAGTCCATTGGGATTTTATTCCTTGTAATTATGGAAATTTAATAAATTAAGGAACTTGTTCCATGCTTCTCGGGTTTAATATCTATTGGTGAGTCCCCTTTGGTTGGGTAGAGAATATTTCAGGAGGCATCCACATAGATTCAAGATATTCATTAGTATCTAGTTATAACATAGATTCAAAACAAATAATTAGTGGATCAATGATGTCTCCCTTTCAAATTTTCCATAGGTGGTTGTGTTTTATTGATTGTTTTTCCTCAGTTGGTTCACAACTAGCTTAAAAAATAGGTAATGTTAGATCTGAGATTTTTTGGACCATTTGAGTTCACTGAGAAGCTTGGGAAAGATTCTTGTCGGTTGTAATTTATAGTTCAGTTGGAAACCATTTAGTATGTTTACTGTATATCACAACTCAATGAATATCATTTGTACCAATCTCATGTTCTGATTTGGTAGGAGAATGTGTTAGAGCCATATGTATCTATTTTTTAAGAACCAGTAGAGATCGTGGAATCTCTATTTATTGTATTTCATGTCAAGTCAACTCAAATGGTCAGAGTGCTATGGAAGAATATACAAGATTTTCTTGTGACATTGGAGACTGTGTTTTTGAAGGGGGAGTAGTGGACACACCTATTTATGGGAAATCATATAACCACATGAATTATCATTGATGGGATGTCATATATTAGGGATTTCATAACATCAATCTACCATCCTTTTGTTGTTTTTTTTCTATTTATTTCATTTACTCTTTAATTGGGTAAATCTTGGGCCTCTCGAAATAGATAAAATTATTATATAAATTTACATAGTGTTTGGGGACATTATTATGTTTTAATTAGTGGTGTATGTGTATAAATATATAAAAATGTTTTTTGGTAGTTTTCTACCAGAAAACACGCATTTCTACATTCTGTCGGACTTTATACATTCCATGTAATGTGAGTACACTTTTTGTAATGATATCCAGGAAAATGTTAGGAGATGAATACATAACATTAATGATTACCATCCATGTGGAATTTACACACCATGTAAATGGTTTAAGTGGGGTATTAATTAAAAGGTGATGGGTTTTTTGCATATGTTGAACCTGTGGATTACATGATGTGTAAATGGATTTCAAAACATGAAAATGTCATGAGTTTGGATTTTTGGTTGATGTGTAGTATATTTTATTATTCATTATTCAGAAAACCTCTTCTCTCTAGACCAATAATAATTCCTTTTAAATTTCATTATCATCTATTCAATCCATATTGAATTGTTCTACATAGGATCATCAAGTCAATTGTGTTTCATCTCTCTAGGTAAGAAATAATTTATACTTCTTGGATTCTTTGATGGTGGTACCACCATTGAATTTCATTATCATAACCTTCAATCCAACGTGTTGACTCTTGGTTTTTTGTTCAAGATCCATCTTCTGATCTTACACCAGTACCATTCATTTTTTGGTTGGGTTTCAGAAGAGGTGTGTTTTTCTAGGTATGTTGTGAAATAAAATTTTTGTCTATCGTTTGGTTTAATAAAATCATATCTAATGTGTGTAAACTGATTGGGCCTCTAATTTTTATGTTTCCTTCTTCCTTGTTTGTGAATCAAATTGTGGGTGTGTGTAACCATAATTTTTAGGTTTCTTGTTCCTTTTCAAGTATAAGGCCCAGCCTTAAACCTTACTTAATATTGAGTTAATACAAGATTACACATTGAGGATCTTTTCAGGTTTAGAGTTTTAGAGAATTAGATCATAAAACTTGCATTACATTCCACATTTAAACAAAGTGGTTACATAAAAGACAGTATTCATTCTTCCCATCAACGGAAACATATTTAAAATAAATGTTGGATTCTTTCTTGACACATCCTTGACAGTATCATCACATCACGTACCTTTCCCTTGTCCTGTGAAAAACATTTCAAAAACTTGGGATGAGCATAAAAAGCTCAGTAAGGGATATAAAAATATGGAAAGGAGACATGAGTTCATATATACATAAGAATGAAATCATACTTTACCCATAAAACATTGGCACTTTAACATACCTCATTAAAATCATGAATAAATCTTAGAAATCATAAGACATAAAAGGTAACTTGAGGCATTCATAACATTCTTACGTAGGGAGTAACCCTCTTGGTTACGTTTTGGAATACCCATCACAGAATATTCCCTAAATCTCTTCGGAGAAACCTTAACGTTTCACTCCTTCACATTACCCAATGCATTAGAGAGCTATATCGGGCTCACCCGCCCTTAGTTTATCACGAAACCACCCGTCTTCATAACAATGCCCAAAAACCATAACATAATCTTATCACATAAAACATGCATAAAGGAAACATAACATTTCCACCTTTCAATAACAAGATATCAACACAACACATTGATATAAATACATTATGAAAACTATTTTCAATACCAAAATAAAATAAAAGTAAAACATGGTATTTATTTTTCTTTTAAAAAGAAGTTATGGCTTGTAGAGGAAGCCGGAACTCAAATAATGGTCACGGCAGCGGAGAAGTCGTGGTCGCCGCATACGTACGATAAAAACATTCTCTTTTGTCATTTAGTAAAACTCTTCGTATAAAAAGATTCCTTTTGGATAAATGTAAAATTCAAAGGGTTTTATACTCTGTATAAAAGAAAGTTGTGTACAAAACAAAATATGCCTCAATGAAATGAGATTGAGACGAAGTCCCATACAAAGACGGTATCCTTGGATTAAGGATAAATCAGTTACATAACTATGTGTGACAAATGAATACACGAAATATAAGTGGGTATTAAGTGTAAAAAAATAAGAGGACATTCACACATAATCATAGAACGACATATTCAAGGTGTACAAGTTTATCCTGAAGAATCAAAATTGGGTTAAGAAGTTCCCTTGCAAAAATTCGACAGCCTAACGGCATCACTTCAAAATTCAGAAACAGAAAAAAGGGTATCTCATCACTTGGACATAAAATTTACATCAATAAGGATATAGAAGAACATATCCCAAAATAATATTATGTTAATTAAAAGACATAACAAAATAAGTCTTTTAAAAAGAGGAGGGTGAAAGGTTCCCTTACCGATATGGGTATCATTCGAAACATACGCCCCATGAAAGAAGGACAATACAACATTGATGTAAATACTCATAAATGAAATAATATTACACAATTAGTAAAATAATGGTCAGTACATACACCACTCAAAGGAAATTGTGGAAAATTTAGCATAAATCTCACGGGAATAAATGTGAGATGAAAAATCCCTTACAAAAACTCGGCAGCCTAACGGCGCCACTTAAAACTTCCAAAAATGGATTGATGAGATGAAAAAGGGTATCTCATCACATTAAAATAAAATGTAAATCAAGAGGAATATAAAATAACATATCCCATCATAAAAAATAGGAGCTTAAAAGTAGTGACATAAATGAGAGTACTTAAAAAAGAGAGAGGTTAGATCTCTTACGAAAATTCGGCAGCCTAACGACGCCACTCAAAACTTCCAAAATGGATTGATGAGAGAAAATAGGGTCTCTCACCATATGAACATAAAAAGTACAGTAGGATTAATATAAAAGAAAATCCCAATCATAATAAAGATGATCTTAAAAGGAATGACATAAAAGAGTGTACTTAAAAAGAAAGAGAGGAGTATGATCCCTTACATCAAGTCCAACTTGTCTTGTTCGTTTCTTTATATTCCTAAATAATAAACATTGGTCAATTTATAATTGATGAAAGACCTCATATAAAGATTATTATTCAGTTCATATCACATATTTTATTGTTATAATAATTGGTTAATAATATGAGTTCATATCAGACGTTTTTGTCGATGTTTGGTACATGAGTCAAAAATTGAACTTGTTGGAAAATAATTTTCCATGTAGTTATAGGTACATCATATCCAGAATATTATTGATGTTTTAAATATCATATATATCCATTATATATTCATTTTATACTATTCCTTAGAATTTGGAGACAAAAATTAAAAGCACCGTTCATTGAGACAGTAGGTCGTACGTACGCATGAACGCTACTTTCATTTTTTTGTCATATTAATGGAATTAAAACAAAATGAGATATATATATATATGTTATAATTCCAGAATGATATCCATAATTTAGATGTAATATATTACATATATATTCATTATATATATGTACTTATAATAGTACATAACATTTTGAGATAAGAAATGAAATGTACCGTTCATGGAGATGGTAAGCCGTACGTACGCATGAATTCTACTTTCATTTATATCTCATACTTTAATGGAAATAAAAATAATGATATAGAGGTATATTATAATTCCAGTATAACATCATATATAATAACATTAAATCCATCCTTTATACGTCCCACGTATGGCATTAACGAATCACATCACTTTGAGGGGGCGGTAGTCCGCACTTCCTTAAATGAAGATATCGCGTTTACCCATAATGGAAACAAAAAAGGTATGCCCAAAATGAAAAATACAGAAGCTTAAGGAAAACATTAACATATTATATATCATATATAAATATATTTTCATCTTAATGTACACCTTTGAAGGTGTTAAAAGAATGTTGAACAATCATCGTTTCGGGAGGCCGAAATTCGCCATCCACGGAAACAGTATGTTCTTTAACCATTAGATGTAGGTGTGTTTAAGTGTAGCTCTAATACTTATTGTAAAAACATCCCAGTATATTGAAGATACTGGATTTGTTACAAAATAAATTAATAAAAATATTTTATGGGGTTGGAGAAGAAAAATAAAACAAAAGGACACAAGTGAAGACCTTACCTTAAAATCGGGTAACTCCCTTTGGTTTGAGCTCAAAGGCTTCCTTGGGAAGTCTTCTGCCCAAAGTGAGGATTCAAGGAGTTAAGGAGGGATGTGGAGAGACAAAATGGGCAGGGTTTGGCCGAGCCAAAGGCTTTGTAAGTGTGGGTAAAGAGGTAGAGGTGGGGGCCTTTTATAAGAGGAGAGGAGGGGTACTCTTGGAAAGTAAGAAAATGTTACTTTATTTGAAAATGATATTCGGTTTTTAAAGGACCCACATTGATATAATTCGTGGATAAGGTGATAAGGGTTCTAAATCCACTCATACAATAGGTTTTTGACATGTTTAGGTCTTAGATATTACATTATCTTTCCATTTTATTTAAATCGTTAAATAATGAGGTCATCGCTGCATCATCATTATGTCATAAATAATTTAATTTATTTAAGGTGTAAAAATTATAAAACAAATACTATGATGTAGTAAATCCTTTTAGATTTACAATTAATAATTATATTCAAAAATCTGATTTGTATAACCCCATATAAAAATTGTTTTAGTAAAACATTTCATGTTTGTCTCATTTTTACATTAACTTTAAATAAAAAGATATTAATGTCATTTTCCAACCAAAGTGGCTTCATGGGGTCCCAAAGTTGACCCATGGGTTTTGTTGGTCGTCCATGGCACATACAATGAGGTTAGGACATGTGTCAAGTTCATTTCATATTATTAAAACATTATTTTTACCTTAAACTACACTAATTACCTCTAATCGCGATTAAGAACTTAAAAGTTACTATACAACAAAAAATTATTTTAATCTCATTGAACCACATTTTACTTCATAATGACAACCATTTATGTCGGATTTCTAAAATTCAAAACACAAAATTTGTAAAATTTCATTTAAACGAAAAATCAGTTTTTAGAAGTACCACTTAGTGGTTTCACTATTCATCAAAAATTGAAGTTTTTCAGAAAAATACTAAAAATTCACCCTAATCTATATTTGATATTCCGAATTCAAAAATGAAGTCTATTTTACAAAATTCAAAACATATAAGTCACATTAATTAATTTAATAATTAATTCCTGCTGTCAGAGCAAATAGCGTGTTTTTAAGAAACAATAAGTATCAAAAGATTGACACTAGTTTAAGTATGATTTCAAAGTGAAATTAATTCCAACGACCACTATTGGATTTAATGGTAAAAATATATTCTAATTTCACTTTAAAACAAATTCAAAAGATAATCTAATCATATAAATAAATTAGATTAAAAAGAGGTTTTGAATTAAAATACAATATTTTACACTATTCATTAAAAAAATGAACTTTATCGGAAAGATACCAAAAATTTACACAAAGTAAATTTTGATGTCCTGATTCTAAAGAAGAGTTTTATTTGGTCCAATAGAATGTATAAGAGTGAACAAAACTATATTTAATGACGGTTTTCCATCAAAAGGTGATAAGTGAACCTTTAGTGAAAACTATGGCATATACGCCTAAAATTGAATTCTTTCCGTATTTTAAGCCTTTATCATTTATTGGATAAATGTAAAAACATTTAAAAACATATATAATCATATTTTAGTTATTTCTATCCATTCCCTCCAATACAACGGGTACATGTTAACTACCATTTAAAATAATATTATTTTATTATTAGAGTGCAACGTAAGATTCCCAATAAACTCTTTGTTGCGTGTTGGGCACGCCATCGAGCATAGCATCCCATTTAAAGTCATATTAATATTTTATTCACAAATATGGATAAATATGAAAATTTCATATTCTTTATTTACCTTCTGTGTTACATCAAGACTATGTATAGGTAATTTATTTTACTGGTATTTTATAAATTGTATTTATAATGGAAAGTCGCAGGGTAAGGGGCAGGTCCCGGGGTCATGTCCATGGGCCTGTGATTTTCTACAATTTTCTTCCTTGCATTGTGTTCTGTGGTGGATGATGTAATCATCTTTATATAAATTTTTTTAATATGGATAATTGAATTATTGATTTGGAATTTTTTGTGTAAAAAATTTGTTTTTATAAAAGTTGGTTCTACCCATATTTTGATGACAGAATGGTATTTTTAAATAATGTTGAATGGTTTTTCTAAAACAGTTTTTAAATAATGGTTTTAATTATCTTTTGGGAAATATTTAGAATATGTGAAGCCCGGGGTTCTTAGGTGGAAGGTGTGGTAAAATTCCACGTTAGTTGATACTGATGGGCGGATTTCTCATGGTGATTTCCACTACTTCTGAGAATTTTTAATCAGGGGACCTAATATATTACTGGTAGGGTTCAATTTATAGGGTATTTAACTGATATCTAAATTATATGAATATATTTGGGGCTAATTGTGCATGAATTTCGATGGTGGGAGTATAAGTGTCATAGCCATCTTGTCATAGTGTGACCCTGGTTTCGATGTTATCTATTCTTCTTCATGTTTTGGATTTCCAAATTTCTATTGTACCATCTTATATATTATGTGATATGATATACATTATTTAGTTTTATTTCATAAGAATATTTATGTATACAGCATTATTCAAAATTCATTTAGCTGGTTAATGATGGAAAGGTCAAAAAAGGAAAATAAGTTTTTTTCAATATTTTTGATATAAAAAATAAATAATATTTGTCATGATTTTTTTCATTATAGATACAATTTTTATGTCATTTTAATATGGACTTGTTAAGGAAAACCTAGGTAAGATGATTCTGATCTTTTTACTTACCCTATATATATATATAGAACAAGGAATATCATATATGGATATTACATCAACATAAATGAATATACATGATATTACAAAACTACATGATCGCGGAACATTATAGTTTTCTTTATTATGGAAACATGAAAAAAAATCTTCTAACAAGGTGAAATAACATCAATGTTTCCCTAAAATATAATCCACTTTAGTACATCTACATAAAACCTTAATTTATAACCTATAGAAAGGAAACATAAGAAAAAGGGGAGAGTGAATGCTCATTATGTGTAAATAAACGTAGTACGTAAGAATACCCTAAAAATAAGGGTATGAGAACATGAGAGTATCATTAGATTATTATAACCTTCATATCAATTATCATAATCATTAAACATGGTATAATGATTCAGAGGTTATAAGACATGAAACTTAAGGGAATCAAGAGAATAAGACATGAAAGAATAATTGAGGAACATGTTGTAGAATCTATGGAACCCACATAAGAATAGAAAATAATATGTCAAGGATAAATTCCAAGGCCTTAACAACTTCATTATATTGGAATAAAACTCATGTACCAATTTCGATCTTAGGCTAAAAAACCATGTACACTCTTCTTTTCTGTCTTGGGATACACCCCATGTACCCCCTTTTTTGGCTTTGGCTAAAACCCTTATACCCTCTTGATATTTCGGCATGGGATATGTCTTATGTACCCTATTTTCTTCATATAATTCTACAACTCATTTAACCTATATTTTCAGCCTTGGGGTACAACGTGTATACCCTCTTATTATAGGGCATGGGCTACAACCCCTTTAACTTATTATTTTCATACATGGGATACAACCCATGTACCCTTTGAGATTATGTTCAACATATCATTATTCAATGAATTGGTGGTAGATATAGGTCCCACTAGTCACCTATTGAAATCATATATATGGGTTTAAAATGATAATAAAGAATTCATGTTATCATTACACATAAAAATACATGGGTTTCATACACACCAAAACCCATGAAATGAAATGAGTATCCTAATATTTTCAAAATATCACGATCTATGGAAAATATATAAGTTTAATAATAATTTAATAATATAATAACCCATGAATGGAAATGGGGTTCATAATCAGAAAACCAGTGAAAGAGAAATTGGTTCTATAAACAGATAACCCATAAAAGATAAACGAGTTTGATAAATTCCATTCCCTAAATACTTGAACCATTTAGAGAAATATATGGATGAATCCTTGGACCATTACATAATAAGTAATCATTAACTCCAATGGATTTCATCTTATATGGGAAAATGATTGCATGATCATTATTAAAAACAGATTTCATAAGAAAAATATTCTTCCCTCATTGAAAAAAATGATTTTTCGAACATAACAAATTTGGAAAAAAGTATTTTTTAAATTTGACCGGGAAAAATTATAAACTAATATTGAAAATTTTATGAAAATATTTTTCCATGAATACTTATAAAATAATATTCAAAAAACATAAATTTTTTCAATCAACAACAATTTTTGTTATTTTTAAAATATCCACTTTTTGGAAAAGTGTGAACCAGTAAAACATAGCAATATGTTACCACATACCCACATCCATATAATCCCCACATACCACATTCCAAATTCAAAAGTTATAAATTTGTGTTTACAAAAATAATATTCTGAAAAAACCTCCATTGCCACTTTGATCAATGATATTACCCACCTCAATCAACCAACCATTTTCCATCGCACAGGGTTCTCAAAACAAGAGACCGATCACATCACTACCTTGCTTCATTTTCAAGGCCATCATCATTTTTTTCTTTACGAATAGAGGAGATAACCACAAAAAATTAAGGGTGTCCACTTCAACAAGATCCATTGCCTCAACCACGTAGTATCTAAAGTTAAACATTATCTCTACCACTGGATGATGTGAAATCACACTACCTTGATGAAAAACAAGATCGAAACATGACATAACCAGGAACAAATTAATCAAAAAAATCAGAGACTAAAAAAACCTTTACTGTTAACATTGAGATATAAAAAACTAACAAAATACAAAGAACACGAAACAATCCCCATTTTCATATCCATTGCAATCACTGAAAAAATCCATTCAAAAATGGAGATAGAACCAAAACCATCATAATAGGATAAAACTACCATGACATAAAAACTGGACAAAGCCACCACCATTCTGACCTCTTATACACTCATATTTCTCCCCAAACACATCCCAACACCACCATGGAATCCATAGCTCCCAACCTACATGGAATAATGAAAAGGGAAGCAGCTAGGGTAGCGGGGAGCCGTAGTGAAGGGACAAGGGTAACGGAAAGCTGTAATTGGATATGAATGAAATAGACATGGGATAAAACTATAAGTTAGAATGAATCATTGATATAGGAAAAGAGATTGGCGTAGAAAGAATAGATGAATGAACAAAAAAATTCAGAATCGAGATTATCGATGGAGAGACATTGTGAGTATCCACAAACACCCCCCAATTGGTCAATCTTAATGTTGTGTCAGATAAAATGGGTTCAAGGGATATGGGGAATGTTGAAATAGAAGCATTATAATCCTCCAATAATATGGTCAGAGTAAAGGGACCCATAGAGAAAGTTTCAATAATGGAACGAAAGGTAGTAGAAACATCGTACAAGGATGGAAGCTATGTTGCGAGGAGGATGAATCCCTAGGAGGATATTATCATGAGGGATATTATACCAATGGAGATTATATGCATCCATACAAACATTGAAAACATGATAGAAAACATGGTTTTGAATGAAGACATATTTCTTATTGAAAAGATAAATATTGTCATATTTTATTGAATAGATTTTATTAATTATCATAAATACCAAAGAGTAGAAATATAGTACTAAATACATGAATAAATAATGAATAATAAGAGGAGAGGAAAAATCATGATTTTTCATGAGATATGGATCATACTATTTGATCAATGGAAGAGTAATCACAATCTATCCTAATAAATAACGTCATTGGTACAATAAACATTTAAGACATGGTAACGTTTAATAGTACTGCCAATGTAATAACATGAAATTACACGAATATTAATAAATCATTAAATTAATTATATTCATGATATAACATGTAAAATGGTATTATATACAGCTTTTATTGGAATATAGGTGTATAGAAAAATATGTATCTCAAATATAGAATATCGAGACTCAACAAATTTACTAATTTACTAACCCTTGACCTGTAAAACAAAATGAAATATAGGTCATAAAATAGTTATTTAAATAAACATAATAATTATAATAATAATAAAATAATAAATTCATGGCTTTTACATACACCATACAAATTAAATGGGTGATGAATAAGGCATAAGTCTCATAAAAATAAAAGTGAAACTAGAAAACCCTTACTACTTTATTAAATTTTACTTCACAATCTTCCTTAAATAATAACATCAATTAAAAAAATTAATAAAATTAACTAAATAAAAATAATTATATAATATTTCATAAGTAATTATATAAACAACACAAAATAAGATAGTTGTGAATATGGAATGAATCTCACAGATATTAAAAATTATATGAAATTGCCATACCTTAAGTCTGGAATTTCAACAAACAAGTTCACGAATCCTCTTTAATAAATATAATTTTATTATACATATAAAAACAATAATAATATTATTTGTAAAACCAAATTTAGTTTTTTATTAAACGATATTACCTATTTGTTTAAAACTCTATGTTAATGTTACATTTTAGGTAATATCCACATTGTCTTTCAAATAATTTTTGATTTCTTTTTTCATGAAACTCACACATAGATCATTATATAATTACATAAATAATATAAGAAACGATTTATTTATCATAATATTTTTTTATAAATATTTATAATAATCTAAAAAATATAGATATATTAAATGGAATACACCGTTTATAGAGACGTTAAGTCATACAAACACATGGGTTTTTTTCATCATATTTAAAAATTGAAATAAAAAGATTAAATGAAATGTATATATATATAATATCATTAAATTATAATTATTATATTTAAAATATATAATATTTTTAGTAAGACCACCATTATTACATTCGATTTAATGTATGAATGAATCACATTTCTTTTAATAGATAGTTGTCCACACTTCCATAAACAATGTTATCAAATATCCACAATATGGAATGTATCAATGTGTGATTAATATAAAATTTTAAAAAGAAAAAATAAATAATAAATATGATATATGATATATTTAATATAAAAAAGTGTTGAAATATTATTTACAACCATTATAGGAGGTAGTATAAAAAAACAAATTTTTTGAAGTGGTAGTTCGTCAAACACAGTAATTGTAAGTTTATTACACATTTAATATAAGTGCCTATATCTGTAGGATGAGAAATTTAAAAAAAAAATAAGTATATTTAGGATACAAAGGATATTATTTAATCATTTAATAAGATGAATTGTGGTGGTGGAGAAATAGAATAACCGAAATGTTCTTGAGGAAGGTTGTTACATCTTCTTTGGGTAACTCCTTTTGGATTGCACCAAATGGATTACATGGATGGTTCTTTCAACCGATGGTGTATTATATAATAAATTTAGGGATATTGCGAGATTATTTGAGCATATGTTTAGATAACCAAATGGATTTATAGGTGTGAATAAATGGGAAAGATGTCTGTCTTTTAATTGCGGAGTGTCATTATTGAAATTTTTTTAAAAGGGAATTACCACCATATTTTTCCTTTGAATTGTGGTTCCAATAATGAACCATAATTTAAGAAATAGAGGATAAAGTTTATATATGGACATTAAATTTATTTTGTAAAATTTTATAGGTCTCTTTTCCCTGATATTTAAGGTTTAGTCCTTTGTTAAGTTGATTTTTCTCTTATTCACATTAATTTTTTTAATCACCTTCAGAAATATATTTGGTTAATAAATATATTAAACATATTATTAATTATTTAAAATACTAATTCAAAATATATAATCCATTTTTCTAAATTAAAAATACATAAGTGATTGTAGTTAATTAAAATATTATCCTGTAGATGGGATGACAAAGCGAGTTATTAAAGTAAAAATGTAAAACATTTTCTTATGTTTTTATATCCAATCTCAATAAGAAATTTAATATATCAAAAAAATTGGATTAATTGACATATAATTTATCTAATTTTTCATTTAATCCTATATGAAACATAATTTATCCGTTTATATAAATTATCAAAAAACGAGTTTTAAATTAAAACTCATTGTAATCCAATATTCCACAAATAATGAAACATCACATTAAAGTAAAAAATTCACCATAAAATAAATTTCATGTTAATATTTAAAAAATGAATATTATTTTGTAAAATTATAAAAAATAATATTTAAAATTGTTTCACATCAAATTATGGTAAAAATACTTTTTAAAATAATACATATTTATACTCGTAAAATTTCATTTATTGTTATCTAGTACATATCAGATATGTTTGATGAGAATAAAAAAATTGATTGAATATATAATACAAAACTATTATTGAAATAATTAATCAGATGTGGTTTGATTGATTTATTGAGATAAAATAAATTTTTTACATTGAAAAATAGTTTTCTAAAAAAATTAATTTCTACTCTTACAAATAGTTCATACATTCAATTATAGTAAATTCTAAAAAAAGTATTCATTTATATAATTGTGTAAATCTGATATTCACATTATATATAATTTTATTCATAACATTTATTCCAAAAACTAGGGGATAAATATAATTGGATTTTAATTATATTATTAATATTATAATGTAGTTCGATAAATCATAGCCATGTGTGTAACACTATCTATTAAAGGAACTCGGTATTGTGTGTGATACGAGAAAAAATAGATTTTCTTAAACTAAAAACTAATCTATTTTTTGTGTATAATGAAATAAATACATAGTGTTTCATATAATTCAAGGTACAATTAGTTGATTTTTATAAAAAAGTAATATTCTATTTTGTGTCAAATGAAAAATATCAAAATATTAAATAAAATAAAAAAAATAATTCACAAAATATTAACTTATTAAAGTTCACCTAGATTCTAATGCGTCAAACATTTTTTGAATTTCAATGTAGTGAATTGAATGATTCTATAGTGAGGTGGTAATGATGTTTTTTCAGTAGACTTAGGTAGAAGGTTGTAACATGCTGGGGGTCTTCTCACACTATCACATGGTGTGTTTTTTTTCAATTTTTTGTATTTATTTATTGTGGATGCCACTTGGATAAATTTATATCTTCTTTTGAGATGTTCTAGTTTCCACTGTCTTATTTTATTTATGGAATATATATTATCTATTACACTATTATCTCTCTTGTATATATGCTCCTTGTTGATTCACTATATTGGTGGAAATAATCACCTTAATATGTGTTTTGATGCTCGAGTTCTAGTAACAAACCCCTGGGTATCAGGACGACCCTTAGGGTATATTGAAAATTTGGTTTGGGAAATAGTTTGAGAGGGTATTCAGTTCACTTATGTCATAGGGTCTATATGTTAGGGGTTCTAACATGTAGAGTTGTTCAGATTTCCTAAGGGATATCCCTACCTTTTAGAGATAGAGATAAAGAGTATTAGTAATTGGATACTGAGTTATGTAATAGAAATCTTCATTTAAAAGTTATTTTATATCATTTACCCTGATTGTCTAACTGTTTATAGTATGGGATGAAGGGGATACAACAAAAAAAGAACTAAATTAACTAGAAACTATGACTTGTTTTACTCAAACTCTTTATCTTATTTCTTAAAAATCATAATAAATTGATACATAATATAATTGTGATGTTTATGGAGTGGGAATACAAATCCAAAACTAGTGTGTAAGACACTACCATCAAAGTGATCTAATTTGTAAATATATCTATGGAATCGTTATCATAGATCATTATCCCAGAAAATATATTTTATGAAATTAAAGGAACCTTGTAGGGACTCAGGGTCTTGTGTGTATGTCTATAGTTAATATGAGAGGATGAAACATATAATTATTGATGTTCTAATCATAATTTTATTTTTATTACTTCAATTAATATTCATTATATATTTTATTCAGTTAAATGATCACAACACTCTCATTTAATTAGTTCAAAACACTAAATTTATAGTTCAATTATCATCTGTATCACACACAGACTCACATAGTTAACTTAAAACATCATAGACATTGGGATTTTAATCCTTATAATTATAATAAGTAAAACAAGTTGTATTGTGAGAATCATATATGCATCTCATTTACCGAGATATCTAAACTCTCTAGTCCATTGGGATTTTATTCCTTGTAAATATGGAAATGTAATAAAGTAAGGAACTCGTTCCAAGATTCTCAGGTTTAATATCTATTGGTGAGTCCCCTTTGGATGGATAGAGAATGGTTCATGAGGCATCTACATAGATTCAAGATATACATTATAATCTATTTATAACTATGATTCAAAACAAATCTTATGTGGATCAGTGACGTCTCCCTTTCGAGTTTTCCATAGGTGGTTGTGTTTTATTGATTTTTTTTCCTCAGTTGGGTCACCACTTGCTTAAAAAATAGGTAATGTTAGCTCTGAGATATGTTGGACCAATTGAGTTCACTGAGAAGTATGGGAACAATTCTTATCGGTTGGAATTTATAGTTCAGTTGGAAATCATTTAGTATGTTTACTATATATCACTACTCAAGGAATATCATCCCTACCAATATCATGTTCTGATTTGGGAGGAGATTGTGTTAGAGCCATATGTATCGATTTTTTAAGAACCAGTAGAGATCGTGGAATCTCTATTTATTGTATTTCATGTAAAGTCAACTCAAATGGTCAGAGTGCTATGGAAGAATGGACACGATTATCTTGTGACATTGAAGATTGAGTTTTTGAAGTGGGAGTAGTGGCCACACCTATTTTTGGGAAATCATATAACCACTCGAATTATCATTGATGGGATGCCATATATTGGGGATTTCATAACATCAATCTACCATCCTTTTGTTATTTTTTTCTTATTTAGTTCATTTACTCTTTAATTGGGTGAATCTTGGGCCTCTCGAAATAGATAACATTATTATATAAATTTACATAGTGTTTGGGGACATTATTATGTTTTAATTAGTGGTGTTTTTGTATAAATATATAAACATATTTAAGGGGTTCTCCCCAATTATGGAGAAATGGGATGTTGGTTGGTAGTTTTTTTTTCAAGAAAACATGCATTTCTACATTTTTGTCATACTTTTTACATTCCACGTAATGTGAGTACACTTTTTGTAATGATATCCAGGAAAATGTTAGGAGATGAATACACAACATTAATTATTACCATCCATGTGGCATTTACACACCATGTAAATGGTTTAATTGGGGTATTAATTAAAAGGTGATGGGTTTTTAGCATATGTTGAACATGTGGATTACATGATGTGTAAATGGATTTCAAAACATGAAAATGTCATGAGTTTGGATTTTTGGTTGATGTGTAGTATATTTAATTATTCATTATTCAAAATACTGCTTCTCTCTTGACCTATAATAATTCATTTTAAATTCCAGTATCATCTATTCAATCCATATTGATTTGTTCTACATAGGATCATCAAGTCAATTGTTTTTCGTCTCTCTAGGTAAGAAATCATTTGTACTTCTTGGATTCTTTGATGGTGGTACCTCCATTGCAATTCATTATCAGAACTATCATTCCAAGGTGTTGACTCTTGGTGTTTTTTTTGAGATCCATCTTGTGATCTTACTCCAGGGCCATTCATTTTTTGGTTGTGCTTCAGAAGATGTTTTTTTAGGTATGTTGTGAATTAAATTTTTTGTATATCGTTTGGTTTAATAAAATCATTTCTAGGGTGTGTAAACTGATTGGGCCTCTAATTTTTATGTTTCCTTATTCCTTGTTGGTGAATCACTTTGTGGCTGTGTGTAACCATAAATTTTAGGTTTCCTGTTCCTCTTCAAGACAATGTATAGGTAATGTATTTTACTGGTATTTTATAAATTGTATTCATAATGGAAAGTCGCAGGGTGAGGGGCAGGTCCCGAGGTCATGTCCAAGGGCATGTTATTTTCTACAATTTTTTTCCTTGCACTATGTTCTGTGGTGGATGATGTAATCATCCTTATATAAATTGTTTTAATATGGATATTTGAATTATATATTTGGAATTGTTTGTGTAGAAAATTTGTTTTTATAAAAGATGGTTCTACCCTTATTTTGATGAAGGAAAGGTATTTTTAAAACATGTTGAACGGTTTTTCTAAAATAGTTTTTAAATAATGGTTTTAATTATCTTTTGGGAAAAATTGAGCATATGTGAAGCCCAGGGTTCTTAGGTGGAAGGTGTTGTAAAATGCCACGTTAGTTGATACTAATGGGGGGATTTCTCAGGGTGATTTCCACTAATCCAGAGAATTTTTAATCAGGGGACCTAATATATTTCTTGTAGGGTTCAATTTATAGAGAATTTCACTAATATCTCAATTATATAAACATATTTGGGGGTAAGTGTGCATGAATTTCGATGGTGGGAGTATAAGAGTCACAGTCATTCCGTCCTAGTGTGACCATGGTTGCAATGTTACATATTCTTCTTCATGTTTTGGATTTTAAAATTTCCATTGGACCATCTTATATATTATGTTATATGATATACATTATTTAGTTTTATTTCATAAAAATATTGATGTATATAGCATTATTCAAAATTGGTTTAGCTGGTTAATGATGGAAATGTCAAAAAAGAAAAATTAAAAGTTTTCAATATTTTTTATATAAAAAATAAATAATATTTGTCATGAATTTTTTCATTATAGATACAATTCTTTATGTCATTTTAATATGGGCTTCTTAAGGAAAACCTAGGTAGGATGATTCTGATAGTGTTACTTACACCCTATATATATAGAGAACTAGAAATATCGTATATGGATATTACATCAACATAAATGAATATACATGATATTACAAAACTACATGATCGTGGAAAATTATAGTTTTCTTTATTTTGGAAACATGGAAAAAATCTTATAACAAGGTGAAATAACATCAATTTTTCCCTAAAATATAATCCACTTTAGTACATCTACATAAAAACTTAATTTATAACCTAGAGAAAGGAAACATAATAAAAAGGAAAGATTGAATTCTCAGTATGTGTAAATAAACGTAGTACATAAGCATACCCTGAAAATAAGGGTTTGAGAACATGATAGTATCATTTGATTATTATAACCTTTATTTAAATTATCAAAATCATGATACATGGTATAATGATTTAGAGGTTATAAGACATGAAACATAAGTGAATCAAGAGAATAAGCCATGAATGAATAATTGAGGAACAAGATATAGAATATATGGCACCCACATAAGAATAGAAAATAATATGTCAAGGATAAATTCCAAGGCCTTTATAACTTCATTATATTGGAATAAAACTCATGTAGAAATTTTTATCTTAGGATAACAACCCATTTACACTCTTATTTTCAGTCTTGGGATACAACCTATGTACCCCCTTTTTTGGCTTTAGCTAAAACCCTTATGCCCTCTTAATTTTTGGGCATGGGATATGTCTTATGTACCCTTTTGTTTTCCATATAAGTCTATAACTCATTTAACCTTTATTTTCTGCCTTGGGGTACAACGTGTATACCCACTTGTTATTGGGCATGGGCTACAACCCCTTTACCATATTATTTTCATACATGGGACACAACGCATGTACCCTTTGAGATTATCTTCCACTTATCTTTACCCAATTAATTGGTGGGAGATATAGTTCCCACTAGTAAACTAATGAAATCATATATATGGGTTTAACATGATAATAAAGAATTCATCTTATCATTACACATAAAAATACATGGGTTTCATACACACCATAACCCATGAAATGAAATGAGTATCATAAGATTTTCAAAAATCACAATCTATGGAAAATATATAAGTTGCATAATAATTTTATAATATAATAACCCATGAATGGAAATGGGATTCATAATCATAAAACTAGTGAAAGATAAATTGGATCTATGAACAGATAACCCATAAAAGATAAACGAGTTTCATAAATGCCATTCCATAAATACTTGAACCATTTAGAGAAATATATAGACGAATCCTTGGATCATTCCACAATAAGTAATCATTAACTCCAATGGATGGCATCTTCTACGGTAAAATGATTGAATGGTCATTATTAAAAATAGATTTCATAAGAAAAATATTCATTCCTCATTGAAAAAAATGATTTTTAGAACATAACAAATTTTGAAAAAAGTATTATTTAAATATGACCAAGAAAAATTATAAACTAATATTTAAAATTTACTGAAAATAGTTTTCCATGAATACATATAAAATAATATACAAAATTAATAATTTTTTTCAATCCACAACAGTTTCTGGTATTTTTAAAATATCCACTTTTTGGAAAATTGTGAACCAGTAAAACCTAGCAATCTGTTACCGCATACTCACATCCATATAATCCCCACAGACCACATTCCAAATTAAAAAGTTGTACATTTAAATTTACAAAAATAATATTCTGAAAAAACCTCCATATCCACTTTGATCCATGAGATTACCCACCTCAATCAACCAACCATTTTCCATCGCCTGGAGAACTCGAAACAAGAGACCGATCACATCACTACCTTGCTCCATTGTCAGAGCCATCATCATTTTTTTCCTCACTAGTAGAGGAGATAACCACAAAAAATAAGGGTGTCCACTTCAACAAGATCCATTGCCTCAACCACATAGTATCTAAAGTTAAACATTATCACTGCCATTGGATGATGGGAAATCACACTACCTTGATGAAAAACAAGATTGAAACTTGACATAACCAGGAACGAATTTAAGAAAAAAATCTAGAGACAAAAAAATATTTGCTGATAACATTGATATATAAAAAATTAACAAAATACAAAGAACATGAAATAATCCCCATTTTCATATCCATTGCAATCACTGAAAAAATCCATTCAAGAATGGAGATAGAACCAAAAACATCATAATAGGATAAAACTACCATGACATAGAAACTGGACAAATCCACCATCATTCTAACCACTTTTACACTCATATTTCTCCCCAAACACATCCCAAAACCTCCATGGAATGCATAGAAACCAACCTACATGGAATGAAGAAAAGGGCAGCGGCTAGGGTAGCGAGGAGCCGTAGATATGTGAAAAGGGTGATGGAAAGCTTCAAGTTGATATTAATGAAGAAGACATGGGATAAAACTATAAGTTAGAATGAATCATTGATGTAGGAAAATATATTGGGGTAGAAAGAATATAAGAAAGAACTGAAAAATTCAGAATCGAGATTACCGAAGGAGAGACATTTTGAGTATCCAAAAACACCCCCCGAATGGTAATGCTTAATGTTGTGTTAGATAAAATGGGTTCAAAGGATATGGGTAATATTGAAATAGAACCATTGTAGTCCTCCAATTATATGGTCAGAGTAAAGGGACCCAAAGAGAAAGTTACAACAATGGAACGAAAGGTAGTAGAAAAATCGTACAAGGACGGAAGCTATGTTGTGAGGAGGAGGAATACCTAGGAGGAGACTATCATGAAGGAGATTATACCAAGGGAGATTATATTAATCCATATAAACATTGAAAACATGATATAAAACATGGTTTTGAATGAAAACATATTTTCTATTGAAAAGATAAATATAGTCATATTTTATTGAAAACATTATATAAATTATCATAAATACCAAAGAGTGGAAATATAGTACTAAATACATGAATTAATAATGAATAATAAGAGGAGAGGAAAACTCATGAATGTTCATTAGATATGGATCATAATATTTGATCAATGAGAGAGTAATCACATTCAATCCTAATAAACAATGTCGTTGGTTCAGTAAACTTTTAAGACATGGTAACTTTTAATAATACTCCCAATGTAATAACATGAAATTACACGAATATTAATAAATCATTAAATTAATTATATTCATGATATAACCTGTAAAATGGTATTATATACACCTTTTATAGGAATATAGGTGTATAGAAAAATATGTGTCTCAATGGTAGAATATCGATACTCAACAACTTTATTAATTTACTAACCCTTGACCTATAAAACACAATGAAATATATGTCATAAAATAGTTATTTAAATACTCATAATAGTTATTATAATAATAAAATAATAAATTCATGGCTTCTATATACACCATACAAATTAAATCTGTGGTGAATAAGGCATAAGTCTCATAAAAATAAAAGTGAAACTAGAAAACCCTTACTACTTGATTACATTTTATTTGACTATCTTCCTTAAATAATAACATCAATTAAAAAAATTAGTAAAATTAAATAAATAAAAATAATGATATAATATTTCGTAAGTAATTATATAAACCACACAAAATAATATAGTTGTGAATATGGAATGAGTCTCACATATATTAAAAATGATATGAAATTACCACGCCATATGTTTGCAATTTCAACGAACTTGTTCATGAATCCTCTTTAATAAATATAATTTTATTATACATATATAAACAATAATATTATTATTTCTAAAACCAAATATAGTTTTTTTATTACACGATATTACCTATTTATTAACAACTCCATGTTAATGTTACATTTTAGGTAATATCCACAATGTCTTTCAAATAAGTTTTGATTTCTTTTTTCATGAAACTCACACATAGATCATTATATAATTAAATAAATAATTTAAGAAATGATTTATTTATCATAATATTTTTGTATAAATATTTATAATAATTTAAGAAATATAGATATATTAAATTGAATACAACGTTTATAGAGACGGTAAGCCGTACAAACACATGATTTTTTTCATCATATTTCAAAATTGAAATAAATAGATTAAATGAAATGTATATATATAATATCATTAAATTATAATTATTATATTTCAAATATTTAATATTTTTAGTAAGACCACCATTATTACATTTTATTTAATGTATGAATGAATCACATTGCTTTTAGGAGATAGTTCTCCACACTTTCATAAACAATGTTATCAAATATCCACAATATGGAATGTATCAATGTTTGATTAATATAAAATTTAAAAAAGAAAAAAGAAATCATAAATATGATATATTTAACAAAAAATAGTGTTGACATCATTATTTACAACCATTATAGGTGGTAGTATAGAAAAGAAACAAATTTTTTGAGGTGGTAGTTCATCAAACACAGCAACTGTAAGTTCATTACACATTTAATAAAGGTTCTTATAAGTGTAGGATGAGAAATTTATATATAAAAAATTTGTATATTTAGGATACTGAGGATATCATTTAATCATGTAATAAGATGAATTGTGGTGGTGGAGAAATTAAATAACCGAATTGTGCTTGAGGAAGGTTGTTACATCATCTTTGGGTAACTACTTCTGGATTGCACAAAATGTATTACTTGGATGGTTTTTTCAACCAATGTTGTATTATATAATAAAGTAAGGGATATTGGGAGATTATTTGAGTATATGTTTAGAAAACCAAATGGATAGACAGGTGTGAATAAATTGGATAGATGAGTGTCTTTTAATTGCAGAGTGTCATTATTGTAAATTTTTTAAAATTGAATTACCACCATATTTTTCCTTTGAATAGTGGTTACAATAATGAACCATAATTTATGAAATAGACGATACAGTTTATATATGGACTTCAAATTCATTTTGTAAAATGTTATAGGTCTCTTTTCCCTGATTTTAAAGGTTTAGTCCTTTGTGAAGTTGATTCCTCTCTTAATCAAATTAATTTTTTTAATCACCTTCAGTAATATATTTCGTTAATAAATATACTAAACATATTTTTAATTATTTAAAATACTAATTCAAAATATATAATCCATTTTTCTAAATTAAAAATACATAAGTGATAGAATTTAATTAAAATTTTATCTTGTAGACGGGATGAGAAAGCGGGTTATTAAAGTAAAAATGGAAAACATTTTCTTATGTTTTTATATCGAATGTCAATATAAAATTTAAAATAAAAAAATTGGATTTATTGACGTATAATTTATCTAATTTTTTATTTAATCCTATATAAAACATAATTTATCCATTTATATAAATTATCAAACAAATAGTTTTGAATTAAAACTTATTATAATCCAATATTCCTCAAATAATGAAATATCACATTAAAGTAAAAAATTCACCATAAAATAAATTTCATGTTAATATTTAAAAAATGAAGATTATTTTGTAAAATTATAAAAAATAATATTTAACATGGTTTCACATCAAATTATGGTAAAAATACTTTTTAGAATAATACATATTTTTACTCATAAAATTAGATTTAATGTTATCTGGTACCTATCAGATATGTTCGATGAGAAAAAAAAAATTGATTGAATATAAAATATAAAAATATTATTGAAATAATTAATCAAATGTGGTTTGATTGATTTATTTAGATAAAAAAAATTGTACATTGAAAAATAGTTTTCTAAAAAAATTAATTTCCACTCATAAAAAATAGTTCATACATTCTATTATAGTAAATTCTAACAAAAGTATTAATTTATATAATTGTGTAAATATGATATTGACAATATAGATAATTTTATTTATAATATTTATTCGAAAAACTATGGGATAAATATAATAATATTTTAATAATATTATTAATATTATACTGTAGTTCGATAAATCATAACCATGTGTGTAACACTATCTGTTAAAGGAACTCGGTATTGTGTGTGATTCCAGAAAAAATAGATTTTCTTGAACTAAAAACTAATATATTTTTTGTGTATAATGAAATAAATACATAGTGTTTCATATAATTCAAGGTACAATTAGTTGATTTTTATAAAAAAGAAATATTCTATTTTGTGTAAAATGAATAATATCAAAATATTAAATTAAATTTAAAAAATAATTCACAAAATATTACATTATTAAAGTTCACCTAGATTCTAACGCGTAGAATTTTTTTTTGAATTTCTATGTAGCGAAAGGAATGATTCTATAGTGAGGTGGCAATGATGTTTTTTCAGTAGACTTGGGTAGAAGGTTGTATGATACTGGGGGTCTGCCCACACTATCACATGGTGTGTTTTTTTTCAATTTTTTGTAGTTATTTTTTGTGCATGCCACTTGGATACATTTTTATCTTCTTTTGAGATGTTCTAGTTTCCGCTATCGTATTTTATTTATGGAATATATATTATCTCTTACTATATTATCTCTATAGTATATATGCTCCTTGTTGTTTCACTATCTTGGCAGAAATAATCACCTTAATTTGAGTCTTGATGCTCGAGTTCTTGTAACAAACCCCTGGGGGTCAGGAAGACCCTCAGGGTATATTGAAAATTTGGTTTGGGAACTAGTTTGAGATGGTATTCAGTTTACTTAAGTCATAGGGTCTATATGTTAGGGGTTATAACTTGTAGAGTTGTTAAAATTTCCTAGGGGATATCCCTACCTTTTAGAGATTGAGTTAAAGAGTACTAGTACATGGATATTGAGTAATGTAAACAAAATCTTTATTTAGAAGTTATTTTATATCATTTACCCTAATTTTATAACTCTTTATAGTATGGGATGAAAGGGATACAACAAAAAAAGAACTAAATTAACTAGAAATTATGACTTGTTTTACTCAAACTCTTTATCTTATTTCTTAAACATCATAATAAATTGATACATAATATAATTATGATGTTTATGGAGTGGGAATACAAATCCAAAACTAGTGTGTAAGACACTACCTTCAAAGTGATCTAATTTATAAATACATCTATGGAATCGTTATCATAGATCATTATCCCCGAAAATATATTTTATGAAATTAAAGGAATCTTGTAGGGACTCAGGGCCATGTGAGTATGTCAACAGTTAATATGAGAGGATGAAACATATTATTATTGATGTTGTAATCATAATTGAATTTTTATTACTTCAATTAATATTCATTATATATTTTATTCAGTTAAATGATCACAACACTCTCATTTAATTAGTTCAAAACAGTAAATTTATAGTTCAATTATCATATGTATCACACACAGACTCCCATAGATAACTTAAAAAACCATATCCATTATATTTGAGTCATGATAAACAAAAAAAAATACACACACAAATTATTGGCTACTTGCATTCATTATTACATTAATAATTTATTTTTTTAACCTGTCCCAATCTCTATATTGATGATTTCTTTAATACAGGTTAACTTGATATAGGTATCCAATACAATTATAGGAAGATAATAAAATTTACTACACTCATTAATCAATAACATAACTAATATCCTTTTTGGAAACCTCCTTTCAATTGAATTTTCTATGAAAAACAATTAAGCACTACTGATCTTTAGGCACACTATTTTGTCTCCATATAAAATATATCAATGAATTAAAAACACTATGCCCTTTATGAAATAATTATATACATATATAATTATATAATTATATACATATATAATTATATAATTATACTTTACACTTCAATAAATTATCCCATAATTTTGTGATTACTAGTGAATATATGTAAGTTAAATATCTTACAAAATCATACAAGATATACAATTTTATATCTGTCCTAATTACTTTAAATTTATGGTTTTTGATAACACAATTTTTATTAAAACATATATAAATATATTTAAAATATTCTCTTCTGATATGACTTTTTTATATTAATAAATTTCTGTAAAATTTACCCTAGAAGCATAATTTTCTTTAATTAAATGTATAGGTACTTTGTAAGTTCCCAATTTCAATTTCTCACACATTGATTTTCTTATGTATCTTCATAATTTCTTGGATGGAAAATAATATGACTCTATCACACATTCAAATTCACATACTGTGAAATATTATGTAGATATTTGAAATTTAAGGCACCAATTATGAAACCACTATTCATCTCCTTCTCCATTTACGTTTGCGATGTATTTATGAATCATCACATTCATAATAATTTAATTTTTACAAAACCCTCATAAAATCAAGAAAATATTATACGATATCATTTGGAAAATCATTTTCAATGATATAAAACACAAAAATTTCTATTTTACAATTATATTGAAATTTAAAACTACAAAAAATTATTTTGAAATCCTAATACACTTTACCTGTAATGCTAGTACATAAACAAGAAATAATGAATATTCTCTATCACTATGAATATTCCTCAACTACCAAGGAACACTAGATTATATTAAATCCAAAAATATTTCATTTTATTTACATAAATTCATCAAAATTAATTGATGGGTTTAATTTATACTATATAATATAGATCAAAATAATCTAATATTGAATATATTCCTTTAGTGAATCCAATTAAATATTAACATTTTAACCATTAGGTTTTCACTGTTGTACCATAACCTCCATTTGATTAGTCATATAGCCAGTACAAGACATCTTATTAACTTAAATATGATTTTTCCATGTAATTACTAATTATTTACCACCTAAAATCTATCATGTCAATACTTGAGTCTCACCTCTGAGTTACAATAAATTGGAAAAAACACCAAGGATTCAATAAAATTCTCATGGGATAATGTTTACACCCTTATAAAATAAAAATAATAAATAAATTATTCAATGAAATATTTGAGATGACCACATTTTTTGGCAAAAAAAAGGAAACAATTAAACTTTCACTCTATTTATGTACCTATTCAACAACAAACATGGTCACTAAAAGATAATGAAACTATATGAGACTCAAAAATATTCCAAACAAATATGAGACTCATATAAATTCCTTAGAATCAATGAAATATACAAAAATCCACACTAAACAAGTAATGAAATCCAAATAATACAATGTAAATGTCCGTGGATAGGTCTATAATATCTACATGTAATGGGATAATGATCAAAATGAAAGCATTATCCATACAATACACTACAAGTTATTTAATAATTGTTGTCCCTGAGGATCCAAAAAGGCACAAAAAACCCATTATAATTATGAGACATTAAATTTATAAAAAATATAGACAATTTTATGTTGAGGTGTCCATACATTGGGTGATAATATAAATACTTACTATGAAACATTAAACATTCCTCTACATAGTAGTGAATAACCCAATTTGTAGAAAGTTAAGTCTACCAATTTCTATAAATATATGATAAATAAATTTTAGAGTAATGAAAATTAACATCTCATATAGATAAAAAAACTTAGCATATATTTCAAAAACCATATAACTCTCCATATTAGGAAGATATAAACAAATTATATATGAATTCATCCCTTACTTAGTGTTTTAGATGAGTGGGACAAGGATATACTACAGCCCATACACAATTCATTAAACAAATCAGTCCACATTCAGTACCCAATCAATATATAACATATGGATTTTAATATACTCATGTCAATGAAATTTTATAGCCTAACTCATCATGTATTGGGGACTTGTTATAAAAGAGTCTGGGAACATTGAGCTCATATGATATCATCAAGCTCAGCATCAATATAGGGTGAACATGTGGACCTTTTTTAATAGAAAATATCTATTTATATCATATTTTCTCACCAATATGTATATTTTACATACAAAAATGTTTTTAAATATCATCCCATTCTAATTAATATATCATATCATAATCATTCACAAAATTAATGTGAAAAACAACCAGCATTATCCTAATATACATGTTAATATGACATTATCTGCTTTGATATAAATATTTCATATCAACATGGTATGTTTTAATTTTTTATAATTTCATGTCCACATGATTTATATTAAAATATTACATTAATATTAATTTCAAAAAATTACAAAAGCCACAAACTTAATCATTACACTAAACACATAGTATAGTAGGGAATTTACTAGTATCAAATATAATACCTAGTGAAAATGATGTTCTTAGTATTGTAAATGATTTTCCAAATAGGGTACAACATTTCAATAAGTATTCATGAGTATTAACTTGTTTCATTCAAAGTAAGAGATTAACAATTTTATTTTTTTATAACCCATTCATACTCTAGATAACCAAAATATAAGAGGTCACAATGTATAGAGATTGAGTTATAACATTAATTCAAAAGTAAAATATTTTTTTCAAAATAAACATTCCATATTTAGAATCCCTCCATATAAGGTAAAACATTTTTAAAAGAAATATGATGATATTTAGATTTTAAATCTTATACGTTTATATAAGATAGTAATATTCATTATACGAAATTATTTTTTAATTGGTAAACACCATTCCATTAAATTTTATCTATTAAATGAAATTATTATTAGCTACAAATGAAATTGGTGTTTTTATGGTGGATAGTTTATGTTTTTAATGTAAATGGGTTATTTTGTAAATATAACTTCAGTTTATACAATTTAAATAAATTGGTTCATAAAATATTTTCTTAGGTAAAGAGTCGATTACTAATTATCAAATCCATTATTTCTTTTTTATGAAAATATTGTTTTTGAAATGAAGAACATATTTAAATTTGTTTCTTTCTTAAACCAAGATATACAACCGATTACGTTAATACCTATGAAATCATTAAGTAGGGATATACTTAGATAATTAATATATAACATAGTCATGATATATAAAAAGTAAGTTAGCTCAAAGGAAGACACCAAAAGGGTACAAAAGGTTATTCTCCTAATAACCACCAAAAAATATTCATGATCAAATGTAAAGGATTTATTATAGTAAATACCAAAACAAACATGGTCATATAATGATTTTCACACTTCTATATCTCACTAACTATATGACATCACCTAGAAAGAATAATCATGGAAAAAATGAATGAATGACTAGAAATATATATAAATAGACAAGAATGTTCCAAATATCATAAAATATTATAAATAAATAAATTAATCATGCTAAATACATCATAAGAGAATCAAAAGTAGCACCCCATGTAATCAAGTCGTTTTTACATAGTTAATTCTACGTCATACTCATTTTTTTAAAAACCATAAATCATAGGTTTAAAGAATTATTTGAAAAATATTTTATAACAAAACATGAAATTTCAATTATTCTTTCT
Source organism: Viscum album (assembly GCA_963277665.1). Classification (NCBI taxonomy): domain Eukaryota; kingdom Viridiplantae; phylum Streptophyta; class Magnoliopsida; order Santalales; family Viscaceae; genus Viscum; species Viscum album. Next base: position 578,172,953 of record OY728120.1, read on the forward strand.
GACTTATTAAAATAAATTAATTTAAGAAGAAAATATTTCATAATGTCAAAATATTGTTTATGATTACTTATTCTCTTAAGAAATAAATGAGGTAAGGTCATCCAACGTATAACATATGAATTAATAAAAGGGTTGAAAAATCCCCAAATAATATATAGGTGATATTTAACATATAAGTACTATCTATAGTGTGATATGAAGATCCCAAATTAACCTATATCAACTAAAGGATGAAATTATATAAAAGAATAATCTGATATAAACATCCATTTTAATTAATGATTCATTAAAGCTCAATGGAATCCAAGTAGGATTAATCCTAAGAAATATCTATGGTTATAATATCCATAAAACAAATAAATCAAAACACACATCCACCAACATAAAAAAATCAAATAACCATTAAATATATAATAGAAAAATCAGTTTCAAAAAAATCAATTCTCTATAGATGGGAAAACATAATGGATTCTATTAAAAAAATTAAAATATTTGTTAACAATAAGTGATTTTACCATGAAATATATAAATCACAATCAAGATACCCAACCCTGAAAAAAGAAAAAAAAATTACAAATAAGAAAAGGGATAGATGAGAAAAGATAGAATGTTCTAACATAAATTAGTAAAACAAATACTCTTGATTCATTCTTGAACATCATCAAATAATAAGGGGAATGAGAAGATCAATATGATCCAAATGAGTGACTCCTAGATGGTTTGGGAAAAGTGGGATTGAAGGATCCCCAAATTGATATTTTAAGAAAATATATGAATTGAAACATGTACTTTTAAAATGGTAAATTCAATTAGGCCTTCATAGTAGCCATCTAGGGGTCACTGGGTACGCATTTGGCACATACTAGTACCCTCTCCATAACTAGAACTATCAAGTACCATGTGTTCCCCAACCGAGAACCTAGTATTATCGAAAACATGTTTTAGTAAATCCACCGAAAGCCATTCTTGAACATATGATCCACCTTGAAACACTCCATTGATGTCTAAAAACCCCATCATTTATCCATAAAACTCTAAAATCCATGACAAAAACCAAAAGTAAAGATTTCCCCTCATTCAATTTTTTTAATTCTTCCATTGGAAAAATTATACAAATTTTACAATTAATCTAATTCAATTAGACACGTATGTTATATGAAACCATTGGTTGACATTTTCCCAACATAGATCAACAATTAATCTATCATATAACCTTTTGTTACCTCATTATTCCCCTTGGAATTATTTTTCATCACTTCCATATATCCATCTACATAAATATAATCCTTTATTATAGTTTTTAACCATTTATGAAATATGGATATTAAATACATAAATCAATTATGTGGTTCTAGAATAAAGTACGAGTGTGGATTTATGGACCATTGTTCTATAATATTTGATAATAAAATTGTAAATATTTTCTTTATCAAATGTAACACCCCATGATTTTGATATATATTATTCGTCAAATAAATATAATGTGTTTGATATCATCATCAATATGTAACAAAAAACTAAAATGATCTACAAAATATTAAATAACTATTATTTTTGAATTTATCATAAAAATAACAATCTAGTTAATTATAAGTTATTAGTAAAATAAAATTTCATACATTTAGATGAAAAATAATTAATAATATATCATATTAAAATGATTAATCGTTCAAAAATTTATTATTTAAAAATATTGAATATTTTATTATAATAAATAAAGTTTACCTCTTTTAAAATATTATTATATGTAAACTAATATATTAATATTTATTAAATTTGAAACAGAAATGAAATAATACTAATAACACTTAAAAAAATCAATTTCATATAAAATAAATTATTCTGTAATATTTTGAAATATATTTTTTTAAAATTATATTAATTTTTATTATAATTATTTCAAAATTTTCGATGGATAATTATTTTAGATTTTTTGAACATGTCAGATTTTTTTAATACTGATGAATGCCAATATTATGAAAACTATCACTTTTACGAAATTATGGTTATAGAATAATGATCTAAATGTTTATGAAACAAATTTTATATGAGCCATTTATACTTATAAATTAAAATAAACCATTTAAAAATATAATAATAAATTAATTAACCCCTTAATTTTATTTAGGAAATCTATAAAATATTGTACTATAAAACAATTGCGTCTTTATCTATTCACTAAGTATGAATAAAGTGGAATTCAATTCGGGTTTTTTGTAATTGATAAAAAAATATTATTTCATTTAAAATAAAACAATAAAATTATTTTAAATCAATACCCTTGATATTATTACCATATAAATAATTTTTATAAATACAAATATGCTTTTTAGCAAAACATTTTCACTTGTTTTCTATTTTAATATTAAGATCAATGTTTTTCATCCTTAGGATTTCAATTTGAAAAAATAAAATTATTATATTGAATCATTATATCAAAATTATTTAATAAGGACCAATTTAGTTTTAGTTATTGAAACTAAATTACTTCTGTAAATATTAGATTCTACGGTAAAAATCCAAAAAATGTAAAGGTGAAAAATCAAACTGGGAAAGACTAAATAAATTATATTTTTTAATTGAAAATTATATGTTCATAATTTCTAACCCATAAAAATTTACTCATTCCATTATATTCTATAATTTTTTCCACATGGTCCTTTAATAGTGACATTATTTTTTATATTATTAATAAAATTCCACTCCCCTTACAATGAAAACGGGTAATTACCTCTCCACATCTCTTCACATTCCAATAATATTATATTCAACCAAACTCCTGTAAAATTACTCCCAAAAAAACCTATATATATATATAATGGTGGTTTTTTCTTTTAAAACAGTCTCCTCTCACAACCTTAATTGATTTTTAAAATATTTATTCCATAAAGAAAGGTAAAATTCTAAATTATTCATCTTTAATTTCATTCCATTTGTTTTTTTCGAACTCCTATAAATCTAATCTACTCATTTTTACATAAGTAAATTGAATAATTAGTTTTCTATAATATTTTTATGTTCATGGTCCAACCATTTTATACCTTTCTCCAAAATACATGAAACATTAAAATTTCACTTGTGTTACATATAATATACATTCTCTATAGGCATCAAGATATATTTTCTAAACTAAATTACATATATTTTCAAAAGAGATTATTTGGTGAATAATGATGATATTAATAAAAAAATTTATTATTGTAAATATATTATCCAATTCCTATAAACTTTTTTCTCTTTGAAAAAATAGAGCACTTTTCCATCACATGTGTGGACTTCGGCCACTACATGAGTGAAAATATTAATTTATCTTATTTCATTTTATTAATTATAAAATAAATTTTGTTTCTTATTCAATGCAATAAAATTAATTAAATAATATCATTAAAATTATTTAATAATGATATTCTTAAGAATTCACTTTCTCAACCAAACTGAGCTATATATTAAAGATTGTTTCTGTCTATGTTTTATTGAAAATCTATATGAACAATGCTATAAATTCCTATCATAGATGAATATGGAAATCCAATAATTAATTTTATCATAATTTAAGGTTGAAATTATTTTTTCATTAATTCCCTTGAATGGTTATATTAATATTTAACTTATTATTGTTTTACCACCATTTTGCTTATTGAAAAATACCAAAATAAAATTCTCACAAATTTCTTAATCCCATATCATAACTAAGATAGTTATAAAGTGAAATGATAAATTTATAAATAATAATAAAACATAAATACACGTACTTATAAAAAATTAAAAATATTAACTCTGAATCTATAAACAATAATTGACACCACCATTAAAAAATCGAGCACTAATAAAATTATTAAAGATAATATCATCTAATGATGAAAATAAAATATAAAGAATATAATTATAATATCTAATTTTTAATTATTTTTATACAAAGATATATTTATTATTATGTGCCTTAAATTAGGGATCCATAATGAAATATGTTCTATTTATAAGGAATACCACGCTCAGCTATTCATGATTAAAGGTAAGGGTGTTTGGTCTCAATTTACATTGTTTAATACATGATTTATTCTTTCAACCATTTTAATTAAAACAGTTTTATACTACCTACTGTATATATAATATAACAAACATTAATTAATTCTATGTATTTAATCTTTAATTTAAATATCTCCCTTTCAATGGGTTTTTTATTAAAGCATCCTATAAGCTATAAGGGGATTGTCATCTCAATTTTTAATGATTGAAACCTATTAAATATTAACTGTGTATTTTTGTTTCAATGTATATACATCATGGGATTGTATTATTTTTATTTAATTAAAGAAAATAAATGGATTTATAAATCTATCTTATGTTTTACTTTTCATAGGTATATGATTTTAATGATAAAGAATTTTCGATGGATATTGTTAATTCAAAACACATTTAATTCAGATAAAAATTTTCGTGTTTATCTGCATTATTATATTATTTATCCTATCCAACGTAAGATTATACTTTTAATTATATATTTATATTTGTTGAAAAAATATTCAAATAATACATATTGATTAATATCTTCCCTATAAAATTATGATAATGTTTTTATTAAATCCCATTATCATTAAGTAATGTTTTATCCATGTGTTAATATTTTCTCTTCTAGATATTGTTCTCCAATAAATTTCTATAACTGATTATGTATCATCTTTAGTGGCCTTTATGTTTTATGTTTCCTCATTTGAATGTTGTTTTTTATTATTTCTTTTTACAATGTGGGTTTTCAATAATTTTATTTTAAAATATCAAAGTGGTTTTATTTTAATTATTATATATTTTATCATTCAGTTAACTTTAACTCAAGAAAAACTCTATTACATTTTAAGGTTTCATTATTACAGTGTTTTATTAAACTTAAATGATTCCTTAATTTTATAATTTATCCTTATTGAAACATTTATATTTATTTCAAGGATCTATTATTAAGGATTATTTTTAGAGATAAATGTATTGAAAATATTATCACTTTACCTTTTAGAACCATTAAGTGATTTATTTGGATTTTATAGGGTAGTTTTTTTCCAATAAATATTCAAAAAATTCCATCCTCTCAATTTCTCAAAAGAGAGATTTTAGAATGTGGGGGTTCAAAACCCATGGGGCGCAGGTACTGTAGCTGTACTGTAGCTGTGCTGTAGTAGTGGTGGTATTGTAGATCAGCGGGTACTATAGCGACAGCAGGGCATTGTAGCAGCGACATGGTACTGTAGCGGCGGTAGAGTACGGTAGTAGCGGCGGGTACTGTAGCAACCGGGTTACTATTCACAGAATGGGCCTTACGCAAGAACATTTGGCCTACGGGCTATGTAATGGGCTACATTACCACTGGGCCTTCGGGTTATGTAATGGGTCTCCCTCTACCCAATTAAAAGAGGTCATTGGTTTGCTTTAATAATAAAATGAGGCTTCGGCCCCAACCTTATTTAAAGAAAATGAAAATTTTTAAAGACTATTTTACGGTTCACATCAACTTTCATCAATAAATCTAATGAATTTATCTCTTATAGATTTATTTTATATGAATCTCATTTTAAATCCCATAATTAAGTACTCATTTTGGGTGACTGAATTTTGGATATCATCTGATCTAACTCTTGAGTTCATTTCATGTGATGACATATCAAAATTTTGGAAACCCCATATTGGTTCCATTGGTTATCAAATTTATGATGAAATACTGGTTTAATATGGTATAAAAATGTATGTTTTAGTATTATTGTATTGTTTAGATATGTTAAATCCCATAGATATATTGAGACTAATAAGGCCTTTTATGGTTTTGGACTGATAATTCTATTTGACAAGCTGGTTCTATTAAATAATTATAGTTTTTTGGGTGCATTAAAGGCATCCAATATGTTGGTTAATGTTTATATGACATGGAATAATGATTCATTGACATAAATGGATTTTTCACAACATAATGGGTGGTCCTTTCAATATTTTCTTGCAATATAATGATTCCATGGGCTTATGTTTTGTTCCATAATTCCTCATAATAATATATTTCATTGATATTACACATTAATATATCCTATAAATATGATTATTATCTATTGAACATGATAATTATCTCAATATCTTATTTAATACTATACCATTATCATGACATACTGATAATAAAAATTCTGTGCTATTTTTAATAATATATATCTTAGATGATCATGTTTTATCTTATTCCTAGTATCTAATGGTTAGATAAATGTAGTCTTGTTTTTAACCATTATGAGAAATTGATCTCACACATTTATTATGATACCATTTTCTAGGTTATGATGATATGTAGAACATAAAATAATCCTCAATGGGATTCTAGTGAGTGTTGATTCTGGAAAAAATATGATGAGTATCTTAAAAATATGTTTCTTATATAGCTATTCCTCATTGGAATTATACTTTCAATTACAATGATTTTGTGATTATTTATGAGATATTATTTTTTACATATCTATGTAATGTAAAATAAATACATGTTGGGATTGGTTCATCTCACATTTCGTCAAAGATAATTTGTATGAAAATTGTTTTCATCATCAGATTTCAGAGTTTGGGTGTCTGGATCCTCAGTTGATACCGAATAATGATTATATAGTTTCAAGGTATTATTCTAATATTTTTGAAAAATATTATGATATAAATTTGGGGAAAATTTAAGATAAATTTATTTAAATGAAAAGGTCATGATATTAGTGTAAATAACGAATACATGGTTTTATTGAAATTACTGTAACAAAATTTATGATAAATGATTAAAAGTCTTAATGAAACTACCCATGATAACAAGGTGAATTTTTTTTGGGATCCTATGAATTTATAATTCCACGGTTTAGAGGTAATTTCCAAAGGTAGAGTTAATAATGGTAACATTATAGATAGATACCTAGGTTTGAGTGAGTGTGGATAAATAACACTGAATGTAGATGTCTTGGAATAGTTGGACAATCATTAGTTTGATAACCTGTTCGGGAATTTGGGTGAATCCTTTAGAGGGGACAACACATGTTTTTTGGGAAAATTGAATAACATTGGGGGTCAAAGACCCTAATACCATATAAAAAACATTGAGTTCATGTGATATTAGTGTGGAGTAGCTTTAATAAAAGAAATAGAGTGATACTTATCCTGATGTTTAGTGACACTTGTAGGGTAAAAATTTACGGTACAAAATGGGGATGCTCTACTGGGGGGTATTTAAAATAAGAAAATTTTAAATGGGTAAAATTTTCAATATTAATACAAAATTCAAAAATGTTCACTTTCGTTTCAGGAACCCACATGATTAGAACTCCATAGTTAAAAGTGCTTGGCCTAGAGTACTATTAGGATGGGTAAAAAGAAAATATGTGTGGGCCTATGTGGAATTTCATTAGATTAATGACTAATTCAATTATTTTTTTTGGGCTTACAATGGGGAAAACAAACTATACTCAAGAAATTGGATGTGACTATGGGAATAATTCTCTATGGGTTAATAACCTTAAAAAATTCAGGTTGGGTATCAACCCTATATTCACTAGACGCATGATAATTTGGCCAAATACTAATCAATTATATAGAAACTCCATGAAAATATTTTTATGTCAATGAAAGTTTGGTTACAATTAATAAATAAGTATTTAATCTATTATGCAACTGGATAATGAGTATAAGGGAATAATTCCAAAATAAAACCATATTGAATTATGTGGGATTTATATTGAAATGGAATATAATGTGATTGTTTTAAATTTTAAAATATTTATATTTTTTTTTCAATTTATTAATTATGAAAATCCTTCTTTAATTTCAATTATTTATGACTAAAAATAACTTCATTGGTTTTAGTTATGGATAAATATCTATGTATCCAAGTTAATGATGGGTGACATGGAAAATGATGTAGTGTTACTAATGAGAAAACAAGTTGGATTAAATATTGTGTTGACAGCCTTGCAAACTTGGTTTCCCAACTATATGAAGTTATGATTAACAAATTTCTTATATTAAAAAAAACATACATGTGAATTGAAGGATGATTTTTTACATAAAATTTACTTATAGTGATGAAAAATGAAAAAAATCAATATCATAAATGTAAAATATATGGAAATAAGAATCCTAGGGAGTTTCTCCGAGGAATAAGAATATGTTTCTTGAATTTAAGGATTAAACATCGAGCACCTAAACATAACACTAGGGAGAATAATCAAATCAATTAAATTATTACGATGAATGTAAATTGACTAAAATTTATGGAATTTAAGAATTATGAAAAATGATTCCCTAATACAAGTGATAATGTGTGTTATAAACCCAAAAACCTATAGAACAATGTTAGTCATATTCAAAGAATATGATTTTTGTCGATAGTTATAATTATGAGGGGGAAGGTTCATTATTTCCCACCCTATATTCCTAAATATAATAATGAATTTTGGTCTATAATATATATGTTATACCCATAATGTTATTGAATAGATTCAAATCACATCCCTAATGATTTGATATTACTATGGAAAACATCAATTATTATTGTATCACAAGATAATGTTTAGGAAATATTCTTCTTTAATTTCTAATGATCCTTCATTTAGACGAATTTGGTATGATTTCAGAAATGTATTGTCTATTTTCTCACATACTCCACATTAAAAAAATAGATAAACCATAATCAATGTTGCTAATAAACTTATGATAATCTATCAATTATAGCAATACTATAAAATACATATGAAAATTAAATATATTATATCATTTTAAACAATCAATCAATGAGATAATAAATATACTAAATTATCATGAACAAACATAATATTTTAATATTTCTATTATATGGGAAGAGGTGAGATTCCTTGACATAAAAAATTTATAAAGGATTATAACACATTAGAAATGAAATGTCAAGTCATTTATATCTTATGGACACCATTAAAAAAAAATTAGTGAGAAGTAATTAAAATTGTAATGGATTAATTGTTTTTTATATTGGAGGGTGTAGAATTTAATTCCCTATGACATTACTAGGATGATTCTGGATCTAGACACGTCCATCCTTAATAATAATTATTGAATAAGTAATTTATACAGAGATAGGCAGTACAAGAGAGTATACAATTGGGAGAGTGAATTACACAACACAAATAAAAATAAATTAGTGTAGTGAAATATCCAGGAGCCCTACAAGTCAACATCAAGCATGTTTACATGATTTCCATTGTTGAAATAGTATCAACTAACTGATTATCCTCCCTATATAATTGAGATTAAAATCGATCAAGATTTCCAAAAAGTGTGTGGTATATAAAACATTTTCATTGAAAACTCCATGGGACATTCTTGGCCTCTATATTCAGTTCTATAACAATAATTTTATAATCTGATTTAATGAATAAATTGCTACATTATTGTTAGAAGGAATGTCTAATGGCACATATCATCCCCCATAGTTTAGCTTTATATGCATTCCCAATGCCAATAAACTATTAGAACCATCATTTACCAAATCCTTGGTGAGCCTAGAAAATACCCCCACATCCTGATGGTCCATGAATGAAAGGGGAAACACCATCAATATTGGCATTGATCATCATTATAATAGGTGGAATCCACCTCTCTAATTTACGAATAAGTTGTGGTTTCTTTCAACCTCAAATACTTAGTATTCTGAGAATATCCAGGTCTTCCAGGTAGTTCTTCTTTGCACCACCCTGCAATATGGCCAAAAATTGTTCCTCCTTGTGAAACTCAACAATACTTGCATGAATCAATGGTGCATTCCCATCAAAGAGACATACATTCCATGATTTCAATATCGTGGAAAAACTGGTAGCTACATCACCAAATAATGGGTGCTATATCTATTCACTTTTTCATTCCTTGGTGATTTATATTATGTAATATCCCAACTTTCGTCATGCATGAAATGGGAGGCCAAAAATATATGATTTTTAATTCGACATCTCATTTTCATAAGAAAAACTAGGGAAAAATTTATTAATGTTTTCTTCTATGTTGATGCATATGTGGAAAGTTGAAATGATGCATTGATATACCTTTCTTAATAGGTCAAGTTTTGACCTCATATTTTTCCATATTCTCCATAGGAGAGTGAATCTTGTTGGCCTAAAATTTTTATACATGAATTTTAGAAGCCATGTGGGGCACATATTTAAGGATTCACAATTCATATGGTTGTAGTATTTAGTGTTGAACACCCCTTGTCAATTAATCCTCCATACCAATGTATCAATGTCAATAAATGCATTGTTTCTTATCTCTATTGTACTATGAACAGGAATAAAATCATGTCAGTTTTGTTGAATGCTGAATTCAGAAATTTTCATATGCATCATTTATGTGGGGATATTAACCATGTCCTTGAGAGTTTTGTTAAGCCAACTAGTGTTTCATCAATTAAGATCATGTTTCTTTCTCACTATCGAATTGTTATTTGGCATACATTTTCAGAATGACTAAAGGGAAAAAATGTTCCATGATAGTGTGGGTAACCATAAAAAAACCTCTTCCTAAACCGACTAACAAAAAATTCATTGGATGGCCAGCAATAGTTAATAGATTCTAGGTGAATATACCAATCATACATGTTCTCATATTCTTATGGTCTTATATTCCAAGGGACTCTTTATCAACGTGTTTTATGAATTTCTTCTAGGAAAAACCTACTAGATTTATTTATTTTACAAACACTTTCAAGATAAAATTTATTATAATACATTGAAGCTCCTTAATAAGACATACAAGCCACCAATTGATAGAGAAGGTGTAAATGAATTTGAGATTTTTAATAACCTCCCGACTAGATACATTTATTTCCCATTGACATTGTAATGATGGGGTGTGATTCTTGAATAGACAATTACAAGAAAATTAAATTTCACCATTCCTTCACATAGATTAATAATTAGACACTTGAAGTCAAGGGTTCCATTTCTACACCAATCATCAGTTAATTTTGTTCTATTCTCCAATTGATAACCCATTAATAAATATCATAAATGATTTCCCCCAAATAATGGATATCCAAACATCTTTTTGATAATGAATAGAGATGTATTAATTGAGGATATGGTTTGCTTGGACGTAATCTTGAATTATAGGATGTCATCTATATATAAATGTTTTGATGGTACAAGGTCCTTTCTCCCAAATATAATTTTTATAGGGTTCCACATGAGCAATATCAATGATTCACCCTCTATTATATTCTTCATAAATAAAAAAAGACATTCCCTAAGGGTGGGTCTCCTTTACTAACTCCTCTAATACATTGAATGTAACCACCTGGAACCCCATTAATAAGGACAGATAGCCTTACAGAATAATATATGGATCATATAATTCATATAAAATTGAAAAAAACACATATCCCTTGAACATATTGAGTAGAAAATTCTACTTAAGCATGAAAATGGAAAATTATATAAAAATATTGAGAAAAATGGTCCTTTCCTTCTTCTTTGTCATTATGATGTTTATATGTTATGAAGTAGTGAAGAGAAAATGATGAATAGATATACATAGATTATATTCATATTGATTTAGGGTGATGAGATCTTTATAAATTTACCCCATCCTAGATTTAATGTTTTTAATTGTCTATGGCTTCCTGGTGCGTTACATTATTGGTTTTTTTATTATAGGTGTTTGGAGGAGACTCGGAGGTTACCTATCGACGTTCAATTGCAAAAAGATGGAATAACGAATATTATCCACCGTTTAAGTGGATTATGCAACATTAATGTTAGTATCCTGGATTATCATAGGAAGTCTCTCGACGGATATTATTTTAGGGTTAAATAAAAAAAGGAGACATGTTTTTTCAGATAAATTGAACCCTAAGGATTACATAGGTGAAATGGGATAAAACATCATGTAATCCTCTGATCAAATTCAGTTTTAAAATAACTTTTGGCCAAATGTTTTTTAAATCATCCATATTCACACCTACATCTTGTTTTGCAAGAAAACTGGGCACCCTGAATAGTTCTTCAAGCCTATTTCCTCACCTTGATTTGTTGATCTAAGTGGTTGTTTTTTGGTGATCCACCTTTGATCCGGTGTGAGTTCTCTTCTCATTCATATCTGTTTTCATTCATTATTCTCACTGAGATCTGCATTGGTGTGGTTTCATTGATGTGGGGTTCTTGTGGGTTTATTTTTGATAGATATATGGTGTATTAATTGATGATCCATACATCTCATGGTATAGTTGTGGACATGGGAATTCTTCTGTGACTTGTTGTGTGCAATGAGTTGGAAATATGCTTTGTGGTAGGATTTCACTCATTTCTCTTTATTGTGATACATAGAAGAGTGGTTTCATTTGTTTACCTATGTATTATGGTGTTGAGGTATTAAATGAAGATAAAAAATTTTTAAATTGAATTTAATGGGTAAATGTAGTTTGATATAAATTATTTTATAGATTTTATATTATTTGTGATATTTTGATTTTATGGGTTTGATGCCCTACTGAAAATTGTGGGTATTTTGGGGGAATTTTTTTCACAGGACATACCTACTGTGATTTATTCTTTGGTTGTGATTATTTTTATAACATCCTAAAAGAAATTTTTTTAATTAATTATATTTTTCTATTGAAATTGTTTCCCTGTGATTTTGGTTTGTGTGATAACATCACTAAATTAAATTGTGATGTGATAACATCCCTGTTTTAAATTTTAAAATGATCTTTATGTGTGAGATTATGTTGCTATTCTAGTTATAAAATGATGTGTTGTTTTCTGAACAAGATTTTTAGGTGAAGAGGTAGTTTTTTTTGTCATGAATTTTTGGTTGCATGGTGGTTTATTTGGTCATTCATTTTGGGTGGAAATTTCATTTTTTGGTCGTGATTTCAAGGATACACGGTGGTTTGTTGGCCATTATTATAGAGTAGTGAGGTTATGGTAGGATGGGTGTATTAATTTTTTTGTGATATATGTTTTCCTTGTTCTTTATTCCAGAGAAGTGATGGAAGAAACTGAATAATCGATTAATAATGTTTGAAATGGCATGGGTTGGTTTTGATAGTTGGTTGATATTTTTAAAAAAATACTTTCACTATAGGTTGTGTGAGTAAAGGTGGTTGATTATAAATTATGAATTTAATGGGTTTTAAATGTATAGTAAATGTGATGCTAATTTTGTTTATTAGGTCTCTTCACCTTCTAAAATGTCTTTTGTAGACAATAATAAATGCATTTAGAGGTGGTAGAGAAATTGGATCTATTGTGGGTTGGTTTCTGTGGTTTTGAATCCATAGGATAAGCCTGAGTAAATAATATTATATATATATGTTTACTTTTAATTTTTCTAATTTCAAAACACACCCCACCCATGTTGATCACTACGTTCTGAAAACCCCTATAGTCATATGAGATGGTGGGGGGTTCCATTATCTGGTTGGGAGTATGGATGAATGAGTACTCTCTCTTTCCCTCAATCTCTTCCAGGAGAGGTCGGTAAGTGACCATACTTGTGGGGTAGTGGGATATACAGAAAGGATGAGAGCACCAACATGTACAATGTTGGATGTGAGAGAGGAATACATGTGGGAAAGAAGTTTGGGGAACCCTTATCTAAGTGATCATATTATATTATATTACTTTAGTAGTGTTACATGGTTATTATTCCATGGGGATTTTGGGATTGGTTAGTATACCTACTTAGGTGTTCTTTGGTTTTTATTTTTACTCATTGGTGAATTAGAATGTTTATTTCACAAATGCATGAAGGACTTTGGGTTTCCTAGGGATTATACCTATATTCTCTCTTTATGTATATAAATATATTTTTTGGTTTCTAGGATAATTGTGTGGACTATTTTGGATATTACATTCTCGGATCTCTGGAAATCTAGTATTTCACTAATATTGTTTTTCTTTTCATATTTAAATTAGAGACTTTTATTATATCACTTCAATTTATACATTCATTTGGGGTTGTTGTTTTGTTTTCTTATACATATATATGTCTTAGAGTTTATTGTGGATGATTTATCTTATCTCATGATCATTCTTCTTTAAAAGTGTAATGCCTCCCATATTGGGAGATTTGTATACCCTTAGTGTTAGCCGCCATTCCGGGGCCTACAAGAAGTAGGAATAAGTATTTTTTATCTCTCTCCCGTTATTCTAGTATCTTTAGATGGAGTTTTCTTTGATCGAGTGGTATCAAATGGAGGTTGAGAGATAGGATGGAGTATTAAGTTCAGTATAGTGAGGATTTGACAGGGTGGTTTAACAGTAGTTCCAGTTGACCTTGGTGCATGAAATAGGCCAAGGATATCAGCTTGAACATCTGATTTTAGGTCTCACCATGATCCAATTCATGGACTCTTAGCTTATTGAATAACAATGTGAGATGGACATCCTTGTAGAGTAGACACCAATTTGTGGTACGTGCATCATAATGACTTGTGTTATTGTTTGAATTGGGTTTTTTTGTAATTTTTAAAAGGATATAAAAATCAATTTAATGTTTTAAAATAAATCATAATAAAATTCTATACCACTCATGATTAGGAAATACATGTTTATCATTCAGCTAAGGATCCTTGACATCATTCATGTCATTCTCGTGAAACAGAGGTTCTACAGGTTGTTTTAATTTATTTTCATTGGGATAATCTGATTGAGGAGTATTATAAGTGGATAGGGTGTTTTTGTTCCTTCCAGTGATAGAATCTGAGAATGTACTAAGGTATTTTTTCAGATGTGAGGATAGAGAGCTGGCTGGAGGTGGTCTGTATCCCTTTTAGTTTTATTTGGTCCCTGATGGAGTATTGGGTCCCTTTAAAAGTAATTCATATATGGGGACCTTCTAGATAGTGTTGGATGTTATATCATGGTGAGAGGATGGACGCATAAATTTTGGGGGATGATTTCTAGAGGGTCTTCTAAGAAGAGTTCCTTTCATCGGCCAAGATGGCTATGAAGAGGCAAGAGCTTCATTCTCTTTAGCAAAGGAGCATGTCAGTGTGGGAGATAGGAATCATTTTCAAGGACAATATTCATTTTCCCAAGGACATTTTTTAGATGAGGAGTCTTGTGAGAGGCTTCTTGACGTGCAACACCATCCTTCTATCGATTATGATGTTACTTCCATTATGTTACCAACATATCTAGAAGTTCATAGGGAAAAAATGTGATCAACAAGATTCAACCATGAGGATGTTTTCCGTGAGAGGAGAGAAAACATATTTCTTTGAGGGTATGATTTGTTCTATTAAAGTCTCACAAGAAAGGAATATCGATGTTTTAACTGACAGGGAGTCAACCATATCAGCTTCTTTTATGGCCTTCTAGTGCTAGCATTTTCTGTGATATTCATGGAATTTATTCCAATGAGTTTTTTTTGTGCTCTTTGTGGCCATCACCAGAACCAATGACCACTATATCCCTATGATAAGCTTAGTGGAGGTGGAAAAGTTCAATGCAAGCCTCAAAAACACATTCTAGTGCATATTATTCAGTAGTAGAGGAAGCATGTTTATACTATGCTAAGGGGAGATGGATAATTTAGAGGTTGACCTCACGATGTTCCTCATTTTCATAGATCATGACCCATGCATCATCATAGAGGTGGTAATTAGCATAGCAGTAGAGGATCTGGGAATGGTCAGTTTCATATAGTGGGTGTAGTAGTTCCAGAGGGGCCAAAGATCATCAAAGGTGTGATCAATGTGTTTAGTACCCTTATTTGTGACTTGTCTGATTCTGGACCTTCACACTCCATTGTTTCACCCGCTCTAACCCATCCACTAGCACTAGACATTGAGAGGATTACCAGGCCTATGTTGTTGACTACACTAGACAGAGGTCAGACTATCTTGTTTTAGATGTACTGGGGGTGTTGAATGAGGATGGGACCAAATCAGTACCATGAAGTACCTATCATACTACAGATCTAGTCATATGATGTCTACTTCAACATCGATTGGTTGTATTTTGTAGAAGATGATATCAAATAATTTTATAGGAGAGTTGTGTTATCTGATGTGGATAGACGATCTGTGGTTTTTATTGGTGAGTGGATTTTTCATGTGGGATGTTGGTGTGTAGATCCCTATAGTTCTGTGTAGGCTGAGATGTCGATGGAATCCGTATACATTGAGATGGTTGAGTTATCCCCTTTCATTACATAGTTCTAGGATTTTTTCCAAAGGAGGTAGTGATTATACACCCCGAACATG
The DNA here is from genome assembly GCA_963277665.1 of Viscum album. Lineage (NCBI taxonomy): Eukaryota > Viridiplantae > Streptophyta > Magnoliopsida > Santalales > Viscaceae > Viscum > Viscum album. Next base: position 578,189,178 of record OY728120.1, read on the forward strand.
ATGTAGAGTTCGGGATAGACATGAGTCTCGATACTTATCTAATTTTTTTCTATCCTAATAAAATGGATCCATTAGAGCTGAATGATTTGAGGCTTTAGATAGAATATCTGATGAAGAAACATTGTATCTGTCTTAATGTGTTGTCATGGGGTTCTCTAGTGTTGTTCACCTTTATGGAAGATGGTGGTATGTGGTTGTGTATGGACTACCAGAGGTTGAATCAGGAGATTTTCAAGAACTGTTACCCTCTTATGAGGATATCAGACATTTTCTACTAGCTATGTCGGTCGATTTGGTTTTCTATGATCGATTTGTTTTCTATATATCATCCATTGAGGTTGAAGTATGGTAATATTTTAAAGACTCCCTTTAAGTGCACCTATGTGTACTATATTTATGTAGTCTGGATATTTAGTGTAACCAACAGTCGATCCATATTCCTGGGGTTTACTAAATTTTTACTATGTGACATCGTTGATTGGTTCATCATCATATTCATTAATGATATCTTAATATAATCAAAGTCAAAGGAGGATCATTTTGGGCATCTTATAACTATCTTTCTTGTTCTTCGATGCGACTAGATATATGGAATTTTCTCTAACAGTATGGTCTAGGAATGAAAGGATCATTTCCCTGGGAATTTCGTGTCTCGTCAAGGTGTGGAAATTGGCCCTTCAAAGGATGAAGAAATTTTTTCTTGGGGAAAATCAAGAACATGGTATAATTTCTATGTTTTTCTAGTCTATCATGTTATTATAATAGGTTTTTTCCAGATTTATCTCAATTTATAGCCCTGTTGAAAAAATTAACTAGGAATGAATTGATTTTGCGTGGAGTGATCAGTACCAGACATCGTTCGTTTTCCTAAATGGGGTGTCTGTTAGTTTTCTATTTCTCTAGTTTCCCGAGGAAGGGGTGATTATTGAGGTGTTTTGTTATTCTTCCCTTATGGTTTGTGGGGAAGAATATTGATGCAGCAGAAGGTAGTTGTCTCTTATGGGTCTAGGAAATTATTTCCCCTAGTGCGTAGCTATGCCACCCATGATCTTGAGCTAGCGGATGATGTCTTTTTTATGATGTTGTGGTGAAATTACCTCACTGTGGATCTCTTTATGGTGTTCATATATCACAAGGTCTTGTTGTATAAATTTTCTCATCATGAACCGAGATTGAAAAAGAATAAGTTGATGTAGGTTCATTAGGATTTTTATTTGAAATCTTCTAGCCCTTAGGGAAGTGGAATTTTTGGGTCGAAGTGTTGATAAAGAAGTCATGGATGGGTTTTGTTCAGGAGTTTTAGTATGCTTGGAGAGCAATATGGGAGTTGGAATATTTCACATAAATACGACAGAGGATAGTGGTTGACGATTTTAACCTCAAATTATAATGAAGTTTTCTATGATAAAATTGGTGTAGGAGACTTATTGGAAAACTCATTAGTAGAGATGATGTAAGATGGTGTTCGACATGTTTATACTTTGTTGTTATGGTCAAAGGATGGTAAAAACCCAATAGAATTTCTTGGAATTCTTTTTTTCACATAGAAATGAAAAATAATTTATTTCTTGGGATTCATAACTCACCTTTGGAAGTAAACTAAATAATATCAAAGATGTACCAAAGATCGAGGACAAAGTTTTTGTGTCCCAAGAAGAAGGACGAAATGGATGAGTATGCGGAAAAGTTACTAGTTTGAAAGAAGTTTTGTTATGATCATAGTGGTCCAAGTGGTTTTTTATAGCCCTTGAATGTTCCTAAGTGGAAATAAGATTAATTATAGATGATTTGTTGCATGCGATTACCCAAAGATCAATGATATTTTGATTCTATATGGTAAATAGATGATAAAATGATGAAATCAGATCTATTTATAGTGATTATGGAGTTGGGCACAATCGATTGTTTGGTTAAGACTAACATAGATTAGGTGGTGCAGTTTCATGGAGTTATGATTTCCATTATATTAGACGAGGAAAAACATTTACCTAGTTAGTATAAAGATTATTGAAACATTATATTGGAATTTATTTGCACCTATGGATCATTTTCCACCCTCATATAGATTGGAAAACAGAACATAGTATCCCAATGTTAGATGATATATTGCAAGTGTGCATTGAGGACAATAGTGGATCTTGGCTACAACACCTGATCTTTGCGGATTTTTATTAAAATTATAATTATCACTATTCCATTGGCATGGATCTATTTGAGGATTTAGAGGGGAGATTGTTTCATTCTCTGTGGTGCTAAATAAAATTTGGGGAGTTAAATTTTCTTGGTCCTTATGTGGGATAGAGTATGATAGAGAATGTTTGTCTTGATTGTGTATGTATGAAAGTAGTGTCAGACCAAAAAAAGTCTTAGGATGATAATAGGTGGATTTCCTTGTAGATTGGGCTGGGGACCATGTTTTTTTGACGGTTTCCCCACCATGTGGGATATAGATGATTGGAATAGGGATTAAGCATTATCCCATGTTCTATGGACCCGTTGAGGTGTTGGGGTGATTCCAAGAAGTACAATATCAATAAGAGATTCCACCACTATAGGTACAGACCCAAGAAATCATCCAAATCATTCATCTCTATTGGTATCTTCACAATGAATCCCATTTCTTTTATTTGGGATAGATCGATATAAAGGATAACACTATGTTTTTGGAGTGGAAATTGGAGATCCCAGATGGTTAGGAGATAGTTTGGTGACGAAAACCCATTCCATTATTTAATGTTTTATTGAGGCATGGTGGCCTGGAGGAGAGTTAATGGGATTGAGAGACACATATTTGTGACCAGTAACCAGAATTTTTTTGAGTTGTTTTTCTCTTTTTTCGTTAAAATGTGTTGTTTGAACCCTATTTTACAAGATTTGTTGTTTTCATTGTTTTTTATGTGTGTGTTGCAATGTGTGATAAAGTCCTAATGTGTGAAAGGGGGGTTACATGATTCATAATTAAGATGAATTAACGACAATGTTATTAAACCAGTTTTGGGGAGCAAGAGCCACCCAGAGTAGATAGTATATTGACATTGAATACGGAATTCTCTTACCAATGTGTTTGAGATGGCATGGTTTGTTATATATAATGTTTGTCAGTTTGAGCCATTTTGAGGTTGAGATGTTTTTGAAATGATTATATGGAAGTGTGGTTGTGTGATAGGAGACAATTTTTAGTTTAGGTTTCAAGTTGACGAGGTTGTGATAGAAGTTTGTCTTCATTTGGTTTGGTGTGTTGGATGGTGGTTGCATTTGTGGTAGGTCGAGATCCATGAGAGGTATCTCATGGCGTGGTTGTTAAAAACCCCATTTCATCTAGTTTTCATTTTATGTTCTCAAGGGTGAGAATTGTTTGACTTGTTTATGATGTAATGTTCCATGCCTTCATGATCCATTACATTTCATGTTTTTTCATTTTAAAGGTGTTCGGAAGAGGTTCAGAGGTAGGTTGGAGATTTTCGGTTTCTGCAGTCTTGAAGAAACAATATTACCCATCGAGTAAGTGGATTACACAATATAAATTTTTCTATCAAAACATATCTTGTTTTAAATCATAATGTTTAGTATTTCAAGGTTAAATAATAACATGATGATTCAATTTTCTGAAAAACTAAAAACTGGGTATAACAGGAAAGAAGTGGTATTACATATTGTGTGTTCCCCAAATATAGGGTATATTTAAAAAACAAATTCAGATGAAATTTTATTCATTCATCCTAGGTCACTCCTTCCTCTCATATTGGGTGAAGCGTAGGAACCCAGAGGTGTTATTCAAGCCCTTTGACTCCCTCCTTTATTAATTGACCCTAGTTGTAGTTCACTGAGGATCTGTCTTTGATTAGTGGTGAATTACCCTTTAATTCTTCACCATTTTCAATATTTTTTATCGTGGGGATTTGATGTGGTGGACATTTTTTTATATCGGGGTGTGTTTTAGTTTAATATTGATAGATCCTTGGTATTGTATAGGTTTATCAACATATTTCATGATGCTTTTTTGGTTCGCAGGTGTTCTTTTTCACACAATGATGCACAATATGTTGGATATATTCTTTGAGGTAGTATTTTCATTATTTCTAATTATAGCGTGACATGCGGGAGGGGTTTCATTATTATATATATATGTATTATGGTGGTTCTAGTTTAATAAAAGATAAATCGAGTTGGTTAATTGAATTTAATGGTTCAATGGGGATTGATTCTCTTTATTTTATGATATTGATATTATTAATGATATTGTGATGTGTATGAGAATGATGACCGACTGAAAATTTTGGTTGTTTGGGGGGATTTTTTTGATCTGCATATATCTGTTGTGATGTATTCTTTTTCTGTGATTATTTTAATATCACCCAAAATGGAAATTGTTTAATTAATTATAATTTTCTAAAGAATTTGTTTCCCCAAGATGTTGGTTTCTATGAAATGAACTCTTAATTTTTGTGGAATATGCCCATGATCCTTTACAAATTTGAATAATGATCACGATGACTATGATTTTGTAGTCATTATTAGAGGAAAAATATGTGTATTTTTTTCCATGATTTTTGCAATGGTGAGGTGGTTTGTTTGGTAGTGATTTTTGTAATAAAGGTGGCATTTTCTCCATGATTTTTGGGTGGAAAGGTTGTTTGTTTAGGTATTTTTTTGGGGTGGTGAGGTGGTTTTTTAGACATACCTTTGGGAGGTTACATGATGATAGGATGGGGATTTTGGGAGATTTTTTATGTATCTTTTACTTTTATTAAATTCTATAATAGTGATGGAATAAATTCTATAATTGTTTAATAATGTTTCAAAGGTAATGTGTTGGTTTGGTTTATTGGTAGAGATCGTTAAATAAAAAATTAAATGATGGGTTGTGTGATTAATGGTGGTTGATGAAAAATAATGAAATGAATGGGATGTTAAGAGTAGAGGAAATGTGAAGCCTCTTTATTTTATCAGGGCTCTTCTACTTTTGATGTTACTGTTGCAGATACTAGTAAGTTCATTTAGAGGTGATAGAAAAAGTGACGGTGTTGTGAGTTTGTTTTTGTGTCTATGAATCCATATATTGGGCCTTATATATATACTTTTTTATTTTGAAAATATAATTATGAACTACACCCTTGTTGAGAAATAATTTCAAAGTACCCACATAGACATTTGTGGGGTGTTCTTACCAACATCTGGTTGTGAGTACATATGGATGGGTACACAATATTTTCTTCACTCACTTCCAAGAGAGGTTTCTATTTCACATGACATGATTTTAAAGGTATGTTATTAATTTAGATGGTATTTCTGATCTACAAGGTGTCTTTGGGTGTTATGTGACTGCCCGTGTGTTTGTGAGCGTGGGGATATGTTCCCCTGGTGTCTTCGGGACAATGATGGACAAGGAAGGTGTTATCTGGAGAGACATGAATGTGATTGTTGGGAACTATCAAAGGAATTTTGGGGTGAGATATGTGTTACCATGATTTTGGAAAAGTGAGCCTAGGTGTCTATGGGTGAGATGTGTAGTGACCATTCATAGGGGTGGTTTGGTAAACGAAAGGGATGGGGGTAACATGACATACGACATTTATTGTAAGAGTGGAATACTAGTGGGTAAGTGGTGCAGGTTACCCTTATCGATGTTATCATATTGTATTATATTACATGACTTGATTTATTTGGTGTGTGTTCCATGGTGAAGTTGGGTTTAGTTATTATACTTAATTAGTTGTAGTTTGATTCGGATGTTTTCTCATTCATGTATGACTATGTTTCTTTCACATGTTAGTAAAAGATGTTGGTTTTCCAAATGAGTATAGCTATATGCTCACCCATTGTATATAAAAATATTTTAATGTTTAACATAAGATGTCATTGACTGTGAAAGACATTACTAGCTCAGGTATATAGATAGTTATTGCATCACAGTAGTAGTTTTTCATTTGGATATTTACATTAGTTAATTTTATTGTATCAGTTCTATTTATACTTGAATTGATGGATAATTTTTGGTTTTCATATACATATATATTTCATAGAGTTCCATGTTGTAGATTAATCTTATATCCCAATATTTTCTATTTAAATAGGTAATGCCTCCCATATTGTGAGGCTTGTACACTATTGGGGCTAGATGCTGACCTGGGATGACTAGAGGTGGGACATATAGTTCATTATCTCTCTCCCCTCACTGTGGTGTATTTGGAGGGAGGGGGATGTGACAATGATTTTGCTGATGAGCCTGGGCACAGTGTCTCCAAGGGATACATGTCTAATATCCTTGACATCATCTGATTTGTGTTTTTTTGGAATTAATGTTACAAAGACTTAATTTAATCAATATGGATGATGGTCATGGGAAAATAAGTCATTATTATGCATGCAAGGTCATCTTTTATAATATCCCAATATACCATGAAAAAGTACTTTTTTGAATCTATCATGTCTTGGAAAACTATCCATGTTTAGAGAAAATAGGGATTTATCTATTTCAATGTTTTTTATTCTTTGAAAAAATTATGTTTCCTAAAATCATAAATGTAACGGGGGATGTTTTTAATCCTCATTGATGTATTTCATATCCAATTATATGAATAAAAATCTCAAAAGTATTCAACCAACTCATTTGATAAATTATTTTTATAGATGTATATATTACCATTTACACTAATGGAATTATTTACATTCTTGAAACTTTTCACCATGTGGAGTAGGTTAAAATATTTCAAATTCATGTCCCCTTACATAAACCATTTAACCTTAAAATGTTACATGTCCAACCACTACTTCATGGTTAAAAGGTGACCCTATATTTTGTGATCCTACATTTCATCCCTAAAGATAAGGTTCTAATTTTGGTTTTTTTTATACTTGAATGTTGAATTCCCACATTCTCAAATTCATGTTCATGTTTGAATAATGTGTTCTTACTAAAATCCCATAAATAATGCTTTGTGTTTTTTAATTTCATAAAAATACTCTACAGTGGTATTCCTAGGGGGCCAACCTGCAGGCCACCAAGATAACATCCCAACAACTTGGAAAATAAAACCATCCATTATTGAATCAAAAATGATATGGGGTGAAACATACTTAAATTAAAATATACTCAATAATGGGATTCTAGTCATATTTATCCATGGGGAGAGTATAGGATACATGTCCACTACAAACACTACTATCATTGATTTGTATAAAGAATCGATCATGTTTTGAAAAATTCTATTAATTTACTAGGTACCTTATGCAAGTAAAATCCACCTCAATTATTCGGGCTTTATCAAGGTTACATTGATCAATTCAAGCAGAAAATTCCACAATGGCAAACCTATTTAAATTAACTCTAGTTTTTCCCCAAGTGTGAGGACTATGTTGAAATCTCCCATAATCTCCCATTTTCAACTACATTTATAGGAATATCAACAAGCTCCTTTCTTATTAATATTATCCTAACATAATATGTTGAAGCATAAAAAATAGAGATCTTAATCATGTGGCCTTGTAAATTGAGAGTGGCTGTTAGGTTTTCATTGTATTGAATACAAGTTTCAATTTGTATGTTTTCACACTTGGGTACCCACAACCTATCCAAACCATAGGAATGAGAGTTCGGAGAGACAAAATTGTATGAACAAGAGGCCCATATTATGCTCTTCCCATTTTCAAAATACATTTTAGGCTATTCAATTCCAGTGAGAGATGGATTGTTGGTCAGGATTAAATTACTAAGGGAATTGGCTATGAGGGGATTCCTTAGAACTTGGAAATTCAGGTAAAATAGCTTAATATTTTAGGACCTTTCCCTCAGAGTTTGGTCCACAATCCTATGGAATTCTAACCAGGAATTTTCTTTTAATTACATTATCCATTATTCTTACTTTCCATTGAATCTACATCTAATTCAGGTTTACAATGCAGATCATTAATATGTGCATCCGAATATGTATCATCATATTCATTATGCCATGTATTCCCACACAATGTTGAGAACCAATATATAGTGCGTATATATTTATGAGAATCATTATTTGACACATGTTTACAAGAATATTTGGATGCGAAGACATGATGGAATGGTTCTTCCAAGTGACTACAACCATCACATTGTACATCAGGAGATCTAGGATTTTTAGATATCGGTGTCTCCACAAGGAACTCATGTTTATTTCTAGTGTGGCCTAATGCATAATGAACAACATATTAAATTTTTTATTGGGCTCAGATGAATCATGATGGCAACTCATAAACATTAATTTTTCTTCACAAACATATACATACATCATTGAGAGATCATATTTGTAGGCGTGTTCAATTGGACAGCTCATTATTGAAAGCTGTGACATCATGTGTAGTCTTTTTCTTACATAGAGAATGTTTGAGGGGTACCTCATGTGCATGTGTTCCCTCTTTTGAAAAATCCCTCATAATACCCTCATGTTATATTTCCACATCATGGTTTGAATGAGATCCAAATATTTTAATGGAACCCATAATGAACCCAATAGGTCCACCATCCTTTGGATCTCCAATGTTGGGAGGAATATATGCCAGATTAGTATTCCTAGAGTTTTCATGGTTTCCATATAAAGTAGACTTACCCAAAATGGCCACATGTTTCTAATTCTAGGAAGGAATCTCATCCCATAAGGGTCCATAGTAGTTATCATCATTAATGGAAAGGGAACACTTCACATCTATTATATGCACTTGAGAGGGGGTAGGATGAACTGTGGGCTACCCAAATCAAATTACAATGTATGTCACCATTCAATTTTATGGCCAATGAATATAATAGGGGAAACATTATTGTCCCTAGTTAGAATATATGAATGATCCATATCTATTACCTTTCTCCTTTCACACTTATAAATCAAATGTTCTTTCATGTTACAAAAGGATAGTTCCTTGTCTCTATTGCACTCACACATCATGTGGACAATTAGCATGAAACCTGTAAAGGAATTTGGTTTCATTTCATACTATATAAAAATGTTGATAGAGGAATACCATGTGATTATACCTACCTCCTTAGCATATGTAATAAACATATCAACCAATACCAGGATCCCCATGTAGTTCTCATAACATGGATTATCAGACTATATATCCATCCTAATTGTGTTTCCCATGACTAATATTGTATACCATTGAATTCATGTGTGCATATAGAGAAAAGTACTTTTGAAAAATAGAATCCAAATTTTTGTATGAGTGTTACTATCCTTTTCTAGCTCAAAATTCATATCCCACTCCTGAATTCATAGAAAATATGGCAGTAGGGGAATTTTACCAAAACAGCAGGATCTTCATTTATCATCATAAGAGGGAAACAAATAAGGTAATACCCATGTCCTATTATCGTCATCATCTACTCTACATATCCCTATACATCAGCATTCATCCAGGTTATGTCATAGAATATTCACGGCTTCTAACCCTTTTTGGATTAACACCCTCTCAATTATCGGTTAAATATGTAAATTCTCCCTTATTTCCATTACCTCTTTATTTGATGAAATAAGAAAATTATTTCCCTTTCGGTTGTCTCTTTCTGGGTGTGGAATATCAAATTCAAAAAAAGATAGATTGATCACTGATTGTACCACATCATTATTGTTCATCTTAAATTCAAAAACATTCCCTCAAGCACCTTTTTCTTTCATCAGCTTCGTTTCTGCAAGCTGAAATAATAAATTATGTCTAAAATACTCTGAGAGTTAAGGGAAGGTTGTTTTCTTAACAAGAATGATCATATCACAGGTTGTAGATCCCCCATATTTAGGGTTTTCCTTATATTACATTTTCTCCACCATCTCATCTCCTTTGAGAAATTTCTATATATCTTCCATCAAAATAAATCGAATGCATTAGATAACTTCTTTCGCATGAAACACAAAACTAAAATGATCTATGAAAGATTAGATTAATAATATAATGAAAATTATAAGATTAATGAAACCTCTACTATATTAAAAGTCATCAAGAAACTCAAATTGAGTACATTTTTTGATAAATAATTAATATGTTTTATTATAAAAATGAATTTTATTTTTCAAAAAAGGTATTTAATGTACTGTATTATTTTTTCTATTAAATTTAATTAAATTGGATTAAAAATTTATTATAAATTTAATTTTAGATTATTATTTTTATTATAAATAGAAAGGCAAAGATAATAAAAATATATAAATACAGAATTTTTCAATGAATGCTATTTTTTTATTTGTAATTTTATTTATTAAACTATAATTATAAAATGTTGAATTTAAATTTTAAAATGTAAACATCATTTTTGAAATTATAATTTCAACATTATCATAAGTTGAACTAATGATATTTGTTTAAAATGATACATTTTTCATAAATAATTAAAATATTTATTTTTTAAATACTTTCAATTTTCTGAAATTGTCATAGTGAAAGAATAATTTGTATTATTATTAAAAAAAATTAATATATAATTTTATTTTAATTAACTAAAACAATTAATTTAAAAATACAATTAGATATTTAAAAATCAAATGTTTATTGTATTGATAATATATGTAATATTTTTTTTATTAAAAATAATATTGGCATATTTATTTTAACTAAGTATTCACTAGGTGGAATTTTATTTTGTACATGCTTAAAAGATTTTAATTTTTTTCAATAATAAATAAATTGATTTTATTGAATTAAAATTCATTAAAAATTATATCTTAATAAACATTTATAAGCATAAAATTTTTATTTTCTAAAAATGGTTTTTACGTGATTTGTAAACTAATAATAAAATAATTTTTTTCATCCTTTGATATTTTATTAAATTATGTAATTAATATTTTGAATCATTATGGGAAAATTAATTAATAAGTTCAATATAATTTTTATACATTTAATGTAAATTAATTAAGTAAAAATTAATCTCCATGGAAGAAAATGTAATACGAAAAAATCAAAGTGTAAAAAAACATGGCAAAAACAACTCTGAAATTTGCAGTTGATGATTTGTTGACCATAACCATTTTCAACTAAAATATTTTCCATTATATATCCAATTTAACATGGAAAAGTTATTTTACCTTTAATAGTACTATAAAATTTAAAATCCTTTTCCTATAAAAGAATTCATCACCACCCCACTTCAACTCCAACATAGAGCTATTTAAATTAGAAAGAAAATATACACACATGACTCCCATCACTCTATTTCATAACATATAAGTTTTTTCCGAGAAGGACACCTATAAAAGAATTAATATATTTTTTATTTGATCTCTTCAAATAATTATGGTAAATTTATCAATCATATCTTTTTCACTCTATTTTCCCTTATCTATAATTATAAGTCTTATAAATATAAAAATAACTGGTTGAATAATTACATTATTTTAATAATTATAATAAAATTTTATCATTTTTATTTTATTTTTTATTTTGTACAATACTCCCAACTATTTGATATTAATGTATTTCAAATTTGTTAAGTGTAGAATATCACCACCATAAGATTCAGGATGAACTTTTCATAACCAGAATAAAATGATTGATAAATGGGTGTTTAATAAGTAAATATTTCATTTAAATAATATTTTTAATTTTTAAAATATAAAACATTACTACATTCTTTCCATCTGTTGGAAAATGAGAATTTTTCTCGTGCGTATGTGAAAAAAATAAGTTCCATGAATGTGACATATTTTGTTTTTAATATCATTAAATTTGATTAAACACCTTTAAAGCATATAAAATTATTATTACACTTCTGTAATATTTTTTTATAGAAAATTAATCCTTTTATGATGAATACTCTTCCAAATATTGTAGCACGTTTTTTTTGGGTTTACTCACCTACATGAAAAATGATATAAATACCAATAATGGAATAATATGAAAACATAACTACTCTTGTATTTTGAAATTATTAAAAAAACAGTCATTGTCATTAATGGTTAATATTAATATTTAATTTATTAATATTTTTACACCTCTTGTTTGTAAAAAAAATAACAAAATAAATTCATCACTTACTTCGTCATCATGAGTCATTATGAAAAAACATACAAAATTAAATTGAAAAATTATAAATCAATATAAAAAAGTATTTTTATACATATAATTATATTTAAATTATTATATTTGAAATAATAAATATGAATGACTAACGCATTTATAAAACTAATAATAATACAAAATCTAAGCTAATACTATCCATTTATCAAATTAAAATATAAATAAAATTATATAAACAATAAATGATTATAAATATAGTTTGTATAAGGGTAAAGGTATGAATTATCTTATGAAATAGTTGATTAATATATTTATTTTTTTTTCATTCATGCGGTTATTACATGGTCAACTATCAAGGATTAAAGGTATGGTTGTTTCATTTAAATTTCCTTTAATTGAGACATGTCTTATTTTATGCACATAATTTCAATTAAATGGTCTGCATATAAAAAATTATATATATATTCATTAATTATATTTTATTCGTTTAATACTATGTTCAATTTAGGAATCTATCCTTTGGGGGTAATTCTATTAAAAGGTTTCTTATGTGGTAAGGGGATTCTCAATTAAATTTTCATCATTTAAGACTTATTTCCTAATAACTTTTTTTAATTTTATGTTGTGTATATACATCCCATGTCTGTATAGTTATCAAATTCCATATGAATATCTAGGTATTTAAAATTTCATCTTATATTTTATATTTCATGGTTTATAATTATAAATATAAGGATTATGAAGGGGTTTTGTTAACTGAATCCCCCTTTCTTTGAGTTTTAAATTCTCATCATGAAATTATTAGTTCTATAATTTAATTCTTCCACCAAATTAAATTATATTTTATTTACTATTTCGTTAATTTGAAAAATATTATTTTCAAAAAATTCCCTTTGATGAGTTTATTTCCTATAAAATTCTCACATTTTAATGAATACATCCCATTATCTATAATGATAGTTTCTAATCAATGATCATATTTTCACTTACTTATAATGTTTTCATTATCATTTTAAGCCTAATTATTTGTTTTCTAAAGTTACTATCATATTTCAATTTTCTTCTATTCAAATGGATGTTCTTTAATCAAATTTTATGGTGTGATTTTTCAAAATTGGTTTTTGAAAATTTTAAAATTAATTTCCACTCATAGTCTTGTGATTTATCATCCACTCGACATTTCCAAAAGATCACCTTAATTTTTTATAAGCTATACAATTGTGTTTTAATAAACATAATGTTTTAGAAAATATTTCAACCATATCCATTTCGATCCATTATATATATTTTCAAGGATTTTTAAATGAATCTTATTTGTTAATTTCAATTATTTGAAAATATGTTCACATCAACTTTTCCATGAATCAAGATGGGACATCAGTGAACAGTAAAATAGAGATAACATGTGTAATATCAAGGGGAATTAAAAATCCACATAGTTTGAGGAAAAATTTCATGTAAATCAACAACTACCTTTAGGAATGATGTTTCAACCAAAAAACTAAACAATAAATAGATTGAAAATTTATAATATTGAAAAAATGTCAATACAAATAAAAAATGTGGAACAAAAATACTATAATGAAATATAATTTCGAAATTCCAAAATATTGATCCATAGTAAAAAAAATAAACGAAAATCCAACTCCATATAATATTTGGGAGAACAACATACTAACATGGATAACCACTACCACGATGAAGCACCTTGAATTTTACTACATATGATAAAAAAGACCTACACATACCCAATGTCATGTTCATGTTGTGAGGAAAATAAGACTGGTAGGATCCCATAGATTTTTTAACAAGAATTAATTTTAAAACAGACTAATTACTCTCATTTATGGAAAGTCATGAAAAGAAACTTCTCATCTGAAAAATTTAAATAAAACATAGAAATATACCTTTTTTATAAAATCATACAAAACTTGTATACACAAACCATAGTCAATGGTATTCCAAATAAATCATTTCATACTGATTTTAAATTTTCTATCTCCAAATAGAAGACCAAAGAAACTAGTCCTAGGGTATGTTTGGTACGAAATATCTAGGATCCTCACACCTATATTATCAAATGAAAATGTATGAAAAAATAAATAGAACATGAATCTGTGGATGAAAGATAACCACAAATTTGAACCTCTTAATATAACCAGGTTTTGATAGAGTTGTAGTGTAAATAAATATGAGGTAATCATAATCCATAATATGGTGCTTATATAAATATATCACCCTAATTAGTACGCAAGGGTTTATTTTTCCAAAGTTCATACAAGGATGATTTAAATTTCAAAAAAATAACCACATTTGGATGATTTAATTTTCACATATTTAATAATTGATTTTGAATTTTACACTTAAAGATTCAAGTTTCACTTAAATCCAAATTAATTTTTTTGAAATCCTTTGTTTTCAACTGTGAAAAAAGTGATATCAATTTAATAATATCATTCAAAACCACCAAATTTCATTTAATCATAATACATTCCTTAACACTATTTTGATAGTGAAATTTATATTGAGATATCATGCACATTATATAAAATAAAGTGGTTTTAGGAAACAACCTACCTCAAAAATAAGTATACCCATAAAATGAAATTAAAACGCATTCTAAAAGGACTAATGGATACTAAGAAAATAATAATGTCATTAAATTATTAATCTTATATCTTTAAACCAACATTTAACAAACCCTAGATCCGAAAATAACTAAGAAACCACTTATCAAAAAAATATCTGGAATCATCAGAAAATATCATGGTATTTGTAGTCTACACCATCCATTTATATGAATGATTTATGAGATACACCATTATACCTATGTTCTTCTAATATAACTATCTATAAGATCCATTAACTATGGTTCCATTCAACAAAAAGTCAAACTATCTTGATGAATTACAATGAATGATGATGAACAGATACATACCTTTGGATTCCAATATTCAACACATATGGATCTGTCGAATATGATAATCATATGTGTTGGGATCTCTAAAACCCCCAATAGGAAACCCAAGGATCAAGATCCTAGGATATAGGATAAATAATGATCTCAAAGGGTGATATATTATTTTTTAAAAATAATTTTTTGAATAATTAGTTCTTATCAATTTTTTTTCGCCACAAAGGTTGTAAAAATATACACTGAACGTGCACATAATTATATAGAACAGAGAAGCCAAATAATTTTGCCAAAGAATATTTTCTAAATAATATAAATTCATGCGAAATTAAACTATCTCATACTAATTATAGTTTTACTACTTCATGGGAATGATACTTTTTCTATCTAAATCATGTGCCAACCATGTTCCTGTATAAAAAACACCAAAATATATAAAAAATAACTAATTAATATATGAAAACATATTAAAACAAAATTGAGAATAATGAATATATTTAAATTAATGTGACAATGTGATATTATAATTTTCCCCTCTATATCATTTTATAGCCCATGAAGGTAATTTTAAGGATGACATATTATTGAAAAGATTTGGACAATAGTCTCTCGTAATAGATTCCCATTCCCACGACTCATGAGAATCTATCCCATGATGGAAAAAAACATGGAACGACATAATATACATCCTCAAAAAAATATTTCCCTAATAATAAACAACATGAAAAAGTAATTATACTACTGAAATGCTGGATTCCAAAATATTTTCTTCCAAATTAAGAACCCGAGAGGAATTCGGATGATAATTCAAAAGATATGACATGTGAAAAACATCAAGGTTAGAAGAAAAAATATATGATAATGATAAAAGATAATACAGTTTTCTAGTCCCCTAAATGATCTCCAATGGTCCCAGATATATAATTTGTAATCTCACTTACCTATCATGTTGATACTAAACCACCTGAGTTAAAAAATTTAATAAATCCAAGTCACATACAAAAAATTATGGAGAACAATGATGATTACCCCCATAAGACATATGCCAAATCCAATAAATTATCATTCCCTGATGAACAATCTGAATCATCAGCAACATATCATGAACCATTTTGGGACCTATAAGAAAAATTTATCACACCTCATACTAATAAATTAGAGACATAATGTAACACCCCACGATTCTATGATATGTTTCCCTTTGAATAATGAAACAGCTTGCTCCGTACGTAACTTGGAGTTTTAACACACCATGACCAATCAAACTAGTCTTTATGAATATTAATCCCCAATTTTTGAAATTTTATAAATTTTATTTTTCAAATTGGGCTTCATTTTTGGATTTGGAATGTCGAAATTAACTTAGGGTGAATTTTGGGTATTTTCTGAAAACTTTCAATTTTTGATAAATAGTGAAAAACACTGTGTTATTGGTTAAAAGTGTTTTTTTAAATAATTAGTTATTTTATTTAAATTTATATTGATTAAAAATATATTCATAATAATTATAAATTTTCTATGTAATTCATTGGATTCCTTTTATAATTATATTATAAATATAAAATTTTATTGAACTTTTTACCATCTTTTAGCCACCTTCTAGGCGCAATTGCAAATTTTCATAAAACATAATTTTACCACATTGATGAATTGAATTTTAAAATTCTAATAGAGATGGTTGACATCATTATTTAAAATGTGGATCAATAAGATGGAAATAATTTTTGTGAATAGTAACTTTTGACTATTATATACCACGATTAAAAATAAATAAGGTAATTAAAGGTAAACAATGATAATAAAATTACCCTAACTCATGTCCTAGTTTTATTGGATATATGTATTTCGACAAAAAAACCATAGAAATAAAATATTATCCTTTTGGTCCACTTGGATTATATTAGGACATTTATAATTATTTCATTTAACGAAGAGTTAAAAGTTCTAAATTTAATGTTTAATAACTAAACCATTTTTAATATAGTGTTATACATAACATAAATTTGACTATAAATATTAATTATAAAGATAAAAATATTTCTATATAATAGTATTAAAATTATAAATATTAGACATTAAATAATTAAATTTATTTATGACACAATGATGATGTTGTAATTACCTTATTATTGAAAGATTAAACTAATTGATATTATATATATCAAAAAAATAAATTGAGACTTATGATGAATTCCACTATTGTTATAAGTTAATTTTACATGTTTTAGTTTATTAAATAAATCTGTTCGAAGTTATAATGTTGTTATGTCATTCACAAAATGAAAATACCAAATAGTGTCAAAATTGACATAAATGTGTTTTCAAAACAAATACAATATTATTAATTGATATAATATTCCTAGAAATATAAAGCTTGACCAAAGGACAAATATAATGTTATATATATTAATAATGAACCACTTCGGTTTCTCTTGTATTTTTATAGTATGTTTATTAAACATTTATTATCATAATACAAGAATACATGGTAAAAGGTCAAAAAATTAACTAAGAATTAAATCTATGAGATAATCTTAATATGGTGACCTAAACCAATATAAAACCTAATGGTTGAGATTATTTCAACCCATCCTCAGCATATAATATAATTAAATCCTTTTGGAGCCATTTTAAACCGAATATGATTGTATAATAAAATAATATTTCAAACTTTTCCTAAAGTGACCCTCACATCTCTTATAAAAAGGTACTTCCCCTTCTGTTAATATAACACCTCAAAAGCCATTTGGATCGGCCATAACCCACTAAAATATCCTCCCAACTACCGTAAATTCTACCTAGAGGCCTTAATTTGATCAGGAATCCAACCATAGGAGCCCTTTTGATCAACTCAAAATGAAACACCTGTAGAAGTGGTAATAATTTCACCACCTCTTTTAATGTTCTTTTCTTCTTCCACTTCCTCTTTATTTTTTGTTTCCGTACCAAAATAATAACTACAATACCTTATACATACATTTATGTTTTTATAATTATTGTACAAACATATTTATTATTCGATCCATCCTGTGAATGAAAAGTCACCATACCTGCGTACGTACGGCTTACTGTCTACATGCTGTGGTTTAGTTTATTAT
This sequence comes from Viscum album, assembly GCA_963277665.1. Classification (NCBI taxonomy): domain Eukaryota; kingdom Viridiplantae; phylum Streptophyta; class Magnoliopsida; order Santalales; family Viscaceae; genus Viscum; species Viscum album. The sequence continues at coordinate 578,207,169 of OY728120.1, forward strand.
TCAAACACATCATTTTTTTGGATGGGTATAATAATGAGTATAACTAATTTAAATAATAAATATAACATGATTAAGATTATTTATATATGATATACCATACAATTACATATTTTTTCACCATCAATAGAATTATATTGTTTCTCATGCATAAGTTCGGATTACCATCTCCATGAACTCGGTGAAATTCAATCCCCATCCTAACTGTTAAATAATAATTTTCATTTTAGTATTAAAAATAATGTTTTAGAACATAATATAATTATGTATATAAATAAAATACATCCTATCCACAACAAACATGTCTTACATAACCATGTATATAAAGGAAAACGAATCAGTTAACACCCAAAGAAATGATACTATTGAAATATTATGTACAAAGAAATATTAGAGGATCATATATGATATTATATTTATGTATTTGTTTTTTTTTTAATTTAATAACAGTGATTTAACAATTATACATGATGTTAATGTACCCTCTATCAAAAAAAATAATAGGTAAGGGTTAATTCTACAATCTCTTTATTATCTGAGGTTGTTTATACATGACTATCTACTAGGACCTCTTTATCAATCACATTTGTGTTTCCAAAAAATGTATTTCATGTTTTGTTTTTACTATTTCCTATACAATTATTTATATTAATTTATACCCTTGTTATAATTTTTATAATATGTTTATAATGGAAAATTTATGTTGTATTCCAAACAAGGTCCTTTACGAAATATTTGAAAAAATTAAGGAAAGAATGTTTTTTTACATATACGATGGGTGAAGCTATTTTCCAATATTATAACACCTTTGAATCTTCCCTTACTAGATTATAATAATATTTTAAAAATAAATGTTTTCTTTTATAATTATATGAATTTTTAATGATTTCTAAAATGAAATAGATATTCCCCTTAAATAGTTTTGAATTCATCTATGTCAACAGCCTTTGATTGATTTTAATCATGTTTAATGTTGATTGATTATTGTAATGTCCCAAAATTTTGAATAAATCTTGTTTCCTAATTTTGTGTGTTATTTTATTTTTATACTCAACAAAACTGTTTCATTTAATAACATGAGTATAATTAAAATGTGATCGTTGGCTTTTGACTGTTATATGACCATTGGTCAATATGACTGCTGGAAACTAAACGTTTTTATTATTGTCTCTAAATACAAGTAATATTGGTTAATTAATATAGAAAGAAGATTCGATGGCCTCACCCAGTAGTCTTGGACCGATCGAAGCCCATCTAACAGAACTTGATAAGGAGGTAGCACCACTGGACTTTTCTCTGGACCAAACCCAAGCTGAACTTCATCGTGTGAAGCTAGAATGGAATCGCCTTCATAAAAAGTTCAAACTGATAGAAATTACTACTCGTGCGATGTTGGCCGAGCCTCCCTCGGATTCTCTCACCTTAGCACACATTGCACTTAGGTCCTATGCTAGTGTGATAAGGGTCTATGTAAGGAGGCCATAACTGCCTTGTGTAATCCTTTGTTTTAAATAAAAAAAATTGATTTCATCTTATGATGAAGTTTATGAATTTTCAAATGTCTGGATAAATATAGTATGCATATTTTTGATGAATTTTAGAAAAAGGATATTTTAAAAAAGTTTATGTAAACCTTAAATAATTAAAAATGTGTAATGATTTTCAAAAAATGGTCTTCTACAATTATGTCTAGTACGAAATTTAGAGTCTAATAAGATCAACTTGATTTTTGATGAATAGTAAATTATAAATAGTGATTTTATGCTTAGGATTAGTAATGTGACCAAATGGATTAGTAATCTCACTTAAATAAAGCATTAAAATAATCTAGGCAGCTTGATTAAGTAATGTGATTCAATAAAATGGTTAAATAACGGTTTCATAAATTATTAGTCAAGTATTAGTTTTTTTCGGGTGAATTGTGTTTTTTAATTAAAAATTTAATTAAAAATATTTATAATATTATTTTTATAAAATGGATTATATTTTTGATCTCGGAGCATCGATATTATGTTAAGGTAATTTTTTGGGATTTTTCTGAAAAAAGTGAATTTTTTGTGAATACTGTATTTATTTAAAAATTAAATTTAAAATATTTAGAAAATTATTTTTATAGAATGGAGTTCATTTTTGAAATCAGAGAATTGATATTTGGTTAAGGTGAAATTTTGGGATTTTTCTGAGAAAGTTGAATTTTCGATGAATAGTGAAAATAAAGTTTTTAAGTTACGGGTGTTTAATGACATCATTAAATGATGTATTAAGTATGTAATCAATTTTGTCGACTTATGAATAGTAAGATAAGGTATGAGGTGTCCCAAGTGGCCAATAACATGGGCAAATACCATGGGAAAGCCCATGAGTTTGCCAAAACCAATAATGAGGTGTCCCTTGGCCATTAATGCCTTGTCCCCTCACTTTCCCTATAAATACCAAGCCATCCTCTCATCCATTCGACTCCCCACTCTCCCCCAACGAAGTCCTGGTCTCATTACCTCCCAAGGAGTCCTCCCAAGGTTCCCCCAAGCCCTCAAGGTCCCAAACATTGAGTTTTAAGAGTTACGTTTTAAGGTAAGGGATCCGACCTCTCTCTTTCTTTTCCAGTAATCACTTTTATGTCATTCCTTTTATGCTCCATGTTCTTATGTTGGAGGATGTTATTTTATATTAATTATAATGTCCTTTTTATGTTCATATGATGAGATACCCCCTCTTACTCTCATCATTTCATTTTATTAATGTTTAAGTGTTGTCGTTATGCTGCCAAAATTTTTGTAACAGATTCTTTCTCCCTTCTCATTTTCAAGTTCTATTTTGTTGTCAAGTCTTTCATGTTCTTTTTTATTATGTTGGGGTATGATCTATATATCTATAATACTGATCTTTTATGATCATATGATGAGAGGCCCCATTTTATCTATTCAATTTAGTATTTTTATGTTTTAATTGGCGTCGTTAGGCTGCCGAATTTTTAAAGGATTCTTTCACCCTTCTCATTTTCAAGATCAATTTTCATGTCAAGTCTTTCAAGTTCCTTTTTGTTATTTTTGGGTATGATCTCTATATCTATCATTCAGAACCCTTATGTTCATATGATTAGAGACCCCATTCTATCTCTTCAATTCAGTATTTTGATGTTTTAAGTGGCGCCGTTAGGCTACCGAATTTTTAAGGGATTCTTTCACCCTTCACGTTTTCAAGATCTGTTTTCATGTAAAGTCTTTCAAGTTACTTTTTTTTATGTTGGGGTATGATCTCTATATTTATAATACTGATCTTTTATTATCATATGAGGAGAGACCCCATTTGATCTCATCAATTCATTATTTTGAACTTTTAAGTGGCGCCGTTAGGATGCCGAATTTTTAAGTGGTTCTTTCACCCTTCTCGTTTTGAAGTTCCACTTTCATGTAAAGTCTTTCAAGTTACTTTTTATTATGTTGGGGTATGATCTCTATATCTATCATACTGAAATATTATTTTAATATTATGAGAGACCCTATTTTATCTCTTCAATTCAGTATTTTGAAATTTTAAGTGGCGCCGTTAGGCTACCAAATTTTTAAGGGATTCGTTCACCTTTCACATTTTTCAAAGTTCTACTTTCATGTCAAGTCTTCAAAGTTCCTTTTTATTATGTTGGGGTATCATATCTATATCTATCATACTGATATATTATTTTCATATGATGTGAGACCCTATCTTATCTCGTCAATTCATTTTTTGAAGTTTAAGTGATGTCGTTAAGCTGCTGAATTTTCATAAGAGAAATCTTATTTTTGTCTTCCTTTCATGTTCTCCATTTCATATGGTGTATTTTCAAATTTCATTACCATGTTCTTAAATCCCTTATATTATGTCCCACTACTGTTTTATGGGTCATTTATGAATGTTTGACCCATATCCCCTCTCTTTTCAATTTTTTCTAAAACCCTATAACATAGTCGTTATGCTGTAGAATTTTCGTCTCAAAATGTCTCTCTCTTTTTCTAAAGTTATTTTATTTTATTAAGTGAATAATCAAAGCTCTCTATTATATATGGGTATTCACATATATACCAAAATTTTCTATTTTAAATTCTGGGATTTACATACATGAAACCCGCTTTCCCTTTCCGTGGGTTTAAAGTGACATAAAGATCATGTCTTTAAAGCAGTTTTTAAAACATTATGATTATGAAATGAAACCCATTTCTTTTATGGTATATGGGTTGTTTATGAAATGATTGATGATGATATATGTGGCTCACATGATAATAAATACATGTCAAGGGTGCACCCAGATAGCGCTCCAATGCATTGGGTAATGATGTAACCACTAGAGATTACAATTTTCACGATATCTTGGTGAATAACCCTGGTAATTTTCAAATGACACCTTGGGGATGGATCTTGGTGATATGTTAATGATTTTATATGTTAAATGATGTAGCCACATCTTCAAGTTATGAAAAATGTTATTTTTATTATGATATGCCTCATGATTTCTTTCTCATTCCTTAATGTTCTTTTCATGACCTTATCGAAGTATCTCAAGTTCACATGTAAAATGTTTCTCTTGTTTCCCTTACAGGGCCTTCTTCTCACCCTTTCTTTTGATGTATGTCCCCAGGTTATGAGATGTAGTAATGAACCTATGATAAACATAAGGATAAGCCTTTCAAGTGTTTAAGAGGAATGTTTTTTTTTGTTGTTTCATGTATTAAGTTCCTGGTTTCTAAGACACTAAACCTTAAAGATCCTCAGTTTTTTTTAAATGTAATGAAAGTTTATGTGACAAAAAGGCGGGATGCTATAGTTGGTATCAAAGGATGGTTTAGTTATTTGTGTAAATTAGGATATGAAAACTATAGGAAGAACCCTATAGAAAAGTATAAATATAGGAAATCTTCCTGGTATTTTGGGGAGAATTGAGTAAGGGGTTGCCAAGAAAATACATCCCTATCTGGATACGAGCAGGCAGAGGTGGCTCTGGCACAGATGTACATAGGGGTAAAACCCGAAAACACCGCTTTGAGCTTGACTCGAATAGGAACTGGTACACGACAACATGCCTTTCTACACTCTTGGTTATGACACTCCCGGGGGATATGCTTTGGTAAATTCATAAGCTTAGTATGAACCATTATTAAAGGAACAATGAGAAAATAAAATAAAGATTTAAAAAAGAATATATGATCATGGATAACCTAGTTTGGAACCTAGGGGATCACAAGTTAGGGTATACTTTTCTTCTACAAGTTATCCTTATATGCTTTAAGTTCCTTTTCATGATTATTGGCTAAGTATTTATTCCCCTAATTATACTTACTCTTCTTAGTTAATTGTGGGAAATGGAAGAACATGTCCCAACAACCAATGTGATAAGAAATGTGATGATTTTCGTATTAATATGACAGAGATGATTATGGGATTAAAAGATGATTATTATTTTGGAAGATATTCACTATTTTGGGAACCCTATTTGATCGAGGTAAATAGATTACTACGGTATTTTATTTGAGGAGTAAGGTAGACTTATATATTGAAGATTCAATGAATTTAAGGGGAACTTATAGTAATTTAGGTTACTTATGGAAATTATTAACCTATATTGGGTAAAATATTATTAGGTTAGCTACATTTGTTATAAGATGTTAGGAGTGGTTGATGTTTTTTTGGAGATGAACAATGAATTTTATTTTGGAAAACTATGTTATCAAATCCTTCTTGTATTTGGGTTTCAATATTAGTTTGGTTTATTTTGAGGAATTTTAAGAACTGTTATTTATGGAATGGTCAATGATGAACTTTGGGTAGTACTATGGAACCTTGAAGATTTAAAAGTAGTTTCCCTTCCTATGGGATTCATTCATTTTGAAGAGTTGTTTTATCTTACCCTTTATGTTTTTGGGATAATGTTTAAAGATAGAAGAAATAGATAATTAGTCTTTTGTGGATTAAGTGACTCTCAAGAATATGATTATTGTGTTTTGATGAGACCAAGTAGTTTTTAATTCTCATCATTTGGAGAAAAGATTAGTTTTGGTATAAACTTATTAAAGGATGAAACTCTACTCGAAGGTAGGTATATTTCCTTATGTTTTTGTTCTATGAAGTAAATTAATTCCTCAAAATTATCAAAAGGATCGTAAAACAAAAACATTGTTGGTTTATGTTTACTATTAGGTAATCAAATACCATTTACACACAACATAAGTTTGGGATTTTCTCGTGGTTAACTTTCTCCAAATCATGTTTTCTATCACCCTCCCTCAGAACTAGACCCTTTGTTTATTCTTCCATATCCATGTTTTCCTACATGGATTCCTAGTATGGGTTAACTCGGGTGGACTTTGTACTTCCTTTTCTTTCTTATAAAGTAATAGTGTTACTGACTCTTTTTCCAATGTGGGACTTTCAATGAAGTTTCAAAAACCCAATTTTAAAAATTGCGAGGATGCAATTTCCTAAGGGGGGAAGATTGTAACGACCCAAAATTTTGAATAAATCTTGTTTCCTAATTTTGTGTTCTATTTTATTTTTATACTCCACAAAACTGTTTCATTTAATAACATGAGTATAAATAAAATGAGACTGTTGGGTTTTGACTTTTATATGACCATTGGTCACTATGACCACTAGAAACTAAACGTTTTTATTATTGTCTCTAAATACAAGTAATATTGGTTAATTAATACAGAAAGAAGATTCAATGGCCTCACCAAGTAGTCTTGGACCGATCAATGCCCATCTAACAGAACTTGTGAAGGAGGTAGCACCACTGGGATTTGCTCTGGAACAAACCTAAGCCGAACTTCATCGTGTGAAGCTAGAATGGAATTTCCTTCGTGAAAAGTTCAAACTGATAGAAATTACTACTCGTGCGATGTTGGACGAGCCTCCCTCAGATTCTCTCACCTTAGCACACCATACACTTAGGTCCTATGCTGGTGTGATAAGGGGATATGTAAGGAGACCAAAACTGCGTTGTGTAATCCTTTGTTTTAAATAAAAAATTTTGGTTTCTTCTTATGATGATGTTTATAAATTTTCAATTGTCCGGATAAATATAGTATGCATATTTTTAATGAATTTTAGAAAAAGGTTATTTTAAAAAAGTTTATGTAAACCTTAAATAATTAAAAATGTGTATTGATTTTCAAAAAATGGTCTTCTACAATTATGTCCAGTACGAAATTTAGAGTCTAATAAGATCAACATGATTTTTGATGAATTGTAAATTATGAATAGTGATTTTATACTTAGGATTATTAATGTGACCAAATGGATTAGTAATCTCACTTAAGTAAAGCATTAAAATAATCTAGGCACCTTGATTAAGTAATGTGATTCAATAAAATGGTTAAATAACGGTTTCATAAATTATTAGTCAAGAATTAGTTTTTTCGGGTGAATAGTGTTTTTAATTAAAAATTTAATTAAAAATATTTAGAATAATATTTTTATAAAATGGATTTTATTTTTGAACTCAGAGCATCATTATTATGTTAAGGTAATTTTTGGGGATTTTTCTGAAAAAAATGAATTTTCAATGAATAGTGTATTTATTTAAAAATTAAATAAAAAATATTTAAAAAATTGTTTTCATAAAATGGAGTTCATTTTTGAAATCAGAGCATTGATATTTGGTTAAGGTGAAATTTTGGGATTTTTCTGAAAAGTTGAATTTTCGATGAATAGTGAAATATAGGTTTTAAGTTACGGGTGATTAATGACATCATTAAATGATGTATTAAGTATGTAATCAATTTGGTCTACTTTTTAATAGTAATATAAGTTATGAGGTGTCCCAAGTGGCCAATACCATGGGCAAATACCATGGGAAAGCCCATGGTTTTTCAAAAACCACTAATGAGGTGTCCCTTGGCCATTAATGCTTTGTCCCCTCACTTTCCCTATAAATACCAAGCCATCCTCTCATCCATTCGACTCCCCACTCCCCCCCAACGAAGTCCTGGTCTCATTACCTCCCAAGGAGTCCTCCTAAGGTGCCCCAAAGCCCTCAAGTTCCCAACCTTTGAGTTTTAGGAGTTACGTTTTAAGGTAAGGGATCTGACCTCTCTTTCTTTTCCAATAATCTCTTTTATGTCATTCCTTTTATGCTCCATGTTATTATGTTGGAGGATGTTATTTTATATTCATTATACTGCCATTGTTATGTTCATATGATGAGATACCCCCTCTTACTCTCATCATTTCATTTTATGAAAGTTTAAGTGGCGCCGTTAGGCTGCCGAAATTTTTGTAACGGATTCTTTCACCCTTCTCATTTTCAAGTTCTATTTTCTTGTCAATTCTTTCAATTTCCTTTTTATTATGTTGGGGTATGATATCGATATTTATCATACTGATATTTTATGATCATATGATGAGAGAACCCATTTGATCTCTTCAATTCAGTATTTTGATGTTTTAAGTGGCGTCGTTAGGCTGCCGAATTTTTAAGGGATTCTTTCACCCTTCTCGTTTTCAAGATCTATTTTCATGTCAAGTATTTCATGTTATTTTTTATTATGATGTGGTATTATCTCTATATCTATCATACAGAACCCTTATGTTCATATTATGAGATACCCCATTTGATCTCTTCAATTCAGTATTTTAAAGTTTTATGTGGTGTCGTTAGGCTGCCGAATTTTTAATGAATTCTTTCACACTTCTCGTTTTCAAGATCTATTTTCATGTAAAGTCTTTAAAGTTCCTTTTTATTATGTTTGGGTATGATATCTATATTTATCATACTGATCTTTTATGATCATATGATGATAGACCCCATTTTATCTCTTCAATTCATTATTTTGATGTTTTAAGTGGCGTCGTTAGGCTGCCGAATTTTTAAGTGGTTCTTTCACCCTTCACGTTTTGAAGTTCCACTTTCATGTCAAGTCTTTCAGGTTTCTTTTTTATTATGTTGGGTTATGATATCTATATCTATCATACTGAACTCGTATGTTCATATGATGAAAGACCCTATTTTATCTCTTCAATTAAGTATTTTGAAGTTTTAAGTGGTGCCGTGAGGCTGCCGAATTTTTAAGGGATTCGTCCACCTTTCTCATTTTTCAAATTTATACATTCATGTCAAGTCTTTCAAGTTCCTTTTTATTATGTTGGGGTATGATCTATATATCTATCATACTTATCTTTTATGTTAATATGATTAGAGACCCTATTTGATCTCATCAATTCATTTTTTGAAGTTTAAGTGACGTTGTTAGGCTGCCGAATTTTCATAAGAGAAATATTATTTTTGTCTTCCTTTCGTGTTCTTCATTTCATATGGTATATTTTCAAATTTCATTACCGTGTTCATAAATCCCTTATATTATGTCTCTATACTGTTTTATGGGTCATTTATGAATGTTTTACCCATATCCCCTCTCTTTTCAATGTTTTCTAAAACCCTGTAACATAGGCGTTATGCTGGAGAATTTTCATCTCAAAATGTCTCTCTATTTTTTCTAAAGTTCGTTTATTTTATTAATTGAATACTTAAATATCTCTATTATATATGGTTATTCACATATATACCAAAATTTTCTATTTTAAATTCTGGTATTTACATACATGAAACCCGCTTTCCCTTTCTGTGGGTTTAAAGTGACATAAAGATCATGTCTTTAAAGCAGTTTTTAAAACGTTATGATTATGAAATTAAAACCCATTTATTTTATGTATATGGGTTGTTTATGAAATGATTTATGATGATATATGTGGCTCACATGATAATAAATACATGTCAATGGTGCGTGCAGATAGCGCTCCAATGCATTGGGTAATGATGTAACCACTAGAGATTACAATTTTCACAATATCTTGGTGAATGACCTTGGTAATTTTCAAATGACAGCTTGGGGATAGACCTTAGAGATATGTTCATGATTGTCTATGTTAAATGATGTATCCACATATTCAAGTTATGAAAAAATTTATTAGTATTATGATATGCCTCATGATTTCTTTCTCATGCCTTAAAGTTCTTTTCATGACCTTATCGAAGTATCTCAAGTTCACATGTAAAATGTTTCTCTTGTTTCCCTTACTGGGCCTTCTGCTCACCATTTCTTTTGATGTATGTCCCCAGGTTTTGAGATGCTGTAATGAACCTAAGATAAACATAAGGAGAAGCCTTTCAAGTGTTTAAGAAGAAAGTTTTTTTTGTTTCATGTATTATGTTCCTGGTTTCCAAGACACTAAACCTTAAAGATCCTCAATTTTTTTAATGTAATGAAATTTTATGTGACAAATAGGGGGGATTCTATAATTATGATACAAATCTTCCATATTGTATTGAAGGTTTTTTGATATTTTTAATAGTGTATGTGTCTTTTTTATACCATTCATGGTTTATAGTTAAAGTATTAACAATTTGTATTCTAGTTTTATTACAAATGTTTATGTTCTCTTTCAACCTTTTCATATGAGGATTTCTTTGGACATAGTAAGTGATATGGGGAGCCCGCTATAGTTCTTTGATGTATCGGTAGGTCTCATGAGACAAACTAGTGTCCTGGCATAAGCATTTGGGAAAATATTATATGTAGTCTTGGTAGGAGGCCATGACTATATGAATATGATGTCTGGCATTATGTATTCTATCATTATAAAGTTGGCTATTGATTTCACATGTGATTATTAAACTAGTAGAAATCACTATGATTAAGTATATGTAATTATTTGATTTATCTTGTCCATGTTATGTTGATGTTTATGATTAAATGGATTTTGTTTTAGTCTTATACATTACCTTAAATGTTTATGCTTATTCATGATAGTTTCCGCTATTTTTTATCCTTTCTCAGCACCTGGGCTCACCCCATTCTATGTTTTATTTTTCCTAGGATACAGAGAAGTATATTATGTCTGACCTGCATGGATAGTCTAATGGATTTGAATGTGTTCAAGGAGACAATGTTGTTGTATTTTTTCTTCTTTAAAATGTAATGTAAAACACATGTATGTAGCTATTACTTCCAAGGCTACTAAACTGATCTGTCCTTTGGTATTTGATCCCTTGTGATCATGACAATGTATTAAAATAATGCATTGGCCCCGAGCTTCTGGGGTCGGGGCTTTAAATTTGGTATCAGAGGTAGTTTAGTACAAACCATGGAAGCAATGATTATAAAATATCTAATTAGAGAACATTACCCTAAGATATACATTGAGTATTAGTATTGAAGAGATTCCTATAATTTTGGTAATGTAGATATTTTGTTAGTTTTCAAAGAAATAAATTCCTATCTGGATGTGATTAGGTAGAGGCGGCTCTAGCACAGATGTACCTAGGAGTGAAAACTCGGATAAAGAGTTTCAGGCTTGACTCTGGGTTTCCTGGAACATCACAGCAGGCCTTGCTACACTTTTTGTAATGAAACTCCTAGGGGATATGCATTTGATAATTCAAATATTCTTTATAAACCATTATTAATGATTTATGAGTATATACCTCTTTAATGAAAATATTTTTATAGTTGTAGGTTATATCCATAAACTATTCAATTCATGTTATGTGGTTTACAAGTATGGAATTATCTATTGTGATTCATAAACTAATGTAATGTATGCCATTGTTCAGAAATGGAACCTAGAGGAAACACTGGAAACAGTATCAAAGCACATAATCCATATAGGGATTTCCCTCCTACTCAAGATAATTATAGTGGAGCTGGTGATGCAACTGGTGCTGATCAGCTTACCCCATACTGGGACAACTCGCTCAGGATATAAATAATAACCTTACCCATATAGATCACTCTAATCTACAACATGGATGATCAATGTTTGACAACTTATTGAGGCAACAACCACAAACTTTAAATGGGAGTACAAATCCATTTGTATCTGATTAATGGATACATTACTTAGAGAAAATATTTCATGATTTGGGAGTAACAAAAGGGAAAATGTTTTAATGACAGTTAATCATCTCACGGGAGATATAGATCATTTGTGGTCCTTAAATCGAAACTCATAGCAGGATGAAGAAGTATCAAATATGGAATGGAGGGAGTTTGAAGAGATTTTCTTAGAATAATATTTTCCATGTGACCATCAAGTGGATATTGAAAGATAATTTATAAGTTTGTGGAAAAAGTTGGATGATAATTTTTCAATGTATAAGGAAAACTATACAAGTTTAGCAAGGAATGTAGTAGATTATATACGTAACCCAAAGAGTATGATTGATCAATTCTTTGATTGGTTAAAACTATTTCTCTCTCAAGCATTAGTCTCACAATCCTTCTCATCGTACAATGATATTGTTTCATGTGCTATCAATATAAAAAATGAAATATCTAAGGATTATGACATTAAAGAAAAGATAGAGAATAATATATATGCTAAACACTTTGAAAATGGAAATAAGGTGAAGAAGGGAAAAGGTGAATTTCCATCCTATGGTAAATGTGGGAAGAAACACCCTAGTACTTGCCTAAAAGGAACGAGATTTAGTTACAAGTGTAGGGGAAAAGGACACTAGAGTTCATGATTGGAAGGTAAAGAAATATGATTTCATTGCTAAATGCAACAATTTTATAGAAAAGAGGAATTATGCAAATGAAATTCTTAAGGGCCAATTAATATTACCTGAAAAAAGGCCAAGGGATCAATGTATAGCTTATAAGATAATAACTGTTGAGGTTGGTGCTCTGAATGACGTGGTGGAAAATAATTTAATCGTTTCCTCAAGTTTAGCTAAAGATTTATTTTATTTTGGATCATCACATTGTTCCATATCTTTAAAATTTTCTTCGAAAATTAGAAATTTCCTATTTGATTTAACAAGGGATTTGTCAGTAAAAAATCATATGGAAACTATCATTACAATAATGTTTTGTGAATTGGTTCCTATTAGGGAATATAAATGTTCTTTATTTGCTGATATAATCGTCATACGCATAATTTAATTTGATATAATCCTTGTTATGGATTGGCTTTCACACCATGATGAAACAATTAATTGTAAGAAAAAGGATGTTAAAATTTTCTATGATGATAAAGTGTGCCTTATCATTAAAGCAGAAACTTCACCAATTGATTCTTATTAATATCCACCCCTAGTAGCTCTACTAAATATAATTATTGTGGATGAATGGAGTGAAATAACTATTCGCGAGGAAAAGAATATTAAAATAGAGTACATAACTATTGTGAAAGAATAGATTGATGTGTTTCTAGAGGATATACATGGACATCCTCTAGAACAAGAAATTAATTTTTCCATTGATTTAATTCTTAGTTCAAGGCCCATATTGAGGACCCCTTATAGAATGGATACTGTGGAATTAGTGGAACTAAAGAAACCACTAGAGGAATGAAGTCGTACAGGATTTATTTTCCCATGTGTTTCTCCATTGGAATCCCCTGATCATTTTTTTAATATGAAAGATAGATCTATGAGGTTGTGAATTGACCTTGGGGAGATCAATACTATAATAATAAAGAATAAGTATCCTCTACCTCGCATTGATGATTTATTCGATCAACTTCATGGAGCTAAATATTTTTCAACGATTAACCTTTGATTTGGATATCATTAGTTGTATGATAATAAGTAAGACATTCCAAAAATAGTGTTTTGAACTAGGTATGATCATTTTGAGTTTACAGTAATGCCTTTTGGACTGACTAATGCACCCTCTGTTTTCATGGATCTAACGAATATTGTTTTTAATGAATATCATGAGGAATTTGTAGGGGATTTTATTGATGATATATTGGTTTTATCAAAAAAATATTAGGATCATGAAAAGCACTTGCGTACAATTCTGAAAACCCTTAGAAGAAATGAATAATATTGGAAGATTAGTATGTATGGATTTTGGATTTAGGATATTTCTTTTCGTGGCCATATTGTCTCTAAGGATGGAATCTCTATTGATCATTCTAAGACAAGTGAAATACAAAAATATCCAGCACCGATGAGTATAACTGAGGCACACAGTTTTATTGGTTTAGCAGGTTATTATCAGTGTTTCATCTAGAATTTTTCCTGATTGGAAAACCCATTAACCAAGCTCACACGTAAAGGGAATAAATTTTTTTGTTCAAAAGAGTGTGAAGATATTTTTGAAGAACTAAAGAGAAGATTAGTCAATGCTCCTATATTGACACTACCATTAGGAAATGAATGGTTTTTTATTAATAGTGATGCTTTAAGGAAATTTTATGGTCATGTCCTTATGTAGAATGATTGATTTATTTCCTATGCATCACGACATCTAAAAATTAATGAACAAAACTATCTTACACATGATCTTGAGTTATAATCGGATATAGTTTCTTAGAAGATATGAAGAAACTATCTCTATGGTGAAAATGTGAGAAATATACTGATCACAAGAGTTTGAAGTATATTTTCTCATTGAAAAAACTCACCATGATGCAAGGACAATGGATTGAACTACTCAAGGATTATTGTTGCGCTATACCCAACCAACCTGGGAAGGAAAATAAGGTGGATGATGCTTTGAGCCAAAAAGATCATGGTGTTTTGAAAAAAATGAGTGTTTAAAGAGATCCTATGTTCATTGATATAGTAATGATAAATATGTGAATAGTCATGGAAGGTGAAACATTAATACTTTTTCAAATGGTTTCTAATCAAACTTTACTAGAATGGACAAAAAGTTATCAGATAGATGATGAGGAGTTTTAAAAGAAAAATAACTCTATGAAAAATGGGAGATTGATTGTTTTTGTATATGAAGACGGAATTTTGAAATGTGGGAAGAGAATTTGTGTTACAGAAATAAATGATCTAAAATGGGATTTGATGGATGATGCTCATAGCTCTAATTTTTCTATACACATTGGTAGCACTACGATGTATAGAGAATTGATGGAACATTTTTGGTTGGAAAACATGAAGGGGTATATTGCTGATTATGTTTCAAGAGGCATATTTTGTTAGCATGTTATGTCAGGAAGACAACATTATAAAGGATTCATGGAACCTCTTCCCATCCATGAGTGGAAACGTGATGATATTACAATGGAATTTGTCATGGGACTAGCAAAGACTCATAGAAGGAATAATTAAATATGTGTAATTGTTGACTGTCTTACCAAGAAATATCTTTTTCTTGCTATAAGGGAATATTTACCACTTTAATGTCAAGAAAGACTACATATTAATAATTTTTTAAGACTTCATGGAGTACCCCTATCGATTGTATCTGATAGTGATCCCCATTTTACATCCAGATTTTGGAAAAGTATTTAAAAGGTCTTGGAAACTGAACATCGTTTGAGAACTACCTACCACCCCAAACTATTGTAAATTTAGAACATATTATTCAAACCATAGAAGACATGTTGACATCTTTTTCACTGGACATTCAAGGTATGTGGGATTAATATTTCCCTCTCGTAGAATTTTCCTATAATAATAGCTTCCATTCAAGTATTCATATGGTACCATATGAAGCGTTATATGGAAAGCGATGTCTCACACCAACTTGTTGGGAGGATATTGGTGAATGATAACTCATAGGCCCAGAATATGTTGACGAAAAAAAGGAAAAGGTGAAGGTTATCCAAACCCACATAAAAGCATCTCAAAGTGTGTAATAGAACTATAACGAGAACCGATGGAGGGATTTAGAATTTCACGTTGGAGATCACATTTTTTAGAAGGTATCTCGGCAGAAGTTTGTTATATGTTTCTCTACGAAGGGTAAATTAATCCCCAAGTACATAAGACAATTCGATATTCTTAAACTAATTATAGTTGTAGCTTATCGTTGGGAAATGCCGCTATGTTTCTCTAAAGATCAGGATGTCTTCCATGTTTCACTTTTGTCAAAAATAAATGACTAACCCAATGCATGTACTCACCTATGAAGAAATATAACTATAACCTTAGCTATCTTATTTCTAAGAGCCTTTTAGACTTATTGATACTGGAGAAAATGTGTTTATAAAGCGGATGGCTCATCTGGTGAGTGTTCTATGGATAAATCATATGTGGGAAGAGGCATTGTGGGATCCCGCAGAACTTATGAGGAAGAACCACCCGAATCATTTTATACAGTAATATTCTAGGAATTTTGAGGATGTAATTATTTAAATCAGGGGAGAATGTAACACCCCAAACATCCACGGTATTTTTCCCTTTGAATAATGCAATAGATTGTGTTGTATGCAATAAGGACTTTTAGCACACAAAGACAAATCAAACTAGCCGTAATGAATTGTAATACCCAATTTTTGTACTTTTATAAATTTTATTTTAAAAAATGGACTTCATTTTTGGATTCATAATTTCTAAATTTTCATAGGGTGAATTTTTGGTATTATTCTGAAAACAATCAATTTTGGATGAATAGTGAAAAGCATTGCGTTACTGGTTAAAACTAGCTTTTTATTTAAATAATTAGATTTTTATTTAAATTTATATTAGGAAAAAATACAAACATAATACATATAAATGTTAAATGTAATTCATTGGTGTCATTTTATAATAATATTAGATATATAAAATTTTATTGAACTTTTTACCGCCTTTTACCCACCATCAAGGTGCATTAGCACATTTTCATAAAACATAATTTTACCTTTTCTGTGAATTGAATATCAAAAATACAAGAGACAGAGTTGACCTCTGTATGTAAAATTTAGTTCAAAAAGATGAAAATTATATTTGGTGAATAATAACTATGGACTTTAAATTACAATGGTTAAAAAATAAATAGGGTAATTAAAGGTAAAAAATAACATTATAATTTCCCTAAGAGATTCCCTAATTCTATTTTATAAGTTTATTTTGACCAAACATATCCTTAGGAATATAATATGATCCTTTTTATTTACTTGTATTATATTAGGACGTTTATTATTATTTTATTTAAAGAAGAGTTAAAAGTGTTAAATTCAATTTTTAATAACGAAACCATTTTTAGTATGGGGTAATCCATAAGATAAATTTTACTATAAATATTAATTATAAATATAAATATATTTCCTACATAATGGTATTTTATTTATAATTTTTAGACATTAAATAACTTAATTAATTTGTGACACAATGATGATGTAGTAATTACATTATTAATGAAAGATTAAAATAATTGATATTATAAATACCGATATAAGAGTAAATTGATACTTCTGATGAATTCCAATATTATTATAAGTTAATATGAAATTTTTGATATATAAAAAAATCTTTTTTCTAATATATAATGTTCTTATGACTTTCACCAAATCAAAATACCAAATAGTGTCAACATTGACAAAAATGAGTTTTTTTTAAAAACAATATATTATTAATTGATATAATATTCCGTTAAATATAAGGGTCGAAAAAATGAAATATATAAGATTAGATATATTAATAATGAATCACTTTGTGTTGTCTTATCTTTTTATAGTTTTTTTATTAACCATTTATTATAATAAAAGAAGAAGACGTGGTAAAAGTTAAACTATTTAACTAAGTGGTAAATCTAGAAGATAAGGTTAATATGGTGACCAAAACCAGTATAGAACCTATTTCTTAAGAATTTTTAGACCCATTATCTCCTTATCCTAAAAATAAATCCTTTTAGAGATATTCTAAACCAAATATGAATGTATAATAAAATAATGTTTTAATATTTTCCTAATGTGACCCTCACCTCTCTTATAAAAGTGTACATCACCTTCTATTAATATCACACCTCCAATGCCACTTGGATTGACCTAAATATGCTCAAATATCCTCCCAACTATCTTCACTTCGACCAAGAGTCCTTACATTGACCAGAATGCTAAGCTATGGAGGCTTTATGATCACCTCAAAAGAAAACACTCGAAGAAGAGGTAATAATTTCTCCACCTCTTTCAACGTTTTTTTCATTTTCCACTTCCTCTTTGATTGTTGATTCCATACCAAAAAAACTCCATTAACTTATACATAAATTGATTTTATTATAAATATTTCATAACCATATTCATTAATCTGTCCATCCTAGGAATGAAAAGTCACCATGCATGCGTATACACGACATACCGTCTCCAAGTCATGGTGTAGTTTTCTATTCAAACACTTCGTTATTTGGATGGGTATAATTATGAGTGTAATTGATGTAGATAATCAATATAACATGTTAAATATTCTGTATATATGATATAACATCCATTTATACATTATTTCAACATCAATAGAATGATATTGTCGCTCGTGCGTATGTAAGGATTACCGTCTCCACGAACGCAATGAAATTCATTCCCCATCATAAACATTCAAGAATAATTTTCAGTTTATGATTACATAAAATATTTAAAAAGTTAATATAATTCTGGATATAAATCAAATACATACTATTCATAAAAAACTTGTCTTACGTAACTGGGCATATAAAAGATAAATGATCAGTTAACACTTGAGAAAATGATACTACAGAAATATTATTAACAAAGAAATATTAGAGGATCATATATGTTATTGTATTTATGTATGTGGCTCTTGTATAATTTAATAAAAATGATTTAACTATTTTACAGGAGCTTATAATACCCTATATCAAGGAAAAGTACAAGGTAAGGGTTAAATATGAAATCACATTATTATCCGTGGTTGTTTATACGTGGGTATCTACTGGGCCTCTTTATCATCTACATCGTTGTTTCTTAAAACTTATTTCAGAATTTTTTTACAATTTCTTAAACTATTAGATAAATTCATATATACCCTTTTCTTCTTTTTATAAAATATTTATAAAGGAATATTTCTGTCGTTTTCCAAAGAAGTTCTTTCAAGACCTTTTCGACAAAATGAAGGAAAGAATTTTTTTTAACATATACAGTGGGTGCAACTATTTTCCACCGTTATAACACCATCAAAACATCACATAAAATCTTATAATAATATTTTTAAAATAATTGTTTTCTTCTATAATTATGTGACATTTTAATGATTTCAAAAACAAAAGAGATGTTCCTCTCCTATTGTTTTGACTTCATCTATGTCAACATTAATTGATGAATTTTACACTTTTTTGAAGTTTATTCATTATTATACAAATATTCCATATTTTATTGAAGGTTTTGTGATATGATTGATTGTGGATGTGTTATATTTATTCCATTTATGGTATATGGTAAAAGTATAAAAATATTGTATGTTATTTTTAGTACGAATATTCATGTAATGTTTCAACCTTTTCATGTGAGGAATGCATTGGATTAGTAAGTGATGGGTAGAGCCCACTATAAGTTTTCAATGCATTGGTAGGTATCATGAGACAAAGTAGTGTCTTTTCACAAGACCATAAAAAAATATTATTTCTAGTCTTGGCACGAGGCCTTGCAATGTGGTTTTTAAGTCGAGCATTATGCATTCCATCATTATGATATTGGTTGTTGATTTTACATTTAATTAGTCAACTAGTAGAATGTCCATGTGTATAAGTAAATAGAATTATTTGATTTATCTTTCCCATATTATAATTAATTTTACATTTAAAAGGCTTTTGTATTATTCTTATACATTTCATTAATGTTTAAGCTAATTTATGAGTGTTTCTTTTATATTGTTATCCTTACAATGAACCGGAGCTCATCCCATTCTTTGTTTTATTTTTTCTGAATGAAAAGATGTATATTATGACTGAACTTCAGGTATAGTATAAGTGATATGAAAGTGTTCAAGGATACAATGTTTTTGTTGTTTTAAATTTTTATAATGTAATGTAAAACTTACATATGTATCTAGTACTTACAAGGCTACAAAACTGATCAGCCTTTCAGGATTTGATCCCTTGTGATCATGCCATTGATATGTAATAATGCATTGACTCTAGGTAACTAGGGTTGGTGAATTACACAAACATAGTTAGAAATGAAAATCATCAAATGGATCTATTATCATGGATAATAGTTAACTATTATTATAATAAATCATAGCTAATACCAAATATTTATCCTATGATCCTCCAAATTCTAGGATGTATGAACATATCATATCCTCTAAAATATGATTTTTTTCACTATCTATCTGACTATTTGAAAATGGTAATAAGTGATGAATTTTACTTGATAATGCTTCACCATATATAGGCCTTTCAAAAATATAGAGGTATACCAGGGTCCTTATTTAAAATAATAGTAAATTAAACAACATTAAAACTCCAGAAATCATGAGAAAATATGTTTCTCAAATCATTAACCTTAGTGGTTTCTAAAATCAGAATGTCATGTGTCGACACGGTTAGTAGATGAATCACCACCCATATGGAATTATTTCCTTCAGGAGTCCCCAATTTCATATAATTCTATAGAAATATTTTCATGTCCCCAAACATGGCCAAGGAGAGGATGGTGTAATCAAGATGGCTCTTATGTTCAAAATTAATCCACTGAATATTATTTCTTCAAGATGAAAAATAAGATTGTTCGTGTTTTAAACATATAAAAAACTTTTTATTCATGTCACAATACAATATTTTTGTACTAGTATGAGCATCATAATGGAAATAATAAAATTTTATTACAACGTCCTTCCTCACCAATAAAGGATTGAAATACCAGTTTTTGAAATAAGGAATGTATTCTAGGTGGAAACCCCTCATGAAAATGTTCTCCCTACCAGAAAAGAGTAATTGATTCACCAAAACTCTCAATCCCAACATTTCACATGAAAATTTATATTTATAAGATATAATGTTAACAAAGTAATTTATTTCAAAATAACAATAATTTCCTCTATCACATCTTGTTGAATTTATGAAATGATTCCTATGATGTTCCATTTATAATTCTATTCAATAACTATATGGGATGGTAAATTTATACCTAGAGAATTTAATACAATATTATAATTCTTAGGGTATAAAAAATTTCCATGTTTATTGAATAAATATACTCTATTCATCATAATAAACTATATTTCAGGTCCTTATAATAAATGATTTATGATTAACTCCAATGGCCAAAATAAAAAATGAACCTTTCCCTTAAGAGGTAATATCATAAAAAATTGATAGTATAAATAAAATATACTCATAATAAATCATGAGTTAGGTATTTAATTTCATTTTAATGAAGCTGAAGAGATCCATACAGAGCCACACGATCCGAATATAAAACTACATAAATCAATTCCGCCATAATAATACAAAAACACTACAAATAACATTCCCTCTTCATGTAATTCCAATACATGTGCGAAGGTCAGATGTTACATTACTTCATCAGAGTAATTATGAAACATGGAATCCCCTATGATGTTTAAAAAGTTCATTTAAAGAGTATATAAGAGATATTTAAACCTTTATAAACCTTTATAAATCATTTATAACATCCTAAGAAAACCCAGAAACATCAAATCTAAATGTTATTCTTTGTTTCCTCCCATGAAAAGGTATCATTCTCCATCTATGGATCAACAGATATTCCATTCATTGGAAATAAATGTACCATGTATAAAACTTC
This sequence comes from Viscum album, assembly GCA_963277665.1. Classification (NCBI taxonomy): domain Eukaryota; kingdom Viridiplantae; phylum Streptophyta; class Magnoliopsida; order Santalales; family Viscaceae; genus Viscum; species Viscum album. The sequence goes on from OY728120.1 coordinate 578,228,589, forward strand.
TTGAATACATAAATGATATTGAAATAATTTATCAAAAACGCAATGACCCCCAAGGACTCCTAAAATGGATTTTTGGTTAAGGTAATGCTCTTAATTGGTTCATGATAAACTGAAATGGAATCTTTGAATACCACAAGAAAGGAAAAATGTTAACAAATGAAAACCCATTACATCACGGTTATGAAAATATTTATAGCATTATTTATTCAAAATGACATCATATAATATTCAAATAACCCATAGGTTATTTTGAAGGATTTTTTGGGAATATTTTAGTCTTTAACTCTTAGATGATGATTTCTACACTACAATTCAATTTTTGAAAACCAATATTAAAAATTAAAATGATCATACTATCATCAATACAAGTAAAATTATTCTTACTATTAAATTTTACCTATTTATCCTTTGGTAATCAATACAAAAACTATGATTTCCATAATCATTTTTGAAAAAAAAAACATCCAGGCTACCATAGGTAATACACTACGATGAACTATGACTAAAGAATCCAAATCATCGAACTAAAAAATAAATTATTCTAATTATGGTAGATCAATATGGGATTAATGAATGGATATCGATAGACATCCTCATAGAAAATTGATCAAAAATACAACATACCTCTCTAAAGGCACACTCGAGAAATCAACAAAAACATATTTTTAATTCAATAACCACCAATGGAAGTTCACAACCCATAGGTTCATTGTAGTGTTCTAATGTAACTGGGGAAATAAATTTTCCATGTTCTGGTAAAGGAGGTCCCACTCCACTAGACCTCAAATCCCACTCTCGCATTAATCACATAAGAGAGCCTATCAAAGGTATTGAAGAACACCTTATAATGATTTGAATAAATCAATGCATTATGTGACACCATCTTATCAAACATGATGATAAAATAATAGATATCCATGCTAAGAATAAGAAATAACTAAGGTAACATAACATTATATATCAAATTTGAGAATTATGGACATTGATAACCCATATACATCTTATGTCCAATATATGTCACTAAATTTATATAAAAAGTACTGAGTTTTATTGGAAATTTTTAAACATTCATGAAGTCAAAAGATATAAATATATTATAAGAACTGGGATAAAAATTGATGTTACCAAGGATTAATCAATAATGATAGCACCTCTAACGATTGTCGGTCCCTCATCAACTTCCATTGGGACTCTTACAGAGTCTCAAAAATAAATCATTCCTGGGTCCTATGGTTGGAACCCAATATTCATTGAAGAATCTCACTTCAGAATAGGTCCTTTAGGTGTTAATGATCCCTTTCTATAACATGGTTTTGAAATATAAAATGATAATTTTTATAAATGACATCATCATCTATATTTATTACATATTTATGTGGATTATGAAAATATTTGTTCATGTTCGATGCCATACTATGCTGTTATTAAATTATTTTTCGTCTAATTTATACATTCAACATAGTGGAATATGTCTTATATTTGGAGAATAGTACACTAGACTTGTGAATCATCATCATATTTCTCTTTTTTCAGGGGAAACACAAACATATAGAATGGTTGGAAAAGGATTCCAAACTGACATTAACATGACTACCATATCAATTTATTCCAATATGGATCTATCCTTAACCTCTACATAGGTGGTAATATTCTCTATAAAAAATAGGGATTGAATATCTGGGTTCATGATGCCCTAAAACTATGAGCCTTTAAAATATCAATCAATAAAATATTGGGTGAGAGATAACTCCAATCACTAAAGCGGTTAGAACATTCCATTATAGTCAAATCACATTAATAAATTTTGAGGAACACCACAGATTAAAAAATACCCAATGTTATAGGAAATAATTATTGAAAAACATAGTCATAAAATATTTCCCTCTATAAATTCCATATATTTTTCTTGAACTATCATTTCCCACCATCTCCACATATGGAATTCATGTTTAAATGTGGAAAATTTTACTTTGAAATGTTTTTAAGATTCCATCTATGTCATAAATATACTCTATCATCCAAGAACAGTCTTCCACCTCCTGAAGACCACTCACTATTTGAATAGATAGTAGTTTATATAAGAGATACGGTTATGCTTGATATTTATCTCCTATAGTCCTTAGTAGTAATTACCTACCTTGATTAAGAACTTGAATCACACTGTGGTCTAGGTGACTAACCACTAATTCATTACATTCACTTATATTCTGATAAATCTGAGTGTTTCCTCACATTCAATCACTGGAAGAACATTCCAATGGATCTCAATGTACTCTTCAGGGGGAATATTACTTCATAAATAAAATAATTGAAAAAATAAAAAATTATGAAATATAATTCTGATCATAGACAATAAAAGAGTATAAAAGAGATTATATAAATTCTCATCTTGAGTGATACACTTTAAAACATTACATATAAAATTAAGGCTTGTTACAGTGAGAGTTAGCCAGATAAATTATACAAAACATCCCCTTATGTCCCAGCATTCCAATATAATATCCATCAAAACATCATATGATATGATGTCCATATACAAATGGGCTCCTTTTGATGACAACTCATCATACACTAAACATGATTATCACTAAATTGGACACCGACAATGGCACTTGTAATGTTCTTGATAGCCTCCCAAACACAATTGGGTAGCTAAAAGCTCTTAGGAATCATGAATTACCATTGGTAATTATATTCCACATAATAATGAATATAATTAATAGATTGATTTAATAAAAAATAGAATATGGTAAAACAAATGTAGACATCATAAGAAAGAGATTACAAAATAATGTAGGTTCCAAAACCTAAATAGATGTACCAAAGTGAATAAAACAAAAGACATCCCATAATGGTGTGACATTTGGTTAAACTTTTCACCATGTCAACATAAATTTTTAATACTACACTAACATAGATACTCACTACAACTATGTGATGCCTTTGCTTTATCGACATCAGAAAAAACAAGATTAAGACACACCTAATGGCATGTTTATATTGTGAGAAAAAAATCCCAATAGGTTTCCACTATTTCTTTTATAATAATTCTTTATAAATCAAATCAATTATGATCATTTAAGGAATAGTAGGGAATGAAATATATATTTACATTTATTTCAATAAAATAAGGACTTAAATCATTTTTAGAATAATGTTTAAAACGTTCATAAATTAAACTTCATAAACACATTTATAAATAAACAATATGTGAATTATTTTAGAAATAAAAAATTAGAAATAAAGAAAATAGAAAATATACCTAAATTAGGTTGGGTTTGGGTTATCTAGGATCCTTACACCTCTATTTTGAAACCACTATGTGTACAAAAATCCCTTGAAAATAGTCCTAGGAACACCATGACATGTTATCCTCCCTTATATAATAATATTTATATAGAGTTGTAGAATAAATCCTCGATAGTTATTTTCCAACCATCTAAGAATTATTCTCCCAAATTATCCCTTCATAAGTAACACATGATTCCATGTTATATAGACTATAACTATTTAATTTTTTTATGGATTAAATTATTGAAAATGTATTTTACATATAAAAAATTATTCAATAATTATAATTAAATAGATCATGATTTGAAAAATAAATCATCAATTATTAAAAAATTATAAATTTATTCCATTAATTTTGAAGAAAAAAATATTACATAAATCATGATTCATTCATTAATATAATTTTGAATAAAAGATTAAAAAAGTGTGAGCATGAGAATTTAATAAAAAAATTCTTCTTATGAAACATCCTACCTTAAGAACATAGTATACAGAAATACTGAATAGAAGCCACATGCTATGAGAAATTAAGAATACATAGAAGAAAATAAGAGCCTTAAACCTTAAAACCCATAACTAGAATACTAGATTCAACCAATTGTAGATCAACAATGAAATGAGAATCCACATAACAAAAAAAATACAAAATAAACACCCAATGATCTAGGTAGATTCGTTATCTACATTACATTATCACATTACATATCTGTGAAAACCGATTAGATCATGAATCAAACAGTTTATCTGCATATAATAACTATGGTCTATAGTTCCCTTCCAAAAAATAGAAGATATAAAATAGTGATGAATATCAGTGAAGAACATATATGTACCATTGGGTTTTGAGATCTAACACCTCAATATATTTTATAATCAATCTATAGAGGGGTTTGGATCTCTTAAATATCAAAGGGGAATCCATAATGCTAGATCCTTGTCTATATTAGGAAGAATATGATCAATAAGTGTTGTATAGGATTCATAAATCAATTGTATGATTTATATATTCCCATTTCACAATTTGGGAACCCGTGCTCTAACCATGAAACCATTATTATATACTAGAGAAGATGAAAAATTTAGTCATACAGTTTGGATAACCATGATCCAAATTAAAAATACTCCACTACCTTGACCAACCACATGTTAGATGAATTCCTATAAATAATGAAAAAATTTGTTAACTATGTTTCATCCATGGGACTAAATACATAAATATAACAATGATTAAAAAAACAATCCCAAACAAATAATGATTCAAAAACAATATGTTCAAAACAAATTAAATTATGAACAGTAAATTTACATCATTTTTTGAAATTATTTTAGAAAACAATATTCATTTTTGAAGTATTTTTGTTCAAATTTCATTCCAAATAATGAATTTGAAAATATATTCTTTTTACTTTCACAAAATTTTTATTTTTGAACGTGAAACAAAGAATATTATTTTTATGGTAATGTGATGATATTTTTTGAAATTATAATTGCATGTTTTTCAACCTTTTTAGTCTTTAACAATACATGATTTATCTCATATAGAGTTCTTTTATGTGACTCAATGTCTCATTTCAATTAATTATTACCCATTTTGGATGATTTATTATATCATAACATCATATTTTACTATTGTTGTCATTTCATTTGATGCCACATATAAATGATTTATGACCCATTTTATTTTCATGGGTTCTTTATGATAGGATTAATGATTTCAATCATGTCAAACATAAATGTAGGGATCATTATTCTAGGATAGATAGGGTCCAACAAATACATAAAACAATATGGGTTCAATAATTAATTATCATTATTAGGGTCTATAAAGACCTGAGAGGTGTTGGATTCATTAAATTCCTAATGTGATTAGTGTTTATTAAATCTCTCAAACACAACGGTTAATGGTTATCTCACAAGAGATAATTAATCATTAGAATTATGGGATTTTTTTTCACAAAATAAATTGTGGGTTTTCATGGATATTATAACAATATAATAGGTGTTCATTCATGGATATGCTCACCACATAATGATTCTATGCGATTATGTTTTGGAAACTAATTTTCTATTATTATATGTTTCAATGAAATCACATATTTCAAGTTTATTTGACTATGATATTTTTTCACAGATCATTATTATTATCTCACACTTTAAATACATGGTTCAAATTTGTTAATATGAGAAAACATGACCCTTTATCAGGACATATTGAAAAAATTAATTTTTCCATGCTTTTATTTTTAAGTTTTTTTTTCCATGCTTTAATTTTTATCATATTTTTTCATGAACAGGATTTATCATATAATAATAAACTAATAGTTGATGAAATTTTATGTGGATTATTCCATTATGGATAATTTAATCTAAACAATATGTTATGTTTCCATTCTCATGGTTGTAAATACGATTATAACTTATTACATGTATATATGGGAGTCTTGTGTAGTTTGATTATGGAAAAATGTTTTAGATTATTGTTGAAATATTTTCATTCTATAGTTGAATGTAAACAAAACTAAAAAATTAATTTTTGGGGTTGTGTTACTATTTATGAGGTGTAATCTGTTACATGTAGAAATTATTGAAAATAAATACATGTATATCTTATGTAAACTAAATTTTAATCAATGTCATTGTGTAAATAAAGTGTTTAAAAGGCCAGATCATAGAGTGTGGTGTAGGGTGAATCATAAAATATGCACCTATTTTCTATAAATTAATATACGTGTATAGGGTAATTCAACAAATTATTTGACCTAAAATTTAGGGGGAAATTTAAATAACTATTAAATTTAATCATCTACTTGATAAAATAATTTTTTAAAAAATATGATACGATAATATAAAAAAAATTAACCGAATAAAAGAGTCATGTTTAATATAAGAAATATGTAAATGATCATAAAACCACATCCTTTATTCACACCAATATTTCAAGAGACAATCTATACTCACTGTATAATAATAAAAATAAATTAAATCTATAAATAAATTTTTATTTCTGATGTCTGATATAAAATGAAATTATACTATATTTTAGTTAGAAAATATGTAACTAAATCTATAAATAACATATGATTATTATTTTTTGTAACAATATTTAATCCATAAAGAAAATATTTACCAGTAATTTCTCCACATTTACAAAGAAAAAAATATTAACTTTGTACCTTATAAGATTATCACTAATGAAAATAATTAATTTCCATTAAAAATTGATCATTCCCCTTATGGAGATGAAATTTTATAATCTCAGAAGATTCTTTAATATTCAATAATTTCATAAAAAAATTATTATTTTCTCTTTAAATTTTTTCTATATTTTATACTTAGTTCATCCTAAAAGAACATTTCCACAATTTTTCTACCCATTAATGACAATATAAAATCTTCCTCAAGACCTGATAAATCCTGATTTCATTTTATAATGCAGTCGTTACATATATATTGGCTAAATGCCACTTTTTATGATCTCAGTACCATATTATATAAATATACAACTAACTTTTGACATCCACCACTACACAATATATAAACAATTTAACCAAATTTGAGAGAATGGAAAATAAATGAGGAGAAATGTAACATTTTTTCTTCCCCATATTGAGAAAATAATTTTGAATTTAAAAATGAAAACTTTTGTTTCAAATCAATTATTTAATTTCATCCAATATCTAGACTGTTACTTATTTTTTTAATATGACATGCATAAAATTTATCTATATTGGATTGTTTACATATTTTTATCATTTCAGTTATCAACTCATTAAACTGGGATTGATCACATATATACAATGAGTTAAATTTATTTCTGAAAAAATAATTTGAATAAGGTTTCCATGTCTTATATAAGATTTATTTATAGTCACAAAATGTTTCTCATACAGTCACTTAATATGTTTTATGGGTATTATATTAACTAAATCAGGAAAAATAGAGAAACAATAATGGTATTTTCAATGTTCTTTGAAGAGAATGTAATTAATAGGCAATGTATATAAATTTAGGGTGAATCTATGAAAATACACTATTAATCACAGTTACAGTATTATCATTTTTTTATATTGAGTTAAAACATACATCTATTCTCCACCATTTACCACTATCACCTCAACCACCAATAAATTAAATTTTTGGAAATTTTCATACACATCTATCTTCTAACTGATTCAATGTATTCTAGGTTTTCTTGTCTATAATAATTGGTTGTGCATAAAATTATTTTCCTCCATTATCTATATCATTTCTTAATGTATACATAAACCAATGAGAGATAAATATATAATAAAGGCCATATTGATACTATGACATACAACTCATTCCGTAACCACATAGTATATTGCATAAAAATTAGATCATAGATGGATTCATTTAAATTTCATAGTGTATATAGGAATTCATAGTGGAAAACAATGATGAGAAAATTAAACCCATTACATTATAACAAAAAACTATAAATTATTAGAGGGGGGACTAAGTAATATGTTAGTACAATGAAATATTATTTTTAAACTAAAACATTTTAATCATTACATCCCTCAAATAATCTATAGGTAGAAGTCATTATATTCATATTCACATGAGAACATTATGAGAGAGATTGAAATGAAAAATAATATATATAAAGGAAAACATATCTTACAATTTTCCATGAAGATTGAATCGAAAAATTCATATTCCCTATCCCCATTTATAATTTAAATCCACAATGAAAATACTATGGTGTTTAGTGTTTGAGATTGTTTTCTAGAACCAACTAACATTTTTTTTACCAGAATAATAATAAATACCTTATCAAATGTCAATTTTTCTTTTATATAACATTAATTTAATATTTTTCTCAGATTATTTTTATTATATAAGGTTTACAAAAAATCATTAAAAAATGAAAACGTGGAGAAACGGTAAATATATTCTTGCAAATTTGTCTAATAGTATTGAAAACAACTCTTTGTATTAATATAGAGATGATTTTCTTTCAAGTGTTTGGGGATTATAAGATAATGAGAATTCCTCCATTGAAGATCACAATTGGTGATTTCATAGTAGTCTAGTTATGTGGATAAACCCAGAATTAGGAATTGTACATGCTTATGTCTCATTTTATATTCCTAAATATGAATATTTGTATTGAACTATCTATTTGATATTATTATTAATTTTTATCGTTAATAACATTTTTGATGTATGGATGCAAACTGTGATAACATATTCCCATGGTGATGTATTTTACATTGTGTGAATCATATGTGATGTGGAATAAATTAAAACAATAAATTATTTATTCCTTCAATATTAAGGGATGAATATATCATTAGAATATTGATTTATAGTGTATTATATTATTAAACCCATGAAAATTGTAGTTCATTAATGAGTTCATTTCAAAAATTCATAGTTAGAAAATCAATTGTATATTGTGGTGACACAAATATTCAACTTTCTTGATATGGTATTAGTATAATATGGAATTATATTACACTATAGAATTCCTAGTATATTTTTATTCATTATATCAGTAACATTTTATAATTATGAATTGCATGAACAGTTTCAGGATTCAATTCATATACATTATGAATGTTTACATAAAGTCATTGAGTAATATGCATAGATGTCTACACAAAAATGGTATTTGATTTCTCGTTACATTATAATGAATTTCACATTATGAAGAAATAATTTTCACTACATGTGGATAATAATTATTGATGAGTTTTTTCCTTAAATACACAATTATGATATATTCTATTTTAGAATATGAGTATTGAATTTTATCACTTACATATTATTCTCATGTTAACAATGGAATATTTTTTATTCCCCAATATAGTGAACATATTAACATAAATATTAATTTAATTACATTAATATTTAAATTAATATTTATCCTATAGTTTAATAACAATTATATTTATGATTTTATAAAATGTATAGTATTTGTTAGAATAAGTATTTTATTATTTTAGGTTTCTCTAATTATCCAATTTGATTAATGAGGCAATATAATTGATGGTTTGAATTATTAGTTTAATATCATTTATATAATAAATAATTCAATTATTTATGGTATTATATTTAAAGAGGATAATTTCATGATATTTAAGAATAACAATTTTTATTTTATTTGATATGTGGTATTACATTTTTTACATATGTTAATAAATGATCATGTTCAATTAATATTTTTGAAATATATGTAAAAATTCAAATTAATTTAATTTTTTAGTTTGTGAGACTTATTTTTTTAAATGTTAGTCTCTTTAGAATTATATTTATTTATAAAAAGAGTCATTCTCTACACTCCCTCCCATGAACATAGATAGAAATACAGAACTACTAGATTTGATTAACAATTGATGTCATAATTCACTTGTCTCTCTCAAACTGACACTCAATGTTTCCAAAACATTTTGCAGATATTTTTGGAACACAGTTGGAAACACCTATTGGAATCATATCATAGATTCTATACTGCTGTGATGACATGAAAAATTGAAAATGAAATTAATTGAGAAGATTATTTCTTTTTAGTTAATTTTTTTTAGTTTTAGATAAATAAAATTTTAATGATATAGTCTTGGATATTTTTGTCTTGTGTTTATTAGTTTATTTGTATTTATATTTAATATGATATAAAAAATACAGAAACCCTCTAATATCTTTTTATACACATTTGTAAATTGAACTAGAATCATATGGTAACATTATAATTTATAATAATTTATAATTTAGTTGATAAATTTAATTTTTTTTGATATAATTAATTCAAGAGAACAAGACAATATGTATAGAGAATGCTTGAATTTATCATATATATGTTCCATGGTCAATTTCTTCATGAGATGGATACATGACGTTTAATAGTAACTTTCATATGGTCTGGTTACATAAGGTTTGAACACAACAAATATAAATTTATGTGTGGATTGGTATGAAATATCATTACAAGTCATGTTTTGATTTCTAGGGATCCATACAATTAGAAACAAACTATATAACAAGAAGAAGTTGTACATAAAGAGTACCCAACATGGTTTTCACTCAATATAAATTATTACATGTTTTGTGGTTAATACATGACATCATTATGCACAATATATTTACTACTGACTATGATATATAGTATCAAATAAACTACATATTGTGTCTCTCATATAAAAAAATTATATAAACATTTCATGCCACAGTGGTTAAACACCATGATTTTACGTCTTTCATATGGGCTAGTGAATTTGATAATTTAACTAAGACATAAACTACAATAAATTTATCTAGTTGAACATCTTATATAACACCTTTTATTCAATAATAGTTATACACTAAATATACAGTGACATATAATATGGGATTACAATATTGAAATATAAATATTTATTAAATGAGAAAAAGTTAGAATTTATAGTTTATGGATAATTAATATTATAGACCTCTTTCACATACCCATGTACAAATTGAATGTAGACCTATGATAAGGATACAAAGGAATATAATATTTAATGATATTGAAAATTTCCCTCTTTGGTTTTCAAAGAGTCAACAAATCTATTTTGATCATGATAACTTTGAATAACCATATTCTCATAATTGGACTCATTATTTCATTCACAAATAATATATATGATATAATAATGAGATAATGATAAACCTCAATGTATACTGATATGTAAGGGGGAATCTAATTTAACAAACATAATAGGTATTCTGTTGATTTAGAAAATATTTTACTCAGTAATATTTACCTTTTTCACACTAAAGGAATATCCCTATCTATAATAGGCACTATAGGTTAGGATACAATCTGCACATCCAATTATTATGAGTCCCCCACTATACAATAATATATTGGATAACACACCATAAATGGAAAATTTGTATCGAGCTTCTAGAGGGAACCTTTTAACTTATTTGAATAGTTCCCTATTGATAGTGGTTCAATGTACTGTCATGCGATACACCTATGTAATCTATAGATTTGTTAGGATATTTCAACCCCAAACAATATAATATATGTCTCAAAGCACCCAGATCCATATTATATTTTATATTCGGAAGAATATAACAAGAAAGAAGGTACCTATAATTGTTATGGATTTATCAAATCTAAAAAACAATATAAATTCTACATATATATTGTGGTGTGTCCTGAGGTCATACATGATACAAAGGCTATGATGATTGACCCTTGAAACTATGCTTCATATAGATTCAGAAATAATTTGTAGGAATAAATTATATGTAAGTACATATTATATGAAAAAGAAAATACATGACATGTGTCACGTGACATTAAAAGTTACAGTACATGATGTGCAAGTATTAAATTTAATTAATCGATTCTTATGGTGAAGGTATACCCAGTGCTTCCCTTAGTTTAAATTAATTTTATTTTATTACATTAAAATTGAAATTATTATAAAATATTTGTTTTTATATAATTAAAAATCGGTATCTTATAATATATCATGGATTATAAGGAAAAAATATATATTAAAGAGTCAATTAATTAATTCATTTATTAACATATTAATTTCAATAAAATTATCTTAACATGAGACAATTGAAATGAATATAACAAATATTACATGAATTGATCACTGAATGTTGTGATTGATCGTATTGTTGAATTACTTACGTATATATTGGATATTTTTTATAATTAAATTATGTATGTTGCATATTTAAAAATAATTTGTTATTAAATTAAATATTATGATCTTTATTTAATAGATCCCTCATTTGTTATGTAGGGTCATTAATATCCATGTTTTATTTTATATAAAATCAAGTACATAGAAACCACCAAATTCATCTCATAAAACATTATAAAAAATAGATATAACAATGAGAGGTGGTGAATTATAACCATAGAGAGGGTGAGTAAACCAAATAAATACAAAGTATTACAAATATATATTGAAGTTCAATCCATGCATGTTCTTGTGATGTTTTTACTATGGGGTTAATATTGTTTTATCTACACTCAATAAACCGACTTGTAGTATAATGACCATTATGATAGCGCATTTGTATTTTATTTTTTGTTGAATATTTACTTATTTATGTGGAACATGATATATTATGAGGATTAATAATCTAGAAAAAATTAAAAAAATTAAAATTCACGATAATGATAAAATGAAAATAAATAATTATGGAAAAAATATGTTATGAAGCATGGTTGATTAATTACATAAATAACATTTAATATTAACATTAAGTTGAATAATAAACTAGTGAATATTTACACATGTCATAAATAAAAAACACTTAATATTAATATTTATTTAGAAAAACACCTTATATCACAAGAGTTACGATGAAGTAATAGTTTAATGATTATTCCTAGCCTTTGCGAGGGATATGTGGATTATAAATGTGTTAAAATGGATTTATTGGTTCTATATACCATTGTTATCTTCATGGGTTGATTTCCTTAGAAAACATTTCTGTCGCCTGGAGGAAAATATTGAGGAAATATTAATTTTAGATTCCATGAATAGAGCATCTGTTGAACTGGTTAAGGAGGAGTGGGATAATACTTCTTGAAAGAGAATTCATCCTCAAAACCCTGAAATATTATAAAAATTCTACAATATAATTTATTTTTAGGAAATTATAGATCATTTCTACTAGTTAATAGGTGTGACTAGATATTTTGAATGCAATTTTGAGAGTTTTTCAAATTTGATAAAATATTGGGAGAGTAGTAATTTATTGACTTAGTGCTTAATTGTAAAAAAATATGTTATAATGATATCAATTTTTTTCTTCTAGAAAAATAGTGCGATCATTGACCATGTTATTTTCCATACAATCAATTTTAGAGAAAGAAAATCCTATGATTAATGATAACCTATTTTAATGCAATAAATAAATTCACATTGAAGTAAATTATGAGAGTTGGTTTTATATAATGTATTGTCTTATTCCTACCTATCCATCTCAGTAGGCTAGTGAGGGGGATTAAAAATTCTTCCGGATATAGATGGTTTTTGAATTTTTTGTTTAATTAAAATTTTTAACAACCATGAATAGTTATTTTTATAGGTTTTATGAAGGCATGGATCCATTATTAGTGTTATCTAACCATATGATCTTTATTAGGTTAATGGAAAAAAAGATTTATGGAATCTCCCAGTCACTAGATACATGAAACATAAGTTACAAAATATCTATCCAGATATCTTATAGTAAATATGATTGCATACTTTGAGGATTTCAAAAAAATTTATATCAATCTGCCTATGTAAATTTTCACATATATAATTGTCACCAAATATCCAAACATATTCATATACTTTATTAATTATTTTAAAAATAAAAACATAAATAAGATACTCTTGGTTCTCATCTTTTTTATTGTCCAAAAAATAAAAATAAATGAAGTGTGAAAAATATTATATCATAATGGTAAAAATGATAAAGAAAATCGAAAAGGATAATTAAAATTATATGTCTTGGAACCTTCAGAGAACCCATCAAAAAGAAATATATCACAAATGAGATTTAATGGTAGGATTAATTATTATATTCTCGTGGGTAAATGATATATGAAGAATAAGTATCCCTTAAGAAAAGAGAAAATGGGATGCTTCATTTATTCCCACTGTCTAGTTCACTATATCCATTTCAAAAAATTGAATATTATATAAAACTTTTGGATCAAAACATTTATATCCAAAAACATGAGCTATCAAAATTAAGGAAGATTACTAAAGGAGAGATGGGTCTTCAAGCTTTCAATGGAGTGGAAATAACAGTATTGGATAAAAAAGATTATTATCTCACATTAATGAAAAATATAACCAATATATATATATACATATTAAATCAATTTAGATTAATATTAAATAAATATTATAATAAAAAACCCAATAACCATAAAGGTTTAGAGTATTTGAAGACTATATACATAAATAATAATATTTCATGAATTGTCATTACCATATACAATAATATCATTCTCTGATAGTAAAAATCATAGACATACCCTGCATATAACATTTAATCATATCATGGGGAAATAAAAAACAAGAACGGGTGAGAAAAAATGATCATTAAGGGTAAACGTAAGTGATATTAATCAATGATCATAAGTGATCATAAGATAAATATAACTTAGTGAGAATATGATCAAATATTAAAATAATAACTCCTTATTAGTCAATGGAAGTAAATAAAAATTATGGGATAAGGATTCATTATAAAAAAAATTCATAATCCTGAGCCTGTGAAATCATTAATTATCATTATTTAGATATATGAACATATCATAAGCGTAATACCTATATTTGTTTCATATACATAACTATATAAAATAATTTCCTTAGTCTAGGATCATGGAAAAAATAGAATAGTAGATTTGGTTCACTCCCCAATCTATCATATACAGAGTAAATGTTCTCTCTCAAGATGATAAAAATGTACAAATTAATTTACTAAACATTTTTACTACCCATGTTACACGTTATTATCTCTTGAGATCCATATATTTACCCAATATATTATAGTGTTATATAATTCTTACACCACCAATCCCATAATGAAAATTATATTTATTTGGTCTGAAAGAGGATAAATAATTAATCATATCATTTTTTCATAACACATATAATGTTAAACAGTTTAACAAACATTTCATCTAATAATTATAGGATAATCCATTATTATGAAATTAGTTTTATAATATTTTCATCATAGCTTAAATACCATTTTATATTGAATTAGGTTTTATTGAATAATTCATAAATCATTGCAATCATAATACACAATAATAATTAAATTGGTTGTTACTATAATATCATTTACCTCGTGATACATAATAATCATTGAAGGATTTTTACATAGATGAAAAATAACTTTACAATATCATTCAACACTTTTTTTAAAAACATTAGTAAATATCAATTACTTTTCATAAGATTACTACAAAATATTCATAGAATAATATGGAAAAACTTATTTTAAAATAAAATTGGAAAATTTTAATGTAATATTCAATGAAAATATAGGACATTATTGTGGAAAAATATATTCATGTTTAACAAGTTATAATAAAACCTTCCATTCACACATGTATAAATAAATCAAAAAATGTTTCTTCAGAAAAAACGTTTCTTATAAAATATTACATCTAAAACCAATAATGACGTAGAAAAATGTTTTCAAAATAAAAATTAAAAACATTTCATCTATTGTTAAAAACAATTCTTAATCAATTAATAATATAATTTATGTTGAAGAAAAATTCCATCGAAAATAATTGAAATAATGTCAACTTCTCATTAAAAACAATTTCTTAATATTTTTAAGTACTAAAGTGACAAAATAGTAATAATAAATAAAAATTAGAGGAATAAGAAACTAATATGACATAATATTTTGTTTAAATAATAATTCCCCTAAAATACCCCCTCAATGAAAATTTATCCTCTATAGTCCTAAAAATAAGTGATATTTTATCTTAAATCCCATACATCCAGTTCCATCATTCATCATACGGGATCAAATGTAAAAATTATAAATATAGATTTACTATATATATATAACCTATAACTCTAATCATACATATAATATTATTTATTATTTAATTATAATTTCTAATATTCTATTTATTAATAATTTATTTATTAAAACGAAAATCATGGGGAAAAGTAGTCTATTTTCAATACATGTTTTTGTTCCACGGTTTATGTAATTTAACCTCATTTGGGTTTTCATGATATTTAAAATACTAATAATGAAATAATTATCATTAAAAGTGATAACATACACTTGTATAATTATTCATATAATGTGGTGATGAAAACAAACCACATAATAACATGGAGGTGGTAGTCCACGCATATGCCTAACGATGTTTTCATTATTCAAATGATTGGAAATGTATAAAGGTGAAACATATATTTTAATTAAATAATAATACTTATATCATAAATATCATAAATTATAATTATTTAAATAATAATAAAAAACAATGAATTTTGGCGATGTAAAATAAATCATATCCCTAAACAGGGGTGGTAGTCCACAGGCATGCACTCACAATACATTGATTTACCATTTTCTTAAAACAAAGTGGAAAATGATAGATAAATCATAATAATAAAAGGTAATTTTATTTCAAGTAATGAAATAATAATTTTATAATGGTTACCATATGTTTTGGGGAGTTGTAATAATAAATGTAATTGAATGTTCTTGGTTAAGAGTTATAAATCTTCAAAGAGAAACATCGTTTAACATATGCATTACTCCTGGAGAACATTGTATTATAATAAATATACCAGAAGGACATGTTTTGTTAAGTTATTATGGGATTTGGGTCATTGTGTTTTGACTGATAAATCTCAACAAGTTTTCGTAAGATAAGATATGTTGTATACTTATACAAGGGAGGTAGAGGAAAACCATTTAATTATTATATAGAATAAAATATTATAATTTATTACTCTATTGATGTGGATATAAAATGAATAAAAATTGAATATATGGTTTATAAGGTAAACCTCGTCATAAAATCAACTTAATTAAAATATTTTGTGATATTATAAAACTTACCTAATATGTAAACATACCATTATATACCTGTTTTCAATATAAAAAGGTAAATAATTTTTACTATTTTTAAAATTAGTTATGAAAAATAATTTAACACAACATTAAAAGTTTTATAAATTTTAATATTTTAAAATAATTAATATAATTTAAATTTATAATTTTTTATGATTTGGGGAAATTAATTTTAATATAGTATTAAAGAATTAAATTAAAACAGTTTTTAGCCAAATTTATTTCAATGCATAAAATTGTGATTAAATTATTTCAATTATATATAAAAAATATTATATTAATGAATAATATTTTATTTTATGTATTATAAAAAATGATTAAAATTATTCATAATTAATTATTAATTTAATTTATAAATTGAAAAAACATAGTGAACACAAAATATTTTTTTATGTAAAACATTTATTTTCCACCTTAAGGTTTTTTTCATTTGTAACAAATTGATAAAAAATTAATTCATTTTACAGATTTATGAAAAATAATTTGCCAAAATATAATTACTACTAATCATACATAACATTCCAATGGCTATGAGAAAAATGTCACATTAAATAATATATTATTGTTATAGTATCAAACTTCATTTAAACATTAAGTTGCATATAAAGAAATATATTTATGAAATCAAATTTATAAAATAAAAATATATCCTAACATACTTGGATGCTAAATTGAATCTCTGTAGGGGATTGGTACTTTTTATAAAAAATACTCCCTCATGAATATATTATTTAAATTTCTTGTTCATAATATGAAATTTCATGTTTTAGATGTATGGTATATGAGTTCAAATGATTTTAAGAATTAGTTATTTTTTTATCAAGAGAGGAAAAAGGAATACATCTAGAATGTGAAAGAGATTTGTGTATTTTCGATGAAATAAGAAACTGTCCAAATATGATTATGAATTTTTAAGGGATTTATATAACTAGGGAATAATACTACCTACATAAAAAATCTAATAACCATTTCCATTGAGAAATTCATAGGTACAACTTATAACCAACATTGAACACTGTATCACACCAATTATTGAAAGCATAACCAATATGTCGACTCTTAACTACCATGATGTGTTGTTAAATATCTATAACCAAATATTCTGTTAACTGTACTTACCTAGACATGAAGATCATTCATTATATAACTATATCTCATCATGATGTAGTTATAAACATCCTTCCATTAAGGGATTTATTCGGAGACATTTGAATACTTGTTTGAAAGATATTATTATATGTAAATTAATTTGTAGAATGTATGTGATACCTATCACCATTAATATCTATAGAACATTCTTTGAACATGAATTATCGGGTCTTCATGGTCCTGTAAGGCTAACTATCAATCAAAGTTGGGAATTTTTTTATTGAACCTATAATCTATATCAATATACTTTTGGATAATTCTCTAGAACATCATGGAATACCATGGATCTCGAATAAGTATAATTGAGTAACATACTCTGTAGAATTTAACAACATATTTAAAATATATCCTGCTATATTGATCAAGAGAGAAATATTATCTAATTGATATGAATTTTTCTATATTCATAAGGCTATAAAATACAACCCTTCTAGCATTATTCCATTTAGTTTTTTTGGGATCCCGAGGAAAAAATCCATGGGAATGTTTTATTATTTCCTTTATTGTATGCGAAATGGTTAAGGAATCCTATAATAGTTTTGTATCTCAGCCATAAATATTTGATATACCAAGAAATGAGATACATACTCTATAATATTCCTTTCTGTGTTTTCCCACAAATAATACTCCATCATAATTCTAAACAACATCAAACATCTAGGATAGATAGAGAATGATAATCTATGATCTTCTTCATAAAACTCCATCTAGAATTATGGATTTATAAAATTTATAAATACATCACATTAATTTTCGAACTCAGAAGAATTTTTCACCTTATTATTCTATCTAAAACCAACTTCTCTTCCACTTCAATCCACATATATATTGATGGTTTAATAGTCATCTAATAATGATATGACATGTCCCCTTTCTTCAGGATTTTGAAGATATATCCTCTATAAATACCAAAATATTGGATCTATTCCAAACATCATCATATAAATGATTTATTATACTTTATGACATAGAGCATCAACCACATGTATTTCATACCCTTTATGGTATTGTTTCCAAAATTCGTAATATTTAATCTACTATAATCAAATTAGTTGAGTAATATTCAACTCTAAATGAATGGGTATATAGTTCAATATATTATCAACAATATATATATCATACAATTAACCATAAATATAATTCCTCCATATTTTCAGTACAAAAGATAATACTTCAAATTCATAATCATGGTGCGGGTTATTTTCCATGTAAAAATTCAATTAACATGTGTCATAATCTATCACCATTTCATTTTGTAAGAAGACACATCCATGTCCATTTTTTAATGAACCACTAAAGATTAAAAAAACTACTTTATGTTAGGGTAGTGTATGTACATGCGTGCTAACCAAAATTCATTTTTCCACATTCGATTGTTTCTAACATTAATGTTTTTAAAGGAACATATATCCCTTAAGATAAAAATTTGTTATTTGATGAGATAACCATGAGAAATCATCCAAAAAGAATTAATATTACCATCTAACCAAGGAAAACTACATATATTGATTACCACAATTCCTCTAGGACATTTTAAATTAAATATGTTTTTATGGAACCTATGCGATACCCTCAATTGATATTATATGATCCATGAATGAATTTCTCTTCATGAAAAAACAATTATTTGTAAACTTAGAATATAGCTTCTCCTTCCATAGGGTCTGCGAAATAATCCAAAAATGATATCTATTCTATTAATTTCTATTTAAATATATAAGAATATTTCATTTATAAACTACGAAAATATAGTCAAGGTAATATCTAAATAATATTTTCATTAAATCTATAATGATTGTATGGGAATTGGAATGTCCAAATGGAATCACATTAAATTCACAATGATTATACGTTATAAATATGTATTTCATGGATATTATCCTTTATGAATAAAAATATAGGGCATCAAGAATGATGTTTCATCATGGAAAAGTATTTATATCAAACACATTTGTTCAAAATTATCCTCATTATGATGTAGATGTTAAATGTTCTTGACTGTTATTTAGTGTTGTTATAGATACTTCATGAAAAGAAACATTGTACTATCTTTCATCTTAATAATAGAAAAGGAGTACACCATGGAGATAATATTGGGATTATGAATAATTTATCATGATTTTACTTAAGGATATTTAATAATTTATTTATCTTAATCGACTCTATTCTATATAGAATCATTTACTTAGGTGTATCACCTGGTATAAGTAATATTGATAACTGAATATCAAAATTAGAATAATGAATAGAAGTTTTTGGGAAACAAATCATCACAATCCTAATGAATAAACACTTCTAAATTTTGGGTTTCTTCCCATTTTTTTGAGATAAATTTTTCTTATATATATGTTTTAAGTCCCACATAATATTTCAAAATTTTACTATAAGTTCATAATCAACATCACACCGAAAGATCGTCATAGTTTAACTCAAAATAAAATATGTTAATTCCTTTCATATAAAGATATTATGGAAACTCTACAAAGAGATTCAATATATATTTTAAATTAATAAAATTTCGAATTATATGAAGATGAAAATTATTTTAAAAAATCTAATTCTATGAATTTTTCTTATAGAGGAGCTTTAAAGGTGAGATTTTATCCCCACCAATGTATAATTTTTACTAATAACTAAATATATAATCATTGAAGAAGTGATTTGATTCCATTAAAAAAATATTTAAATATAAAATAGTAGGTACATCCTAAATCATAAAAAATATTTGATGTTCTAGATTTGATTTTATGTGTTCCATTATCCCATTAATTCTTAAGACCCACATAAGAAGTTTATATCACATTAG
Source organism: Viscum album (assembly GCA_963277665.1). Taxonomy (NCBI): domain Eukaryota; kingdom Viridiplantae; phylum Streptophyta; class Magnoliopsida; order Santalales; family Viscaceae; genus Viscum; species Viscum album. The sequence continues at coordinate 578,249,413 of OY728120.1, forward strand.
ATTTCCAATTTTCTTTGGGATTATGATATTTTTTATACCAATTCTCATTATTAACCCTCAAATTAATTCAGTGATTTCTCTAATGTATATACTCCTTGAAATAATATCATTGAAGTTTGGGTGGAACATGCGATTGAGCTTTTACAACATTAAATTTTTTTACGGTCCTTTTTACATAAATACTTGATTATTTTTCACAATGGAATTATTTTCTAAAGATAAAACATTTACATAACCCCAAAAGAAAATTTCTTCTATAATTAAATACAAAATTATTACATTAAGGAATATTGTTTTTCCCTTTTCCATTTTTTTATAATAATTTCTCCCAAATATCATCATTCATTTTTTCCTAAATAATAATAAAATGATTGGTGACTCTATGTTTCAATTTTTGTTTTTGATAACATGAATATATTTATTCAATGACATCAAATTTACTTTCATTCAATTACATTTTGAGATTTTCTCTCAAACATGTAATGAGTCATTCAAATTTTATTTTAGTATTGATAATAAAATTAGAATTATATTTTGAATGTATGGAGAATTTTTCCTCAAAGTTAATAATGAATTAATCTTCCATATTATTTAGTTTTAGAAATTACCTATCCATTTTCATATGAAGGGTTCTGGAAAAATAAATATTGAAAATTAATTTGTTAAAAAATTCCAATGTTTATAATTAATTATCATTCCTTTTCCTTGTATTCTTGATGAGCATCCACCATTAGACTATATCCCCTTCCACATGATATATTTTTATGAAATATTTTTCATTTTATGAATACTAAAGATCATAAAATATTTATTTATTATTTTGGATTAATATATGAATTGTTAATTGATCTGAGGAACCCTTATAAGAATGATGAAATTCCACATAAAACTATCAAAATATAGTTATTCCTTTCTTTTTTTAATTTCCAATATAAGTGTTATTTTTTTATCATTCAAACCTTGAGAGAGTTGGGTGAGAATAATTTTATGATTTCTTATCCCAAATGACATTTCATTTAGTTTATCATGTGTAAAATCATTTTATTTCCCATAAAATTCAATGTTAATTTGATTCCTTCTCATTCTATCCATTTTACAATATATAATATCATATATTGAGTGACAATAGTCATTATGTGTGATAATATAATCATGAAAACTAAATCACAATATGTCAAAGTTGGAAGACATTATTTTTAATATATGACAACCTATTTCAAATAACGTTCATCGTGATTATCATATATATAAATCATTCATAGTTTTTCATAATGAATTGGGGAATTTACAGAAGTATATCCCTCGATAGTGTCTACCCAGGTGTGCAGTCTAATGCAACTCATCATACACCATCAACGATTTAGTAAAAACATGATCCACCACATTCAGATTTGTAACCCCTAGTAGAATCTTTTCCATAGGTATATACACATTCTAGTATCGATACTAGGATGTGTTTTCTCGGAAACCCATAAAATATATACATTACCAAATATTCAATCCCATGTTATTAAAAAATCTCATCAATTTCTCCAACTATTAAAAAACCATACCCTAATACAAATTGATGAAACACCATAATTTTGTACTTGTATATTACAGCAAATTATATGAATATTAAATTCATATGAAAACAAAAACCCCCCAGAGGAATAATTTTTTTTAATCATTTGAGACTTGATACTTTAATCTACATATTTTATGACAAATATTCAACATCTCCGACAAATATATTCTCACATAGTAAAATAAATGCATAAATTACATGAAAAAGTTATTCTGAACATGGGGAGAAGAAATAAAATAAAGGGTGAAAAAAATCATTAATGTTATACATATGAAATATCAGTCAATGATCATAAGTGTCAAAAATATAAGAACATGGTTATGGGGAAAGGATAATAAATAACAATAATAAACCAAAAAAATAACATATAATTATTCAAAAATCATAGAATAAGTCATTTTAATATAAAATAAAAAATTCATAGGTGCGGAAAATAACCAATTATCAATAATTAGAAACGACATATTATCATAAGTACGAGGAATTTGTTTTGTAAAATACATGACCATGGAAGACCATTTCTATTGAAAAAGATCATTAATGATGATATCATAGTGGATTTAATTCACTACATATTTCATCATTTCCTTCATCATGGTTCACTCAAAAGAATACTATAGTGGATAGAGTCACTTACAGAACTGGGATCACTCCATTTTAGTCCTAATTATATCATTTGATATATATATTTACCTAATTAATTGGAGGTATATGTAATTTTGTCCCAAAAATATCATAATTAATATCATTAATTTGATTACCCCAATACCATATAAAATTGGTCATATCATCAAATCATAACTTGTGGAATGGAAAATATTTCATTAAAATTTTATCATTACATAATGTAATAATCTATAGAAAATAACTGTGTTTTATAATGTTTTCATCAAAATTTAATTAACTAATAAGAAATAAATTGGTTTTATAAAATCATTCTTAAATAACAATCGTCATACGGAATCAATAAATATAAAGAAAATAGTATCGTAATATCATATTTCAATTTATTTATATCAATCCATAAGAATATTGACCTAGATTAAAAATACTATTAAAATAAAATTCAAAAAATTCGGTAAAAACATGAGAACATATCTATTCCTCTTGATATAATTTTATCAAATATTTCATTGAATATTGAAAAAATTATTTTTTAAAATAATAGATGAAAATTATAAATAAAGACTCGAATCCAAAAGCAGTCATGGTAGAGGAAAAACATATTCATACCATATTAATTAAAAAAATATATTCCTTGGAAACTTATATAAAAATTGAAAAACCGCAAATTTATGAAAAATGATTAATTAAAAGGATTCTTATTTTAATCTTTTAACTAACTGTAATATGTTTCAAAAATGAAAATTGTAAATATTTTAATTTATAGTTAAGGAATCATAGGAAAAAAAATTTAGAACACGCCCGTTTAAGAAAAATTTTACCCACCAAAAGAGAAAAACCGTTGACTTAACATTGTAAATATTTAGTCATTAATTTTAAGTAATTAGAATGAAAAATAGTAAAAATAAAAACAAATCATGGAATAATAAAAGTAGATAAAAATTGTTGTTGTAAAAGTATATTATCCATATAATTTCTATCGATAATAAATCAACAAAGACAATCACTAAAATAAATGACATTGTAAAATAAATGTACTATCTCAAATTATGTCCTATATCATACGCATTAAAAATTATTTATAATAAATATTGATTAATTGTAGAATTTTTTAAGAAAAATTTTCATATAATTTAATATGTATTATATTTTATAATTTTTAGTTATCCTTATTATAATAATATTTTCATTAATTCAAACATCAGGGAGAAAACTAGTCAGTTTTTCAATTAATATTTTGGTGTGATGGGTTTGGTAATTTCACCTGGGTCATGGTTTCATCATATATTGAATGTTCATAATTATATTAGTTTTATATTTATTCATCATATTCACATTCATAACTATTCATATGAAGTGGGTAAAATAATTGTCAAATCAATGTGTGGAGGTGGTAGTCAACAAATGTAAAGGAGAAATGTTATCATTTTCAAAAGAAAGGAAATGAAAGAAGGTTTAAAAGAACATATTTGAAAATAATAATGATTAATTCATAAAAAATATATATTATTAATAATTAAAAGATATAAAAAAACCTTGATTGATGGTGATAAAAAATAAATCATATCATTATAAATATTCGGTAGTACACACATACGCATAAGCGAAACATTCAGGAAACTTTGATGGAAAAGTGGATAAAAATGATTGATAGATCATCATAATAAAAATTAAATATATTAATGAAACTAAATTAATAATTTTATAATGTATACCACATATTTTGTTTATTTAAAAGAAAAAATAAAATTTATTTTACTCAATTAAGATTTATACAACATTGTTGAGAGACCTCCCTTGGTTTACTCATTAATCCATGAGAGGATGGTATTATAAAAAAAGTGCTAATGGAAAAGTGGAGGGATTATATAATGATATTATTGTATGTTTAATATGGATAATTATGGTTCATTTCATATTAGGAAGAGAGGATAGAATTTATTTATTTATAAGGTAAATGATGCGACAATTGGAATTTTTCAATAGATTAAAATATAATAATATGTTACTCAATTAAAGAGGTTAAAAAGGGGAAATCATAAAATATACGAATTATAATGTATACATAAAATGAGACAATAAAATAAAAATATATTTTTTATATTTTAAATATTTTCTATGTGGTTTACCCCATGGTAAACCCATTATACCCTTTTCCACGCCAACATATTTTCCATGGTTTTTACTATTAATTTTGAACAGAAGATAAGTTGATCATATAAAATTATATAAATTATGGTGATTCCAAATATGTAATAGATTTTTTTATTCATTTTATATAATTGTCTGAAATTCATTTTAAAATAATCCTGTGAAACATAACAAAATTCATTTTTAGAAAAATGAATTATTAAGAATAAAATTGAGTTTAACATCATTCCATGAAAAGTAAAAAATATTAGATGAATTTAACTACACATTATTGAATAAATTAGATACTTATTTTATTAAAATCATTCAAAATAGCTATTAATTAAAATGTTAAATATAAAAAACCCGTGTGCATAAAAAATATTTAAAAAACATTTATTTTTACCCTCAAGAAATTTTACTACATTTTATAACCAATTTATAGTGATTGAATTCAATTTAATTATGAGAGATATGTATATTAATATATATAACTATTCAAACCCTACCATCTGATAGATATGTGATAACTGTCACATTGAATAATTATATTTTTATTCATTATCACAATTATTTTAAACTCGGTATTTCTTGTAAAGAATTTAATAATATAAACAAAATTTATTTAATATAATGATATCTTAAAATCCCATGGATTCACATTATATTACTTTTATTTTGTTTTTCAATAATTTGAATTATATTCCTTCTGTATGAATGAAAATAATTTCCATATAAATTTTAGACATTGAAGAGTTTTTTTCATTTTTGAAAATAAATAGTGATACTTTTTGAATAATAAAATATGGTATGGGATATTACATTTTAATAGTTTTATTTTAATACAAGAATATTAAAATAATTTCTATAATAATAAATTATAAATCATTTTCGCATGACTCACATGACATTAGTTTTTTTCATCATTGTCTTGTTCATTTAAAAGAGTAGTGTTTCTCCAATTTATAACATGAAGTGTATTTGGATTATATTATGTTTAAAACCATCAATATAAGTCATTTTTTATTTCATTTATTAATTATTAAGACTCAAAATAGTTGAAATTATGAGATAGATATAGAGATTCTATAATTTGATTGAATAGATGTGTGTGGACCTTTTCTAGTATTAGAATGAGGTGGATACTCATATTTTATATCATTTATTATTTATTTGAATAGATATATAAATATATATGGAGATTTAAAAGAAAAATTAAATTGAAAAATATAATATGATAACAAATTAGGAAAAAACTATAGTACGAATAAAATGTATATATTCTCAAAGTGGGGGTAACTTAACCAAGAATTTATAGATTATCTTAAAGAGATTGTGATATTAACCCAACTATGTTCATATTATATACCATTATGGACTGGTTTTTTTAAATGGGAAACCATTTCTTATTGGATATTATGTTATCAATGATGATTCATGATAATATTTTGTTATCATTTAATGGATATATATTATAGACGACACTATACACACTAATAGAGTTCAAACTAAATTGGAATGTCAAATCCCTTATATGATGTGGTATGGGAAGAAATACATTTATTTACATATATGTGAAATTGTATATAATTTTTTTAAATTGTAAGTCATGAATAAAATTCCTTATGAAGACAATATTTAATCATTAGAGGATATTCTATAGAAATACGATGTTTTTTACCTCTTCAACACCTCTAATTAAAAGGTAACAATCACATGAAAACTTATATTCATATGAAGTGAGAAAAATTATAATTTAAAATATTAGATCAATATAGATATTTATGAAGTTAAGTCTCATGATATATTAGAGCATGGACATGAAAACATTTCATTAGTCTCAATAGAAAATACTATTGATGTGTCACTAATTCTATATAGGTGTACTAGGGTCAAAGAGAAAGAGATATATGTATTTTTAATTAATTAGGATGGTGATACAATATTACTAGAAAATAATAAAAAGATATCATATAATGAAGTAATATAAAACTTATATGTTTTGATGAGGAAAGATGTAACGAATTTTGAAATGGAACTCGCAATCTAAAAAACTTGTATCTATTCGAGTAGATTATCTAATTGATGGTAATAATGTTGAGTGAAAATGGGTATTCAACAAGAGTATATTAATAGATGGTAATTTCAGAACATATAAATCATTATTGGTTTACAGATGGGTTGGACTCACATGTTTTGATAATCCCAAATCATGTTTAAATACTGATCATGATATATCAAATCATCTGCTAATCTTTTTTAATCCATATTTATATTATTTATCCTGAACAATTTATATTTGTAGTCTCATTTACATTTATATAAGTATAAGTTCACTGATAAATGCTATTGTTAAGAGCCTTATGTTCAAGGTCACTGTTACAACTCACTGTAACTCCGGGTCATTGTTGCTACAAGGTCATCGATGAAGATCTACTATCACTTTTATAAGATGCTAGTACAAGGTCACTGTCACAAGTCTACTATCGCTCTGCTTATCAAAGCTTATATATAGAGTCACCATTACAAGGTCACTACTGTGAAAAGGCTTCTGTTAGAAGTCCACTGTTGGACTCTTTCTTAATTCTTCTGTTGAGAGCTTCAATGTTCAAGTCTACCATTGGACATTTCTACCATTAGTAGAAGCCTACTGCTAGGAAAATCCAACTATCGATATAGTTTACTATTGTTCAGAGTCTACTGTTAGTAAACGTCTGCTGATTGAAAAACTCCACTATTGATGAAGTTACCTATTGAGATAGTCTAAAACTGGAAAGGTCACTGTTGAAGTTGTCTGATGTTACAGACCTTCCAAAAAATTCCACAGTTGAATAGCCTACGGATGAAGTCCACAGTTGAAGAGACTACCCTTGAAGTCTGCCGTGTGAGATGCATCTCCTACCAGTCTACTGATAAGATATTCTTTACTTTACCAATTATATTAATACCATTATAATGGTCATGTCTGCACAATTTAATGCACCTGGCATTATTTAATGATATTTGCAGGAATATCATGAGACAATACGAGGTACGAGGAATACCACACGTGGTTGGAACATTTTCTCTTGTCGGCCCCTGCTGAACCAAATGAGAAAAGCCGAGATGGAAAAGTGTATATATATATATGATTAGAGATAGAAATATAAAAAAATATAGAAATTATTGAGTATATTTAATATAAAAACATAAGAGAGACACATATTGTACCTGAAACAAGAAGAAAGAAAGGGCACTCGAGCACCCATTCTGAAGATCACAGAGATTCACAAAGATCTGTTGGAAGAACATTTTCAAAGATGTGGTGGTGTGCTACAAAGATATTCTAACCTAAGAAGCTGATCATCCTTACATCTGGAAGTCATAACCTGGAAGTTGCAACACTCTATTTTGGAGGAAACTTATAGAGAAAGACTAAAACTTCATTTCTTCATTCCAAGGAGTCCAGAGCTGATCTGCCAACATACAGAGCATTCTAAATTTTTTCCTAATATATTTAGCTCTACTGTTTTTCAATATTTTACATTTCTGAGTAGTTTTCATGTCATACACACACTGACTGTTGTGCTTGAACTGAGGGATATTGAAAATCCCCATACCAAACTCTCGGTACATTTGTTTCCCACACATAACTGTGGAAGAAGCCTAGTGTGGCTTGGTAGTTTATTTTCCCATGTATAACTATGGTATAGGTTGGCAAACCTGGATTTTTTGAAAACTATTGTTAAGCCCAATACATGCTGTGTATCATTCATAAATATAACTGCTTGGTGGTAGGTGATCACCAAGTGGAGAGGATTAGGTCTTGGCTTAAGACTGAGCCACTTGTTTAAATTATTCTGTTCATCTTTCAATTACTATGTTTTACATTTATCCGCTGCTTATATTTTGAAAGATAGAAATCTGTTTTTACATTCACTCTGATAGTTAGTTCTGGTTAGTGTGTATATGTGATTATTTTATTAAACTTGTTTCAATCATTGATTTATTACTCATACTAATTCAGCTGAGGAGTATTCAACCATTTAAAAACTTGTTGAAAAATAAATCACTTAAATCTCTACTACCTTAGTTAACTGGGTTGTTTTAATTTGGGGGATTTTAATCCTAAAATATGTTAACAGAAATTTTAATTGGAACTCAATTCACCCCATCTTGAGTATCCACTCCGACAAACATTTGGTATCATAGGTGTCTTTATTCATAACATTAAACATTTTTTAAGCTTTTAAATTTCTTTTTAACTGTCATTTTAGTTGTATCTTAACGATCTAAAAATTTCTGTTATATCTAAATTTTCAGTTCTTTAATATTTTAGTTTTCTATAGATAACCATGTTGATTGTGGTGCTACTAATAGACTACCTTTCTTTAATGGAATCAATTATGGTCAGTGGAAATTCAAAATCAAAATGTATCTTGAAAGCTTAAGACCTGATACATTGGATACAATTGAAGAACAACATGTATTACCGTCTACTGCTATGGACACATGATCTCAAGTAACCAAAACTATTTATAATAATAATTGTAACTCAATGAATGCCTTATACTGTACTATGGGTGATGAAAAAATTAATAGAATATCTTCCTGTAAGATTGCTTATGAAATTTCGGATACTATGACTCTTTATCATGAAGAAACAACCAATGTTAACGAAATTCAATTAAATACCTAAACTATTAAATATGATAACTTTTAGATGAAGCCTGATGAATCAATCTCTAAAATGTATCTCAGGTTCAATGAAATTGTAAACACCATGAATCTTCTTCGGAAACCAGTGGACAATAAAGACCAAATCATGAGATTGCTTAGATGTCTACCTGACAGATGGAGAGGCACTTATCTATCAATCCTAGAATCATGTGATATCAGCAAGCTACCTCTAAGGGAGTTCATTGGAAAACTAATGATGTATTAAGAAGAGCTTAAGGTGATTCAAGAAATAAACAAAGAACCAAGAAGGAAGTCTGTAGCATTCCAAACTTCTGCCTCAAAATAAAAAGACAAAGAAAAGATTCAAGTACATGTAGATAGTTCCATATGTGAAGAGTCAAAATCAGATAGTGATGAAGTGATGGCACAACTATCCAGAAGATTCAAAAGATTCTACCGAAAGAAGAAATTATTTAAGAAGTCAAACTTCTAATAAAAATATGATCATAAAGGAAAATGGAAGAAATATTGGAAGTGGAATGAGAACACAAGTGAAATAGTATGCTATGAATGTAAACGAAAAGTTCATGTGAAAGCATTCTGCCACAAGTTGAAATTAAAGAGAAAATATAATGATAAGAGAAAAAGTTATAAAAAGGCTATGAATGCAACATTGAGTGCTTTAGAAGACAGTTCGAGTAAATCTGATGCTTCGGACTCAGAACAGAACAAGCATTCCAATCTATGTTTTATGACAGAGATATTTGAGGTAACAATTAATTACCTTGTGCATAATACTTCTTATAATAGTGACTCTCATAATGATGAAGACATGAATAAAAAAGAATTATTTGAATATTGCGAAATGCTTGAGGATACTTTTAATGAACTCAAGGAAAAATATAAGTCATTAAAGAGACAACATGCCTTAAATGAAAATTACAAATCAAATATGGATATAGTGAAAGAGAAATTTGCTAAACTACTAAAGGAAAATACAGAGTTAAAAATATCTAATGAACAATTAAGAAAGGATCATGAGAAGTTTACTGCAGGTAGGGACACCTTGACTCATTTTCTAGGAAAACATATTGCTCCAAAGTATACAACTAGTCTAGGATATCAGCCTAGATAGAGACAAATTAGCAAAACCAAATTTGTTCCAAAATCTGGATAGTTCACTTCAAGTTCTGGACCATCTTTTGAGAAAAAAATTCCTAAGGGACCTAAAAAAGAATTTATGTCTCAAAATATGTATATTGATTTTAGAAATCCTATAAAAAAATATGGGTTCCCAACGTTTTACTGGCTAACCTTTCTGGACCCAAGAAGATCTGGGTACCAAAATTACCCCATGTTTAATCTGTTTTGTAGGGATGTTGTTTAAAGAGTTCATGTAAAACTCTATGGTACGTGGATAGTGGATGTTCAAGACATTTGACAGGAGACTATTCTTGATTCAAGATATTAATTAATGTTGATGGTGGGCATGTCACCTATGGTGACAATGAAAAAGAAAATATCGTCATCTTAGGACAGATTGGTAACCCTGATACAATATTAATTTCTAAAGTACTTTTTGTTAATGGATTAATGTACAATTTACCTAGCATATCTCATTTATGTGATGATGGATTTAATGTTAAATTTGAAAATGATGCATGCAATGTTTTTAATTCAAAAAAGGATTTAGTTTTCACTAAATAAAGAAATGATAATGTATATGCTGTTGATTTAAATTTCTTATCCAAACAAAATCATTCCTATATAAATGATTTTGATAAAGGGTCTTGGTTGTGGCACAGAAGGTTAGGACACTGCAACGTGCACTCACTTTGGAAGCTATCTAAGAAAATTTTAGTTAGAGACTTTTCTTAAATTAGAATTCCCACATGACAAAGTGTGTAATCAATGTCAAAAGGGAAAAAACACAAATATTCTTTCAAACCAAAGAAATAAGTTTCAACTTCTCAACCACTTGATTTGGTTCACATAGATTTTTTTGGACCATCAAGAGTTTCAAGTATAAATGGGAAGCACTATGTTTATGTTCTTGTAGATGACTTTTCTAGGTATACATGGGTATAATTTATAGCTCACAAAAGTGAAGCTTGTTCCTATTTTGTCAAATTTTCCAAGTCTATAGAAAATCTTAGTGGACATAGAATTAAGACCATGAGAAGTGATTATGGCCGTGAGTTTTAAAATCATGAGTTTGAATCTTACTGCTCACACAATGGATATAGTAACAATTTATCTGACCCTAGAACACCTCAGCAGAATGGTGTAGTAGAAAGAAGAAATACAGTCCTTCACAAAATTGCAAGGACTATGCTTAATGAGTATGAGTTACCTATTTATTATTGGGCAGAAGCTGTAAATGCAGCTTTTTATATTATCAATAGAGTTTTAATTAGACATGTTCTAAAAAGGACCCATTATGAGCTTGGGAATAATAGGAAGCCTAAGGTTAATTAGTTTAGAGTTTTTGGTTGCAATGTTTTTATTCATAATACTAAAGATAATCTTGACAAAATTGCTCCCAAAAGTGATGAATGAATTTTCCTGGGTTACACTATCTAATGTAAAGCCTAGTGAGTGTTCTATATGAAAACCAAATGTTTGGAAGAATCAGTTCATGTTAAATTCGATGAGAATGATCCAAATTAACCTAAAAATTCTCTTGAACATCTTGAGGAAGATTTGTCAAATCTGAACCTTAATGATAAGGATAGTGAATCCCCTTTAAAAGTATTCGGTTCTGGGGATTTACCAGAATCTGCACCTGCAAATTCTGAACCAATAGACAATAATGAGGAATCTAGTTCAATCCTTCTTAGAGGCATTAGGAATCTTAAGAATCATCCTGTAGATGCGGTTGTAGGTGATTTAAATAGAGGAACACAAACTAGAGCTTCTCTAAGAAACTAGGTTGAACAACAAGCTTTTCATTCACAACGTGAACCCAGGAATATTAATGATGCTATCAATGACAAATTTTGGGTAATGGCTATGCAAGAAAAACTAAATCATTTTGAAAGAAACAATGTTTGGGAATTAGTGGAAATACCTAAGGACACCCAGACAATAGGCACTAAATTGTTGATCAGGAACAAAGTTGATGAGTCTGGTAATATAGTTAGAAATAATGCTAGGTTGGTTGCATAAGGATACAGTCAAGAAGAAGGAATACACTATGAGGAGACCTTTACACATGTAGCTAGATTAAAATCTATTAGGATACTACTTGAATATACAGCTCATATAAGTTTTAAAATATATCAAATGGATGTTAAAAGTTCTTTTATAAATGGGTATATTGTTGAGGATGTGTTTGTCGAACAACCCCCTGGTTTTACAAATCCCCATTTTTCAAATCATGTTTTTAAACTCTCTACATCATTATATTTCTTAAAACAAGCTCCAGGAGCATGGTATGGTAGGCTCAGCTCTTTTCTTATTTAAAAAGGTTTTACCAAAGGGATAGATGATCCTACTCATTTTATTAAATGGATTTCTAAAGATGTTTTGATTGTAAAAATTTATGTGGATGATATTGTTTTTGGATCTTCAAAAAAATCATTATGTATTGATTTTTCAAAATTGATGAAAAATGAGTTTGAAATGAGTTTAATGGGAGAACTCAAATTTTTTCCTTCAATTTCAGATCATTCAAAATAAAAATGGAATTATTTAAAATCAAATTAAATATATTATGGAACTTTTAAAACGTTTTTATTTGGATGGTAGTAAATGTAGTGACACACCTATGAGTACCACTTGTAAGTTGGATGCTGATGAAGCTGGAGAACTAGTGGATCTAACCAACAACAGAGGTATGATAGGAAGTTTACTCTATCTTGCAGCTAGTAGACCTAACATCATGTTTAGTTTATGTATGTGTGCTTGATTTTATTCCAATCCAAAGGAGTCTCATATAACTTCTATTAAAAGGATTTTTAAATATCTCAAACATACTTCCAACTTAGGATTATTGTATCCAAAAGGACAATCATTTGATTTTTTGAGTTATTCTGATGTTGATTTTGGCGGTTGCATGTTAGAAAGAAAAAACACTTCTGGGACATGTCACATTTTAGGAAAGTCAGTAGTATCTTGGTGTAGTAAGAAGCCAAATTATGTTGCATTATCCACTGTCGAAGCTGAATACATAGCTACTGGTAGTTGTTGTCCTCAAATTTTGTGCATGAAACACACCTTACTGGACTGTGGATATCAAATTCAAACATTTATCTATAAAGTGTGACAATACAACTACTATTAACTTTTCCAAAAATGCAGTATCTCATGCTAGGACAAATCATATTGATGTGATACATCACTTTTTGATGGATCATTATCAAAAGGGTGATATCACTCTTGAATTCATTGGCAAATAACATAATTAGATGATATATTTACAAATTACTTGATTTATGAGAGGTTAAATTACATGAAACATGAGTTAAGTATGATTAATATTGGTATAGTAAACCTCACTGTAAAACCTCACATTTATACCTCACTATTAGACCTCACTGTTAGACCTCACTGTTAGACGTCACTGCTAGACAACAATTTTAGACCTCACTGTTAGACCTCACTGTTAGACCTCACTATTAAACCTCACTGTTAGACCTCACCGTTAAACCTCACCATTGGTCCTCACTATTAAACCTCACCGTTGGACCTCAACGATTGGAACTCACCGTTGAACCTCATCATTGCAACTCACTAGTGTACCTCACTGTTGGGAACCTCGCTATTTGATTTTATTTTATGATGGAATCCGAACCTTTTTTTATCCCTATTCATTATTTTTGTTTTATTTTGTTTTAATCCCTAAATGATAAAAATAAAGGCTATGAACATATCTCATTCCACCTTCCTCTCCCAATCTCTAACCTTGCTCTCGAAATCCCTAAACCCTAACTCTCCATTTGAATCCTCGAACCACCTTCAATCTCCATGGATAGAACCAAGAGACCCCCAAATGTTAATGAGGATGTGCCAAGGCCAAAGATGAATCAAGCCGAGTCCAGTGGAACCAGTAGTACCTTGACGAGACCTGTCAACACACATCTTTCAAATAGAGAAATCATGGCTCGGAAGGAGTTGAGTGAAGAATGGCTTTTTCGAGCATGTGATTAGTTCTAGAAGCACTAAAATCCCAAAAATGGGCCAAATGATTTTCCAATAACAATGGACCGTACTACTCGAATCTTGTGAAAGAATTCTATGAATATCTGAAGTTCGAAGAGTAAGATGGTGTGCATAGAATGGTATCCTGAGTTAATAGCAACGAAGTCAGTTTTTCATCTGCTGAGTGGGCTGCTCGTCTGAGAGTTCCCCATGAACGAGTGTATGAATACTATTCTAGAGTGGCTCCTCCAGAAACTAATATTTTTTAACATGAATAAGCTCTGGAATAGCTAACAGGGAATGGAAAATCAATGAAGATCATTACAGCTGAGATGAATGGAGAAGACACACTATTGTTTAAGTTCATTCAGCATGTGATTAGTCCCAGGATAGTGGATTTTGTGGTTCTGATGTACCAGGACATATTCTTGATGTACATACTGAAGCATGGAGAGAAGATCAACCAATTTAGGTTACTGATGGCACAATTGGAGGATATGACTAAGGAATGATCAAAGTCTAATGCCCTATTCCATGCTAAGATAATCTCAATAATGCTAAAGGTAACGGGTGTGCCTGGAAATAAAGAAGAGATTATAGTGGCTAAGAATAGTGTTTTTGTCTCCATGGTTATTTTCAAATTCATGAAAATTAGCTATAATCCCTGGAAGAAGGCATGGGTGAATGATGAAGGAATTGTTTATGAAATGATTGACCCTACTAGTCACCCATATAGGCCAAAATACCAGATAGCTCCAGGACTGAAGCCTGATGAGCCAGAATTGGCTTATTCAGATGAGGAGGAATAAGTTGAACGAGATCTGGAACCTAAATGAGAGAACACTCCCATTGATGATGGGAGTGATCTTAATTTGCGTGACATTCCTCTAAGGATAGTATCATACAGAAAAGCTATCCCTCCAAAAGAACATCCAAGAAGAGAGACTATTCTGAGGGACAATGATTCTGAGACCACTGAAGAAGAAGAAGTATTTTGGAATATAGTGAGATGCACCATTGAAGAAGATGAGGCTACTGAGTTAGATCATTCTTCTCATGAAGAAAAGGAGGATGGTGATAAGGATGAAGGAATGGAGGTTGCTGTTGGTGAAGTTGATGATGAGAACAATGAAAGAGAGGAGCTCAGTTTGAGTCCCTTGATTGGTAATAGAGACAAGACAATATCTGTCCAAGAAGCAGGAGTGGCACCTACTGCCATTGAAATAGAAGTCGTTGATGACTCAGTGGAGGCTGTGACTCACCCCACTGGTGAACCAATAGAGCAGACAATTGTTGAATTTGATGGAGGTGAAGAGGTGGTTTTGGAGTTACCTAGAGTAGAAAAGGTAGAAGAGAATACTCAGGAGGGAGCTCCATGTGAGGGGGGCATTTTTGTTCTGTATCTATTCATCATGAAATTGAAGAATGGTTAGAAGAACCTGGATATCTGGATCTTGGCCTGGATAATGATGATTCAGATTTTGATATGTCAAGGAAAACACATCTTGTACCTACTTTTTTAGAACATGTCACAGTACGTCAAGTGGTTTCAATTCCTGATAACCTTATCACTATGTATGATCTTGAGAAACTAAAAACCCATCTAAACCAGATGTTTGATAATAGGGCTTCTGAAATGGAAAAGGAAATGTGCCTAATTCAATAGATGAATGTATCTGAGATGGCTAAAGTTCAATCTTCCATTCAATCCATTTTATCCCAAGATAAATCTCAATGCCAGAATCAATTCAAGGATGTGTCTCAGTCTGTGGAACTTCTTAGACATTCAGTGGTAATCATGACTGCTCTAACGGCTTTTAAGGGTCAAACAGACAAAGATATTCACTACATCAATAGTTTGGTGCAACATATGGTTGTAGTGTTTGAATGTTTTAAGGAATCCATGAAAGCTCATGTGAAGGGCCATGATGAAGATGTGAAGAAGATTATCTGTGGTTTGACTATGTCATTTAAGGAAACTGTTGCTTTCTCTATAAATCCTTTGACTACCTTTGCCTCTGCATCAACCTCTTGTGCCCTACCTGTGGACTTGTCAGCTTTTAGGACAGTGGTTACTAAAGAGTTAGTAAAGATTTCTTGTGTCAGTGCACCTGATCCTCAATCTGTGACTCATATTCTGTCCACTACCAAAGAAAATCAGAGGGTAGTTAGTAACTTCATGAGAGAGGTTGCCCAGTACTAGAATAGTATAAAGGAACAGATTAATTTCTATTATAAAAGGATTTACTCCAAGCATTATATGGATGCTCATTTCAAGCATCTGTTAGAAAACTCAAGATTCCACCAGTCACCAAAGCCTTCAAGGAACAAGTTACTCAGCTGGGACAGTTGACTCCAGCCTTAGATAAATTTATGGAGAACAAGGATGATTTCATATCGGCCATGGAAATAGGAGGAAGCATTATTCTGAAATTCAGAATCCTTCTTCTACTCTTTGTCAATGTGGACTGTACCCCTGTCATCATACCTCTTGACTTACCAGTATCTCAACCTAGCCGTTCTTCCATGATGTCTTTTGCTGATGCCATCAGAAGCCTTTATCCATTGATACCTCAATGAGCTACCTACTACAGTCCCACAGGAGCGTCGGTTGCTGCCTCTCCACTCATTCCTGCAGCTGTTCCTAAACCTGCTGATCCACCAGCTCATCCTCCATCTTCTTCATCCAAAGGGAATGAACAATTACGTACAGATTATGTGGATTGAGTCTATTTATGTCTTTTTATAGGGACTATGTATTCTATTTGGGTCATGTAATGTAATTCCATTAATACAAGATTTCTCTATTATCTCTGTTTGTGTTTCTTTTTTTCTAATCACAAAGGGGAGATATGGAAATGATACCAATGTTGTGAGTTTATTACCCTCTAATGGACCTTTTCTGATTTTACAATCTTACTAATCTCTTATATGTGTTTATCTATGATACCTATATCTAATACATACTGGCATAATTTTTTATTATAAAAAAGGTGGAGAGTGTTGGAGTCACCTATTTTGATCATCCCAAATCAGGTTTAAATAATGATCATGATATATCAAGTCATCTGCTAATATTTTTTAATCTGTATTTATATTATTTATCCTGAAAATTTTATATTTTTATTCTCATTTACAATTAACTATGTATAAGTTCACTATTAAAGGCTACTGGTAAGAGACTTCTGTTCAAGGTCACCGTTACAGCTCACTGTCACTCTGGGTCCCTGTTGCTATAAGGTCACCGTTGAAGATCCACTGTCACTGTTATAAGCTACCAGTACAAGGTCACTGTCACAAGTCTACTATTTCTCAGCTTATCAAAGCTTACAGATAGAGTCACAGTTACAAGGTCACTGTTTTGATAAGGATTCTGTTAGAAGTCCACTGTCAGACTCTTTCTTAAGACTTCTGTTGATGCTTCACAGTTCAAGTCTACTGTTGGACATGTCTACTGTTAGTAGAAGGCTACTTCTAGACAACTCCTACTATCGATATAGTCTACTGTTGTTCAGAGTCTACTATTAGTAGAAGTCTACTGACAGTAAAACTCCACCATTGATGAAGTTACCTATTGAGATAGTCAACTGCTGGAAAGGTCACTATTGAAGTCATCTGATGTTACATACCTACCGATAAAGTCTACAGTTGAATAGCCTACCGAGGAGGTCCACAGTTGAAGAGACTACCGTTGAAGTATACCGTGTGACATGCATCTACTTCGAGTCTAATGATAACCTATTCTTTACTTTACCAATTTTAATAATACCATGATAGCGGTCATTTCTGGACAATTTAATGCACCTGACATTATTTAATGATATTTGCAGGCATATCAAGAGACAGTACGACGTACGAGGAAGACCACACGTGGTTGAAACATTTTCACTTGTCGGCCCCTGCTGAACCAAATGATAAAAACCTGAGATGGAAAAGTGCACATATATATATGATTAGAGACATAAATATAAAAAAATAGAGAAATTATTGAGTATATTGAATATACACACATAAGAGAGACACATATTGTACCTGAAACAAGAAGCATGAAGAAGAGCACTCAAGAACCCATTCTAAAGATCACATAGGTTCACAAAGAACTCTTGGAAGAACTTTTTCAAAGATGTGGTGGTGTTCTACAAAGAGATTCTAACCCAAGAAATAGATCATCTCTACATCTGGAAGTCAGAACCTGGAAGTTGCGACACTCTGTTTTGGAGGAAACTTGCAGAGAAGGACTAACCCTATATTTCCTTAATTCCAAGGAGTCAAGAGCTGATCTCCCAACACAGAGAGCATTATAAAATAATTACTAACATATTTATCTCTACTGTGTTTAATTATTTTACATTTGTGAGCAGTGTGCATGTCATACACACACTAACTCTTGTGCTTGAACTGAGAAATACTAAAAATCCCCATACCAAACTCTCGTTACATTTTTTTCCCACACATAACTATAGAAGAAGCCTAGTATGGCTTGGTAGTTTATTTTCCCATGTATAGCTGTGGTAGGGGTTTCCAAACTTGGACGGTTTAAGAACTATTGTAAAGCCCGATACAGGTTGTGTGTCATTCTTAAATATAACTAATTGGTGGCAGGTGATCACCAAGTGGAGAGGATTAGGTCTTGGCATAATACTGCACCTCTTGTAAAAAATTTTATGTTCATCTTTCAATTACTCTATTTTACATTTATCGGCTGCTTATATTTTCAAAGAAAAAAATTTGTTTTTACATTCACTCTGATAGTTAGTTCTGGTTTGTGTGTATATGTGATACTTTTAGTATACTTGTTTCAAAAGATGAATTAGTACTCATACTTATTCAGCTAAGGAGTAATCAACCTTTGAGAAACCTATTGAACTATACATCACTTATATCTCTACTTCCTTAATTAACTGGGATGTTTTAATTTGGGGGATTTTAATCCTAATAGTTTTTAACATAAATTTTAATTGGAACTCAATTCATCCCCTTCTTGAGTATCCACTCCGACCAACAAAAGGGATTATGAAATATCATGGTAATGACTATGATTAATCCTTATTAATAGTTTATAGGTGAACATCCATACATAATCTAACTACATAATAGCTTACCATGATTTTGTGTTTTATAAAATGGTTTTCATTACTATCTTCTTTTGTGGAATGATTGTGGAAAATGTATATATGACATAACTATAAGGGTTTGTAATACCAATGGATTCCGATAATGAAAAAAAGTTATAGAGATACTTTTTTTGGTTAAAGAAAGTATCAACTGCATTGTACATTAATATTGATGAAGCAAAAAGTGAAATTGGATTCACAAAGAATTAATTTTATCCTAGTATTTACAATATGATTAATGAGATATTAATTATTTTATTTTTTTCATATATTAATAATATAACACTAATGATAAATAAGATACCAATATTATAGTAAGTTATGAAATGGTGAAATAAATTCATCTATATTAAAGAAATATTATAATCAACCTATATTACAGGGATAAAGATCAATCAAGAGAGATATAAGTTGTAATTTCCACTATTTCAAGGAAAATACGTTGAAATGATATTGAATAGAGTAAATATGGGGAATTTTAAGAGGGGATTATTACTATTGTCACATGGTCTACCTGTCTCTTGGAAAAGGATTCCATAGATAAAATAATTGTGATAAAGGATTAATATATCCCCTTATACTTCAATTATTATATCTATCATGTTTTCCTTGCTGTTTACAAGGCTTGATGTTTCATAAAACTTGTGTAAGCTAAGAAAATACCAATAATACAAATGGATCCATTTTATTTGGATTTATCGACTATCATAATGTCTTAATGTGATAAATTCTATGTTTTCTCGGTTTATAGATGTTATAAAGAATTAGTTTTGTGGGAATATTAAAATTATAGATTTTATAATGATTAAAATGAATTAAAATCACAATATATTAATGTGGGTTTACATAATGGTGGAGTTGTTATCTTGAAGAGTTATATTTAGGTAGTCTCCACTGATTAAAAAATAGATTCTGAGTATGTTGTGGATTTTAAAGAAACTAAAGAAGTAGTGTGAAAATGAAACTTCATCTAGAAGAAAGGTGTTGTAAACACTAGTAATGTTGTTACCGTATTTTACTCTAATAATACTATAGTAATTATTTTATCCATGGAGCATAGTTCACATAAATAAATAAAGAATATAATTCATAAGTATCATATCATGAATAAATTTTCACAAATTAGTGAACGAACAATATATAGAGTATCCACAAAGGAGACTGTACTATACCAATTATCTAAATTTGTAAATCAATTTTAGTATATATATATATTGTAAGATTTTTAAATTTAAAATATAATATTAATTTAATATAGTGTATGTGAGAGTCTGTTGGAGTTAGTTCTATAAAACTAATTATCATTTTTAATATCCGTTACCATAATATTATAAAATATCTTATCAAATAAAGATTATTTTCAAAATAAACCTTATGTCATATTGTTTTATGATTATTTTTTACATTAAATAGTTATAAAAGTTAAACACTATAATGAGAACCCATCCATGTTAAGAAAATGTCCTTCAAAAAATATCATACGATCTATATAACATCTATTTAATGGAAGACAAATTATGTTTTACTATTTGGTTTTGGAGGCTCATAAGACACAAATACTTCTTCACATTATGTTTTATCGTTGTAATTTTCATAAAGGTATGTCTTGTAAATAAAAAGGCTAATAGAAATTATGAATTCTTATATTTCATTGTATAATATTATTTAGGAATTACTCTATTAGTTCATAAATTTGAGATTATTATTAATGTATTTAATGATTCATGTAATTTTATATATATAAAAAAACATGATGATATATTATCACTAATAGGGAACTTATGATGAGTGCATCATATGTGAAATGGAATTATTTAAATAGGTGAAATAAAACTACATATATTTTACAAATTATTACAAATATATATATAGAACCCTATGATGGAAATATAATTATCTAGTTATATTTATGGTTATGGTAGTTAATTTATGAATTCAGTATGAGAAGTCAACAAAAAATAAATCAAGCACATATTGTTATAACATAATTATGACTCCTTCCAGATGAGTTATCATAATAAAAATGGAGTTTATTTAATAGTAGCAGTCATTGGATGGTTAACGACATGGCAACATTATCATATTTATATATGTTCTCATTACATGTTCCAATATATGGATCTAAGATTTTATACATTTTGATAAAATTCCCTTGTGTAATAGTCCAAGAGGTTCAAACACCAAGTGTATAAAGACTATTATTAAATTAAAATGTCAAAAATCATAAGGGAATAAATTATTACAATCATTCTGAATAATAATTATTCATGAAAATTTGAAAAAATATTCAATCATGATTTAATTGCGATTTGAATGAGTGATATGAATTATGTCACTGATTTATTACTCACAATTAATAATTAAATAATTATTTATCAACAAGTATACTATTTAGATAGAAATATATTTTAATTTAGTTAATTTAATATTAAAATAGATTTTTATTCAGGTGTTTAGTTAAATATTTTTTTATTTTTTTATTGAATGACTAATATTTATTTGAATCAATATTCTATTATCAATGTTTTGATAAATTACATGGGTGGTATAATGAATTTATTTTGTAGATGAATTAAAATTAAATATTAAATATATTATAATTAAATTAATTTTTTTAATAATTATATTTTATTGAAATAAGATAATTTTGTAAGATAAAATATTATTATTATTATTATTTGAAACATACTAATAGTTAGATTAAATATATTTATAAGGAAATCATTATAATTTTAAAAAAATTTAATTCGAAGTGTCAAATCATTATTACATCATTTTAGAGAATGATGGGAGTAATAAAATTAATTTTTTATGAAAATAAAACCTCCTTTGTTAATATTTTATGTGGAATTAAAAATATTCAATAAAAATAATAATAAATTATTATAATTCTTTATATAATGGTAAAAATCACACTAACTCGTTAAAATATTCAATTAAATATTACCTGAGTTATACGGTGAGTATACATGTGATTACAAGGCCATATATCCTCGATGAAAATATAATATTATTATTAAATATATATATATATATAATGTGCACACAATTATCTAAAATAAAGGAATATCTACCCAATTGTGTTCTCATATGAGAAATATGAGATTGCTGTTAGGTTCATATTTCGGGTTTTAACCTATCTTCGATATAACCTTTGTGTGTTTTGGGTGTTTCATTAAATAACACATAAGAAAAATATTTTTATTATTATGTGTTCGGGATAAAAAAAGGATATTTACATGTTTAATTTTGAATTATATTAATTGGTGAGTTACATTTCCCGATTGGTGAATATTTATTGTGTGGTTATGTAACAATAATGATGTTATTTCTTATGCTACATAAATGAAAATGTGTGCGTTAATAACATTTATTTCATACTATCAAAATTTAAAGAATGTTGTATTTAAATGTTACTGGTTTAAATTGTGGTAGAATTTAATAATTATAATAATAATTTTTTTTCATATTAGGATTATTAATTTTGTTAGAAAATAAATTCTGTAACATACAAATATTTGTTTATATATGGGTCATATATATATGTGTGTATATATATATATATATGTACATATTTATATATATATATACTATGTATATATATATGGGACAAATATATATTTCTATATATACATGTGTCAGTGTATATATAGATGTTTTTATATATAAAATTATATATATATGTTTATATATTTTGATGTGTGCCTTTGTGTAGGTGTATATATATATATATATTTACTTATATTGATGTAATAAATATAAATATTTAATAATAGTGGAATAAATTTATCAAAATGGAGAATTAGAAAAGAAAATAAGCTATTAAGTGGTGAGAGAATAAAATTAATTAAATAATAATAATATGTGTGGTGGCCATGTTGTGTGTACATATGGACGAGGGATACCTTGTCCATGGTTCAAAAAATGATTATAACAAATGATATTAAATTATATTAAAGAAAATGGGATAACGAAAATATAACGATTCCATTTTGGGGCTATGTTCAATACATATCGGGCAGAGACACTATCTCTCAAGCCTCTTATCCTCACCCTCAACCCACTATCTTGTATTATTATTTTTATTTTATTACTATATTTTTTAAAACATGTCACTACAATATCACATGTGATATTGATTGGATTTATGATCCTTTAGTTTTTTTTCAGTTCAACTTAATGAGAATAATTTAAACTCTAATTTTTTCTTATATGGAAGAAAGGATTTAGTGGTGGAATTAAACTCTGATGCTAACAATTTTTTAATCATCATTATAACTACTGTATTAATATCCCAATATTTTATGGATCATGTAAACTTTTATTCCATGATATGATTATTTTAGTGTAATGCTTGATACTATTATTGATTATGATCAATGTTCAGTATAGGTGTATCATGTGAGACCCTTTTTTATGTTTTTCCATTGTGATATTATATGACTATGTTTCAATGATTTCTAATAATGAATTTTTTTTAAGTGTTTCATAATTTTTTAAAATGTAGATATAATTTCAATATATACTCATCATTATGTGTATTTATTTTAACTTTCATGAAGGTACATTTATTGGAACATTGAACATTTTGACCATTGTGACATGAAGAACCATAAAAGGGACAATGTGTATAACTTGCGATGATGGATAAGATGGACATATGCATAGGGTGGATATATGATGACTCCATAGAACAATATGTATTGTGGAATCCTTCAATTTCATGTTTTATTTCAAGAACTAAAAATGTTCCTTTTCATATAAAGGGAACTCCATGGAGGCTCAAGAAACATTAAGAGTACATTTGTGAGGTTTCTTCCATATATTAGGCACTCCTATTCATTTCATGTTGTATATTGGGTGCTCGTGTGAGATTCATGTTTCAAATCTTTTGATTATATGATTTTCATTTCATACACAAGAACAATTCCATTAGGTTACTGGATAATACATACACTATCCAAAAGGGTATCATGGTTACTTCCGACATATTATATTACAATTTTTGTATGGAGGCAAAGAATGTACATTAAGGGGTGTGTGGTGGCGTGGTTTGGGCATGACTGTACAGTTTTTGATTTTATGTTTATGCTTATATGCTTTTATTTTTATTATGTAATTCACTTGTTATTCCTATGAATATTAGGTTAAGTATTTATTTTTGGTTTTCTTATAATTCATGTACTCACAACATACATGGGAATTTTTATGCACTTGTAGACTATATGATGTAGTCAATGCTGGGAAAGGGAAATATAGTGGATTGATGAGTATAGTATCTTGGAGTTGGAAGTAGTATAGGAAAATCATTTAAGGATCCCACTATTATTTACATGTTTATATAAAACTTTTACTCTATTGGTATTTACACATTGTGACCCATTTATTTTTATGGGATGAATTCCATTATTTTATTTCTATATGTACATGTATGTTATATTTATTATATTCTTTACTACTTTTTTTGTAATAAAATGTCACTGACAGTATATTCTCTCAATAGATAGAATTAGAGCCTCACTGCTAGTTAGTATCCTATTAAAAATGAGGTGCAATGAATGAGGTCATGTGAAACTCCAGATCAGAACTAGTGGTTATAGTAGTGATGTTATATTGATATTTTTTTACATAATCAAATCCTCTATAAAATTATCTCAAGACACCAAGATAATCATATTCCACCATCAATATCATGAATTATGAGTGAATAAGTGAACCCAATGTTGTGATAAATAATATATTATGAATAGCCCATGTTTGTAACATTATTGAACTTAGAGATTTAATTTCATTACCTAGAGAAATGAGGATGTTGTAAGGATATAATAAGATCACCTTCACAAGGATTCTACCACCTGATTGTGAGAAAAACTATTGAAAAAAATAATCATGTTTTTTATCTTGTTTTAAGTAGTATTTTTTATATTAAAAATATAAAAAATGTATAAAATAATATAGAGAAGACTCCAATGTATAATTATTCATGATATTTGGATTTAAACATTGATAATAATAAAAAAAATCATGAAGTCAGTAAATGCTTTTATTCTATCCCAAAACCTATTCTAGGATCACTACCATATAGAATTCTCTCTTCCTAAGGATATTTCCAAATAGAAAGTGGAATTCCATCATTTAATGTCATTGGAAGTTGGATATCAATTCTTATAATTCCCACTCCTATTCTAAAATAATCACTTGAATGATTTCCTTTTTTAATTTTTGGATTTGGATAGGAAATTAAAATGAGGGAATATTTTTGGCCCCCATGGGCCATTTATTTTTCCACCATAGTCATATATATCATCAATGAAGATGATTTAATAAGATTTGACCATTTTGATGTTGATACTCAATCTATTCATTTATTAATTGTATGTTTTAAGTTGAGAATATATTGGATAGAAGATCCAGTGTCATGGTTAAATATAGAGATATGTTGTCTAACGAACATTATGTCGTTGTAACTATTGTGGTTCCATTGGTCCTTCTTGAAGTTGTTTTATATATCATTTGGCCATAAAATAATGATGAGTACCACAATATAGATATATTTAGAGGTATATCATAATGTTCCTTGGAGGTGATGGTTCCACGGTTATGAGAATTCCTTATTGTGAATTTTACACTGTATTTATCGATACATGAATAATATCACAACCCAATGCGAGACTACAAAGTCTTAAAAAAAATA
This sequence comes from Viscum album, assembly GCA_963277665.1. NCBI lineage: Eukaryota > Viridiplantae > Streptophyta > Magnoliopsida > Santalales > Viscaceae > Viscum > Viscum album. The sequence goes on from OY728120.1 coordinate 578,275,343, forward strand.
GGATGGTCTATGTGTGGTTACATTGGTGCAAAAGTGAATCATCCTTATCTTACCTAGGCAATGTGGGCTCCAGTAAATATAATTGGGTCTAGGAACGCTACTGTTGGGATGAGATTCCCTTCTCAAGATACTACTTGGAGATTGTATTGTGGAGGAAGTGTATTCTCTTCCTTTAACAAATTATTCTTTCTCATATAAATTTATTCTCAATGTCACAATTATAAATTGTATTTACCATTAGATTAATTCAATTACTCTTCAACATATTGTCTCCATATATAATTTAACATAAAAATCATATAAATTTCATCCATAAACCATATCTTATATAATGAATTATTTCCAATTAGTTTTATCATTTTAGACTAAATGTGTAAAATCACCTATATAAAAAAATTGAAATTTTTATTTCTTATTATTTATATATATATATTTATGGATGGAATGAATCATTACATAAATAAATGAAAAAATTCAAATGATACCCTAATTTTACTACTGTTATTCTTTTTACAAATTATTCAAATTCCAAAAATTCTATATGTATACATAGGGTTCAATATCTTATTTATTATTATATTTCAATCATATATCTCAAATAAATTCCCCTACCACTTGGTTATTCTCATTAATATATGTGTGATAAATCAAAGGGGATCCTTCTTGATGACTTGTATGTGGAACCCTTCACTAAAAAAGCGAGGGGATCCATTTTTTTTTATGGAGACATTGATAAATTCCTTTCCAGATTTTGTGATTGAATGTGTATGTTTATTTACTATAAGGTATGTATAAACATTATTAATAGTATCTTGTCTTATATTTCAATTCATAGTTTTTCAGCTATCCATGCTCCAATAGCGATGAGAAAGTGGATTGAATTGGTCATCAATAGATTACATGGGAAACAAGGGAGGACAGGTTGAATCAATGGGTGTCCTAGTATAGGTTGGTTAAACCCCATAGTGAATGTGGCATCATTATAAAAGCCTTGTAGGAGAATATGTTGAAAATACAACCAAATTTTTTTGGTAGGGTATAGAGGGTACATCTTTTAAGGAATATGTTTAGATGAATATATATTGTAAGTTCATGGAAATATATAATGAATCTAGGTTGTATTTTCTCAACTTTAGAGTGGATTGAAGGCATTGTTTAGATAATTAATGATTACTCATGATGGAACACATTCAAAATTTGTATTTTTTGATTGGACCTAGTTTTTGGAATTGTACCTTACTTTTCATGTAGACTATTACCTAATATATAGTTTCTTGATTCTATACATTATACATAATTTAGGAGTTTATCCTAGATTCTAGTAAGGTATTTATTTGTGAAATCATTATGCTAAATGTAGTGGAAGATGGTATCATCTTTACATCTCCCCAATCGAGCACCTTCATGATGAATCTCTTTAGTAGAATAATGTGAGTTACACATGACCTCTACCATGGGATGATATTATATATAGAACTGATGTCCATTTTACATTATTTTTAATAATATTTTGGTGTATAAATGAGACCTTTTAACTGATTAAAATTTTCAACGTGATTGAGTGTTTATAGTGTCAAAATGTGTTTTTGGTAATCAATCTATATAAGATTCATCATATGATATTTTTATGAAGGGGATGGGTGTGTTTTTCATGTAACTACTTGGGATCATGATTAGGTATTCAATAATCCCTTTAAAAGTTTGATATTCTTATATCAATCTATATTGGTAGAATTTAACAATCGATCCACGTCTCATTTCCATATTTTATGGAAATTGCGGTTACTTTCTAGTTTTTTTGGAGCATCTGTAATTATTCTAGGAACTATGAATCTAATATGTACTTAACCTATATATCGTTTAACATTCTTGTATAGTTTCAAATATGTCTATTCATATGTTTCGGTATCCTCTCCGATTCTACATATACGGAATGTCCCAAGTATCTAGGATCGTGGAATCCCCAAAATACTAGATTTGAGAAGGGTGGCTGGTCATGTGAAGGAAACTAGTATGTGGAATCAAGATAACATTGATAGAGGTATCTCTATAAGTATTATGTACACTAGATTAATTATCCTAGTTTTTTATGTTATTTTTGATATACAGATGGAAGATGGTATATAGTGTGGTGGGGGAGGGTTAGTCGTGCATTAATAAAAATATAAAAGGAATTAATGTTGATCTTGATAATGTAGTGGAATTTAAAATGATATATTAGACAAGGAATTTTATAGTAGTTTGATCTACTCATAATAGTCCACACATCACATATAAAAAGGCCGATTATTACACATATTGTTATTAATATAAGGAATTTTACATGACAGAAATCTAAATTCAGAATTTTACATTATGATGAATCATAACCAAAGATTTTTTCAGGAGAATCACTAAAAAAATAACCCATATGATTTTGTTATAGATAATAGGAGCACATGATTTATAAAATTATAATCCCCAAACAAAGTTTTAATTTTTTTTTGTCAGGTGGGAAAAACCAACGTATTTTCATTTGGTAAGGTAACAAAAAATTAAACATCATTTAATAGGTCATATAACCTCTCTGGGAAATGATAATGTACATACATATACCATAAATGAAAATAAAGAATATTAAAACTATATAGACGAATAAGTATGGAAGTTTATGTGAATAATTTATGAAATCCCTCCCAGATAATTTAGAAAGTGTAATTTTAGAATTCTATAAAACATACATTTTTACTATGCAAGGAGAAACATAAGTTGAAGTAGAATTATTATTTCATTGAGATTTTCTCCAGAAGATCTAATCAATTTATTACAAGATCATATGAAGGTTTATAGTATAATAGTGCTTTGAATTTTTTCAATTCATATCTTATGTAATATGTATAAGTATTCGATGAATCCTTATGTGTTTTAAACAGGAATCTATTGGGAATACACTGTAGAGAATATGGTTAAAATAAATCAATGTAATAAAAAAATATTCATCTAGAAATATAATGGAGGTAAAAAAATTTAAAAAATATTGGGGAATTAAAAATAATTTAAATACATGATATTAATTAATTTTAATTTTTCAAATAAATTAAATAAAATTTTTAAACTAGATCCGGAATAATCGGCCAATAAATTTCATAATTTTCATATGAAAATTTACTATAAATAAAACATTAGAATATATTTTGTATAAATTAATAAAATAGGAAAAAAATAATTACATGAATTTAATAAATTTAAATGAATTAAAGTTATTTATAATATTAATAATTAGGTTATAGACAATTAAAATAGGGAATTTATGAAATAATAAATATTTTTAAAAGCCAGTAGTGTTTTATCAACGAGAAAATAAAATTGTAATATAAATTTTTAAATCAATTAAAAATAGTTAAAATTTATAATACATAATTTCAATATAATTTTAGAAAACATAAAACATGTAGAATAATTATTTTAGTTATTATGTATTACTAAAAATAAAATATAAAAAATAATAGCATTGTAAATATTTTACAAAAAGAAAATTTTACGTAAAGGAGTGGTATCATAATTTATTTACGACGATATCATAAAAATAAATTAATTTTATGATTGCATAATGACGTTATAGAAACCAATAATGTGTCGGTAGGAATACAATTATCTAATAGTTGAATGAATTTTATAGAGTTTTATTAAAAATAGGGGATCTACAGCCACATACTACCGTTGTGAGTAAGGAAAACACTACCATTGCAGTAAAACCATTGAGATGTGGAACTAATTCTATAGTTTCACTATAGAAATACTATTATATTGGGTGGATTTACCATCGGAAAGTTTGAATGGAACTACAATCTCATTCATATACTAGTCGGAGATGATGTTCGACTATTAACATTAAAGCAATGCATTTGCTATCATTAGCCAAGATGCATGCTACTATGTATTATGTAGTGGAAAAATCCTATTTATATTGTGATGAGCTACCATCAAAGAGAAAAATATAGACGATAACCTTTCAGATATATTACTTTGTTTTATCAACATTTTAAACTTTTGACTGTTATAAGAATGGAGGTTAGGTGCTACTATTGTGTGTCAAAAGCGATAATTCGTATTGAACCCGTTTCACCTGAGAACTTTCCATTAACATTTAGATTGGTTTCTATAAATACTATTAGTAGGACCAATATATCATGGAAGGTGGTATAAAACTATAAAACTATACTTCATATATGCATCCATTGAAAATATCAAAACAGTGCTTCAATAAAGTGTAATTGTGGAATTTTAGTTGCATTATATGAGCTATGCAATGAGAGTAGAGAATTAGGGTGGATAATGATTAACTGAATCCACAAATAAAGAGTTTATGTTGCAGCCAAGGAAGGAGTGAAATATAATTTTTAGGGTTTTCATTATTTAATCCATTGCATACATGGATATGAACCCATGACGAGCTACGTGGATGGAAGAATGGAGTGAAATCATTGAAAGATGTGCATTAACCACTACTAGGAATGAAAAAGGTGGGTGGAGGAATAACCACTATATCTACAAAATTAAAATAGGAAGACAATCTTACTCATAAATTAAGATGGTAAATAGACACTCCATCATTTTATGAAGGAGCATTGTGAACATAATCTATTGTGATTTTTCAGAAAACATAGATAAAAGAATTGTTGAATGTTACAGAAGACTGGAAATTATATATATTAAAAATATTTCCAATTAATTAAATAAAAATATTATCTATCATTCATATTAAGAGATATCATCAAAACTGTGTGACATTTAACATAAAAAATGTTTAAAAATATTTAAATTGTTGCAGATATTCTCCCTATTTTTATGGTATATAAAAAAAATTAATCATTCTATACCATTGAATGAAATGTAAAATAATTAATACATTTCCAATAAAAAAAATTGTGGGTGGTGTCGACTTGCATCTACAATGTTATGATTGAAATAAAAAATATTTTGAATTATGGAAATTCTAGAATACATGAACTATTACACCAAGAAAAAGAAATATATAGGGTCCATTAATAATAAATTAAATTTTTTTACTACTTTAATTTAATGTATATATATAATTTTGATCCTATATAACAACTTTAATGATAAAAAGTGATTTATATGTCATGTTATAAAGAAAAACTAATATAATATTTTAAAATAATTATAAAATAAAAATAATAAATGATACTAATGCCACACATCATTTCAAACCCAAATGATATCAGTCTAAAGATTGATTTATAATTTTTTAGTAGTTGAATAAATGATTTGAAAACATATGGTCTTTAAAAGTATACATGATTTATAAATATAAAATAATTATATCGCATGATATATTAAACATAAAATGACTTTGTTAGAAATAATTTTCACATAAAAAAATATAAGGGTTTGAAAAATTCAAAAGTTCAAAAAAATATTAAAAATATATGTAATAAATAACCATATAAAACATGAATGACATTAATGAAAACACCCAATTTTATTTTATTACATAAATAAGAATATAAAAACAAATAATCACCCCTTATTAAAATTAAAAAATGATTAGAACTTTTTTATTTTAAATAAAATACCAAAAAAAATAAATATCACCATTTAGAAATTTATTTTATTTATGTAATTAAATAAAATATTAAATCGATTCATATGGATATCAAAAATAAAAACTACCCCTAAATACATTAAATTATATAAATATATTTAAAATTGTAGAACTTATAAATTAAATAGTAAAATATCCCCCTGAAGGGAATAAAATATTATACTAGAGAAGAGCTCTTTCCAAATAATGTTTTTATTGTACAAAAATTAATTATTAAATACTCATATGGATGAATAAAATATAAAATTATTTATAGAGTACCCATCATTTTATTAAACTATTAAAACATGTGTTATAGTCCTAGAAAAAACCAATGAAAAACACTTTTTGGTTCCTAAACTATATTGGGTTCAATTTGCATAGTCATAAAATTTTAGAGTACCCAAGAAAATTTAAAATATTTATTGTAAGAAGAATGAGAAGATTAATTACTAAAGGTATAAATTAGTGTAGTACAATGTTATTTTGGGAACCATATAGAAAATTAATCATCATAATATCCTTATATATTATATTTTAAAGATGAAAATATTGAATCCTTCCTTATAGAACACTTAAAAAAGTGGTCAAGTACATATAAGGAATTTTATGATTATAAAAATCCATATTTATCTCTATTTGGTTTCATCCAAGATTAAAAACTATTATATTCTTCATTCCCTTGAACAGAGGTTGATATTAATAATATAAAATATACAATTTTACTTTACTACATTACAATTATCCACGTGAACAATCAAAATTGCATAAATAACTTATTATTTTGTAGATGAATCAAAATTTGTAAACTATGAAGTTTCTTTTCATGTTTAGAAAAATTGTAGCACTATCATCACATTCTTATTATCTATGAAAAACAAAATAATGAAATATATAATAATTTAATTTCACAAAATATGATTTATATTTTCTCTAGAATCATTATTATAAATCACATTCAAAAATATATTTTATTTTCATGTTTATAAATTTTCTCATGAACTTCATCACATAAATCACCTTATTCTTTATGTTTATAATTATCATCATTAGAACATTAAGACCTATTATAATATGAAGCACATCATGAAGAATTAATAAAATTATCAATTAAAAAAACATATAAGGATTTATAATATCACCAAAATTATTTATTACATAAGGATATAACCTAATCGTAGAAAAGAATGTTGTCTCTTTATCACTTATGGATTTTTCATTGAAGTCTAATTCTTTGGTACAATTACAACCACCAATATAAGATCTTTCATTTACTTTTTATACATCCTATATTTTCCATTCATGATTGAATATTATATAGTAATATTTTGTATGTCCATGTTTCAGGCATTCATACCAAATAATAGTATATTTAATTTTCTTATCATTACTATTGACATACTTCTTGTATATATTTCTTTTCCCTTCATCCATTCTGGTAGTGTTATTTTTTATTTATGATCCCTTAAATTAATTTAACAACATGACATCAATTAATCCTCATATAGTAATATATATCTAATCAGATTAACTAGCATTTATTATGAAAAATATTTTCTTTCTTCTATGTAAACATTATTTTAAAAAAATATCATTGATAAGGATCATTGTATCCTTTTAATGAACACAACATTTTTATAGTTGGAACAAGTTTGACCAGGCTATTGATATCATTTTTGAATCTATTGAACATATAATTAAGATGTTCATGGTAAAAAATTCTATATTCCATAAATTACTTCTTACTAATACCATGATCATTTTTATGCATGTTTTCAAATCCTTGATGGGGGAAATTTCATGTCATAAAAACATATGAAGTTGTTTTACTAAAAATAATATGACTATAAACACTCAAACTAATAGGGAAGTAATGATAATTTATGCTTATATAATTTTGAACATATTTTTTTGCATCATATATAGTTAAAGATTCATGTTTGATTATAGATATTTTATATGGTCCTACCCTAATGGTCCTATATTCAATTCCATTTTTCAAAAAAAATAAATTCATTCTAATTATCCAATATCCTTAGTCATTACGATTAAAAGGTGTTTTTATTCATAGATTCAAGAATTCAGTATATGATTTTTCCATCAATAAGATATATATTACGTTAATATTCTAAAGGGGCGGGATTTTATAGAACAAATTATCAAAAAATTATAAAGAAGGATAAAAAATTCATTTTATGAAAGAATCTAATACACATTTATGGTATATAAAATAATCAATTGTGGTGAAATAAATATTCCTAAAATGGTATACCTTCGATTAAAAGTGTTAGATATTTGGAAAATGATTGGTAGAGCCAAACAACCCCTAACAAATGTAATTCTTTGATAAAAGTTTTTACGACTATTACAATGATGGAAAATGGCATGGATGGGGGTGGTCAATATACCATTATTAAAATTATCAAATTTAGAATGATAGAGGATATGAACAAATGCACGAAAAAATTATGAGTTATATATTAGCTTAATCTAATCAACATAGTTCACACTTTACACCCCAAATGATTGATTGTGGAGCTCACTATTAATGTGAGAGAGACATTTAGAAGGGATAAATTTAAACACATTCACTTACATCAAGATGAATTCTATGATATAACATTATGAGTAGAATACACAAAGATAAAAACATATATGTAACATGATGAAATTTTAAAACAATATAATTATTTAAGATAACATATATGAAACCTAACAGTGATCATAAATTACCCACAAAAAAATATTTCAATAAATTTAATCTCTTTGGTGGTCAGTAGAACATGAAACTATGACAAAAACCATAATATAGTAAAAATTTATTAAATAGATGTTATATTCTATTTGAATAATTTTAATAACTGAATTATTAAAATAATGTTTAGATTTTTATTATTTATAAAACAAGAATCATTGAAAACTAAAATATATATTTTCTCAAAAATTAGTATTTTTTCAAGAAAAGATTACTCACGCACAGTGCACATAAAATAAAATTAATTACTACCAATGCTAAAAAATTTATTAACTTTTTTTTTCAAAATATAATATCAAAAGAATATTTGGGTCATTCTTTCACATTTTTCTAAAATATTTTATTTTTAAATTAATAGTAAAAAAATATTGAAATTTAATTGAAATATAAATTTTTTATTTAAATAATTTATAATGATAAATTAACTGTTGAAATATTTTTAAATTAAAATTTTGTAAATAATATATATATTAATAAAATTTATTTAATTGGAATCAATTTTACATCAAATTTTTATATAACAACAATGTAAACTATTGAACATTTCTGATTTTAAAATGCTCATTTGCATCACGTATGCATGATTAAGTTAAAATTAAAATTTCCCAATTCTATGAATTTTAATTAGAAAATATATTAAATATTTCTCAAAATAATAATTTATGTTATCTAATGATGTTAAAATAATTTTTTACCACGATGAACTGGGAGAATAATAAAAATTAATTATCATGCATTTGGTAAAAATGTATTTACATGGGGTTCAAATAAAACGATATGGATTAAAATGGGAAATAAACTTGTATAAATTCTATTTAATGACAATATTTCATCTTTATCATGTATAAGGATCAATAATACTTCATATTGGAATGTTGTGTATTGTGACAAATGTGGTTACCTATTTTTCTTTTCAAAAATTGAAAGTGTTCTCTCTCCTCACATATAAAATTCCACACACCATCTTATCTTCTTAACACCATCATACCCTTTTATTTCATCCAATAAATTCAAACACTCACCTCTAAAAATCATATAAATCAATATATAATCCTCATTATGGGTTGAAATTTAACCTACAAAGGGGTTGGTTTCAAACCTAAAGAGGCATCCCAAAGAAGAGACATCATTCTACACTGATCGTTATTATTTTATTTCCTTCTACCCCTCCTTATATAATTAATAAAACATGATGATATTAGAACCAAATTATAATCCATAAACATCAATGTTTATATATTATTTTCATGATCTATATCCATCTCCAATTCCAATAAATTGGTTATGAAATAAAAAATCGGGTGTACGGAAAACTACCACCTCACGAACCAATGTCATACATTTTTTCATTACCTTCTATTATAGTTGAGTATGATAGCAGATAAAAAATATATATACAATTTTTATAATATAATTATACCTTTTGTGTCAATATACTATCTATAACTTTTTTACATTCATTTCTATAGTTTATAGAATAACATCACTCTGGTGTACGACGAACTACCAGCCAACAATGCTATGTGATTCTTCATTCACTAATTCATTAAATGGATGCATAGAACGAGGTTTTAAGTGATTATATGTGATATAAGGATGTAATTATTATATTTTTGAAATATTTTTCATTTATTAAGGATAATATATCATATTTCTACATTTTAGTCACTTTATGATGATACTTTTGTTCATGTACGTGTGTACTACCTCAATCAAAAGGCGATGTGACTATATTTTCATCACCAAAACACATGGATGATATGTAAAAGAATATTTCAATAGAAATATTATTTTTTATAATTTTATATATTTATAATATCACTTATTTCATTTACATAATTATCATTGAAAAATGGATGCATTACTCTGGAGCATATACGACCTAGTGTTTACATGATCATAACATACTTTATCTATCAAAGAAATATTTTATGTTTTGTATTAAAATTATAATTTATTTATAAATATGGTATTTATATCATGATTATTATTAAATATAATATGAATCTATATAATATTCACAAGAACTAGAATGTTTCTAAGAAATCATGAATCGGAAAACAAGGAAATTAATAGATGAAAAAATGAAAAATAAAGAATGTTCACAAATGAAAGGCGGATAAGATGTTACTAAAGGATCATATATGATATATTAAATATATGTATGGTTCATTAATAAGTTTATAACATGTTTAATTACTCTATAAAGGAGGTGAATGTATGTTCATCAAAATTTTAGTGTGAGGTAAGAGATTATTTATGATAATTTCCATTCATTGGGTTAAAATTATGTTTCATTGATTATGTCATGTCAAGATTTTGTGTGTAAAAAACATGGATATAATATGTTTTATTTCCATTGTTTCTATGTGGATTTAAATTTTAAACAAATAATAAATTCATTCATTAATCCTTAGTTTAATGATATGATATTTGCATAGGAATTCATGACAATTTATCTTTATTGAGTCATATTATAATATTATGCACGTAATGTAATTTATATAGTGTGTGTACATCCCCTATTCCATATAATAACATGTTTTTTTATATATTATTGAATTTTATGTTTCACATTGAATTATTTCAACATAGGGGAATTGGCTTAAAAATTTTCATTTGGTATAAAATTTCATAACACTATTTCATTTCATTAGGTTATATTACTTCTTCATTATATGTGGAATTCTATTATTACGTATATAATGGATTTTGACTGGATTATATTTTATTTAGATATTTTAATGTGTATTTACTTTTAATACACATAATTGTCTCACTTATTGATCATCACAAAAATGATATAGTATTTGTAAGGGTATATTTCACAATCTCATTTTAATCATAATTATTTATGTATGAATATTCATTGAAGGAAATTATTTTATCACATCGTAATCAAAAACATTAATTTCATTCACCTATTATTTTTCATCATTTTTCATGTAATGTTACTATTTATAAACTATTTGGAAATTAAATTAAGTGATAAAATGTTTTTAAGAAAATATTATATCATTTATCTATTCATTTGGAAATATGTTATATTCAAATACATTGTTTATAATTATAATTTCAAAAATGTTAATAAGAATTTTTAAATTTATTATTAAATGAATTTTTATACATTTTATCATTCTAAAAAGAAATTAATTTTAATATTCATCTATTTTTTAAACCAATTCACGGTTTTATTTTAACAAAAAAGAGCAAGGAATATTTATTTTACATGTATAGATGAATAAAATTTACATTATTTATTACAACTCAATTTTTATACAATATTTTATGAGTTCCCATGATTATATTCAATGTGATTTATTTTCATTTTTTGGAAAATTTTTCTTTTAAGAAGTTATTTTCAAAATGAAATGGATATTTTTTCAAGAATGTTTTTAAATATATTTTTAGGCTATTTCAATTCATCAATGATACTAAAAATCTATTCTTACTTCAATGGGTATATATAGTATTGATACAATCCTTATTTTCCATCTAGATGGTTTATGGTCATTTTGACCACTGAAATCATTGAATACACTTCATTGATTCATTTTTTATTCATGAACATTCACATGATTTGTTCAATTTTATATGGGAGTTATATTTTCCCAAAATATAAATTTTTTTATGATGAATATGTTTATTTCACATATCATATAACATTTATACAGGGAGTGTTCGACATTGATTGTAATTTTTTTATCTGTGTAAACATTGATAAATCATTATTCTTTACCTAATATATATATATTTTATGATAATGAACATTTTTTATGACATAAATATATTATATTATAATTGAGGAATGATTTTAACATGTAGACATAGGAACTGTCAGATTATGGATAACCCCAGGATTTATCTACACGTCTCATGATATGAATTAGTGGGTTATCAATGGATAAATGGGTCCCTACCATCAATTTTAAACTACATTGAGAATAAATCTTGACAGTATTGGATTTATTGATTCATCATTTCATGAAATATAACAATTAATTATTTTTATCTTTGACAATCCAATTATATAATAGGAATTAGATTTTCACCATGGTAATATCCATCGTATCATTTAATTATTAGTTTATTGATTAAATAGAATGCATTTTAATATTTTTACCATTCCATGTTGATTTTGCCTTATATTCTTATGCATGGGATTTATATAAAGATATTCTCTCAAGGTCAATTCCATTACATGATTAATCATTAAATGGAATGTGTTTTTAGTAATCCAACTTCATATTTAATGAATTTTTTATCTATTTATTGAAATGGAATGTGTGTTCCCTTATTTATCATCACATATTGATAACTCATTCTGAATAATGATTGTTTCCACTGTAAGTATCCCTTACTAATAAATCAAGTTGAACATAATTTTTTTCCATTCACAAGAATAGATAATTTTTAATATAATTGATATGAAAATATATAACATATGGAATAAATATATTCTAAAAAAATTAGTTTTAATATTTTAAAATATAATATAAGAGTCTTGTTTATAACTTGTTTACCAAGACTAATAAAAAATCCCAACCATCAAGATGTGAGTCATTTTATCATATAACAATGTAATAAAGAAGACACCAAATATGAGCTATTGGTATTGGGTTCAATAATTATGGAATCATAGTATGATTAGTAAATACATGTGGACTAGTTTTTTGAAAATGTAGATTAAGGATAATAACCATATGATATGATTTGATGTTTGGTATAGGCGATCATCTTAATTTTTTTTCAAGGAATAAATATTGTTTTTTTTTCTAGAAATAATTTCCTATATGGATACTTCAAGTGGAAAGGGTTCTATAATAATTGTGCGTAGGGGTAACAACTATGAAATGGTAACATTGGTCTTGAATTGATCGTCACATATAGCATGAAAACAGGCCTTATTGGGCACTTGTTTTGGCACTTTGGGGGATATTATTATTATAATTCAAATTTTCATTATAATTTAGTTTGAATGATTTAAATGGAAGATGAAATAGAATGACATAGGTTATACTTAATGTGTCTATGATTGAAAAAGTGTCTCTAAATGGAATGTTATAAATTTTTATTTTTGGAAATTAGAGGCATAAATTTGTGAATTGGTGAGTAAAATTGAATAGTATAATGAATGGAGATAAATTTCCCAATAAGAATCCATTTTAATTATTTTTCATATATTTGGATAAAATGGGAATTATTTCTGTCATTTCTCTCTTCTAGATGATAAAGACTAGACAATGGAATGATTTTCGTTGAAATAGAATAGATAAATTATTTACATATTGGGGTTCAAAAATTAAACTATAGTGCTATTTTACTAATAGTATTTTGGATATAAGAATAATGAAACATATATGTTTTGGAAAAAAATTATATGTGTATTTTCATCCATTAACATAATTGTTATGGATACCATTGTGGGTTTTTTCATTTAATATTACTCATAATGTTGATGACTTAAAAAGACATTTTTTTTATTTATATAATGTTAATATACAATGATTATATATAGTTTCGGTTGAAATTTCTAAAATAGAACTCATTGGTTTTGTTTATGCTTTTGTGAATTTTTTTTGAAGAATATTTTATTTACATTTTATATTGAAATTTCAATGGTACAAATAACATATAGGGTTGATATGATCGTCAATGAAATTTTTATAATAGTCAAATAAATTTATTATAATATTTGGGAAAAATAAGACTTACGAAAATCATAAATAAAAAATTTATTTAATAATGAATTAAATATCATTGATAACCATCATATTATTTTGAAAAAATATAGGAATTATATTAATATTGTTTCATAAAAATGATGACATTCTTGCAGGGTAAAAACCTGTCATGGCCAAAAAAATGTAGGGTATGAACCCAAAACCAAATGATAATATGTAATTAATGAAAACCACTTATATATGTGGTGATCTGGTCAGTATGCAATTTTATAAGTTAAAAATTGAAAAAATAAACAATAATTATGAAATACTAGTGTTACAATTGTTGTTTACAGATTAATTTATTATATTAAATAACATGATTTAACCATAATGTTTTTGGAATATACGTAGAGACACCCATATATCCATATCACAATTTTATAGATACAGTGATCAAATAAAAAATATTTTTAGTTCTTCAGGAATAAAAAAATCCTTTTTAGAATAATAATTTCTTAGAGGATGTGATGAATTATAGATAAATTGAAGCACATCCAAAGGATTAAATTTTTATTATTAAATAAAAACATATCAAGTAAGTATATTTAAATATATAAATATATAGTTAAATATTTTTTTTAATTTTAGGAAAATGATTATGATAAAAAAAATATTCTCAATTACTTTTATATCTGATAAATCTGATTGTATTTCAAATCATAAATTTTTGTGGTATTGATGTCCTTAACATTCCAATGATTATTCACTTTCTTGTAATCAATAACATCTTTGATTATATATAATTATATAGATGCTTCTTCAATGTACATATATTCACATAAAACAAATATTCATGGAATCCATGATATCAAACTTTTTTACATAAGTATCTCTAATTATTAATAGGTTGTTTTATACACCATTTAATGATTTTAATTTTACAATAATGGTATTTTCAAATTATAAATGACTAATTTGAAATATCAGTTTTAAATTTTAAGGACACAATTTATTTATAATGGGTATAATGTTACAACCCAAAATTTTAATACAATAACATTATATTTGATAGTGTATGTTACATGAAGCACTGATCTAGAAAAACCCATAAAATATATTTCTTTTAAATTAATCTCTACAATATCTTGAAGAACAAGAACCCCTCGAGTAATGAAATAAAATATAGTGTTCCATTATAAACTAGACATTAAATTATATTCTATGAATATTACAAACTAAATTATTATTGATTTTATTATCCATTTATTAGAGATAAAATTTGAACCATTTAAAAAAAAGAAATGTTTTGTAAAAACCATATTTCGTTTAAATAATATCTTAATCATACATTTAAAAAATAATATAATATTTATTTACCTCATTTTGAAAATAAATTTGAAAAATTATTCATCAATTTTGAAATATTCATATTTAAACATATTATGGTGAATTTTGATGTATTTTCTTGAAGTATATAATTTTTTGATGAATAATGAAAAATTATGAAATTTAATTATAAATTTCATTCTGTTAAATTTAAATATTAATTTAAATTTTATTTTGATTATTTTTTCATGAAAAATATGTTAATTTTTATATCTAATAATATACATTAGATCATTGTAATCACAATCATATTTAATTATGATAGAAAAACATTTTAAATATATAGTTAATGAAAAATAAGTGATAAGTATATAGTTAATTAATATATTTTATATAAATATAATATTTGTGATATTCATGAAAAACTTATAATTCTTAAAATATAACATATCATTCACTTTCTTATATTTTCACTAACTAAAATACGTTATCATCATTCATTGACGTGTGGACTACTGTCGTCACAAACGATGTGAATATTTATTCATTGCCAAAAGACATATATTATATGTAAATTGATATTTAATTAAGTTATATTATATTATTATAATTATTTAATGGTAAAAAATTGTATACCATCTTTTTATTATGATGGTTGAAAAATGGTAATGTCACTCATTTTCTGGTATGAATTGTGGTCTCCATGATCGTAACATATATATCATTTCCCAAAAAAATATCATGATTGGTAATAATATTAAAATATATTTTTATATATAATATATTTTGATTTTGATGGATATGATAAAACTATATAATATAAACAATAACTGGAACAATCATGACAAACCACATATAACAAAATAAGGCAATCATAAATTGAAACAACAAAAATAATGAATAATTATTAACGATTGGGTGATAAGATGTTGTAAAATAAAAATATATGATACTATAAATATTAATATGGTTCATTAATAAGTTAGTATAAATTTAAAAACTCTTATTCATGAGGTTAAAGCATGTTAATACAAAAGGAAGGGTGAGGTAAGATATTTCTTAATTTAATTTCCATTAAAAATGTTAAAATAATAATTCATTTATTATTCCATGATAAAATTATTTGTGTAATAAAATTATATATTCTAGGTTTTATTTTATTTTTATATTGATTTATATTTCATATACCTAATTGATTCATTTATTTATCCACCACATTAATGATAATATCTTTTTAATGGTCTTCATCTCAATTTAATTTCATTGAGGAATATTGTAATGTTACACACCAAATTAATTTTAATTGTTTATATACTTTCAATTTTTCCTATAATATCCTGATTCATTCCCAAATAATGTTTTTTATGTTTCACAATGAATTATTTCATCCATGTGTAACTAACGTAAAAAAACATGTGGTAAAAAACATCATAACTCAATTTCTTTTCATTTGGTTATACAAATTATTCTTTATAAAAAAAGTTTATATGATTATTTTTGTAATTAATTTTTAATATATTATGTTGTTTTTAGAATTTTTTATTTCATATTACATTTGATAGAAAAAATAATAATTTTATTGGTTAATTCCCACATTATCATTTTTTTCATTGAAATGGTTTATTTCACAGTCTCATTATTATAGGGATTATTTATACTTTAATTTATATTGAAGGAAATTATTAGATTATTGAATAAGAAAACAATTTTTTTGTTACAAACTAGTTATTAATGTTTTTTTCATGTAATATATCCAATTCCCTACTCCATGGCACTTTAAATAAATAATTCAATGTTTTTTAGAATAAACTAGTGTTTCTCTCCTTATTCAGAAATATGCTTACTTCCAAAACCGTGTTTTGTAAAAATTATTTTTAAAAAGTTTTTATACATGTCAAAATGATTTTTTAAAATAATTTTCATATATTATTTCAATTTTCAATTCTTTGGAAATGAATCATCGTATTTTTTTCAAAACAACGACTTTTTGGATTTCACCAAAAATGTGAAGGGAGTATTTGTTTTAACATGTAAGGAATGATATAAATTTCTATCCTTCATGACCACTCAAAAGATTTAAATATTCCCTTATATGTTTAAATTTTTAATTTCAACATGTTTTGTGAAATTTTATTATCAAAAAGTGAGTTTTGAAATTAAAATATATTTTCAAAATAATTTTTTGATGGCATTTTTATTGTATTTGAATTCCATAATGAAAATAACACTTTATTCTTTCTCGAATTGGAATATGATTTATTTATACCATCCTTATTATTCGTCTATATATTCATTGATCCCTGTTATCAAGGAAGTTATTAAAATTCACTTTTGTATTCATTTTTCTTATAATTAAATTTTCCTTGAATTTCTCACATTCTTATAGACACTAAATTTGTTATAAATATCAATATTATTTATCATGTTTATTTTGATAGCTTAAATTTAAAATTATATATATATATATATATATATATAATTTTAAAATGAATGTTATTTTTATCTATGAAAAAATTGATAAATTCTTAAGCAATACTCAATACAAATATGATGATAATACATATTATTCATGAATTAAATCATTTCTTTGATATATAGGTAATTATTGTGAATGATGTCACATGTTGGTCATTGTTATAGGTAGCACCTTGATGAAACAACATGTATCATGAGAGTAATTATTTTTCCAAATATTGTTAAATGAATTTGTACCAATTAGTTTCAAATTTTCCTGATGATAGATCTTAAAATTTTTTTCTTCCATGATGTTTGAGATCATGGAATCCAACAATTATGTATTTCCAACCTTTAGAATTTGGTTATCATTTTATATATCAGATATTTTACCTAATATTATCTATGGATGCATTTTGTTATTATATTATTTATTTATTGGAATTTGTTTCATGTTATTTACCTTGGAATATTGTTTAGGCATTATACCTTTATACATGTGATTTCCAGAGTGATATTTTCTATGGCCACATTTCATTCTTAGTTTTCTGAATAAAATTAATGTTTTTCAATTATTTACCATTCTGTATTTATTATTCTATATCTTGTTATTTAAATGGTAGGTTATTTACATTAGATTACCTTTCTATGTTGGTTTCTTATAGAGTTAGTATTTCAACCACTATATATATCCCAGAAAATAAATTTTAGATCAAACATTTTTTATCTTATTTTCATGGAATCCATGATGTTTACTATCATTTATATGCAATGATATTCCAGATGATATAAGTTATTTTTGAAAAAAAATATGATGTAATTTTTTTCCATTATAATGTCATGAAATATTCAAGTGTGAATGTAGTTCATTAAGATAACTAAACTATTCAGTACATTGGGATGTGATTAATTGTTTATTATTCTAATTTAATAACATTGAAACTTGATCTAGTCTATTAAAATTGGTGTCACTACGACACTAAATTCATTCAAGAGAATTTAGAAACCCATGCTCTCTATAATTACCATCCCCAACATAAGTGTTATTCTTTTTGGTCAGGTGAGATTAACCATGGAAGTGTATTTTTCGTAAGGTGGGAATATCGAAAATAAAATTTTATAGGTGGCATAAAATGTGGGAGAAATCATTACGTCCAAAAATTGTTCCATCCTTGAGATTTCATCCAAAAATCCTTAATGTGTTGGGTACAATATTTCTTGATGTTTCATAAGAATATGAGATAATTGATGCGTTTTGAGTTTTATTGGATGTAATCATCATATGTATTCTATGAAACCTAATTCCCTTCAATAAAAATAAGTATGGACTACATTCTTGAGAAAACATTTTAATTAATATAAGGTAACAAAACACATAAATTCAGTAATCTCGCATAGAAAAATAAGATTACCAAAACATCAAGGAATTGAAACTTTCAAAAGTACAATATATAACTACATTTAAAAAATTCAAAACAATTAAAATAAAATTTTCAAATTACTTCTACAATACTCAGTCAATAAATTGCATAAATATTGCATGAAAATTAATTATAAATAAAACATTGAAATATATTATATATAAATGTATAAAATTAAAAATCATTATTAACATGTATTTAAAAAACTAGAATGAAGTTCAATATATTTAACAATATTTTAAAAAAAAAATAGAAATAATTAATATAATGAATTTATGCGTAATAAATATTTTAAAAAATGAGAATTATTTTCTATAATCAACTAAAATAATATTAAAACATGTTTATATAAATTCAAAATAGTTCACATGGATAGAAAATAATTTCAAGGTAATTTATAATTGAGTAAAAAAATAGAGTGATCATATTATTCCTTCATTTGATTAAAATATGATATTTTTTAGAATACTGGTTATCATAAATATTTTCTAGGAAAATAATATATGTTTAATGAATGGTAGTGTAATAAATTATTTGATGGTAGAATGAATTTAATATAAATTTTTCATGACATACTACTATTTGGATCAAAACTAATAGTTTGTTAGAAATAAATTGATACATAGTTGCTGAAATAGGTCTCTATGATTACATGATATATTGGTATCTATGGCCATATGCTGCTATTGTGAGTGTGGAAAACGTTATCACTTCACTAATACCATTTAGATGTGAAACAAACACTACCATTTAATTACAAAACTACAACCGAAATGGAGTAGATATTCTTTTAGTGAAGTAGATTGGTAACATTACCACATACTCTTATCGGTGAAAGGTAGAGGCCAGGATCAACAATCAAAGAAATGTAGGTGATATGGATTTAAAAAATGGATGCTACCTTGTATCATGTAGTGGTAAATTTAAATTGCTGAAGATATGAGCCATAAGAAAATAAATCAGGAAAGATGGTATGGATGTTGTGCTATGATGGTTTTATTGGAATGTTTTAAATAAGATAAAATTATAACAAAGGATGATGGGTGTTACAGTAGAATTTAAAAATATATGATCCATGTTGGACCTCTTTCAATAGAATACATTATTGTACTATTGAGGTAGATTTATATAGTTATTTCCAAAAGGATAGTACAATAGAGGAAGGTGGTATATAACTATGTAACTATTCTACGATTATGAAACCATGGACACTGACACATGGTTTCTTCTATAATGAATAATTATAGGTATATTGGTGAATTATATGAGAACCAAATTGAGAAGAAGGATGTACCATTGATGTAGATGAATGAAAAACACTACGAAAAAGTTTAGTAATTCTAAATTGAATGAGATTAAAGGAGTTTGAATTTCATTTATGTAATATCCTGATCGAAAACCCTGGAGCCGGTGCATTATTTTAATACATTTGAATGATTACAAGGATTTTAATTTTGAAGGATATATATGTTTAGCAGCCTTGGGAAATAGATTACATACATTGTCTTTACATTGCAATCTCCAACATAAAACACAACATAGATAATCATTTTAGAACACCATTATTCACCTATTATAACCTTTTATATCAATGATAAAACAAATCTTCGCATCCTGGGAAAATAAAACATTAGAAAGAGGTGAGCTCAGATGCTTAGTAAGGGTAAAAATTATAGTTGAAGCTATCAAAGATAAGAACAAACGTTTTAGGAAAGGTACAGAACTAAGTCTTAGGCCTTTCAAAACATTATATGTAGGATAATATGGCCTGAATATATTAAATAATTCTATTTAAACATTCAAATGGATATTCTACTAGTCAAATTATCACATGTAAAATCAATAACTAATTTCATAATGAGGGAATGTATTATCCTGGATATCAAAACCATTACGTCAAGGACTGGTGGAAATACAATTCACAAATATTCTCTCAAGGACTTGATCCAAGACACTAGGTTTCCTCATTATAACTACCAATGGATCGAGGTTCTTTAGTAGTCCCTATCTGTAATTTACTATGTCAAATGAATTCCTCATATTAAAGGTGTTAAACATAACATAAAGATGCATTTTAAACCTAGAATTCAAAATGTTACTAATTTAACCATAAACCATTAATGGTATTAAAATAGAACATCCACATTCCAAATTCTCACAAACCCTTAAATACAATATGGAATTTTTTATCATTATAAATCAATCCCAATTAATCCTAAAAATCCAACAAAGGATATTGACATTGGTGAATATAATATAATACAATTAATAAAACCCTTTTAGTGAAATATCCCCTTTTTCCATTGAAAACAACAAAAGTCTCAAAATTTATTAAAAAGACATTTAAAAGTCATTTTTGAATCATTGTCTCCCAAACCACTTTCAAAATATTGAATGGAATTGACTATTTAAAACACTTATGTCCATATAAATAAATTGTTAAAATTATTTTGAAAACATTGACATTAATGAGAAAGGATTAGAAATATAAATCTATTAAACATTTATAGTAATGGTTATGTTAAAGAACCCCTTACATAAAACTAAAAAAATATTACTTTTGAAAACAGTTTTTGAGAGACATGGACATCAATGATAAATATGTCCTAGTAAACAATTATGAATAAACAATCTCAAATAAAAAGGATATTTCCAAATTTACCCTCACCTTAAGTCCAATACTCTATGTATGTCTCTAAAACTGTGGTTTAATGTTTTTTAACAATTTATTAACTTAAATAAAAATAAAAATAAAATCTATGATATCATTTATTATTCTTTTATGATTTATATTAACTGTTTGTTACCAATTATATGTTAATGAATCATTTCGGGTAAAAATCACATTTTTTATCTTATGTGTTCTGACTTTTTATTATGGTTCATATTACATAGATCATGACTTATATACTTATAGTATATATATAATTATTTATATTTAATATAATTTCAATATATAGAAATATATAATTGATAGATATATGAAACAGAATACACTGTTCATGGAGACGGTAGGTCGTACGTACACATGAATGTTATTTCTGTTTTCTTATCTTATTGAATGGAAATAAGTGAATGAAATATATGTATATATATATATATATTGCTTAAGTAGCTTTAATATGTCATATATTTCATAATAATTCTTAATATATATTTTTGATAATCATTATTGGATGGTGAATGTGGAAGATGAGTCTCACCGCGTCTCAGAGACGGTACGTCGTACATACGCACAAGCGACAATATCATATCTTTAATGGTTAAATGGTATGGAATTGGATGGAAAATTAATTTTAAATAAATAATATCATATTTTATTTGTTATTTAATTCATTTATATTCATCATTATACCCGTATAAATATTATATAGATGAAAAATAGTTTTCACAATGGTGTGTTGATGATAAGTCATACATACGTACACTTGGTGAAATTATTTTTCATAGGATGGGAAAAAGGATGAATATGGTTTTACTATAATAATTAAAACTTCTCAAAAAATAGTTGATGATGGGATTATTATTATATTTCAGTAAAAACTCTAGAAGTGGTTGTAGAAAGAAGAAAAGAACATAGAATAAAGGGATAAGATGATTACCTTTTCACCAGGTGTCTTCTTTTGATTTGCACAAAAAGAGTCATTAGTTGGTTTTATTACAAAATGGTGACCTAAAGGATCAATTGAGGGATGTTGGGAAGATATTTGGGAAATTTATGGGGGATCCAAATAGCTTTGGAGGTTTGAATAAAAGATAAGGAGATTTTCACTTTTATAAGATAGGTGAGGTATAATTTAGGAAAGTATTCAAATAGTAATTTATTATAAAATAATTTTAGATTTATAATGACTAAAAAGAGATATATTTAGAGGATAAATATGGTATGTGTCAAAATACTCTCATATAATTGGATTAATTAGTGTTTATGTCATGAATTTAAACTTATTGTTTGGCATTAACCCTTAGTTAAATAAGTTAACTATTACGAGGTCTTCTTTTATTTTAATACTATATGGTTAAAATATTTACTATACAATTTCATGAGCATCTCATGTGGATAATTAATGTAAATTTTAACACTATATAAATAGGTTTGATGAATTTTATATTTCATTATTATTATATCATTTAATTTTATAGTGTTTGATTTAAAAATTCATTTATGTCAATCAAGACAATATTTAGTGATTATTTTTTGTTAAAGTCATAAATACTAGATTCCTTAGAATAAAATCCTTTTAAAAAAACATAATATGTCATAATCATCCAGAAATTTTTTTATCAAATCAAAATATTCAAATTATATTCATTTTAAAATTTATAATATCATTTATTTGAATATTTCATTAAAAAGGTAGTCAATGTATCATCATTGTGTCATAAATAAATTTATTTATTTAATGTATAAAAATTATAAATAAAATACGATGATCCTTGAAATATTTTTAGATTTATAATTGTTATTTATTTTTGAATACGACATTTATATGAACCAAATTAAAATTTATTATTTATGATATACTTGTTTATGTTATATTAACCATTTAATAAAATGAAAAATTATAAAAGTTCATTATCACACCCAAGTGGCACCAAAATGAAAAAAATTCATCATATGAATATTTTTGGTTCTTATAAACCATCCAATAAAAATAACATATTTGTTATAGTATTTTTATATTATTATAATTTTATTTTTACCTTTATTTAAAAAAATTATCATTTATCCATGATAAATAAAAAAATTACTAATGCTATTCTTCATAACACCCAATAATAAAAGTGACCTATTTAAATAATTTGTAACTTATGATTCCAAATATGGATTCCATTTTTAAATATTCAAAACATTGAAATTGTAATCATTAATTTAAAATAAATCCCCATTGTCAAAATGAGAAAACATATTTTTTAAAAGCTAAAAAAAAGATGGATACATGATAATATCAAATTTTAATATAAAATTACATCTAATGAAATATATTATATTAAATGATAAAAATATACTCTATTTATAATTTAAAAACATTCAATAATATAATTTATCCTAAAAAATTATATCGTTGAAAATTTTCTTTTAATAAAATTTTATTATATTTTTATTATTACATAAAATTTAAAACTCATTAAAAAAATATCATAAATTCATAGAAATTAAATTTTCATAACTCTATTCAAATTAATTAATTTATTTTGTTAAATATAATATAATAAGTTGTCAAAACATGATTAAAAATGGGTTTCTTATCAAAAGGCGGCAAAACCGCATTTTATAAAGAATACTTCTTTTATCTAAAAAATTGAATTTTTCCTGATATTATGTCTAAGAAACACATTAAATGAATAATATAATTATATGGGGTATATAAAATTCAAAATGTTGTTAGTAATATTCATAACCGTTTTTAAACACCTAGTTTGACGAGTCATTGTGCTCTTGAACATCGTTCTGCGTGCGACACACACATAGACGGTGTTGGGTCTAACACAAGTTTATCATGGTGTAGTGTAAAACACAATCTATTGAGATTATTTAAAAAGAATCATACTATGTAATAATTGTGTGTTACATCATCCCCTCCTTCAATAAATTTCATCCTTGCAATTTTCAAATTTGGGTTCGATAACTACGGTCTGATTATTCAAAATATCATTATTTCAATCCCACATGGGAAAAATAAGTTGATAAAACAACAAAATTAAAATATAAAAAGGAATTTAAGAAGGATACCGAAGATAACACATACTATTAAAAGGATAAAAACCATAAAGGTATAAACATGTGATGATCCAAGAGGCCATTTTATTCATCACAATAGAATATTCTAGGAATTTTTTTTTTGTTTCAACTAGAGTTAAATAATTCACTCACTTCATAAACTAAGATCATAATGAAACATACTTACCTGATATGTATAGTTTCATCTTTTAATTAATTCAATCCACAAAGGCATCCTTAATTTCAAAAGATAATAAAACTAAAAAAAACATTTTATATTAATCGTATAAGGTTCCAAAATGAACTTATACATTATATATAATATCATTACAATAAAAGAAAACTAAATTATAGAAACCATGACATCATGTAAGATTTTTTTAGGTGATGAACCCTTATCTCCTTTCGGTTGTGGGTTTAGGTGTTGCCACCTTACCAGTCATGACGGGTTATTGACCAACCCATGGGATTTTCTTTTTCATTAAACTAATTTTTTATAACATTCAAAAAATAATCATTAAAATGTTTTATCCATAAACAATACTATCCAATGACCAACTTAATCTAGTCCCACCATTAGTCTTATCCAAAATACATCTCTCCAAATTTATCATCCAAAAAGATGTCTAAATTTCCAAAATCAATCATAACACCAGATTCCACAAACAACATATTTTTTCTTTTACAATCACAGAAAGAATATATGATTACCTTAATCATATAAAAAACATAATAAAAAATAATAATTAATGCAGTACAATCATTATATTTATATCACATTATTCTAATAACCATAATATAATCCTAAAAGAAAAACACAGTAAATATTTCACTTTGGCCATTGTAACAACATAAGATTGACCATGATCCATTTTCTTCTTCTAAGCTATATTTCGTAATTTTTTTGGAAAATAATTTTTATAATGTCCACTAAAATTTACATTATAACATTGCACATATTTATTCCTTTTTATACAATCATGATCCTGGTGACCATTTTCTACACTTTGGTAACAATCACCAATTCATTTCAGGAATGTACAGGGCTATATCTTGCCAAAATTACCACATAAGGGAATGTCTTTTATTACCCTTTTCCATTTATATATCAATTTATCCAGAATTATATTCTTCTATTATTTTACTTCAATGCCGTAAGACATATAAAATCACTTTTCTATCTTGGTATAAAATGAGACTTTATCTTCATACGATGAGAAAGATTGCGAGACTAGTTCCCGTCAGAGGAATGGTTTCAACCTATCAATTAATCTATCAATTTTACTTCATGGGTTATGTATATAGCCTATATCATACCTCTATATCCTTTTGATGTTAACATCATACATTGAAACATTCTCATCTTCTATTTTACTAAAAGTTAGAAATTTTCTTTCCATATCAGCTCATTATTCACGAGGAAAGTATTTATCTAAGAAAATTTTTTTAAACACCCTACATTCCATATTTTATACTTCTTCATCCTTATTCATGTTATAAATTAATTACCACCGTTGATCTGTATCTCATATGAATCGATACACTTCTATGAAATATTTTTCCATTTCATTATTCCCAAAATTATGAAATATTTTATCTTTGGAATTTTTCCATTGTTCAACACCAAATATATTTGTTTTACCATTGAATGTTAGATTTTTTTTATGAGTAATCAGTCTGAAATTGATCCTATACATTGTGGATTAGGGTTATTCATATAGGTTAGGTTTTTTTCATAACCTAAGTCAGCTATCCCGGTACGGTTAAAAGATTCTCACCACCAGTTTCATCTCAATATCCACAATAATTATCATGTATAATAGGAAAATCCCTACATGGATTTCATGCATTGAAGTGGATTTCATTTCATAAACTAGGGGAATTTCTATAAAATGGAATACACTATATTATGTAAGGAATCATAATAAATAATTTCAAACTAGTAAAATATAAAACATAAGTTGAATTTTTTTGCATATATAATCCCTAATCATAAATAGTTTTCCTCTGAGAACATATTTACTCATAAATCTAATATAATGGGTTTCAATGGAAATATGAATTATCCTAAGAATATCCCCTGGGAGTGTCAAACTAGGTGCATAGTAAGGCTCGGTGTCGAGTACCAGGTTACCCTGAGATATTCTTGAAACACCTTGTCAGTGTTTTCACCCCTAGGTATATATGTTCTAGATCTATGACTACATGTAAAATCCAGACATGGTTGTATTTCATGGAATATCCACCTAATCGCTACTTTATAGAAATTATCGGGGGGATATTGTATACTTATCCTCAATTTCTATCTGCAGGTTATGATCACTAATATATGTTTTTTAATACATTTTCATTGGTGTTGGAAAACATCCTTTGATATCAATTGTACTTTCCCAACCCAAGAATTCTCATGCAAAGGAATTATTTTAATACAATGGCATGATTACATGGAATGAAATCTCGAAGGACCAGTCAGTTTAGTAGTCATAGAAAATAGATTACATAAATGATCATTACATTAAAATATATAACATAAAATATAGCATAGTTAATACATTGAGAAAGTAATTATTCCCCTATAATAACCCTAAATATCAATCATAAAACACTTCTTGGAATCCTAGAAAAATAAAATATATGTAAGGGGTGAGCTTAGATGGTCAGTAAGGATAAACAACATCGCAAAAGATACCAAAAATAACCATAAACTTATATGGAAAGGAAGAAAACTAAATGACAAGATTTTTGAAACATTATCTCTATTATTTTTGCATGAATAAATTAAATAATTCTATATAAACATTCACATGAATATTATACTAATTAAAAAATCACATGTAAAATCAACAACTATTCTCATAGAAAGGGAATTCAATATGTCCAACATTATAACCATTATTTCAAGACCTTGTTCTAAGACGATAGACAAATATTTTGTCAGTTCCTTCTTTCGAGACACTAATTTGTCTCATGAGTCCTACCAATGCATTTAAGGGCTATACCAGGCCCAGACCATCACTTACATTGTCCAATACATTTTTCATATGAAAAGTGTGAAACATAAAATAAACACTCATATTAAAACTAGAATAAAAAATGTTAATATACTAACCACAAACCATGAATGGTATTAAAATATCACATCCATAGTCAAAATTATCTTAAAACCTTCAATTCAATGTCAATGATTTTATCATAATAAATAGATCTCAATTAAATATAACATCCAACAATGGATGTGGACATTTATGTAAATAATCTAATAAATTCACTAATGCTCTTTAAAAGAAATATTCCATTTTTACATTGAAAACAAAAAAATTTGCACGATTTAGAAAATAGTACATTTTTTAATTAATGTTTCTTATTCCACATTGATGCCTTTAAAAGGAATTAATATTTTCAAACATTTATGTCCATATAAATAAATCGTTAAACCCATATTGAAAACATTCACATTAATTAGAATGGTTTAGATATATAAATCATTAAATCCTTTATAACGACATTTTAGATAATGTTTATCTTACCTAAAACCTTAAATATATTTATTTTGTATATATTTTTCAGAAACATTGAAATGAATTATTAATAATTCCCATTAAAAAATTAAGCATAAACAATCTCAGAAAATAATGATATTTAAAAATTAACCTTTACCTTAAGTCTAATAATCTCTATGTGTGTCTCAGACTCATGTATATTGTTTTTAAACATTTAATTAACATTTATAAGAATCCTAATAACATTTATGATATCATATATTATTCTTTCATGACATTATATTACCTATTTATTAATAATTCAATGTTAATGCAACATTTTAGGTAATAATATGTTTGTTTATCATAGGTGTTTTGAATTGTTATTCTGAACCATATTACATATATCATGATTTAAATACTTCCATAATATAAAAATATTATTTTTATATCATATATATTCATAATATAAATATATATAATTTATAGATATATGAATTTGAAAACACCGTTCATGGAGATTATAGGGTGTACGTACGCATGAACATTGTTTCCGTTTTTTTATCGTATTGAATGGAAGTAAATGAATGACATATATGTATATATATATTGTTACATCAGCCTTATTATGTCATATATTTCAAAATTATTCATATTATATATTTTTTATAAAAATTATAGGAAGAAGGATGTGGAAGATTAGTTTAATCATGTTTTGGGGACGGTAAGCCATACGTACGTGTGAGTGATGATATCATTTCATTAATGGTTAAATTGTAAAGAATTGGATGAAATATGAATTTTACAGATATAATATCAAGTTAAATTCATTATTTATGTCTTTTATAAACATCAATATATGTGTCGAAATAAAATATTGATGAAAAATAGTTTACACCATGGCGTGGAGACGGTAAGCCTTACAGATGCACACATGGTGATATTGTTCCTCTGGAGATGTGTAAAAGGAGGAATATAGATGTGCCATAATCATAACAAAATATAATCATATATTATATTTTGGTGTTAATATTATAGATTGGTAACTAATTTTTTAGAGGAAGTAGAAGAATAAAATATCTTTGACTGAATGGATAACAGGATTACAGCATCTGCAGGTGTCTCCATTTGATTTGCACAACAGGACTCCATAAGTTGGTTTTCTTCCCAATGGTTGGCCTCTAGGATGAAGTGAGAGAATTTGGAAGGATATTTTTTCATATTTTGGCAGAGTCCAATGGATTTGGAGGTGGAAATAAAAGAGAAGGACTAATTCCATTTTAGAGGAGTTGTGAAGGATAGTTTAAGAAACTCTTGAAATGTTAAATCATTATAAATTGTTTTTTGATTTATAACAGATAAAAAGTTTTTTAGTTAGATTATAAGATGAGTATGGGTCAAAAAAATCCCAACCAATAGTTTTTTGACAAGTATATGTCATGAATTGACCCTTTTCTATTGGATTTAGCCCTAAGTTAAATAAGTTAAATTTATCGTGTCTTCTGGTATTTTTATACGATATGGTTAATATAGATATAATAAAATGCCAAGAGAACCTCTAGTGCACCATTAAAGAAATTATTAACAATATTTATGATATTTTTCTGAGTCTTAGTTTTTATTGACTATTATATCATTTAATAAAATATAGATTGTTTTAAAAATTCATTTATGTCAATTTTGACATGTTTTAGAAATGGATTTTTGCTAAAGTCATAACAACGGGATTCTTTCAAATAAATGAACTAGATAAAATCTAATATGTCACAGTTACCTATAAAATTAATTTATGGAATAAAAATGTTCATCATAAATTTATTTAAATATTTTTAAAAAAAATTATTTGAATAATTCATTAATAAGGTAATCAGTGAATCATCATTATGACATAATTAAATATACATATTTAATGTCTAAAAACTCTAAATAGATTACCAGGTTGTAGGAAATTTTAGTATCTTTATAATTATATTTTTAGTCGAATATATCATTTATATAAACCATCTTAAAAATATTTTAGATAGTGGATACATGTTTATGTTATATTACCCTTTCTTTAAATTAAAAATTATAAAAGGTCATTATCGCACCCAAGTGGAAACCAAATGCCAAATATTTGTACTATGGATTGTTTTGATCAACTATAACTCATAAAAATTGATTATGACACATGTTGTGGTAGTTTTATGTTATTATAAGAATATCATTACCTTTATTTAACGAATTTACCCTTTAACTGTGGTAAAACAAAAGTTACTCAAGTTACTAATATCAATTCCATTAAATAAAATGGAACTATTTATATTATTTAGATATTATTATTTCAAATAAGGAATCCATTTTCTGAAATTCAAAAGATAGAAGTTTCAGTAATTAATTTGAATTTAATCCCTACTGTCAAAATGAGAAAACAAGTTTTTAAAATTTAGAAACCACCAAAAGTATGATATTTGATTATATCAGATTTCAATGTGAAATTACTTCCAATGAATTAAATTATATTAATTTATTATATTTATAATTTAAAAAAATTCAACAATATTATTTTTACTTATGAATTAGTTTGATGAAAAATGTTGTTTTTGATAACAATTTATTATATTATTATGATTTATTAAATTTAAAAATTCATTACGAAAATAATAAAAATTCCTCAAAAGTATATTATCATATCCAGATTCAGAATAATAAATTTATTTTGATAAATATAAAATTTTAATGTTTCAAAAAAATGATTTAAAATGGCTGGGCGATCAAAAGGTGGCAAGACTCTATTTTTGAAAAAGTACATATTTTATCTAAAAATTTAATTATTTCTTATTGTATGTCTAAGAAATACATTATAATAATTTTTAAATTATATGGGGTATATAAAATTCAAAATGTGGTTAATAATATTCATAAATGATTCTTAAATGGCTCGTTTGATATTTTGTGGTGTGCTCGAACTCAGTATTGCATGTAGTGCAAGGTTAGACAGTGTTTTGTGTCTTGGAAGCTCACCATGGGGTAGCGTAAAACACAATATATAGAAATCATATAAAAATAATCATTCTGTAGAATCTTGGGGTGGTACATTTTCTGTAGGAAGATGTTGTGTACATAGAGAAAAATCCAAATTGAGTGATTTAGAAGGGGGAATGGTGTGTAATTGTTGAGAGCACTTCCAACACACATGCTAAAGATAAATGCTAATGAAATGTGGGAGAAGAACTATAGATTAGACACATAATGTTTTCGGGCCACATATTATCAAATGAATATGGTAAACGGATGAGATGTCGGTGGATGAAGCTTTCTAGAAGAATATTATGAATAGTTCATCATTTTATGTTGGAGATTTTCAAATATAAACCCCATTGATTTTTATCTCATATAAATGATTGAATTAAAAAATGATCTATAATAATTAAATATATATATATATATAAACAATTGGCCCTACCAAAAGAAAAAATAATTCAATAATATAATAATAGATATCATCAGAAAACTCTAAAATATATATTCTAAAATACTAAAAAAAATTATAAAATTATGTTATGTATTAATAAACGTTTTATGATTCTTAAATTGAATTTTCAGTCATCATACATTTTTTAAAAATTTAGATAAATCATTTAGGTATATAATAAAAAAATACCATGAGATTATAATATATATAAATATTTTATAAATAAAATAAAACTATTTTTCATTATTAAAAATCCATAATTACAGAGTAATTACATAGAATTAAGACAATTTTTCAAGTAATTTTAAAAAAATAAAACATCATATTAGTTTAAATAAATGTAAAAAATCTATTTCATGTCCAATAGATTAAATTTAATAAAAAAATAAAACCTAAACAACTCATTTTATTACATAATAACTAAATTTAAAATTAAAGTACTATAAAATAATAATTGAAAATACCAACAAAGACATGAAGTATGTTTGGACTGAATGTGAAAATTCTAATGATTTATTTTCCTTAATTCACTGTTGAATAATTTTATGTATAATTATTATAATTAAAATGAAATGGTATTTACAAAAATTCTATAACTACAATTGAAAATATATTTAATCTATATAGTGATATTTATAACTGATTTTCCCATAAAAAATAAGATGTCATGTATGACTCAAAAATAATTAAACAAAAACTATTAAAATTGTTTTTAATCATACAAAACATAAATTATATGCATGAACACCCAAAAACATGTTGGCGTTATTACACAAGGATTTTAAAATATTCAATTATTAATGGAACTCCCATCATTTAAAGAAAAGGTAGATTGTGATTGGGTTGACATAATGAATGTTGTATAAAATATTTATCTGTGAAGTGGAATATGATTATATACACCTGTTTTCTTTCATGGAATCTAATAGATATCGACACTATATGGTTAGGTTTATTATCAGGAAATTTGAATCCCTGGTTGAGAAAAACATCAAAATCACACATACATTGTAAAAATCTAAAAGAGCCATGATCATTATGGAATCTAATAGTATAAAAAATCCATTTTATATTTCTACCGATTGGGATCCCTTCCTATAAGTTGTATTTCAGTTTATCCTATAGATTCCCATGGGATTCTTTAAATTATACTACCCTAATCCAATTGTGTCTCATGCCCTATCCAATACTATAATTTTAAAATTCTAGTAAATTATAATTAGGATTAAATGAAATATTGTGTATATATTCCTTACTATCTATGATTTATATTTCTTCTTTCACAAACATATGATTACATTTTTTCATTTTCCATGATTTTTGATGCATAATAATAACATTTGGTACTTATATTATATTCATCCAATATTGAAAATACATTTCCTATAATTTAAAGAGACATTCATTTTAGTGCAATAGATTTCATCATCATAAAAATACAAATAATTCATTATAAAGGATTTTTGTATATATAAAATCACCATTATAACTGTTATACTATTTTGTCATATGGAAATTATTAGAAAATATAAATTAGTTAAAATGGTTATATATCTTTGATGTTCTTTTATATATTGATATTATCTGATTTATTTTATATTAATATTAATTTTTATGGCTTCTATACCCATATATATGGTTAATCCTATGAATACACTATAGTAACAATTCTTTATGTCTTTTAATTTTGATTAATTCTATCATTTTATCTTTGAATATTCCCACCCCTATTAATTCTTGACTCAAATTGTTTTCCTAATATACATGATAACCATGGTGACCCTCTTCCATGTTAAGAGGTTCTTGGTCCTATGTTATACTCACTAATATTTTCAATGTATTCTCCATACATCCTCATTTAATAATATTCTGGGAAGTGTTATTCAGTATATATATAAGGGAGTTTTAATATCATTTTTAAATAATATTAATGAGAAATTAATTTATTTACTTCATATTATTATTCATTATTGTTCATTTCTAGTATTATGATCTTGAAGTGTTTCTCCATGAAATGTCTAATAAAAATATTTGTTTTAATACTCTTTAGTAAATGATTTTATTCTCACATCATGTTGGTCATTGATAGAGGTCACATGAGGAATGATTTCTATATCCATGTCCATTTTATCTTCTTATCCATGAGAAAGTTCACCATGAAAATAACCTTCCATATTAATCATGAGCATTATTTCTATTTTAGTCTCTTTTATAGAAAACACTTTTAATATATGTAATTAATTATTCTAAATTTTTTAATCAATGTTGAACATTATTTCCTTATACAATATATATATATATATATATTAATATTTCTTCATTGAGTATTATATATCCCTATGATTACCATGATAATATTATCTAGATTATTAATTCAGTTATGTAGTCCTATCATCATTTACAATCTAATCAAGCCTTTTCTATAATTGATGTACTATATATATATATATGATAATATTTATAATTTAAATTCATAGATTAATTAGAGTTGGGAATATCAAGAAAATACATTTCATCACCTCTATTGGAGATATCATATTCTTTGACCCTATATTCAAATTGATATCTAACATATATATTTTTTATGTAGTGTACTTTTTCCTTTTCAAGGATATATATAGATATTCAGAAACATTATTTTCATATGAACATGTTTTTTAGGTGGAAATTCTTATCTAGATTTATTCCATCCTCCATAATGTTTTAATAGCTTCTCCATCATGGATATGATGGTATTAAAAATTAAAATACATTTTTAATTATTGTTTATTGAATCAATCACTCATTATTCCAACATAAATAAAATTAAAATATAATTTCTTTTAATATAATTCATAAACAAGTCACATTAAATCATCGTAGTAAAACTCAATAAAATAGATACCTATTAAAAATTTATTTTTTTCTTTTATATTTTTCATAAAATCAATAATTTCCTTAGATTTTAATGAATATTTTTCTTTATATTATGATGTATCGTCAATTTATTGTCTAATTTGGAGGCGTGTTTTATTGGAAATGGTTTCTCAGTGTTCTTGCTTCATAGGTATGGGGCTTAGTGTTATAAATGGTTGTTGAGATGTGGCCACCAATTTACCCTAGGAATGCAATAGCTAGCCAATTTCGGTAGTATTGGTGTCTATATTAATACATATCCTACTCGTAATCTTGTGGGGAGACGACTTCCCACATATGGTTCCATATGATAGATAGTGAGGCCTATAATCTCATCAATGGAAACTGAATTCAAATATCATTAATGATGATTTCATTATTTTACACAATTTATGTTATTTATATTATCCCAACTGAAATATGACCCTACTGCATCGAAAACCAATTAAAGAGATCTCAAATGGTGAAATATACATTCAATTCCTCTCCTCTTGTAATCTTGATGTCCTGAACAATCTATAATGTCAATTGAAGTTATATCCACATGATCTATGAAAACATATCCCTTTTTCATTGGAATTGATTATAGATATAATCCATATTGGATAGATATATTGATATCAACCAAGATCTATTTGAGAATTTATATGAAATTGACATAATGAAATTGTATAAAAAAAATTTCATGATTCTCTTTGAAAAATAGTAAGTATACTAAAAAATAAGAATATACATTAGCAAGATGATGAATATTATAACTCTTGAAATGTCCTTGTCCTAGATATTTTTATATGTGAATCAATAATGATGGTTGGGGCCTTGTTCTAGTGAATATAGGCTTGTGGGAGGGATCTAGGTTTTGTTCTATGATGGGACTTCGAATACAACATTAATGTGATAAAACCTGAATATCTTTACTAGTATGCGAATTTTAATGTTTTTCTGTGAAATTTTGGCCTTTTCATATTCATAGAATTGAGAACCATGCATGGTGAAAACATTTTACATGTGCAGTGTTTCCTATAATACCATTATCGATTATAACAAGTTATTTCATAAAATATCATATATTACATGAATAATCATTTTTAGAATGTTGAATTTTTGATACATTTTACATTTTAGGTTATAAATTATATATAGTGTTTTTATATAGTGTACTATCTATTAAATTTTCATGTTGAATAGTACAACTAATAGGATACTCTAACTAATTAATGGGTAAATATAGATGACATGAAAAATTAGTTTCTGTAATATATCACATTTTGAACCGGTTGAAAAATTCTTTGCGAATATAATTTTTTTTGTTTACAGCACTGGGAATTTTTAAAACTAGGTTGCAGAATAATTTTATTTTTAATGTT
The DNA here is from genome assembly GCA_963277665.1 of Viscum album. Lineage (NCBI taxonomy): Eukaryota > Viridiplantae > Streptophyta > Magnoliopsida > Santalales > Viscaceae > Viscum > Viscum album. The sequence goes on from OY728120.1 coordinate 578,311,466, forward strand.
GGAACACTTGAAAGCTATGATTTTTTTTCTATGAAATAAGAAATAATTAATTTAAAATTTAAATTAATGTGATATGAGATAAATAGTAAATAAAATTAAACAACTGTTTTAATAATAATAATATTATTATTATTATGATCATTATCATCTTTTTGGTAATTTATTTAATATGATACCCCAAATGGTCTCTTTCAATATCCAGTGTGCACCCTTCCCTCCATCTCACACCCCTAGCTGAAACAACATAGTGCTCACAACCTCCCTTCGGGTGACCTCCGTCCTAATGAACTCCTTCCACTTGACCTACCTCAGCACAAACTACCCTGGAACAACTACCCCCTAACACAACAACCCCTAGAGTCACTTGATCTGTAGTGTGAACCCCCCTCTCGGCCTCTCTCTTCGATCACCGATCTCACAATAGCTCTTCAGTTTTTTCCTTTGATTTGTTATGTTATGGTCATTATATCCCTTTTCCTCCTTTACATGGGCCAATTTATCCAATCCTATTAGTTAATTTTTCTTTTACCCATCCATGGGTTTGGATTAATACAATTTTTTATTTATCCTTTGATGCTAGGGTATGACAATGGGCTCTCTGGACCACTTTACCCGCATTTCAACAGCAACCACTGATGGTGAAGAGGATGTGTTTGAGGTGGTTCACCGTTATTGGTTTAGGGTGAGTTTTTCCTTAATTACAATTTGAAAATTATTTTACAATTGGGGGTTTTATAATTTATCAGTTATTTTTATTTTACATTAATTGTGTTATCCTTACCGTAGTGATTTTGAGTCCCTGATAATTATTATAATGGGTTTTGAATGTCATTATGGGAAAACATCCATATAATTCGGTACTTATACCTATAAATATATATCTTCCACATATATGTTCCCTCACGGTTTGGGGAATGTGTGAATTAGGTTAATGGATATATATATATATATATAAAGGTTTGTTTATGCATATGTGGAGAAGTTCCAAGTGGTTGCCTATAAATCTAACTATTTATTGATGGTTTCTTGGTTCCTCGTTGAGGTACGACCCATTACATAACCCCGTAAGATTAATGGTTCATTAAATAATTAATTTCATTATTTTTGTCCAAAAATTGAACTTAGTTAAAGATTTTATCATTTTTTAATAAATATTTAATATTTTTAATTGATTTTCTAGAAAATCAATATCATGGTCTTATAATAAAACCCCTATATTGAGGTGCACTATCTATGAAAAAACGCAATGATATATTTTCTTAATTAGATTTATAGGATTTGTATCATAAATTATTATTTATTTCTTAATTCCTTTTGTCGATTTATTTTAGGCTTATATATGGCCCTTTGGGATTTTTATAAATGATATATTTTTTTGAGAAAATTATTGATGATCTAATACAACTCCTTTGGGCATAGAAAAAAATATTCATTAGAATTAATAGTGTGGGAGAATACTCTATCCCCCATTACTTCCACATGTATTTCATTTTCTAAAATATTGACATTTACCAAAACCATAAAGTGAATACTTTTTATCATTTTTTAAATAGTGTGGTTTTTTCTGTTGTTCATCATGTAACCTTTTCTTTTGGAGAAAACTATTTGGGGTGTTTGATTGGACTTTGATCCACCCCTTTCCGATAGCCATTTAAATGGACTATTTTTTCTTTATATGTGTTGTGGAAAATTGTAATAGGTTATGCGTGGAAGCATAGTAATGACTTAAATTTTTTTAATGATAAATGATTAATGGATTATAATCTTCTTTATAATTCCTTTACTTTAAAATAATCTTTTATCCCATGTGGAAATGTGAACATTATAATAATTTATTTTCACAATTTCAATATTTAATAATGTTATGTAATCTTATTATAATTAAAATGATATACTATTTTAAAAAACAAATCACTATAACTTAATATATATTAAAAATATTGGGAGATAGTTATAAGTGATTTTACCTTTAAAAAACAATATGTTATGTAATATTTAAAAATTATTAAAAAAATATTAACATTATTTATACTCATACAAAAAAAAATATGCAGTAACAAACACAACTAGTTTGGGATTTTATACATATTGATATTATGAGATTATATTAGGAAGGGACCTATCGTCTTACGAAGAAAATGAATTTGTTGAATGAGTTGACCTTATGAAAATTTTATAAAATTATTCTCAATGAATTGGAATATTAATATTTACACATAGTTTATTTCAGGGAATGTACTAGAAATCATCCTTTTATTGTTACGTATAATATCTAGAAATTTGAATCCCTAGTAGAGAAAAATGTCAAAATCCCATGTACATTATGAAAAGGAAATAGATTCCTGATCATTTTGGAATATAATAGTACCATAAATAATCTATTTTTTATTTTTACAGATTAGGTACCTTTCCCAAAGGGTTAATTTCAGTTGATTGAAGAGATTAATTTGGGATTCATTACAATAGAGTACACTAACCCTATTGTGGCTCATGACCTGACCTATATTTTTATTTTTTATTTTTTGTAAATTATAATGATGATTAAATCAAATAATGACCATATCTTCCTTAATATACATGATTTCAATTTCCTCTTTCATAGTCCTATGAATTTATTTTTTTATTTTTAATGATTATTGATACAAAACAATAAAAATTTTCACTTATTTTACAATCATTTATTTTTTATAATCCATTTCTTGTAATTCAATGAATCATTTCAATTCAGTGTAATATATTTCAACATCATAAAATCATGATTGATTCAATATAAAGGATCCATATCCACATATAATCACGGTTACTATAGTTATAATATTTTTCATATGGAAGTTATAATAACATATATTTCATCTTAAAATTTTCATATAACTTTAGTATTCTTTTCCGTGATGATATTATATAGTTGATTTTATTGTAATCTAAATTTTTATGACTTCTATACACACATAAATGATGCATCCTATGAATATACATTAGTAACAATTATTTATAGCATTTCATTTTGATTTATTCATTCATATTTTTGATGAAAATTACCACACCTCATTAATTATAGATTCAAACATTTTTCATTTAAAATTTACTATCATCTTTGTATTGTAATATTGATTATAACAAAGTTTATTTTTATCCATTTTATGAGGTATCTGTCATATTTTATACTCAATAATATTTCCAATGGATTCCCCTTACTTCATCGTTTAATAATTTGTTGGAAATTTTATTAAAATTATATTTTGGAGAGTATTAATATCATTTTTAATTAATGGTAATAATAATTTCCTATATTTACATAATATTTGTATTCAGTCATGATCTCCTATAGTTCTAAGATATTTTAATGTTCTTCCTGATATATGTAATAAATAATTATCATTTTAGTACTCTTCTATATAAAATTTTATTCTATATTCATATTGATAACTGAGAGAGGTTGTATAAGCTATAATTTATTTTTCCATTCCCTTTTTATCTTGTTATAAATGAGAATTTAAAATATGAAAATAATAGTTCTAATTTAGCATGAACATATTTTTTGTTTTAGTCTCGTTTTTTGAAAACACTTGTCATATATACAATTAATTATTCTAGTTTATTTTTTTATCATTTTAGAATATTATTTCCTTATAAATTATAGATATTAATCCTCCTTACATGAGTATTGTAGACCCCCATTATTACTGATATAATATTATCTACAATAGTAATTTATTTTTTTATCCCATCTTCTTTTACAATCTCATCAATACATAATATTTATGATAATATATATATATATATATATTAATATTTATAATATATTTTTATATATTAATTGGAGTTGGGTGTATCAAGAAAATAAATTTTGTCACCTCTATTAAGGTGATCATATTCATTACCCTACATTCATATTTTTATCAGACATATATGTTTTTTACCTAAGTAATTTATCATTTTTAAAGAATATATATATAAATATTCAAAAAAAATCATTGAAACAAGTTATTTTAGTTGGAAATTTTCCCATGTATTTATTTCTTCCTCTATATTGATTTTATATATTCTATATCGTTAATGTGAATGTCTCCCAAATTACAACATATTTTTCTTAATTTTTTAATGAATCTATCCCTCAATATTCCCTTGAAATAACATTAAAATATGATTTCAATTAATCTAATTCAATACAATTTCAAATTTCATCTACTTAATAAAAAAATATAGAATATATTCCCTTGTGAACGTTATTATTTAATATTATATTTTTCATAAAAATCTAATATCATTAAATTTTAATGATTATTGTTTAGTAAATTATGATATATCATCAATTGATTGACTTCTTTGGTGGTGTGTTTTATTTGAAAGGATTTCTCAATGATCATGTTTCATTAGTAGGAGGCATAATGGTATGAAGGGTAGGAAATATAGGGTGACTGATTAGATGTATGAATGAAATAGCTAGCCTTTTGTGTTAGCATTGGTGTCCAAATTTCCAAAAATCCCACAAAAACGTTTGTGGGGTGAGGTCTTCCAACCTATTGTTACATAGGCCAATCAGTGAGGGAAACAAACTCATTGATGGAACTAGAATTTAGGCATCAATAATTATTTTTTCATCATTTTACAACATTTATGTTATTTAGATTATCCCAACCCAAATCTGACCCCACTGAATCTCGAACCACTTAAAGAGGTCGAAATTGTGATTTAAGAATTCCTTTCCTCTCATCTTGGAATCTCAATGTCTAGACCAATATGTAATGTAAATTGAAGTTATATTCTTCCATCCTTAGTAAAATATTATTAATTATTTAGAATTTATTATAGATACAATTCATATTGGCTAGATCTATTGATATACACTAGGACCAAAGGCTGAAATCATACCACATTGACAGATCGAAAATGCATAATTATATTTTGTGGATTCTTTTTCAACTATCATAGATATACCAATAGAGAAGAATATACATTAGGATGTTGATGTACATTCCAATACTTTTAATGACCTTGTCAAGGATTTTCAAATATAGTGAATCAATAATGTTGGATAGGTCATGGTTCTAGTGAATGTTGGTGTGTGGACAAAATATGGTTTATGATCCATTATGGTTCTTATAATTCATCTTCAATGATCTAATGGAAGGATATCCTTACCATAAAGGGAGTGTTAATCCAATTTTTGGGAATTTTTTTTCACATTCATTGTGTATCGAACGTTGCAGGGTAAAAACATTTTATATGTGTACGGTCCAATATATGTCCCTTAATTATTATAAAATGTTATTTCATGAAATTTCATTTATTATATTAATTAGGGTTCATACAATATAGAATATTTTATAGATTTTTCCATTAAATTTTATTCTTTATATGTTGTTTTTATATATTAATTGAAATTTATATTCAATGTTTATATTTAATGGTGGAAATATAGGACGAAACTGAGTACAAAGAGGGGAAATATGGAAAACTTCATAAACTAGTGGGTGTAAAATCCCACATTGTAAACTGGATGAAAATTTCTAAGGGAATTTTAAAATTTCCATTTATTGCACATTCGGTTATTAAAACCAGGTTTTAGAAAGCTTTTCATTCGAATGTTTGAACTCTTTAAAGGGATGATTTATTTTCTAGTAAATTAAAAATAATTTATTTCAAATAAAAATGAATGTGAAATGTGAAAAATAGAAAATTCATATAAATAAGTTTTTTAATAATAAAATTAATAATATTATTATTGTTGTTGTTGCTGTTGTTATTGTCTTTTTATTGGTTAATTTTTTTAAAGAAACGCCAAATGGTCTATGTCTACCTCTAGCACGCACCCCCTACCTCTAGCACAGACCCCCTGGAAAAAACATCTTAGTGCTCAAGCCTCCCTTGACACGATTTACCACGACATTACCACCCTTAGTCTATCTACCACCTCATGTGACACCAACATGAATCACTCAGTTTGCAACACCCCACCCCCTCAGCCTCACTCTTCAATCACTGATATCACTGATCTATTAATGTTTTTAAATTGATTCGTTAAGGAATGTTACTTAAATAACTTCTCCTTGAACTCTTTTCCCAAATTAAAATCTCTCATCACTTGATTTGATTTCAACAAAAACTAGTGTTTGGAGTAATCCAATTCTTGAATTATCCTTCGATGTAAGGGTATGTGAAGGGGCTCTCCGGACCCCTTCATGTGTATTTGGGAAACCACTGGTGAAGGAAAAGTGGATGAGTTTGATTTGGATCATTGTCAATGGTTTAGGGTGATTTTTTCCTTCATTAGTTGTCAAAGTTTAATTTATAATTAGGGGTTTTGTAATTTATGAGCTCCTAAAATTTAAATTTATGTTTTTTTATCATTATCGCTGTGATTTTGAGTCCTTGATAATCGTTTTAGTGGGTATTGAACATCATTAAGGGAACACATGCATATCCATAGGTATATATATATATATAGATAAATATATTCCATGTAATTTTTCCCTCATGGCATGGGTAATACATGTTTTGGGAAAAAGGATATATATATTTATATAATGCTATGAAAATTTATATGTGGAGTAGTTCTGAGAGATCATCAATAAATCTGTCTAAGTGCTGAATTTTTCATGGTTCATCTTTGATGTATGATCCCTTCCATATTCGCTTATGTTTAAAAGTGAATTACTTAATTAATTACCATCCGTTCATACTAACATCTCATTTAATTAATGTTGATCATTTTTTAAATAAATATTTAATCTTTTAAAGTTATTTTCTAGATAAGGAATATCGTGATTTTATAATAAACCCCCTATGATGAGGATTGTTGTCTACATAAACATGCAATGACTATAATGACTGAAACCGTCATTAATGGAAATTTATCATGATCTAATTAAATGTCTCATTATGTAAAATATTTATATAAAATGTAAAATTCATTGGTTTTTTTTATATTAAAATACCATTATGAATTGTGAATGTTGTTAATATAGTTGTTGAACAGTGATCACATTATTAGTATAAATATAGGGCTTTAACAAATCCAATTTACTCATACAAAGGAATCGATGGTCTCATCCACTAGACATTCCCCATATGAAACCCATTTTTTGGAGCTCGAAAAGGAGGTGTCACCATTAGGATTTGCTCTTGACCATGAAAAATCTAAGCATCAATATGTTAATCTCAAACAGAACCACCTACGGGATAAGTGAAAGTTGATTGAGATTACCTCCCGAGCGATGTTATATGAGCCACCCCAAGAGTTTGTCACCATCGCACACCTTGCCCTTCAGTCTTATGCAGGTGTTATAAGGGATTATGTAACAACACCCTTGTAATATGATTATGTACATTATTTTTGTATAGGGAATATAAATTCATTTTATTAAATTTACTTCATATATAGTATTTAATGCAAAAAAGCATTTTTGGTTAATTAAGTAATCTATTTTAATGAATTAATTTTCTATGGAATTAAATAATATTTTAATTAAATAATATTTGGAAATTACATTTTATATAATATAAAGACTGTATAATTATTAATATTCAAATTGTGATTTTCATTATTTTTTGAAAGATATTTTGGTCAAAACCCAATAATTTTCTATAAATGTCGGTTTTTATTTTGAAAGTAAAATTTCAAATATTTAGAAAATTATTTAGTTAAAATGAATATTATTTTTGGATTAGGACTTCAAAATTATACAATTCTGAATTTTTCATATTTTTTTGTGAGAGTTGAATTTTTGGGTAAAAATAAAATACCGTTGAAATATATTATCTGTTATATGACATCATAGTGACCCAATAGTGATATAATAAAAAAATATAACTGATATGTTCTTCCAATATATGTTTTATCGTTAAAATAATTTGATTTTAATTTATTTTATTTATTTTTAAAAGCCTCAGTGGACCCTCCATGTCTTATAAAACATTATATCTTTTTAAATTGTTTTCATTGATAGTGTGACTCACCTCCACATAAGAAAGACTAATATTTTAAGATTTTTGGGCATTAGCCTTATAAAATATTGTTTTACACTCCCCTCTTGAAAACGCCATGTGAAAAAACTATGGGCTTGGGTGTGGTTTTGATTATTTTAATGTGTGGTATCCCGAAACATAAATAATAATGAATTCCCTCTCCTTTCCCATATAAAACCACCCATGCTCCAACATCCATTCACTCAAAGGCGTTGGAGTTCATCCAAAACCTAACCTCCTATCTCTAGAATCCTCCAAAGGCACCCCACGCTCCCAAGAATCCTCTCTCAATCCCCTCCCAAGAATTTGGCATCACACATCCAAGTAAGGGATTCCTTCCTTTATCATTTTATCCATGTTTCGTAATATTTTTATGCCCTTTTATTTTCAATTAAAAATTTAGGGGTCTGATTTCTCACCCCCCCCCCCCCATACATTATTCATTATGTTTTATTGATGAGAGAACCATTTATATCTCATTAATTCATCCCATGTACACCCATTACCGTGCTGAAATTTCGTAATGAATTTCTCTCTCCTCAACTACATTCAGGAAATTATTTTGTATTAAGAATCCAAATTACATTACATATATTGGGACATGTTTCTATATGACCCCATTACATTCCATTTCATGTACATATGATGATACACCCATTTCTCTCTCATCAACCATTTTTTAGAATTCTTATGTCACGTCGTTTTGTTGCTGAGATTGCACTGCGTTTTGACAAACAAAAGACATCGTGTAGTGAATACCATACCCTTTTTTGTCATGGGTATTCACCTTTATGAACATTTACTTATTTATTATAGATAATAATTTATTAATTCCACATTATTTATCGTGGAATATATTATGATGTTTAATGAATCCATGTATTATGATCTATGTGGAACACTTATGCATGAAATGAAATGTTTAAGAAAGGTGGACCCTGATATAACTCCAATGCATTGTGTAATGATTAGTATCATGATAAATCACGTTAATAAAGGGTTTACTAATGAAAATTCAAGTTATATGAGGGTTTACTCATGCTAATTCTTGTTCAATGGGGTTTTACTCATGCTCCATGTGGAATGAGCCCTGGCCCTTGCTAATACCATGTTAAGTGTTGTTTCCACATTTCCATGTTATGGTTATCATGATACATCATCCCTTTATGTTCATATTCCACATTCACTCCATTTATATTCCAATTTCCTAATATGTATTCTAGTCTTCATGTTATACCATTTTTTCTCCCTTACTAGGCTTTATAGCTCACCCTTTTCTTATGCATGTCCCCGGGTTATCCCAGGAAATGATATGTACGAGCGAATGTAGTGGTCATGTAATGGAATATTTCAATAAGATTTTGAGTTCTATGATATATGTTTTTATGTAATGTTCATAAGACCCAATGACCCAAGACTTCTTGATATTCTATGTTTTATCAAGTGAAGGATTTATGTAATAAATCATGTTTATGTATGTAATAAAAAGAAGGGTTGTTACAGTAGGTATTAGAGGATATGATTAGTTATTTTTTGTTTTAGGAGTATAAAACCCTAGTGAAGCCTCAGAGGCAAGTATAAGTATAATAAAAACATCCCTAAATTTTATTGAGTATTTAGTAAGTGGTTTATCAAAAAAAACATCTCTATCTCGATACGAGCATGTAGATGCGGCTCTGGCATAAATGTACCAAGGAGTGAAAACTCTGACAAGGTTTTTTGGGCTTGACCTAGGGTATTCTTGTACATGACAATGGGCATTGCTACACACTTGTTTATGACACTCCTAGTGTATTGTATTTGGAAAATTCATAAGTATAGTATGAACCATTTTTAAGGGAATAAAAATTCCCCTTAGAATAAATATTAGGAAGTAGATCGTGGATCACATAGATTGAAGCCCATAGATTCATAAGTTATGTAAATAATATTTACGTATAAGTCATCTATTTCACCCTTGGATTACCCTTTATGTGTTATCCCTGACATTCATTTTATTCCAGCCAATGTTCGATAATTGGAGGAATCATTCTAACAACTGATGCGAAGACCAATGTGATGATTTCTCTACTGAGATGCCTGAAAAGATGGGAGCAGGAATCATGAAATTTTTCAAAATACGCTCTTAGTTAAATAATTAATTGAATAAAACATGGGTCCAGAGGAACGTTCATGTCACGACCCGTCCTCGGGGCCTGTGCGGTGACTACCCCAAGCCCGCCTTCCATAGGCCAGGGGCTGGCGACTAGAACCAAGGCGTAAATCCCGATAAAAATGGAAGGCATTTCCTTTGTAAAGTAAACAAGCCCCACAGAGTACAAGCGGAAGAAGTAAACACTATGTAAAAACTGAGTACAATAGTAAGTACGGAAAGTAAAAGGGGCGGGAAATACAAGCCCAACTGTAAAGTTCAACTCGAAAGGGAAAACAACAACTGTAAAGTAAAAGCTGCTACGCCGAGCTGTCCCTTGGAAATCCCACCTGAAGGGTGGGTACAGATAGCTCCACTGCTCCTCGGGTCCCGCCGTCTTCTCCGAGTACGTCTCACCCAGTGGTCCTCCTCCAGGTACCGTCCTGCTCTGCAAGTCTCAACCACGATCAACGTTGTCTGTCGTCTGCAACAAACACAACGTAGTGCGGGCATAGCCCGTGTAGGGGTGAGTATAAGCTACTCAGTAGAGACCTAGAGACCCCCGAAGGTCTCCCAAAATCCACAAAGGATAACCCACAAGGGAGGATACAATCACGAAGTAACAACCGACACTGCTTAGGTATATGCCCATACATATACCTAAGTCAACAATTCCAATACGCTCCAACCTCCGAGCCCAAGTACAACTCAGTCCACACAGGAAAGTATACGTATTCCACACAGGAAAGAAAACGTAATCTATACAGGATAGCTCAAAACAATCCATGAAGGAGAGAAAAAGTAATCCACATATAATAGCTCAACACAATCCACAAAGGAGAGTAAACAGTAAATCCACACATGATAGTTCAACACAATCCACACAGGAAAACAAACAGGATTCATCTCACACAGGTATACATCATCGAAAAGGTGAAAGAGATGATCAGACATAGATACTGAATCATCTAAGATGGGACCCACATAGGATACAAGACCAGCCGTCTTCATTGATTCATCTATACTGGGACCCACATAGGATACAAGACCAGTATTGAATCATCTAAGCTGGGACCCACATGGGATACAAGACCAGCACAGCTAGGACCCACATAGGATACAAGACCAGCTATCTTCATTGATTCATCGATACTGGGACCCACATAGGATACAAGACCAGTATTGAATCATCTAAGTCGGGACCCGCATAGGATACAAGACCAGCACAACTAGGACCCACATATGATACAAGACCAGCTATCTTCATTGATTCATCTATACTGGGACCCACATAGGATACAAGACCAGTATTGAATAATCTAAGCTGGGACCCACATAGGATACAAGACCAGCACAGCTAGGACCCACATAGGATACAAGACAACTTGTCTTCATCGTCGCAGTCCATTGAGGATCTCTGCACAATCGTCGTCGTCGAAATCATAGTAGCAGTCGCAGCCAGCACTAGGGTTCCCGCACACAGCAAGCTCATTCGGGAGGGTTCGCTCCACGAGCCGAGAGGCTGATACATCAACTGTCACAAAGTCCAGATTTGATGTATCCAAAAGTTCTGTATCGTCAACAGGAACTCAACGTCGCAGACGGCGCGTCGATCGGACGTCCGGTCTTAGAGTTATTGGCTTTTTCGTTCCAGGGGCCCGGTTGGTTTTTAAGGCAAAACCAACCCGACCGTACTCCACCTGCGTCCAAACCTCGGGCGGAGTATGCCAAAAGATCCGTCTCACTAAGAGGAACTCAACAAAGCTGACGACACATCAATCGGACGTCCGTAGCTCAAGATATGAGTGTTTCCGCTCCGAGGGCCCGGTTGGTTTCGTGTACGAACCAACCCGGCCGAACTCAAAGTATTCCGACACCTTGAGTGTGATATGCCAAAACGACCATCTCGATCCGAGGATCGCATCGCCGCTGACGGCGTGTCGTTTGGAGGTCTGTAGCCCGAGTTATGGGTATTTGAACCTAAATAGTTCGGTATCGAGGGTTTCGGGCCCGGGCCGACCCGGCCCGAGACCCCCCGGCTGGCCCGAACCGGGTCGAACCACCCCGTACAGGGTCGGCCCGGCCCGGCACGGCCCGGCCCGGCTGGGCGCGGACCAGCCCGGCTTGGCGGACCGGCCAGGCGCCGGTCCGGCTGGACGCAGCGCGCTGGGCGCGCTGCCAGCTCGGCCTTCGGCCGAGCTGTTGGAAAAACGGGGGGGCGCTTTCCCCCCTAATGAACCGCCCCCCCCCCCCCCCCCCTCATTAAGGGGGGCCATTTATGCAGGTCGGGGGAATTTATTTCCCCCGGTTTTCTCCTTTCCGGCCAGCCCAACCTGGCTGGCAGGTTCCTTCTCAACAGGACCGGCAAAGGCCGGTACTCTTCCGACTTCTGACACCAGCAGCCCGGCTGGACGCCGGTCATCTCGTTCCGCCGCGGCCCGGAACCGGCTGCGGCCTTTGTCGTCCGGCGCGGTGCGACGGCACCGCGCCCCTCCGCCGCGGCCCCACTCCGGCCGCGGCGTCCTCCGTTTCCTTCGACGCGGCGCGAAGGCATCGCGTCCTTGAATTCCTTTCCATGGCGCGGCGTGACGACGCCGTGCATATGTTCCGCATGAAACCGCGTGGTGAGACGGCACCGCGCTCCTTCGTACCAACCACAAAGAAAACATTTATGAAATAAAGGAGGATGGTCTGCCGTGTTTGTGCGGACCAGCCCCCTCGCATTATTCGGTAACAATTAGTTCAAAACCACGAAATTCGACATGCCAGAATCAAGAACGGAAATATTTTAGAATAAAACCCCTACCTCAGTTTCAATAGTGGAGCACGTCAATCAGCCGCGGAAGACAAGCGTCGCGGAGGTCGGGTATCGCGGGAATCGTACGTCGATTCCGTTGACGTCGAGGTGCGTCTGAAGAGGTAACGTCGCTGGAGAAGCTTCGTAAGCTGACGAAGAAAGCCTAAGGAGGAAGCGGCGTCTCCTTTCGTTGACACGAGAAGAATATCGAAAGAAGTGGCGTCGTCGATCTTCAGAAACACACCGGCTGCGAAGAAGATAAGAGACGGCACGTCTTTCTCTTCTTATGGTGACGGTGTTCTTCGTCGGAGCCAAAGTGTTCTTCGCGTTCTTCGTCATGGTTGAAGAAGAAGAATAAAGCTTCACAATCCTCTCAAGGTGGCAAAATAAAACTAACCAAAATAAAATAAGTCTAAGGATTATTTTATTTACACAACTAAACCACTTTGAATTTCGAAAGTTTGAAATTAAGCCACTCATCTTAATTAATAACTCAAGTTGTCAAAATTAAAAAGAGAGGAGTTATTGGGAGTTTTAAGGGGAGTTGAAGAGTTAGGGTTCGTGTGGGCCCCACAACACTTAATCCTCTCAAGGGAGGTTAAGTGGATGTGGGTCCCACCTCTAACTCCCTTTGGGAGGATATAACCAACATGGTTTAAAATTAAATAAATTGTGTTCACAATTTATTTAACTTCTTCAAATTTTACCCAAAACTAACTTTCATCCTGCATAAAATGCAACCTCGGAAAAGGTCTCCTTAAGCGAATATCGGTGCTGTGTGTTCATCGGTGCCCTCGGAATTCGATTCCAGGCACCGGTTCAAAAGTTAGAAAAACCCGCTCGTTCGTTCACTAAAAGTACCCAAGCCAAACTTCAGAAATTGATTCTGGGCACACCAGGCCTCGGAATCAGGTGCCGTCAGAAACTGCGTTCTTGTAAAATTCCAAAGAAAACTAAGAAAAAAAATTTCCTTGAAATTTACGGGTCTTTACAATACTCCCACCACAGGGATTTACGTCCCCGTTAAGATTCAACGCAAACTAGGGATACAAAGGTGGCAGAGCTAGGCGGTAAGCCACCTCGCCAATCCTGCTGAGGACCTGGAAGGGTCCAATGAAGCATGGAGACAACTTGCCACCTTGGCCAAATCTCCATAATCCACGTCGAGGTGAGACCCACATGAAGACGTGGTTTCCATCCTCAAACTCTAGTGGCCTCCGCCTCCTGTCAGCGAAAGACTTCTGTCGGCCCTGAGCTGTCCTCATCCGCTCCTGGATGACCTGGACCTTCTCTGTCGTGGCCTGGACCATCTCTGGTCCCACAAGAGATGTTATAATTTCTTCTTTGCCGATTAAGAGAAATCTGGTCTCATCCCTTGGATGAACCACGTTCTTTGCCTAATACCATCAAGCCCGACATGGATGATACTAATCCATACCAAGGATGTCGTCATAAGGCCTCGACGCTACTACCAAGAGATCCAACCGTTACTCTTGACTCCAAGGGTTGAGTCACACTATCGGCATCAGTGTGTGGTAACTAGATCTCCTCCAGTAGATGTCTCACAAGTGAGGGTCAAGTCAACAGTCAAACTGGAACCTCTTAGTAACAATACAAAAGTGGAAAGGAATGAAAACATCACAAAGGTATGCGTCTTTTATTATTACAACTCATAATACAAAGACGCTACACAATAGAAACAAGGAACTAGAAGTACAAAAGGCGTATCCACTAGTTCCGCTCCTGTCCATTTGCTCCTAGAGCTCCATGATCGAAGGCCTCAGCTACCTGAAGCTGAGCTCTCGCATGTCCTCCAACTCCCTGTGGTCGGGTCGGACCTCCTGGTGGTGGTGGTGGCAACACCTCGAAGTGTCTCCCACCATCGGCTACCCGGCCAGCTCCTATGCCTCGTCCGCCTGCACCCTGCGGACCACCGTGGCCGAACCTATATCTGGGAGGTCCCTCTACCACCTGCTGCTCATCTGTAAGACGATTCGGGCAGTCTCGAGCCATGTGACCTTGCCCGCCGCATGCGTACCAATGCCTGCCCCTCGTGTAGCTGGCTCTCCTTTGTGTGCCCCGCACAACCGAATCTTCATCCAGTGACTGCCAATCTGATGGTCTGGCCCATTTGGACCTCTGCGTCACCTGTCTACTGCCAACTGCAGAAGACCCTGCTACGGGCTGTCCTGCAGAGGGCCCTGTCACTGGAGCCTGCTCGGCGAGAAAACTTTCCACTAGAAGGGCTCTCTCCAACACCTCTGCCTGCGTCGGAATGTTGAGGGAGGTCATCGAAGCCCTGATCTCATGCCTCAGTCCCTGCTCGAAGGTCCGAGCCTGGAAGAACGGGTCTCGTACCATATCTGTGGAGTAGCGCGAGAGATCAGTAAACCTCGTCGCGTACTGGGCTACTGTCATGCTGCCCTGCCGCAGCTGTAGTAGCTCCTGGATGCGCACCGCTCGGAGGGTGGCTGCGACGAACTCGGAGCGGAAGATTCTCTCAAAGTCCGTCCAGAGAAGAGATGTCTCGTCGTGCACCTGGAGCATCAAGCTCCACCATCGGCCCGCTGCTGCGTGCAGTAGGCTCGCAGCGAGGATCACCATGAGGTCTGCTGGTGTCCTCACTAGCCTCAAAACTCGTACGACTGCCTCCAGCCAGTCCTCGGCTGCCTGGGGGTCCGTCTCTCCTCGGAACCTGGGTGGTCGCTGACGCTGAAACTCATGCAGCGCGCTAAGGCGACATGCATCGTCAGTGGTTGGGGTTGGTAGCATCGGTGGATCGGCGGGTAAAGGTACCGCCGGTGCCTCTGCTGACAAGGAGCCCTGCACCGAGGCCTCGTCGCTCGGTGGGATGTCATCACGCTCGACTCTCGGAACCCTAGCTGGTTGCGGTCGTGGGGCCATCCTGAAAAGGAAACAGGTGCACCACGGTCAGAATAGTATACCTGGTGAGCTGATACAAAGTAATCACAAAGAAAACTTGAAACACATAGGCAATCAATGTTTTCGTGCATTAAGTCGGAAATCAGAAGTCAGGGTCCTGGTGTACGGATACGTTGGCCGCCGCACCAACACTGGACTCCTTGGACTGATAACCACACTCAATACGCTAAACACTATTGTTTTACATAAAAAAAGATCAGAGTTCACGGTGGAACCGAACTCCTTTGATACCAATTTGTCACGACCCATCCTCGGGGCCCGTGCCGTGACTACCCCAAGCCCGCCTTCCATAGGCTAGGGGCTGGCGACTAGCACCAAGGCGTAAATCCTGATAAAAAGGGAAGGCATTTCCTTTGTAAAGTAAACAAGCACCACAGAGTACAAGCGGAAGAAGTTAACACTAAGTAAAAACTGAGTACAATAGTATGTACGGAAAGTAAAAGGGGCCAGAAATACAAGCCCAACTGTAAAGTACAACTCGAAAGGGAAAAAACAAATGTAAAGTAAAAGCTGCTACGCAGAGCTGTCCACTGGAAATCCCACCAGAAGGGTGGGTACAGATAGCTCCACTTCTCCTCGGGTCCCGCCGTCCGCTCCGAGTACATCTCGCCCAGTGGTCCTCCTCTAGGTATCGTCCTCCTCTGCAAGTCTCAACCACGATCAACGATGTCCATCGTCTGCAACCAACACAACGTAGTGCGGGCATAGCCCGTGTAGGGGTGAGTATAAGCTACTCAGTAGGGACCCCGAGACCCCCGAAGGTCTCCCAAAATCCACAAAGGATAAAACACAAGGGAGGATACAATCACGAAGTAACAACCAACACTACTTAGGTATATGCCCATACATATACCTAAGTCAACAATTCCAATACGCTCCAACCTCCGAGCCCAAGTAAAACTCAGTCCACACAGGAAAGCATACGTATTCCACACAGGAAAGCAAACGTAATCCACACAGGATAGCTCAACACAATCCAAGAAGGAGAGAAAAAGTAATCCACATATAATAGCTCAACACAATCCACAAAAGAGAGTAAACAGTAAATCCACAGAGGATAGTTCAACACAATCCACACAGGAAAACAAACAGGATTCAGCTCACACAGGTATACATCATCGAAAAGGTGAAAGAGATGATCAGACCTAGATACTGAATCATCTAAGCTTGGACCCACATAGGATACAAGACCAGCCGTCTTCATTGATTCATCTATATTGGGACCCACATAGGATACAAGACCAGTATTGAATCATCTATGTTGGGACCCACATAGGATACAAGACCAGCACAGCTAGGACCCACATAGGATACAAGACCAGCTGTCTTCATTGATTCATCTATACTGGGACCCACATAGGATACAAGACCAGTATTGAATCATCTAAGACGGGACCCACATAGGATACAAGACCAGCACAGCTTGGACCCACATAGGATACAAGACCAGTTGTCTTCATTGATTCATCTATACGGGGACCCACATAGGATACAAGACCAGTATTGAATCATCTAAGCTGGGACCCACATAGGATACAAGACCAGCACAGCTAGGACCCACATAGGATACAAGATCAGCTATCTTCATCATCGCAGTCCACTGAGGATCTCTGCACAGTCGTCGTCATCGAAGTCGTAGTAGCAGTCGCAGCCAGCACTAGGGTTCCCGCACACAGCAAACTCATTCGGGAGGGTTCACTCCACGAGCCGAGAGGCTGACACATCAACTGTCACAAAGTCTAGAGTTGATGTATCCAAAAGTTCTGTATCGTCAACAGGAACTCAACGTCGCAGACGGCGCGTCGATCAGACGTCCGGTCTGAGAGTTATTGGCTTTTTCGTTCTAGGGGCCCGGTTCGTTTTTAAGGCAAAACCAACCCGACCGTACTCCACCTGCGTTCAAACCTTGGGCGGAGTATTCCAAAAGATCTGTCTCACTAAGCGGAACTCAACAAAGCTGACGGCACATCAATCAGACGTCCGTAGCTCAAGATATGAGCGTTTCCGCTCCGAGAACCCGGTTGGTTTCGTGTACGAACCAACCCAGCCATACTAAATGTATTCCGAAACCTTGATTGCGATATACCGAAACGACCGTCTCGATCCAAGGATCGCATTTCCACTTACGGCGCATTGTTTGGAGGTCCGTAGCCCGAGTTATGGGCATTTGAACCTAAATAGTTCGGTATCGGGGGTTTCGGGCCCGGGCCGACCCGGCCCGAGACCCCCCGACTGGCCCGAACCGGGTCGACCCACCCCGGACAGGGTCGGCCCGGCCCGGCACGGCCTGGCTCGGCTGGGCGCGGCCCGGCCCCGCCCGGCCAGGCGGACCGGCCGGGCACCGGTCTGGCTGGACGCAGCACGCTGCCAGCTCGGCCTTCGGCCGAGCTGTTGGAAAAACGGGGGGGCGCTTTCCCCCCTTGTGAACCACAGCCCCCCCTCATTAAGGGGGGCCATTTATGCAGGCCGGGGGAATTTATTTCCCCCTGTTTTATCCTTTCCGGCCGGCCCGACTTGGCCGGCCGGTTCCTTCTCAACAGGACCGGCAAAGGCCGGTCCTCTCCCGGCTTCCGACACCGGCGGCCCGGCTGGCCGCCGGTCATCTCGTTCCGCCGCGGCCCAGAACCGGCCGCGGCCTTTGCCGTCCGGTGTGGTGCGACGGCACCGCGCCCCTCCGCCGCAGCCCCTCTCTGGCCGCGGCGTCCTCGGTTTCCTTCGACGGGGCGCGACGGCGTCGCGTCCTTGAATTCCTTTCCATGGTGCGGCGTGACGACGCCACGCATATGTTCTGCATGAAACCGCGTGGTGCGACGGCACCACGCTCCTTCGTACCAACCACAAAGAAAACATTTATGAAATAAAGGTGTAGGGTCGGTCGTGTTTGTGCGGACCGGCCCCCTAACATTTTTCGATAACAATTAGTCGAAAACCAAAAAATTCGACATGCCAGAATCAAGAACGGAAATATTTTAGAATAAAACCCCTACCTTGGTTTCAAGAGCGGATCAGGTCAATCAGCCGTGGAAGACAAGCGTCGCGGAGGTCAGGCGTCGCGGTAATCGTACGTCAATTTCGTTGACGTCGAGGTGCGTCCGAAGAGGTAACGTCACTGGAGAATCTTCGTAAGCTGACGAAGAAAGCCCGAGGAGGAAGCGGCGTCTCCTTTCATTGACATGGGAAGAAGATCGAAAGAAGCGGCATCATCGATCTTCAGAAACACACCAGCTGTGAAGAAGAGAAGAGACAGCACGTCTTTCTCTTCTTATGGTGACGGCGTTCTTCGTCGGAGCCTAAGTGTTCTTCGCGTTCTTCGTCGTGGTTGAAGAAGAAGAAGAAAGCTTCCCAATCCTCTCAAGGTGGCAAAAGAAAACTAACCAAAATAAAATAAGTCTAAGGATTATTTTATTTACACAACTAAACCACTTTGAATTTCGAAAGTTTGAAATTAAGCCACTCATCTTAATTTATAAATCAAGTTGTCAAAATTAAAAAGAGAGGAGTTATTGGGATTTTTAAGGGGAGTTGAAGAGTTAGGGTTCGTGTGGGCCCCACCACACTTAATCCTCTAAAGGGAGGTTAAGTGGATGTGGGTCCCACCTCTAACTCCCTTTGGGAGGATATAACCAACATGGTTTAAAATTAAAAAAATTGTGTTCACGATTTATTTAACTTCTTCAAATTTTCCCCAAAACTAACTTTCATCCTGCATAAAACGCAACCTCGGAAAAGGTCTCCTTAAGAGAATATCGGCGCTGCGAGTTCATCAGTGCCCTCGGAATTCGATTCCGGGCACCGGTTCAAAAGTTAGAAAAACTCGCTCGTTCGTTCACAGAACGTACCCGAGCCAAACTTCGGAAATTGATTCTGGGCACACCGGGCCTCGGAATCAGTTGCCGTCAGAAACTGTGTTCTTGTAAAATTCCAAAGAAAATTAAGAAAAAAAATTTCCTTGAAATTTTTGGGTCTTTATAGTTCAACCCCCACATGAATGAATAAGTTGTAATCGAGAGTTCCATGAGACAAATGGCACCTACATTAAATGGATCATCGGATCCCTCAATTGTCAAACAATGGATCAACTCCATTGAAAATATCTTATCCATACTTAAATGTTACATTAAAGATATGGTTCTTCTAGATACATATCATATGGAGGGTGAAACCGATCAATGGAAGACGTTGATAAAAAATAAAAAGCCTATGGAGGATATTGAGGCATTGAAATTGAAGGACTTCAGGAAAATGTTTTTCGATAAATAGTTTCCTCATACCTTCCGGTATCAGATGGAAAATGACTTCCATTACCTCATGAAAAAAATAATTAATACATCTTTGTGTATGAGGAAAAAATCACAATGCATGCACTATATGCCTCTGGATTTGTGGTTACCTCTGAATGTAGGGTTGACCGCTTTTTGCTGGGCTGATACTAGCCTTCAGAAATCCCTGGAGATCTATGACTTTGACAGCTATGACGAAATTTTTTTATGTACCGTCATGGTCAAAATGGAGATCGGATAATCTCAGGGGTATCATAGGGATAAGAATCATAAGGTGGACTTCAATTCTAGAAATCCAACGGATAAATCCAATAGTTCTAAGAAAATCCATCACCCAACATTCTAATGGTGTGGGAAGAAGCACCCCAGAAATTGACTAAAGGGGAATATGAAATGCATTAGGTGTTGAAGATAAGGGCCCCTATCCCTTATCTTCTATCAAGAAAAACATGTGGTCGCAATAGAGAAGAGAAATTCTCCATTTTAACCTCAATGATCTGTTCATTGGTTCAACTACAGTGATCTAGGGATCCTTGAAAATCAGGGCCCCCATAGGGTTTATGAGGCAACCAACAACCTACAAGGAATCAAGGGTGAGCATATTCCATCACTACTACCGAAGTGAACCTATAAAATGAAGTGGTGACTCGTAAAATATTTATTAATTCATAAATAGAAAACACAATTTTCGGTTCTGGTTCTACACATTATTTTATATCCTGAATGATTTGTATAACAATCCAAACACCACCACAAATCATATAAGTAAAGATGTTGGTGAGTATGAAAAATGGGGAAATCATTGCATCCCATGAATATAACTCCGGCCCTATCATAATTTGTGGATCAAACTTCCCGGTGAACCTCATCATACTCCCTCTAGTGTAATTTGATGTAATTATCAGCAT
Source organism: Viscum album (assembly GCA_963277665.1). Taxonomy (NCBI): domain Eukaryota; kingdom Viridiplantae; phylum Streptophyta; class Magnoliopsida; order Santalales; family Viscaceae; genus Viscum; species Viscum album. The sequence goes on from OY728120.1 coordinate 578,332,493, forward strand.
TGAATGTACTTCCGTATATAGAGCCAACATAAATTTCTTGTAAAGACCCGTAAAATTCAAGGGAAATTTTTTCTTAATTTTCTTTGGGATTTTACAAGAACGAAGTTTCTGACGGCACCTAATTCCGAGGCCCGGTGAGCCCTAAATAATTTTCCGAAGTTTAGATCGGGTACGTTCAGTGAACGAACGAGCGGGTTTTTCTAACTTTTGATCCAGTGCTCGGAATTGAAATCTGAGAGCACCGATGAAACCGCAGCGCCGGTAATTGATTAAAAAGACATTTTCCAGAGTTGTTTTTTCTCGGGAATAGTTTTTTAGTTTTGTGGATGAAGACTTCCAAGAAATAAAGTTTATGCAACTAATTTTATTTCTTTAAAGTGGTCAAAACCTAAGGATGGAGGTTGGGTGAACCTAACTACCTAAGTGAGGTTAAATTTGAGGTGGGCCCCGCACGAACCCCACCCCTTCACATTCCTTAAACCTTCCCTAAATCCCCTATTAGGTGGGTGACCTCTCATTTTCCTTAACTCCTTAACCCCCCTTTAATGTGAGACCACTCACCTCCTCTCTCACTTCTTCAATCATGCCAACTCACTTAACTAATTAAGTGGTTTAATTGAATTTTTGAATTTCAAACTTAAGTCATGAGTAATAAAATAAGTGAAGCACTTATTTTATTTTTGGTTGGAGCTTGTTGTGTTGAGAGGGGATTGGGAGAAAAAGGGGAGTCTTGAAGTTCTTCTTCTTCGTCGAAGAACACGAAGAACGTGAAGAACGCAAAGAACGCACCGATCTCTGATGAAGAATGTCGAATCCTCATTGATCGACTACGCGACGTAGTGTACCGCGACGCCAATGACCCTCTCCTTCCGCGACACCTTCTTCCGTGACAATAAATTCCATGACGAACCTTCGCTCAACGAATTCGATGAGGTAAGGGATTTATTGTTTTTATTCGTGAATTCTTCTGTCATCGTTCCTCGTTTCAATTGGACCGCTTGCTATCAATTAACGGGAGGGGGCCGGAACGCACAAACACGACCGACCCTCCTCCCTTGATTCTGTTGATTAAACTTTTTGTGGTTTGGAACGGAGATGGTGTGGTGTCGTCGCACCACGCAGGATCATGCAGCAAGGTTGCGTGGCACTGTCGCACTGCGCCGTTGAAGTCAAACAACGTCGCGGCCCCGTCGCACCACGCCGTAGATTCACGAAAACACGGTGGCTGGAGCGGGGCCGCGGCGGAGGGGCACGGAGCCGTCGCGCCGCGCCGGATAGACCAAGGCCGCAGCTTTATGCCGTGGCGGAGCATGGACCAGTGGCCAACTTCCGACCGCCAGCGTCGGAGCATGGGGACCGGCCCGCGCTGGTCCCGTGGTGCAGCAGCCGACCGGCCGGTCAGAAGAGGAACCGGGTGTTCGTAACCCCCAGATGGCCAGACAGCAGCGGCCCCCCGCATGGGGGCCACGGTCACGAAATATGGGGGGCAGCGCCTCCCCCCCAAACTGCTCGGCCGTTTCGGCCGAACCGTCTAGCCAGTGGACCGCGCAGGACGCGCCAGCCGGGCCGGGCCACGCCCAAGCGGTCTAGACCCGGACTCGGGTTGGGTCGACCCGGTTCTGGCCAACCCAGGGTGTATCGGGCCGGGTCGGACCGGGCCTGAACCCCCTATTCGCGGACCTCTTACGATCCTTTGCCCATATCATGGGATACAGACCTCCGATCGATGCACCGTCAGTTGTGATGCGATCCTTGGATCAAGATGGTCATTTTGGAATATTACACTCAAGGTTTCAGAGGTTCAAACACGAAACCAACCGGGCCCTCGGAGCGGAAACGCTTATATCCTGAGCTCCGGACGTCCGATTGATGTGCCGTCAACTTTGTTGGATTCCTCATGATGGGACGGAACATTTGGCATACTTATCCTGAGATTTGGACACAGTTGGAGTATGGCCAGGTTGGATTGTACCCAAAATCCAACAGGGCCCCTAGAACGGAAAAGCTGATAACTTTCAGACCGGACGACCGCATGACGAACCGTCAGGGGCATTGGTGATCACGTTGAGAAATGGCCCATATGAGTATACCCTATTAGGGTTCGGGTTACAGTTAAGATACGGCCGGGTTGGTTCGCACACGAAACCAACCGGGCCCCTGGGACGAAAAGGCTAATAACTCACACACCGGGCATCTGATTGACGCGTCGTCTGTTGCGTTGAGACCCCTATGAAGAGGCGGCCTTTTGAGATACTTCTTCGTGGAACATTGAGATACTTGGAGTATCGACCTGTATCTCATGGAGCGGACCCTCCCGGAGACAAGCGTACGGAGTACGGAGACCGTGTAGCCTGCTGAGACCTAACGACTGCTTGACCGACTCGACTTGGAGTGAGTCGACTAGCCCAGTGGACGGAGCACTACATTGTTTGGGTGCAGACCCATGGCGGACGGAGCACTACAGTGTTTGGGTGCAGACCCACGGTACTCGTCCGGAGAGTACCTCTGCTGGCTATTAGGGGGGATGCACTACTGTGTTTGGGTGGCATACCCCGTTGGGTAGCACTACTGTGTTTGGGTGGCTGAACCACGGTACTCGACAGGAGGAGTACCTCAGCAGTCTTAGGTTAGTGAGTAATACCTCGGAGTCGTGACAGGATTATTGCACACTCCAGAGATGGGGCTCTTTAGCAGTTATGGTTTCGATAATGAAAATCCTGGTTTGAGCTGAGTCTATGACCTTTGTGTTTACCTCCTAATTGAGATGGTCATTTGATAACTTAGGTATATGTGTGGGCATATACCTGGGTAGTGGTTATTCGTTGATTTCATAATCTTTATGTTTCCTCATGATTGAGATGGGTTACTTGATAACTGAGGTATAAGTATGGGCTTATACCTAAGAAGGGTTATCTATTGTGATTCTGCTTTGTGGTTATCCTTGTTGGATTTAGAGATACCTTGAGGGTCTCGGCGTCCCTACTGAGTATCGTTATACTCACCCCTGCATGGGCTATGCCTGCACCTCGATGTGTTGGATGCAGACGATGAGTAGTGCTGACGGAGGCCGAGTGTTCGAAGACTGGACGGTACACGGAGGTGGACCTCATGGCGAGTCAGTATCCGGAGGTGGACTTCACGGCAAGACGATACTCGGAGGAGGTTGACGGGCAAGAGCATTGTGGAGGCTATCTGTACCCACCCTTCTGGTAGGATCCATGGTGGACGATCCAGCAGCTGTTCAATCTGTACCTACCCTTCAGGTAGGATCCGTGGTGGATGATCCAGGAGCTGTGCTATCTGTACCTACCCTTCAGGTAGGATCCGAGGATGATGAACCATGAGCTACTTCATTTCTTCTAGCTGTTGTCTTTTTCTGTTGTACTTTTTTTCGGTTGTAGCTGTACTTTCGATTGGGTTTGTATTCTGGTCCATTTAGTTTTTAGCACTTCCTTTTGTACTTAGTGTATTACTTCCTCTTGTACTCTGTGGTGTTTGTTTAATTTTATAAAGGCAATGCCTTCCCAGTTATCAGGAATTATGCCTTTGGTGCTAGTCGCTATCCCCTGGCCTATGGAAGGAGGGCTTGGTGTAGTCACGGCACGGGCCTTGAGGATGGGTCATGACAAATTGGTATCAGAGGAGTCGGTTCTATTGCAGAACTTAGGACTCTGATATTCTATTTCTGTGAATAAATTGTGTTAAGGGTACCGAGTGTGGTTTTCAGTTCAGGGAGTCCAGTGTTGGTGCGGCGACCGACGTATCCGTACACTAGGACCCTGATTTCTGATTTCTGACTTTGTGCACGAAAACACTGATTGCGTGTGTGTTTCCAAAAGTTTTAAAGTCAACTCAAACTAGGTCAGCTCACCAGGTATAAATCGTTGACCATGTCGCATTTGTTCAGGATGTCTCCACGCAAACAGTCAGTTGGAGTTTCTGAGAGAGTACTCGATGACGGCTCACCGAGCATCAAGGCTCCGGTGTGGGGCCCTTTTTACTATGTTGGCACCCTCGGGTGGTGTACCAGAAGCACCACCACCTGTTGGGCAGTAGATTCCACCAGTTGTACTAGTGGACGGTGCACACTGGCAGAGCGCATTGCACGAGTTTCAACAGCAGAGGCCTCCAAGGTTACGAGGCGAGGCAGATTCCTAGATAGCAGAGGACTGGATGGAGGTGATTTCTAGAGTTTTCCGCCTAGCTGAGACACCAGTTGAGTGGATGGTAGACTTGGCTACTAGTGTTTTCCAGTGAGTGAAAAATGAGGATGGCCCGCATAGTGATGAGGCTTCGGTACGTGGACCGATGCCTAAGATAGTTCCTTCTGGTATTGTGTCATCTATACATCACTACCTGTTGGTCATCAGTTACAACTGGCGGTACCGGTAGGTGACACATGCGGGCTTACTGCCTTACACGTGTTCCAACATCAGATACCCTAAAGTTCTGAGGTGAGCCCGACTCACAGGCGGCTGAGGACTGGTTTGAGGAAGTGGCTAAGAGTTTTCTAGAGCTTTTACAGCTTCGGCAGGACGATGTGTCGGTATCTGAGAATTCATCGAGGCATACCGAACATTCCAGGTACTCGATTAATACGATTCGATCAGTGCTATAGAGCTCGGACCTCTGAGCGTGGTGTGTTTAAGGATATTTGATCCATCACTTTTTCCTCTATGCATTCCTACTCATGTTAGGGTGGTAGAGAGGACCTTGACGTTGAATGTTCTTTGGATGAACGAATACAGCTAGAGAATGTTAGAAGTTGGAACGCAGTGAGCTGGTTCCAGTCTTAGAGACATGGTCGTGCGAATGTTTCAAGAAGAGGAAATGTTAAGGACAGATGAGTCTGCAAAGCAGCAGACATGAAGGCAGAGCTAGGAGTGCAGCAGGAGGTAGTGTACATCTTAACATGTTACACTCACCTGCCTTTGTAGTCCCCTCTAGGCTCGGAGAGCTGGAGGGAAGGGGAAGAGAGTAGTTGCATGCGGTCAAGGAGTGTGACACAATGGCTCTAAGAATGAGTCAAGGGACAGGCTGTGTCCATTACTAGATGTCGTAACATAAAACTTTGATATGAATCATTCCTTCCTTCCATGAATCTTGTCCCAAACCTAGAGTTTCTGGTATGCCGTAGACTTGACCCTCACGTCTGGAGATACCTTGGAAGGATACTCGATAATCACACTTACGCCGACAGTGTGATCTGACCCACGAGAAGAGTTTTGTGGTTGGAATCTCTTGGTGTCAGCGTCGAGGCCATATGACATTGTTCTGAGTATGGATTGGATCCACATTTCATACATAAATTGACGGTATTAGGCAAACGTCGGGATCGGTTTTCCTTGGTCTGCGAAAAAGGAAACCCCAGGAAGCACAGGATTAACTCTTGCATAGGAAGGTGTAGCTGATCACTCTTGAATTGGCCAACTTCACCCACGTGGCAGTAGGAGTTTTGAGTTTCGGATCTAAACAGGAGCGGACTAGTTCCAGCCATAGAGGCCTTTGATCTTTGTGCTACCAGCTTCCTTGTTGTTGATGTTGTTGTTTGTGGTTGTTGTGTCTTGTACTACGAGCTGCAGTAATAAAAGTCACTTATCATTGTGATGTTTACTTACCTTCCCTTCTTGGTTTGATTGATACTAAGAGGTTCCGGTTAAAAACTGTTGACTTGACCCTAACTTTTGATATTCTTTCTGGAGGAGACACGGTGACCACACATTAATTCTGATAGTGTGACTCAACCCTTGGAGGCGAGAGTAATAGTTGGATCTCTTGGTAGTAGTTTCGAGGCCTTATGATGTCATCCATGGCATGGATTAGTGCCATTCATGACAGGATTGAATATTTTAGGAAAAGAACATAGTTCATCCAGGGGATGAGACCTGATTTCTCTTATCAACAAAGAAGAAATCTTAGCAGCTCTTGTGGGACCAGAGATGGTCCAAGCCGCGACAGAGAAGGTCCAGGTCATCCAGGAGTAGATGAGGATCGCTCTGAGCCGACAGAAGTCTTATGTTGATAGAAGACAGAACCACTGGAATTTGAGGATAGCGACCACGTTTTCTTACATGTATCACCTAGACGAGGTCTATGGAGATGTGGCCGAGGCGCCAGGTAATCTCTGTGGTTCAGCGGACCTTTTCAGATCCTCAGCAGGGTAGTTGAGGTGGTTTACCGCTTGACCCATCCGCCTCAGTTGCACCGGGTGCACGACGACTTCCACGTATCTCAACTGAGGAGATACGTGCTTGACCCGACGCATGTCATAGACCATGGGGAACTGTACTTTGGTGATGGGGTGACTTTTGCGGGGTTACAGTAGAGGTTGAGGATCGACATGAGCGAATCCTACGAGTACCGTCAATTCCTTGGGTGCGCTTCACTGGTAGTACGGGAACCTCTAGGTGAGCACATGGGAGCAGATGGCTCAGGTGCGTGCTCAGTACCACTTTTGTTTCCCTAGTTTGTGTTAAATCATTACGGGGACGTAAAGCCCTGAGGTGGGAGTAATTTAAAGACCCATAAAATTCATGTGAATTTTTTCTTGATTTTTTTTGGGATTTTACAAGAACGTGGTTTCTGACGGAACCTGATTCCGAGGCCCGGTGAGCCCAGAATAATTTTCCAAAGTTTAGCTTAGGTACGTTCAGTGAACGAATGAGCGGGTTTTTATAACTTTTGATCCAGTTCTAAGAATTAAAACATGAGGGCACCGATGAAACCACATCACCGGTAATTTCTTAAAAAGACATTTTCTAGAGTTGCGTTTGCTCGGGAAGAGTTGTTTAGTTTTGTGGATAAAGGCTTCCGAGAAATAAAATTTGTGCAACTAATTTTATTTCTTTAATGTGGTTAAAACCTACGGATGGAGGTTGGGTGAACCTAACTACCTAAGAGAGGTTAAATGTGATGTGGGGCACACATGAACCCCACCCCTTCACATTTCTTAAACCTACACTAAATCCCCCATTAAGTGGGTGACCTCTCATTTTCCTCAAATCCTTAACCCCCCTTTAATGTGAGACCACTCAACTCCTCTCTCACTTATTAAATCATGCCAACTCACATAATTAATTAAGTGGTTTAATTCAATTTTTGAATTTCAAACATAAGTCATGAGTAATAAAATAAGTGAAGCACTTATTTTATTTTTGGTTGGAGCTAGTTGTGTTGAGAGGGGATTTGGAGAAAAAGGGGAGTCTTGAAGTTCTTCTTCTTCGTCGAAGAACGCGAAGAACATGATGAACGCTAAGAACGCACCGATCTCCGACAAATAACACCTAATCCTCAGAGATCGACTACGCGACGCCGTGTACCGTGATGCCAACGACCCTCTCCTTCTGTGACGCCTTCTTCTGCGATGATAAATTCCACGATGAACCTTCGCTCATTGAATTCGACGAGGTAGGGGATTTATTGTTTTTATTCGTGAATTCTTCTGTCATTGTTCCTCGTTTCAATTGGACCGCTTGCTATCAATTAACATGAGGGGGTCGAACCGCACAAACATGACCAACCCTCCTCCCTTGATTCTGTTGATTAACCTCATTGTGGTTTGGAACGGAGATGGCGCGGTGCCGTCGCACCGCGCGGGATCATACGGAAAGGATGCGCGGTGTCGTCGTGTCGTGCTGTTGAAGTCAAACAACGTCGCGGCCCCTTCGCGCCATGCCAGAGAATCAAGAAAACACCACGGCCGGATCTGGGCCGCAGAGGAGGGGCTCGGCGCCATCGGGCCACGCCGGACGGACCAAGGCCGCAGCTTTATGCCGCGGCGGAGCAGGGACCGGCGGCCAACTTCCGGCCGCCGGCGTCGGAGCAGGGGGACTGGCCCGCGCTGGTCCCATGGTGCAGCAACCGGCTGGCTGTAGTGGGCCGGCCGGTCAGAGGAGGAACTGGGGGTTCATAACCCCCTGCTGGCCGGACAGCAGCGCCTCCCCCCCCCCCCAAACCACTCGGCCGTTTCGGCCGAGCCCTCTGGCCAGTGGACTGCGCTGGCCATGCCAGCATGTCGGGCTGAGCCGCCCAGGCCGGGCCGAGCCGCGCCCAAGTGGGCTGGACTCGGACCCAGGCCGGGTCGACCCGGTTCTGGCCGACCCTGGGGGTATCGGGTCGGGTCGGACCGGGCCCGAACTCCCTATTCACGAACCTCTTACGATCGTTTGCCCATATCTTAGGCTACAGACCTCTGATCGATGCAACATCAGCTGTGATGCGATCCTTGGATCGAGACAGCCGTTTTGGAATATTACACTCAAGGTTTCGGAGTACTTTGGGTTCGGCCGGGTTTGTTCGAACACAAAACTAACCGGGCCCTCAGAGAAGAAACGCTTATATATTGAGCTCCAGATGTCCGATTGACGTGTCGTCGACTTTGTTGGATTACTCATGATGAGACGGAACATTTGGAATACTTCGCCTGAGAGTTAGACACAGTTGGAGTATGGCTGGGTTGGATTGTAACTGAAATCCAACCGGGCCCTTGGAACAAAAAAGATGATAACTTTCAGACCGGATGTCCGTTTGACGAACCGTCAGCGGCGTTGGTGATCACGTTGAGAAACAGTCCCTATGAGTATACCCTATGAGAGTTCTGTGTACAGTTAAGATACGGCCGGGTTGGTTTGCACACGAAACCAACCGGGCCCCTGGGACAAAATGGCTAATAACTCACAGACCGAGGGTCCGATTGACGCATCGTCTGTTGCGTTGAGACCCCTATGACGACGCGGTCCTTTGAGATACTTCTTCGTGGAACTTTGAGATACTTGGAGTATCGACCTGTAGCTCATGGAGCGGACCCTCCCGGAGACGAGCATACAGAGTATGGAGACTGTGTAGCCGGCTAAGACCTGATGACTGCTTGACCGACTCGACTTGGAGTGAGTCGACTAGCCTAGTGGACGGAGCACTACATTGCTTGGGTTCAGACCCATGGCGGACGGAGCACTACAGTGTTTGGGTGCAGACCTGTGGTACTCGTCCGGAGAGTTCCTCTGCAGGCTATTAGGGGGGATGCACTACTATGTTTGGGTGGCATACCCCGGAGGGTAGAACTACTGTGTTTGAGTGGCTGACCCGCAGTACTCGACAGTAGGAGTACCTCAGTAGTCTTATGTTAGTGAGCAGTACCTAGGAGTCATGACAGGATCACTGTACACTCCAGAGACGGGGCTCTTTAGCAGTTACGGTTTTGATAATTAAAATCCTAGTTTGAGCTGAGTCTATGACCTTTGTGTTTACCTCATGATTGAGATGTGTCACTTGATAATTTAGGTATATGTATGGGCATATACCTGGGTAGTGGTTATCCGTTGATTTCATAATCTTTGTGTTTCCTCATGATTGAGAGGGGTTACTTGATAACTTAGGTATAAGTATGGGATTATACCTAAGAAGGGTTATCTATTGTGATTCTGCTTTGTGGTTATCCTTTTTTGATTTAGAGAGACCTTGAGGGTCTTGGGGTCCCTACTGAGTATTGTTATACTCACCCCTGCATGGGCTATGCTCGCACCTCGTTGTGTTGGATACAGACGACAGACAGTGCTGACGGAGGCCGAGTGTTCGAAGATTGGATGGTACCCAGAGGTGGACCTCACAGTGAGTCAGTATCCAGAGGTGGAATTCACGGCGAGACGATACTCAGAGGAGGTTGACGGGAAAGAGGGTTGTGGAGGCTATCTGTACCTACCCTTCAGGTAGGATCCGTGGTGGACGATCCAGGAGCTATGCTATCTGTACCTACCCTTCAGGTAGGATCCGTGGTGGACGATCCAGGAGTTGTGCTATCTGTACCTACCCTTCAGGTAGGATCCGAGGTGGACGACCCAGGAGCTGCTTCCTTTCTTCAAGCTGTTGTCTTTTTCTGTTGTACTTTTGTTCATTTTTAGATGTACTTTTTATTGGGTTTCTATTCTAGCCCATTTAGTTTTTAGCACTTCCATTTGTACTTAGTGTATTACTTCCGCTTGTACGTTGTGGTGTTTGTTTAATTTTATAAAGCCAATGCCTTCCCAGTTATCGGGAATTATGCCTTTGGTCATAGTCACCAGCCCCTGGCCTATTGAAGGCGGGCTTGGGGTAGTCACGGCACGGTCCCCGAGGACGGGTCGTGACATTTCTGTGATAGGGGAATCACTCTCCATATGGAGAATTTCCCCCTAATTTGATAAAAGTTCTAGGAGGAAGATGAAACTTCTTTAGCACCATCATCTCATGCATGGATATTACTACTCTATGTGCATGTGTATCTTGCTCAGATGATTGTGTCTAAGGAGGAAACATTCTTTTATGACATTCCTATAGTGAGGGAATTTGTGGAAGTGTTTCCTGAGGAATTTCCTACTCTTCCTCCTAGAAACGATTTCGCATTCTTAATTAAACATATACTTGTGACATTTCCAATATCGAAGACTCCATGTAGAATGACTACTATGGATCTTGAGGAGCTAAAGAAACAACTACTGGAGAACTTGGATAAGGGGTTTATATGCCCAAGTGCTTCACCATGTGGTGAAGTAGTTTTCTTCTTCCATAAGAAGGATGGGTCAATGACCCATTTTCATTAATTATAATGAGCTCAAAAAAATCATGATAATGAACAAGTATCCTCTTCCTCAAATTAGTGACTTATTTGATCAGTTATATGGAGCACAATACTTCACCAATTTGATTTTGCGGTCATGATATTACCTTGTAAGGGTGAAGAAGAAGGATTTCCCCAAGACCACTTTTCATTCAAGATATGGACACTATGAATTCATAGTAATGCATTTCAAACACACTAATGTTTCAGAAATATTCATGGACTTGATGAATATAGTAATTAGAGATTACCTAGAAATTTTTTTGGTAGTGTTTATAGAATATATTCTTATATACTTCAAAAACAAGGAAGATCATGAATAGAAACTAAGAAGTTTACTTTTGACATTGCGAAAGGAGAAGGTCTATGAAAAGTACAAAAAGTGTGAGTTCTAGTTGAAGGTGATCTTGTTCTTGGGCCATATCATCACAATAAATGGGATATCTATGGATCCCTCGAAGAGAGATGGAATAGAGGGATGGTCGAGGCCAACATCAATAACGGATATCCATAGCTTCATGGGGTTATCTAAATATTATCGCTGATTTGTAAGAATTTTAACATGATTTTCAAACCTTCTTACCATGTATACTCGGAAGGGAGCCATGTTTTCTTGAAGTGATGAATGAAATGAAACCTTCAAGGTGTTGAAAAGAAGGATTATCGCTATGTGCATGTTCACATTACCCATGAGTAGAGAACATTTGTTGTATTTAGTGATCCTTCAATGATTTTCAAGGGTTGTGCGTTGATGCAGATTGACAAAGTGATAGCCTACACCTCAGGGATGCTGAAAATATATAAGAAAAACTATCCCATGCATGATATAGAGTTGGGGGCAATGATATTTGCATAGAAATTCTGGCAGCATTATCTCTATGGGGAGAAGTGTGAGATATATACTGATCATAAGAGCTTCAAATATATATTTTCAAATAAAAGAGGTTAATATGCACCAATGAATGTGGATAAATCTCATTAAGGATTATTTTTGATCAATCCACTACCATCCCTATAAGGAAAACAAGGTGATAGATGATCTATGTAGAAATGATCCAACATATTTATCAATGATGAGAATTGAATAGGATCCAATCTTCATAGATTTAAAGAGGATGGGCATGGGAATCATTAATGGAGGAACATCATTAATCCGTTCTAAAATTATTTCTCAACCATCACTCATGGAGAAAATAAAGGATGCTCAAAGAATGGATGTTGAAATTATGAAAAGGGTTGAATCTATCATAAATGGGAAATACTTAGAGTTCAGGGTTGACATGGATGGAATTGTGAGATTTCGTTCAGGATTATGTGTACCATCAAATATAGAGATAAAGAAGGAGCTTCTGGATGATGCATATAGCTCATCCTTCTCTACCCATGGACCAAAAATATGAATTGAGATCACTAATAAAACGTTTGGTGGGAAAATATGAAAAGGTAGAATTCTGAATATACATCAATGTTCCTGGAATGTCAAAAAGTGAATGATGAGAGTCAAATGTCAAAGGGGATGATGCAACCACAACCCATACTGACATTGAAGTGGTACACCATTACTACGAACATTGTCACTATACATCCAAGGGCATCCAGAGGAAAAAATGATATATGGGTCATTGTGGATCATCTTACAAAGATAACTCACATTATTGTGATTTGAGGGGACATATCATTGGGTCAAATTTAACCTATTTATATCAAAGAAGTGGTATGTCTGCATGGAGAACCATTATCTACTGTATCTGATCGTGATCTAAGATTCACGTCAATGTTTTGTAAAAGTCTCTAACATGCTAGAGGAACTGAACTGAACTTTAGTACAGCCTAACATCCTCAAACTGCTGTCGAATTTAAGAAAACTATTCAGACACTCGAAGATATGTTAAGATCATGTTCTATGGACTTCAAAAGAGGATTGGACCAAAATCATCCTCTAGCTGAATTATACTATAATAAGAGTTTCCATTCGAGAAACTAAATGGAACTATATGAAGCCCTTTATGGGAAAAGGTGAAGAACACTGGAATGTTTGGATGTAGTCCGTGAGAATATGATGCTACGACCTGAAATGGTCGATGAAATGGTGGAGAAGGTGAAAACCAATCCATAACATATCAAGGTATCCCATAGTAGAATGTAGAGTTATGAAAATAATTGTTGATGAAACCATGAGTTCAATATTGGACACATGGTATTTCTAAACATATCTTTATGGATCGAGGTCATGATTTTTTGAAAGAAAGAGAAGTTATGTCCTATTTACATCATCCCCTTCATAATTCTTGATCATTTTGGGGCAGTGGCCTATCGACTATCACTTCCACCGACCATTTCCCAAGTACATGATGTCTTTTATGTATCAATTTTATGAAATTACATACCATACACTTCACATGTACTCTCTTAAGAGGTAGTATAGTTAGAGGATGATCATTATTATGAGGAGAAACCAGTGAAGATATTAGATCACAGAGAAAATGTTCTACAAAATAAGACAATGCCCCTCATCAAGGTGTTTTGGAGAAACCACAAGTTTGCAGAACTGACATTGGAATTTTAGGAAGTGAGGAAGAAGAGTTACCCACATCTGTTTTAGTGTGGGAAAATGAATTTTCGGGGGAGAAATTTCTTAAGGGGGGAAGATTATAATGACCCAAACACTCATTAATGAAAATCCTTCTTGATATAATTAAATGTCATATTACGTAAAATTGTTATATAAAATATGAACATCATTGGTTTTATGATTATTTATTTTAAAATACTGTTATCAATTTTACTGTTGCAAATATAGATTTTGAATAGTGATGACATGATTAGTTTAAATATATGGCTTTAACAAATCGAATTTAATTTGACAAAGTAAGTGATGCCTCATCCATTAGACTTGCCCTATATGAAGCCCATTTTTTGGAACTCTGAAAGGAGGTGACATCATTGGGATTATCTCCTGACCATTCTGATGCCAAGCATCAACATGTTAAGATTGAACGGAACCACCTACGGTATAAGTGGAAGTTGATAGAGATTACCACCCGAGCGATGTTATCCGAGCCACCCCAAGAGTCTATCATCATCGCACACCATACCCTTATATCTTATGTAGGTGTTACAAGGAGTTATGTAACAAGACCCATGTTCTATAATTATGTCCATTATTTTTTGTATAGAGAATATACATTCATTTTATTATTTTTACTTTGTAAAAAGTTCATAAAGAAAAAATAACATTTTTTATATCGAAATCTATTTTTATGAATTAATTGATTTTTAATTTACATAATATTTTAATAAAATATTATTATTAATTTAATTTTAATATAATATAAATTACCATATAATTAATATGAATAAGATTGTTTTTTTTATTAAGGTTTCAAAATTATTTTTGTCAAAACCCATGAATTTTTTATAACTATCAGTTTTAATTTGAAATGAAAAAATTCACATATTTAGATAATTATTTAGGAAAAATTAATATTAATTTTTGAATCATGACGTCGAAATTATCAAATAGTTAACTTTTCAAACTTTTCTGAGACAATTGAGTTTGTTGGGAAAAAATTAAATTCCTTTTAAATATATAATGCTTGTTATGACATCAGAATGACCCAATAGTGATGTAATAAAATACTATAAATGATTTATTCTGAAAATATATGTTTTATCATTAATATAATATGATTTTAGATTTATTTTTTTTATTTTTCAAAGCCTTTGTGGACCCTCAATGACTTATAAAACATTTTTTCTTTTTAAATTGTTTTCCTTGAGAGGGTGATTCACCTAAAAAAAATCAAGCCTATTATTTTAAGAAGTTAGACCATTAGACATATAAGATATTGTTTTCCACTACCATTTGGAAAAAAACATTGGCAAAAAACAAGGGTTGGTTTGTGGTTTTGATTATTTTAGTGTGTGGTGTCCCAAACCGAATTAATAATGAATTATCTCTTCTTTCCTATATAATCCCACCCATGCTCCAACTTCCTCTTCACTAAAAGCCTTTGGAGTTTTTCCAACATCTGCCATATTCTATCTAGATTCCTCCCATGGTTCCCCAAGCTCCCAAGAAGCCTCTCTCACTTCCCTCCCAGGCCTTTGGGATCACACTTCCATGTAAAGGATTCCTTCCTTTCTCATTTTATCCAATTTTCTTAATAATCTTATGCCCTTTTAATTTCACTTATAAATTTTGGGGGTATGATTTCTCACCTATACCATACAACCCTATTTATTTTTAATTATTAGTGACCTATTTATATCTCATTAATTCCTCCCATGTACGCCTATTACCATTCTGAAATTCCATAAGGAATTTATCACTCCTCATATACAATAAAGGAATGCTATGGTATTATGAATCCAAATTAAATTACATATATTGGTACATGTATCTATATGAACCCCTTACTATCCATTTCTCATACATGTGATGAGATACCCCTTTCTATCTTATCATCCAATTTAATGAATTCTTATGTCATGTTTTTATGCTGTCAAAATTGTACTGCATTTTATCAATACAAAGTCATTATGTAGTGAATACCTTGCCCATTTATCTCTCAAGGGTATTAACCTTTATTAAAATAAACTTATTGATTATATAGTTTCATTTACTAATTACTCATTCATTTATCATGTAATAAATAATTATTTTTAATGAATCCATCTCTTATGATCCATGTGGCACACTTATGCATGAAATAAAATCAATAAGAAGGGTTCCCCAAGATAGCACTCCAATGCTTTGGGTATGATTAGTATCATGATACGTCAAGTGAAATTCTGGATTAATCATGCTAATTCATGTTCAATGAGGGTTTATTCTTTCTAGTTCATGTGAAATGTGGGTTTACTCATGATCTGTTTACAATTATCCATGGCTTATTCTAATACAATGTTAATTGTTGTTTCCACATTTCCATTTTACGACAATCATGCTTTATCATGCCTTTATGTTCACTTTTCTCTTGCACTCCCCATATATACCTATTTGATACCATGTATTGTAATATTCATGGTATACCTTGTTTACTCCCATACTAGTCTTTATAGCTCACAATTTTCTTATGTTTGTCCTCAGGTTATCCCATATAATGCTAATAATGAGGGAATGTAGTGGTCATGTAAAGGATGTTTTCAATAATATGATTTGTTCTATGTTTTAAGTTGTTATGTACTGTTCCTAATACCCAAGGGAACTATACCTCTTTATCTTCTACGATGTATCATGTGAAGGATTTATGTAATAAATCATGATTATGTATGTAATAAATCACTGGGTTGTTATGATGACAATAAATTTTTATAGATTGTTTGGAATTGTTTCTTAAGTTATTGATTACTGCACAAGGCCTATTCAAGATTTACGGAATGATTATTAATGTACTATTGGGTTATTTATTAATGATTTTAATTCTTTTAAAAAAATATAGATGGGCCAAGACACTTGTTTTGTGTATGGCCAAAACTAGGAATTAGAATTAATAGTGCAGGTGTCTACCATATTCACCTTTATTTCATCTATTATTTCATTATGCACTATATTTATTCTAGGAAAACCCTTACAGTGATACTATATTATAATTTATTTTGTTTTTTTTCATTTTGGGTGTTCTCCTTGGATATTGGCCAATGAATTGGGTGAGCCATCCTAAATAGCATATGTTTCCATTATAAAATTGTATAAATTTTTAATGGGTTGTGAATGGAACCATAATAATGATTTAATTTTATTAATGGAAAATGAAGTATGAATTGGGTTCTTCTAATAATGTAAATTATTGAACAAAATCCTTTATCCCATGTGTGGTTCCTCCTACCTATGACATAATTTTGGATTATTTGAATTAAGTATGCCTTACATTAAAAATTACTCATTTCACTTTACAAGAGTGACATTCCTATTAATTAAAATCTTATTCCTTGTGTGCTGATCATTTATTGATCATTTTAAATGGTTTGGATGGATAGTGAATCTTGGCCATGATTGATATCTTGAGATGATGAAATTTCATTGATGAAATATTTGAAACAGGCACATTGATGACACATGCCTTTTCTGTAATTCATTGATTATGATATTTTCATTATTTATTATTCACTAGTTGGTGTATTCAACCATATGAAATGACTTGTTAAACATGATATATTGTAAAATTGACTTTCATGTGTGGACATGAAATTGTTAATGGTTATTTCATGTAGATTAAGCCTCACCCCTTGAGTGCTCTGGTATATATGCCTCACTTGATTTATTAATTGAATTCGAGCCGAGGAGAGAGTATGGGTCCCATATTAAGAACCCTAAAATGGAATCTCCTTACTATATAGGTTATATCATGATGTACCAAGTAAATAGTGTTTTAGGCTTTCTATGAAAGGGATTCCTGAGATTTTTATTATACTATTGGGTGATACTGGTTCCGTAAGGGGTAAATGAGGAAAGAACAGTTAGAATGATGGCTATTCCAATCCTTGATTGATACTGTGTCGCATATGTGTGATACCCAGGACATACAAAAAAGTACCACTCCACGAGCAATACATGGACATAAGAAGGATTTCCTTGGATTTTCTTAGTGTAATCAGATATTTTGAATGGTTGTACTGTAGAAATACGTCATGGATGGGACATGACTCCACCTGTATGATCGAAAGTTTTTAAGGTAAACAATTGAGATGAATCATTTTTTATTATTATGTATTGTGATTTCACTTGATATAATTCTATTTCTTCACAAGCTAACTTATGAGTTGAAATGTGATTTAGATCCCTAGTAAAAGAACAAGACTGGGAATATTCCTTCAATCATTTTCCATGATTCTATTAGCCCATGATTATATATTCTTCATTTCTCAACTATAATTTTCTGACATCCGGCATAGGCCAAATTGTGTGGAATGAGACATGTGTCCTTTTATGATCCCATAAAAAGTTGATTTTATGAATTGATATCACACTGTATTTATTTTATATGATACACATCTTAATTTATATTGAATTTTAAGATTGTTCTAGGAACTGTGGGTGCCTACCTTCTAAGATTTATATCACACACCACAATATGGTACACACAGTTCCATTGTATTCCTTATAATTTCAGGATCATGGTTGAGAACTGTGTTTCATGTACATGGGAGTTAGGTAAAAATAATTATTTGGAGCTCGGGATACCTGTGGAGATCCCAATAAGAATTTTTTTCCTTTTCTTGTTAATGTACAGTGTTTTAAATCATTTTTCATGGATTACATATTCCAATCATGTAACATTAAAATTTCTTCAATTCACATATTTTATTATTTGACAATGTGTACTTATTTTAGGTATGTAAAATCTATCCTATACTACATTTTCAATTATTTATTGCTATTTACACTACAATATATTCTTGTTATGTTTCCTATGACTATTACATATTTTTTGTCATTGTGTATACACTGATCATTGAGAATATAGTCTCCAAACAGACAAACCATAGACCCCTGCTGCTAGTCGTAGCCTCCACCTTTCGGGAAGATACTCTTGAGGTTGTATGACCCTTTAGTCCAGCTACCAGTTTTTTGGTCAGCTGGGATGGGACCTTACAAAGTGGTTTCAATTTTAGTTATTCCATTGTCTTGCTGTATTGGTTTGGTAAGTAGGATATTAGGAATGTTGCAGTGTTTGATTAATAGCCATGTTGGGTACTGATCACACAACGTATGTGAAATGACTAAGTTTCTAGGGTTGGGAATTTATGATCATGCTTTTGAATAATACAATTGACCTGATTTCACCTTAATTGATTAGTGACATCTCTATTTCTTATGGATTTATAGAGTTCATGGTATTTTACCCTTTTCCTATTATGGTAGGGATGAAGCATTACATGAATCATAATAGGCACATAGGGATTCATTTGTCATGCATATTACATTCCATGTATCTACATTCATAGGTTTCTTGCTGACATTATTAAGTGACTTGAATTCCACTCCATGTTTTTAGGTTTACTGGAATTCCATTTTGTATAACCCACTTATGTGTTAATATTCCATGATTTTGTTCATATAGCATGTATTCCATCTTTAATATACATTTTATTACATTCTAGTTTTAATTTGATATAATTTATTGCATGTCATATAAGGACGGGTTTCAATTATATGGTAGAAAAATTACACTGGTAAAGTGTATGGGTTCTTTATGGATTTGTATATGGATTCCAATATGACTGGACTCTTGAACATAAGCATTTTGTTAAATGAATTAGTATTAAATGAAAAAGGATTGTAAATGGAACATATAGTGTTGTCCTCTATTTATGACCCTGGTGTACTGGTAGATAATGATTCATTATGTTACCTTGAAATGGAAGTGCGGTCATTTTTTGTAGGATCTCTTTCTTTTAGAAATGTCATTGATTATTATATTTTGATCCTAGTGACTTATTCTAGACTGACCTAGTGTTATGTTCAATAATTTTCTTCTTAAGGTAACATCGCATGGTACGTAGAACTGTTAGATCATAAAACCCTTGCTAACGTAGTAAGTTTTATACCTTTTAGTGACATTATTGTGTCATTGTCCGTAGTCATACCCCCTTTAATAAAATGAAAACCTTATTCTAATTGGTGTTCATGTTTTCATTGGCCTAATTATGGGTGTGATAATCATGAAATGCTTAGTTTGATCTGGTAGTACATGCCTCAGGCAGAGTCATATGCTTTATAGGTCTCTTGACTCATTCCATTCAATAGTGATGGATGACTATGTATGTCTTCATCCATGTAAATAATTTTTTACAAACCACTTGATGCTTGAATCCATTTAGTGTGAATCCAATGGATTGTATTCACGATGTCTCATTGCTCATAAAATCAATGGGTATTATCCATTATTATATATGGTACCTGTTGAGTGCTTAATGACGTAACATACTAGTTGAGTTGAGTAGGAATGTTAAGCATTGCATTGTTGAGTGCGGTCTCGAGTCACCTCCCAAGTTGTGTGATGTAGGCGTAAAGAAATCAATTTCATCCCAATACTCTAGATATCTCCTAGAGACTCAAGTGTATTTCCAATCTGGTAGGTTTTTTTTGTTTTCATTCAAATTTTTTAAATGTTTGTATTTATGGAAATTCTGAACTAGTGCACTTTTTAGAATCTAGTCTATATCTTCAATTTTACGCATAGGAAACTACTATAGTGGAAAGTTTTATGTCAGTTATATTAAGTATGACTCATTACAGGTAGAAGGAACACAAAAAAAATAGACCATTAGATAATGATTAATCAGATATAAATGAGAGTGAGGCTTCTAAACATTAAATCATGTTGATGATTTCTCGACCACTCGATGTTGGTGTGGTTTGAAGTGTGTGAAGCCTTTTAGTAACAATATTGGTGGTGGGTGGACAACAATTTTTAAATCTTGATTGATCCAGAGATGCCTTAGGGGGTAAAGGCATAGTTATCGGTTAATGATAGTGCATTCAAAGCTGAAGTCGAGTTTCATTTAAGGTATAGACCAGTAGTGGTTCATATTTTTTCCTTCTGGTGATCATTACAAGTAATCGTAGTTTATTATTGTTAAATGACAATCGTGTCCCCTATCTTCACATCATCCTTGATGCACTAATAGATTATTAGTTTTACATTTTTCTAAATATTAAAATCTATTGGGTAATCAAAATTTGGTTTCATGCTAAACACATGGTTCATATAAAAGTATTGTTAGTGATGTGTGACCATTTAGATTCTTGTGTAGGAATTCTGTGGGAAACATATTGTACAGCATGAATTTACTCTGAATTGACCACCAGGATGATGTGTCTCTAGGCATATTCAATGTTTTTATGTGGTTGTCATGTCCTTTTTTCAACATCTAACTCATAAATACGGAGTATGGACTACCATAGGTTAGTCTCTTGAACCCCATTCTTGCCAATATTAGGGTATCCTAGACTTTTTGTCTGGCTTGCTGATGCGTAAATGAAGGAAAGTCACCAATATTCAGTTATGGACTTAAGTAGATGTATTCATGGTGAAGGTGAGATACCTTTGATGAAGACATCATTTTTTAGTTTGTAAAACCCCATATGTCTATGCCGAGTGTCTTCCAGAATAATAGTTCAGATTGTCTTGACAAGTTATCTCTCTTGATCAACTGAGGGATCAGTGAAGGGTTGGTTTTTGCATGTTGTTAGATCTGATGTGTGTAGTTTGATTTGGAGATGTCTTTTCATGAAACTATAGCTCAGCATGGACTTTATCATCTATAAAGAAATGACCATTTTAACAATTTTAGAAAACACATGAGAAGCATCACTATCATTCTTAAGGGTGTGTCTTGTATGAAATTGTGATAATGGAAAGTGTTTAGGAACCAAATTTCCCCCTTTCTAAATTTAAATCCAATGGTGGGAAGTACCTCTGGAAAGATGTTTAATGAGACAATGATGTGATTTTGTCTCAATCTGAATATTCATAGGTAAGTGTTGTCTCCGTGTTTTAGTTAGAGAAGATAATTTTCATGGTCGTTGACAACTTAATGTTCATGTGAATAAGAATTTATGACCAATGAGTTTTGTTTTAGAAAAGAAAATACAAAATTTTGAATGATACTTCAGTACTCCTATAGGATCAGGTATGATTCATTATTCATGAAGTCTTATCATGTATGAGAAGCTCGATGGGGGGAATTTTTCCATATCCAATGATTTGAAAAGGATTAAAAATCTATTAGAATCTAATTTTTTTTTCAATTATTCCATTTGTGATTTGTAATACTAAGATCCAGAGAATTTTTTTTTGAAAGATGAATCACATGAAAGCTATGAGTTCTTTTTTAAGAAATTGTAAAAAATTAATTTTTAATTAATATAAAAGTGAAAAGAAAAAATTGTAAAAAAATAATAAAATAATGTTTTAATAATATTATTATTATTATTATTTTTAATAATAATATTATTATAATTATGATATTGATTATGATTATGATCAATATTACAAATTGGACCAATAGAGACTGCCAATTGGGGTCACATTAGGCCAATCGTTGTAGGGATACAACGGTCTACAATTACGGCCTCTGTAGGCAATCTATCGCTCGGCCCATTCACAGTCGCTATTGGGTGGAGCTATAGCGACCACCATTATTGGCTGCTATATGTGACCTTAAAATCAACCTGTAGTGACCACCAATGGATATCGTTGGCCTCTAAAATAACCATCTATTTACCACCGCTATAGGCAGTCGCTAACCTGGGAAATTTGTTTAAAAAAAATTACAATTCTACTTCTCAAACTGCAGAAATAGAGATAAAATCAGGAAAAAAACACAATTCAAAATATAATATACACCAGGATCCTCAAAATCACTAAATTAATGAAAAAAATATTCACATATCCAGATATCGAAACAGCACTAATCCATTCCAATCATCTTCTTTAATAAACCTACAATAAGATACAAAAGAAATATCGAAACAATGAAAATGAAAATTGGACATATTTATTCAGTTAGTATACATATATAAAATAATCAATTTGGGTGGTTAGGCTATTTGGGAATTTTCCCAATTGGCCAGTCTACATTTATCCAATTGTCCATTAAGCCATTTGGTCATTAGGCCAATAGGCTAATATGCCATTATGGAAATAGTACATTTGATAATTAGGGCAGTAGTCCATTTCGCCAATTTTCCATTAGGATGTTGTGTCGTTGGGCCATTGTTAGGTCGTTGTTAGGTTGTTGGGTCATTGTTAGGACATTGGGCCTATGTTAGGACGTTGGGACATTGTTAGGTCATTAGGCCTTTTCTAGGTCGTTGGGATGTCAGGGAATTATGGTACTATGATTTTAGGGCATTAGGGTGTCAGGGCATTTGACCATTAGGGCGTTAGACCATTAGGGAATTTGGTCATTTGGAAATTTATGAATTTGGCATGTACCCATGTATCCATTTAACAAAATCGCCATTAGGACAGTAGTCAAATATTCCATTAGGCTATTTGGTCATTAGGCCAATAGGTTATAATTCCATTAGGCCAATAGGAAATTAGTTAATTTGGACATTATGTAATTAGGAAAGTATTTTATTTGTACAATTGTCCATTCGATCGTTAGGGACTTGGGGTGATAGGGCGTTAGGGTGTTTTGGAATTAAGTAATTAGACCATTAGGGAGTTAGGTCATTTGGTCATTTTTCCAATTAGCGAAGTCTCCATTTAGAAAATTAATTATTAGGACAATTTTAAAAATATGCCATTAGAATCACTTATCAAAAATATTAGGGACCTACTATGTTTCTTGTACGCGGTGAGGTGGTTCGAAAAGAGGTTTGGGAAACCATTCTGTCTTGTTTGCTCGACATTGCACTATATAGAGTAATTTTCAGTACTAAATATCCCCCCAACCCCCCCCCCAGATATCCCCCTCCCAACCCCATGCACCCCCCACACCCCCCTTAGACATCCACCTGGTTAAATTTCCCCTTGGACAGCCCCCACTCCACCACCCCCCCCCCATATAGCCCCACTCCCACCACCGCAAACAACCCCCCCCCCCAAAAAAAACTCCCACCCAAACAGCCCCCCCCCACACACTAACCCCAGACAGACCCCCACCTGCAGACGACCCAAATTCCCAACCCCCCTCCCTACCCCCGGATAACCCCCACCACCGGACATCACCCCCTAGACACCCCCACTTCCCACCCCTGGAAAACCCCACTCCAACACCCCCCGGATATCCTCCACCCTAAACAACCCCTCCTCCCCCTAAATAGCCCCCCTCTAGTCTCCCTGGACACCCCACCCCCTATCATTGGGGAGCCCCCCCCCCCCAAACACCCCCTAGATCACCCCCTCCCACTCACCTAAGACTGCCCTGCCCCCACCGTATATACCCCACTCACAACCCCTCCCAATAATCCCCCCCAACTCCCCTGGGACATCCCCCCACCCCTGGTCACCCCAAATATCCCCCCCCCCACCCCACAAACACCCCCCTTTTACACCCTGAACACCCCCCCCCCCCCTCACACACACACAGTCATCCTAGACAGCCCCCAACCCCACCCCTGGACTGCCCCACACTCACCCCGGATATTCCCCCATCCCTAGACAGCCCCCACTCCCAAGCCCCCCTAGACACCCACCATCCCCCCACCTCTAGAAAACCCCCACTCAACCCACCCCCATACAGCCCATGCTCCCCCCTACAGGGGCCACCCTGAACACCCCCATCCCCTAGCCCCCCTCCAACCCTGAACAACCCCCCATCCTAAATAAAAAACCCCTTGTACACCCCCCCCCCCAATCACCCCAGTTCCCCCCCCCCCACTCCCAACTTCCCCTAGACAGCCCCACATCCCCCAAGACTCACTCGGGACCCCCCCCCCCCGGACAGACCACCCACCCACCCAATCAGGCCAGATATCCCCCACACTCAACCTAGACAGCCCCCCCCCCCCACTCAACCTAGACATCCCCCACCCCCACCAGACACCCCCTCTCACCCCGTACAGCTCCCAACCCCCCCCCCCCCCAAAGAAAAACACCCCCGAGAAATCCCCCCTCCCACCTCCCATCGGCCACCACTCCAAACTTCCCCTGAAAATCCCACACACCCCCATATATTTCCCCTACCCTCCACATAACCACGACATCCCCCACCCCCCAAATACACCCCCTCCATAGAGTGAATAGCCACCCCCCCCCCCCCCACCATCGGATACCCCCCCCCCCCCCGTCGAACCCCCCCCCCCCCCCCCCACACACACACACACACAGTCACACCCCGGACACCCACCCCAACAAAAAACTCCCCTCATACAGCCACCCCCCCACACACATTCAGACATCCCCCCACCCCCAGATGACTAATATTAAATTTATAGATCTCCAAGTGTATCAGAGTTGTCAACCAGGGTCTTCGCCAATGAGGACTAATATTAAATTCACTAAAATTCCAATTTATTATTATATTTTTTTATTTTTGGGTTTCAAATAATTATATGTATAATAGAACATGGGGTTTTTTTGTGTGTGGGGAAAGGAATAGAATGAAAATACATGTAGGATAATCTAACATAGATTGAATAGAAGGGATATATCCAAGGTTTAGTGACCCATTTCATTATAAGATGTGAAAATCTTGGCAAATTTGAAATTTGTTATCCTAGAGAGGGATTCATTTTGAGAATCGTGATCCATATCAGAATTCCAATGATTGTAAAATCTTGGGGGTATTTTGTATATGTATAAAGGAATGGGAGGTTTTATCATTTCTTGGGTGGAAAATGGAGGAGGGTTGGGGAGGTCCTACAGTTAAAATTGTCGCAGCAGGAACCAACCCACCCACACCCCCCCACCTGGACACCCCCCAGACACCCCCCATGGCCCATCCCACTTCACCCACAACCCTCAACCATATATTCTTTTTCAATTACAGATGTTCAATTTTTCAATTTGATTATTATCAAATAATAACAAACATCTGATTCAGTAAAGATGTCTGTTAATAGGCCAATAGGGTAACCTCAGTCATTAGGTGATTAGGTCATTTTTTCCTTTAGAAAAAGGCCATTTGGCCATTTTTCCATTAGGACAATAGCCTAATATGCAATTATTCCAATAGGACATTAGGTAATTAGGACATTAGCCCATTTGGAAATATTTTCCATTGGGTCGCTAAGTCATTGGACCATTGTGGAGTTAAGACATTGGTGTGTTAGGTTATTGGGTCATTCGGTTGTTTGGCCATAGGGGTGTTGGGCCATTAGGGCATTAAGTTATCGTGGTTTTTGGACATTGGGTCATTGGTCAGATGGGGTTTTGTGCCATTGGGGTGTTAGGTTGTTGGGGTGTTATTCCATTCAGTCCATTGGGGCATTTGGCCATTTGGTCGATTGGGATTTTCATACATTTGGATGTTAGGCCAATAGGCCAGTAGGACAACAGGCCATTATGTCAATAGGAAATTAGGACATTGGTACATAAGGCTAGTGGGAAATTAGGACATTGGGAAATCTAGCCTAATTATTATCCTCCAATGGGGATTTCATGAAATTATTTATCACAAAAAAGTTTCCAATTACTAATCGTACTCTTAAATTTAAAAGACATTGGAGTTTTTAAAAACATAAAAAGTTATAATCTCAAAACAAATTATACATTTAATGTCTAAATAAATATATGTCATTTATTCAATAATAAATATAAAAGAGACACACCTCATGAATATGATTCGTCTTATGTAGTTACAGATGCTACCTCCATCAGGTGTGATATGGGCATAAAAAAATAAAAATTATAATGATTTTAATAACGAAAATAATTGGAATTGAATAAATAAATTCAGTATAAACATGAATTGTATGATCCTCTCCACCATCAATAGAACACACATATTCCCACAGTGTTATATCCACAATGATCAATTGCCCATTTACCTCCTCAGAAGTGCGTAATCATGCCTAGAAATCTGACAGTTGTTGTGTTATCAGAGCAGAAGTACCGAAAACCTCAGAGAATTACACTAAAGAATTAGGACTCCTCGTTCCATTGGTCAAACTAAATCGATTCCTATCACAACAAATAATGTGATGGAATATCTCATTCGTTCGAATCGGAAGTTTTCGTTGGTCCTCTCGCAGCTATTCTAACTAAGCTTCAAATTGATCCTATGAAATATTTAAATATATATACATATATATGTTTATATACAGATGCATGTATGTAATGGTAATGATTATATGAACTTACTATAATAGCTCTAGGCTCTGGATCATTTTGATCATGAGTTCTCATCCACACCGACATTTTATCAGTTGGTGGACCTTTCTCCTGTTAATTTATACCAATAAAATATAAAAATATAACAGAAAACTGTATTAAAAAATAAATTAAAAAATGAATAATAAATACATCCTGTCAGATCTGAGACACGTGAAGAGTCCCGAGCTTCTGAGGTGGTCCCTACAATTCTCGATTCACAGAATGGTGTGCTGACACCCCCAACATTAAATTAATTCAAATTTTAAACAAATAAAATGTCACACATTCTTGAAAATAAATATTCCAAAATAAATATAATAAACACAACAACTTCAGTAGACAAATATGAAACTATGTTGCACCATTGATATGGGAGAAAACCTATAGGGACTTTTTCAAGAATGTCTGGGCACCCACATTTGGTACGCAGGGCTCCCTATGGATTTTTCATTTAAAATCAATCCATGTCTTACGACACTTTCCCACATAGACCGGTCGAAACTCATCAGGGAACAATTTTATATTATTCAATTTAAGAAACAAAATAACACCTGTTAGTATTTTTTAAACATTGGAATGAAACAAAAATGTTCTTCTTACCTAAACATCCCTCCAAAATCGATCAAATGTATCTTGAGGGATAGATGTCCTGTCATGTGTGGTCAAAGGAAATCTATGTGGTTTGCATATGATATGACCCAACTGATGGATAAATTTAGAGAATTCAGTCCCATAAGATGAAATATCTCATCAAATGAAACATCAAAGGTCATGTCGGAATTCCATGATGAAATGCCACGACCAGGGCCTCTCTTGCGAGAGGAAGAAGTGGTCAAGTCATATCATATTGAAAACAATTATATACATAATTTGAGATATGTTCATATATATATATATAGCTATTACATAAAAAACATAATTACATTCAAATAAACCTCAACACAAGGATGTAGATGGATCATATGGATGATGTGGATGTGATGCATGTTCCTCTAACATACCTTTAGTAATAGAAAAAATCAGTAAGGGGAACAACCAATGTTTCAAAAATATAAATTAGATTGTTTTTTTAAAAAATAAAACATGTATAGTTGAAAATAAAATAAAAGGTGATAGAATAATTATTTTTAAATGAATTTTATAAAATAAAAAACATAATAGAACATAAATAAAATTATGTAAAAAAAAGGTATGTATTTAGAGGGTTCTTTTAAGGTGAAGTGATTTACTATAGTGGACTATTTACCAAGTTATTAATCAATCATATAATAGATAACTTCGTAGATTTTCTAGTATAAATATCATTATAATTTCATAGTAAGATATTAAAATTTCTTTTATCATGGGTAGGTGTGGGGCTTTCTGGGGGAGGGGGTCTGTTTGGGGGGAGTATTGTGGGGTGGGCAGTCTGGGGTGAGTTTTTTTGGGATGGTGAGGGGGGTTTACAAAGGGGGATTAAGAGTGAGATGTTCTATGGTGGGGCTTTCAAGGGGCTGCGGGGGGGGGATGTGGGGGAGGGTGTTTTGGGGGGTCGGTTGTCCGTTAAGAGGGGGCGTCCAGGGGGTTTGGAGTGGGGGTGGGGGTAGGGGTTGTCCTAGTGGGGGGGAAGTGCAGGTGGGGGTGGTAGGGGATGGGGGGATGTCCAGGGGGGCTGTCCGGGGGAAATTTTGGGGGGTGGGTTTTCCATGAGGAGGGCGGATGTCTAGGGGGTTGGGAGTGGCAGGTTGGGGGTAGGGTGATGTCCAGGTGTACGGGTTGTGTAGGTGGGGGTGGGAGGGGTTGGGAGCTATCCGGGGGGGGGGCTATCAAAATGGGGGTTGGGAGTGGGAGTGGCTAGGGTGGTGTGGGGATATACAGGGGGTGTGGTGGGGGATGTTCAAGGGGATTTTTGGGGGATGGGATGTCCTGTTGGGGGGGGGGGTTGTGCGGGTGGTGGGGTGGGTGGAGGGGTTGTCCATGTGGAGAGGTTGTGGTAGTGGGGGTGGGGGTGGGGTTTTTCTGGGGATGGGGGGGCTGTCCGGGGGGGAGTGGGTCCAGTCCGAGGATGGATGTGGGGGTGCTCCATGTGAAGGGGGTGTGGTTGTGTAGGTGGGGGGGGGGGGGGGCTGGGGGTGCGGTTTGGGAGGGGTCGTCTAGGGGGAAAGTGGGGGTTGTATGAGACTGTGGGGGGATATCCAGGTGGAGGGGAAGGGGCTGGGGGTGTCCAGAGGGTGGGGGTGGGGGATGTATAGGTGTAGGGGGATGATTTGTGCATGTGGGGTGGGTTGGGTGGGGGATGTCCGGTTGGAGTTCTAGGGGGTGCGATATCTAGGAGGGGGTTGTCCAAGGTGGGTTGGAGGGGTCCATCCAGGCGGAGGGGGAGGGGTTGGGGTGGTGGGGGGATTTACAAAAGGATGGGGAGGGGCTATGGGGGTGGGGGTGGGGGGCTGTCTGGGGGGAATTTTGGGGAGTGGGATATCTGGGAAAGGGGTTTGTCTAGGTGGAGGGGAGGGGTTTGGGGTGGGGGGATGTCCATGGGCTTGGGGGGGTCTAGGTGGAGGGGTTGATCTTGACTAATAATAAATAAAAATTATTATGTACCAAATTAGTTTTGGGTAGTTTTAAACTATTTAAAAAAAGTATTTAAGTTGAACACATGTAAAAAAATTATACCTTTCATTAAACAAGAAAATCGACTGTTTCTCCTTCAACAGCAGCTATAACCCAATAAATATCTCTTTCATGTTGTACTAAAGTATGTTGATCAAGCTATTGGGAAACAAAGGGAATAGTCTCAAGATCATCTTGTTCAATTAAAAACACTTCTTGCCAAGACATTTTCACAACAACATTCCAACTAGGATTCTAAGGCAAAGTAATAAAAAAATACATGTTCTACTTGTGATGTCAAAATTAAAGGTTCTTTATCAACTCGCTCATTCCTATATAACATATAGTTAAAAATCACCATTGTAAATTGGTATTGATTGAATTTATGTCCATGCACTGGATAAACCCAATTACACATTAACAATACCTTCATAAACCCATGTGCGTATATAACATCAATTATGTCTTCCAATTGACCATAGTAATAACCATAATCAAAGAATGGACAGCTGATTCAACTATTTTGTGTTTCTTGTTTTTCTATCAACATATTTAATGCAAAATCGAAATCCATTAGCATCTATTGTTTATAACGATGAGATGTTGAAGATGGACCCTTAGTTAATGTGGGGACACCTAATTCCCTCAGGTTATGAACCTACAAAATTCATAGAATTCAATAATGATTTCTATAGAATTAAAGTAGTATAATACATCACCTATACTGAAAATCAATTTATACGTACAAAATACCTAAACCAATCATGAAATGACATATAATGAGATTTTTGAATTTGATACTCAGTTGCACGAGATATAACTTTTTTATCTCATTAATGTGTTTCCTAAAAATGATAACGTGATGTTTAAATGATTAACTTCTGAAAAACCCATATAAATGTTAAACGTTAATAATGACAAGATGCTTACTGCATTTATGGTACAAATGATGGAGTATAGAACAAGATATATCAATGCACTTGTATCCCCTCAATATTTTCCATATCTAATATGGTTCCTTATACAACTAGAGAATCATGAATCTGATATGGCTTATCTAATTTTGTTTCAACATCCAAAACATATTCTACACAAAAATTAGTACAGTCATCCATCTAATAACATTTGGATATTGATGCCTCCAGACGAGTTCTGTTGCATAAAAATTGTTTAAAAGTAATTATATATCACTCAATAGGATACATCTACCAGAAATGCACTAGACCTATAGCCATTACTTCATCAGTAAGGTGCACTATCAATTGAATCGTAACATTGAAGAAATGGGGGGGGGAAGATTCTCAAAGTGAAAATGTGTCAGTACAATTTGATCATGAAAACTTATTAAATAACTAAATAGTTGGTTTCCTAAAAAACATTCCAAAAAATTACTCATCTTAATCCATAGTTTAACAAAAGTGGGGGATAAAAATTCAAAAATTGTGATTGGAATCAAATACTGAAGTAGTATGTGATTGGCATGACTTTTCAACCATTTAAATGTCATGATCATCATATTCACACACATTAAAATATTATAAGAGTAACCATCAGGCACCATGAACATATTTAAAATGGAATGAAACGTCTCTTTCTCATTTGTAGTCATCGTATACTATGAAACAAGCATATATTCCTTATTCCCTCATCTCACTATAAATGAAACTATTTCCTTAAACCCATTTCTTCCAAATAAAGACTTTAATTAACATTGTCCATTGATTTTCCACTGATACCTAAAATTGTCGACAATATATTATCACAAACATGTTTTTTCCTGAGCATGAAATCGAATTTCTTACTTAGTAAGTTAGTTTTCCAATATGGAAGACTATAAAAAATACATTTCATTTTCTAATTGTGACTGTGCTATCTACTTGAACCATGAATATTACGCAACAGATGAACCAACAAATCCTAAAATTCATATACCATGCCGATGTTTTCTTCCTCAATCTATGATATCATTTCGACTATTGTCATGATCATTGGTTATGGGATTAACACTCTAGAACCATAAAATGTCACTTTGTCCTTTCTAAACCTCTACTGAGGGAGGAGAAAACACATGTGACCCATGTAGTCCCATTTTATGGAATGTTTGATCCATACATTTCTTTACTTATATTGCAACAAGGGAAAGAAAATTCCCCTTTCGTACTCCAGCCTGATAAATTTTCATAAGTTGGGATGTCATTGATTTTCCACAATAATGTAGAATGTAGTTTGAACATTTCATTTATTTAAAATTTATAAGTCATCGCATCATCACCTCAAAATTCATTCAACTCATCAATCAATGGCTGAAGAAAAACCGCATTCTTATCCCCCATACATTTAGATCCATTAATAATAGTGGAATGTAATATAAATTTTTGTTTTATACAATGATAGGAAGGATGATTATATGAAACCAACACCACTTGACATGTTCTATGAATTGCACCAAACACAGACTTTAATGGATTTAAACCATATTCTACCAACTGCAATTGGACATTACAAACAACATCAACAAAATTGTGGTTTCTATTATCGAAATCCTTCCATGCATGAGAGTCTGCCGGGTGGGATAACATATCACTTTTTTGATTTTTTTTCCGCATGCCATATCATTCAATTATAATCTTTAGATGACATTGAAAATATATTCAACCTCAGCTTTAGGGTAATGTAACACATTTGATTAATGGTACTCGGTTTCCCCTATTTCGTAGTTTGACTTTGATTAGTCTGATTTCCCCTATTCCCTTTCATCTAGGAAGAACCACAGACCCTACCAATATCAAAATGGGAAGTTTATTTTCTAAACAACATGAAGTTGTTTTCACATGAATCTATGGTATCATTTGTAAAACCATTGTTCTCTGTCAACATACGAGCATGGTAATACAACACGGGAATCTTAGCGTTGATAGGAAGAACTTTTTTCAATAACTCCAATAGCATTTTGAATGATGTGTCTGACCACTTATTCAATGTCTCCAAATGAATCAACTCCATGATAAATGTCAATTTATTGTATGTAGTAAATCGGGTATATAATTACGATGTTGTATCATCATGTACTTCATAATACATCCTTGAATCACAATATGCTCAGAGTGAAGATTTATCTCACCAGTCTCAACATTCTGGTTCACATTTCCTTCAGATGCCAACCCACGTACCATTTTTGTATGAATTTCATGCATTGGATCATTCATCCTTGAATCATCATCCATATGAACTGCATATGTATTTTGAAAATGAATATATTCATCACCATGGCAAGTGAAACTCATATAATTTTTCAGAAATCCATTAAAGAATAGGTGCTCCCTCATGGTATCACGTGTGAATTGATATCTGTTTTCACATTTTCTACAAGGAAAAGAAATATAGCCACTTTTAAATCCTACATTAAACTCAATAAATTATATAATTCCCTTAGAATGTTTCCTAAACATTCGATTTGCAAGATCAATCCAACTCTTATCCAAAATAATATCTGTATAATAAATATTAATAGAAGACATCATATTACATGAATTTTTCAAAACAAATATATTTCAAAGAACGGATGGACAATTGCATGTGGGACATTTATAATATAAACAATTTATATATTTGAATAATAACCAAGATAATAGATAATGGATGGAATTGAAAGCCCATGTCATTACAACCATGTTTTTATGGTAAATCTAATAATGATTATAAATTCAAAGAAATATATTAATAATGAATTTGGTCAATAATTCCATAGAGTGAACATTTTTTAAGAAAGGAATTTTATAACCTACATGTGTATGTGGTACATGGAAAAACTCATCAAATACCAATGTTATAATATCAAATATAGGGACTAAGTTAATACCTACCGATAAATCAACAAATATAATTTCTGATGAAAGTTTCTAAAATCAATTATTGATGAAAATACTTCTCAAACTCAAGGAAATCATATCATTGTATAAATAATTTCCCACTGCCTCTTGGATTCAAACTCCCTTTGTGCCATTAGATGTTGTAAAGATTAACCATAAAATATAGGAATCAAACTATAATTTATGGAAAAATAACTAATTTATAGCAAGGATAACATGAAATATATTAAATTCTAGATTAAAAAGAATACCAATATATCTTGAATTATGATATCAATAGATAATATGTGAGATAATGAATGTGATGCCCCATGCTGAATCACAGGGTCCAAGACAGTGTTCCTCATGGACTCAAGTAGGAATCCTTTTATGTAAGATGTTTGTTACAAGCAGTAAGGGTATGAATTTCATCAGTGCATAACATATAACCTAAGTATCAATAATTAAAAGGATAAACAATAACTTAATAAATTAAATAAACAATGAAATATCATAATCCATTGTAGGTATCTCAAGTCATATAGAGAAAACCCAAATACCGCCAAAATGTTTGGTCAATAAAAGTGTGAGAAATAACAAGAATGTGAAAAAATATTGATACATCACTCTAAATTCCATCCAAAATCTACCACTAAATACCATTCTCCATATCCTAGCCCATACCATCAGGTCCTTTCCCTAGTATCCTAGACTATGATCTCTTCACATGGAACGAGAAGCCCATGAATTGTGGGAATATGAAAGTAGTAGGAAATAAGTAATTTTTCCATAACACAGGTGCAATTGTATAAGATTTTACGTTGTGATAATAAATAAATGTGCATGACATAAAACATAGAACCATGTTTAGAGTTTTCATGTGCTAATCAAATGTTGGATCCATGATGGTATTACAGTTATAACAAAATTCATGAACATAGTCAACAACAATGTGACATCATGTATTCAAAAACATAAAAAAGTTAAGAGTATCAAGTCAAACCATAAAAGTACATTAATCCCTATCTTTATCTTAGTTAATCTATAAGGCAAACACAATTATACACTCCCTTGGGCCTTTGTATCCCAAAACTATGTCTCATGTTATGTACTTGAATACCATCATGCCGCAAAGTCACCTCAAGGTTTAGATCACATAAGTCTACCATGGCCCTATATGAGGCTAAAAAATTCAATAAATCTCATCATCTACTTCAATACAATCATCACGGGACATTCATCATCTTATCACACTCCCTTATAAGGGATAATGAGCCACAATGTGTACACCATTAACATTGGTACCATGCATAGAACAACACATTATAAAATATATGAAGTAAGTCACATTGTAACATGGAATATCATGTAGAGGGTAATCATTTAATATTAATAATAACATATATTATCGAAACACATGTGATCAAACACAAACATGGGTCTCATTGGCTATGCAAGCACACACATGTGCTCAAACCTGAATCATTTTCACATGGGATACACACACACATAGTGAGACATGTGATAAACTCATGAATGGTATAAATCAGATAAAAAACTTCATATCAATCCAATCGACATATACATGGACTATTCATTGTATGTAACTTCCAACTTCGTGTAAATTGTGATATATTCTCATAAACACTATGTAAAAACACATTTTTTTCATAATTATTCATGCATAAAATCCCATATATACATGAAATTTAATTTCTATACTTATTGTTCAAACAAAATATTCATTTAAAATTCCTTAATGCAAAATTTTTTGCAGAAAATTTACCAAAATTAAGACCTTAAATTTAAAATTAGGGCATAACAGATTGCGCAGCAAATTAAGAACTCATGGGAAATGGAGGTGGTACTTCGAGGGAGAGGAGTGGCAGCAGAGAGGAGCTGCAGTTAGAGGTTATGTGGCGAGGGAAGGTAAAGGAATCGATGGTAGTTGGGAGTTGGAGGAGGTGGTGGTGAGTTGGTGGCAATGTATTGAGGGAGGGGATGGGCGGTGTAGAGAGAGAGGGGACATGTGATGGTGTCTGCAAGGAGCCACAGGCAGAGGTGGTGTGGATTTGACAGCATGACATCGTTGGTGTAGTTGGGGAGGGGAGGCGATGCAGGGGAGCCTAAGGTGGAGGCGGGGTGGCGAGGGAGCGGATGGGCAACTACGGGGTAGGGTACGGGATCATGGGGGATGGGGTGCTGAATTAATTTTTTTTGAAGCCTTGCGACCGCCAACGGCGGTCGCCCATGTAAGAAGCCTCAAAAACCCCCTTTTCTAGAAGTGTATTATTGTTATTGTTATTATATTTTTTTAGTTCTTTTGAAAAAATGGTAACCCAAAGGGTCTCCTTCTACTACCAACATGCACCACCTACCTCAAGTGTACAACCCATAGACAAACCCCAAAGCACTCACGACTTCCCTCTGTGCAACCTCCCTTCTTGGGACCTCTCTCAATGCAACCTTCGTTGGTGCAACCTCACTCTGTTAGACTATCCCCTTGCATTAAAACCCCTACATTCGCTCTGTCTATAGTGCACAACCCCTCTCTGAATCCTTTTTTGGTCACCAATATCACCCGATCTCTTCATGTTTTTCATTCAATTTATCGAGTATGGTTCTTAGATCCCTAATTTTCCTTCCCATTGGCCAATTTATCCAATGTTGTCACTTGATTTTAGTTTTTCCAATAGTAGGGATTTGAGTAATAAAATTATTTGTCTATACTTCGATGTTTGGGAGTGAAAAAGGACTCTTGAGACCCCTTAGTGCATATTCCAACATCCACCACCAATGATGAAGTGGATGGATTCGATTCAGTTCACCACCAATGGTTTAGGGAGAGTTTTTCCATCATTCATTGTTGGTTCTTAATTTAAATTTTTTTTAATATATGAGTTCCTTGTGTTTTACATTATGTGTGTTAACCTTAACATTGTTATTTTAAATCCCTAATAATTTTTTAGTGGGTTTTGAATGTCCTTAAGGGTGTGAATGGATATACATAGTTATATTTATATCTTACATGGATGTTTCTCCTCATGGAATTTTGAATACATGAGTTGAGATAAAGATATATATATATTTATATAATGGAATGTGAGTGAATATATGGAGTAGTTCTGAGTGGTATCTCTTAAATCATTCTATGTACCAAATGCGGATTGGTTCCTTTTTGAGGTAGGATCCCTTACAAAACATCGTTTGTTTGGATGTGAACTAATGAATTAATTGCCTTCTTTTCTCACATTATTTTCATTTAATTAATTTTGTTTTTTGAATAAATGAATAATATTTTTAAATGAAGTTTTAGATAAAAAAATCATTGTTTTATAATAAAACCCTTTTATTGCGGTGCACTGTCTATGGAATCACATAATGATAGATTGTTTTTATATTTTTCTTGCTATTAATTTCTGCTTATTTTTTCATTATTGATTAATTCATTGTCCAGGCATACATAATTATTAAACATGCATCCTAGGGTTATTTGTAAATGATGTTTCTTTTTTTGGAAGAAAATGACAGATTGAACATGGCACCCCCAAAGTGTGTGTTCCAATTTATTAATTAGAATTACTTATGTAGGCATCTAAACCATTACACTTTAATTCACAGCTAATTTTAGGTTGTGTCTTAGTGCCTCTCAATGAATACTTCTACAGAGGACATGTTATCATTTATTAAATATTTTTTTTGGGTTCAGTCATGTCTTTTGTAACCTTATCGAATGTAGAAACCCATTTGGGGTGTCTTCCTTGCCTCTTGCCCACACCTTTTGGAGAGCCATCCTAAATGGCCTAATTTTAGTTTATATAAAATGTAGAAAATTTACATGGGTTGTGTGTGGAACCTTGGTGATGACTTAAATTGATTAATGGGAAATAAATTATGAATTTAGTTACTCTTAATAAAATGTATGATTGAACATATTCTTTTTTCCCATGTGTGGTGCCTCCTAACTATGGAATACATGAGGATTATTTAATGAAATATGCCTTACATGAAAAATTACATGTCTCATGTTACATGAGTACCTTGAATATTATTTAACTCCTTATGCCTTGTCCGGTGATCCGTGAATGTGAAATTCTAATGGTTTGTATGGATGTTAAAACCTGGTCCAGCATGATAGCTGCAGATAGTGAAATTGTATTTCTAACATATTGATAAATGGAATATTGATGCCACATGCCTTTCTTATAATTCCAGGATTATGAATGTTTATTTTTTTTTATTCCCTTGTCAGTGGATTGAACCAAATGAAATGACTTATTAACCTTGAAATCTAATGAAATTGAGTTGCATGTGTTGACATGAATTTGTAAAAGGCAAATTCCAAATGGCTTAATCCTCATACATTTCATTCTCTGTGATATATGACTCTCTTGTAGTTTTAATTAAATTTCGACCTGGAAGAGAACATGGGTCCCATATTAAGAGACCACAAATGGACCCTCAATACTTGGAAGGTGACAACATGATGTTCAGTGAAGTGGTGTTTTACACCATCTAAAAAAGGGCTTCCTTGGGATTTTTATGACACTCTTGGGTGATACTGATTCCCTATGGGATAGTTCAGGACATACCCATTTGTAATATGGATATGTCAAGACTTGATTAATATTTTGTCCCCTATGTGTGGGTACTAGGATATAATCATTGTAACCATACAATGACACATACGTAGTCATTTGAATGGATCTCCTTGGATGGGCTAAGTGGGATTAGATATTTTGAATGGATGTACCATAGAAATACATCAGGGAAGGGTTTAGACTCCAACACTAAAATTGATGGTTTTTAATGTGAATTATTCAGATGTATCATTTTTTATTATAATGTATTGAGATTTCACAGTAAATTCTTCCATTAAATTTATATCTTTGTTATTCTATGACATTATATTTAGACCCCAAGTTAATGAAAAACCGTGGGGATATTGCTTTCATGGTTTTCCATGATACTATTAGACCACTATTATATAGTATTCCTTATTCAACTATAATTTCTATAGATCTGGATTAGGAAAAAGTAAGTGGTATGGGATGAGTGTTCATTTAGGAACCTAAACGATGTTTCTTTTATTAATTTTTTTTCACTTTTCAATTTTTTTTTGTATCGAACACTTCGTAATTTATATTTCATTACCTGGATTTATCTAGACATTGTGTGTGCCGACTTGCTGATATTTATATCTCACACCTTTCTCGGGTACCATTTTTACCTTAGTGTACATTAAATTTGTAGGATCTTGGTTGATGATGTTATTTCATGTACATGAGAGTTATGATCAAAGGATTGAGCTGGAGCTCGGAATGCTCATAGAGAACACTCATGGGGCTTGACTAACATTTCATTATTATTATACTATGTTGTTAATAATTTTGAAATTTTTACTAAATTTTTTTCATGTATCATTAACATGTCACGCATTCAACTATCATATAAACATGAATTGTCATCTTTTGGAATGTTATGTCAAATCTTCCTTTCGTTTATTTGTCAATTATTTTTAAATATTTATCCAACTGTTTGTTGTTATTATGCTTTCTATAACTATCATATGTTGTCAATTGTTGTTTATACTCTGATCTACGTGGGAATAGTCTCTCCATGGAGATAATATAGTCCCTTTATACTAGTCTTCTACTTCTAAATTCGATGATTTTCCCTTGAGGTCATTCGACCAACCGGTCTGGCTAACGGTTTTATGGTATGCCGATTCAGGATGTTATAGTGGGGTTTCACAATATGATTTTTATTGTATGTTATTGGCATGAGTAACCCTTATGAAAATAATACAACAATTGATGAGTAACCATTTATGCTAGTATGACATACTATAGTGGAACATCCTTTCATACGAGAGAGTATCCATTTAGTTGGGTGTACTATGTGCTCATACCATTTCCAATGAGTAGTAATCAATGATTCATGGAAATAAATAATCCATAAAGGAGGATAGTGTTACTATGTATGATCTTGGTACACTGAATATAAACATGTGAAATCCTTCCCTAATGAATCGGAAGAATAGATTACTGGGGTTCATGGAATTTGTGTCAGAGAACATTAACTTCGTACATTATTGAGTGTGATCTTGTATGTGCATTTACAATTTATATCAGGTCATACACAACTATATACATGTAAATATATGAAATA
The DNA here is from genome assembly GCA_963277665.1 of Viscum album. Lineage (NCBI taxonomy): Eukaryota > Viridiplantae > Streptophyta > Magnoliopsida > Santalales > Viscaceae > Viscum > Viscum album. The sequence continues at coordinate 578,371,468 of OY728120.1, forward strand.
GAATCAATGGTGGTATATTAATAGGTTACACAAACACCCTACTGAGGCATATTGGTGTGCATAAATCCTTTTTGGTGAGGGATCTATAGATTATAAGGGGCACTATAGTAGGTTGTTGTGGAACCTAGAGTAGGGTGATAGAAGTGGTAATAGGATATACTCTGGGTGTTTCCCAGTTGACCTTTTTTCCTATTATAGTAAAACATTAACACAACTTATCCAAACTCATTGGGGGTATGTAGATTACACATTCCTGATTTTACATAACATATTTAATAACATTTATTTATATTAAATTTCGACATTGTTGTTTTTTGTCTATTATTTATGTTGATAATTATCATGTGGTGGATATGGTTATCAGGGTTATAATTTCATAATGTCACTTGATCATTTGTAATATTTTGAGTCATCTTTCATACTGGGATGTTCACATGAGGTTATGGGTATCTTCGGCTCAGACCTTGTGATTCTGGTTGGGGTATAACAAAGTGGTACCAATGGAATGATGTTTTTCATTCCATTATTATGGTTATATCATATAAGAGAGATTGGATCTAGGGAACCATGTAGGAGAGTTTCCATATTCTAGGGAAAATAATATGTATTGAACCTATGAGTTACTATTAAAGAAAATTTTGTTATAGTTTTATGGTATTTAGTTCTGTTCATCCATTATGTGTATGTATGTAGGATCACATTTCATATATATAAATATTGACCATTATATGGTAGTTCATGATTTAAATCCCTTTATTTATTCTAATTATTGATAGATATATATATATAATCTTATTAATTGTGTTATATATATGCTAGAATATTTTTGTTGAACTTCTTCATACTATTATGTTCTTCATATATATATATATATATATATATCATTCTGGTTAATATGTAGTTATGTATGACTATGAGTTAAGATTGGGTAGAACTAGGTGGTTTAAACCTTATCTACATCTCTCTACTTGAATATTTATTCTCCTAGGAATCCTTTATATATTCCTGATAACTATTTATGTTTTTCTAATAGGAATGTTATTAGAGTCATTCTAAACATTGTTTCAACATTTAAGAAAAATTATAGCCTAGAGCATTATGAATTATCCCTATATGAATGAAATTATAGTTCAACCATAAATTATGTAGGAGGATGCACAAGATCATTCTCCTACACCTACCATCATAGTATAATAGGTATGCCCACCACAACAAGGAATCATACATATAATGCTTAATTATCAAAGAGGGTGTTGAGGAAGTAGGATGTTTATTCCTGAGACTTTAAGATATAATACATTCCATAATTCTAGGTAACATGTGGTCCATAGGATACTAATTATTGTATCCATTTCATTGAAGTTAACATTAACCTAGAGGAGAATCTATGGTAATGAATGGTGAATATAGAAGTATATGTGCTACAGGTTCTTACTAGGAGGTTATGTGGATACGTGTGTTAGGAATGAATTCATGAAGGTAATGCATGTGAGACCTTTAAGGAGGAGTTCCACAAGTACTTAATCAATGGAGCTCCAAATATATATCAATCTTACTAGATTATGGGGATTTAACATTGTACAATGTCAATTTCTTGTTACTAATCTATTTTTATAGAATTTATATGATTTTATCATAGATTTTCTAATAACGGGGATCAAAATGCTATGAAGTATTATATTGTATTTCATCTAGATCTCATTATCATGGTTAGTGTATTTGACATTGATGACTTATGTGGAAGTTCTATTTAAGGACCATACAATTGTGTAGGGGATAGAGGAGGATACAAGTTTAGATTTTACTCCATCTAACAGTGTTAATATTTCCAAAATTATAATTATTGGGATGATTTCAACATCCAGTATTAGGAAGAGGAATGGTGATGAAGTCAAACATGGTGGTAGTTAGGTGGAGCGTAGTAGGTCCTCTTCTACTCCGATTTTTGTAGGTGGTTTAACTAAGATCTAAAACTATATACATAAGATACATTTCAGTTTATCATTAATAATTCAAGAAAATAAATTTCACTTTTTTCGAATGATGATTCATGTCGAGTTCGTTTTTTTCTAATAGGTTATTTCCATATTCAAGGATCGTGGGCTAGAGTATAGGATTGGGTCCACAGTAGTAGACCCATCAGCATCAATAGTCAATGACTCAGGGGGTTTGTGAACTATAGAGGTTGGGTAGTACTTCATATAGAGGAGGGATTTATTTTATGGATAAGATTAGAACATCCAGTGGAGAAGAAACTTCGACAATTAGAGGTAAAATTTTGATTACCTATGTGATATCCACTACATTTTTTTATGAGATTCTCATTCATTCATATCTTTTCAATTTATCTCTCACCAGGATTTTCATGTTATATTTTCTTATATGGTTCTATCTAATAATATGCTTCTAGGAATATAAGTACACTAAACCATATCATATCCTTATTTTATTATATTGTTTTTATGTCTACATATATAATGAGAATTCATGATCTTAGAGATGACCATTTTTGACGTTACATTCTGAAAGGACCAGTTGTCCATTAATAGATCCCATGTCAACTACTAATGGAGATGTGTGTGTTTCAATATAACAAGAGGAGAGAGGTTCATATTTACTGGTGAGAGGGTTCATGGAGTACTGAGGATGGGATTAGACTACAATCTTGTTATAGGCATCAGAACATAGGTAGTATACTTGAATAACATAGTAGTATTCAATGTATCCCCTTTTTATATTTCCTTTAGTAGTGGATAATAATGAAGAACAATTCATAGATACATTCTTAGGGGTCCCCCTAGATTGTGGAATTGAGTTTTATGTTTAACATGTTCAAGGGGATGAACTTAAATTGATTCATCATTATCATATGGCACCATTAATGATGAGAGAGATTATGTAATATTTAAAGGATTTTGAGGTGAGAGGTTTCATATCACTGGGAAAATTTCCTTTCAGGTGTTCCATGGGTTTTTTTACAAAAAAGGAAGATTATTTTATATGACATTGTATGGAATTTTTGGAGCTAAATTAGGTGTAAATAAAGAAACTATTTCCCATACACAGTAATGATGACCTTTTTGATAAGATACATAGATGTCAGTGGCTTTCGATGATTTATATTCATTTTGGATAATAGAAACTATCAGATAGATATGATTATATTTTCATGAAATCATATTAGATTATATATAAACTATAGGAGTATAATTCCATTCCATTTTTTTGAAATGCATGAATTATGTTCATTATATCATGAATAAGATATTCCATAGAATACATTAATCATCATCTACTGTATTTGTGAATAATATTTTGATATGTAAAATATAATTAGATATTCATATTATCTAACATTAGTTTGTATTTTTATAACATATATCTCATTATATTTATGATAAAATGTCAATGTATCACTTTGGGATTTATGTGTTTCCTTTCATGGGAATATTCTTTTTTAGCCATGGAATTCAGTAGAACTAGAAAATGTAGTGGATGAAATTTCATGGTAGTGTAATAATAATTTTTTCATGATTAATAAATTTATTGAAAAAATGGGGAACTATTGCAGCTTTATCTAAGAATATTATCTTTTGTAATCACCGATGATAGATCTGAAAAAGGGAGTTGTATTTCGGGATGTTTTATGAAGGTGAATATGCCCTTTTATTAAATAAGTGGATGCTAATTAAAATAGTAGTTCTAATTATTCTAGAGCTTATGTAGAAAATTTAAAATGATTAAAAAATTGTTTGGATGGATGGTTAGTTAATTTAGGGATATTAGGAATTTTCAAATTGTTACTTTCAGCAACAACACCATGAGAAGAATAAGCTGATGGATGTCTTAGAGTTGGTAGATATGGTCTATTCTGGGAAGTGTTGGTGGTATAATCTCTTCGTTGAGATTTTCATCATCTGTAGAAACCATAATTTACTCCAATATATATTATGTTAGAGGTGAATCAGCATGAGGTATAAGAATTCGGTGGAGTTTTTGTTGGAATTTAATTTTGAAAAGATATATTATATGGATAATGGTATTGTTTTTGTAGATTCTCTTTAATAAAAAACATTGATGAACTTTATGAATGGAGATTAGTCTTCTTAGGATGAATTTAATATGTTGATATTGATTAATGGGTGACTTTTTGATTAATTTTAGGATCTTCGAGTTATTAACTACGTGCATCTAGATTAAATGTATTATTTTTTGTATTAGGTATCCTATATCTGAGAGTCTTATCTAGATTGTTTAGTGACATAGTATTTCTTGGTAGGGGTGATTCAGTTTGATGGTGTACTATAGATGGTGATGATGTGAGAAAAATTCATGATAGGTTAGTAGTGATAGGTTCCTTGATGGAGGATATGATGAGTGATTCATATTTTTTGATATGGGTAGTGTATATTAGATGACATCTAATTTTAGATTTGTATGTTAGGTTAATAATTTAAAATCAAATTTTTTGAATCAGGATGTCATTCTTTCTAATGGATAAAGGTAGAGAATCAATGTCATGGATGTTTTCTTTAGACACTTATGGAGAATTTGTTGAACTTGGATGATGTGACTGTGGAATTCATGATGGGTTTTACTATGATTATATGTTCCATAAAACCATTTTTGAGAAATTGTATCAAATCATGAATGTGGATCACTTATTTCCAATATCAGAGACCCATTAGGTGGATGTGTTGGGGAAGATTTATTTATGGAAGATTGTATCCATGTATTGGTCTATTATGTGAATAATATTATACAAGGATGTGAAATTCACATTAGATATTTTGTAAGTCATATGAAGAATTTGGGTACCAAACTAGGAATGAGTACATTGCAATTTTCAAAAGTTAGTTAGAGAGTCAGGGGGACAATTTAGACATTAAATTAAATGACATGATTTTGTGTTCTGGAATTCATTTGATTAAGCTATGATCACCTAAAATCATTTCAATTAATTCTAAAATTTATTATTTAGGTTTTTATTCATATTTATCCCTTTGAGGCTATTAATGGTCGATCATATCACTCACCACTTTGTTTCCATGATGTAGGTGATCCTATAGTCACTGGGATGAGTATCATACAAGACACCCATGATAGGGTAAAATCATTCCTAAGGTGTTTAGTCATGATATAGAGTAGGAAAAATCATATTATTATAGTTTGTGGATATACATTGGGTTTTATATAGGTTATAATGTTTTCTTATAGGTCATATATTTTCGTGGGAATTGATGTTTTAAATGTATGGTAGGTAGCACTAAGACTAATTAGACCATTTAAGATTACTGAAAATGTTAATATTGTTCCCTACCATATGGATATTACTCTATGGTATCAATGTATGGAATATTTATTGTATATAAATTTATTTCATATGTAAATTCTCAATCCTGTGCATGTGATCAATTTCCAAGATGTTGAGATATAGCTTGATGCATTGTTTTTGGAGTTCATTTTATTGATCATAGACTAGATTGAGAATGTGTTAGGAAAAAATATGGTTCCAAATTACAATGTTCTATGAAAACATAGATTGATCATGGGGATACATGATAGTAAGAAGCTAATTTTCTGGTAGAGTATTCCATGTTTCATGACCATAACAGATAGAGACCCATCATTGGAATGAAAAGTTGTTTATGTTGGTGAAATGTAACTTCCTCTACAATAAATATATGTTTGTCTTTAAATATTTTAATATCATTTTTTTCTTCATAGATGTTAATTATTGGAATATGGGTCTCAAATATTGTGTTTTAATGGATAGAGACTTAGTGGTATATAAGGTGGCTGAAACATGGAGACCCACAGGCCCTTAGCCTTCACTTCCCATAAAATGGTTCCTACATTAGGGTCAATATATATAAAAATCTAACTAGCTATATAGTGGAGTAGGATGAATGGTTTGACTTATTCTTAGGAACACTAGACTATCTGTGAGGCCCACTCGTTATCTAGTGGTTCCCATATTTTGGTGCCCTAAATGTAATTTTTTTCAATTTATTGTATTTCAGTTATCTAACTTATCCACTATCAATTTCATTCCTGATACATAATAATCCCCTTATATAGATATCCCATGGTTCAAAATACATTCCATTCCTATCATCATGGAATATTAATGTCTACTCTAATCTGGGGCCTCAAATGTGTCCATATCAATCCATTGTAATATAATTTATATAACAATCCATCTTTTTATTGCACACTTAAACATGATTTATTACATAAATTCTTCACATGATACAACATGTAATATCGAGAGGTCTAGGTCCATTGGGGCTTATGAACATCACATAATGAAAAAAAACTTAAATCAGAAAACATAATTATTGAATACATCCTTTACATAACCATGAAATTCCTTAATACATATCATTGAATGGGATAACCTGAGGATAGACATGTGAAAAGGGTGAGCTATAATTCCATGTAAGGGAGTAAACATGGCATAAAATGAAGAATAAAATACATGTTATGAAATAGCCATATCAATTGAGAATAAACGAAACATGAATATAAAGGAACAATATAGCATGATTATCAGAACATATAAATTTTGCAACAACACTTAAAATTGTTTTAACATGAGCCAAGGCTCATTGCTCATGGAGCATGAGTTGTAATGACCCAAACTTTTGTCAATGGAAAATTCCTCTTGATATGATTAAATGTATTATTATATGAAATGTTTATAAAAAAATTCAATGCATTGGTTTTGTGAGTTTTGAATTTTATAACACCATTAAGAAATGTGATCATTGCTAATATAGTCAATGAACAGTGATCACTTGATTAGTATAAATATAGGGCTTTAACAAAGCCAATATACTCAAACAAAGGAACTTATGGCCTCATCCAGTTGACTTTCCCTATACGAAGCCCATTTGTCGGAGCACGAAAAGGAGGTGGCATCAATGGCCTTTGCTCGGGACCAAGCCGAAGCCAAACATGAATACATTAAGCTTGAGCAGAACCTCCTATAGGAGAAGGTGAAGTTGATAGAGATTACCACTCGAGCGATGTCATCCGAGAAACCCCAAGAGACTATCAAAATCGCACACCTTACCCTATGGTCTTATGTCAATGTTCTAAGGGGTTATGTAACAAGACTCTATAACTATGATTATGTATATTATTGTTTTTTATAGAATAAATAATATACCTTCATTTTATTATTGTTACTTTGTAGAATTTTGTTAAAGAAAAATTAGTATTTTTAGTTAATATTCAACTAATAAATGTATTTTTATAAATTACTATATTTTTGAAATAAATAATTTTTTAAAAATTTATAATAATTATTATTAAATTAATTTTTATTGAATATAAATTATCGTATATTATTATGAATGAAATTGTAATATTTATTATGATTTGAAAGTTGTTTTTATCTAAACCAATGTTTTTTTATAAATGAAGGTTTTTATTTTAAAAGTGAAAATTAAAATATATAGAAATCATTTAGATAAAATGAATATTATTTTAGGAATTAAGATGTCAAAATTATCAAACTGTGAATTTTTAATTATTTTCTAATATAGTCGAATATTTGTGTAAAAATTAAATACCATTTAATTATATAATGTGTGTCATGACATCATAATGTCCCCATAGTGATGTAATTAAATAATATAAACATTATGATCTTCAAATATATTTTTAAACATTAATTAATGGGATTTTAGTTTTGTTTGATTTATTTTACAAAGCATTAGTGGACCCTCCAAGACATATAAAACAGATTAGCTTTTAAAATAGATTTCTTTTAGAGTGTGACTCACTTATAAATAAGCAACCCTTATATTTTAATACTTTCATCCATTGTCCTTATATAATATTTTTTTACACTCGCCTTTGTCAAAACCCATAGGAAAAAACCATGGTTTTGTGGTGTTTTTGATTATTTTAATGTGTGGGGTCCCAAACCTAAACAATAAAGAATTCCCTCTCATTTCCTATATAAAACCTCAAAAGATCCCATTTTTACTTCACTCAAAGCCTTTGGAGATCATCCAACCTCTTCCATCCTCTCAATAGAATCCTACCAAGGTTCCCCAAGCTCCTAAGACGCCTCTCTCAGGCCCCTCCCAAGCCATTGGGGTTAATCTTCCAATTAAGGGATTCCATTGATATCCATTTAATCAAAGTTTCTTAATACTTTTATGCCCTTTTATTTTCAATTATAAGTGATGGGGTATGCTTCTGAACCTCCCTTATACTTTCCTATTTATGATGGAATGTTGAGAGTCCCCTTTCTCTTTCATCTATTCCTTCCATGTATACCAGTTACCATGCCGAAAGTCCAAAAGGAATTTCTCTCTCTTTATTTACATTCAAGATTTTGTGTCATGAGTCTTAATTCCATTATAATTTTTGGTAAATATATATAGATGACCCCTTACTATATATTTCATATAAATATGATGAGACATCCTATTCTCTCTCATCAAACATTTTTATGAGATCTTATGTCATGTCATTATGCTGTCGAAATAGAAATGCGATTTTCCAAGCCAAAGACTTTGTGTGGTGGAAAACTTTCCCATTTCTCTATCAAGGGTATTCACCTTTGTGCACATTTAATTATTTTTTAAAGTGGTTCATGTTTGAATTACACACTCATTTATCATGGAATGAATTATTCTTTTTAATGAATCTATGTTTTATGATCCATGTGGCTCACTTATGCATGAAATGAAATTATTAAGAATGGTGTGCCCAGATAGAGTTCCAATGCATTGGTTAAAGTATAGTATCATGATACATCATGTGCAATGATTTTTAAATAATTCTAAAAAAAGTGAAATGTGGGTTTACTTGTGATCCATTTTTAACAAGGGTTTACTTATATTCCATGGGAAATGAGCCTTGGCTCATGATAATTCCATGTTAACTATTGTTGCCACATTTCCATGTTATGATAATCATGCTATATCATGCCTTCATATTCATGTTATTTTATGGTCCATTGATATTCCAATTTCTTAATGTGTATTGTATTATTCATGTTATGCCTTCTTTAGTCTCTTACTGTGCTTTATTGCTCACCCTTTTTTATGGATATACTTTGGTTATCTAACTCAATGCTATATATGAGGGATTGAAGTGTTAATGTAAAGGATGTTTTCAATAAACATGTCATGTGTTTTATGTTCTTAGTTGTTATTTGATTTCCCTAAGCCTCAAATATGATAGACATCTCGATATTTTATATTGTATCAGGTGAATCTTATGTAACAAATCAAGATTATGTGTGTAATAAAAAATTTGGGTTGTTATATTTGGTATCAGAAGACACGTATAGTTATTTTTTGGGATTAGGAATAGAAAACCATAGTGAATCCATAGAGATTAATCTATGAATTATAAATAAATACCTATGTTTTCGTGAGTATTGATTAAATGTTTTATCAATAAAATACATCCATGTCTTCATAAGAGCACGTAGAGGCAGCTCTGGAATAGATGTACCTAGGAGAGAAATCTATGATAAGGAGTTTCTGGCAGGACCCGAGGAATCTGGGTACCTGAAAATGGGCCTTGTTGCACTCTTAGTTACGACACTCCTAGGGGATGTGAATTGGAAAATTCAAAAGATTATGATGAACCATTACTATGGGAGTAAAAAAATTCCCCTAATAACATATGTTATAATTTAGATCATGGATAACACAGATTTAATCCTATACATTCATAATTTAAGAAAATAACAGTTACATATAAGTCATCTATTTTGTACATGGAATATCCATTATATGTTACCCCTAAAATTCATTTTATTCCATCTAATGTCAGGTAATAGGATGAATTGGGCTAACAACCAATGTGAAGACCAATTTGATGACTGTTCTAATGATATTCCCAATCCGATTGGAACCGGTATCACAAAATCGGTCATGATACACTCTTAGTTATCTTATTCTTTGAATAGAAACATGGGTCAAGAGGAATGTTCAAACCCCACCCCCATGAAATAAAAATTCACTATTGAGAGATTCATGAGACAAAGGCCTCCAACTTTTAATAGATCATCTGATCCCTCTATTGCCGAACAATGGAACAACTCCATTGAAAATATCTTCTCAATCCTTCAATGTTCATAACAAGAGGTGGTTATTTTCGCTACTTATCATGTGGAGGGTAACACATGCATGTTGTGGAGTGTCTAAAGAACAATTATTTTCTATGTAAAAATAAAATATATTGATTAACCTAGGTTGTCTCCAGAGAGGAGTGATCAACAATCACTTATGTCACTTTAAATTAAATAATGAAGTGGGGTTGTTTTTTAAATTGTTTGGTTATGAAAACAAAGAAAAGAAACTAAAGAAAGTAAAAAACTAAAATATTTAAATAAAATTGAAAAATAATTCAATTAAAATAGTGATAATAATTGGGAGATCAGATTTGGTGTGGTTTTTCAATTATAATGTTATCATAGTTTCAATTTTATTCAATCCTCTTCTGTTAAGTCATTTTAAGAGATATTTCACAATTTCGCCTTATAACTCCCTTGGTAAATGGTGATGGTGAGCTTAAACCTTGACAATATGTCATCTCGATCTACTCTCCTTCCTATGTGTTAAATATATTTAAAGAATACCCTCAATTGAGTTAGGAAATTACTAATCGAGTCTTCTTTTTCCCAAACAATTATGAATATTCAATACCCCTGCCACACGTTCTGACGATCCCTAAGTACTTCACCAATAAGCTCTGATATATTCCAACATATATAGACCAGGACCTAGTCAAGGGAGATTATGAAAATTTACCAAATCAACAATAACCACAGAATATTAAATCAAATACAATCGAATAAGATAATAAACTGTTTAATAGAATTTGAAACCAACACCAAAGAAGAGAGAATGTGTTTATTGAATCAAATGCAAGAACTCAAACTTTAAAAATTATAAAACAAAACCATCCCGCATCACTCATAATATTTACCACACCATGGTAAGGGTAATTGAGAATAAGGGGAAAGAAGAAGGAATTATAAAACTAAGAAGAACAAAACAATGAAAAGAAAGAACAAATTTTTTCTCCTCCAAATTCTGTCCACAAGAAGTTCAACTTCGGTTCACCCACCATATCATCAAATCAAGATTAGGTCCTTTCTTATTTAAGGTTTTTGATGGAGTTGGACATCATAAAAAAACTTTTAATGGAATTTTGAGCCTTGTGGAATGAGTTATGGATGAAGTAGTAGACATGACTTTTTGTATCCCCCAATCACTATTCAACCAACTATATTTGACTGGTTTAAGGGTGGCTTATATGAAATCCTTTCTACATGAAATTTTTTTTACATCTTCTTTGTAGAGTTTTATTTCTGACCCTGTAGGAATCACCCCATTTGGTGTTCGTTAGACATAGATATGGATCATTTAATGAAGTAATGTCTATTCTGTTGTCCAGAATAAGTGTATACATTGACAGATTTGTTTTGCCTTGTTTTAGTTTGAATTGGATTTGGGTCTTGAAGAAATATATGTATCACACGAACTGTGTCATCCGAAAAAAAAATCACGTGCATTGGATGAATATTTTGGGTGTTATGCTCAAAATATAGAGGCAATATAAAACTATTCAATGTCTAGAATTATCCAATTTTTACACTTAAGCTCAAAAATCACCAAAATTCATAAAATGATTCAAATAAGATAAAATTTATTAGTAGGAAGGGATTAAAACATTTAAAAACATATTTAGTAATATAAAAATATGAGCTCTGTCAATTATCCCACACTTTTCACTTGGACTCCTGGACAAGTAAAAATCGATAACAAATCATAGAAAATTTAAAACACATAACCATGATATCTAACAATTTAACACCATGAAATAAAATATATCATGCCTTATCAACAACAATTATTACAATTTCTCAATTCAGTTCATTAAATACATTTCCTCTTCATTTATACTCCCATGTATAAAAAACACTAACCTAACATGCATTTTCTCTCATCACACAAATATCAATTTTCAATAATGTATTTCTCATCCAATACTCATGCAAGGATAACCATAAACTTGAAAAATTACAAAATCTCCACTCGATGTGAGTTAATGACATATTTTTATCATGAGGACTTTATAGGGATATCTTGTGGAATTATTTTGGTAGGATTTAGATATGAAATTTTTTTAGGCTGAATGAGGAGTTCTTGCCTCTTTTTGAAGAAAAATTTCATTATTCTAATTTTTACTCAAGTACAGTCTCCTCATCACTCCCATTTCAAGTAAATAAGCTCCATCATCATGAGAAATCAGTGAAATTATACACCGTTAATCATTTCAGCAACAAAAGTATTATTCAACTCAAACATGATTTTTCTTGAATGCTACAGATAGGTATAACTATTTTTCATTAAGAAGATCCAGAAAGGCACAACATATTTTTCATGAATGCTCTATATAAGGCACAAATTTCAACATAATTATTTTTTTCAATATCGATCATGTATCATCAAAATTTGATTTTCCACCCAATGTATCACCAAATTAGGTACCATAATACAATACATCTTCCCCCACACTTAATTTCAACTATATCATGCAATATTACTTCAAGAGTAGGTTGGATAGGGGAAATTGGATTGTAATGTGGATATCCAAATAGGTTCTTCATGGATTACATGGTCTAATAGGATTAAATGTATAAGGTGGGAATTTATAAATAGGATTTGTATAAAATATGGGATTTAATACAAAAGAAATACCTCAATCATTTAAAACACATTTATCTCAAACCATCATGTTTTTATAGGAATAAATCAAATTCTGTTTAAATCCATCATGGTATGGAACTATCAAGAAGTGAAGTGAATGAAAGGAATATGAAAATTAGGTTCAGATGTCTCACGGGAAAGTGATTTCAAATGGGATTCAAAAATAAGAGTACATTTCATGGAATTTCCAAATATTTGAACATAAAACAAAGTCATTATTAGAATTCATTTATTCTTAGTTTCGTGGGATAAATTGTTTCACACATTTACATGGGTTTCAAATTATGTGATGATAATCATTTAAGCTCAAAAGATTAAAAAATGCACAAAAATGTTTAAAAAACACAATTGAAATTACTAAACTATAAATGTTCCCTCCCCCACACTTAAATGATGTAGTGTCCTCAATGAATTCAATTAGATTGAATATGTAATTATATTTTTAATTGAATCCTAACAATCAATAATGTTTAAAGGAAAGGTACAACCTGAAATATTGGTAGTGCAATGTTTATTTAAGCTCCAAAGTGTTACAGACATAAAAAGCAACAAATAAAGGTAGATAATAAAACATAATAAAATTATTGAATGAAAATTAAAATAAAAATAGAGTGGGAAAAGAAGGATTGATCTTGGATTAATTCCCCAAGTGAGCCCTGGGTTTTGATTGCCTCTAGATGGGAAGTTTCAGTTGGATATCCCTAATCCGATGCTGGGTTGAGTTTCTTTAATATGAACCTCCAGAACATCTTCCTTCCATCGTGAACATCTTCTTTTTTGTTGAGAACTTCATGAATATAGTACACCAAATCTACCCATATGAAAATGATATTAAACTCGCATGGTGGGGGTTAGAAAAATAATAAGTCCTCCTATTTATTGGTTTCTAATTTCACAACCTCTTATTCATTATCCAGTGTTTCCTCATGGTATGATACATCAAAAGAATATTCAAAGGGAAAATCAGAGTGTAATTCTATTTGAATAAAATTTAAACATGATGAATCAATATCAAACTCTTCTCTTTAAAAGGAATAATATTGTTTATATTTTTCCACAAGAAAGTCTACTTTTATCTCATCTTGAACTCCTTCCAATAAATGATCAAAATGTTTGGGGATATGTAAGTGTTCCTCTTCAAGTGTATCTTCTTATTTTTTCACATCCACCAAGGCAATAGATGTGTTGGAAGAATTTGAAAATTTCATGGAAGGGGAGGTGATACTCAATTCAGATTCTATATAATCAGAATGAAAAGAGTTAATAAAAACATAATCACACTTAAGTGGCTTGATATCAATTGCTTCATCAGTATGATGTTCATCTTGAAGTTTAATTTCACAAGATAGAGGTAGGTAGTCAGACTCCTCCATCTTTTCTTCAAATTCCACTTCTTTGGTGGTGTCTTCCTTCAATGGCTCTAGATCTTATACTTTGTAAGGAATATGTCGATAAATTAGTTATTCACACTCATTACATTATCCATATATATCTTTTTGATCACCTACACATATCATAGTAGTCAATTATTCCCTCTTGTCCTCCTCAGGTTCATTAATAGGTTCTCGTTTTTTCATCAATGCACGTAAAAATTCAAATGCAAGTTCTACATTATTCTATTGTTTTTCAATGTCATTTATAAGTTCATTCATCTGAACTAAATCATAAAATACCTTATATACTTGTTCTAAATGTGGGTAGTTATTACATTAATTAAAGAAATAATCATTTGAAATAATCATGGAAAATTAATTTTTTTTGTTTTTTTGAAAAAGTGTCAAATATTTATAATGCGATTGAAGAAGTACCTCCTCGGCAATGGATCCAATTTTTGAAAAGTTCCAATCATGGGGTGTGGAAAAAACAATTATTTTATATGTTAAAATATAATATATTTGTTAACTTAGGTTGTCTCTAGAGAGGAGCGCTCAACAATCACGTATGTCACATTAAATTTGATAATGAAGTGGGGTTGTTTTTTATATTTTTTGGTTATGAAAACAGTGAAATGAAAATAAAGAAAGTAATAAAGTAAAATATTTAAAAAAAATAAAAAAATGAAATTAAAAACTATGATAATAATTGGGTGTTCATGTTGGGGTTGGTTTTTCATTTGTAATGTTATCATAGTTCCAATTTTATTCAATCATGTTCAGCTAAGTCGGTTTAAGTGATATTTCACGATGGATTCCTATGAATCCTGGGTAAATGGTGATGGATAGAGTAAACCTTGACAATATCTCACCTTGGTCTAGTCTCCTTCCTATGTGTTAAACATATTTAGTGAATACTATCAATAGAGTTAGGAAATTCCTCATCGGTTCTTGGTTATCCCAAACAATTAATAATATTCAATACCCATGCCACACGCACTTTCAATCGTCGAGTACTTCGCCACTAAGCTCAGATCTATTCCACTGTATATAGAAAAAAACCTAGTATATGGAGATTACGAACATTTACCAAAGAAATAATAACAACATAATATTAAATCAAATACAATCACGTAAGATAATAATCTGTTTATTAGAATTTGAAACCAACACCACAGAAGGGAGAGAGTGCTTATTCAATCAAATGCATGAACTCAAACATTAAAAAAGATAAAATCTAACCTTCCCCAAACACTCATAATATTTTACCAACCATGGTAAGGGTGATTGGGAATAATGGGATTTAAGATGACATTATAAAACTAAGAAGAACAAAATAAAGGAAACAAGGAACATAAGTTATCTCTCCCAGAATTTGTCCACAAGATGGTTAGCTCTGGTTCTACCAACATATCATCGAATCAGGACAAAGACCCTTCTTATAGGATGTGAGTAATGGAATTGGACATCTACCCAAAACGTTTCATGGCATTTTGAGTCGTGTGGAATGCGTAATGGCCGAATTAGTAGACCTGACATTTTCTTGCTTCCAATCACTATTCCACCAACCATAATTTGACCAGTTGAAGGGAGGCCTATATGAAATCCTTTCTGCGTTAAATTTAATTTAAATATTCTTAGTATAGTTTTATTTCTCACCTAGCTTGATTCATCCCATTTTGTTGTTGTTATCCTGAGATAATGATCATTGAATGATGTAATGTCCATTCTGTCAGCTAGAAAAAGTGTTTACATTGACCGATTTGTTTTGGATTGTTGGATTTCGAATTTTCATTGGATCTGGAATACTTATATTTATCGCACGAACCATTTCATCCTAAAAAAGGATAAATGTGATTTGGATGGATATTTTGGGAGTTATTCTCAAAGTACATAGGCAACATAAAATGGTTAAATGTCTAGAATTAGCCAATCTTTAAACAGAAGCTCAAAACTCACCAAATGTAATAAAATGATGAAAATAAGATAAAATTAATTAATTGTAAGGGATTCAATCTTTTAAAAACACATTTAGAAATATGAAAATATGTTATCTTTCAGAGGGTGATTGCAATCAATGGTGGAAATTGATCAAAAATAAGAAGCCTGAGGAGGAGATCAAGGTGTTGGAATTGGAGGATTTATTGAAGATGTATTTTGATAAATAATTTCTACACACCCAACATCTTAAGATAAAAAGGGAATTCCTTTCCCTCGAGGAAAAATATTATGAATACATCAGAGTGTACAAGGAATACTTCACAAGGATTTCACGATACGCCTCCAGCTTGGTCATTACCCACAAATGCAAGGTTGACTACTTCTTTGGTGGGAAGAAACCAAGACTTATGAATGCTCTGGCGATCCGTGACTTGGAAAGCTATGTGTAAATTATCTGATGTGCCCTCAAGGTCAAAATTGAGATCAAATAATCCCAGGGGTATCATAGGGATAATATTCATAGGGTGGAAATCAATTCTAGTAGTCTGATGGATAAATCCTATAGTGCTATGAAAATACAGCACCCCTCTTTCCAAAGGTGAGAAAAGAAGCACCACAGAAATTTTCTGAAGGGGATTAAGAAATTAATTTGGTGTGGAAGAGAGGGGAACCAATCCATTAACTATCGAAAATAAAACCCACAGTTGCGACAGAGAGGAGGAACACTCCATTATACACTCAACGCATTGTTCATGTTTTCAACTAAAAACAATTGGGCATATTTCATATAAGTTACCTAAGCCAAGGGTTTTCGGAGTCAACCAACAACCTCTAAGGTAGAAAGGGTGAGCTTTTTCAATCTCTATTACTAGTGTGAACCCTTACAATGAAGTGTTAATAGGTATGCTAGTTATTGATTCACCAATATAGAACATTCTTTGGGATTCTGGTTCTATGCATTACTTAATATCTCAAAAAATAGTAGAACAATCCCAACACCATCACAAAGCATGGAAGTGAAGATGATAGTGTGTATAGAAAAAGAGGAAATCATTACAACCCCTAAATTTAACACCTCAACATTAATAATCAGTGGATTAAACTTCATGGAGAACCTCATCACACTCCATCAGGTGGAATTTGATGAAATTCTTGGCATGGAATTGATTTCCCTATATAGATCCAACATAAATTTTCGTGAGAGAGAAATCACTCTCCATGTGGAGATTACACCCCTGATTCTCTACAAGATCAAGGATGAAGTTGAATCTTCTTTTGCTCAATCATCTCTAGTGTGGATATTACTTCCCAATGATCAAGTGTATTTGGATTAGATGACTGAGTATAAGGAGGAACCCATGATTGAATACATACCTATTCTGAGGGAATTCACAGAAGTGTTTCCTGAGGAATTTCCTGGTCTTCCTCTTAGAAGAGATGTTGAATTATAATTTGTTTTTATACCTGGGGCATTGCCAATATCCAAGAATCTGTATATAATGGTTGTTGTGGAGTGTTAGGAGCTAAAGAAACAACTATAGGATAATCTAGATAAATGTTTTATATTCCCAAGTGCTTCACCATGGGGTGCACCAGTTCTCTTCATCAAGAAGTAGGATGGGTCAGTGCGCCTTTTCATTGATTATCGTGAGCTTAAAAAAATCACAATAAAGAAAAAGTATCCTCTGACACGAATTGATGACTTGTTCGATCAGCTATATGGATCACAATACATATCCAAGTTGAATTTGTGATGGGGATATTATCAAGTAAGGATGATGAAGGAAGATATCTCCAAGACTACTTTTCGTACAGGATATGGGAACAATGAATTCATTGTAATTATTTTCAGACTCACTAATGCTCCAGAAATCCTTATGGACTTGATGAATAGTGTCTTTAGATATTAACTCATAAAATTTGTGGCCGTCATTATAGATGAAGTTATAATATACACCAAAACCAAGGAGGATTATGGGGAGCAACCAAGTACAGTACTAAAGACCTTACGGAAGGATAATCTCTATGAAAAGTACAACAAGTGTGTGTTCTGGTTAAAGGATGTCTCATTCATGGGTAATATCATTACAAGAAATGGGATATATGTGGATCCTTCCAAGAAAACTTCAATTAAGGGATGGCATAGGCCAACATAGGTAACATATGTCCATAGCTTCTTGGGGTTAGCTAGATATTATCGCTAATTTGTGAGAAATTTCTCTGGATTTTCAAAACCTCTTAACAAGGTAACAAGGAAGGGAGTAAAGTTTTCTTGGAGTGATGAAAGCGATGAAATATTCAAGGAGATAAATATAAGGATTATAACTATTCCGGTTCTCACATTACCGTTGAGTAGAGAAATTTTTTTGGTATTTAGTTATGCTTCGAAGAAGGGCATGAGTTTTGTGTTGTTGAAGAATGATAAAGTGATATCCTACATATCAAGGAAGCTAAATATCCATGGGAAAAATAATACCATGCATGTTATGGAGTTTTTGGTGGTGATCTTTGCGTTGAAAATCTACAAGAATTATCTATATGGGGAGAAGTGTGAGATACATACTGATCACAACAGCCTAAAATATATATTCACTCAAAAAGAGATTAATATGTTCCAAAGAAGATGGGACTAACTCATCATATATTATGACCGCTCAACCACTAACATCCCGGTAAGGCAAAAAATGTGATAGATGATCTAAGTAGAAATGACCCTTCATATTTAACAATGATGAGAATTGAAAACGATCCAATATTATAATATTTTAAAGTGATGGACATGGGAATCATTAAGGGATGAACATCATCAATCATTTCTTAAATTATTTCTCATATGGCCCTCTTGGGAAAAATTAAGGATGGTAAAAGAAAGGATGTGGGTATTTTTATAAGGTTGGAAGCTATCAGAAATGGGAAATCCTCAGAGTGTGTGGTTGACAAGGATGGAATTGTGAGATTTGGGTCCTGATTATGTGAAAAATTCGATCTAGAGATAAAGAAAGAGATTCTAAATAACGCACATAGCTCAACTTTCTCTATTAACCAGTGGATCACAAAGATGAATTGAGATCATCGAGAAAACTTTTATTTAGACAATATGAAAAGGGAGATTGCAGAATATACATCAATGTGCTTGGTACATCAGCATGTTAAAGCTGAGTGGAAAAAGTCTAAGGGGATTATGTAACCACTACCCATTCCCAAACAGAAGTGGGAAAACGTTAACATAAATTTTATCACTGGAATTTCAAGGTCATCATGAGGAAATAATGATATATTGGTCGTTGTGGATCTTCTTACGAAGAAAAATCACTTTATTTTGATTTGATTGGACATCAAATTAGATCAACTTGAACAGATTTAAATCAAAGAAGTGGTATGGATACCTGGAGGGCCACTATCTATTATATCAGACCATGATCTGAGATTCACCTCGATGTTCTAGAAACGTCTCCAACATTCTATAAACACTGAACTGCACTTCAGTATGGCATATCATCCCCAAACTGCTGGCCAATCTGTGATAAATATTTATACCCGAGAAGATATTTTATGATAATGTTTTATGGACTTCATAGGAGGATGGGACCAACATCTTCAACCAGTTGATTTCTCCTACAATAACACATTTCACAAAAGAATATGAATGGGACAATATGAATCCCTTTATGGGAAAAGGTACATAACACCTATGTGTTGGGATGAAGTCAGTGGTCGTAAGATGCTAGGACCTGAAATGGTTGATGAAATGGTGGAGAAGCTGAAACCTATTCATCATCATATCAAGGCAGCCCAAAGTCTATAGAAGAATTATGCACATAAATGTCTGTAAGAGCTGGATTTCAAATATGGAGACATGATATTTATATGCATATATATGTGGAATAAGGTCATGTGGTTGGAAAGAAAGGGAAGTTAAGTCCTAGGTACATCGACCCCTTCGAGATTCCTGATCGTGTCAGGGCAGTGGCCTATCAACTCTCACTTCCACCAACAATAGCCAATGTACATGATGTCTTTCATGTAACCCTGTTAAAGAAGTACGTATCATACACTTCACATGTACTCTCTTTATAGGTAATACAGTTAGAGGATGATCTTTCTTACATGGAGAAACCAGTGAAGATCATAGATCTTAGGGAAAAAGTTCTACGAAATAAGATAATTCCCCATGTCAAGGTGTTATGATGAAAACATGAGTCTGAAGACGCTATGTGGGAACCAGAGGAAGTGATGAAGTAGGGTTACCTGTATCTATTTTATTGTGGGAAACAAAAATTTTGTGGGAGAAATTTCTTAAGGGTGGAATATTGTAACGGCCCAAACTTCTATCAATGAAAAATTCCACTTGATCTAATTAAAGGTATTATTGTGAGAAATAGTTACATAACATATGCACTTCTTTGGTTTTTTGATTATGCCTTTTTAAAATACATTTAGGATTTGTGACCATTGATAATATAGT
This sequence comes from Viscum album, assembly GCA_963277665.1. Taxonomy (NCBI): domain Eukaryota; kingdom Viridiplantae; phylum Streptophyta; class Magnoliopsida; order Santalales; family Viscaceae; genus Viscum; species Viscum album. The sequence goes on from OY728120.1 coordinate 578,391,999, forward strand.
TGTTGAATAGTGATAACAATATTAGTATAAATAGATGGCTTTAACAAATACAATTTACTCATAAAAATGAACTGATGGCCCCAACCAGTAGATTTTCCTTGTACGAGGACCATTTTTCAGAGCTCAAAAAGGAGGTGGAGTCATGGGGAATCACTCTTGACCATGAAAATCATAGCTTTAAGATGTTAATCTTGAGAGGAACCAAATATGGGAAACACTACTAGAAATATGACCTTTCCCAACGCTTCTATACCAACGGTTCATAAAAACTGTTGGTATAGGTTCCCTTTCCCAACGGTTTGGCCAAACCGTTGGGAAATCCCACTTTGAGGACACCTTTCCCAATGGTTTGGGAAAACCGTTGGGAAATCCCACATTGTGGGGACCTTTCCCAAAAAACCGTTGGGAAAGGTATACCCTTTACTAATGGTTTTGGCCAAACCGTTGGGAAAGCCCGCATTATGGGGACCTTTCCCAACGGTTTGGCCAAAACCGTTGGAAAAGGGTATACCTTTCCCAACGGTTTTCCAAAACCATTGGGAAAGTTCCCCCATGGATCAACCTTCACCTAGAATCAAATCCAGGCTCAAAATCTATTCCAACGGTTGTCAAAACCGTTGGTATAGATCCTTTGATTTTTTATCATTTCTTCTTACCCAGAACATTATATAAATCAAAATTTAATATAATTATGAGAATACATATATATATTTATGTAATTATATACACAAAAGTCATGTTAGGTTAGTGGTTAAGTCGTTCAATAATAAACTAGGGGTGCTGGGATCAAATCCCAGCGGATGTTTTTTTTTTGAAATACATATACCAACGGTTCCACAACCGTTGGTAAAGATTTTCATATTAATTATACCAACGGTTTCCAAAACCATTGGGATAGGTCTATACCAACTGTTTTGGGAAAACCATTGGTATAGACCTATCCCAACGGCTTACTTGGCCATGGTTCTCCAAACCGTTGGTATATGTTAGTTTTCCAGTAGTGAAATGTGGATGTTGATAGAGATTACCACTCGAGAAATTTTATCAGAGCCACCCTAAGAGTCTGTCACAATCACACATCTAACCCTAAGGTCTTATATGGGTATTTTAAGGGGTTATGTAACAATAACCAAGAACTATGATTATGTTCATTATTTTTTTTCTATATAATAATTAATATACCTTCATTTTATTATTGTTACTCTGTAGATAATTTGTAACACAAAAATAGTATTTTTAGTTAATATTCAACTAAGAAATAAATTTTTATGAATTAATCAATTTTTTATTTAGTTAATATTTTTATAAAATATTATTATTAATTTTAATTTATTTTTTATTAAATATAAATGATCGTTTAATATTATGAATGCAATTGAAATTTTTTTTCATGTTTCAAAGTTGTTTTTATCAAACCCCATGATTTTTTGATAAATGCCAGTTATTTTTTTTAAAATTGAAAATTGACATATTAAAAAAAATTATTTATATAAAATGAATATTATTTTTGGAATCAGGATAGCAATATTATCCAATGGTTAATTTTTCATAATTTTCAAAGATAATCAAATTTTTGGGTTAAAATTAAATACCATTTAATTATATAAGGTGTTTTAGGAAATCATAATGTCTCAATAGTGATTTAATAAAATAAAATAAAGATTATATCCAGCCAAAATATGTTTTACCATTAAAATAATTTGATTTTAGATTTTTTTGGTTTATTTTACAAAGCCTTAGTGGACCCTCCAAGACTTATAAAACATTTTCGCTTTTTAAATGGATTCCTTTGAGAGTGTGACTAACTTGTAAATAAAAAACCATATAATTTTAGGACATTAGTACATTGACAATATATAATATAGTTTTCCACTCCATTTTGGAAAAAACCATTGGAGAAAACAACGGTTTGGTTTGTGGTTATGATTAATTTAATGTGTGGTGTCCCAAACCTAAATAATAAAGAAGGCTCTCTCCTTCCCTATATAATCCCACACAAGCCCCCACTTCCTTTTAACTAAAATCCTTGTGAGTTCGTTAAAAATCTTCCCTCATCTATCTATAATCCTCACAAGTCACACCAATCTCCCATTAAGCCTCTCTCAAGCCTCTCCCAATCCATTGGGATCCCACTTCCAAGTACGGTAATCCTTCCTTTCTCTTTTTATCCAAGATTCTGAATATTCTTATTTCCTTTTATATTCAATTATAAATGTTGGGGTATGATTTATCACCTCCCCTATACTGTTCTTTTTATGTCTGAATGATGAGAGACCCCTTTCTCTCTCATCAATGCCTTCCATGTATACCTGTTTCCATGCAGAAATTCCATAAGAAATTCATCTTTCCTCATTTACATTCAAGTAATTATTTTTTATCATTATTCTAAATTCCATTAAAATTGTTGTGACATGTATCTATATGAAACCCTTACTATACATTTCATCTAAATATAATTATACACTCCATTCTCTCTCTTTAATTATTTTTATGAGTTCTTATGCCATGTCGTTATGCTATCGAAATTGCACAGCGATTTTTCAAACCAAAGTTATTATGTAGTGAATACCAAGTCCATTTATCTATCAAGGGTATTCAACATTTTTAACTTTTAAAAATTGTTTAAATAGGTTCATTTATGAATTTTAAACTCCTTTATCATGGGATAAATGATGATTTTTAATAAATCCATGTTTTATGATCTATGTGCCACACTTATGCATTAAATGTAATGATTAAGAAGGTTTTTCCCAGATAGCTCTCCAATGCATTGGGTAACATATAGTATCATGATACACCATTTTCAATTAGTATTTAATTATTCTAATTCAAGTGTAATGAGGGTTTACTAGTGCTTCATGTTCAATGAGGGTTTACTTATGCTCCATGTGCAATGAGCAATTTCTCATGCTAATTCCATGTTAAGTGTTGTTGCCACATTTCCATGTTATGATAATAATGTTATATCATGCCTTCATGTTCATGTATTTTTATGCTACATTGATATGAATATTTCCTAACATGTATTTTACTCTTCATGTTATGCATTTTTCCTCCCTTAGTGGGATTTATAGCTCACCCTTTTCTTATGCATGTCCTGAGGTTATCCCATGCAATACTAAGTGCGAGGGAATATAGTGGTCATGTGAAGAATGTTTTCAATAATTACGTTCTTGGATTTATGTTCTATGTTGTTATGTAATGTTCATAAGCCCCAAATACCGAAGACCTCTAGATCTTCTATATTTTATCAAGTGAATTTTATGTAATAAATCGGGTTAAATTGTGTAATAAAATGTAGAGTTGATATATGAGTAATCCCTCAGTGAACTTGAAATAGCAAGAGTAAATACAAATTGAACCTGAAATATCATTATTAAACCCAAATATAACTTCAAGTAGATCAACCATGTACCGAACCTCCAATGTCTTCTTCTAGCATCAGTAGTCTGTAGTAGCTATATGTCTGAGGTCAAAGAAGAGGATCTTGACTGCTCTAGTTTCAACTAGATCAACCATGTACCGAACCTCCAATTTCTTCTTCTAGCGTCAGTAGTCTTTAGTAGACACATACGTGCGGGGGGAGCCAGTGTAGGGTGAGAATAACAACTCATTTGGGGACCCCAAGATCCCTAAAGATCTCTCAGAAATCCACAAAGGAAAAAAAATTACAAGAAATACCCAATAGGTATTATCAAAAGCATGATCTAAATCATGAAGCAGAAATAAAATGATATATCAAACTATAACGGTATTACATCAGGGTGACTGGGATTGGGATGACTAGTCATAAAGCCAGTTCATCCAATCCATATTAACTCCAATAATGACCCGCATAGGTCACTGTGTGTTGAACCGTATTGGTTTCAAGATTCTATCACGTATTTGTCATTGGTGTTGAACTGTATTGGTCATTTGTGCTGACAAATATTGGTCACTGGTGATGACCCATATTGGTTATCAGTGTTGACCCATTTTGGTTGCTGGTACAGAGGTAGGGATGATTAGTTGTACGACCAGATTATCCCACTCTGGAGTTTCTGATGCTAACCAATATTAGTTTCCCTATTTCTTCATGTCACAACCATCCATTGGATTCCAGCACGAATCATGCCTGATCTCTAGAAGACATTTATCCTCAAGAAATTGGTCATATTTCAACCAGTAAAATGTTCCAAGAAAATAACACCCAAGGTACTGCCACATCATAGGGGACCCAACATGACAGATGGAACGTTGGTCAGAAACGCAGTCTGTGAGATATGGGCACTTTTTTAGAAGGGGCCCAGTTGGATTCAAGTCTGATCCAACCTAGGCCACACATAAAACTCCTCGAAAACCGACTTAGTGTATCTTCACAAAATATCCTAGTAACAACTGTCCTTATGACATAGACGACGCATCGATCGGATGCCCGGATTCGTGAAACAGTGGTGATCGCACCTCAGTCTAGCCAGGGTTGGTCGGGCCCACCAAAATATTTCAAAGGTGCCACTTCCAAAAATGGGTCCCAAATAATTGGAAGTCATATCAAATGAACACCTGGTTCATCAGACATAGACATTCCCTTATTTAGGGGAAGGTTGGGTCTGGGTGCGGTCCATCTCTGTCTGGTCGGCCCAACGCAATGGGTCAAGGGGTCTACCAGTCCCCGCTTAGGTCCAGCCCAATTTCTGGGTCGAGCCCATCGGGGTCAGCCCTGATGGTTCGCTAGACTGGGTTGCGGTTGGCCCGACCTACCATGTGGGTCTTGGACAACCCACGCTGGTCTGCCGGGCCGTGGGTCTAGCCAGTTCGGCCAGCCCGCGTTCGGCCCTGTCGGCCCGGGTCCGGTCTGGTTGGCCGGAAGGCGGACCGTTGTGTCTAGTTTTGCCTGCGAACATGAGGCCTTTTCATCCAGTTGGAGGGGAATTTCCCCAACATGTGAAATGGTTGGCCACTGGGGGAAAACTAGTCTCCAGCCGATGCGGCGCGGCATGGGGTCACGCTGCCCCTTTCTGCCACGGCCTGCTAGACATGACTGCTACCATTGGCGGCCCCTCTGGGTTCCACCCTTCTCCTGTGCAGTTGGCTCAGGCTGGCCACCTCTAGCCACTACGGTGCACAATGGTGCCCCACCTTCCAACTGCCACCGCTGGTCATCATAGGCCTCCTAAGGCCACCGCCAGCCATCGCTTCCATGGCATGCTGGTAGTTCTTTCTGGGGGCCTCCATACGTGTTCTGGTGGTCAGTTCATGGTGTTTTCTGCCTCTAAAAGTCTCTGAAACTGCCACAATCACAACATGAACCATTTACTCATGTTTCCATTAAAATTGCGGATATGCGTCCCAGAAGAACACAACATGAACGAAGTAGTGGATGGTTCGGGCCTTGTTCGTTCAACTCTCACCCTTCGCTTTAACATGATAACAAGCATGAGAATATTTATCTAATTTCAATGTTTAAAAAACTCATTTCAATAATTTTAAATAGTGACCGAACATAAACCCTTACCTAGATATCCGTTGGAGGTGTCACGGTTGTGGTGAGAGGAGAATCCACGTTGGATGGAGTCATTAGCGTTCATCGATCACGAATCGTTGTCTCTAAAGCATTCGTCCTCCATTGGTAAATGTTTCCACTAAACTCCGCTAGAATTTTCTCTCATGAAGAATCCATGAAAACCCCCCACCCCATGTTCCATTTGAATAGAATGGGGAATGGTGTGTAACACATTGAAAAAATAATTAGGTTAAATAAATGAATTAATGAACCTTTTTTAATTCACAACGATGGGGTTATGTAATTGATGAGTTAAGAAATTTATTGAATTAACAAGTCACTGGTCCGACTACTACCACTCATCCATTTATGAAAATGAAAATAAAATTACAATTACATGTTATTTTATTTTTCTTTAAAAAGTCCAAAATCTCTATTTTTCTGCTGACCAATTACGGTTGGAGTGAAACCTCCCTTTAGTGAATATCGACACTGTCGATTAAATGGTTCCATCATATTTTTAATATGTTCCTCAGTTCAAAATATATAAAACACCACCTGCGCGTTTAAGTAATATACCTAAATTGATTTTTTTAAAAATCATTCCAGACACACAGGACATCAGTATCACATGCAATCAATTTTATCGGACTCATAAAAATCCCAAATAATTAAAAAATTACATTGAATTTTTGGGTCGTTACATTCTCTCCAACGTGGGGATTTACGTCCCCAAAATCCAAAAAAAAGATACCTAATCAATGAGAGGTATTGGGCACACATATGAGACTCTCACTCCTATCTATTCTCCTGGAGATTCACATGATTCTACAAAAAATGCTCCATAGATATTGACCTTCTATGAAGGATCTGCTCGTATTGATCCTATATCTCCACCAGGTACTCGGAAAAAGACACCTTGTCGTCAATCTCCATCTCACCGTGGTCGATGAAGTGATAGGGGTCATGCACGTATATCTTCAGCTGGGATACATGAAAGACATTTTTCACCCTCTCTAACTTCGGCTATAGTTCCATGTGGTACACCACATTTCCAATCCTCTAAAGTATCTGGAATGGTCCAATAAACCTCGGTGAGATTGGTCCGCATCGGCCAATTCTCTTTATTCCCAATCGAGGGGAGACTTGAAAGAATACATAGTCCTCCACCTAGAAATCTTGTGGTATCTATAACCTATCAACATAGGGATTCTGTACACTCTGTGCATTCTTCATCCACTCTCAGATGACCTATACCTCCTTTGAGGAAGCTTGTACCATCTTAGGGCCCTCGAGTGGTGGCTCACCTAGATCCTTCCAGCACAAGTGGGATCTTCACGGTTGTCCGTACAATTCCTCCATAGTGTCAATAAAAAATGGTGGAGTGATTTTTGTTGTTGTACGCGAAATCCACCATGGGTAGGTGTTCATTCCAACTAAGACCAAAATTTAGGACACATGCATGAAGAATGTCCTACATGGTCTTCATGGTCCACTTAGTTTGACCATCTGCCTACAGGTTAAAAACCGTGCCCAACTGAAGATGAGTCCTGAATACCTCTGAAAATCCTTTCCACAACTGAGATGTGAAGTGTGCATCATGCTCTGAGACTATCATTGAAGGAACCCCATGAAGTCGTAAGATCTCCTAAATGTAGAGATGTCCATAGAACTCTACCTGACCCTTCTCTCGAATAGTAAAGAAGTGGGCTGACCTTGTGAGTCGGTCAACGATCATCTAGATGGTATCATATCCTAGGGACGTACGTGGTAACCCCGTCACAAAGATCATCGATATTTATTCCCACTTCCACTCTGGTATCTTGAGGGGTTGGGTCAATCCCACTGGTACCTGCTGCTCGGACTTCACTTGCTTGAAAGTGAGGCATCTAGAATCAAACTTCGTCACAACTTTCTGCATCCCTAGCCAGTAGTACTTATGCCCGAGGTCCTGATACATCTTCATCACTCCTAGATGTACTGCCATGGGGGATTTATGGAACTACCATAGAACCTCATCTCATATCTCCACTAATGCAACTCTACATCCTCTGAAAAGGATAGTGTGCTCCCCACCTTCAGAATATCTATTAGGTGCATGGCATGAAGATATCTGAGCACATGTAGTCTCACAGCTACTATCTCCGAGTTGCGCCTACATGACTCGTTGAAGGAGTGGAGGGGAAACTACCATTTAAGGGAAGTAGACTATCTCATCTCTATCAATGTAGGATATCTGAAGCGAGGCTAACTGCTTTGAAACCTCATTTAGTAGTTGTGATGTCGATATTTGGCAAGGTGCATATGCCACAACATTCCCCATCCTAAGAGTATAAACTATGTCAAATTCATAATCCTAGAGGAACTCTAGCCAACGTCACAGTCTCATATTCAGATAGTTCTCTCTTATGATATATCTGAGACTATTTTGTGCTATGTAAACAATGAACCCCACACACATCAAGTTGTGTCACCACATATTTAGTGCGAAGACTACTGCTGCCAACTACAATTCATGAGTTGCATAATTCTGCGCATTAGGCATCAAATATTGTGATCCATAAATTATCACTACATCACCCTGCATCAGGATGCAACAGAGTCTAGTTCCGGAGGCATCACGGTAAACAATGTAGTTAGTGCCCTCCTTCGGAAAACTCAAGATGGGGGCATTGGTGAAGCTCTGCCTTGGCTGTTGAATGATCTTTTGGAATGTCTATGACCACATGAAGGGTTTCCCCATCTTTTTCAAGACAATCATAAGTGCTTCTACTCTGGGGAAATTGGGTACGAACCTCTGATAGTAGCATGATAATTCAAGGAAGCTCTGCACTTCAGTAACACTCTTGGGTGGATCCTAAGAAAGTACTTCCTCAATCATCACTGGATCCACTAGAGCTACATCCTCTAAGATGATGGGTACTAAGAATTAGACCTTCCATATGCATAACTCACACTTAGAGAGCTTCCTATATAACGGGTTCTCCCGTAGTGTGTCTAGAAATATTTTCAAGTGCACACCATTCTCTTCCTCAGATGCTGAGTACAAAAAGATGTCATTGATGAAGACCACCCCAGAGTGATCCAGGTAAAGCTAGAATATCCTATTCATAAGCCCTATGAACAGTGATGGAGCGTTGGTCATGCAGAAAGGCATCACCAAGAACACGTAATGGCCATTCCGACATTTGAAGGATATTTTCGTGATGTCCCCTTCTCACACCCTGAACTGGTGATAGCCTAATCTGAGGTCTATCTTTGAAAACAAATAACCTCATTTCAACTGGTCAAAGAGATCATCGATCCTCAATAGAGGATACATGTTTTTCATAGTCACCTGTTTGAGGCACCATATGTCCACGCATAGCTTCCAACAATCGTCTTCCATCTTGGAAATCAACACCAGCGATGCCCATAGAGAATCATTGGGCCTTACGAATCCCTTAATCTCAAAGTCATCTGACTATACCCTTATCTCTCATGGCTCCTCAAGGTTTATCTTATATGCTGTTGTAGATATCAATGGTGTTTCTGGGTATAAGTCAATGCAGAAGTCTACCTATCTATGAGGCAGTAGTCTTGAGACATCTTCTGGAAAGATGTCTTCATACTCACCCACCACTTTTGGGAATTGAGGAATCTCCCCATCCTCCGTGTCAAAGTTTTTTTCAATCCAACTGATATGTAATTGGCTACACCCTCCTGAGCGTATGTCCATCTCGTGCTGCTATGTTTTCCATCTCACCACCAACGGAAAATTGGCCTCTATATCAATGAATACATCGTACGGTACATCTCAACAAGTCAATCTGTGTGTCAACTCTTGATAGCCATTCCATGCCTTGAATGAAGGCATATGGCTGCAACGCCACTGCATGAAGATCCCATCTGAGACTCTATCATCTGAGAGTAAGATATCATTATCGGCACCAATTTGTGACCTCTGAATCTCCTCCCAAAGAAGTATCATAATGCAGAGGTCATGCTAAACAATCATTCATCATCTTAGAGTCTCTAACTATATCTGTGAAAAGGAATAAATGGCAATCACCTGTTCCAATAATCGCTGTTTATAAAGTAGATAAGATACAGATCTTACCAAATATCATCTCAGGTATGTCAGGATCACGAGTCTCTACTTCCTGTATCTAGCCATATCTCCATCCACCTGCTCCCTGAGCTCTTGGGGGGCCACCTGTTGGTGGTGGTGGTAGTGCCTGGTGACCCCGACCACCTTATGTTGTAGGTCGTGCTACCCTTCCTCATCCACTGCTGGGATGACGCTCATGATCCTAATGATGCAGTTGCCTTGGTGGCCCCTCCAATATCGTCTAATAATCAATATGTGGAGTTAGATAGTCATGAGCTATGTGACCCAGTCCCTCATAGGAAAAATAGATCATGCCTCGCTGGTAGATCCCTCGACCTCTTGCGCATCACACCTCTGAACCTGGATCCCTGGGACGCCCTCCGCAAGGCCTAGCCCGCTTGGTAATCTATGTCTTCTATTTAATACCACTTACATATGAATCTGTTACCTATTGTCCAGTTGTGGCTCTCACTATCAGTGCCTTCTCAGAAAGGAATCTACCCACCCGAAAAGTTCTATCAAGCACCCCAACCTACGTTAGGCAGCTGAGAGAAACTGTCGAAGCTCTGATCTATCGTTGGAGCCCTTAATCAACGGTATGGGCTCTGATGTAAGGGTCTCATACAATGTCAGTGGAGTATCAGGAGAGGTCAGTAAATCACGCCGAGTACTGAGACATAGTCTGGCTACACTACTTTTGATGCAGCAGCTCCTGAATACACATAGTGCATTGTGTCATTGGCACGAACTCCACCATGAAAAGGCTATAAATGCCTATCCAGGTGAGGGCCTTCTTCTCAAGAACCTGGAGCATCGATCTCCTCCATAATATTTTCGAGACTTGAATAAGGATAGCAGCCAAGATTTCCATATGCTAGGCGGGTGTCTCTACTAAACGAAAGACCTAAAAAGTCTTCAAAAGCAAGTCCTATACTACCTGGGGGTCGGTCCTGCCTCTAAACCTCAAAGGATTATATATTTGGAACTCATGAATCATGCTTATATGGATTTCATGACCCACTGGTAGCATCTGATGCTAAACGGGGGGTGGTGTTACTAGTACATCACCGAGAGGTGCCATCACTGTAAGTTGTCCACGTACTGACATCGCGTTCCATGGGGGGCCACTGTCACAATATCTAACCGGAATATTGGCTGGTTATCATTGTAGAGAAATCATATAAGAAATAGATTCTCCATGATCAATAATATATACTCTGTGATATGACTCATGAAATATCAGGAAAACTATTCAAAACACTATCAACCAGTGTTTTCATGTACCAAGTCAGAAAGTAGAATTCAGGGTTCTAGTGTATGGATATGTCGGCTACTACACTAACACTAGACTTCTTGTACTGAAAACAAAACCCAATACAATTTACACCATTTCCTCATTAAAAGTTGACTCTTAGTTCTTCTGGTAGAACCATCCCCCCTTTGATACCACAATGTCACGACCCATCCCACAGGGCCCAAATGTGAATACCACAATCCCACCTTTCATTGTCCATGGGTTGGTGACTAGCATCAGAAGGCTTTTACCGAATAGGGAAGTCATTTCTTTAGATATATATAAACACTCATAAAGGGAAGCTGAGGTAAAAAACAAAAAATTAAGATATAACCATGAGAGAAAAGCAAAACCACAAGTACAACTATTAACTAAAAACAGTGGGCCGGAATAAAAGATCTGTAATCTTAATAGAATGTAAACAGCTATCGAATCTGTCATAGATTTGTACCTATAGGGTATTAGCTGCATCCCTGATGTCGAAGAAGATCATCTCGATAACTCTCGTCACACCAAGATCCACCGAGTCATGAACTTCCAATGTCTGCCTCGGAGAGTCGGTAGTCTGGCACAAACACACAAGTCCGGGCTGATCCTGTGTAGGGGTTAGTATAACTGCACAGTATAGGACCCCAAGACCCCTGATGGTCGTCCATTAATCCATTAAAAACATCACAAGAAATACAAAATTGGTAATATCACAAGAAATATCTAACTAATAGAGAACAAAGAAAAAGAGACAAGTCACTCTAAATGTATAACATCAAGCTTAATGATATAGGGATGAATAGTCATAAAAGAATTTCCATAATATCTATAGTATCTCTATTTATGACATGTATATGTTACTATATGCTGACTCGTATTGATCTCTAGATGCTGACACATATTGGTCGCTGGTGTTGACCAGTATTAGTCACTAGTGCTAACCCATATTGGTCACTGGTGCTGACCCATATTGGTCCCTGGTGGAGACCCATATTGGTTTGCAGAATAGAGGTAAGGATGATTATTCATAGAGATATATCATCCCACTCTGGAGTCTCTGATGATGACATGTATTAGTCGCTCTCCTTCTTCAAGTTACAGCAAGCCACTGGATTCCCACACAAAGCACACCTGATCTCCAGAAGATTATACTCCTCAATCCATCGATCATATTTCAACTAGAATTAAGTCCTGAAAAAATATTCCCAAGGGACTTCCCCATCATAGGGGTCCCAACATGACAGACGACACATCGATCGAACACCCGGACTACGAGATATGGGAACTTTTGTAAAAAGTTCCCAGTTGGATTCATGTCTGATCCAACTCATGCCACATGTCAAACTCCATAAAAACATAAATGGAGTATCTCCAAATGATTTACTTTTGACAAGGGTCCTTATGCCTTAGATGGCGTGTCGATCAGACACCTAGTCTGTTTGTTACACCCCTTTCCGTGAAACAAGGGGGATCACACCACGGTCTGTCCCGACTCAGTCAGGCCCGCTAGAATATGACAGAGAAACCAATTCCCAAAATGGAGTCCCAATGCATTGGAATGCATGTCAAATAGACACATGGCCCATAATTTATTGGTGTTCTTTCATTCGGGAGCCAGTTGGGTCTGGGCCCAGTCCGACTCGGTCAAGCTGGCCCAAGGAAATGGGTCCCGGGGTCTACCTAACCCCGACCAGGTCTGGCTCATTAAGGGTCAGCCTAGTTCACTAGGTCTGGCTAGTCGGGGACAGACCATATTGTTTGTGAGCCAGGGCCATGGGTCTGGCCTAGCCCACTGGGAGGGTCTGACCCGTTCGGTCGCCCCGAGTCCGGCCCTCGTCTAGCCCATTCAGTCACCCTGCATTCGACATGATCGGCCTGAAAGTGGATTGTTGTCTCCAACTGGCCGTATAGAAAGGGGGTCGTTTCATCTGGTTTATGGGGCACTGCACCGCTACATGAAATAGATGTCCATGTTTTCCGAATGGTCTCCAAACGACACGACGTGGCACGGGGCCACAACGTCCCCTCCTTCTGTGGCATGCTGGCGGCTTCTACAAGCGCCACACTTCTCATGAACAGTCAGCTCGGTCCGGCCGCCTTTGTCCAGTGTGACGGCACACTGACTTCCCACCACCCGGGGCCGGTTGCAGGGGGCCTCCTCTGGCCACCGCCGACATGGAAAACCAACATTTCCTTCCATGGGCCACCGGACAAGCTCAGGTGGTCCGTTCTTGGTGTTGTCTACGCCTACGAGTCTCCCGAACTACAATTGTCACACAGTGACCCTCTGTCTCACGTTACCGTCAATATTTAGGAATTCCATCCCTGTAGAATGCAGTATGAACGAAGAGGAGGAGGGTCTGGACCTTGTTCAATTGGCCCTATCCATCCACATAAACATGATAAAAAGCTGGAGAATACTTATCTAACATTAAATATTAAATAAAATCAATTCAAAAATGTTAATCCAAAACAAAATATAAACCCCCTACCTTGAGATCCATTGGTGGTGTCGTGGTTTCGTCGGGTGGAGCATCCATGCTGGAAAGAGTCGTAGACATTCGTCAATCTCGGATCATTGCCACCTGAGTCTTCATCCTTCATCTGTGGATATTGCCGCAAAACTCTTCCAGAGTTTCGTCGCTTGAAGAGGTCATTCCAAAACCCCACCCGATCTCCATTTAAATTGGTGGGGTGATGGTGAGTAACACGTTGAAAAATTAATGTGGTTTATTAAATATATTAATGAACCTATTTTAAATCACAATGGTGGAGTTACACAGTAGATGAGTAAATCCATTTATTATCTTAACATGTCACCATTCCCACCACTGATACTCATCTGTTTGAGAAAAAGTAAATAAAATAACAATTACCTCTTATTTTGTTAATCTTTAAGAAATCCAAAAACAAAATTTTTCTCCTGAACAAGTACGGTCCAAGTGAAACCTCCCTTGAGAGAATCCTGACAATGCGGATTCAATGGAGCCCTTTGATATTTACTCTGAGCAGCGGTTCAAATGATAGAAAAATCCTCCCGTGCGTTTTATGAACAAAAAAAAGAACAAAAATTCATTCCTGGCCCACCGGGCCTCAGAATCGCGCGCCGCCAATTATTGTGGACTTTTAATAATCCTAAATAATTAAAAAAATACATGGAATTTTAGGATCCTTTAAAATAGGCACATGAGAAAACATATCCCAAAATTTAAAATTAGAAATCAAAGAAATAAGTTAATGAAGTAACATGAATAATGAAAAGAACCTAACTAAATTTCAGTACGATTTCAGCTGTACCTAAAAGATCATAGGAGTATTAATGATAGTAAAAGGGATCCCTCATAATTTATAAATAATATTTAAGTTAAAATTAATATTTAAAAACATATTCTAACATAATAAAATGGAATTTATGTGACATAACATAAAATAATTTCTTGAAAGGAAATTATAAGAGAGAGATCACTTTCATGAGTGTATGTATCCAAATGCATGGGAGGGGAATCGTAAGAGCTTGGAGGCACCTTGGCAGGACTCAATATCATGTAGCGAATGGTAAGGACATTATCCAATTTGATTTATTAATGTGAAAAATGCGAATATGTTTATTTATAAAGAAAAGAGGGGGATTTATTTATAAATTATGTTTTGGAATCTACATAATAATATAAAAAATCCAAAAAACAACCCTTGGTTTTTCCCTTTGTTTCTTTATAATTACGATGGATATCAATTTTTTTACAGAAAAGGGAAGAACATAAAATGACAATTCACTTTCTTGTGTGGAGGAGAGTCATACTCTTAAATAAAAGAATTTAAATTCACAAAATATAATAATTATTTTGGAGGATTCCAAAAGGATTTATAAAATCCATAAAATAATCACATTATTTCAAATGGAAAACATATATTTGTTCATGTATTACATTTATAGTTTTCATTTAGTCATTTGGGGTCATTTTGATTTAATAAAACACAATGTATATTTATACAATATTTATTTTTTACGTGAAAATATGTCTATCTTTGAAAATTTGGAAAAATATAGCATTAGATATATTCAATGATATTATAAAAAAATAATATTCATTTTATATAAATAATTTTTTAAATAATTTAATTTTTACTTTTGAAATAATAGAGATATTTATTATGAAATTCTAGGTTTTTTTTACAATAATAGTTTTCTAACACTTAAAAAATTAGAATGGACTTCAGAAAAATTAAATGATAATTTATATTTAAGACATATTAATTAATAGTAATATTTTATTAAAATTTTATTTATTTTAAAAAATCTATTATTTCATCCAAATCTATTCCGTGATTGAATTTGAATATGACCCAACAATTTTGTTTCGATTTTATTGTATAAAAAATCATTTTTAATGTAACGATGATAGGATAAAAATATAATCCTTATTATATAAAACATATTTTATATAATATTATTTCTAGGGTCTTGATACATATCATTTAATAAACTAAAATACTCCCTATGATTAAGGTGTGTGATAGAGAGACATTCATGGGGTTGTTCAACGTACATGGTTTGGGAAATGATCTCGATGAGCGTGAACTTCTACTCTAACGGGTATCACTCATGATTATGTTTCTAGATATAAGTATGGCATTGGTCAAGGTAAAATCCCTAATATGTTGACTTCCTTCGAAGCTTTGATAAAGGGGCTACATAGGGTATGCTCCTACTGGTTGAGGCTATAAATTCATTTTTCTATGTCAATTGGATTTGTTGAAACCCCATATTTATACGAATCACGTGAATAATGTTCAATGTATATATTATCATTTGTAATTATTATTAATGGTCATTGAAAATAAATTGTATATAATTAAAAATACTGCATGTGTTTTCTAAACCCACAAAATGATATTTAATTTAATCAAATGGGGAATTTTATTTAAAATAGTTAGGTTCATTACAATCATCACACCTTAAAAACTTTCTCCATTTAAATTATAATTTCCAACACAAAAATGAGGGTATCTATGTTTTATCACTTCCTCAAATTCACACATTACTTCATGAGGCTTTTTTTCTCAACAATACTTTGACGAGGTCCATTTTCGTATTTTGTTGAACTATCTATCAATGATTTAAGATCCTCACCTGCTAATCCTCATATGAGACATCATTCTCCAAGGGAATGACCACTTGATTGAGTACATGTGAGGGGTTTGTTATGTAATTTATCATGTGGGATACATTAAATACATCAGGTAAATGATATAGGTTCAGTGGGAGTTCTAGTCGATATCCCATCACTTCAATGCGATAAAAGATATAAAAGGGTCTAATGTATCCTATAATTTGATTTTCCTTATTACGAAATCTCTTCAATTTATTCTATAGAGATATGTGAAGGAATTCCATGTATCCAACATCCAACTATAGGTCTCATTTATGATTTTCCACACATCACTTTTTCTAACTCTGAGAAGACTTAATGTACTGATATTTGGTATTAATGCTTTACTATATTTACTTGACCATTTTAGGACCTATGAGATTTGGTTTCCCATATTCATCCCAAAATGTAGGTGTTTTGTATCTATTCCCATAAATGGCTTCATAGGGAGCCATTTTGATGATTGAGTGGAAATTTTAGTATTATTAGAACCCAAATAGAAGAAAATAATGGTCCCATTATCTTATGATATTCCAAGAACATGATCCCAACATGTCTTTTAGTTTTTAAATAGTCCACTCATATTGAACATCAATTAGAGGATTATTGGACATACTGAAGATCATATTAGTATTTATAGAATGTGGGATACAATCGTAGAACATGGAGGTGAATCTTTGATCTTGGTTAGCTAGCCTTTATAGTGGTACTCTATATAGCCTTACCACTTCTCTGATGTATATTTGTGTATGATTATCGAGTGATAAATACTATTAGATAAAAATATAGTTATATTACTTTGTTAGATGATCCATATCAACCCATATTGAAATACTTCCTATGGATGACTTCATATGTCAAGAAAAAGTTCCTTGGTGAGGGTCTCCAATTTCCTTGTTCATATAGGAAATGGTTGTATCATCCCTTTAGAATTATTCCATTCAGCATTAACTTAATAAAATATAATTCACATTAATGTATATTTAATTATATTCATCTTCATATTGTCTGAATTATATTTCTCACCACCATCTTGATACATCTTTGTGCTTCCTGGCTGAATGGAGAAAGTTGAAATATGTGAATCATCCAACAGTTACATCATTAACTTAGGATTTTGTAGAACATATTATCTTAATCCAAATTTTAAAATTCCTGATTCATTAACATTGAATTCCATGGATTTCAATTTCCATATAGATTCCAAATTATTTTGAATTACCACATAATTTCTTTTAGAATCCATTAAATTGTGTGGTAGATGCAGTTGAGAAATAATTTTTGAAAAGATTAATGATGTTGTTCCCTTTTATGATTCCCAAGTCAATCCATTTCAAATATATGAAGAACATATACCTATCAATTATCATCCAAGATATAATTTATAGTTCTTTTCAACATATATAATCTACAAATTTATTGGATTTCTAGTGATGATAGTTGAATGAGAAGTCATAGTCCTTGATCAGCTCTAACCATCTTCATTGATTCATATTCACCTCTTTCTATTAGAATATATACTTGAGACTTTTGTGAGCCCAATATATTTCAAACTTATCTCCAAATAGATAATTCCAAAATATTATAAAAATTAATATCACAGTATCCATATTTAGATCAAGAATTATTAGTTTTGTTCATGTACTGTAAACATCTATATAGAATAGGCTATTACATTTTCATTTTGAAATCACACACTACCTAATCCATTTTTCAATTCAGTTCTGAATACAATGAAAATCACTCCCCTTGTGGGTAGTGTGAGAACAAGTGAAATGATAATCCTCCATTTTAAATATGTGAAGTCCACTTCACATTCATTATTAAATGAAAACATTACTATGTTACAAGTTATCTTTGATAGAAAATTAGAAAATCACGAGATATTTTATAGAAATAAATGATAATACCCATATAATAGAAGGAATCTGTATATATATATCATAGATGTTGGCCCTATCCATACATTAATAGCATATCTCTTTTAAGGCTACATAAATATCTTATTTCTTGTAAGGATAGTCCCCATGAATGATTCTTCCTTCAACCAGAGCTCAAATTTTCTATAAATGGAATAATGATTCTCCCATTACAAGGTCTTTATCATTGTACTTAGATGCTCATCATTCTGCTCCATGGTTTTGGACTATATTATAATATCATCTATAAAGACTACAATATATATTCTAAGGTAACATATAAAAACTATATCCATAATGTATGTATGTATTATTGGATAATTAGTGAGTTTGAATGGTATTAATATGATATTATAGTGGATGTACCTTATACAAAATGTAGTCTTGGTTATATCTTCATTGTTCACCTTTTCTTGATAGTATCCTGACCAAAGAACCACAATAGAGATGTATTTTGCTCCATGTAGTTGATCGAACAATTCATCAATACGTGGAAGAGGATAATTTTTTCATTATCATTACCTTCTTGAGATCATGATAGTTGATAGAAAGATGCAATGACCAATCCATCATCTTGATGAAGAGGACTGTTACACCCTATATTGAAGGACTTCGGCATATGAACCCTTTATCTAGATTATCCTATATTTTTTTCATCATCTACTCTATTTCCAAAAATGCCATTCTATATAGAGTCTTGTATAATAGAAACACACCAGGTATAATATTGACTGAAAACTAAACCTCTCCACTAGGATGAATACTAGGAAATTCCATGACAAACACACCATTTCATTCCCTCAAAGTGAGAATATCATCCAGGATAATTCATTCCTTAGAATTAATCGCTTGTTCTCGACACACATTCTCCTTGGGAAATATTATACATTATTGACTTGTTAGTGCAAAATCATATTCTTCCTTCTCCTTTAACAGGTACATAATTGGGGGTCGATTAAAAAAAATAGAGTGATTTTCTTCTAACAAATTTTTTTTGGATATATATAAGGAAATCCAATATTTGCCTATACATTCATCAAATTCCACAAAATAGTGATTAACAGGGATCATAGGGAAGTTTATCCAACAAGAATCGATAGGGTGAAATTATATACATGGGAGGAAATAGTTTCCCAATTATATATTATCACTAATATCTCTACATCGATGATTTGTAGTGGTGTTTGAAAAGTTCTACAAATCCATTGTTGCATAATGGACTACGTAGATCTGTAATCAAAATGTATGGTTTCTATTATTTAATGAATAAAAAGAGTACTTGTCACCACATTGTTTTTTGGATCCACCTTAGTTGTTTTATGGAAAAAGTTATCACTTCATTCCACGGAGGTTATTGGTTGTCTCAGAAATCCCATGCCTTAGTGAATTGATTTGAAATGTTCCTCGGTTCCCTATTGTTCAATCAATGACCAATAAACTGAGGGTTGAGTAGAGAATTTCATTCTTCTATCGTATTATTTGGTTTCTTCGGCTAGAAATCCCTAGCATGGTGTCCCTCCATCCCACACCTAAAGAATTTTCCTATCCCACTTATCAAATTTTCAGGTGATTCTTTCCATACTATTGAAAAGTAAGATGTTGGAATTTGATACCACCATTATATTTCTCCATCAGACATCCATTGTTAAACTCATATTTCCACTTCGCACCGTGGATTACATTTGAGATTCATCGATTTCCATTTTCTATATGATGAGACATCAAAATATGTACTCATGGATATCGAAGTCATTGATAGTTATAGATTTTCTGAGACTATGTTTTATCCTTATGTAGAGGCAATCAACCTTGAATTCAAGGGTAACGAAACATTTATAGGAGTATCGTGCTAGAATTGTGATGTTTTCCTCATACTCTCTCCTAGATTAATCATATTTTTTTCATTAGAGAAAGTATACCACTTTCTATTTTAACATATATATTGCGATGAAATTACTTTTTGAAAAAACTTTTAATGAATTATATCCACCATATTTATTTTACGATTTTCCCAGAATTCATATTTTTTATCAATGTCGACCCCTAAAATGATTATACCTATATATGATAAAAATAAATTAGAAACATCTCTTGATCAGAACATTCGTGGCTGTAAAAGATCTTCTCAATGTAGTTGATCTATTTTTCCAGGATTAATGGATTAGATGATCACTTAAATGTCAGAGGCCATTATCGCATAAAGCTCTCAAAAACAATTTTTTCTTTATTAGGGGGATTTGTTCACTCTAACGGATCCAGGATTATTTTAGGAACCTGAGTTAGATGAGAGAGAATAATCACAAATTTTGTGATTCCTTCTCCCATCGAGTTGGGTATCTCATTCTGGAAGTCATCACATTGAATGTCGCGTTTATTATTTACCAGATTCCTCCTATTTATGTCTATTGTATTGAATAAACATAAAATTAAGGGTGGAGAAATTACAAACATTTCAATACATAAATGGAATCTAATTACATGAAATGGAAAACTTAAAATGAATATGTATATCATCGATTAGGAATTTCTATGATTCCACCTATGTTGTTCATGATCTATTTACTAACATACACTCTTTTGGGAATTTATTTATTCCCATAATAATGGTTCATAATGATTTTATGAAAATTCTAATGAATATCCGCTTGGAGTATCAAACCAAAAATTTAGTAAAGCCCATTATCATTTTCTAGGTTACACTTACTCTTGACCGCCACACCTTGTATATGTTGTTACCATTAGGTACATCAATGGAAGAATCATGCCCACATATAGTATGAAGACAATGATTTATTTGAATAATAAAACACTTAATATATACATATCCAAATTTATGTCTATTTTATTATAATTATTTTTATTCCTAAGGATTCCACTAATATTTTTCAATACAAATACCAAAAAATAACTA
Source organism: Viscum album (assembly GCA_963277665.1). NCBI lineage: Eukaryota > Viridiplantae > Streptophyta > Magnoliopsida > Santalales > Viscaceae > Viscum > Viscum album. The sequence continues at coordinate 578,412,833 of OY728120.1, forward strand.
ATCTTTTCCTCCAATACCAACTATAACAACACAATTTTTTATTTCAGATTTATACATGATTTATTAGATTAATGTATACATAATCCAACATGGAAGATAATAATCTAGTGTATCGTGTAATTAAGTACATAGAAAAACTTCATGAACATGGGATATAACAACATTATTAAAAACATTTATTAACATGCTAATTATATTCCCAGGATTCTAAAACATCACGGGATAGCCAGGAGAAAAATTAAGAAAAGGGTGAGATATAAAGGCATGTAAGGGAATAAAAAAAGAAATATGGTTATGTATTCGTGATAATTTTCATATAAATAGGGCATAAAATGAGAATGAATCATAAACATGAACAACGAGACATGATATGGAATAATAATCATAACATGGGAAAAGTGGGAGCGATAAAAAATAATTTATAAACATTGGTCAACACAAAACTGAAAAAACATCATGGTGGAAAAATACCGATAATGTAATTAGGTTCACTCTTTCTCCCAACATGATGTATCATGATACTAAACATTACCCAATTCATTGTAGCACCATTTAATTCCTAGCACACCATCACATTCATTTCATTCTGATTCGTAATTATTCAACATATATCATACAAAATATATTCAATTTTAATATTAATTTATTCAATGATATAGGAGAGTGAAATATATAAATGTAATCCACAATTCAAATTTTATATGTTCGAAAATGTGATCACCCTTTTTTTGAAATGGGAATGGTATTCACTACACAATTGTTTTGGCATGAAAAATTATGGTGAAATATTGGAAGCCTAATGATGCCAATTACAGATTCATAAAAGTAGTTTATGAGAGATAAAGGGATAAATCATCAAGTAGAAATAAATTGGAAAGTAATATGGAAATGTAAAAATATATCCCAACATTATAAATTGGAAATATAGGGCATATGTTAATGAATAAACTTCAATAAACAAGAGAATCATATTTAATTTTCATCATGGTAACACCTATACATAATGGATCATGAGACGATTAATGATAGTAAAAGGGTGCTTTAATAATTTATTAAATAAATTTAATGAAATTGTAATATGAAAGATCATGTTACAGTAATAAAAATGGTAATTTATGAGACATAATGTAAAATAATTTCTTGAATGGAAATGAGATGAGACAAATCACTTACTTGAGTGTGTGACTCCAAATTCTTAGGAGGGGATTTTTGAGATCTCAGGGGCACCATGGGAGGACAATATTGAGAGTATGTATGATTATATTCATACTAAAAGGAGTTTTAGTAATGAGAAATAAATTTGGTGGGTTTATATAAGAAAATAGGGGTCATCAATTATTGTTTAGGATTTGTACTCTACATAATAAAATAACCAAAACCACAATCCATCCCCTAGTTTTCCACATGGATTATCACTAATTCCGGTGGTTATCATTATTTTTTATGTAAAAGGGCCGAAAATAAAAAATAATTAACTTTCATTTGAGGATTTGATTCATATTCCAAATGAAATGGTTTTAAAACATCAAAATAAAATAATGGTTTGGAGGATTACCAAAGGCTTTATAAAATTAATCAAATAGACATAAAATATAATTATTTTAAAGTTAAAACATATATTTGGTCATTTATACACATTATAGTATTCATTAGATCACTTTTTGTTCATTATGATGTTTTAAAATACAAACTATATATATAGTATTTAAATTTTTCCCGAAAATTTGCCTATCATAGAAATTTATGAAAAATCAAAGCATGATATATTTTATTCTTGTATTAAAAATATAATATAAATTTTATATAAATAATTTACTAAATATATTTATATTTAATTTCAATATAATATAAACATTTGTTAAAAATTTATCTATTTTTGACAATATGATTTTTCAAACCCTTATAAAAGATACATTTAAATTCATAAAAATTATATTATCATTTTAATTTAATAATAATTAATTAACAGTAATATTTTATTAAACTAATATTTTTTTTCCTAAACCCAAAAATTCATAAAAATAAATTCCTTTATTGAATATTAAGAGTACCCGACAATGTAGTTTGTGTTTTATTGTATCATAATAAAAATAAGTTATAATGAAAAAATACCACGATGAAAATAAGTTCATTATTATATAAAAAATATTGTAAATTATTTTATTTCTGGGGTGAATAGACATATATATTTTATAAAAAAACTCTCGTAATGACCCGAATCTGGAGCCCTTCCACTGGTGCACCGTATCTGGTTCGCCACATGACCTCAAGCACGTTTCCCCAAACTCCAGAGGCTGCCGACTAGCAGCGAGGGCCTTGGTGAGTCAGTGGGGAAACTATGCCCTCATTTGGTAAAGTATGCAGCGGAAGAATAAACATACACAATAGCGGAAGCAGTAAATAGCATGCAAAAATTGAACTTCATGTAAAAGCAAGGTCTAGTATAACAATGATGCAGGATGGTACATATGTCTACCAAAAGCAGTAAGAAAAACAACATGTTGAAATACAATTGAAACCAAAGTACTAAGGGTAAACAACAACTCCAGTAGCATCACGGGCCAAGACCCGGTCCCATGCTCTCCAGCTCCGACCAGAAATCAAGTACCTGAGGTGGAAGGGCCACAATCCCTACCTAAACCTGCAACTATATAATCTGTTTGGGCCGAAAAGCAGGACCCAAACAGGGTGTGAGACTAATAGCAGTAGGAAACCACCACATGATTTGTGCCCTACTGTCAGTGAGTGATATAGAAAATTTAAAGGTAAAAAATGTAGTAAACAATTCTACCAATTACCATTCACATTCATTTAATTACAAAACCAAGGAAACCAACAAAATTTCTTATTCCAAGACAAGAAAGTAACACAGTAGGTATCTAAAAATACTACCTAACACCATCAGTACAAAACCCAATCTTGTTCTTTGTCTTGGTGGACTCGTCACCACCAACCATAAAAATTTACACCGACTCCCTAGGTGGATTAAACTAGCTGACCCCTATAGTCCAGTAATCAAACAAGGCACAGATACTCTGGGAAGCTCTTACGTTACTCTTATGGTCTTGGAATAAAAGCTACAGACTCTCTGAGGAAGCACTTAAGTCTAATTACTCCTATGGTGTCGATGCGTGGGTAAACTAAGAACACTCTTGGGAAGCACACAGTCCAATTCCCGTAGGTCCTACATAAGAAACTAAAACCGACAGACCCTCTAGGGAAGCACTTAATCGTCTATTCCCTCTTTGGTCTCCCGCACCAGGTTCTCACGGACCTGAGCAGTCTAGTCATTTGTAATCGACTATTATCATCCCTAAGTAAGTTAAACAACTACATGGCTAAAAGCTACAAAATGCATCTAAAAGCATATAACAGCAGGAAATACATGCAATCAAGTCAACAGGCATACTAGCAATGCAATAGGTGTTGCCTCGTAGGCAAACCATGCCAAACAACAAACAACCGCCAAAACAAGGGAAAACACCCATGGGGTGATCCTCAAACATGATATCAAGCAATTATTAATCATCTAATAACCTCAACCGTACAAGAAATCTAAGGCAGATAAATAAACAGGATCAAAACCCTAACCCGGGATAACCGATACATGGGTATCAGGCACTTTTGAAACCAAAACTCAAATAACTTCAACGTATGGAAACAAACCACCTACCTCGATCCTCGATGATCGATATACATGAACCTCGGCCCGTGAATTGGCCTATAACGGAGTAGATCTGCAAAAACGTCTAAAACGCTCAACCTCAGATAACTCACGCGAGAGGAAGAATCAGGAAACGAGGCTAAAGAAGAACCAAGAACTCGCAGCTGCGATTCTTCTGCAATCGACGGAGTTCGACTCAGACAACTGGTGACAGATCGGAGGCTCGGAGAAGAATCAGCCTCCTTGGATGCTCTGGACGGAAATAGGTGGAGTAGAAGGTGTTTACGAGCATTAGGCACGACCCCGGTCCGATTAATGAAATAAAAAGAAAGTACACAGTGTGTAATTCTTGAGTACACGACATGTACTTATATTTTTCCATACCCCGAAATAACCGGCCTCCACCTCAGCCTTACACACCGTGTGTGTGGCTCAGACATGGCCAACCACACGGCTTCGAGTGGCAGAGGAGTACACGGTGTGTGCTCATAAAGGACACGGCATGTACTCTGAAAATTTCCAGATACACACTGTGTGTGTGGCCCAGTCTCAGCCAACAAACGGCTTAGAGTGGCCGGAGAGTACATGAAGTGTGCTCATAAAGTACACGGCGTGTACTCGGAAAATTTCCAGATTCTCCATTTTTCCTTAAAAAGCCCATAAAAGAGATCTGTACCTAAAACTGAAGCTCTGGGTTCTTAAAAACTTCCCCAATTATAGAAATTCATCCTCGAATTTCCGTATAAAGGCATAGAAGAAGAAACCTAGAACAATTCTGGCCAATAAGATCGCATATTAGCCTCCCTCTCCCAAGTCTCGCCATGTATACGGTTGTGATGTAATAGCACTCGTACCAGAGGAACAGACCTGCCACAGAGTACTTTTGTACTACGTTCAACAATCCTGATAGGATGCTCCTCTGAAGATGCATCATGCTCCAACTCAACCTCCTCGGGTTGTAAAACATGAGACGAATCTGAGAAATACTGTCGAAGCCAAGAAACATGAAAGACCTCGTTCAAAGCCTGGTATCTCTGAGGTAACTACATCCTGTAAGTAACCTGCCCGACTCTCTTCGGAACCCCAAACGGCCCGACGTATCTCAGTGAAAGCTTACCCTGTCTCTGTATCCTCTTGTGTCCCAGCCTTGGTGCGACACGCAGGAAAACCCGATCCCCGACCTCGAACTCCAGAGGTCGTCTCCGCTGATCGGAATAGGACTTCTGTCGAGACATCGCAATAGCCATCCTCTTCTGAATTATCTCTATCTACTCTGAAGTCTCCTGAACAAGACGAGGTCCCAGAAAATCTACCTCTCCTATCTCTGTCAGCATAAAGGTGATCGGCATGGCCTACCGTACAAAGCCTCGTAAGGTTCCATCTGAATAGTTGCCTGAAAACTGTTGTTGTAGGTGAACTCCACCAGAGGAATATGCTTCTCCCAAGAACCGCCAAAGTATAGAATGCATGCTCAGAGCATATCCTCAAGCACCTGGATTGTACGCTCGGACTGGCCATCAGTCTGGGGATGGTATGTTGTACTCAAAAGTACCTATATACCCAATGCCCTCTGTAGCCCCTGCCAGAAGTGTGAAGTAAAATGTGTATCCCTGTCTGAAAAAATGGAGTGTGTAACTCCATGCTGACGTACAATCTCCCGGATGTACAACCGTCCCAGCTCATCAACACTGAAGGTCTCCTTGATCGGCAAGAAGTGCGCAACATTCGTGAGCCTGTCCACTACAACCCAAACCACATCATTTCCTCAAGGCGATCTCGGTAACCCTGTCACGAAGTCCATCACAACATCATTCCATTTCCACTCAGGAATGGGTAACTGCTGCAAAAGCCCTGCTGGTCGCTGATGCTCTGCCTTCACCTGCTGACAGGTGGAACACCGCATAACAAAACTAGCCACATCCTTCTTCATACATGGACACCAATACTGGTGGTGCAAGTCTCGGTACATTTTGGTGACACCAGGATGAACTTCCCAAGATGAGGCATGAGACTCCCGCATCATCTCCTCATGTATGTCGGTTGAAACCAATACGCATCCATGAAAATGTACCACCTCGTCATCGCCCACTGTCCACCCCGGAGTAGGGTCTCCATCTGACACACCCTCCCGTAGGACTAGGCCTTCAGGGTCTGATAGCTGCCTCATTTGAACTCGATCAAAAAGGGTAGAGGTAACAGCTATAGAATAAAGAACTGTCTGACCCTATCTGTCGTGCACCTCCAAATGCATCTCAGAGAGCATAGCCATGAGCTGCCACTAACTGCTGGCTTCCTGAACTACATGCAACTGAGTCCTCCTGCTCAGTGCGTCCTCTACAGCATTGCCCTTCCCAGGCGTATAAGCAAGCTCGATGTCGAAGGACTGTAGGTACACAACCCACCTCCACTGTCTCAGATTCAAGTCACGCTGCGTGAAGATATACTTGAGTCTCTTGTGGTCAGTATATACCACGAAATTCTATCCCATGAGATAGTGCCTCCAACAACGCAAAACATGAACAATAGCAGCCAACTCCAAATCATGAGTAGGGTAGTTATTTTCATGTGGCCTCAACTGTTGTGATCAGTACGCGACAATATGATCTTCCTGCATAAGCACTGCTCCAAGACCTATGCCAGATGCATCATAGAAAACTGTATAACTCTTGCACGGCTCTGGAAGAACTAGAATCAGTGTTGAAGTCAATCTCCCCTTCAGCACTTGGAAGGATGTGTTGCAAGCTTCTGACCAAACGTACTTCACACCCTTCTTAGTCAAGCCTGTCAACAACGCTGCTAAGTGTGAGAAGTCCTGTATTAACCGCATGTAGTAACCAGCTAGCCCCAAGAATCTTCGTACCTCAAAGACATTCTTCAGCTACTCCCAGGTGACTACTACTCTCACCTTATATGGGTCTACTGATACTCTTGTCTCTTAGATGACATGACCCAGGAAGTGAATCTTATCCATCCAAAAGTGGCACTTTGAGATTTTAGCATAAAGCTGACGCTCCCTCAGTGTACTCAAAATGATCTCAAGATGGGTTTCATGGTCGTGTCGAGTGTGATAGTACACCAAGATATCATCCACGAAGACCACGACGATGGAATCCCAGTAAGGATGGAACACTCGGTTCATCAGTGCCATGAAAACTGCTGGAGCGTTCGTAAGGCCGAACGGCATAATCGTATACTTGTAGAGTCCATACCTGCTCCTGAAGGCTGTCTGGGGTATATCTGAAGGCCTAACGCGCAGCTGATGATAGATGGATCTCAAGTCGATCTTCGAGAATACTTGAGCTCCCCAAAGCTGATCGAAGAGATCATCAAACCACGGCAAGGGATATCTGTTCTCGACCATCAACTGGTTTAACTTCCAATAATCCACACAAATCCGTAAGGAACCATCTGCCTTCTTCGCAAACAACACAGGCGAACCCCATGGAGATGTACTGTGTCGGATGAAACCCTTAGCCTGCAACTCCTCCAACTACTTCTTAAACTCTTGCAACTTAGGCGTAGCCATCCTATACGGAGGTATGGTTACTGGTGAGACTCCAAGCACAAGCTCAATCGAGAAGTCTACCTCACGCTCCGGACGCAAACCTGAGAAGTCTTTTAGAAAGACATCTGGAAAGCGATCAACCACTAGAGGAAAATCCATCTGAGAGGTCCCCTGATCATCCAGGTATAAACTGGAAATCTGGGACGTAACTCTGCCCAACCCATGATGCTCTGGTCCATCTCTGCTTGCCTAGACAACCCATTTTCCCTTGTGAAGAAAAGAACTGCCCTCTGGTGACGTGAAACTCACCCTGCGGCGATAACAGTCGACAAATTCCTGAAAAAGGACTAGCCAGACCATTCTGAGAATGACATCATATCATGTCATCTCCAAGATGTAAAGATTCCACATGAATTGACACCCACCAACCTCAAGGGGGTACTACATGCACGGACACACATTAATAGTTCTATGTCCCAAAGGAGTGTCTAGTGCCAAAGTATCCTCAGAAGTAAGGACAGTGAGTCTAAGGCTCTCCACATTGTGCACAGAAATAATGTTATGAGAAGCTCCGATATCGAAAAGTGAAGAAGATAAAACTGAGGATACTAGGATCGTACCTCGAACTGTGGAAGGTCCAGGATCCTGCTCCCGATGAATTTGCTCTACTGCAAAATTCTGACCAGTACCGCGGCCCTGTGTAGCATCCTGATATCCCTGAGCTGATCCCCCTTGAGCCTGACCCCCGCGTCCACGACCTCTATCTTGGCATGAACATCCTAAAGAACTCCTGCCCCCAGTCTGCTGTGGGATTGGTAATCCTACTCCTGAATGAGGGGTAGAAATAGATCCTCCTTCACTAGCAGCTGGAAAAAGAACCCTGCAAAAACGCTGCAAATGACCCATCTTGCCGCAAGCTCGGCACTCCACTGGATCTCTCAGGAAGTAAGGGTTCTTATGCCTGCTTTTTCCGCACTGATAGCACACCACTTGGTTTCCATAAGGAAGATCGCGTCTAGAAAAATATATACCTCGCTTCCTTGAGTCACCTCAAGTAGACTCTCGGTGGTGCTTCCTGCTGTCAGTATGAAATGACTCAGCCTTGGATGCTGAACCGCCCTAGTCACCAGCTCTAGTTTGCCTCAGATTTCATTCGGTGATCAGTTCCTGGTTGACTATCAGAGTAATAGAAGTCAACTGGAGAACGTTCACCTTTGATCTGATCTCTGGTTTGAGGCCTTCCTCAAACTTCCTTGCCAAAAACAGCTCGTCATTTCCCAGAACAGGAGTGAAACACTGTAACTCAGTGAAGCGGGAGGAATACTCCATAACCGAAAGGGTACCCTGCTGCAGGTTCAGGAACTCCCTGGCCCTATCGACCATCAGTGTCGTTGGATACAAGTAGTCGTAGAATGTACACTGGAATTTGTCCCAAGCCATAGTCTGATGGCGCCCTATCTGTGAGACTACATCCCACCATCTCTTGGTAGAATCTCGTAGCATGTAAGTCGCGAGCTTCACCCATCTATCTGGGGGTGTCTCTAGATGCTCGAAGATGGAAAGAATTTTTTATAGCCATGACTCTGCAACCTGAGGTCCTCCATCCCCTGTGAAAGTGGGAGGATGCTGCTGCTGGAAGACTCGCGTCAGCTCTGCCATAGACGGGGCAGGATGCTGAGCTCCCTGGAAGGTCTGTATGAACCTCATGAAACCCTCTCTAAACTGAGCGTCCGCACCAGTGTTAGGAATCATTGTAGGTTCCATATTCGGAACAATCGGTGGAACTACAGGTAGTCCCTGGTCTGTCGTATCAGGCGTACTGCCACTGCGTGGTTCTGGGCGTGCAATGGGAGGATGTCTTAGTGCCATAACCCTGAAAGGTCAAAAGCACACTCCAGATTTAGGATCAACAAGGACAGAAAAACAATAGTACATAATGAGAACAGGAGAGAGAAACACTTAAACTTGAAAAGCTGAAATACTCAGCGTGTATTTAAACTACACGGCGTGTTTATTAAATCCATTTACATGGGCGTGTAAATCTTCCACCATTGGTCATGTTACTTTCCATACTACATGTCGTGTTGTATAAAAACACGGCGTGTACCTAGACTCCACTCCCCTGCCCGAGTCTCCTTGAACGACTAACCTAGACGATCCACCAAATCTAGACTACACTGCGTGTGCACTGAGGACACGACATGCACAATCCAGGCTTCGGCGGTCCGTGTAACAAGTTACACAGCCGGCCACACGGCTAACCCCTTACACGGCGTGTTCCAAACAAACATGGCGTGTATCGGAGGAGATAACACTGACCCGTGTTGTCCGTGACACAGCCAGGTACCTAGAGAAAACTAAATGGCATGTTCTTCTAAAACACGCTATGTACTAGACAGGCTCGGCGACCCGTGTAGTAGGTTACACGGCCTACTACACGGCTAATCCCATACACGTCTTGTTCCGAACAAACATGGCGTGTATAAGGATGGATAACACCGACCCTTTTTGTCCGTGTTACGGCCGGGTACCCAGAAGAAACCTACACGGTGTGTATTTATAACACACGGCGTGCACTACACAAGCCTCCCTGACCCGTGTTGTTGCTGACACGGTCGGGTACACGGTTGACTACCACACGTCATGTACATAAGGTACATGGCATGTCCCCAAATATTTTCCGACACCCTGTGTTTTTGTTTACACAGATAGTAACACTGTTTCAAAACTACACAGCATGTATGAAGAAAGTACATGCCGTGTATTCTGGGTTTTTTTGGGTAGTAGCTCGGAAACTGCTCCGAATGCCAGAAACACTGAAAAACAACCATCTATGTGCCAAATTCCGATCTGTGGGGGCCCATAATCCATGCGAATCAATGATTTGCATCATCACAAAGCATACAACAAGTAAACATCATAACAAACAATGTTCTTCCAAATTCCGATCCTCGAGGGCCCATAACACCTCCAAGACCAGAGCTTGGCGCCCATGCTAAACAGGCTGTAAATGAAGTAATACTCTATCAGCACAACAAGTATTTCTATCACAACAACTACCAAAATGACATGCATAATTTACCACAGAATCTATCACAACAACATGCAATTCTAATGCACCCTAGATGGCATGGTAAAATGCATGACCGGTGATTTCCTACCTAGTTCCTATATGATGCATGAGATGGTACACCCTCATCTCATCGGGTTGAAACCAAATAGAACCATAATCGTATAAACTGTAACAACACAAAAAATGTGCATCACCCAACGGTGAAGTATAATAAACTGTAACACTTGCAAAAACTGAAAATTGTAATTACGAGGTAATATAGCTTTTCCCTATACACGGGTTAATTACTCCCGGGCACAGTTAAGTACTAATTACCCAGTTCTTCATATCCCTATCTATTGTCGAAAAACAGTAAGTCAATAGAATAGAAGAAAACTCCTCTGATAACACTTCATAATGACCCGAATCCGGAGCCCTTCCACTGGCGCCCCGTATCCGGTTCGCCACATGACCTCAAGCGCGTTTCCCCAAATGCTAGAGGCGGCCGACTAGCAGTGAGGGCCTTGGTGAGTTAGTGGGGAAACTATGCCCTCATTTGGTAAATTATGCAGTGGAAGAATAAACATACACAATAGCGGAAACAGTAAATACCATGCAGCAACTGAACTTCAAGTAAAAGAAAGGTCTGATATAACAATGATGTAGGATGGTACATGTGTCTATGGAAAGCAGTAAGCACAAAAACATGCTGAAATACAACTGAAACCAAATTACTAAAGGTAAAAAGTAACTACAACAGCATCGCGGGCCAAGACCCGGTCCCATGCTTTCTAGCTCCGACCAGCAATTAAGTGCCTGAGGTGGAAGGGCCACAATACCTACCTAATCCTGCCACCATATAATCTATTTGGGCCGAAAATCAGGACCCAAACAGGGTGTGAGACTAATCCCAGTAGGCAACCACCACAAGATTTGTTCCCTACTATCAGTGAGTGATATAGCAAAAGTAAAGTTAAACAATGAAGTAAACAATTATACCAATTACCATTCACATTCATTTAATTACACAACCAAGGAAACTAGCAAAGTTTATTATTCCAAGATAAGAAAGTAACATAGCAGGTATCTAAAAAGACTACATAACACCAGCAGTGAAAAACCCAAGTTAGTTCTTTGGCTTGGTGGACTCGTCACAACCAACCATCAAAATTTACACTGAATCTCTGGGTGGCTTAAACTAGCTGACCCCTATAGTCCAGTAATCAAACAAGGCACAGACACTCTGGGAAGCTCTTACGTAAATTCCCCTATGGCTTTGCAATAAAAGCTACAGACTCTCTGAGGAAGCACTTACATTTAATACCTCCGGTTGTCTCGTTGCGTGGGTAAACTAAGAACACTATTGGGAAGCACAAAGTCTGATTCCCATAGGTCCTGCGTATGAAACTAAAACCAAAAGACCCTCTAGGGAAGCACTTAATCGTCTATTCCCTTTTTGATCTCCCGCACCAGGTTATCACGGCCCTGAGCAGTCCAGTCGTGCGTAATCGACTATTAGCAGCCCTAAGTAAGTTAAACAACTACTTGTCTAAAAGCTACAAAATGAATCCACAAGCATATAACAGTAGGCAATACATTAAATCAAGTCAACAGGCATACTAACAATGCAATAGGTGTTGCCTCGTAGGAAAACCATGCCAAACAGAAACCAACAGCCAAAACATGGGAAAACACCAATGGGGTGATCCTAAAACATTCCAACAAGCAATTATTAATCATCTAATAACCTCAACCATACATGAAATCTAAGGATGATAAATAAACAGGATCAAAACCCTAACCCGGGATACCTAATACATGGGTATCCGGCACTTTTGCAACCAAAACTCAAAGAACTTCAACGTAGGGCAACAAACCACCTACCTCGATCCTCGGAGATCGATATACTTGAACCTCGGCCCGTGAATTGGCCTATAAAGAAGTAGATCTGCAAAAAATACTAATATGATCAACCTTAGATAACTCACGTGAGAGGAAGAATCAGAAAACGAGGCTAAAGAAGAACCAAGAACTTACCGATGCGATTCTTATGCAATCAACGGAGTTCGATTCAGACAACCGATAACGGATCGGAGGCTCGGAGAAGAATCGTCCACCTCGAACGCTCTGGATGGAAATAGGCAGAGAAGAAGGTGTTTATGAGCATTAGGCACGACCCCGGTCCGATTAATGAAATAAAAAAATAAAGTACACGACGTGTACTTCTTGAGTAAACGGCGTGTACTTAGAATTTTCCGTACCCCGAAATAACCGCCATCCAGCTCAGCCTTACACACCGTGTGTGTGGCCCGGACACGGACAACCACACAGCTTCGAGTGGTAGAGGAGTACACAGTGTGTGCTCATAAAGTACAAGGAGTGTACTCTGAAAATTTCTAGATACACACCCTCTGTGTGGCCCGGTCTCAGCCAACACAAGGCTTAGAGTGGCCAGGGAGTACACGACGTGTGCTCATAAAGTACACGGCATGTACTCTGAAAATTTCCAGATAATCCATTTTTCCATAAAAAGACCGTAAAAGAGATCCGTACCTGAAACCGAAGCTCCAGGTTCTTACAAATCCCTAAGAGTAAGGCATGTAATGTTGAGACATTCATGGGGTCGTTTGGCATATATGGTTTTGGCAGTGATCTCGATGTGTATGAACTTATATCCTAAACAGTTTCTATAAAGCTCATGTTGTTGGATATTGTCTAACACATGGTCAAGGTAAAATCATTGTGATACAATATCCCAATGAATCTCTAATAAATGGAATTTATAGGTTACGATTTTACTCTTTCAACCCATCAATTTCATTTTTTGTGTAAATTAAATATTTTAAACACCTATATTTATAATAATCATGCTATCAATACTCAATGACTATATAATCAATGTTAATTGTTATTATCAATCATTTATAAAACATAGGATATAATAAATCTAACGGGATTTATGTATTTTCTATAACCATATAGATACATTTAGATAAATCAAAATGGTAATTTTATTTATAATAGTTCAGGTCATTACACCAGAGGTTTTGCTTCAGCTCCCATCATGTTAGGTATCTAATTTAGGAATTCATCACATTTCCCTTCTCTTTGGTTGTTAATTTAGTTCCTCCAATTTTTATCCATCTTCTTGAATAAAGGTAAAATTTGGGATGAGTAATAAAAAGATATTAAACACAAAAACGAGATGCCAATAGTATTGTAGGGATAACTTATAAATTACAAGTATTTAAATAAAATTTGAATTTATATTCATAAATTAATGATATCCACAATCTATTCCTGAACATAAACTTTTATAGAATCTTTTTTCCCACAATTATGGTTTTTAATAATATTTTTAATTTACCCCTATGAGTACTTGGTGTATATAAAGGTTCATTGTCAGGCACTTGTTTACGATTATGACTATCTCAATTTGGGGTTTTTAAGGTTGTCACCCATTGGGAGAAATATGTCAAATCCACATCCAATTTTAGGATCCATAAATTGATTTAAATTCACTGAGACATCATAACATATACTTTAACAAAAAAATAGGGATGTTTTCCTATACTTAGTGTTATCCTAAAGGCATTCACTTTTAGTTTTATAATCCCTATCCCAAAAATAACTAAACCTCTCTTTGATGAAAATTATGACTTCCCATGTATTTATTACACATTAATTTAGGATTTATTAAATGATAAAACACATATTACGTCCAATATTATTTAAAATTATAGTTTGATTGGATAATTTGTTATATTACATTATAAATTAAAAATAGGTGTTACATCACCATTGTTGACAAATTCCATAACATGATCACAATATTCTATCTTTCAGAAAACTACATGGGATAACATGGGAAAAAATATAAGAAAGGGGTGAGAAATAAATAATATTTAGAGAATAATCCTTGTATAACATGAATAAATTATTAAATTTTTAATAATATTCATTTAAATTGGACATAAATGGGGTGATATTTATAAACATGAAAAAAGGCATGATATAACATGAAACCATAAATGCAGCATTAGATAGAGGAAACATATTAAAGAATGAAAACATAAATATAATTCAATGATAACTACCATTATTTCATAACATAATGTTCTTATAAAATTATCCACTTTCCCATATAACAAATATCATAAAAAAACATTACCCAAGGAATTAGAGTGTTGTCTGGTTACATAGATCAAAATCATATAATGTCAATACTAGAAGTTGTACCCATTACAATGAACCTATAACAATTGTTTGGATAAACCCTTTGGTATCGGAATTGTATATAGATTCTATAACTAAAATTTTGCGTAAAAACTGTGAATATGTAAGATTTATACTAATGGTTTTGATAAATCATTTTATATAACAAGAATTAGAAAACCCAACACCACAAGACTTAGAAAAAAAATATAACTTCTATATTAAGACCTTATACCAATAGTTTTGGAAAAACTACTAGAATAGGTCATATATATATATATAAATAGGTATTTATAAATAATTTTTATATATTACATAATAACCCCTATATCGTCAACATTGAATAAACCAATAGTATAAGTCCCAAAATTGAAATCCATATAATAATTGTTTTTAAAACTGTTGGCATTGGTATTTTTATTTATCATGTATTCTTTTATCAAATAACATTGAATACTTAAAAATTGGAAATATATATAAATATCATATTATTTTCTCAAAAGTTATTGTATCTTAGTGGTTAGGTCTTTGAGATATTGGTCAGTGGTGCTGGGATCAAATCCTACCAATCTTGTTTTTAATTAAATATCAAATGGTTTTGGAAACCATTTGTATATCCCTATAAAAAATTTCTCAAAACCATTTTTCTTGTTCAATACTAATGGAATATAGGAAAAAAGTCCCCAAAATTATTTGTATATCCTATACCAACTATTTAGTGGCCTATAACAATGGTCCCAAATTTTAGTAAAATGTTTTGTCTCATTATTGTGTACATGTATAAGTGTACCACATTAATTATATAACCTAAGAACATATTTCATCACATTTAATCAAATTATTATGAATTATGGGCTACATTCATAGATGTACCCTATCAATAAATTATAGGTACAAATTGTTGAATACCCTTCAATGGAAATTGTTACGGGTATATACTTCACAAATGATTGTCTTTTAAAATCATAGTGACATTACAAAAACATAATGATAGAAGTTATAGATTTATAAAATGGTCCAATGATAGGGAAATGTGTATTTCATCAATCCAAAGTAAAAAAAATCAGTATTTCTTACATGTAATAACATAATCCCTAATGAAAATATTGGAATTATTATGAATAATACAAGGATAGTGTTGAAATTTAAACGTGGCATGAAACAATTGTAGGATAATTCCAACCATATAACTGGGGAATGTTCTGAAAAATTAGAGTGATTAGGTATAGTTTAATAAGAGACTAAATAGATTTAAATAATAATGTATGTAATAGTGATGTAGAATAAAATATCCAATCATTAATAATTTTAAGTAAACATGTGTTATATAAATAGGTTTCTTGAATGAAGAGGAGAAATAAAGGATCTGTTACTAAATTTCTTCATCGTAAAACTTATGAAAATGTTATAATGTGGGGGTATAATTGATCTCACATTATGAGGATATCAATGGAAAAATATAAGATTCATTATAATGTCATGAAAAAATACAATTTTGAATCCAAATGTTGACTATAAAGATGTTGTTTGAATTGAAAATAAGATATCTAGGCCCTGTACCAAGAGAGGGTGATTCTAAAAGCTTAAGAGGATCTTATTGAGAGGTTTTGTGAACATTGGGAAGAATCAATAAATTGGTGTTCCAATTAATGATTTTCTATAGGATTTGTAATGATAAATTATGGGGTTTTGGGTGAATTTATATAGGAGAGGAGTGGGGTGTCCTTTATTACTTCCAAAACATTGGTTTTTGAAACTAAATAATGATATAATGAAAACCATAAACGTTCTCATTGTTTCCACCAATTTTTTCTTCCAAATTGGATTGGATTTCATTTATTTATAATTCCAAGGCCTGAAATCAATAAAATAATACCCTTGGTGACGTTGAAGTGAGTCATGATTATAATGAAATTATTTTTTTAACCATAAAATATTATATAGGTTTTGGAGTATTCATAGTGGCTTTGAAAAATTAATCATATAACATAAAAATATAATTTTTTATTTGAAAAAATTTATTTATTCGTGGATTACATATTCAATTTTTTGGTAGTTATGATTTATAATTCATACTAAATGTTTATACAGTATTTAATTTGTAACAAAAAATTCGACAAGGGCAAAAAATCATGAAAATTTAACTACTGTATAATTTCTGTGTGATGAATCAAAAAATAATATTTAATTTACTAGAATAATTATATATAATTATATTATATTTTAACTTTTAAATCAACATCAATGATTAATGAAAAATATGTTTTTTGATAATAAAATTTTATCGACACTTATTAAAATTATATTTTAAATTCATAAAATTATATCATCATTTTTATTTAATATATACTTTTTAAAAAATGATAATTAAAATATCATTTTACTGAAAAATCAATATTTAATTAAAAACTATGTATTTATTTACACATTATATTACACAAAATACAATTTATGTATTTACGTGTAGAAAATATAATTTCTATCAAAATCATTATTTAATCATTTATAAAATAATAAAAACACTAACCAATATATTATTGAATGTAATATATAAATATTCATAAAATTAATATTAATATTTTCAAGACTTATTCAAATTACATTTACCATTAATTAAACTATTTTTCTCTAACTATTGAAAAAAATATTTAGAGTGGTTACTATTCATATAGTCCAGAAATTATGATGACATAACTACCTAATATTAATTATGATGTTTAAAAATATGATTTTTTTTATCAAAATAAATTCATATATGTAAAATAATATAATTTATCATAAATCCCTCATGTAAGATAGGGAGCATTTTTAGGAAGATTGAATTTATAGAATTAAATTTGATTTTACTTTTATTCAATGACTTGTAATAATAATTATATGAATTAATTTCATGAATATAGATATTAAAAATAAAAAACTCATTTAAATCGTCTTTCATTATTATTTATTTTAAATAATTATAATGGATAAAGATTTACTATTTTAAATCGAATTTTAAGAAAAATGCACTCATATGACTAAAAATAAACTTATTCAAAAATTGGATATAAATGTGATGTAAATTTAATTAATTAGATTAAATATAACTCAATAATAATTATGTAAAATTTATATTAAACTAACATAATATGTGTAATTTCAAATTAATTAATATATGATAACAAATGAGAGTCTTAAAAATGAATCGGTATTCTACACTATTCAACGAAAAAAATATTTTTAGAAAAATCCAATAATTTCATAGTATATTAATATTTATATTATTATATCAGAACTAAATATAGTTTAATGAAATAATTTTTCTAAATTGTATAGTATATAAGCATAATATATTTTACAAAACATAATAAAAATAATTTTGAAGAACAATAAGACATTACAAAAAATTTATTGTTTATTTAGTATGAATTTATCAATACATTTATGTGGATTAGGATATATATATATAGATATATCATATATTAATAAATAATATAGATAGAAAAAAAATTAAATTTCTAGTTTATAACACCATATTTAAATAATCATGGCTTGATTGAGATCATTTTTGAATATCGCATATTCTATAAAAAAATAATTTTCTCATTCAAAAACTCGAGGTGTTAGAAAATGTGGATACTAGATAGTTGATCTAATTATGATTTTATGGGATGAAGTTATGTTATCATTGGAATCATGTAGTAATTAGAAGTGATTTATCATTTTGTAAATGATGAAGGCTTAAAAATATTTCTTTTTTAGGAAATTAGATATTAGAGGCAAAGACTTGGCTTGAATAGATTAAGTTGGGGCCGAATTCCTTTGTCTCATTTTTTGTGTGTAAGAAATTTTTTTGACTCTAGTTTTGAAATAAATTTTAATTGGAAAATTTTAAATAAAACTATAATAGATGAAGAAATTTTAATGTACTTTAAGTGACTAAATAGAAATATCTATATCATTAGTAGTGAATAAAAAATAGGTTTCCTATATATGGAAAATAAGAAAATGTTATTAAAAAAATGGCTTGGACACTTGATGAAAAAAATACTCAGATTAATTCATGAATAATGAGGGATATTACGATATCCATAATCTAACTCTTGAACATAAACACACTATTGATCTTTTTGAAATTGGATAAATAAATTTTAAAAAATACAAGGAAAATGATAAGATGCCAAAAAGGTTTCATGAATTGGTAGAGGCTGATTTTTTTGATTAATATTACATAAATTAAACAATTTTAAAAGGAATATTATGATTATCATTGAATATAACAATATTATGGGATGGTTTATAGGGATTATAAAATTGATAGTGGTGTTTTATCAAATTATCCTATGTTAGAGTGTAGTAATGAAGTGGCATGGGAAAAATTATTTTAATGTTAAAAATATATAATGGAAAGGATTTTTCCAATATTAAAATGTAATATTATATCCAGAAAATAGGATAAGTAAACATGTTTTTATCACGACCCGTCCTCGGGCCCCATGTCGTGACTACCCCAAGCCTGCTTTCCATAGGCCAGGGGCTTGCGACTAGCACCAAAGGCGTAAATCCCTAAGATAGGAAAGCATTGCCTTTATAAAAGTAAACAAACACAACATTGTACACAATAGGAAGTAAACACTAAGTAAAACTAAATACAAAAGAGTTTACTGTAAAGTAAATGGGCCAGTATACAAACCCAACTGATCAACATGTACAAGTAAATAGCGACAAACAACTGAAACTAATGAGTAGCTCATAGATTGTCTTCTAGGGTTCCTACCTGAAGGGTAGGTACAAATGAATAAATCATCACTCAAGTCTGTCAGTCTCCTTCGTGTGTCGACTCATCGTAAGGTACACCTCTGAGTATCGTCCAGTTGTGGCGCTCTCGGCCTCCGTCAGTGCAATCCATCGTCTGCATCCAACATAACGAGGTGCGGGCATAGGTCGTGCAACGGTGTGTAAAATGATACTCAGTAGGGACCCCGAGACCCAAAATGTCTCACAATATCCACTAAGGATAAACAAAATAAGAAAGATACAATCACGAAGTATCATCCAACCATACATAGGTATATGTCCATACATATACCTAAGTTACCAATCTCAGTCTGACTCCAACTCTTGAGCCCAAGAACAAACCAATTCCACAAAGGAAGTAAAGTCAATCACCACGATGATAATGGTTGAAAGACATGACTCAGCTCACATAGGTATTCCAAAATAGTAGAGAGATATAGTTGATCATATGTTGCCACTGGATCATCTAAGTTGTCAGACCTACATAGGATACACGACCAGCTAAGCTATCAGACCCACATAGGATACAGGACCAGCTATCTCATCCAAGCTGCCAGACCCAAATAGGATACCTGACCAACTATAATTCATATGATTTCACGGACCCACATAGGATATAGGACCATCTATTCTGTCAGACCCACATAGGATACAGGAACAGAAGTCAGAACTATCGAACCCACACAAGATTCTAGTAGAGTAGTAGTCATCGTCGAACCCATGGAGGATTCTCGTACAGTAGTCATCGCTGTCAAACCCACACAAGATTCTGATACTGAATTCATCGCATCTAGCTCTAGTGTTCCCGCACACAGCACGCTATATTCCATGAGGGTCCGCTACTCATTTCAAGTATCGATACATCAACGAAGTCTTGAGTTGATGTATCCCTTAGTTCTGTCTCATCATAAGGAACCATACGCGATAAACGACGCGTCAATCGGACACCCGGTCTGAGAGTTATTAAATTTTCTATTCCAAGGGCCCGGTTGGATTTACGCTCGTTCTAAACCCAAAAATTTACAAAAGTTGTCCAAAACTCACTTATAGTATCGCAAAAGGACCACCTCGTCGCAAGAGTCCCAATTCCATAGACAGAGCGTCGTTCGGATGCGCGGTCTTGGAGATATTCGCATTTAAGCGATGTTGGGCCTATCCCGTCAAGCCCTGTGGGCTGACGGGTCGGCCAGACTAAACTCGGCGTCTCCAAACCGGTTGTGGTTCGGCCTGGCCAGGTTTTTCGGGTCCGACCCACCTTGGGGGTCGGCCCGGCCCGGTGGGGAATGACCCACCTGCGGACCCGGCCCGCAGAGCGGGCCGGTCCGGTTTGCCCGGCAGTGCCGAGCGGCGCCACTGTTCCTCCCACGTGGCCCCAAGAAATGTCGCAGTTTATTCATCCCAGCCGGCAGGCGGCATGCCGGTTTTCCCGGAGAGCAGCCCGTGGTTGCGGGTCGCGGTTCCTCCACCGCGTGGCACCTGTGGGTGTCGCGGTTCCTAGCAGGCCGGCCGGATTTTCCAGCCGGTCATCCCGCAGACCGGGCAGCCCGAGCAGCCACTGGTCTCTTCATGTAGCTGGAGCATGGCCGCCATTTCCTCCGGTCACCGCTGCCTTCAGTCACCGCCGACTTCGGTCATCGTTGCCTCTTCCAACACCTCCTCTTTTTCCAATACAATCAAGAATCAATGGAGGGTCGTCGGGCCGTGTTTGTTCGGCCCATACCCTCTGCATTAGGTGATAAAAAAGGCCCCCGCCAAACAAGGTATTCATCGAAGAACGTTGAAATAATTTAAAGCAATCAAATCCCCCTACCTTGATTTCAAGTTCATTCATTGACGCTAGCGTCGCTTCGTTGACGTTGGGGTGCGTCTGAGGAGGAAGCGTCTTTGTTGGCGACGATCTTCGTGGACGTCGTCTTCTCCCTTGACGCGGAGGAACAGGAAGGAAGTTGAAGTTCCTTATGGGTGTCACCTCACATTCTTTCCCTAGTTGAAGAAGTGGAGGGAATGTTCCTCACGTTTATTGTGGAGAGGAAGATGTTCTTCGTGTTCTTTTAGGGAAGAACTCATTCCTTCTAATTTACCATACCCTCACAACAAGAAACTTTTCCAAGGAAAATAAATTAATAGGATCCCAAGTATTTTAATATTTGCGTGCATTTCAAATCAATTCAAATGAATTCATGACACCACAGAATAATTAATTATTAGTGTTGGCACATTAATGAGCGGAGGTGGATGGTTTAAAATTTAAAATAAAAGAGAGGTGGCTTCATTAATTCAATGGGGAGTCCAAGAGTTTCAAAGGGGGTTTAAAGGGAGTTGAGGGGTTTGGTTTTCGTGTGGTCCCCACCACAAAATATCCTCTCAGGGACGGTTATGTGGGGTGTGGGCCCCACCTCCAACTTTCCTTTGGTGTATTTGACCACCACCTTTAAATAAAATTATGTAACACGTAAATTTTATTTAATTTATAAGAATCCCCAAAATTAACTTCTACTCTTGACCAAAAACAACTACGGAAAAGGTCTCCTTAAGAGTTTACTAGCACTGTGAGTTCATCGATGACCTTGGATTTCAATTCTGAGGACCAGTTCAATAGATAGAAAAACATGCATGTACGTTTACTGAACTTACCTGAAAAAAACATCGGAAATTGATTTCGGACACACCGGTCCTCGGAATCAGGCGCCGTTAGAAACTGAAGACTCTCAAAATTCTATAGAATTGAAGAAAAAAATTTCCTTGAAATTTCCCTGTCTTTAAATTACCCCAAACTCAGGGATTTACATCCCGGTAAATCTATAACACACACTAGGGAAACAAAAGGGGGTACTGAGCACGCATATGAGCCACCCGCTCCCATGTGCTCTCCTAAATGTTCTCGTGCTGCCAGCAATTGCGCACTAGAGGAATCGACCATTCACGTAGTACCCACTCCTGTCGATCCTCAATCTCCACTAGAACCTCCATGATAGTCACCCCATCATCGATGTCCAGATCCCCATGGTCGATGATGTGGTACGGGTCATGCACGTATCTCCTCAGCTGTGATACGTGGAAAACTTCGTGCACCCAATGCAACTATGGTGGAAGGGCCAAGTGGTAATCCACCTCGCCTACTATGCTGGGGACCTGGAATGGTTCGATGAATCACAAAGATATCTTTCCGCCTCTGCCAAATCTCCACAGACCTCGTCGAGGTGAGAGCCATAAGGAGACGTGGTCGCCATCCTCAAACTCCAGTGGTCTACGTCTCCTATCAGCATTGGACTTATTTCTGCTCTGTGAAGTATTCTGCCATTCCATGATGATCTGCACCATCTCCATCGTAGATTGTACCATCTCTGGTCCTACTAGTGATGAATCTCCTAGGTCACTCCAGCACAGAAGCGGTCTGCAAGGTCGGCTGTACAGTGCCTCGTAAGGTGCCATCCTGATGGTGGAGTGGTAGCTATTATTGTACGCAAACTCCATCAAGGGTAATTGATCCTCCCAGATGTGACCAAAGTCAAGGACACATGCACAGATCATGTAGTCGGGTGATAGGATGGTTCTCTTAGTCTGAAAATCTGTCTGAGGATGGAAGGTGGTGCTCAAGTGAAACTGTGTCCCAATAGCCTTCTGTAACCCTTTCCATAGCCATGAAGTGAAACGATCATCTCGATCAGAGATGATAGGTGATAGAACATCATGAATCTGTATGATCTCTTGAACGTAGAGGTGTCCCAAGCTCTCTACTGAGCCCTGCTCTCTGATCGGTAGGAAGTGGGCCGACTTGGGGAGTCGGTCAATGATCACCCAGACAGAGTCGTGTCCTCTTGATGTTCGTGGAAGTCCCATCACCAAATCCAAGGATATCATGTCCCACTTCCACTGTGGAACCTCTAAGGTCTGATCCAAGCCTGCTGGAACTTGGTGCTACGCCATCACTTGCTGACAAGTGAGGCCTCGCGAGACACACTCTATTACCACCTTCTTCATACCCGACCACCAGTGATGTCGTCTGAGGTCCTGGTACAACTTTGCCACTCCTAGATGTACTGCTAGAGGGTAATTGTGGAACTCCCTCTACACCTCCTCTTGTAGTTCAATTGGTACCATGGTACGTCCTCTGAAGAGGATTGTGTTCGCCCCACCTTCATAAAATCCATCAGGTGCCTGCCTTGAGGATATCTAAGCACGTCACACCTCACATTCAACGTCCCCACATAGTGCCTCTATGAATCACTGAAGAAATGGAGGCGTGACTGTGAGAGACTTCAGAAAGTCTGCTCCATCTCTATCTACAAATTATATCTGCAATACAGCCAGCTGCTCTGTCACCTCTCCAAGTAGCTGAATGCATGATCTCCTATTGAGAGCATCTTCCACAATGTTCTCCTTCCTAGGAGTATAGAATATATCGTAGTCATAGTCCTGGAGGAACTCAAGCCATCACTGTTGTCTCAGGTTCAGGTCCTTCGGTGAGAATATATACCTGAGACTTAGGTGGTCAGAGTAGACTGTAAAATTCTCACCCATCAGATAGTGCTGCCACATCTTAAAGGCGAAGACCACTGCTACTAACTCCATGTCGTGGGTAGCGTAGTTCTGCTAGTGATGTATCAACTGCCATAAACCATACGTGATCACTTTGTGATCCTACATCAGAACACACCGGAGTCCGGTCCCTGATTCGTCGCAGTAAACTACGTACCATATGCCCTCATCTGGTAGCCTAAAGATGCGTGCACTGGTTAACCTCTTCCTTAGCTCTTGAACGCTCTGCTGGCACCTCTCTGACCACATGAAGGGTTTCCCCTTCTTTATCAATGCTAAAAGTGGTGTTGGAACTCTGGAGAAGTCTGGCACAAATCTCCAATAGTACCCAGCCAGTCCTAGGAAACTCCGCACCTCCGTCAAACTCTTGGGTGGCTCCCAACAATGTACTACCTAGATCTTCACTGGATCCACTGCAACGACATCCTCTGAGATGACGTGTCCCAAGAATTGAACCTCTCAAATCCAGAACTACCACTTAGAGAGTTTACCATAATGCTGGTGCTCTCGGAGTGTATCCAGTACCACCTACAAATGGTAGGCGTCCTCTTCATCAGTAGTCGAGTAAATCAGTATATCGTCGATGAAGAATATGAAAAGTCGATCGAGGTAAGGCTGGAAGATCCTATTCATGAGACTCATGAACAATGATGATGCATTGGTTACACCGAAGCGCATAAACATGAACGTTTAGTGGCCATACCGACACCAGAAGGCCGTCTTCTGCGCATCCTAGTCTCGAACTCTGAGCTGGTGATAGCCTAACATGAGGTCTATCTTCGAGAACCATCACGCTCCCTTGAGCTAATCAAAGAAGTCGTCAATCCTCGAGACTCGGTACTTGTTCTTCACAGTCAGATGATTCAGGTGACGACAGTTGACACAGATTCTCAAGCTCACATACACCTTCTTGGAGAGAAAAATTGGGGATGCCCATGGTGATACACTAGTTCAGATAAATCCCTTCCCCAGCAAGTCGTCCAACAGTACCTGCAGCTCATGAAGCTCGGCAGGATCCATCTGATAAGCTATAGTAGATATCAGTGTTTTCCCTAGGTACATATCAATATAGAAGTCTACCTCTCTGCGAGAAGGTATTCTTGTAATGTTAGCAGGGAAAACATCCACGTACGGATCCACCACAACAGGAAAACTCGAACTCCGCACATTAATAACTCCGAGGATGAGACTAGCCAACTAATATGGGATTGGCTACCCCCTCCTCTGAGTAATTCAATCCTACACCGCTAAGGCTCCCTTCTTTCCGGTGAAGGTCAACCTGGTCCCATTCATGTGGTTACACTGCACATTGTGCCTAATACAGTCGATCTGAGCATGGACTGTAGATAACTAGTCCATACACAATATGGAGTCGTAAGGCCTCGATGCCGCAACAAAAATATCCCAACTGAAGCTCTCGCCTCCTAGTTTAAGCTCACACTGCTGTCACCAGTGTGTAATAGTTGAGTCTGCTCCCATAGGAGTCGTTAGCCATACTGATCGAGCCAACTGCTCTATCGGAATATCCCAGCTCCGAACAAGGGTAGCGACAATGAAATAATGACTCGCACCTGTGTCTATAAGTACTTCAGCGAGGGTGGAGTAGACACATATAGTACCTCAAATCATCTCAGGTGCTCCATGGTCATAGGCCTCGACTTCCTGGAGCTGAGCCCGCCTCTGGCCACCATCTCCCTATGGTCGTGGTGGACCTCCTAGTGGTGGTGGTGGTGGTAGAGCCTCGAAACGTCGTCCACCTCCCGCTGGACGGCCAGCTCCTCTGCCACATCCACCTGCTCCCAAAGGACTACCATGGTAGAACCTTTCCGTCTGCCTGGGAGGGCCCTCTACTGTCTAATACTCATCTTCAAGGTGGTTTGGGTAGTGATGATCCATGTGTCCCTGCCCGCCACATGAATAGTCGTGCCTACTCCTCATATAGTCGACTATATCTCGTGTGACCCGCACAACCAAACCTATATCCTGGGATCACCCACCAGATAACCTGGTTTGCTTGGACCTCTGTGACATCAGTCTACTTCCAGATACAGAAGACTCTGCTATGTGTCGCCCTGTGGAGGGTCTTGCAGCTGGAGATTGCATAGCAAGGAAACTCTCCACTAGAAGGGCTCGCTCCAGCACCCCTGCCTACTTCGGTTTGCTGAGGGGAATCTTCGAAGCCCTGATCTCAAACCTGAGTCCCAGCTCAAAGGTCCGGGCCCTGAAGAATGTGTCGTGTACCATGTTAGTGGATTAGCGTGAGAGGTCGGTGAACCTTACTGAGTACTGAGCTACTGTCATACTACCCTGCTGTAGATGTAGTAACTCCTGAATCAGCACCGCACGATGGTTGGTTGGAACAAACTCTGAGCGAAAGAGACTCTCGAAGTCTGTAAAATGTAATGATACCTCGTCATGCACCTAGAGCATCAGGCTCCACCATCTACCTGATGCTGCATGTTGGAGACTCACGGCGAGGATCACCATAACGTCGGTTGTTGTCCCTACCAATCTGAAAACTCTCACGATAGCCTCCAGCCAATCCTCAGCGGCATGTGGGTCTGTATCTCCCGGTAACCTGGGCGGCCTTTATCGTTGGAACTCTTGCAACGCACTCAGGTGGCATGCACTCTCTTCTGCTGGGTCTAGTGGTATCAGTGGCCCAGCGGGTAGTGGTACCACTGGTTCTTCCGCTGTGTTAGGGCCCTACACCAAGGCCTCATTGCTCGGTGGGCTACCATCTCGTACAAAACTCGGAACCCTAGCTGGCTACCTTAGTGGGGCCATCCTGAAAACAAACAGGTGCGCCACGGTTAAAATAATATACCAAGTGAGCTGACATGATGTAATCATAATGAAAACATTTTCAAAGGAAACACACATGCAATCAGTGTTTTCATGCACTATGTCGGTAATCAGAAGTCAGAGTCCTAGTGTATAGATACCTCGGCTGCCGCACCATCACTGATTTCCCTAAAATGATAACAACAACCAAAAAACATAACACTGTTTCCATTAAAAGAGTCAGAGTCTATGTTCTAAGGTAGAAACGACCAACTGTGATACCAATTTGTCATGACCCATCCTCGGGGTCCATGTCGTGACTTCCCAAAGCCTGCCTTCCATAGGCTAGGGGCTGGAGACTATCCCCAAATGAGTAAATCCCTAAGCTTGGACGACATTGCCTTTATAAAAGTAAACAAACACAATAGAGTACGCAACAAAAAGTAAACACTAAGTAAAACTGAATACAAACGAGTGTACTGGAAAGTAAATGGGACATTATACAAACCCAACTGAATAACTAGTACAAGTAAAAGGGAAAAACAACTGAAAGTAAAGATAAGATCTTGGATCATCCTCCGGGGTTCCTACCTGAAGGGTAGGTACAGATGGCCACCTCAGCAGTCACGTCCGTCAGTCTCCTCCGTGTGTCGACTCGTCGCGAGGTACACCTTCGAGTACCATCCAGTCTTGGTGTTCTCAGCCTCCCTCAGCACTGTCCGTCATCTGCATCCAACACAACGAGGTGTGGGCATAGCCCTTGCAGGGGTGAGTATAATGATACTCATAATGGACCTCGAGACCGGTTAGGTCTCACAATATCCACTAAGGATAAAAAAATATGAAAGATACAATCATGAAGTATCAACCAACCATATTTATGTATATGGCCACACATATACATATGTTACCAATCTCAGTCCGTCTCCAACTCTCAAGCCCAAGAACAAACCAATTCTAAAAAGGAATTAAAGTTAATCACCATGATGATAATGGTTGAAAGACATGACTCAGCTCACACAGGATGCATGGACAACTAAGCTGTAAGACCCACACAGGAGACAAGACCAGCTATCTTGTGTAAGTTGTCGGACCCACACAGGATACAGGACCAGCAATAATTCATCTGCGTTGTAATACACACATAGGATACATGACCGGCTATTCTGTCAGACCCACACTTGATACAGGAACAGAAGTCAGAACTGTCTAAATCACACAAGATTCTGGTATAGTAGTCATCGTCGTCGAACCCATGGAGGATTCTGGTAATGTAGTCGTCGCTGTCAAACCCAAACAGGATTCTAGTACAGAAGTCATTGTAGCCAGCTCTAGGATTCACGCACACAGAACGCTCGATTCAGGGAGGGTCTGCTCCTTGAGTCAAGTATCGACATATAAACTGAGTCCTGAGTTGATGTATCCCATAGTTCCACCTCATCATAAGGAACCCAACACGATAGACGGCGCATAAATCAGACGCTCGGTTTGAGAGTTATTGACTTTTCCGTTCTAAGGGCTCAGTTGGATTTACGCTCATTCCAAACCTGGTCGTTTTCCAATGTTGTCCAAAACACACTTAGAGTATCGGAAATGTACCGCCTTGTCACCAGGGTCCCAGTGTTGTAGATGGCGCGTCGTTCGGAGGCGCGATCTTGGAGATATTCGCATTTAGTCTATGTCAGGCCTAACCCATCAAGCCCAGTGAGCTGGCGGGTCGGCCCGACCCGACTCAGCGGCTCTTACCCAGTTGGGGGTTGGCTAGGCTCAGTTTGGCGGGTCCGACCCAGCTGGGGGGTCAGCCCGGCCCGGTGGGGCGTGGCACACCTGCAGGCCGGTCCGGTTCACCCGGCGGTGCCTAGAGGCGCTGCCTCTCCTTGCCCGGCCGGACAAAGCCGTCATATTTTGTCCCACGCGAGCGGCCCGCTGTTCCTCCCACACGGTGCCAATAAGTGTCATGGTTTATTCAGACCGGCCGTCAGGTGGCCAGCTGGTTCACCGAGCGAGCGACCTGCGGTTGCAGGCCGCAATCTTTCCACAGCGCGGCACCTACAGGTTCTGTGGTACCCTACGGGCCGGCCAGATTGGCCGGCCAATCATCCCACGGACCTGGTGGCCCGAGCGGCCCCCGGTCTCTCCACACGGCTTGCGTGCGGCCACCGCTGCCTCCAGTAACTGCCACATCCAGTCGCCGTTGTCTTCGTTCGTCGTCTCCTCTTCCGACACTGCCTCTGTCACCAATACAATCAATAATCAACGGAGGGTCGTCGGGTCATGTTTGTTCGGCCCGCGCCCTCCGCGTTAGGCGATAACAAAAATCCACCATTGAAAAAGGTATGTGTCGAAGAAATGGGAAATAATTTGAAGTAATAAAATCCTCCTAACTTGATTTCAAGTTCCTTCATTGACGACGACATCGATTCATGGACGTCGGGGTGTGTCTGAGGAGGAAGCGTCATTGTTGTTGTCATTATTCACGGGCGGAGTCTTCTACCTTGACGTGGAGGAAGAGGTAGAAAGGCGGTGTTCCTTGTGGGTGTCTCCTCATTTTATTTCCCCAATTGAAGAAGTGGGGGGAATGTCTTTCGCATTCTTCATGGAGAATAAGATAATCTTCATGTTCTTCGTGGGAAGAACTCTTTCCTTTTAATTCTCCAAAGCCTGCAAACAGAAAATTTTCCAAGGAAAATAAACTAATAGGCTCCCAAGTATTTTAATATTTCCATGCATTTAAAATCAATTGAAATGAATTCATGACACCACAAAATAATTAATTAGTAGTTTTGGCACATTAATGAGGGAAGGTGGATGGTTTAAAATTTAAAATCAAAGAGAGGTGGCTTCATTAATTCAAAGGGGTGTCCAAGAGTTTCAAAGGGGGTTTAAAGGGAGTTGAGGGGTTTGGTGTTTTTTTGGGACCGACCACACAATATTCTCCCATGGGAGGTTATGTGGGGTGTGGGACCCATATCCAACATCCCGTTGGTGGATTTAACCTCCACCTTTAAATAAAATTATGTAACACATAAATTTTATTTAATTTATATGAATCCCAAAAATTAACTTCCGCTCTCGACCAAACGCAACTACGGTAAAGGTATCCTTAAGTGATTACCAGTGTTGCGAGTTCATCGGTGTCCTTGAATTTCAATTCTGAGTACCGGTTTAAAAGATAGAAAAAATTGCACGTACGTTTACTCAACGTACCCGAACAAAACATCATAAATTGATTCCAGACACACCGGGCCTCAGAATCAGGCACCGTCAGGAACTATGGACTCTTAAAATTCCAAATAATTTAAGAAAAAATTTCCTTGAAATTTCTAGGTCTTTAATGTTTTATTATCAACAAATAGTTAATAAAATGGTGTGGTTGAAAGATGAAAATAATTATCTATAACAAGGAACATATTATACTCATTGAAAATGATTTTCTAGAGATATAATAGAAGGAAATAGTTTTGAAATAGATGTACATTGCCTATATGAACTTTTTTGTTTGGGAAAATAAAGTAATCCATATATAATGTTATATGGGAAGAATCCAATGATTAAATTATTTTAAATATTTAGTGTAAAATGATTTATTCTCAATAAGGGTAAAATGAAATTACTTTTAATCTCATGTATATTAATGGATTTATCGAATTTATTCATCCAATAGAAAAATAATACACACTGTTAAAAATATTTTTAAGTAATATAGAAATAATATAATTGGTCAAAATAATGATAAATGTGAAAAATCAACAAAATAGTGAGGACGGTTTTGAGGAATGTGACTCTAAAATAACTAGATCAGGGGTTTAGTAAATGAGTTATAGATATAAATAATACATAAATGATGTGGTTATTAAATTATTATCGGTTGCTATAAAATAGAAAACTATTGGGGTTGAGATTGATAAAGTGACCATCATCAGTGTCATGAATACACTAGTATACATGATGGATTGAGACTCTACTATAAAAAAAATCATATATTATTTAATGCCAAATCATAATTGGGATGATACTAATTATAAAAGAATAATAAACAGAATTCATGAAGAGACTGACCATATATATATGAATCAGTCATGGAAAATTGTTTGTTGTCCAGAAGATTCAAATTGTATAAGAATGAAGGGGGATTTCTATATAAAATATAAATAATGTGACCTGATAGTCTAGAACAATTCACAAATTAATTTCAAGGGGTATGAAAAAATTAAATGAATTTTTATAGAAGATATTATTTATCATAGGATATTATTAGATATTAATCAAGTTTTTGTAGCCTTATTAGTACAAAGTGGATTCAATGATCTATAAATAGGGGTTATGTCAATATTTGATAAAGGATTACATGATGAAGTGGTACATATTTGAAACCCAATTTTTGTGAATTCAAAATTAGTTTTTTTCGATTAAAGAATCTATTTTGAGTGTTGAATCATGCTATAAGAATAAGGTATTATAGATTTGACTAACATATGAGAATTTTTATGTTTTAAAGAGTAGGATATCAATATAATCTATTTATCCAATAGGAATCTCTTAAAAATTTTAGGATGTTTATCTATAATGATGAAATAATATTTAGATTACTGTATTAAGGAAAATACATCCATTATACATTGTTAATGACATTTATGGTTGAGTGTTGATGATGGTAGAGTAAATATTTTCCATTTTTTGGTGACATAAGGATGGAATGTATTCTTTATTTCATAATTAAAATATTCCAATGTGGTAATTTTTTTGGAATGGAATATTTCATTATATTAAAAACATTTATAGGTAATAAATATTCTATTATGTTAAAATGATGGAAAATTGATTGGTGTGACTGAATATATGAAAATCAATGGGTGTCTATTTATTTAAATTTAATATGATGATAATTTTTTTCCATTATGAAGCAACATAATACCAAATAATGATAATAGTATGAAATAATAATGAAGTGGATGAATTCATATTTACACCAAAGTCATGATATATTTTTTGAATGTTTTTCCATGATTTTTCATAATATGAGCTATTGGATTCCATGGTTGTCTATGGGAAAAATTCAGCAGATTCTCATAAATATACATCATATTTTTTATTAAATCCTATTGTATTTTTTTATATATAAATCATTATTTAATTTCATTGAAAACTATGGTAGATGAGTATATTTTAATTACTCAATATTTTACTAAATTTTTAGTGATGAAGAAAAAAATTGAGAATACTACAGTTGATGTAAAAAAATCAATTTCAATCGAATTTGATAAAATTATTTAATTAAATATAGGAAAAAATAAGTTTTTTTATCATGGATGAATAAAATAAAGATAAATTATCACTTTATAAAGGATAAGTATTAAAAAATAATTATGATGTTAGAGAATATGCCTATATAAAATCAAAACATATATAAAAAGACCAAGGCACTTCTTCATGACGTATTTGAAATGCATTTTTTATGTTTTACAGACCAAATGATTTCCACTAATAATCATTTTTACTGAATATAATTTCAATAACATAAGCAATATTCTATTCATCAAAATGTGTTCCAATTATCAAGGGTGTTTTTATTTATTTTTCTATCATCTAAAATTTCATTGCAGTACTCTTTGGGTTCCACTAAATGTGGGAGAAGTGGTACATGATTAGTATAATTATGGATTTTCCCTTTTTTGATAATGGGGTATCCATGTAATTATTTAATGGTGATGAAAATGATAGACAACATGATATTTAATTTCTATAGTGTATGTTTCTGATGTTTGATCACTATACGATTATGAAAGATAATGTAAAAAAAGAGGTTTTTTATGAGAAATATTTCATTTAAATATTATATCCCAGAGAAATATTAGCACATGTGTGGTTAGATTATATGATTATTTATTAATAAATAAACTATTTTAATTAAAGGATTCAATATGTTTTGTAATTTTTACGGTGTGGGGTGTAGATAAATGTGCATCAATGGATTGGAAATTGACCAAAAGGAGAAGTCTTTTAGAAACATTAACCATGGATAATTTTTTTATTTGTTAATATTGATAGTGGATTGGATTCTAATGTGGTTTTAGAAATCATGACTTATTGATACCATTGATTTTAGAAATATTTTTAATTAGATAATGAAATACTAACCAAATTAAAATAATCGTGCCCTGACAGTATGGATAAAACAATAGTAGTTTTTGAGAAAGACAAAAAATTTATAGATAAATAAATGGATATGATGGGATACACAACCCCATACCATAATTCCTATACATTATAATATCACATCATAAGGATATCTCTGGGGCATAGTGGTTATTCCGTAATATTGACCCCATGATGGTATGGTATTAGTTTATCTTGATCTGGTCATTTGATTGTTCCTCAGGGAACTAGGTATCATGCAGTAAGTATAAATACATATAAAAAGATATAGTATAAATAGGAATAAAATGAATTATATTTAAAGTGTACGAGAATAAATTAAATTAACATTAGATTAAACCTACAGTAAAAATTTTAAATCTTGGAATAAAAGGTTATATTATGATGTGTGGAGGAATGATAATATATAATTATCATCTAAGAAGAATAAGATCATATCAATTTTTTTTACTAAACTATGAATAGAAAGTAAAAGTAAATTTTTTATAGCTATACGTCGTATGAAATGATATATTTCAATCTATTAATCAATATAGAGAATTATATTACCCTATAATAGACGAAAATAAACTATGATAATTCCACGTATTGTTAGAGGAACCTAGATATAACATACATGGATATTACTTTATTTTAGATTAACAAAAATACATTATAAAATTACATTCCTCAGGACCATAATAGTTTAGTGTCTTTGGAATCATGGAAAGGCATTCATCTATCCGTGGATAGATCTTCAAAATCTCCGATAAAGATGTCCACCAATAGTACTTCTACCAAAATCCATTATTCATAACCTGGTGAAGGGAATCAAAAGAACTGGGTAATCTCAAATTCTCAATAAGTTTAAATAAGAGATATATTTAATCATAATTATGTGCATAAGGGTACAAGAACATGTTCATCAAAATTGGATATTATTTCCCTTATATTAATGATCATATACATGAATAATGGCATTAATCAAGGCAGTTTATAAGACATGAATGAGAATTAAATAATGAACATAATCCATGGAAGAATACTAGAGCATTAAAACATCGAATTGTGGAAAAAACATAATATATAATATTTTTAAATAGTAGCTAAGTCATCGATACCATGACCATAATGTTAGTATGGGTTCACTCCCCATTCCATCTTAGTAGTCATGGATCAATCTCATGGACATTTAAGTGTCATGATTTCCCTCCTCACACCATATTGGTAGTCATGGTTCACTCCCATGAACATCTTAGTAGTAAATTTTACCCAATGAATTATAGGGAGATATAGGTCCTCCCCACGTCATAATGAAATAAAATACACATGTTCCATAAGATCATAAATAATCTTTTATTAGAACATGAAATGAAATCAGTATAAAAAAATGTATATAGACCTTATCCTATGGTATATGATTCATGTTTCATAATTATTTCATAAAAATAATAACCCATGAAGGAGAAATAAATACCGTAAACATAGAAGCCATGAAATTGAAATAGATTTCATAAACATATAACCTATATAAGAGAGACAAGTTTCATATAGCCCATTAAATTATGAAAGACCCCATTCATAGAATGAATATGAATGGATCATTTAGATCATTTCCTAGAAGTTCCTATGTAACATTAATATATTTCAACATTGATGGAAAATAATATTGACATTTTATTCGGCACACATTTTTAGGATAAAATAATTTATTCATTGAAAAAGGAATTTTATTACATTAAACCATTTGGAAACCATTTTCATACATAAATACCTTGAATACATATAAATAAGATATAACATAATTATAATAAATTGTTCCCTCAAAATATATAAAATAGGCTTAAAATTTTTTAAAAAAACTTTTTCTATTATAAAACTTTTAAAACATATAAAGAAAACGTGAAAATGTTTTAAAAACCATCAAACAATTCCAAAGGAGCTTGAAAATGTTTTTAAAATCCATCCTTCATAAATACATTGAATACATATAACGAAATCTTGAAACTGATTTGAAATCATTTTTACTTGAAAACATATTAATGATGTATGAAAATTATTTGAAAATAATTTCATTGAAAATATTTCTAAAACTTTTAAATAAGGATTGAAAGCAGTTTGAAATAAGTTTTCCAAAAAAAATATAAAAGAAGGTTTAAAAAGTGTGAATACAGTTTCCCTTGAAAACAACTTTTAGAAAAATTGTACAAATTTACCATTCAAAAAACAAAAAGGAAATATCAATGAAATGGCAATGGGAAAAATCTGCAAATTCCATATGGGAAAAACCTTCTTTTTGGATGGTAAAATTTTTAGAAAAATTCATTGTTCAAAAAGAGATAATAAGTTTTCATTGGGGAGATTCATAAAATGAAAAAGGGAAAAAATGTATTTTAATTATTAGTGGACATTGGTACAATATTTATGTAAATACTTTAAAAAAATATTTTTTTAATGGATCATACCTATCCAACCTAAGAGAGTAAAATGATGAGATTTAATAAAAACATATTCTTAAATATCTAACATAACAAAGAGAGTGTAACTCCCCAAACCCAGTTACCTAGAGTTGGTGCATTATTACATATCAAGGGCTTGATCACAGGGGATCAAATCCCAAAAGACCAATCAATTTAGTAGCTTTGGAGGTACTATATACATAGAGAAGTTTTACATTACATTATAAAATGGAAACAATAACAACATTGTTTTCCTAAACACATTCATATCCCTTATACTGTCCATGTTGGCCAATCATAATTTACTTCTTCGTGTAGTGGGAAAAATAAAACACAAAAAGTAGAGATCTCTAATTCTCAGTAAGGATAAAAATATATCGGAAACTTTTAAAAATAAGTATAAACACTTAAGGAAATGAATAAGACTAAAAAAATCCTTTAAAACATATAATTCAGAATAAATATGCAATGATAAATCAAATAATTTCATTTACTTATTCACATTTATATTCTATTAGTCGAATAATCACATGTAATATCAATATCAATTTTTATAATGATTGAATCCATAATTCCAAACATCAAAACCACATAGTCAAGGCCTCATGACAAGAATAAAAATAATATTTTGTCAATTTCTTATGCCAAGACAATAGATTCTCTCATGATACTGATTGATGCATTGAGATCTATAGCGGGATCTACAAGTCATTTACCAAGACCATGCATTCCTCATATGAAATGGTTGGAACAGAACATAAAATTCTTATTAAAACTATCATACAAAACGTTAATACTTTAACAATAAACCATGAATGGAATAAAAATAACCCATCTATAGTCAAACTTATCACAAAACCATCAACACAATATAGAATATTTTTATCATAATGAATTCACATCAAATAAGTGTTAAATCCATCAAAGGAGGTAGACTTAGATGAAATCAAAACTAATTGAGAAGAATATATCTTTATTTTAGAGAAATCATTTAAAAGTCACATAAATATAAAAGAAAACATTTATTTTGAAAATATTCTTATAAGCTTTTATGAGATGGTTCGATGGTGTAATATTGGAAGAAAATAGTTGTATCCATTGTATAAGTTATGAAAACATTCTTTCATTAATTCTATCGAAAAGGTCATAATCGACATTGTTTGGAAAATGATGAAATGATTCCTTTATAAAATTTTAATAAAAATTAAAAAAATGGTATAAATAAGATTAAATCATATTCTTTGAATTAATATATATGTTTTGAAATTCAATTTTAAGAAACACATATGTGGATAATTAAGAGGTCCTAGAAGTTACTCACGTATAAACAATCTCATATAATAAAGAGATTGTAGAATTAACCTTTACTATGTAATTTTCCTTGATAGAAGGAAATTTAACCTACTATATAATGGTTAAATAATTGTTATTAAATTATAAATGAACATCATATATAAATATGATATAATATATGATCCTCTAATATTTCTTTGTTAATAATATTTCAGAAGTATCATTGTTTTGGGTGTAAACTCATTCATTTTTATTTATATAATTTATTACATAAGCCATGTTTGTAATGGATTGGATGTAATTTTTTCATATCCAGAATTATATTATGTTCCTAAACAATATTTTTAATCATAAAATGAAAATTATTCTTTAATGGTTATGATGGGAAATGAATTTCATCATATTCATGGAGACGGTATTCTGTACGTACGGACGAGCGATAATATCATTATATTGATGGGGAAATCCTATGTAATTGGATGGTAAACCATATTTAATGAACCATTAACATTTTATATTTATTATTTAAATTATTTATACTCATTATTATACCCATCCAAAAAATGAAGTGTTTGAATAAATAACTACACCACAACATGGAGACGGTAAGCCATATATACGCACGTATGGTGAAATTCCCTTCATATGATGGATTGAATAATGATTATTGTAGTACCATATTTAAAATAACATAACAGAATTTATATGGTTTTGGAATTATTATTTTTTGTTATGGAAATAATAAATAAATAGGAAGTGGATGATGAAAAGAACAGTCAAAGAGGCGGTGAAATTATTATATCTTCTTCGAGTGTTTCCTTTTGAGTTGATCAAAAGGGCTCCATAGGTTGCCTTTATGATCAAAGTAAGGCCACTAGGTCTAAGTGAGGTTAGTTGGTAGGATATTTTAGTAGAATTTTCTTGATCCAAATGTCTTTGGAGGTGTGATTTTTAGAGAAGGGGAAGTACCCTTTTATAAGAGAGATGACGGTCACTTTAGGAAAATATTGAAATATTATTTGACTATATAGTCATATTTGGTTTATAATGGAACTAATTTGATTTATTTAGAAGTGGAGGTGGGGATGGGTCGAAAATATATCAATAAATATGTTTTAGATAGGTTTAGGTCCCCATATTAACTATATCATTTAGATCTAACTCTTAGTTAATTAGGTTAACTTTTACCATGAATTCTTGTATTATTAAAATAAATGGTTAAAAAACATACTATAAAAAGATATGATAACCCCAAGAGGATAATTATTGATATATATATCCTTATCTATTTCCTTTGGAGGAGCCTTATATTTTTTGGAATATTATATCAATTAATAATATAGTATTTGATTTAAAAACTCATTTATGTCAATTTTGACACTATTTGGTATTTTGTTTTTGTGAAAGACATAACAACACTATTACATTGAAAAAATTATTTAATCCACCAAAAAATGTCATATTATCTTATAAAATTATAGGAATTCTTTAGAAGTCTCAATTTAAATTTTTTTGGATATTTATAATATCATTATTTTAATTGTTCATTAATAAGGTAATTACTACATAATTCTTATGTCATAAAAAAGTTTAATTATATAATGTCTATAAATAATAAATAAAATACCATTATCTAGAAAATACTTTTAGCTTTATAATTATTATTTATATTCGAATTTATCTTATTTATAACCCAATATTGGAAATGGTTTAGATATTAAACACTGAATTTAACACTTTTAACTATTCTTTATATAAAATAATAGTAAATGTCCTAATCTAATCCAAGTGGACCAAAATGATCAAATTTTATTCCTAAGGTTGTTTTTGGTTGAAATACACTAATCCAATAGAATTAGTACATGTGCTAGGGTAATTATAATATCATTTTTCCTTTAATTATAGTATATAAATTTTAAAATGGTAAATAAAAGTCAAAAGTTACTATTCACAAAAAATTAGTTTTAACATATTCAACCGCATTTTTCAAACAAATTTCAACTGTGTTTCTTGGATATTTGAAATTCAATTCATAGAAGTGGTAAAAATATGTTTTATGTAAATTTTCAAATGCACCTTGAATGTGGGTAAAAGACAAAAAAAAGGTCAATATATTATTATATATCTAATATTAGTATAAAATGAATCTAATGAATTACATTGATCATATATAGGTATTATGTATCTTTTTTTTCCTAATATAAATTTAAATAAAATAACTTATTATTTTAAAAAAAGTCAGTTCTAAACAATAATGCATTGTTTTCACTATTTATCAAAAATTGAATGTTTTTTTAGAAAAATAGTAAAAATTCACACATAGAAAATTTTGATATTCCGAATCAAAAAATGAATTCCATTTTCAATAACAAAAGTTTTACAATTTCAAAAATTATGTATTACTATTTATAATGGATAGTTTTGTTGGTCATGGAGTGTTAGAACTCGGAGTGGGGTACATCGAAAGCTATTGTATTATTCAAAGAGAAGCGTATTGTGGAAGCCAGGGGTGTTTCATTCTTCCCTCCTGCAAAGAATTTCATACTCGAAATTTATGGAATATGAAATCATAAAATGATTGGGGTGGTTCTACATCATAAGTTCCTCGGGTTCCCATGGTACGTCTTCCATCTTATATTTTCTCCATATAACATTCACAAGAAGAGTCATTTGGTTTCTCAGCACTTGTTCTATAATATAAATAATCTTGACATACTCCTCACAATAAGGTAGACCAGGTTCCAGTTTTATTTCATTATAGGTGAATACATGCATTGGGTCAGGCATGTATTTTATTAAATGTGATATTTGGAATACATCATGATCATT
This sequence comes from Viscum album, assembly GCA_963277665.1. NCBI lineage: Eukaryota > Viridiplantae > Streptophyta > Magnoliopsida > Santalales > Viscaceae > Viscum > Viscum album. The sequence continues at coordinate 578,452,084 of OY728120.1, forward strand.
GGAAATACATGGCTACATTTTCAAATGATAATCTATAATTACAATTCGTTCTAGAATTTTGAAAGGTGCAATGTACCTTGTACATACTTTTCACTTCTTAGAGAAGCTTATGACACCCTTCCATGGAGATAGATTCAAGAAAACATGATATTCTACTTGAAATTCCAAATCCTTCCTTCAGTTATCAGTATATCTTTTTTATCTACTTTGAGCTGCTTGGTTGTGTGTTTGGATGACCTTTATCTTTTACATTGTTCCCTCAAAATGATCTAGGCCTAAAAGTTTTCTTTTAGAAACATAATCCCAACAAGGTTGTGTGTGACATGTCATTCAATATAATTCTTCATATGGTTCCATATGAATACTTGACAGATGCTATTATAATAGGAAAATTCTACCAGAGGTAAATATTGATCTCACATACCTTGAAAGTCAAGGGAGAAAGATCTCAACTTGTATTCTAAGGTTTGAATTGTCAATTCTGATTTTCCATCAGTTTGAGGGTGGTTGGCAGTTCTCAAACGAAGTATAGTATACAAGGACTTCTGGATACATTTCTAGAATCATGATGGAAAATAGGGGTCATAGTCAGAAACAATCGATATGGGAACTCCATGAAGTTTTACAACTTCATTAATATATAGTATTACTAAACGTTCAAGTGGTAAATCTTCTCCTATAGCAATTAAATGTGTTGAATTTGTAAGATTATCAACAATGACCCATATTTCATCATTCCTTATAGGAGACATTTTTAGCCCCATGAAAAAATCCATCGTAATATCATCCCATTTAAAATTAGGAATGAGAATATGTTTGATGACTCCTTGAGGATGTGGTCTTCCAGACTTGACCTGTTGACAAAATATAGATTTTGACACATAATCAGAAATCTCCCTCTTCATGTTGTCCTACCAAAAAAGATCCTCTATTTCTATATACATCATAGTGCTACCAGGGTGTATAATGAAATTGTAGCTATGAGTATCATCAAACAATTCCATTTTTATACTAGGTATGTTAGGAACACAAAGTCTCTTCCCAAATATCAAAATTTCATCTTCATATACGTAGTCAATCAATCTCCCATCATTCACATCGTTAATTTTATTTTGAAACTCATCATCGTTAGTCTGATAAAGTTTTATCCTTTATAGTAATGTTGGATTGGCACCAATTTGAAATATTAATGATGTTTCACCTTCCATGATTTTCCCATATCCATCTTTAATAGATCAATGAACATAATATCCCTATCAACTTTCATCTCTTTAAAAACTCCATGATCATTTCTGCTCAAAGAATCTGCAACTTTATTTTTCATCCCCAGGTGGTAGTGTATAATGAAATCGTAATACTTGAGTAGTTAAATCCATCGTCATTTCCTTATGTTGAGTTATTTCTGTGAGAAAATGTACTTCAAACTCTTGTGATCGGTATGTATCTCAAATGTTTTACCATAGATATAGTGTCACAATAACTTCAAAGAAAATATTACATCTGCTTACTCATGATCATGCGTAGGATATTTTTGTTCATGAATTTTTAGTTGTCGTGATGTATAGGAAATAACTCTATCATTCTGCAAATGGACACAACCAAGTCTTTTCTTTGAATCATCACTATAAATAACAAACCCATCATTCACCAATGGTAGAGTCATGATAATATCATCGACTAATCATCTATTCAGTTCTTCAATAAAATCTTTAAACACTTTTGTGCCAATTTATTTAACCCCTTTATGTGTGAGCATGGATAATGGTTTTGAAAATTGGGAAAAATTCTGGATAAAATGCTGATAATAACCTGGTAAACCAATAAAACTGTATACCTCTGCTGAACTCGTTGATGCTGTAAATTATTTTATTACTCTTATCATAGAATTATCAACAAATATTCTATCCTTATATACAAAATGGAAAAGAAATTAAATTTACTGAAGCCATAATTCACACATTCTAAACTTCCCTTATAATTCATTTCTTCTGAGGGTTTTAAGAATAGTACGCATGTGATTTCATGTTCTTCATAGGATTTAGAGTATACCATGATATCATTAATAAATAACACTAAACATTCATCAATATATTCATTGAAAACACTATTCATTAGATCCCTGAAAACTGAGGGTGCATTATTCAGTCCATAAGGCATTATTTTAAACTCGTAATGCCTATACCTAATTCGAAATACTATTTTCAGAATGTATTAATTCATCACACACAACTGATGACATATAAATCGATGGTCAGTCAATGAAAAATATTGAGCTCAATGAAGTTGGTCGAATAAATCATCGATGAGAGGGTGGGGATACTTGTTCTTTATTGTTATAGAATTTTTATCCCAGTAGTCAATGCACATCCTCGTAGATACATCTTTCTTATTAACAAAAACAACACGGGCTCCCCATTGAGATACACTAGGGAAAATAAATACTTTTTTAATCAATTCCTTTAGTTGTTTCATTTGTTCCACTAATTCTACATTGGCCATTCTATAAGGGGTCTTTAATATGGGCCTTGAACTCGGAATTAAATCAATGGAAACCTCAATTTCTCGTTCTGGACGATGTCCAATAAAATCCTCTAGAAAAACAAGAACTTATTCTTTCACAATTGGTACATCCTCTATTTGAACATTTTTTTCCTCACCCACAGTTATTTCATTGTCTTTTTTCACAATAATTCAATTTACTAGAGCTACTAGGGTTGATCTAGATAAGAATAAGGTGGTGAATTTCTTCTCTAAAGATAAGGTACTCCTTATCAACATCGATAATTATAACCTCTTTCTTTTTACAATATTTTTTTGGATCATGGTCTGAATGCCAATCCACAACAAGGATTATATCAAATTCATTCATGGGTATGAAGTTGAGATTATAAGATAAAAAAAACTTATATGGCCTAATGGGAACTAATTCACAAATCATTTTTGCAATGATACTTCCCTTAATATTGTTGACTAATAACTCCGTTCTTAAATCAAATTGAAAATATAAAATTTTATTAGTAAACTGGGGTGATATGAAATAATGTGATGATCCACAATCAAATAAAACATTGGCTAGACTTGAGGAAACCATTAACATACCTGCCACCATATCTTTCAGATCATCAACCTCAAAAGTAGTGATCGCATAAGCTTGTTCTTCCTCCCTTCGCATTTTATGAGTTATGTTTTCTTGGATAATAAGAAAATCATTTTCATAATTCCCATTTTCTCTACAATTGTATAATTCAACATTGACAACAACTTTCATTCCCTTGAAATAATGAGCTTGGTGGCCTTTTTCACCACACTTGTAACAGACTCTCATTCCCTTCAGGCAAGAACCGAGGTGTTTCTTCCCACATTTTCCACAGTATGGAAATTGAACTTTTCCCTTCTTCACCTTATTTACATTTCCATAGTGTTCAACAGATCACTTCTTCCTATTTATTACTTTAAAGTCATAATACTTATAGAATTACATTAATGTCTTCATAGCACATGCGACATTATCTTCATTCAATGAGAAGGATTGTGAGACAAATACCTAATGGAGAAATGGTTTTAACCCATCTAATAATCGATCATTCTTTCTCCTTGGGTTATTTATATAATCTCCTACATGCCTTTCTAATCATGTAATGTTAGCCTCATAATTTGTGACATTCTCATCCTCCTTTTTCCTCAAACTCAGAAATTGTCTTTCTATATCCTCTCAATGGTCGTAGGGAATGTATTATTCTATGAAAATATCTTTAAACTCCTTGTATTCCATATTTTATACTTCTTCATCCCCCTTTGTGTTTTGAATTAATGAACACCACTAATCTACGTCTCCCATGAGGAGACAAACTTTCATGAAAATTGTTTCCATTTCGCTACTCCCCAAATCATAAAAAAATTTCTCTAAGGAGCTTATCCATTACGTATATACAAATGGATTTGTACTCCCATAGAATTTTGGTGTTTTTTTCTAAAGATTTACAACATTGATTATCTACTTTGTGGATTTGGGTGCTCCATACTTGTAAGGTTATTTTTTATAACCTGAGTGATTTTCCCTGTATGATGATTAGCTAATCAAGACTAGTTTCATCACCAGCTTCAATATAATAATATTGAGTAGGATTTAAATAACTACATAGATTATGTGAATTGATATAGTTTCCATTCCTTCCACTAGGTGCAATTTCTAAACAATGGCATACACTAGATTTGTTTATGAATTGCAATGCATAATTCAAAACATGTAAAACACAAAACATAAATTAAAAAATTTATGGATAAAATCAATAATAATTAAATTTATTTCCTTATGGAGGTATATACTCATAAATCCTTAATAATGTTTTAAAAAGAAATTGTGAATTATCCTAAGCATATCCCCGGGGAGTGTCGTAACCTAGAGTGCAGCAAGACCCATTGTCGGGTACCAAGATACCTCAGGCCAAGCTTGAAACTCAGTGTCAGAGATTTTACTCCTAGGTACATCTCTACCTGAGCCTCGTTTACCTTCTCATATCCATACATGGAAGTATATCTTGGAAAATATAAAAAATATCTACATTACCATAATTCTAGGCAGTTATTGTATAATAATCCTCAAAATCTATCTTAGGGTAATGTTCTCAAATTAGAGTTTTTCTAAATCTAGATTCCAAGGTTGTACTAAACATCTGCTAATACAAAATGTAATTCCCTGACTCTAGTTACCCAATGTCAGTGCATTATTACATATCAATGGCATGATCAAAAGGGATCAAATCCCAAAGGACTGATCAGTTTATTATCCTAGAAGTAATAGATACATACATAAGTTTTACATTACATTATAAAATGCAAACAATAAAAAATTTCCTCATTGAATAGAAAAATTTTCATATCCCTTTGACTATCCCTACGGGACAGTCATAATATAGTTTTTCAATCTTGGAAAAAAATGTAACATAGTATGGTTTGAACGCAGGTACTCAGTAAGGATTACAATATAGAGGAAACATTAATATATATGCATAAACATTTAAGTCAATGTATAAGTCTAAATCAAAATAATTTTAAAAAAAACATTAGTATAATAAAAAATAGTTAAATAAAATAATTGCATTAACTTATTCACATGGATATTATACTAGTCCGATAATCACATGTAATATCAATTTCCAATTTCATAATGATGGAATGCATAACGCCAGACATCCAAACCACATATTAAAGGCCTCATATCAAGACTAAAAATATGATTTTTTTTAAGGCCTTTTTCCAAGACACTAGTTTGTCTCATGAGATAAAATGATGTTTTAAATATCAATATCATGCTCCACCCATCACTTACTGTGTCCAATGCATTCTTCATATGAAAAGTTTGAAACACAACATAAACATTCGTATTAAAACAAGCATACGAAATGTTAATACTTTAACCATAAACCATGAGTGGTATAATAATAACACATCCACATTAGAAAATATCACAAAACATTCAACACAATGTGGAATATTTTTTTCTTAATGAATCAACTTCAAAAAAGTGTAAAATCCATCCAATGATGTTGACATAGATGAAATTAAAAATATTTGAGAGGAAAATCACTTTCTTTTTTGAAATATTATAAAAGTCCCACAATTATATAAGAATAGATTTATTTTTAAAATATTCTTATATGATTTCATGGGATTTTTTAAGGTGTTATAATGGCAGAAAATAGCTACACCCGGCATATAAGTTAAAAATACATTCTTTCTATACTTTTGTCGAAAATGTCATAAAGGACACTGTTTGGAAAACGATGGAAAGATTCTATTATAATGATTTTATAAAAAAGTTAAAAAATGGTATAAATTATGTATAATAATAGTATATGAAATAGTATAAATTTTTTGAAATAAATTTTTAAAAAATAAGGATGTGGATGATAAAGAGGTCCCAATAGATTTTCACGTATAAATAACCTCAGATAATAAAGAGATTGTAGAATTAACCCTAACCTTGTAATTTTCCTTAATCGAGGGTACTTTTACCTCATGTATAATAGTTAAACAATTGTTATTTAATTATTCATGAATGGCATACATAAATATGATATCATATATGATCCTATAATATTGATTTGTTAAGAATATTTTAGTTATATCATTCTTTTTTGTGTTAAATGATTCATTTTAATTTATATGCTTGGTTACATAAGCCATGTTTTTTATGTATATGATTTATTTTATTCATATCCCGAATGATATTAACTTCTTTAACATTATTTATAATCCTAAAATGATAACTTTTCTTTAGTGGTTATGATGGAGAATTAATTTCACCACGTTCGTGGAGATGGTAATAATTACGTATGCACGAGCGACAATATCATTATATTGATTTTCAAATAATATATAATTGGTTGGAATATCATATATAAATAATCCTTAAGATGTTATTTTTATTATTTACATCATTTATACTCGTTATTATACCCATCCAAATAATGAAGTGTTTGAATAACAAATGGTACAACGACGTGGAGACGGTAAGCCTTACATACGCACGTATGGAGTCTTTTCATTCATATGATGGATAGAATAATGAATATTGTTGTACCATATTTATAATAACATAAAAATATGTATATGTTAATGGATTAATTTTTTGGTATGTAAAAAACAAATAAATATGATGTGGTAGAAGAAAAGAACTTTGAAAGAGGTGGTGAAATTATTACCTCTTCTTCGGGTGTTTCCTTTTGAGTTGATAAAAAGGGATCCTTAAGATGGATTTATGATCAAATTAATGCCTCTAGGAAAAATTTATGGAATTTGGGAGGATATTTTAGTAGGGTTTGTCCAAGACAAATGGCTTTGGAAGTGTGAAGTTGAGAGAAGTGGATGTACGCTTTTATAAGGGCGGTGAGGGTAAGTTTTGGAAAATCTTGAAATATTATTTTTTTATAAAATCATATTCGGTTTCTAATGGATCAAAAATGATTTTATTCAAGGATATGGGGGGGATGGATCTAAAATTTCTCAAACAAGAGGTTTTATATTGTTTTAGCTCGCCATATTAACTTTACCTTTTAGATTTAACTCTTAGTTAAATAGTTTAACTTTTACCATGTATTCTTGTATTATTATTATAAATGGTTAATAAACATACTATAAACGTTCAAGAGAAACCCAAGTGGTTCATTATTGATATATATACCCTAATATAATTCCTTTGTCTGAAACATATATTTTTAGGAATATTATATCAATTTTTAATATCCTATTTATTTTAAAAACTAATTTATGTCCATTACGACACTATTTGGTATTTTGTTTTTGTGAAAGTAAGAACCACTTTATCACTTTTAACCAAATATATTTAATCAACCCTAAGATTTCATATTAACCTATAAATTTATTTTAATTTATGAAAAGTCTGAATTTACATTTATTTGGATATTTATATTATCAATTACTTTAATCATTCATTAATATGGTTATTACTGCATCATCATTATATCATAAATAAATTTAACTATTTAATGTCTAAAAATAATAAATAAAATACCAAATTTTTTTAAAAAGATTTAGATTTATAATGAATATTTATATTCCAATTTATCTTATGTATAACCCTATATTAAAAATGGGTTTGTTATTAAACATTAAATTTAACACTTTTAAGTCTTCATAAAATAAATTAATAATAAATGTCCTAATCTAATCCAAGTAGACTAAAACGTTAATATTTTATATCTAAGGTTGTTTTATTATCGAAATACACTTATCCATTAGAATTAGGAAATGTGTTCGGGTAATTATAATATCATTTATTACCTTTAATTATCTTATTTATTTTAAACTGTGATAAATAAAAGTCAAAAATAACAATTCATAAAAAATTATTTTCATCTTATTGAACTAAATTTTAATTATTGATGTCAACCTAGTCTCTCGGATTTTTGAAATTTAATTCACAGAAATGGTAGAATTATGTTTTACGAAAATTTGCGAATGTGGCTAGAAGGTGTGTAAAAAACTGTAACAAATTTAATAAAATTATATATAGATATATAATATTATTATAAAATAACTCCAATGAATTAAATTGAACATATATGGGTATTATGTATCTATTTGTACCTAATATAAATTTATGTAAAATAACTAATTATTAAAATAAAAAATACGTTTAAAACTACAGCACAATGTTTTTCACTATTCATCAAAAATTGAATGTTTTCAGAAAGATATCAAAAATTCACCCTAAACCAATTTTGATATTAAGAATCCAAAAATAAAGCCCATTTATAAAAATAAAATATAGAAAATTTTCAAAAGTGGGTTTTACTATTCATAACATCTAGTTTGATTGGTCGCGGTGTGTTAGAACTCGAACTTGCATACAACGCAAGCTATTGTATTATCCGTAGGGAAGCGTACCATATAAGCTTGGGGTGTTACATAGGAGAATAAATTGTAAAAATATATGAAAAAATCATTATATATCCATTTATGATAATATTTATGAATTTTCAGGAGATATGGATCATAGCATTTCATCAAAGGAAGCATAAAATAAGAAATCTAGAAAAGCACTAAGACTGTGTCAATAGACTCTTAAAATTCGTAACATGAGATCATACTATCAATTTATTAAAATTAAATTAAATTAAACATAAAATATCTAGAAAATAATTAAATTATTTATATAACATGTAAAATGTAATAATATACAATACGATAGATAATTCAGGTGAAAAAGAATACATGAGTCCCAAAGAAAGAAAATTTAGACCAAACTATTTCTCCAATTTGGTTCCTTTTGAAAAATAATCCCCATTAATGAAATATCATAAAATGTATATGTTAATAACCATAAAATTAATTATATGATATGTATGATACAATCATGGTATGTACACACACTACACCAAAAGAAAGAGTGGGGAACAGAGAATGTATCTTAGGGAAATTAATAGTGGGATTAAATACCCCAACATTGTGTCTTGAATCTCATCATACTTATTCAAAAAAATATTATAATAAATAACAATTTATTATAAATATTTTACATAACCATATTTTTAAATCTAATACCACATATTTTTTGATTATGACTTTATATTACCCATTTGTAAATAGTCATCCAGCAAGGTTTCACTTCGGGTAACATTCTCTTTATTATACTGATGTGTCATAATTTGTAAAATTATTGGTCCTTAAATATTTATCATGATTATATAAATTAAAAAACTATATTTATAAAACATTTATACAGTATATATGAATTATAATCAACTATATAATATAAATTTATGAAATGGATTATATTTTTCGTTCAGACGGTAAGCTTCACAGAAGCAAGAATGTTATTTCATTTTTAATTATCATATTGAAAAATAGAAGGTATATGATATATATGGATTTATATGTATACATATATACTTATTCTATTCTAATTATTATATCATATATGTAATATATGTACACCAAACACATCTTTAATACATTCCATGTATTGTGTTGACTAATCATGTCAATTTGAGAGGGTGGTAGTCCACACATTTTCAAAAAAATTATTCTATTTATACCAATCAAAAAGAAAAAAAATAAATTCCCTTAAAAAGGAATAAATAAGATTAAAAAAATTAAATAAAATATATACAATAAATAAATTATGTTTCCATCGTAATTTCGTCCAAGAGAGGGAGTAAGAAAAATTATATAATCATCATTTAGAGAGACTGTACATCATTGTACATGAATAGTGTATGTTTTCTATCCATTTGATGGAGGTGTGTGTATGTTTAGGTAAGAAGATTTTATAAAACATATTAGTATATTAAGTATACTTATTTTTTCTTACAATCAATGAATAAAGACTATGTATGGGTGGAGAAGGAAAATAAAAGAATGGCGCTCAAGGGAAGGTGTTACCTATTAATTGGGTAGCTTTTTTGGATTTTTCCAAAAGGCTTCTTGGGAATAATTTGTTCCCAAAGGGAGGAATAAATGAAGAATTTATTGATGTCTAAATTTTTATTTTAAATATCATGGAAGATCCTATGTTGTTTGATAGGTGTTAAGAGGAGGGGAGGTGGTGGCTTTTTAATGGGAAGGAGGCCTGGCAGTCTTGTAAATATTAGAAGTGATAATTACTCCAATGATTTTCATATTGAAAGTGGATCAAACAATGATCCAAATATGATAAATGTGAGTTTAGGGTCGAAATATTTCATGAAAAATGGATTTTTGAGAACTGTATATGATTTTTGGGCCTTAAATTTATGGTTTAGCCCTTTGTTATGATTAAATTTACATTAATTGATTTAATTAATTATAATTAATTTCAATAATATTTATGCTCGAAAGATTTTTTTGACCTAATTAAAAAATTTTATATTTTGGTTAATCCAGATTTGGAATCCATTTTTCCAAATTCCAATCAAATAAGTTGTAGAAATTAATTTAAAAATAATCTCATAGCCGGGTCGACATTGCATGTTCTTAATGAAAGAATGATCAAAAGGTTTCTTAAAATTTTATATCCAATTTCATTTTGAAATTGGTTATAATTAACAAAATTTTATGTATTGAAAAAATATATTCTATTTAAACATTTAAATAAAATTAAAATATAATTTAACCTTACTAAATTTAGATGAAATAGCTATTTTTGAATTATAATAGAGTATTATAACTATTAATTATAAATGAAACATTGATGAAAAATACCAAAAAAATTATCCTCAGCTAATATTTATGTTAAAATTTAAAATATGATATTTAATTTGAAATTTTTAATCCATAAATTTGAAAAAAATTGGATTTTAAATGCATCCTACAATAATAGCCATTAAAACATACATTATATAAAATATTGGCTTTAATGTGTGAAATTAGGTTTGTTCCAAAGTATTGGATGAATTCATTTTTTGTTTAATAAATAAAATATATATTAAATTTATACATCTCACTTATTTTAATTAATTTAATTTTCCAGGGTAAAACAGCTTTGTGTCCATCAAAATATTAATATATTATTTATATTTAATCGGTTTTGATATTCATTTCTATGTAATTAGTAACCTATGAATTCATATTATATTTTGTAAACCATATATTTTTATAAATTAGTTAATACTATTCATAAACCCAAATATAATTTCTATCTTCTAATTTATTATATTAAATACAAATATTTTAATAATAAATTATTTTTCAGTAAACCTTTGTCATTCATGTTACGCATTCCATAGGGGAAAGTAATTGTAGTGAATATTGTAATATAACCTCTACATTTTGTGTAGATTAAGATAAATATTATGTTTTTTGTAGTGCATGAGTACATTAGTGTTGCATATAATGCAATCCAAAAAAAAATTCTTTTATAAAATAACTATTTTTCATGTTGTGTGAAATGAAAAATAAATAAATGATAAAAACATTTGAAATAAATAATTCACAATATCTATGGGTGATAAATTTGTAATTTATCATTTATGAGTTTTTGAGTATAATATCAAATTATGTGGTGTTACTTCTATTCACAATATAATAGTTTAAATTTAGTTATAATATCTATAGTTGAATGTTCCTATGTTTTTTTGTGATTTTATGGGACTCAAATTATGTAATGTTGTAAGTAAATAAAAAAATATATTATATGAATTTATTTTACTAATAAACAATTATTTAATTTTTATTACGAGGGAAAAAATTATAAATCTATCATGTTTGACGATATATCATCATTTATAAACAAGAGAAGGAGGATCTTGGATAATGTCTGGGAATTCAAGAACCATGTTGTAAATGAAAATGAATTAGAGAGGAAGATCAAGTAGTCTATCTCATTAGAGGATCGTGGATCTTTATATTTTCTATAAAGGAGTTGGTAATTGATACACTTTTGTTGGTGTAATGATCTTAAGGATTCATGAATGTTTTATAAATCTGAATATTGGGATTTCTGAGCATACTCGATGATTGAGAATAGAGAGTTATTTAGTTTTTATAGAGTTTTAATCCGATAGGGTGTGTTCAAATGCTCAAAATTATTAATATATATTTATAGAAATTCGTGAATTTTTAATATCCAGAAATTTACATTGTATTATACATATATATATCCCAATGTAAGAGTATAATGAAAAACATTATTGTGAACCTATTTACTTAATTTATTAGTTTTTATTCATTATGTGAGATATGGGTGTTTCTATTGATAGTGTAATAATAAAATTTCTGGGGATCAGTTGAATATAATTTAAAAACCATGATTCTCAGTGTATTTACATTTTCTAACACCAATAAAAACCGATATCATCTTAAATAGAACAATCCCTACTAGTCTACATTATATTTTTCTCTTACATCTAGTTACACTTAAACATTATCTATAATAATTCCCCTAATACATTATCCCATATCAATGAGTTGAAATAATTATAACATATAACCATTATTGAATTAAATCAGAGTTCAACTCCACATGTTATTATTCTGATAACACAAGATTCTTAAAAATCTATTTTAAATAAACTATTTACAACATCAACAAAATAATAATGAATCATTAGAACATATCATTCCCTACACATCAACTCGTAATATAGTTCTGTGATTATGGTATAATATTTATAAATTCATTCATGTTTTAGTTACTAATAGCTGAAGAAATATGTATAATTTTGAATATATGATGACAGTTATAGCAAAATCATCCATGTGTGGTGAAAATAGTTTTTCTATATTATTTACTTCAAATTGAATAGAAGAGTATAAAATAATGTTTTTGAAATCATCTTAAAGATAATTAGTTTTTTTGAGAACCCATACATCCCATACCACTCATCGTTATGGTAAATCCTCTATAAGTAATCTATCATCCCATATGAATCCATATTTTTGTGTTTCATTTTACAATTTTGATTTAGGGATACACACATAAGTGTATATATATGAAATTCACCTTTAATTTCCTTATTTTAATATACATATAAATTATATTTATGAAAAGTGTAATGTTTTATAAACATTTATCATTGAGGTTTTATAAAATAGTTCCACTCTAAAAATATAATCATTGACATTATATTTATTAGTGGACAATGCTAAAAATTTTATAATTCTTGAGTTATATTTTGATATTATTTAATAAAATAGATAAATAAAATAAATGTCATGAATATTATATATATAACTATTGGATAGTTAAATGAAGACAAATTTCTAAATTTCAATATATAAATTATTAAAATACATTTATTATGGGAACATAATCATTAGGAACACTCATCTAATTTAACCGTAATCGTTATATCTATATTAAGAACCAATCCGTTTGAGTCACTTTTTTAGTGTAGTCCATGAAAAAAAATATATAAGGTTCATGCATAACAAATAAATAGAATTACATTGAGTGTTCACTTTGTATGGAACATAAAAAATTTTCTTTCTTTATTTTAAAATTATATCACTATTTAAATATATATAACTCTAATATATATTGAAAATAATTCACAAAATGATTCTATGTGATTGAATTTCCCATTTTTTATAAACAAATTTGAAAAGGTTTAGTTATGTTAATGTACAAATAATTACCAAACTATTTGTTTTATGTATTCAACCATGATAAAATTTTATTAAAATATTCATCACATATCCATATACATATAATAGTAATGGTTCATGATATTTTTTAAATTAAAGAATAATATTTTATGAAATACATTCGTACATAATAGAACATATAGTGAGATAAATAACACAATCCTACTTTTCTATTTAGATCCACAACCCATAGCCAACTGAAAAGTGTTGTCCCTTATATACTCAATGGGGTAATAATTGAGATTTTTATTTTAAAAAAAATAAACATGTTAAATTATTTTAAATTCCATTCACTTATATCATATTTATTTATTAAAAATTAGATTGATACTGTGTGTATGTTTTTTTAATTTTCTGAATTAAAATAAAAACACTAATCAGTACATAGTTAAAATATAACTATTGAGAATATATCATTTCAAATATATTTTCTTACATGATAAATAACATTATACTAAAATATAAAAATCAGAAAACAAATAATTTTATGATAACGAAAATTTACTTCTATTTAGTTATATATAAATGATAATAATGATAAATAGTATAATATATTATGTAACCAATAAATTTTAAAAAAAATGTAATCGAGATAGTGGATTTAACAATGTGATCATACTTATGGTATATCCTACGACACTAAATTTGAATAAAACCATTGTTTATCAAAATCTATAATAATGGTGATTTATCACCAACTAGGCGAGTACAATACATAGATATGGATTGATGAATTTAAAATGGATACAACTTCCCAGTTTCAATATTTATGAAAATATTTCACTATGTCTCATTAGAACACAAAAATTTTTAAATAAAATTAGTAAATTATATCAGAATATTTTTTTATAGTCTAGATGGAGTCAAAAATAATAAAAAACTAATGTAAAAAAGAAATACCTCTACTAAAATAGAGGAACAATAATATATAAGATTTATAGTTTAGTTATCTTCATCTCATTCATGGAAAGTGATCTAATTATTGTGATTCAAATTTATATTCACTTACAAGGGATCACGTTGTAGTTATCAATCATCATAATGAATTGGTCTACTATGAATATGAAATAATAAAATTGTTTAAAAATTTTCACATGGAAACATTAAGTACTACAAAATATAAATATATCTCACAAGAAATTTAAATTTAAATCCTTTATATGTGAGTTTTACTCTTATTTTATACCATTACGTTATTCAATAATCCATGTAGAAATATATTTTTAAAAATTTATGTTCTTGAAAACATAATGTAGAATAAATAAATTCAATATTATTACTCAAAAATGTCATTGGTTCATTATATTAAATATAGTCCATGAAATTATTATGAGCTACTAATTATAAATGTCCTGAAAAAATAATCGTAGTTAATTAATGTTCCATCATATTTACATCAATTCATATTAATGGTGAAATCAATAATTTTTTATATTCCGCTATTAAAATAGTTATGAAAAAATATTTTTAATTTAAAAGCTATATTTCAATGTTCTGCATGCTCGAATGGGAATCATGACCTTCAACTCTTCCATTGAATTTTTTTCCATGGTTAACTTAATTGAACAACACAATTTACTGCCTCATTATTATAGATAAAAAGTATATGTCTTTATAATAGGTACAAAATAATAACATGGATAGATTAATTACTCAATATGATTGGTTACAAATTTGAATAAGATTGATAAAGTACCTCATGGTTGATCTTCTTGTTTAACAAAATTTAACATCCATAAAAACATAGTATATTTCAAATATGGTCAAATTTAAAATACTTTTAGTACTTAATTAAATCATCATGCACATAAGTAACACATCATAAACATAATGAATAATATATCTTTTTTTAATATTAATAGTAAATTATGTTTTCTTTTCCCAAAAATCTCATATATTTAATATTCAAAAATATTTAGAAATAAATATAAATGATGATGATAAAAAATCCAGAAATTTTCATTAAAAATATTTGAAAGTATAAAATTATATAATTTCCTTATCACCCATCCATTATAAAAATAAAATATATATTCATTGAATAATATAAAAATTTGATGTTAAATAAGTATAATCATTAAAAAAATCTCAAGTAGAATAGTGTAATTGATTGGGTAATTATAAATGTAATCAAGAAGAAAAAATCATGATAGTTAAACAATAATAGATATTTTTATAATAATTCCACATTATAAAACTTAAAATTTTAATTTTCAAATAATAATTATATAGATAAATAAAACATATAATTTAGTCATTAATGGATTTTTTAATTAATCTTGATTTTCATTATAATTCCTATTTTAATTTATTAATTACTTCACTGTGGAAGATATAATGAGGAAGGTGGTACAACATCATTGGTAATATCTGATTTGTGTATAATTTCTTGATAACTATATAATTTAACTTACCTAATGGTAGTAGATGAAGAATGGAAAAATTACATGATCCATTTATTAAATATAATATAAGGGACATAATATTATTAGATATCTAAAGGCGATCATATACATAAGTAACATAAATTTTATTCAATGTAGAAATATTTTTTCATAGAATATGTATTGTATTTTCCATCCTTCAAAAATTCTTATGGAAGGAATTTGTGGAATTATTCATATTAATGATAAGAGATAATATATCAATACTGTTTTCTAATCTACCTTATAATAAAAAAAATCTACCAAATTATCCAATTTAATAATATCAAATAAATTTTGTTTAACTAGAATTCAATGTTAGTTTCCACCTGTGTTAAAAATATTTTATTCATGGCTATTGTTTATAATTTATTTGATCTATTAATATGTAATTTTTCTATTATTATTTCTGATAATAAAATAAATATTTCCTTTGTATTGTTATTTGAAAAACAATTTATGTTATAGTGGTCTAAATATAGTATAACATACATAATATGAGTGGATATAAATGATTTCAAATAAATACTAACCCAATTGGGTATATCACCCCTTTTTCAACTCTTGGTAGATGTATTTACCTTTTTCAATATTTTTAATAATATGTATTATTCAGGTAAATATAATGGATGTTTCTTAAGGGATTTATATGGTTTTTGAAACATTTTTTATGTTTTATAGTTCGAGCTTGGTTAGCAGAATCCAAGATCAAATATCAATGATATTGTCCAATGTGTTTTGTTGTCCCTAGGTTAGGGAACTATTGGAACACAGTTTGGAAAACCCATATAACTAATACTATGAATTATAATTCTTTAGGACAAATAAAATTTTCATGGTTACAACATGATTTTTAAAAAAATTTGTCCAATCCATGTAGCAAGAGATACCATGTATGAAATATGGATTCACTAAATTAATCACAATTTGGAGAGCCTCATTCCTTCTCCACTAAACTCAACTCTTGATTCAAAGGTACCCATTAGTTGATTTGCAATGATCTTTAAAATTGAAACTCTTATTATAAGCATTAATTCATTATTAAACCATATAAAGAATATCATAGGACCCAATACATCATTCTCATCTTGCATCTTCATGGTTTGTTTAGAATGGAATCTTATATTATTATTGTGTATACCGACATCTCTGGGATCAGATGAGTTTTGATAATTTTTTCTTAGGTCGTAAAAGTGAAAAATATTGAATGTGTATGATATGTGGGACCATTTATGTGCCATAATATATATAAAAGTCAATATAGGAGGTATTCTCAACTTCAAAATTTATTAGAATGTAAAGTGTCTTAGTTTTTTAATGAATTTTTTCTGTTTTCAATTTTTTTACCATACTAAAAATCAATTTTTTTTATTTAATTAATTAGTTCATAACATAATAGTTGTGGATTTTTCCAATAACATGTTTGAAATATTGATTGAATTTCTTTTCTAAAATAATTTTTTAAAAAGGGTTCATAGTGTAACATGGTTTTGTAAATTTTTTGCAAATGGGATAGATCATGATTGTAATTACAACCATAAATTTTGGAAAAGGGTTGATGGATCATCAATGGATATAACACCATAAAAATTGGTATCCACGTAATGACATGATAAATGGATGGATCACTACAATGAATTATAAATATTTTATGTTAATTTATCTACATGTTTTTTTAGGTAAGAAAACAAAATTTGGTTATGAAAAAAATTATTGAATTTAATTTAATATAGAATTTAAAAAATTATCATGGGTTATAATACTTATGGAATATCCATTATTCTTCTTTAATGACTATTTTTGAAAAATAAGTATTTGATTTTTATATTCTCTATATTGAACCGTGATTATAAAATATCGATATTAAATAATTTTTTTATGAATATTCATT
Organism: Viscum album; assembly: GCA_963277665.1. Taxonomy (NCBI): domain Eukaryota; kingdom Viridiplantae; phylum Streptophyta; class Magnoliopsida; order Santalales; family Viscaceae; genus Viscum; species Viscum album. The sequence goes on from OY728120.1 coordinate 578,469,985, forward strand.
ACAAAATAAAATGACCCACCTAAGGCCCTTAATAGATTAGTGTATCTAGAAACATGAAAACATACTCTTCTTACTTTTTAATTGATCATCATTTATTTCAGAACAATATTACAATTTAGTGATCTCAATTAAAACCATTTTTAATAACATTGAGAATGATTTAGAAGAAATTATTAATTAAAGGAGATAAAAAGGATAACATGAACATAATGGAATGTGGATATTAGCATAACATTTTAAAATCATTGCATGTATATCAATGATCATAACTCGGTGTCCTTGAATAAATACAATCTATTCATATTAACTGAGGAATAAGAGAATCAATTATCATGATCCATGAAATAATGATACATGGAATTTTTCGAATACAAATAAATGTAGTGAATATTATGTTAAGGATATCCACCCAGATGTTATTAAAATCATAGGATTGAACTAACAAAATGTGTACATGATATGGGTTTGTGATGACCTCCCATGTACTATACATTTTGGGCTTCATATGACCAGCCAAGTGCCCTCATCATAAATTCTAAGTGCACTTCAAAGTCCATAATAGAAAAAATTCCTTTTAAGGAACCGGGTTCACTCCCCATTCTATCCCTATAATACTGAAATAGGTTCACCTTCTGATTTAGCTCTGTATTACCTTATCGAGTAATCTCCACATTCTATTCATATCTATATCATGAGATATAACCAAATTCATTACGTGGAGATAGAGGTCTCACACATAACATAATAAAAAAGATATTTATGTGTTCTAAAAGGTATTAAAACATTTATCATATCATAACCCGTCAAATTAAATCTTTATTCGTTCAATATATAAAAAAATTCTAAAAATAGATTATTTTTTATATCATTTAATCATAAAATATCCCATGAAAACTAACATGTTTCATGATAATTATATCAAGGTATATCCAATGGAAGAGAAAATGGTATTATAAATTACATTTCATCATAAATATATCCCATATATATGAGGAATAATAATTGTATCATTGGATAATATCACTAGTAAAAAATAAATTTTTTCGATGTATTCCATTACATAGGGAAAATTATTTTGAATGATAACATGGATAATTATTAATGTAAAAAATTTCACTGAAAATCACTTTCAAAAATCAATTTTAAAATAATTTTTATTAAAAAAAATTTACAATATATTTATAGTTTTGTGGAAATTCATTTGAATCATTTCAGGATGAAAATATACCATCCTATATAAATAATTGTTTTTAAAATGTAAAAAATATTTTAAAAAATATTATTAAAAAAACATTGTTTTTTTAATAAATCAATAAAAATAATATTAAATAATTTTCTAATTTTTTTAAGAAATCCTTTTATTTTAAAACAATCATAAAAACATATGATGTTTTATTTGATAAATATTTAAAACAATACTTAAACATAAAACTTTTTATAAATAAATTTAAAATACAAATATTTCAAAAAAAAATTCAGAAAATAATTTCATCTGAAAATATTGATTTAATAATCTAAAATACCCTTCAATGAATATAGTGTTCATGATGGCATAGAATTATATACACAACGCATATAAAAAAATTGATTCCTTTCATATTTTCAGTATCAGTAACAAAATCCATGATCAGAAATTAACAAGAATGTTACTTTTAAATCTATTAGCTAATAAGGTAAAACATGGAAAAATAGAATTTTAAAAATACTATTTGAATATTATTACAAATTAGATTCCATTTTTATAAAACATGGTTCTAGGTGATGATAAAATTATGACCGGAGAGTGAAAAAATATTGGATTTTCATAAAAATGTTTTCTTAATTATCTTATGTACCCAATAGTGAAATAATTATACAATTTTATTATGATATATTTAATATAAATAGAATAATAAAATTCATGTGAATTATTGAGAGACGGATCATATTATTTCATTAATGTAAGAATAGTCATAAACAATCCCATTAAAGGATGTGATTGATGCAATAAACACATAACACATTGGTAACATTGAATCCTAATGCACATGAATTAATAAAAATACATAAATCTTAAAATATCATTAATAGAATTATATTTGTTATATAAAATTTCGATGTGGTAGTATATACAGCTCATAAAATAATATATGTTTGTAACATGACTTTTGTCTCAAAGAAGTTAAATTGAGAAAAATATTCCACTACTGGTTTGGTTGCATTTGAATCATAATACACATAAAAGAGATATACTAATTTGGATGTGTAAATAAAAACATTAGGTAGTATAATCACATGATACGTTAATGTGATTTATATACACCACATATAAGAAATTGGTGGTGAATATATCATGTGTCTCACAAATGTAAAGAGTGAGACATAAATACCTTACCTTAAGTATTGACTTCCATCAAACATGTTCCATCCTCCTTTGTAATAAATAAATGTTTATTAAAATTTTATCACATAACAATATTAACATATATATATATATATCATATAATTTTTTATTATCTTTGGAAATTTTCTTACCCATTTATTTATAATTAAATGTTAATTATACATTTGTGGTAGTAAATGGTTTGTTTTTATAGATGTTTTAACTTTCAATAAATTATCCAATAACATAGATCATGATATATTAATTTTAAATATCATATCTATTTTTATTATATAAATATTTATATTAACCCAAAAACATTTTTGATAGGATATTTAATAAACTGTTCATGGTGAAGGTTAGTCGTACGTACACATGACTATTATTTTCATTCTCAAACCACATTAAAAGAAATAAAATTAAATGATATGTACATTATTATCCTAATAGAATTTATAATATAAATTTATAAAATATTTATATTAATTTCATCATTAATTTATCTAATTTATAGAGTGAATTAATCACATTGCTTTGCTAGGTGGTAGTCTATCAAAAACACGAATGATGTAATCATATTCCTAAAAATCAATGGAATAGTGGTATGTGTTATATAATTAATATTGAAATATAAATACATTATAAATATAATATATATCATCTATAAATGGTCTTTCCATCATTATTCACTACCTTGAATGGTGGTAATGAAAAAACCAATGTCGTCATATCGCAAGGTGGTAGTCTGTCATACACACAAAAGATGATTTCATCAATCTTTTAATGGAACTTTGTGTTGTTTTAAGTTATTAACATCACATAATAAAATAAAATTATTTTTAATATATTTTGTTTGTTATATTTTTTTAAATAAAAAAATTAATGGGTCCTTGGAAGGAATAAAACAACAATTTTCATTGATTAACATTACATCTTCTTTAGATATCACCTTTTAGTTTTCACGAGAGTCCTTCCATGGATTTTTATATGAAATAATTAAGCGTTATATTATTATGGGAGGGATTTTTATAAGTTTTATGTTAATTAAACTTCTGAAAAAAAATTGGTTTGTAATGTGTGTAGAGTGGTGTAGAATGGGTGGCCTTTCACAATAGAGGTTTGCGGCATACTTATAGAATTTTGAAAAGAGATAATGAAACCCATTTTATTTCAATTTCATGTGGTTTAAAAATTAAAAGACACAATATTATATGTTATAAGTTCAAAAAATGGCCATAAAACAAGTTCAAGAAAAGTTAAAAGGTGATTTTCCCCTAATTTTCAATGTTTATTTTGTTAGTAAACTTGTTTTTCTCTTAATTATTTTACTTCACATAAACTAATTTCAATAATAATTATAGAAAGATATTATGTTTTAATTTTTAAAATATATAAAACATTATTATTTAAAATTTTTATTCAACGTTTCCGAATTCAATTCACATAAGTAGAGAAAATGAATTTTAAATTCGTCCTACACCTGTGTCGAGAAAATGGTTTTTTAACGCAAAAATTTTAAAAATTAAAATAGTTTTTTAGTTCCAATTTCAATATGAAATTTATTAAAATGACCTAAATTTTGTTTATAGACTTATAATTGATCAATTAATACTTTAAACCTAATTTAAAAAATAATTTTACTACATAAAAAATCCTAAATGTTTGTTTTCAATTTAAATTCTGTATATTTCCCTATTTACAATAAAATGAAACATCGTAGAAAGAAGTCAAAATTTTATAATATTAATAATTTTTATATTAAAAATTATGAATGGAATTTAATTTTATAAAATAATTTCTATAAATTTTCTTAATAGTATTTTTAAAATAAATGAATTATAAAAAGGTGATAAAACTAATTTTAAAAAAATTATATTTCTATCTATAAAATTGAATTTATTTTTAACTCTTGTCTAGAGAACATATAGGATGTATTTTAAAATTATATTGAATTTATATTTATTTATTTCATTAACAGAATTTATTAATATTTATTTGTTTAATATATTGACGTAAAACACACTAGGGAGAATAAAAAAATTATTATAGAGAATGATATCCCTTTATTTCCAAAAGGGTTTTTATATTAATTTATAATTAATTATCTACCAAATAATTAATTATTTAGTCATGTGTAATTTTTTTAATAATATATTTTATCCAATCCATACCCTCCATTAAAACGGCTTGGTGATAACTATAATATAATAACATTTTTATAGTATATTGTGGTTCGATAAAACTCAGTGTTGAATGTAACACAATACATGAAGGGAACTCGATATTGTGTCTAACGAAATGCTAATATAGTTTTTTTTACTATTATCTAAAATTAGTGACATTTTTAGTTCTATATTAACATGAAGTTTCATTTAAATCAAGAATATCGTTTTGTATATTTTAATGCATGAAATAAAATATTTTTAATTTTTTCTAAAAGAAATAAATCATAAAAACATGGGGTGTCACATTATACCATTAAGAAAAATTAAATTTCCCCCAAAAATTTAAATGGTTCATCAACAATCAAACACGTTAAGATTCCATTATTATAAATACACATTATAATAATGCATACTAAAACTTCTATTTAAAAGGAAATGATGTAAACATAAATTTTATGAGAAGAAACAAGTAATTAGGATTTCACAAACAATAACATATATTAAATGTTGAAACATGGAAATATTTGTGAAACATAACACCTATATAGTTATTAATAATGTCAGAGAATATGGTTTGAGGAATGTTAATGATCACAAATCCATAAACCAATGAGCCTAAAAAAATTCCAATTGATATCATAAAAAATAATGATAACATGAAAACATTTTGTTTGAATGACACTTTTCTAAAGATAATAAATTTTCATTAGAAGATATATATAGTTAATTTAATTTCCTTTAGTAAGAAAATTTTTACCTTATATTTGTTCCATTATCAATTTCAACATCATCTCTTACTATAATAAATAATGTGGATATTTTCATTCCTGAAGTAATAATGGATCATCAGACCCATATATAGAATGAAAAGTAATTCTATCTATATTTAGTTATTATCAAAACAAAATGATTATTCTAGGATACCCAATTTACATAAATTATCATATGGGGAAACAATACATTATTCTCTAAACAATCATACAATATTATACATAAAATATTCAATAATTTTGTATGCTTTTGAACCTACAATATTATGAAAATGAAAAACATTATAAATGTGTTCACTAAATGACCTTAACTGTGCCCCCCATATATCATAATGTAACCATTGATTATAGCATACGAATCATTTTAATACCTTCATCATTAGGATTATTGAAACATGATAGTAAGAATAATTTCCATAAATCCTTATTGAAAACAGAATGTTTCATTACTTCTTAAAACATAGATTATTGGATATATTCCACAAATTCAAAAAATTTGTAATTGTTATACATGATATCATAAAATAAATTTTCCACAAATCATTCACCAGTTACAAGTAAATATGTACTATTAGACTTACAATATTTTTATCAAATGTCTCATTAACCAGAATAAACAAAAGTTTATCAAAATTAGGATGATAAAAAGGGTTATATTTCATTAATAAAAAAATTACATTAAAATTAAAACCCTTTTATATTCCATCTGTACAACATTATTTATTATTCAAACACCATAATGAAATAATAATGTTGAAAAATTCATTTATGTATTATGATTATAATAACCAATGTAACATAGATAAAAATTTAATTTTTTTAATACCAATACATAAATACATCAATCATCTCACATTCCTCAAGCACAGTTAACCAAGATTCATTATATTAATCCATAAAACATATTCCTTTATCATTCTATTTGTGAAATATTCTTCATAAAAAAAATATAACCATTAATCAAACCACATTGATTATTTTCTTCATATTCTTCCTCCTAGAACATCTATTTTCATAATTCCCACACTTTACATATTTAAATCACTTATACATTTATAACACCTAAGGGAAACCAACATTCCCATCCATTATATTAACAAAAATTTCCAATTTCCCTTTGTAGTTAATTATATTATGTCATTATTTTCCATAGTCAAAACATTTTCATGGTCCTCTAATACTTCATTTTTGGTGTCTGTTACAACATTCTCAAAACAATTTAAACCGAATCATCATTCCACAATAGTCTATATTACGTTAATTCTTTTTGAACTATTCCATTACCTTATTTGGTGAGATTGAGGATTGATTAAGTTACATGTTGTTAATAATATTTTCATGAATATTTATCTAGAATGATCATAGTATCCTTCACTATAGTTATCATTAAAATTTTCTTCTTATAAAAATAATTCATATACATTCATCATTATCCTAGTTCCTTTATCTTACCACCATTTACTAAAACCAAAAATCATGGTTTGAGAAGCACTTAACATAGAGGAAAAAATGAAATCATGAAAAATAATATATAGGGTGTATTAATCATGACAGAGTTTTTTAAAAATATGATTCATTAGGCTAGAAATAGGTTATCTAGGTTCTTCATATATTTATATATGACTTTTTTGTTCTTAAATTGTTTATAAATTTCCAAATCACATCCCCCAGCAGTGTCATACCCAGTGTTCAACAGGGCTCATTATTGTTAAAATAATATATATGGTCCCAACTATAATCATTATATAATACAGATATTTCAACTAGATTTCACTTCATTAAATTTTCAAATTCCTTTTAGGTTTACAGTTTTATAATTTTTTGAAATAACTCATAAAAATCAACCGACAACCATACAATGTGGGAACCATTAAAACACTATCCATTTCATAGAAAGCATTGATTTTTTAACATAGTACAACTACATGATTTATTTATCAAATCATCATATCATTATAATTGACTTATTTATTTCTCTTACATAAAAATATAACAATTAAAAAAATTAAAAAACAAGGATTGAGTATAAAAATCATAGTAAGGGATATAAAAAGATGTAAAAAAACCATTAGACCATGAATACATAAAAACATGTGAAACCACATACATAGAGACATACTTCTCACCAATATATACTTAATTTTTGAAAAATGAGATTTACATAAAATGTTATAGATCATATATAAAACCATAAGGGTATCATGGTTAATTACATTCATATATTTTATCCCTCATAGATACTTTATGATTTTTACCCCTCATTTCTATGTTACTACGTAACCCTCACAGTTTCCTTATAGTGTTTCTATCACTATTACACAAGGAGTAACCATACGACCAACCTATAAAATACACATACCCATTTTATAGGAGAGAGATATAGGTCCCACAAAACATCAATAATATTGTCCAAGAACCATAACAGAATAATTAAACATCAATATTTTCATAAAAACATTTCTTTAAAAAAATTTAAAATCAAATTTTAAAGGAGAATTATTAAATAAAAACACATTACCAATATCATATAATTGAAGTGATAATTCATTGAATGAATGGAATATGTGTGGTTAACCTAAAGAATATAAATTGGGTAAATAATTCTCTTAAATCGGGTTTATCATACCTAAACTGTGTTTAAAACTCATGTATAATTCTTAAAATTATATTATTAATATTTTAAATAAGCATAATAATCTTTGTAACACATTATATGATCATTTTATTACATCATACGACTGATTTATTAATAATATTTTATGATTTCCATTGTTATGTGTGCGTGATTTACGTGATTTCCATGGAAGGTTCCTAAAGTATTTTCTTGTCCAATTGATGAAAAAATATAGAAGAGGAATGAAATTGCGTTAATATGTTCCTATAATATTAAATGATTCCAGTAACTATTTTGGTAATATTTTATGCGGATGAATGATTTGATAATTCATTAGTGATATTCGTTTTGATCATTTTTGTTGTTCTTTGATAATCGAGAACATGTTTCATCATCTATCATTGATATTATGCATATATGTTAATTATAGAACATAATAGTGGTAATAAAATATAATTTTTTTTCAACCATTAAAATTGTTTGACAACCATATTTGAGATAGGTAATGGAAACTGAAGACACATCATCCATATTGTTGGAAAATTGACATATCATGGATGGTGTTTTTATTTTTAGAATAAGAGGAAGATGAGAGGAAGAATTATGATGAATTTTTTTCATAAACATGATAAAAATATATAATATAAATAATAATTGAGCTTTCATTCCACTTGGATAATGGTAGTTGAATATTATATAAGGATAGAAAATAATTGAAAATAAAACACCAAAAATGAAAGAGGATATTTACCTCATGAACTATTCTTTTTTAGATCCTTCTTAAGGCCTTTGGGTTTTACCTTTTAGTTAGAAACATACTCCATGTTGATGGGCAGGATCAATGGGAGGGAGATTGAGTACAATTTTGAACATTTTAAAATCTTTAGAGGTGAGGGAGGAACAGGGGTATGAGAGTGGTATTTGTAATGAAAGTGAGAGATTTTTTAAAAAATTTCAACGGACACTTCATTAGTGGTATTTGAAAATCCACAAGCTTTACCATGGTTTTCCCATGGTATTTGACATATGGGACACCTAATATCATATTTTAATCATCAATATTTGACTATACTGATTACATTACTATTAGATCATTAAGATTCCAGTAAACACCCAAAAACATAAAACTGTATTGTTACTATTCACTGAAAATTCAATAATCTCATAAAACCCCCAAAAAACAACCTAATTTTTTTTGCCATATTGAATTAAAAATTTACTCCATTTATTGAAAATAAATTTCTCAATATTATTAATTTAATTTTTAAATGATCTGATAATTTATTCAAAAAATATCAAATTTAAAACTATTACTCATTGTATATCACATTGAAAAATTAATCAATATCACATTATATTATAACCATAAGAACCTAAAATATGATATACTATTAATAAGGGTCATATTACTATTCATATTACTATTCATAAGGGTATGCTACTATTCACCAAAAAAACGAGTTGGTTCTTTCATATCCAAATAACTTACTAATTGTAACCATATATGTCTATTTTTCAAAATTCAAATCATAGAACTATAAAAATAATTATCAACTTGTATTTTATAACTATATTCATAAATAATATGTTTCATTATATAGATATTCATTTTTTCAGGCATTTAAATTTATTTTTTCAAAACATTGGGCTCTAACATTCTTATCAACTTCTGGAAACTGCGTCCTCAAAATTTTATTAACTTCTTAAAAAAGTGATGGAACCTTTCCATCATATCATTTTTAGATTCCCATGATTCTTCTTCAACCATGTGTTTTATCAACAAAAATAATACCTCATGAATTACTATATTACTCAATACTTGATCTCTTCAATAAATAATTGGATCATGATTCTATTCATAAAATTTTTTTTACTTCCAACTATATTGCTTCTTGTATCAAAACATGATAATAATCTAATAGATACATTCATAACAATGAATCCTGAATAAAATTGTTTCTTTTGAGTCAATGTTGTAGGAAAAGTTACTAGGTATGAAACTGGTCTAACACCCTCCAAGAATTTATAATGTCCAATGAACCGTGGACTTTTCTTCACTTCAAACCAAAATTCATAACACTTTTCCATTGAGAGATTCTAATAAAAACATTATCACCTACCTCGAAAGAAAAGTATTTCGTTCTATTATCAGTAAAACTTTTATATCTAAATTTAGTTATCCTCATGTATTGTTGTATCATTGTCCCTATATTGACTAGTTCCTATGTTAATTTAAGTCTTATCAATTTTCATTCCATGATTTTATCCCAAAATTTTGGAGTTCGACAATGCTTCTCGTATATTTCCTCAAAAGGTTCCATCTCTATACTAGAATTAATGCTGTTATTATATCAAAATTTAACCATATAAATATTCTAATCCCAAATTACAAAGTAATATATTGATCAATCTTGGAGAGAATACTCCAATTTTTGAATTGTTTTTTCTGACTACCAATTTGTTTGACGATAAAAATCTATACTATTATTTAATTCTATTCCCAATGACTTATAAAGGTATTTCCAAACATTATAAATGAACATAGGATCATAGATTGATACAATTGAAATTTAAACAACATGTAACCTGACATTCTCTTTGAGGTATAGTCAATAATGATAATCCAAAGATATAGTATCTTGAATTGGGCGGAAATGAGAATATTTAGTCAATCAACCAATAATAACCTTGATTTTATTGTTACCTTGATAAGTCTTTGGTAGTCCTACAATGAACTCTATGGATATATTTTTTCATTTCCATTATTTCCTTGGAAGAGGCCAATGTATCCCCTTAGGTATCTTCCACTATGCTTTAACCGATTGACATGTCTAACATTTCTTGGTAAAATAAACAATATCCCTTTTCATTCCACCACTACAGTAATAATCCTGATACCCATTTATGTTTATTCAAACATGTTGAACTAAAAATGGGGAAATATGAGATTAACACAACAAATCATTCATTAGCTAGAAAACACAAGGCACACACAATCTCTTTCAAACTCTTATACTACAATCATTATCAATGTTTTGTTTTGGTAACATACCAATTTTTTCCAATTCAAAATTTTTCTATAGCTTCTTTTCTGCTTTCAATACTTTATAAAATCTATCTAACAAATATTACTACCTCAAAACATGAATCAAAATAGAGTAATTTCCTTCTCTAACAACTTCCATGCCAATATTTTTTAAAAAAATAAATTAATTGGTCTTGCTCTTGCCATCATATAATTAATGATGCATGATATTTTCGGCTTAAGGCATCTGTCACTTTTTTTCCCTGGATGGTTATTGATCATTAATTCACAATCCATAATCAAATCATGAAATATTTTTTTCCCTCTTGTTTAATTATTTTTTAGTGAATATATAATTTATAATTTTTTTTCAGTATGTGTTTCACATTTTTCCCCACATAAATGATGCATCCAAATTTTTATATAGAAAAAAAACAGCTTCTAATTACAAATATTTTGGGGGATAATTTAACTCAAGAGGTTTTAGTTGCCTTGAATCCTAAGATATTGCATGATTAGTCAGAATCAAAACACAACAATGTCACTTTAATGTGCATCTCTATAGATGAAAAACTCACACTTTATCGAATGTTGGGTCAGATATTTGGCATTCACCAATCCTATTTTCAATTCCTGAAAGCAATAATCACATGCTTTTGTCTAGATGAATTTAACTCCTTTTCATGTTAACATAGTTAGTGGACTATATAATCGATAAATGATTTCAACAAACCTCCTATAATAACATGAAAATCCAAGAAAATTATGAGTCTCTATTATATTTGTTGGTCTTGCTGATTCGTTAACAACTTTAATTTGATATTGATAATATGTTATGCTATCTTTATAAACAATGTGTCCAAGGAAAGAAATCTTTTGCAGAAAAAATTCACATTTTTTGAAAATTTCAAAAAAAATCATTTTTTTAGTTTTTAAAAACAACTCCTAGATTTTTTTCATTATCATCACTAATTCTATAATATAGTAGAATTTCATTAATAATCACAACCACAAACATATCGAATAACTCATTAATTGCCTATTCATAAGATCCCTGATTACATTGGGTGCATTAGATAACCCAAAATACATAACAACAAATTTATAAGGAATATATTTTATTTCAAAAGATATTTTTTGAATGTTATCATCATTCAACTTTAGATGATGGTAAATAAATCTCATCCAATCTTGAAAAAATAATGAGCTCCCTGGAGGTGATTAAACAAGTAATTGATGTGAGAAAATGGATAGTTATTCTTAACAGTAATGTTATTCAGTGCTCCATAATCAATGCATAGCCTCATGAAAACATAATTATTTTTAACGAACAAAATAGTTGATCCTAATGGAGAAGATCTTGGATGAATAAAGTATTCATAACACAAATATTGCAACAAAATTTCAATACAAGAAGTTACATTTGAGCCATTTGATTAGGGAACTCGAAATTCTCTTAACATTATGAACTAAGTCTATTGTGAATTCAACTTCTCGGTCAGAAATAAAATCATATAACTCATCATAAAAAAACATCTAGTTATTCATTTACCAATGGAACTTAATTCATTTGAAAAGTTAACTTGTTTTCAGAAATATGACAAGACAACATCTATTTCAATCATTTAATAGTATCTTAGCTTCTGGAAATTTTATCTATCGTATGAGTTCATTCTTGTATACAGACTGAAAGTATTTCTAAAAAACTTCATTATATCTAGAATCAGTCATATCAAAATAAACAAAAATCAAATCCCTACCCAGAATGACATCAATCTCTACTTATGAAAAAAAACAAGGTTTTCAAGTAATGTTTTTCCATAGATAATAATAAGAAGATTCATAAAATGCAGTTTTTCTATAATATTTTCACTGGTGTTTTAATAATATGTTATGGTCTCATTTATAGAGGTGGTATTTGAACTTTAACAGAAAATTTATCATAAATTAAGTAATATGTAGATGCCATTTCTAATAAGACTATATAAAAATATCTATAAATAATCATTGAACATAATACCACTTCATTGGATGGCCAAAAAATTGATGAAATAGTCACAAATAATTTCATAACACCTTTCTATTTATAGTTTGGATACTTTCTATCAATAATAATTTTCTTTAGTTAGGAATTTACATAATTACCCATCTCACCAAATTTGAAACACATTATTGATTTCTTTTAAAAATTGATCTTATGGTTATTTTTATTATATTATCAGGCCATATTTCCAATCTAATCAAATCAAATTCACTTATCATATTTGGTAGTTCATTCACACAATGTGAATTTTACAGTAATTTTCCAAAACTAGAAACTGGAATTTCTAACCATCAGATTTCGTTTATTGTTTCTTACCCATCACGTGCCACCTAGACCACTGGTTTTGTTTTTTTCAATGTTTTAGTGATCATAAAAAAATCCCTTTTACTCTCTCTCAGCACATCAGATAAGCTTCTCATAACCTTTTAACTCACATGAAGCCAATTCCATTTGATATATTTGTTTCAATCCTGAGTAAAAATGTTTGACTTTTTATCAACATATATAATAATATTTGGAGCATAATTCACTACTCGAATAATGTTCCCTTTATACACAGCCACTGAATTATCCTCTATATTCATCAATTCAATGAATTTCTTCTCCATCCTATGTTTAACAACATATGGAAAATATTTTTTAGGGAAAATAAATTTCAAATCATCCCACACAAGGGAATTAATCACCTCTCTATCCCTGATATTATTGACCATTAACCACCATTGACTAGATTAATATTAATAATGATAAATAGAAAGTCTATCCTTTTGATTATATAACCATCCCATAACATCATATATATTTTCAAGGTATTTAATCAATCAGCTACAACTCTGTCAGAATATTCAATGATTGTAGGAGGGTGTTGCTTCGTAAAATGTTACACTATCATCATTTTCCTTTGTGGTAGATCATGTTGTTCCCTTGAATAAATCCCAACACCATTTATTTCATATTCCAGTTAATCCATTACTATTGAAAACATTCCATTTCGAATTACCCTCATTCATGGATGCATATTTAGAAAGATACCATCCTCTCAATTGATTAAAATACCATCATTAATGTTTATTCTATAGAAAACCATTTTGAACAGATATATATTTGACGATGAGACAAGGTAATTATTAAATTATATACTATTTCAATACAAAAAAATGTAAGAACCGTTTATTGTATTCTATTAACATCATAATAACTCTTAATGTTATCTAAACCATGCTCTGATACTAACTATAAGGACATGATCGTAAACATTACATAATATTTCCATATCAACTAGATTAGACTTCTTTTAATTCCTAAAGATCGTTTCAGTTTAGGGTTATGGATTGTTAGAAAATAACTCTTATATATCAACATACAAGCCTACAATGTGGTTACCATTAAAATAGTGTCCATTTCTTCAAAACATATAATTTTTAACACAACACAACAACATGATTCCACAGAAAAATTTTCATAACAATTAACCTGAATTCATTCAATCCCTTACACATCCTAATAACCTAGGAAAAACATTTAAAAACATGATATGAGCATAAGCATCATAGTAAGGGATATAAAAAGAAGCGAAGAAACCAGTATACTGTGAATACATAAAAACATATCAAATAAATTCCACAAATACATACTACTCAACCATATATACTTACTTTTAGAAACATTATATTTCCACAAAATGTTAAAGAACATATATAAAACCATAAAGGTATCTTGGGGAGTTACATGATTATATTTTAACTCACACAACAACCTTATGATTTGTAACCCTTATGGATTCTTTATAATGTAACCCTCACGACTACCTTTTGGTGTAACCATCATTGTTGCAATTGGAGTAGCCAAATGGGTGACCTCCGACATAAAAAAACCCAATGCATAAAAGGGAGATATTGGTACCTCAATTCATAAAAACTTTTCCATGTACCAGAACATAAGTATACAAAATGAATAATTTAATAAAATTTTGCTTTTGAATTTTGTATAATATAATTTTAATACATAATTGTTTCTGAAGAAAGTGTTAAAAATATCATTTAATTGAAGTGATAATTAATAGAATGAATGGAATATGTCTATATACTATAAATAGAAATAGTAAATCATTATATAGATGAAATTATTTAAACAAATAATGTTTGTATCACATAATTAATGAAGTATAAGGTTAACCGAATTAATGGAAGTTGGGATAAGAATTCTCTCACTTCAGGTTTGTCATAATTCAATCTTGTTTTATAGTCCTATATAATGGTTAAAAGGTTGGTATTAATAATTTAAAGAATCGTAATAATGTTTATAAATCCTTTTATGATCATTTTATAACATCATTTAACCCATTTATTAATCATATTTTGTTATTTCAACTGTTTTATATGTCTACTTTACGTAATATTCATTGTCCTTTTGTTAATGATTTTATTTTCAAATGGAAATGAAACTCCAGAAGTGGAATGTAATGGTGTTAATATGTTTCTATAGTAATAAATGATTCAATAAATCATTTTGGTTGTATATTATAACGAATAATCATTAGATGAATCATTTGTGATATTTTTCAGTATTATTTTGGCAGTTCTTCGATAATCACGAACTTGTTTTATCATATACCATTAATATTATTCATAAAATTTAGTTCTAGAACATAAGTGAGGTCATACTATAAAATTTAATTTTTTTTCTAACATAAAAAAATATTTTTACATATATATTTTTTGGAATTAATTGATATTGAAGACACATTGTCCACGATGTCGGTAAATCGACATATCACGGAAGATGTTTTTATTTTTAGAATAAGAGGAATAGAAGGGGAATAATGATGACTAATTTTTCCAGGAATTTGATAAAAATACAACATATATATATTTATAATTCTTTCATGCATCTTGAATATGGATAGGTGAAAGGTGTATAAGAAAATAAATGAATTAAAAATAAAACACCAGAAAATGAAAGAGGATCTTTATCTCTTTATCTCTTCTTCTTATGATCTTCCTTAAGGAATTTCTTTTTGTACATTTGGTGAGCCCAACATGTATTGGACGTAGGTAAGAGACCTGGGAAGGTGATTGGACATAACATACACAATTCTCAAAGCATTATATGTGTGAGATGAAAATGTGGTTGAGAATGGTATTTATAGTGAAAGTAAGGGAGTTTTCAATTTATTTCAATGGACATCTCAATAGTGATCAATGTAAAACCAATCACTTGACCACAGTTTTTTTCCTATGGTATTGGAAACATGATACACATTATAGCATATATTAAACCTCCGAAGTCGAATATAATGATTACATTTTTATTACATCATTATGAAGTCATTAAACACATGAAAACCTAAAACAATATTTTAAATATTCATCAAAAATTAAAATATCTAAGTAAAATACTCTAAAAAGCATCCTACCAATTTTTCAATAAATAGAATTAATAAATGAACTCAATTATTTGAAAATAATTTACAGAATATGATTAATTTAATTTTTATTTAAAATCATATTTTATTAAAAAAATAACAAATTTTAAACTATAACTAATTTTATATCACCTTGAAAAATAAATAAAAATATCATTATATTATAACAATAAGAAATAATAATATTATTATTTATTATAAATAAGGATCATATTAGTATTCATGTTATGATTCATAAGGGTATGTTATTTTTTATAAAAAAATCCTGATACTATTATACTTCAAATTACATTCTGATCGCAATAGTAGATGTATATTTTTAAAAAAATTCAAATAATAGAAGGAATATAATTATGTTTAATATAAATTTTATAAATATTTCCTAAAAAAATATATATTATGTTGAGACTCAAGGTTTCATGAATTTCAATTTATTTTTTCTCAACCATTGAGTATTACAGGTTCTTGATCAAGTCTACCTCCACATAATGTTTATGGGTTGTTACCTCAAGGTATATATTTTTCGACATCCAAATCCAATTGTAGTACCTATAAATGGATGTAATTTTAATGAAACCACACAGTCATTCCATTAAAAAAATTCCATGATAGTTTCCTATACATTAAACCCACCATAGAAACATACCTAGACACATATTTTGAAATACATATAGTGATATCACAAATGTTTTCTAATTATAGTTGCCAAACATTGAGTAAAACATTACATTGATAAAAATTAAAGGGACCTTGAGTTAGAATAAATCGATATTACATTATTTAATATTAAATTCATTAAATTACATTATCACAAGCCTGAGGACCTTAATATATTAGTATAATTAAAAACATGGAAACATAATCTTCCAACATAGAAAAATATCTTCAATGTTTCCAAAATATTAATTTCCATTTAGTAATCCTACGTATAACATTTATTTATAACATATAGAAATGAGTCTAATAAAGGGTGATATTATATGATCAACAATTGTAAATAGTGGATATACGTAATCACACCATTTACATTAGGGTTTCATAATTTTAGCATAACATTTGAAAACCATAACTTGTATATAACTGATCCTAATTAGGAGTCATATAATGATAACTGGATGTTCATAATACATGAGTCAAAACTAAATTAAATGAAATGATCCATAAGATCATAGGATATGGAATTTCTGGGATATATAATAACATTGAGAATATTATTCCAAAGATACCAACCTGGACTATAATAACATGTCCGGATTTGGATAGAAACAAATGTACCTAATTTTTATTTGGGTGGGTCACCCATTTAACTGGATATTTTTCCCTGGTCTCTATACCAAGGCCATAATAGTAGAAAAAATACATTCCTAAAGCTGGTTCACATACCATTCCATATCTATATTACTGAACATGATTCACATACATTTCAATACCTCTATTATTGAACCGAGTTTACTCCATTTTAGAGTCATGTCTATGTCATGAGATATAATTCTTTACCAGATGAACTGATAGGATATATAGGTCTCACCCAACACATAACGAAAACCATATTTATGTGTTCCATAAGATTATAAAAATTTCATCGTCTCATTATACATGAAATTAATTAGGTATTATTTCATTATATCATAACATATGGAAAATATATATTTATCATAATAATTTGTTTATAAAATATCCAATAAATAAAAGTGGTTTTAATGAGGATTTTATAATGATATAACTCATGGAAGAGAAAATGGTATCATAAACAAATTTTTATCATAAACCTATACCAACAAGGGAATGAATAACAATGTTATGCTTGGATCATATCCCTAGTAAATCATAAATTATATCAAATGATGTCATCTTAGGTAGAGAAGTATTTTGAATGATAAGATGGATTATTTAATATATACAATAAACTATATATTAAAATCAACTTCTCAAAAGATTTTCTAAATAATTTTAATTTAAAATAACATTAGATACACTTAATAAAGGAATTGAAAATTTATTTAGAAAATTTCATTATGAAAATATGCATTCATCATTGAATAATTTTTTTTAAACGTAATACCTTCTTGAAATCATTTTAATTAAAAATAACATTGAAAATATATATTTCAATCTTTTAAAATAATTTGAAAATTTTTCAAAAAAACATTTATGAAATCATTTTCTATTAAAATAAAATTTAAAACCAATAATGAAATTTTCAACTATCATTTAAATTAATTTTTTAAAAAACATTTTCAAAATAAATAAAAATAAAAATACTTTAAAAATATTTTTTTATTAAAATTAATAATTTATAAATTTTAACTAAATAGTTTAATGTATTCTCAATTAATATATTGTTCATTAAACTGGAGAATTATTTATATTTTATATATAAAAAAATAAATATTGGTTTCACATAATTTTTAAATGTAAAAGTAACCTTGATCAAAATATGACAGGATGATTTGTTTAAAAAAACTAAAAAGGTAAAACAATAGTAAGAATGAAATTTATAAATAATTATTGAGTATTTATAAAAAAAATTCAATCTTTTTTTGGAAACATGGTTTTGGGAGAAAATTGATTTCCAACCGAAATGAGAAATAATGTTTTATTTTCATAAAAATATTATATTAATTATCTGAAGTTCCCATGAGAGGAAAAATTGCACCATTTAATGAATATATCATTGATAACATCTGTAAAAGAAAAGTTATAATTTTTTTTCAGACATGGATCATAATCCTTAGACAATGGAAGTATAAGTGTAAACAATCTTGATATATGATGTGATTTTCACAATACACTCTTACCACTTTTGTAACATTGAATTATTATCCTTAGGAAATAATTAATATAAATGAACAATAGAATATCACAGAATTATGGATATTAATTATATACCATTTCAAAAGGGAAGTATATACAAATCATAAAATAATATATTTTCATAACATAACATGTGTCTCAAATAAGAAAAACTGAGATGAAATTTTTTTATCGATTTTTTAACTTTTGAAAATTAAACCCCATGAAAGGGGGACCCAAAAATGGATGTGTAAATAAAAAAATTAATTATAGTAATCATATATTACATTCAATGGTTTCATATACAGAACATATAATAAATATGTGGTTAATATACGATGTGTCTCCAAAAAGTATAAAGTGAGACATAAATATCATACCTTTAGTATTGAATCTCATTATACACATCAATCCCTAATATGTTAAATTATTAATTTTAATATAAATCTATCAGAAAACCATATTCTGACACATATATATCATATTATATGTGAATTTATTTAGAGCTTTTATACCCATTTATTATAAACTCCATTTTAATATTTTCATTTAGGTAAAAACCGATTTGATTTTTATAAATGTGTTGACTATTTATTATCAGTAATC
This sequence comes from Viscum album, assembly GCA_963277665.1. Classification (NCBI taxonomy): domain Eukaryota; kingdom Viridiplantae; phylum Streptophyta; class Magnoliopsida; order Santalales; family Viscaceae; genus Viscum; species Viscum album. The sequence continues at coordinate 578,489,788 of OY728120.1, forward strand.
CTAAATAGATGATGATTTTAATATATATAATATCAAATATATTCCGTATATAATTATTTATAGTTATCCATAAAATTTAGTTATATGAAATTAAATACACCGTTCATGGGGATGAAAGGTTGTACGTATGCATGGATGTTGTTACCATTTTCATATAGAATCCAATGAAGGAAGTGTAATATGTATATTTATATATTATAATTTCATTAAAAAAATAATTTCATATGTATAAAAAAATTATATTAATCCAATTCGGAAAAATTTATAAATAAAACATGAATGAGTCACATCGCTTTGTGCGGTTGTAGTCATCCATTCAGATGAACGATCCTATCATATTCTCAAAACCTGGAAATCATCTGGGATTGTGTTATATAATTATTCTATAATAATTATAACATCAATAATATAAAAAATATCATATATAAATATTTTTTCCATTATTTTTCCCATCCTAGAAATGTGGTAATGAAAATGGAAATACATTGGTTTAAGAGTTAGTAGACCTCCATACACACAAATGATGATTTCGTAACAAATTTCAATGATGTTTTTTTTGTATTTAAGTATTAATCATAACACAAAAAAATTAAAGATAATAGTGGATTTTAGAAGTTATTTCTTTAGGTATTTTCTGATCCTATTGGTTTTTATGGTGTGGAGAGATGGTAGAGTTGGTTTCCTTTTATAAGGGTGGATACTCACACTCTAGTGATTAATTGAAATAAGACAATTTCACAGACATTTCATCCTTGTAAATTATACCCAATAAATAATAAATATACATAATAATTGGATAAGGTAAAACTATTGTCATTAAGTTTGTTTTTATATGTTTTCACATCATTTTTTCACTAAAGTTTAATGATTAGTCTATTGGTAAACTCTTTTTTACTCTAAATCAGCATGATTAAATTTAACTACTTTCATTAAAAATTTTGGTATAAAAATGTGTTGGACATATTAGAAATTATATATTTCTATTATTTAAAATATCAAAATAATTTTTCATAATTATATTTATAAAATTGGGAAAATATTGAATTAAAATTAACCCCGCAAACGTACTAGAAAATCATCTTTTTTATGGGAATATTTTACAAAATTTACAAAGTGTAAATATCTAATTTCAATATAAAAATAACTAAAATTACCAAAACAAATTAAATAATTTTTTATTTATATATTTATAATTAGAAAATAATTTTCAAAATAATTTAAATAAATAAATAATACAAAAACACAACATTCAATTAAATTTATTATTTGTCACTATTCATAAAAACTCTTAAACTTCTCAATAAAAACTTGAGAATTCATCTAATGATAATATTATATTCTAGATTCAAAAAATAATTTTATTTTATCAAATAAATTCTATAAAATTAGTAAATAATATTTTGAAAAAAATTTCATAATAAAAGGCGATAAATTTTTCTTAGAAAAATATTGTTCTAAGTGTGAATTTTGATTAATTTTTATCTCCTATCAAGAGAACATGCATGATGAATGTTAAAATTTTATTGAATATATATGTTTATATTTTAGTTAACATAACTCACTTAGATTAAATTTTTTAATCTTTTGGTATAAAAAAACTTATGCACAGAAAAATAGTTTTTAAGAAAAATGTGTCCTTTAATTTTTAAACGGGATTTATTTTATTTTTTAATTAACTGGCTATTAAAAAATTAATTATATAAATATGTGTAAAATAAAGTTTAATAAGATATTTACCATTTTTCTCAGCTTATATTCGAACGGTCATGTTATAAATACCAAACAATTTTATTTTAATAATATATATTTTTTAATAAAACAATGGCTTATGGGTAAGAAAATCTATCAAGGGAATATTGTTATGAGAGTAAACAATATACATATTTTTCTTGTACGGAAAGATAAACATAGTGTTTCATGTAGTGGAATATTTACATGGTGTTTCATATAAATAAATATTATGTTTGTGTTGTGTTTACCAAAAGCAATCAAATAACTGAATTATATTAAAAAATAATAAATCATAAAAACTATTGCTGTTAAAATAACCATATATGTTTTATACAATCATGAGAAAACTTATTTATGGTGATAATGTGATGTGTAAATAATCACTTGGGTATTTCCTAATAAGTATGATTAATTACTCATTTTATATTCAATATGGTGTGTGTGCAGATTTTATTTTCCATTTAAAATAAAGGGGAAGGATTATTACTTCTAGAGTGGATGTTTTTGAGTATTATATCATTGTTGATAGAGATAGAACATTGTGGAGTTCATGTCTTCATATAGATTTTTTCCATCTATATTAAACATATTTTTCTAGATTTATATTATTATAAATTATTTTTATTACACTTTTTCATTTTCAATTTAATTTTTCTCTTAGATTCATTTATTCATCATATTTAAATATATTTGATTTTATGTACTATAATTTATTAGGCTAGGGTTACATGTTTGTGTGTGTTAAAAATGTTAGATAACCCCCCTAAAACATTTTTGTTTAATTTTTGGAATTTATTTCCATCCTATAGCGTTCGGGGAAATTCACCTAAAAAATGCAGAACCCTTGATATATCCCACAAAAATTAGATTATAGTAGATTTTAAAAATATTATAACTTTGGTCGTTCCATTTACAAGTTTATATTCCTATAGTTGGGATGTTTTGAAATAAAAGAATTCTATATCATACAAATATAGATCAAATATTTTGATACTGATCATTTTGTAATCTAGGATGTCATGGATGAATAATGTTGCTAAAAACAATGGTTTTTTAACTCATAGTAAATAGTTTAGTCGATGAGTGTTCAGTACCATAAATTAGTAATGAAAATACTCACTGTGATTTTATTATCCATATGATTAATTTATTTTGGTATTATGTTATTTTTATTTTTTCCATTAAATATATATATAATTAAACCATGAATAGATTAAAAATAAAATCTATTAAATTGAAAAATTTTAAATGTTCTTTAAAATTCAAATGTGTTTGGTATTTAAATTTAGAATCCAATGAGAGATAGAATTTTGAATTTGGTATCACCGAAACCATCTCTAAATTAATGTTTGGTTGAAATTATTGTGAAAAACAATCAGGCTATTGAATATTTACCTTTGACCGAGGAACCTGATTAGGGGAATCACAAAGAAAATTTTGTAAAGTACTCATTAATTTTTTTTGGGAATCTATACATGAATAAGAATTGGTATGGATGAGAAGGATGACCAAAATCATCAATTTATTTAGGGATCCAAATGAAAAAATAGTAAATCTATAATTGTATATTCTTGAGGACCTAGTGGTATCATGTTGGGACATAAATTCTCAATCTATGTTGGATCAATATCTCACAGGGAAAGGTCTTTTGAAAATAATAAATAAAAATTTCATTCATTAAATCTTATAAATACAAAATATGATAGAATTATTTCATTAGGAACAAGGACATATTTTATTAACTGAATATGCCACTAAATTTTATCCCCACGTTTTCTTTGCACTAGATGTAGCTGTTTTAGAATAACTAAATGATGGGATCATGTATGTGGGTCTCTCACTTTAGGATCACTATAATATAGTATTTTTTTGTTAATAATGATTATAAATAAATGGTAAATACGGATGTTTTTATACAAGGATTTTATAAGAAATATGAGTGGAGGGGATTGGAATGTGAAACCACATTTTAGTGGTCTCGAAAAACTAATCCCAGCTTCCTAGAGTAGGTTCCCACATTATTTCAATATTATAAGATATAAATAACAAATACATGAAAGAACAAATTGATTAGTATTCTTGGTAAACTAGCTACAAACATGAGTCTCACATTACATTTTATTGAAAAAAATACTACATAATTTTTTGAATAAAAATGATATTCCATATTGAATATCCTTAAATAGAAGCAATAACAAACTAGATGGATTTTTGGGGAGAAGATATAAAATAATGGTGATCTCAGATTCTTTGTATGGGTTATGTACAATAGAATCTATCATGAATCATTATGCATAATGAAAATAAATTGGTTAATAAATGAAAACTCATAAAATCTCAAAAACATAACTATCATAGAATGAAAATGTATAATTATCATTGAATGGTAAATAAGAAAAAAACAAGACCTTTAATCAATAAAATATCAGTGAAATGCATATATAGGTAATATCATAGTGAAAATATCATGGGTAATCGTAACTCAATCTGAATAGTGGAATTGATCAGTTATCATACTATTTGTTTCCTAGGAACATGATTCCATTAATGTCAAGAACATTCACATGATTGTTTAAAATATACTTGGTATAAGATGATTCAATTTTGAGAACTATATTTATATAGGGAATACATATTGAAAAATAATTTAAATCTAATGGAAGCAAATGAATAGGGGTTTTTCAGCTAATTTTACATCACAAGACCTAATGATGTATCAGGAGGATTTATATAAATAGTCTATAACCCATTAATTTAATATTTAAATTATTCCATATATTTCAAATATACTATTTAATTCATAATGAATATTTATTACTATAAAATATTCCAATTGAGTAAACAATACATATTCATAAATATATCCCTACTCAATAAAATAACTATCGAAGTAAAAAATTATGTAGAAATTTTATATGGTTTAATAAATATATATATTTACATTTAGGTGAAATTTAAAGTCCATAAAAAACTGAATTATTCATGGGAAATATAGTCACTATGAAATTGAAAAAAGAATGTGAATACCAATACATTCCTAAAAAATGATCAAAAAACATCTATAGAACCAACAAATATTATATCAATACAACATATTCCCATTTTTGTAAGAATGTTTTTTTACTATTTTTATCCATTTAAATACCATAAAATGGAATTTTAAAATAATATTTTTGAATATATACATTTAATTTTTGAAAATATTTTGAAAATCATTTTCGATGAAAATCACCTTTAAAAATATTTTATTTAAAAATACCCTCATAATATTTCAGTTGAATATTCACTAGAATTATGTTCATGAATTTGGGTTATTAAATATATTCTATGAAATTTATAAAGGATAATATTTTTTTTACTCTAGAATTATTAGGAATATTTGTTTTTCGATAAATCAATAAGAATATTCCTTTCACAGTTTTGGTAAAACCCAAATGGTTATTGTTGTAAAAATGACATAAGATTCCACTAAAACAATTAATGATTATAATGGGTATAAATTTATAAAAAAATATTTTTCAATATCTCTAGAAAAAATGGAAAACATTTTTAGAACACATATTTGGGTAAAAAATAAAATTTTGACCAAATAGAGAAATAATGTCATATTTACATAAAACAAATTCTAAAATAATTTAATCACAAAAGGCTGTAAAATAGTAAAATTATATGAAAATATAATTAATAAAAATATGAGAAGAAAATAGAAAAATTAGGTAAATGGTCAAATAATTTTTTTCAATGGAAATTCACGAATAAGAAATATTAATTACAATGTAATTCTTGAATAAACCCTTAAAGTGATCAAAAAGCTAAAGATAAAATTAATCATTGTATTTATTATGTATATAAATTTAAAATCCACATAACAAGTATAAAATATGATATAATATATTCAAAATTAATTTCCCAAATAATCATAGAATGCCATAATCAATGATGTAGATGTTTAACCTAATGATTAGAAATTTAGTTGAGAAATCTCTTACCTCAAAGTCCGTTTTGATATAACAATATTTTCATAATTTATAATTTTTTTAAAATTTTTATTAACTTATATTATAATAATATATGTATTTATAATATTAAATGAGATACATTTATAATTTCTTCGAGTGTCACATCGCTTTGTGACGACCCTACTCCACACATAAAAGAAGGATGTTATCATATTTATATCAGAAAAAAGTAATGAATGAAAATTATATATATTATACTTTAAGAATAAATAATATTCCATTAACATAATAATTATTTAATAAATATTATATGTAATAATGTAAATTATCTTTGTCACCTTCTATGTCAGATGTCACTGAAATACGAATCAGATAACTTCATGAGGTAGTAGTCCTTAGTACACATGAGTGAAATTATCATATCTTATAATGTGTGGATGAAAAAGAAATATCATCTAGTGGTTTTGAGGAATAAATTTTGTTTAAATTAAATATATATAATTTATATCCATCCTCATTACCATCCTTGAGAGGAGGAAATTGAAAAAAAGACACTAGTTCTGAAGTTAGTAATCCACAAAAAATATAAATTTTGACTTTATAACCCACCTGATAGACGTTGATATGGTTTTAGGTCATTTAAATTCTATAAAAACACTATATTATATGTGATATACTTATATTGTTATATCATCATGGTTTTAAAAAAGTTTATAGAGGTGGGGAAATAAGTAATATGAATAATCTTATTAAAGGGCATTACTTATTTACATAGTATCCACATTTGGTTTTCCCTAAAGCAATAAAAGGATATCCTTATGCTCAAAATAAGGAACATACTATTAGTTAAGGGATGTTGGGAAGTGATTTTGGTAGGTATTTGGTTAATAAAATTGGTTTTATGGTATGAAGTGGAGAGCTATAGGGGTGGCCTTTTATAAGTGGGGGAGAGGACACACTTGGTATGTTTGATTGCTAACACATTTTACATTAGACATAAGTGTCTAAAATAGACTATTATCGAATCATAGAGGTGGAATTGTATAATATTATCCATCCATGATTTTAGATACAAGTTTATATGAAATTTTTATCCTTATATTTTTAGTTTAACCCTACGTAAACCCAATTTTACTTTAAATATGGTAATAAATTTTTAATTCATTGAATATTAATTTTTGTCAAAATTATGTTTAAATTAGTTTAAATTATAAATTATTCCAATTATAAATATTTAATCCATTTTTTCAAATTCAATCCTCATAATTAAAACAATTTAATTGAAAACTAATCGTGATGTTATACAAGGAAAACTAATTTTTAATGTGAAAATAATCAAATGGTGACATTTTTTAAATAAAAATTTACTATGAAAATGATTAAAAAGACCAAAATTGGATTAATTTATATAAAATTGAACAAATATTACACTAAAAATATATAAAATCTCAAAATAAATTATTTAAATCATATGGAATTTTTCAATTAAAATTTATTATTTTTCACTCTTCATCATAAAACCAAGATTCAATGAAAATTAAAACCAATTCTACTTTATTTATTTTTAATAAAAAAAATTCATAATTTTTTTAAATTTTTTAAAATAAATTTTCATATATTATTAAAAATTAACTTAAAATTACAGATACAATGTGCTACTAATCTATCTTTAAAAAAATTAATGTTCTTCACAAAACATTTCTTTTTCTTAAAATTTAATTTTATGTAATTTCTAATAAATAGATAAATAAATTATTTGAAATATTTACGTACTATACATTACATAAAATTTAATGGTGAATTTATAAATTTTTTATTAAATTATTAAAATTTAATACTCTTTCATATATTGTTTAATCCCAGTGTTTGTGTATAACACCCGAAGACATTCTTATATTTTTATTCCAAAATAAATAATGATTTATCAAATATTTAATTATAGGAAAAAAATTAATATTATGTTTCACAAAACAAAAATTTAATGTTTCATTACATAGAACAATGTGGTGAGCTTTTATTACACGAAAGACTTACATTCATTAATGGCTTGTGTAACATGTAAGATCATGTTTTTATGAACAATATTATTTTATTAAAAATATTATGTTATAATACAATAAGATATATACTAGAAATTATATTATAGATTATGAATATTATTATCTATCTTATGAAAATACAAGCTTTAATTTTATGGTTAGAAATTAATTAGAAATAAATATAATAACCAACTATATATAAGTGGATTCTTTTTATAAAAAACTATTTTTATGATGAGAATGATATTTTATCCTAATATATTAAATTAATTTCAATTAGTGTGTGATTTTAAGGAAATGTATATATATATTAAATTCAATAAAATATTTTTTACATTCATTAAAATAGATTTTATAATCATTCGATAATTAGAATCCAAATATTTTGGATAAAAATAAATATTTCTCTAAAGGATATTTTACAACCTTTTAATGGAATGCCCATTTTAAAACCGATTTCGATAACATTTATAATTATTATATGTGAAAAATTCATATTTTAAATAGAAACATAAAAACTATTTTAGGGATAATTTATGATGATTTTCAATGATTTTTCTTGCTGAATAGTGAAAAATACTAAATTTTTATTAAAAATTATTTTTTGTCCAATTTATTAAAAATGTTAAATTATAATTATAATTGTTTTTAAAGTAAAATTACATCTAATATATAATTATTAATCCAATTTTGGGCATTATAATCAATTTCACATTTAAATTAGATATAAAAATTTAGAAAGCTTTTGAACATTTTTACATTAAAAACATGAACTGTCGTCCCTTCTCTCAAGTTAATTTTAAATTAATGAATGTAAACTTATTTATTTGTAATTTTAAAAAATCGATTCAATATCATGGATAACAATAATATTCAACATCTAATAAGTCCAAATTAATTTGCGACCCAAAATTTTAGTGAGGGTGATTCAAATTAATCACAATGATTAGTGAAAATGACAATAAAAAAGAACTAAACCCTAATCATATGGCATTAAATGACATATAAAATTCAAAAAAGAAATGTTTATGTACATATCTAAACAATATACTACCCTTTCTATAATTTTTACCCATATTGGTGACACGTTTCATAAAAAAACATGGGTTTAATGCCCTTTCAAAAAAATTACAACAATTCCACTCCTCCCCCACAATAATAAATCTACTCACCCCCACTACCTCAAACCTCCCTAGAGACATTGTATTGGCCAAGATATTAAAATATAGATTCTAGAAATTTCATCCCTAATCATAGAAACATACATTTTTTAATAAATCCACCAAAGTAATCCCTTTGGTGAAAACCAAATAGAGTTACCTGAATAGGAGGTAACATCTTTCCTCGTGGTCTTTAATTTTGTTTCTTTATCCACACTTTAAATTCTAAATATTCTAATATTATATAAATAAAAGTATCATAAATACTGTTTTATATTTTTTTTCAGGTTTTATACCTATAATTACATACACATCCATCAATGGGTAATGAATATACCATTCTTGTGTACGGCCAACAAGCGCCTCACGAAATTCTGTTGTTCGTTTTTCCATTAAAACCTCTCATGGTTGTAATTTATGATGGGAAAAAAAGTACATGTGATATATATAATAATTATAATTAAAATTATTCTTCATTAATTTTTATACATACAAACCATTATTATTACCATTTTCGGGAAAATGATGAGATTGTTTGTGGAAGTGTGGATTATTGCCTCCTCCAAGTGACGTGATTCATTCACAAGGGACATGGAATATGTAAAAGACGGTTTTAATTAAATATATGTGAAATAAATGAAATATATGTTAAATTAATGACATAATTATCGTTCAATAAATATAATAAATCATTTTCTATATTACCCCTTTCACATAATAAAAAATGATAATGTCGATCGTGGATGTGTGGACTATCACCTCCTCAACATTATGTGGTTCCTTTTACATCACAAGAATTATATATATAATAATATATGAGAAAATAAAATGTTATTTATTATTTAATTATAATTATGGATATATATATATATTTACATATCTTCTTTCGATAAGTATTATTGAAAAATGAGAACATTACTCATTTGTATGTATGTCCTACCATCCCAATAATTTTAATGTTGGTTAATTTTTCATAACCATCATTAATTATTGGTATTAATAGTATTATCGTTTTATAAAACGGATAATTAAATCATTATTTTTATTGTAGATATTTCTAAAGAATCACCCCTTTGAACAGAATTTACATACAAAATTCATTTACCCACATAAACCAAATATGGTCAAAACACCCAACATAAACTTAATTGTTCAAGTAGTTTTATACAAAATTGTATTATGTTACATAAAATTAATCATAAATATTTCAAAATTAATAAATAATTAAATTACATACTATATGGTTTTTATTGATGATTATAAAGACACATGTGACAATTTAGACTCATGATAAGGGATTTCATATCAACTTACATTCCACTGAGAAATATTAGTTGTTATGATCCACAAATTTTTTTTATGGTGTATATAATACCCATTGAAATGTATAATCATGAATATTATTATTCTAAATATATTATTTATTTCATTTAATATTATTCTTCTATATATATTATTAATTCAATGTTTCAATTCTGTATAGGGCATAGTGGAATGTTTTATTATTATTACCATTAACAACATTTTCAATGATTATCTATTAAATATCACACTATTTGTTATTATTAACATTGTCTTAAAATAATCACCTTATTTAAATAATTTCAATACCCACATTATTTGATAATTTATATTATTATTTCATAAACCATATTTCATTTTTACATACGGTGTTAATTTAATTGTTATTTGATTAAATGGGGAAAATTGATAAATTTGCCTCTTTTCTTCAAATTTCTTTTTAAGAATTCATATATTCTATTGATTAAATAGATTATTCAATATGTGTAATTATTTGGACATGAAATTATCTTTGTGGCCTATACTTTATATAGCCACTAAATTCATCGATCGGTCCTCATGAAACAGATAATTTGGGAAAATAAAAATAGTTTAAATTTTCTAGAGGATAAATCTAGATACTAGTGGTATTCATGTTCATGAGACATGATTTTCAATAAATAAACATTTCATTTAGTGTACGTTATAAATTAATCCATTATATTTTCATAGGATATGATCTATGGATGTATTCATGTCTCACCATATTGAATAAATGGAATGTGTTTTCATTTCTTTACCTCGCTATACAGATTATGCCTTGTCGTGTTATTTTATTGACTCTTGTCATTTATTTCATAACATGAAATGTAAATTTATTTTTATTCATTCATTATTTAATCCTATTTATATTCCCTTATAGATAAATTTATCCGACCATTATTCTTGTTTCCAATCCCTTATTATGAATAGTAATCCTTTGAATGAGTTCCAATGTAGTTTTTTATTAGTCTGTGTTATGTATTTACATTCATTTCCTATTTTCCAATGTATTATGGGTATCATGTATATAATTTGGTTTTCGAAAACATTAAATTTGTTTAGTCACATGGTATTTTTATCTTTTATCCCTTATAATGCAATAAAATAATGCACTGGCTCTGAGATTCTAGGATCATATCATTACATTGTGTACAACAACAACTAAACTGAGTATTGTGTGTAACACAAGTTAAACATAGTGTTCGGTGTAATTCAAGATATTATAGAGAATGAATAAATTTAAAAATAAATATTTCATTACTTTGTGGGTTTTTATATTCCTTTATATTCGTGGTTTTTCATTTCATACACACTATAAAATATGATGCTCATATTCTATAATTTTGGTTTGTTACATTCTCACCACTTTAAATACATTTTGTCCTAAAAATATAAACCACAACTCAATAATTTATGTTTTAATATTTGAAATATAATTTATTGAAATCACTACATTGTAAAGGGGTTAATTAAACAACCTCTTAATAACATAGATAAAGTGTGTACAAGGGAAATATGTAATAACACAAAACTTGGTTTCTATAAAGGATAAAATTAGTGGAAGGTGAAGATGTGGATATTGAATAAAATAATAAATAATTATGTTGTGTGATAGATGTCACTAATCATAAAAATTTAATGATCACTGGATATTTAAGAGGATAAAACCATAAATATGTGATGAAAGAAAATATCATCCTATTCATTGAATATGTTTGTTTATAGATAATGGTTTTCATGATCCTTTTGCTTTATATAATGAATTATTTTACTGTTTAAAAATATAAGTAAATATAATTATGTGATATGTTACTATTTTTTGAAAATTATTTCAACCTTTGGTTGTACATTTTTCAATTCCCAATTTATAAATTACTCTAAGAAATGAATATCAAAAAAATTTATATGCTTGAAGCACAAAATTTTTCTTTTAAAATATCATAATATTTTTAAAAAGCGTGAAAATTTATTCCTTATGTATCTATATAATTTCTGAAACCAATATTTATATAAATTTTATACAATATAAAATTATCCATATATAGTGAAGTAATACATTAATCTTGAGAAGCACATCCTCCATTCAAATCAAAGTATTTCATTAGTTGTGAATGTTATAATCCATCCAAAAGATCGTGATCCAAAATATTAGAAATAGGGTCACTGAATTAGAAAAATGAACGTACCATTAATCCAATAAAAAATATTAAGTATCACATAATCATCACAAACCAATCATGTTAATATAATAATCATGTATTCAGTTGGAGAATGGTTGTAACATTAATTACAATAAAAACTTATTAAAAACATACATTCTAACTTACTCCTTAAATATCCTAATGATTAATTGATATATACCTTAATTATAATTTTTTTCAACTCCATAAATGATGGAATAAACAAAATTTTCAACAATTCAATAAACCGTTCAATGTTATAATATTTGTCCAATTTAGATTATTCCAATCAATCATCTCTTCATCACAACATAATTATTTAATAATAAGGAATATATTAATGGTTGTAATTCATTAAATAATATATTTTACATTGAGTTAAACCTTCCCCTAAATCATTTTACAAGGTCATCCATAACATTCATCATATGTTCTCAAATCCATAAATAAATTGTAAATGTGAAAAATATTTACATATTTCATTGTACATATGATGAGAATATCATCAATAAAACTATTTTACAACATTTCTCTTGGAAGAATATAAAATAACATTAAAATTACACATTGGTGGTATAAATTACTTCAAAAATACCGTAAACTCATATATTATTAAGAGGAATACTCCATTGATTCTTTAAGAATTAATTTTCTTCATTCCCCATTTATTCATAGTTTATGTATTATATATTGGATACCTTTATCATACCCTTAGAATTGAAATATGGGTGGACTATACCTCTAAACTTGTATCAAACTCCTATACCATTTAAGCAATAACCAGAGTGTTTTTTTAAACAATTAACAGTTTTGGGAAATCTGTTTTTGTATTATTTCCATCAACCATATTTTTTGAACTCGTCCAATTGATATCATGATTCACATCTAATCCATAATACAAACAAATTTAATTTTTTCTTTCCAGCACATTAACCTATGTGAACATATGATGAGAATTGTTGGTAGACTGGTTTTAATACAATGATTATGTTAATCCCATCAATGAAACAATAATTCTTACAACTTGGATTCAGTAAATTTATGTACATACAATTCCTTCTTCTCAGATCCATTTCAAAATGATGGAATTCACTAGATTTGCTCATATCATAATATATAATTCCAAAATTATGGATATAATTACATAAATTGAAAATTTTATTAAAATATAATCTCAAGATCATAAATATGGCATCTTTGGGGATATAGAATTTTCAAATCCTTCATAATGGTTAGTTTAAAAAATTTGAATTATCCTTTGCATTTCCCCCACGTGTTTTGATCCATCTATATATTATGGAATGTTTTCATGCACCAGGTTATCATAATGTCAATCCCAAAGCAGCATTTTTAGAGTTATTTACCCTAGATACCTATGTTCTAAAACCATTTCCACTAGTACAATCCATACTAGGTTGTATTAATTAGAAAATATACATAATCACTACCTTACCCAAATAATATGGATTTCTTATAAACATATCCTCAAATTCAATCATAGGGTTATGATTCCTGATATATGTTTTCTAAATATAGTTTAAATGGTTTCTAATAAACATCCTCAGACATCAATTATAGTGACACAAACCCCATATACTATAGCTTGTGGATTCTTTATTAAATTGGCATAAGAGACATGAAATTTCATCTTGAATGACCAAATAATTTAGTATTCTTGGTAGATTTGATATATATAATAGTCTCAAATTACATTTGAATAAAAAAAGAAAAACATATTTTTTTGAGAATATATTTATTACATCTAGAATATCCATGTATATTTTTCATAGTAAACATTATATATTCATTTTGAAAGGAATGAAAATAATGGTGAGCAGAAATGACATTAAAAATTATGAACAATCTCAGTTATCCGGAATCAATAAGCATAGTCAATATATAATGTAAAATAACAATGACTACATTCCATTTAAATGACATGATTATCTTGGTATGATAAAGAAAAATCAACAGATAATGGAAAATAACTGGAAATGTATTTCATTTAATTAATAAATTTAGAGAAAAATGCATGCATAGATAATATAAAAGAGATAATATCATGGATAATGATTGATGAATCTAATTTATGTAATTTAATAATTATCATACATAAATTGTTTTATTAACATGATTCATTTACCATCCAGACCATTAATAATATGGTTTAAAACATACCATGTAGAAAACAATTTATTGATCATACTGTATCTCTAATATTAAGACCATTCATATGATAGTTTACAAATACTAGTTTCAAAAACCTTGGATTTTTCCAAATTATTTTATCCCATAATATTGATAGATGCATGAAGGGGATTTATATAAATAGTCCCTAAAACATATCGTTCAATTTGAAATTATTCATCATAATTAGAATTATTTTTTCAATTCAATATAAATATTCCTTATGATCAAATATCTAATTAGAATAAAGAATATAGATTTATCAATATTTCTGTAGTTGGTCAAATAAATATCAAATTAAAACATCATTTTAGCGATGATATTATATTTAATAAATAATCATATCCATGATAAAAAATATTTATATATTGTGGTAATTTAACTTCCATAAGAATTTGAATAAATCAAGGGATATTTATTGATTATGAAGATGAACCATGAACGTGAATTTCAAAACATTCCTTGTCCCAAATGATCAAGAACCATCCATATAAAGAATACGAATGTTATCAATACAACATAAAACCATTGATGTAAGTAAAATTTTTTGTTGTTTTTAATGAATATAAATACCATAAAATGGTCATTATGGACATTATTGGTGAAAATATACTATTCCATTTGAAAAACGTCTTAAAAATACATTTTTTATAAAATCACTTTATTATAAGAAATCCTTCACAAATAAATAAGAAAATATAAAAAGGATGGTTCAATGTTATAATTTCCATGAGTGTGGGTAATTATATATATATTATATAAAAGATAACGATAAAATTATTTTATCCTTGTGAAATAATTTGTAAAGTTCTGGGTTCATAAAACAACAGCAATATACCTTTAACATTTTCTATAAATGCCAAACATGAAATGATTTGAAAACGACATAAGATTCATTTGAAAATATTTTTTTAATTGAAAAAATATTTGAAAATAACTATGATAAATTACTTTCAAATGGATAATAATACTTTTTAAAATAATTAATAAATTTGTTTTTTAATAAAATATATACATTTCCAATGATTGAAATGAAGTTTAATTTTATTAAAACACATTCTTAAGTAATTTATGTACCAATGATTTGAAAAAATGGTAAAATTACATTGAAATAACTTGAATAACTAGAGTATAAGATATAAAAATGTTATTATTAGGATATCATCAGATCAATTCCTTCAACTAAAATTCAAGAATAAAAAATATCGAATGGAATGAGATCTTGAATTAAACTCATACAATGATCATAAAAATGAAGTGGGAAATAAAAATTATAATATTATGTGTATCAACTATAAATAATTATAAAATAGGTGAATATAACATATAATTTAATCAAATGTAATTAAACACATAATCATAGCATTCCATAATCAATGAAGTTGATGTTTAACTAGATCAGTGGAAATTGAGGGAAGAAATCCATTATCCCATGATTCCTTTTGATTAAGAGTTATTTAATCTCTAATTATTGGTTTTAAACAGGTTATTAACTTATACCCGAACCATATAAATATTTACAACATTAAATATAACCCTTACATAATAAATAATTAGCTTTTCAATTAAAACAGTTCATTATTTTTATTATTCTGGTTCATTATTACCTTATTTTCTGAATTTTTTTTTCATCATGAAAGATATAGTTCTTGAAACAATAATATATTTATATCTCACAATAATATTAATCAGAGAATAATTATCATATTTTTACATAATATATATTTTTATTGTCAATTATGAATGATGGTTATGAAAAATGATGTATATTATGATCAAAGAGATGGTAGGTCGTACGTACCAATGTGTAGTGATTCCATATTTACCTAATCACTATGGAAAGGATAAAATTTGTATTTTAACATTACAGTATGATAATAATAACATTAATAACATTATATATATATATATACCATCCATGTGGTTTAGTGGTTAAACTAGAGTCTCAATGCTTCATTTAGGTTCTTGTTCACATATAACACGAACGATGTAATCATCATTAAGTGGTAGAAATAAAAATAATAAAAATGATACAAATTATTTTAACTAAATTTAAAATATTTCAATAATATCATAAATATTTAATAAATATCACATAGAATCATGGACTTCCTCTTTATCATATTCCATTAAAAATGCTAGTAAAATATGATTCACATCGCTTCATGGGGCTGTTGTCTATCGTACACAGGAGAAATGTTATAACATGTCATATGGAATGGAAGGTAAATAAATAAATATATATATAAGATATAATTACTCAATAGGTATAAATATGTTTTAAATATCATATATATAATTTATATCCATAAACATACCCATCTCTGAGATTTTAAAAAAAACGAATGACATCTGTTTTTGAGTCGGTGAATCATCGTACACATGAAGAATGATTATAAAACATAATTTATGGATGTTTATATTTGTATAAGATATTCCAATATTATAAAAAAATTACTATTATATGGAATATTCTATGGTTATTTTATAATCACATTTTAATTAAAAAATTTGTAGGTGGGGAAAGATGTAAAATAGAGACCATTGTTGAAGAACATCACCTCTTCACTGGGAATTCTCTTCAGGTTTCCACAAAAGGATTTAAATATTTTATTTCTACCCTAAATAAGTATTCAGGTATAGTTTTAGATATGTTGGGAAGTTATTTAGGTCGGTATTTCTATACCAAACTGTTTTGAAGCTGTGAAGTGGAGTGGGGAGCGGGTAGCCTTTTATAATATGGGAGAGATGACAAACATTGAAGTTTTTAGTGTGATCATTATATAAATGTTTCAAAATGGTTAAAAATGGGAAATTAACGAACAATAAATGTTTCATGGTCTAAATACATCGATGAAATAGTTTTTATATAAGTTTATCTATCATTTTTACTGATAGTTTTTATTTTATCCCTTTATAATCCCATTTTTATCTTAACTCCAGTTAATAATTTCTACTACATTAACTATTCATTTTGTCAAAAATTAATTTTCACATATTATTGAATATAAATTATTAATATATAATATAAGTAATAATTTATTTATAATTTAATTCATATAATTTTTAAATTTTCATTTAAAACAAATCTCATTGATGTGATGATAAAGGGAGTTTTAAAAGTGAAAATGTTCAAAATATGAAATTATTTTTAAACAAAAAAATATGAAAATGATTCAAATGAAAAATATTGGGTGAATTTTTATGAAATAAATTTATTTTTACTTTAAAATCCATTCAAAATATAATTTAACATTATTTTTTATTTAAATAAAAATGCAATTTTCTATTAAATTTTAGTATTTATCACTATTCCTAAATAAATGAACCCTCTCAAAAAAAATTACATAATTCATCCAATGATTATGTTCGTAAACTAATTTCAAATAGGAATTCTCTTTTTTCAAATAAAATTAAAAAAATTAGTAAAATGTAATATTGAATTGTCTACGTAAATATCTACCAATACGTTTTTAAAAAATATAGTTTTCTAGATAACATTTCATTCATTAATAACGTGAATCTTATTTTAGTACTAATTAATATATAATGAACTTTTTCATAATACATTTTACACTATTCATACACATTATTTTAATTTATAAGTTATTACTATTATATTAAATAAATATATTTTATTAATAATTCACATATTGTTGAAACCTTGTATTTTATTGTAAAAAAATCTAAACTGAGTGGTGTCTATAATGAAATATATTAATGTGATATAATTTATTTAAATTTTTTTTATTATAATATCGTAATATGTTATGTGACCTTCTACTACTGATATATCATGTCTTATATTCTATCAAATATAATGTTGATATTATAGAATATTATTGTGCTACAATTTGGAACATTAATTAAGGGAATAAATGTAATATAGAGAGTTATCCCAAGGTAATAAAGAATCATATAATAAATCTAATTGACATGTATTTTCCCCCCCAAATCTCAATAATAAACCATATAGTCAATAATGTGGCTTCATTATAAGAAAAAAATTAATGAAATATACTAAAAAATAATTACCACTACTTAATCATGGAAGGGAGTTCCGAGGTGAATTGTTTTGAACATCTAAAATCCATTGGTGGAGCTATATTGATTCAACCCAATTCTTAATATTCATATGTGGAAAAATCCCTTAATTATTTTTATTATCCAAAAATCTAGGTGAAGTAGGATAACTCTAGAAAAACTATTATTCCCCAGTTCACACCTCCATAGTGAAGAAAGAGATATCTTATGGATGTTGATGAAAAACATTAAAGTTAGTGTAAATTACCATAATTTAGCTATTATGTCCCTCCATGTAATGTGGTATTATCTTTATGAACTGAATATTTTTATACAAATTTTTTGTAACCAGTGAATCACATTGAATTATTTCTTCTTATTCCATTAAAAATTTAGGATTTCAAATTGAAATGATGCCTTATAGAATGTGTATCAAGATGCCCCATAGATAATGATTTTGAAGAGGATTCTGGTTCCCATCATGTTCCATTAATAATATTCCAGTTCATTTTCATTGGGAGTTTGAAATAAAGGAGACAAATTCAATTGATTTCATCATTATATTGGACTTGTTTTTTTATTTTCAACAAAATATTAACTTCAATACTATGGAATAATAATTAACATTACTAAGTGAGACTAATAATGTACTCAAGGAGTGGGGGTGGATATAAATGTATGTTGAATCAAACATTTATTTTGAGTGGGTGGAACCCACTCAAGTCATTCAGATGTATTGAATCTAGGTTCTATGGATGATACTAGAAAATGATTTTTCATTCCATTGTGGTTCAATATACATAATTGATTAAAAATTATTTTTCTAAGTTATGGAGAAAGTAAGAAATCTAATTTTATAATGATGTAATCCTAATTAAAAACCCATTTTC
This sequence comes from Viscum album, assembly GCA_963277665.1. Lineage (NCBI taxonomy): Eukaryota > Viridiplantae > Streptophyta > Magnoliopsida > Santalales > Viscaceae > Viscum > Viscum album. Next base: position 578,509,280 of record OY728120.1, read on the forward strand.
ACTTCCATTATATAAATAAGACAATCAGGTTTACTAGAATAAGTGGTGCATCTAGAATAATTGTAAATTAAAGTATTTATGAAACTTATTAAATCACCTTAGGATGCATTGATATAATTCAAAAATTAGGTCAATAATTATATCTATAAATATGTTAATTATTATAAAAAATAATCATTCAAAAAAATCTACAACCACTTACTCAAATTTGAAGATCTATATGATCTATTATAGGGGAAATGTGGTTCTCTTTAATTGGACTATTATTGGGATATCATTAACTTGGATTTATAAAAAATATATTCAAATTGTATCATTCAAGAGTCAATATGTCCATTATGAATATTTCATAATTCCATTTCATGTGATGAATGATACATTAGTCATTATGTACTTTATAAATTGTATATTCCCAAGGTACTTTGATTTTTTTGTTATATATGCATTGATGATATTTTCATTTAATGATGAATCATGAATGATTAATATGATAACTAAGAAATTATAATTAGTATATTGCATGATCCTCATTTATATTTCATGTTTTCTCTATAGGACATTTGAATGTATGATATATGATTGAATGATACTATCATTTCTCAAAATAGAATATCAATTATAATTTATAATATTGAATTAGTCACCAATTTTAATCCATTAATTAATTTATTTAACATACAAATAATTATAGAATCAGCATGAATTTATCATTGCTTAATTCAAGATTTATTTAGTATTTCATATCATATGAATTGTAAAATGAAAATATGAATTTCATTAACATTGAATTTTGACAATAAAAAATTCCCCCAAAGGATAAAACTCATATAATCTCATTACCCATCATTATATATCCAAAACAAAATCAAGTTTTTGTAGAATATTATGATGAATCTAGATATTGAGAGGAATATTTTCTCATATAGGGAGACAATGTTGTAGCCAATGATTCAATGTTGTTTTTAACATGTTAAAAAACTATCAAACACATTATTTTTCATTATCTGTAGTATTAAATGACATAATTACCTTACTTCAATACCTCTATGGAGAATGTTTCATAGTATTCCCTGATCATAAGGGTTTTAAAAGCATTTTTTCACAGTGAGAATTCAACATGGGGAAATGAAGATAGATGGGATATGTCAATATTTATTAGTTTGAGATGGTCTATAAAAATGGATAATATAATTTGATGGATAATGGTAAGAATTTTAAGTCATATTACTAAGTTATCAATGAGGCTCATGACTAGTTTGAGTTGTTGATTGTCATTACTCACATACATCATAATTGTGAAAGTAAAAGTGGGAATATAATTTATTACAAGTTAATAATGTTTGAAATATGTTATATATTTTTGGAGAGTGTCAAATATTAAATCTGGATTGCAACCCCATTATGTTATTCCAAAATGATGGGGAGGCACATCATAATTGGAGAATAGAGGAAAACTATTTATGAATGATTCCAAACCAAATTATATTACCTCATTATGTCTTGGAACAATATTTTTCAACATATAACCATTTTAAATAGGCAATTATTATATAAATTAATATAATATATATGATGATGAAATTTAATTTATTATTTTATGGTATGAACCATAAGATTTGAGATTATATTATGAAATTTACAACACTAATGCAACTAAATTATGAGAATCAACAAATGAATCATATTATATAATCAATGTATAATAATGTATAGAAGTGTGAGAATATTTCTATAGATATTTTTACTAGTCCATCAAGGATTATTTATATGAATGATATTATTTTTGTGATTATGGATCCACATACCTGGTTGGCACACTTCCTCTTAATCATAGAGACGTAATTGGTATAAATTATTAAAACAATTTAATCAATATGGTTTCAGGATGTATATACATATAGATTCCATTATCTCTATTAGAGATCCATCATTCACATCACAATTGTCTTCATTAATTTACAGGATTCAAGAAACTGATTCATAATTTTCATGACATATCATCTTTAGATGGATGGATAGTCGGAATTCAAAAATCAATCATCGGAAGATATGGTCATAGATTTTGTGATGGATGTTGTTGGATCATATATTCCATCATCTCATACATTATCATTCAATATGAGTGACCAAACATTATTTAGAGTGTCACTGAGATATTTTCATCGATATTTAAGAAGGCATGGGATGTTGGTCCCACAGTATGTTGGATCTTTTGAAATTCACAAAAAAATTATAATTTAGTCATATATGTTATCATTTACACAAACATTTAGTTTTGTATATTATGTATTCCAAATCTATTAATTAACTAAAATGACCACGATATCCCTCAAGTGATCAGTTGGTACCATGAAAATCATGAACATGATGTGACATTTATCATTGAACAAATCCAAATTCTAGAAGTATATGAGATGGACTTTTGAGGGAGATCAATTTCTTTGGTAATAATTCCATAGTAAAAGGAATACATTACATAAATACATGATAATGAGATATGTTCGTGTGTGAGAGGTGTTGATTCAGCGCCTGAGTTCTTGGCCCAGTGGTTCGAGACCTTCACTTCCTCCAGATCTGGGCGTTCGAAGGTAGGACATTGTTTCTATGGAGTTTTCGGATGGTGGCGTCAGGATCTGGTTTTCCTTGTGCGGTTGAGGTGCCTTGAACTCTCGGATACTGTGTGATCATTTGAGGCTGGTTTTTTCTTGAATCTGGTGGTGTCCTTTTCTGCCTGATCTTTTTATCTACTCTGTTGGGTGATTTCTGGGATTTTGGTGATATTATTCTTGATATCTTCTTTGCGAGTGTTTTGTGATTTCACAGATGATTAGAGATGGTTTTATGGGTGTGTAAGTGGCTGTTCTCTGGCCATGTTTTTATTTCTTCCTCAGAGGCGATGAGACGCTGCCTCTTGTGGTGTGAAGTTTGCGATGGTTGTGAAGACGGTGGCGGAGCCGGAAATCTCTCCGGCGTCCTGAAGCGTTTGGGTTGGTCCCCCTGTGATTTTTGTGCGGTTCCGGCGATGGCTCCAGCGTCTTACCATTGTGTCGTGGCGCGTGGTGATCTGGTGTCTCTCCGGCGATTTGACACGCTCCTTGAGATGGACTCGTGGCTCGTGGTGGGGCAGGTGGTTTCACCGGTGGCACGTTGGCATCATTGATCGAGGTTACGCGGCTCGAGGCTAGATGTGACGGGCTCGCGTGATGATGGGAACGTGGTATTGATTGAACTTTGGTTTTATTTTTGAATTTTGAATGTTGCTGAAATCTGTATGAAGTTGGAATGGTTTGAATGGTTTGAACGGTTTCTGGTTTCCTTAAATAGGTTTGGGGTACCAGAACCCATAAATCGGCTTCTGATAATGGAAAAAATGATTTGCAGACTAATAAGCATTAGGGATGGTTTTGGATGATATTTTAGAGGTACATGATTGATATAAAATGTGGTAAAATATCCACGATATTGTTAGTGGTGTTTATAGGTTACTAGGTTGGTTCATAGTTAGAGCACAATTTGGTAACATCTTGCAGAAAACTGTGAAAATTTGAAATCATCTGGATAGAGAGATATGTGTTATAATCAAAAGGTTTTTTAAACAACGTAGCCCAACCGTGTGATGAGATATTTTTTATGGATAATAGTTGTTTAACATGAATCATTCTAACAATGCATAAGTCTTCAAATTCTAACTAAGGCACTCTATTTCAAGGGCCCCCTAAATGAAATTTTTTGTTGTCATTGAATATTGGATTATAATTTTGAAAATTCAATGATTCTTTAATAGTGTAATTATACTGTTAGGACCCCATTATTCTTTATCAATTGGTATATCAGTTGTTTTTATTGAACAACACATCATATTGGTGTTGTTTTACCTAGATCTATGGGATCTGATGAGATTTGATCTGTTTTAATTATGATAAGATAATATTATTTAATAAAGGGGTCAATCTATGGGTTCATCTAAGAATCACCATGATAAATGAACTAGGGGTATAAAAACCCTCTCCTTTCCAACATTCATATTAAATAACTTCAGAAGAATACTTAAAACATTATACAAACAGGAACACAAATTACACATTAGTCTAGTGCCTTTGGAAACATGGAGACGTAAGCATTCGTACATACATGAACTACATTTAATCCCAATAGTTTTTTCATTAATAGAAAACTTATTTGACACATAATACATAATACATATATTCATAAAATAGGGACGGAATAATAAAATGTTGTGAGTGTTGATGATCAGTAAGGGTAAAAAGGATACACAAAATCCTAAACATGAGAGTAGGTATTTGAGTACATGATTATAACAATAAATGATCATACCACGTATATCATAATATTGTAAACAAGAATCATAGCATAAATTATTGATTCTCATAAGTCAAGAAACAATAATTCATAAAGAACTTAATAAATTACAGAACAACACATGAATAAGACATGTAATTTTAAAAGACACATATGCATGTAAAAATGGTTTCTATATTAATCAACTCATCGATATATTTTCCATATTAGTAGAATGGGTTCACTCTCCAATCTTATTGTTAGTCATGGTTCACTCCCATGTACATATTTGTAGTATGAGTTCACTCCCCATGCCATCATGGTAGTCATGGTCCACTCTCATGCCCATCGTTGTAGTCAAGGATCACTCCCAAGACCATCTTAGTCTATCTAATGATATATAAATATTTATGCAATATATTTGAGGGAGATATTGGTTTGAAACACCTCATAATAAAATTATACGTACAATTTCCACATAATAAGATATGATTATATCATAAAAGATGACATGAAATGGGTATCATAAACATGTAATAATTTTATAACCTCTAGAAAGGGATATTGGTTTAATAATTGTTTCAAAATCCAAACTTGTGAGAAGAATAAGGATTCAAAAACATATAATCTGTGAATGTGAAATAGGTTTCATAAAAATATTGTAATAAAAAACATAATACAATTAGAGAATTGATATGTATAGTAAAATTGGACAATTTTCCTAGAAAATAATTAATAACAACAATAGATTTCATCTTTGATATGAAATAATTTTCTATGACCTTTTAAAAACATTTCTTGAGTAAAATATCTTTTCTGCATTGAAATAATTTTTTAAAAACAAACAAAAATTTGAACATATTTTTTCAAGAAAACATATAAGAAAACTATTAATGAATATTAGAATCCCTTTAAATATATTATAAATATTTCTACCATGAATTTGTTATGAAAAATTTATGAAAACATTTTTTAAAATAATGGTCTCGAAATAAAATAGATTTCTGATTGATGGGATAAATACAGATAGACTGTTCATAAATTTTTTTTAATCATCTTATGTACCAAAGGGAAGGAAAAATTTACCAATACATTTATATATGTTGAATAAATAGTGGATAATAGAACTCATGAGTTTTCATGAGATATGGATCATAATATTTCTTCAATGGGAGTGTAATCATAAACAATCTCGATAAACAAAGATATTATTTCAATAAATTCTCAACACATGGTAACATGAAATATTACACTCAATAAAAGAAAATGAAATTAATTGAATTATAATGTATCATATAAGAAGGATATTCATGATATAAAATTTCAAATGTAATTATATATACCTCAAAAAATTAATGTAGGTGTATAAGAAAACATGTCTCTTAAAGTTGTCTAATTGAGATAAAACATTCTTACCGATGTTCAAACTCTTGAAACATAATCCCAATTAAAGAAAAATATTATAATTTATATGTAACGACTCATAAATTTAAAAAATTAATAATATAATACATTCATGGGAATTATATACACAACCACAAAAGAATAGAGTGGTGAAAAATGCAAGTATCTAACAGATATAAAATTATAAATGAAATACCCTTACCTTGTGTCATGACTCTTGTAGTACTCAAAAATAACTTTTGTATAATAAATAAATTTTTATTTTAAATATGTAACATAAAAATATTATTATATTTAATACTATATATGTTATTTTTTTGACTTTATATTACCCACTTGTTAATAGTTGTATGATAAGGCTTCACATAGGGTAATATCCGCTTTATGTTTCGCATGTGTATTATTTGTTATATATTTTGTCCTTATAATTATATCATGATTTAAATAAATTTAAACCATGATAAAAATATCATTCATATTATTTATATTTGTTCTATAATAATTAATATAATATATAAAAAAAATTTAATACACTATTCTTGGAGACGGTTGGTTATACGTATGTATGGACGCCATTTCTGTTTGACCTTCACATTGAAATATATAAAGAGAAGGATATATGTATATGTATATGTATATATATATATATATGTATATGTATATGTATATGTATATGTATATGTATATGTATATGTATATGTATATGTATATGTATATGTATATGTATATGTATATGTATATGTATATGTATATGTATATGTATATGTATATGTATATGTATATGTATATGTATATGTATATGTATATGTATATGTATATGTATATAATATCATCAAATTATCTTCATTTTTTCATATATATCACATATATTAACTAAAAAATCTTTAATACATTCCACATAGTGTGTTAATGAATCACATCAGTTTGGGGGGCAGTAGTCCAAATGTCCTCAATCAAAATTATCGTATTTACACAAAAATGGAAATTGTTAATTTATGATTAATAAAGTAAATAAAGAATAATAAATTAATAAAAAAATATAATATTTATGTCATATATAAAAAACATTTTAATCATATATCCCATCCATGAATGGGGTTATAGAAAGAAATGAACAATCATTGTTTTTTATGCGTAAGTTTGCTGAACACGTAAACAACATGTTTGACTCCAATTATATAGATGTTTCTGTAAGTGTAGGTACAAAACATAAAATTATAGAATATAATTATATTTAGTATAATGATTTTTTGAAAAGAAGGCATTAAAGACTTAATTAAACAACCTATGTTATAAGAGTCTATGGAAGGGAATTTTACATTTAACTCTATTGAGAATAAATAGAAAATCATTAGCTATTGCGGTCACATGCACACAGGATGCATCAAGAATACCTCGATTTGCAAGTCTATCAGCAAGAGATTTGGCATCACAGTAAACACGTGTAATGATAATGTTCATTGAGGAAAGAGTGTCACGACATTTGATCCATTTCAGAGTAATCTTCTAGGAAGAGATGGATATGATTCCTTCTAATAACATTTACAATAGTAGAGGAATCACATTCAAACCAGATATTACTCCAATTTTTTTGATGAACAATCTCCACTGCTTTAATAAGTTCCATCATCTCAGCTTCAAGGGAAGTGGAATGACCATAAGAGCCATAAAATCGATCAAGCAAGTCACTATTGTGGTCACAGAAAACAATAACATATCTAGCTGGTACAGGGTTTCCCTTTGAGGCGCCATGGAGGTTGAATTTTATCCAACCTGCAAAAGGGGGAGTCCATAAAATTTCCATAGAGCCCATATATTTGGGAAAATTTCTTGACAGATGAAGCCTTCTCAATATTACAAAGTCCTTGATAGAGTTATGGCTTTGTTCAGTGTGGAACTGATTTGCACATCGAGTTATTGCTAGAATCTGTGAAATGGAAACTTTATGATTGAAATTGGCATTGTCATTCCTACTTTAATTTATGCCTCTCCAAAGAGTGTGAAAAGTTTCATCACAAGCAACAATTAATGGAGTATGAATCTACTTGGAAAAAAATTCTGCAGAAATTAAGTGCAGAAAATATGCAATGTTGTTGGCATGAGGTATCGAGACGCCAAAGAGATCAGATATAATGATCTAGAGAGAAGTAGTGGTTTTACAAGAAAAGAATAAATTATCTAGGTCATCCCTATCTTGGTGGCACAAATCACATCTTGATCATAGAGAGATACCAACTTTTTAGAGATTGTTGTCCGCTGCCAGCTTTTGGAAGTTAATTCCCTACAGAAGAGTGAACCGAGAGGGATGTACCCATTTTCTGAATTGCTGGACAAAACTGGAAGAATATACCTATATTAAATGATTTTAAAATCATATTGAATCGAGAAAACCATTTTCACTTGGTTCCCAAACCATGATATCATCTGAATTAAGGAAGTCATAATAATTGATAATTTGAACAATGTGGGTAGGCAGATTGCTATTCTGCTCGAGCAGATCACAAATAGAGGCATCTGAATCAAGATCCATAGTATCATCATTTATTCTATCAATTAAAGGAGTTCATGTCTATTTATCCTTCCAGAATTAATTTGTGGAGGAGGAATTCATCAACAAATGGGAATGACTGCTGATATTTTGAAAAAACATTTTCGAACTAGTCCAAATAGAGGATTGCATATAAGTTAGCCTTCCAGTAATCAATCTAGTAAGGATTCTAACTCTATGAAAATCCAGAGATCTTGATTTTTCATTAATAAGCCTCCAAATAAATTGAGCTTGAATAGATTTATTAAATAGATCAGTATTCTTAATCCCAAGTCCCCCCACAAAGAGAGGTAAACAACATTTAGTCCATTAGGAAGTGATAATTTTCCTTTCAAGAATGATGCCACTCCAAAATAAATTCCTCATAAGTGAATTGAGATTATTGATTATAGAAGCAGGACATGAGTAAACCATGAAAGAGTAAACAAGTTTGGAAATGATCACATGTTTTACTAAGCATATTCTTCCTACCATGATAGAGCTTTTCCATTCCAATTGGAGAGAGTTCTCCTAACATGACTAACCACAATAGTAAAGTAGGTGTAGTGCGGTCTGCCAAAGAACATTGTAACTCCAAGATATGTGAAGGGAAGGTAACCCTCTCTAATGCCTAGATTGTGAATCATACAATGTTTCCTAGAGTATGAAATATTTTTTCCAAAGAACATAAAATATTTTTTCAAGCTAACCTCCTCTCCAGAGACAGGCTCATAGTGATGTAGGATGGATTTGAGAATCAGAATATTTCTTTTGACTCGCTAAGTAAAAATGAAAATGTCATCTGAAAAAATGGGATGTGAGGTGGAATAGATACCATAGTTAGCTTGATGAACATTCAGATTCCCATTTTCATCATTATGAGTGATCAGTCGACTAAGGTAATCTCTTGCATTAGAAAAGATAATTGCAGAAAAAGGGTCTCCCTGACATACTCCTCTAGAACACTTGAAATAGCCTTCAGGTGATCCATTTATAAGGATAGAGATATAAGCTAAGCTAGTCAAAGAATAAGACCCCTGTATGAAGGTCGGGTGAAACCCAAACTTATACAAAATTTTACAGATAAAATCCCAATCAATGGTGTCAAATGCCTTTTTGATATCCAATTTGAGGATAATACTCTATCCCCATATAGGTTTTTAAAGAAAGTTCACACATTCAAAAGCATTGAAAGGTCCTCTTCCTTTAACATACCGAAACTGATTCCAAGAAATTATTTTATCAGAGATGTAGGCCAGCCTGTTAGCATTGATTTTTTATGGATTTTCTGTATGGTGTTGATAAGAGAAATAGGTATGAATTGACTGATATCACTAGCATTGTCCACCTTCAGAATTAAGGAAATAAATTGTTCATTGATTCAATGAATTTTCAATCCATCAGTAAAGAAGTACTTGATCAACCTACATACATATTTTTAGATTATATCCTCATAAAATTGGAAGAAGTGATTCATGAAACCATCCGGCCCAGGAGAGCTATCTTTTTTAAGTCCGAGGACAACATTCCTTATTTCAATGTTAGAGGGTACTCTTATCAGCATTGAGTTATCATCATCACTAACAAGAGAAGGTATGATTCCATCAAATAGTTCACCATTTCATTTAGGTCCATTGAATAGGTTCATATAGAAAGAGACAATGTGATTCGAGAGACTTTGATGGTATTAAAGAGTAACATCTCCATCTTTAAGAAGAGAGAGTGGCCTACTAGAACTTTTACTCCTTTGTAGGTCATTAAAAAACATAGTATTTTGATCACCATCCATAAGCCAGCTAAATTTATGTACATCCTTTTGAATATTCTCTATGAGGAAAATAATATTTTTCAGATATGAGGAGATCGTAGCTTCTTGTCCATCAATGCATGAGAAATCAGTATTGGTCATTGATTGTTGAATTCTATGAAGTGTGTTTTCGAGAGAATAAATTTCCCGATCAAGGAGGATGAATCTATTTTTGCTCCAATTTTTCATCTTAATCTTGAGAGATCAAAGTTTGAATACACAAGATAATGGGTGGTTGTTTTCTACATGGTATCAAGTATCTTTGACCAATGTGGAACATTCAGGAAGGGTAGTCTAAGAATTATTGAACATAAAGGGGAGAGGAAGTTTGTCACATATTCCAATAAAATTAAACATGATTGGATGATGGTCATAATTATGTTTGGAAAGAGTCACACAGGATATTTTCCTCCAATTATCCAGCACTTTTTCATTAACAAAGGCATGATCAATTTTTCTATCTCTCATGCCATTAAGATGCTTTCTATACCTGGTGTGCTTGGCTCTGATCAGATTAACCTCAATCAGATTTGATCTTTCAACACATAGTCTAAAATCATCCATAGCACAAATATTAGAAGATTGTCCAATCTTTTCATCTGCATTGATAATGGAATTAAAATCACCTATAATCAGCAAAGAATCATCAATGATGTGTGGAATATTGGAGATGTGCTTCCATAATTCCTTTCTAAACAGATAGTTATTGGAAGCATAAACCATTGAGAAGAATAAATTTTGAGCCTGGATAGTAAACTTGTAGGAAATGATTTGGTCTTGAATAGAAACAAGAGTGAGATTGACAACCCTGCTGTGCACCAAGATCCATAACCGATCATGATGACCATCATTTATAGAGTTGAACATTGTGTAACCGAGTTTATCAAGAAGAGAGAAAAAACTGATATCATTTGTATTAGGTTCAGCAAGTCCAATGACATCAGGTTTATGTTTAATCACAAGAAGATGAAGGGAACTCATACTGCCCGAGTTGGCTATGCCCGGACAGTTCCAGATGATAATCCTCATTATAAACATGGAGTGGGGTTGAACCCCTTTTTCTGCACGCTTTCACCCACCTTGATTATTTGGTATCTTCTTAGCTCAATGATTTTAGGTGATCCTAATGTAGCATCTCTTTCTGGAGTGATTTCAGTAGGATTAGAGGCTATGTTAATTGAATCATCTCTGGGGTTTGTGACCTAAACCAGGATGACTAAATAAATTAATTAACAATGTTAATATATTTTAATGTAACTAAATTAACAGATTAGATATTAAAATAAGGTCTAAGATAATTAAATTGAATTACATAGATTACATAATTGTTTATAATAAATATTAACTATTAAAAAGTTAAGTATATTTAAAGTAACCAAACTAAATAAGACATAATTAAAGTTGATTAGTTTAATAAGATTAAAATTATTAATTTAATGACTAAAAACGCATAATTAATTATAAAAATGATTAATTAACATATTTAGTGATAAAATTACCAAAGTGCCAATATTAATTAAAAAGTGTCAAAATAATTAATTAAATTGATAAAAATTAAATAAAAGATGTGGCAAAACTATGTTAAAATAGAGCCACATCAAATTCCCCCGCACTTAAACATTGTTTATCCCCAAACAATCCCATATTTTATTAAACTTGAAAAGAGTGGTAAGTTTATAATTCAAATCAAAATGTAACATGTCCAGAACTCAAAACAGAAGAAACTATATAATAGTAGGCTTTTAGAAAATGAGTAACTCAAATAGATCTTTCCCTTAAACAAATACTCAAGGGTATTTAAGAACTCAAAGACCATCCATCAAAGAATATGGCATGCCTCATATGTGATACAACTTAGTGACTCACTTCAATCCAGGATGAGGTTCTAATTCTAAAAATGAAAAGAGATAAAATATCAATGGAATTAAGACCTCAACAAAGGAACTTTGTACTTTGAATTTTTCACCTAGGTTCCAAAAAAAAATTAATTTTTTTGAATCACCTCAATGATACAACCTAAATGATTTCCATATAAACCCATTGATCCCTTCTTCATTTGGCGTTCATCATTCCCCTCACCTTAATGAGCTCATTTTTTGACCCTAGACACTTTATTTATTTTTCCCAAGCCTTGTGTCATTGTGCTGAGCACTGTGCAATGCACTTTTTCAAAGTGTATAGAGGGATTATAGTTAACAGAAACGCACCCAGCATCTAGGGTCTCAGAGACTCACCGTGGGATCCCAAATGCCCAAACTACTCCAGTTTCAAAAGATTTATATAAAATCATTTACATTGGCTCATTAAAACAATTACTTTTAATAAATTAAAGATGAATGAGGCCCCTAGAATCATAATAAAACTTCTAGTTCCAAAAGGTATGACCATAACTCCATAAACATGTACCCCAAATCACTTTCAGAAGTAGACTCTATACAAGATTTCCATCAATTCACTGAGCAAGATCACTCAGCAATCATCCAAAGTCATTAATTTCAGATTCAATGCAAATCTTAACTTCCAACAAGATACTTGTCCTAAGGCCAGACCCAATTGAGAAAATTTGTAAAGTCTAAAATTATGCAAGAATTTTGAAAAAATTTCTCCATTTTTTACACAAAAAAATGAAATTGCAGTGGGAATTGATGGGCTTGCAATAAAGCACAGTTTTGCACAGTCAAGAATTGACCCCCTCCCCCAAACTTAAAACTCAACTTTGTTCCTAAAGTTCAATTCTAATTGTGGAGAAGAAAAATTAATCAATTAAGGTTCAAAACAGGTTTTCAAATTAGTAGATTAATGACATGTATAAAGGGTCTAAATGAAGTTCAAAGATAGTGTTTTCCACAATGAATAAATAATCAGCAGGTTCATTGACAAGTACACCCATTAACATTGATGTCCAATGGAAAATATTTTCATTAAAGATCAATCATAACATATAAGGTGTGGGTGTACAATTAACTGGGTGTAAGAATTTTAAACAATAAGTTCAATAATATGTTCAATATAGTAGACAAAGTTCATTCTAAACACCTCAACGAAACAAGCAGATTCAAATGACCAGCAACATGTACCCCCACCCCCCACACTTAGTTTCATGCAGTGAAAAGATTTTATCACAATAGTGAAATTCAATTTTTTAAAGCAAGGAGGCTCATGCAGATTTTTAATTCATTAGTTACACGACATTCATCAGAATTTTATAATACAAGAAGAATTTTAAGAAAGCAGAATATTATTAACAAAAACAGGAGAAGAAAAATAAGTGAAACAAGTTGAAGTACTTCCCTGACTAAGCTCTTGTCCAAAAATTACCATGGGAATTCCACTCTTTAGATAACAGAAGTAGTATTCCTAAAAACACAAAGCATATATGAGCATATATGAGCATGAAAAGCATCACTTTATTCAAAGTAAAATAAGAATAGAACAAAAGTAAACACAATGAAAGATCATGGGTTGACTCCCATGAAGCACTGAATTTTAAGTCTTCAGTTAGACTTTATTTAATTACAATTTTTATTTATTAACAAAACAAGACCATGGGTTTCCTCCCATGCAGCGCTAGGTTTACAGTCCCCAGGAATACTTCATTAAAGAACAGTTTTCAAGAACAGTGAAAGCAGCCAAACCCTTTGGCTGCCCCTCAAAATAAATTTTCGGTCTTTTCCCATTGACCAACATGGGTTTATTCTCTTCACCTACAATTTCCACAGCTCCATTATTTAGCACTCTTAACACAGTAAACGGTCCAGACCACTTGGACTTCAGCTTCCCAGGAAAAAGTTTAAGTCTAGAATTAAAGAGGAGAACCTTCTGTCCAGATTTGAACTCTTTAGTTTGAATGATAGAATCGTGAAAGATTTTAGTCCTCTCTTTATAAATTCTTGAGTTATCATAACTCTCTCTTCTAATATCATCTAATTCACTCAGCTCAAGCAATCTCCTCTCACCAGCACTCTTAAAGTCAAAGTTCAGAGCCTTAAATGCCCAATATGACTTATGTTGCAACTCCACAGGTAAGTGACATCATTTCCCAAACAACAGCCTGTAAGGAGACATACCTATTGGGATCTTGAAAGAAGTTCTGTAAGCCCATAAAGCTTCATCCAATTTAAGAGACCAGTCTTTCCTAGAGTTTGACACAGTTTTCTCAAGAATATGTTTTAGTTCTCTGTTAGAAATTTCCACTTGTCCACTGGACTGTGGATGATATGGAGTACCAGTTTTGTGAACACAACCATATTTTTTCATTAAAGCTTTAAATTTTTAATTATTAAAATGTGTTCCATTATTAGTAATAAAAGCTCTTGGTACTCCAAATATTGTAAAGATGTTCTTTTTCACAGATTTTATCACACTATTTGCTTGATTGTTGGGTAGAGCTACTGCCTCAACCAACTTTGACACGTAATCCACAGCAACAAGAATATACTTATTCCCATGAGATGATGGAAATGGACCCATAAAATCTAAACCCCAAACATCAAAAATTTCTACCATCAAAATACCCTTCTGGGGTAAATCCTGTTTCCTACCCACATTTCCCAGCCTCTGACACCTATCACAACTGACCACAAATCTCCTAGAATCCTTAAAGAGGGTAGGCCAATAAAAAACAGATTGCATGACTTTTTGAGCGGTCCTCTCACCCCCATGGTGACCTCCCCAAGGTGAAGAGGGACAACTTTCAAGAATAGAAAACATCTCTTCCTCAGGTACACATCTCCTAAGAATACCATCAGCACACCTCCTAAACAGCAAGGGATCATCCCACAGATAATATTTAAGCTCAGAAATTAATTTCATTCTTTGGTTATTAGAAAGATTTTTGGGAATGACACCAACTTCCAGGAAGTTGGCAAAATCTGCAAACCAAGCAGATTTCCTGACTGACACCGATAGCAACATCTCATCCGAGAAAGAATAGTTAATCTCCCTGGGATTTTCAGATTCATGTTGAGTAATAGGAAGCCTAGATAAGTGATCAGAAACTAAGTTTTCAGCTCCCTTATTATCCCTAATCTCTAGTTCAAACTCTTGTAACAATAAGATCCATCTAATCAGCATGGGTTTAGTTTCTTTTTTAGATAGCAAGTATTTTAAGGCAGAATGAGCAGTGAAAATTATGACTTTTGAGCCTAACAAGTACTGTCTAAACTTTTCCAGAGAAAAAACAATGGCTAACAACTCTTTTTCAGTGGTGGTATAATTCTTTTGGGAATCATCTAGTCATCTACTATCATAGTATACCACATGCAATTTTCTATCCCTCCTCTGTCCAAGGACAGCACCTACAGCCATGTCACTAGCATCACACATAAGCTCAAACGGTAGTTTCCAATCAGGTGTAGTAATGATAGGTGATGTAGTGAGTTTCTCCTTAAGAAGATTAAATGATTTCAAGCAGTTTTCATCAAAATTGAAAGGTGCATCCCTGACCAGAAAAGAACACAAGGGCTTTGTGATTTTAGAAAAATCTTTTATGATCCTCCGGTAAAAACCGGAATGCCCTAAAAAACTTCTAACACCCTTTACATTAACAGGAGGTGGAAGTTTTTTAATAACTTCTATATTAGTAGTATCAACTTCTAAACCTCTCTTAGACACCTTATGACCTATCACAATACCTTCAGTAACCATGAACTGGCATTTCTCCCAATTAAGAACAAGGTTGGTTTCGATGCATCTCTCCAAAACTAGCTCAAGATTTCCTAAACAAGTATCAAAAGTACTCCCCAATATAGAAAAGTCATCCATGAAAACTTCAATGATTCTCTCAATAATATCAGAAAAGATAGCCATCATACACCTTTGAAAGGTGGCCGAAGCTCCACACAACCCAAAGGGCATCCATCGGTAAGCGAATGTCCCAAAGGGGCATGTGAAAGTGGTCTTCTCCTGAACCTCTGGATCAACAGGAATCTGGTTATAACCAGAATACCCATCCAGGAAACAGAAAAATTCATTTCCAGCAAGCCTCTCAAGCATATGATCAAGGAAGGGCATAAGAAAATGGTCCTTCCTAGTGGCTGCATTAAGATTCCTATAATCAATACAGACTCTCCATTTTGTGTCATTCCTAACTTGGACTTCTTCATTCATTTCATTCTTTACTACAGTGAAACCTCCCTTCTTGGGGACAACCTGGACAGGGCTGACCCAAGAACTATCTGAGATGGTATATATCATTCTAGTATCTAACAGCTTGATTACTTCCTCTCTCACAACTTCTTTCATGTTTGGATTTAATCTTCTTTGACATTCTACCCTAGGCTTATGATCAGGTTCCATAGGAATTTTGTGCATACAGAATGAGGGACTAATACCCTTGATATTAGCTATTGTTCAGCCTATGGCAGATTTAAACTTTTTCAACACATTCAACAATATTTTCTCTTGATTTTCATTAAGTTCAGCATAGATTATTACATGAAAAGTAGAGTTCTCACCTAAAAATGAATATTTAAGGTGGTAAGGGATGGGATTCAGCTCAAGATCAGGTGGTTTTACACTTGAAGGAAGACTCTAAGGCCTGGGGGGTCCAATATATTCAACATATCTCTTATAAGGAGTATTAAAACATGAAATATTTTCAATTTCAAAGGTAGTCAGTGCACTGTCTAGATTTTCCAGATCAGATTTCAGCAGGTTTATCAAAGCAGAATCATCAAGTTGTCTTAACAGTTCTCCCTCAGTAACAACAAAGTGTTCAGAAATGTTTGTGTTAAAAGAAACACCCTCAAATTCACTCCAAAAAACTCCTAAGTTCAGAAACATAATACTCTCCTACAACAGAAACTAGACAGTTGTCCAATTATGGGAGATTTTCCAGTTTGGCTGTTAAAACGAAATTTCAGCTTTTAGAATAGATTCACAAAGATTTTCAGCTTCACAAAATCTTTCGTCAACAGAGGAATGATTTTCAGATTTTTCAATAAGTTCAAGTTGATTCTTATAAGAACATTTGGCTTCAAGAGACTCAATTTTTGAACAGTTTTTAGAATAAGTTGGTACCTTAATATTTTTAAAAACATTGAACTCTTCTTCTTGTTCACCAATTTTGAAGATCAGTTGACCCTTAGACACATCAATGGCAGCACCACCTGTGGCCAAGAAGGGCCTACCCAAGATGATAGCTACCTCTTGATCACACTCCATATCTAGAACAAGAAAATCAGCATGTAATAACAATTTCCCAACTCCAACTAGTAAGTCATCTACTTGACCCATAGGATGAGTGAAAGATCTATCAGCTAGCTGGAGAATGACTGTGGTGGGTTTAAGATCACCCAACCTCAATTGTCGAAATAGTGAGTATGGGAGCAGATTAATATTGACACCTAGATCACACAAACAGTTCAGCTGACCATAATTTCCTAGATTACAAGGGATGACAAAACTACCTGGGTCCTTTAATTTGGGTGGAATTATCTTTTGGAGTACAGCACTGCACTCTTTAGTGAGGCTGTAGGTAGCAAATTCTTCAAGTGTCTTTTTATTTGAAACAATTTTCATTAAGGATTTCAGGTAATATGGGATTTGAATTAAGGGTTGGATAAAAGGTATGTTCACTTGAAGCTTAGAAAGAAGACCAAGGAACTGAAGAAGTTCAGCCCTGGTGTTACTTTGAGGTTTCATCTTCTCAGGGAAAGGGATGGGTGGGGAAAAAAATTTCAGAACAGTAGGCATATCCCTCACCTCTTACACAACTTTTTCTTTTCCCTTATTCTTTTGATTTTTAGAACAAGTTTCAGCTTGATTTTCAGGTGACAGGTTCAGATTCTCATCATTTTCAACATCTTTCTGTGAATTTCCAGATTGTGAACAAAGCATATTTTCATTTCCAGATTCAAACAGTTTCTCATTTTGAGCATTTTTTATAGTTTTTTCAGCAATAGTTTGAGTATTTAGCCCACTCCTAGTGACAACATCGATGATATTCTCCCTAGTATTAAGTTCAGTTGTACTAGGCAACCTACCTTTATCCCTAGATGTCAAATATCTAGCTAATTTTCCTAGCTATGTTTCCATGTTCTACATTCTCACATCATTTTGCATCTTGTCTAACTCATATTGAATTTTCTGTTTATTATGTTGAGTCATGTACCTTTCCTCATGTGAGTTTATTTTATTCAATATCTGCTCCAATTTAGAAGACATTTGATTATCATTACTTCCTTGAACATTTGAAGACTCTCCCCTTTTTTGATTTTGAAAGTTTGGTCTTGGTTGATTCTGATAATTAGGGGCAGTTTGTTGCTTAATAATACCTTGGTCCTTCCACGACAGATTTGGATGGTTCCTATAGCCTTGATTGTAGTTGTTAGAAAATTGATCTTCTTTTTTAGGCATCCTAGGACCGTAATTAACAAAGTTTGAGGTTTCAGATTGTTGGGCAGTTAGATCAACATTAGGACAAAAACATTCAGAGTGACCAAACATACCACATTTAGTGCACTGTTGCCTAAGATATTGATATTGATTTTGGTTTTCAACTTGGTTAACAGATTGTTTTGAATTCTGGTTCATTAATGTTTGAAGTTGGTTGGTGATTTCAGCAAGTTGGGCTTGAGTATCATCTCCTGAACCAGTATTAACATTCCTATTGATTCTCTTCCTTCTTGAATTCTTATGTTGATAATTTAGGTCCAGATTATTCAAAATTTGTCTCAACTCCTCATCAGTCTTATCATTGTAATTACCCCCAGCTGCTTGACCCACTAAATTCTGACCAGAGGAGGAAAGCCCTTCATATAAGGTGTCCATGAGGAGATGTGATGGGAGTTGATGATGGGGACACTACCTAAGCAGATCCCTGAATCTATCCCAAGCTTCATGAAAAGCTTCTCCATCATCTTGATTAAAACTAGTGATTTTAGTTCTCAGTTCTCCTTTTAATCTTTGGGGATAAAATTTCATAATAAAAGAGTTGTAAACTTGATCCCAATTCTCAAAAATGTTTTCATCTAGACATAAAAACCAGTTTCTCGCATTCCCTTTAATGAAAAAGGGAAAGACTCTCATCCTAAGCTCATTCTCAGTGGGTCCTAAAAGTGGTAGTTGCTGCACAGTGTTATAGAAGTCTCTAATGAAGGCTAATGAGTCCTCATTAGAGAGCCCATTGAAAGCAGGCAGCAGTGAAATGTGTGACTGTTTCAATTCATAGTTTCTGGATCTAGGACTTAACCTAATGGATGATGGGTTGCTTGAAACTTGAGGGAGTTGGAACTCCCTCATCCTAGGCCGTTCATGTTCATCTAAGAGTTCTGGGTGGTTATTTTGGAAGTTATTATTAGGAGCTCTATTTTCTAGATTTTCCATTTCAGTTTTGTTCTTTCTTATTAGAGCAGCTAAGTGTTTATCTAATTCAGGGTTTAGAGGCTCTAATCTAACAGCAGAATGTCATGTGCTCATACACACATCAATAGACAGTTTTAGCAGTAAAACTCAAAATGTAAAGTAACCGTTTTTTTATAAAGTTTTCAAAAATTTCAATTTTATTTAAAAGATTTTTTATATATGTGTTTTTTTAAATGTTTTTCTTTTTAGAAATGGCTCGTGCCTTCCCCGGAAACGGCGCCAAAAACCTGACCTAAACCAGGATGACTAAATAAATTAATTAACAAAGTTAATCTATTTTAATGTAACTAAATTAACAGATTAGATATTAAAATAAGGTCTAAGTTAATTAAATTGAATTACATAGATTAAATAATTGTTTATAATAAATAGTAACTATTAAAAAGTTAAGCAGATTTAAATTAACCAAACTATATAAGACATAATTAAAATTGATTAGTTTAGCAAGATTAAAATTATTAATTTAAAGACTAAAAACGCATAATTAATTATAAAAATGATTAATTAAAATATTTAGTGATAAAATTAAAAAAGTGCCAATATTAATTAAAAAGGGTAAAAATAATTAATTAAATTGATAAAAATTAAATAAAAGATGTGGAAAAACTATGTTAAAATAGAGCCACATCAGTTTGCTTCCAGATGCAGTTATGTACAGATCCGATAACCATCCTGGATAGAAATCTGATTGGACAGGAATGAGGCATCATCATCTTGTTTGAGAATCTACAGGATATCACCCACTCCAAAAGTAGTAGATCTTTATGTAGTGATTTCAGCAGGATTGGAGGCTATGTTAAGTGCATCTTCTCTAGGGTTTGCTTGCAGATGCAGTTCTGTACATATCTGAGAACCATCCTGGAAAGAAATCTGCTTGGACAGGAACGAGGCATCAACATCTTGTTTGAAATTTTGTTCAAACAGTGGTGATACATCTTGCACACTCACAAATAGTTTTTCTAAGGATGTGCCCACATTCACCTGATTGAATACATTTTTTATCAGGGACATGTCAAGTGATTGATCAGAGGAGTGTGAGATATTTCCAAGTTCAGATTGACAAAAATCCAGCACTTCAGAGATTCTTGAGTTAATCAGATCCAGAGTAAAATCCTCATATTAAAATTTTAGAACAATGTTGAAGATTTCATTTTAGTATATTGATGTTATTATATAAAAATGTAATATGTATCGTTTAGGGGGTGGACAAAGAAAATAAAAAAGGATCTTGATGAAGGATGTTACCTTTTCGTCTGGTAACATTTTTTGGTTCGAATCAAAGGGATAACATGGATTTACTTATTCCAAATGTGAGGCTTATAGATATAGGGGATGTGTTTTTAGGATGTGTTTTTTAATATATTTAATGTGACCAAGTGTCTGGAGATGCGTTATAAACTATGAGTATAGGATGACTTTTTATAGCAGAGGAGGACTGTCTATCTTGTAAATTTTGGGAAAATGAATTCCACCAACATTTATCATATTTCATATGAATTCAATAATAAAATAGTGCATATAAAATGTTGGAAAGGTTCTAAATATGGAAATACAATGGCACTTTTAAATTATTTTTAACTAGTTTTGGGTATTAAATTTACGTTTCAATATTTTATTACAATAATTTTTATCTTAATAGTTGTAATTAAATTTTATCAATCTTAAAAATATTTTTTGTCAAAAACTATATGAAATATAAAATTTATTTTTAATTATTTTTAATTAAAATATGGAGTCCAATTTAATAAATTTCATTAAAAAATTCAATAATTATTATTTTTAATTTAATCTCGTAAACGGGACGACAATGTAGGGTTTTAAAATAAAAACATGCAAATATTTGTTATGTTTTCATAAAAAATTTGAATTTGAAATTGATTCCAATGAAATATATTGGAATAATTGATAAATAAATTAATCTAATTAAATATTTATAACAATTTAAAAAATAATTTAACATTATAAATACATTATATGAAAAAGCTGTTATGAATTAAAATTCGATATTTTTCACTATTCATAAAAAAATGATGTTTCCCATTAAAATCTCAAAAAATATCCCTAATATAGTTTAAACATTTAAATAAAAAAGATATTTTTATTTTTTAAAATTATATTAGAAAATTTTTGTAAAATTTATTTTATTTTATTTCAAATAAATGCATTAAAATAACTTCATTTGAGAAAATAGTATTTTTGTAAAAACAAAGAATTTATGAAAATGATTATGTTTCATTGTCATTATGTTTTATTTATATATAAAAATTATAAAAAATATTTTGAAAATTAGTTATTTCTATTTATATTAATATTTTTTATTTCCATTTTATAATTTTCCAATTTAAATAAATATAAAAAAAATTATGTTCCATAGAAACTCAATGTTACATGTAACATATGCTAAGTTAATGATATGTGTAACATACACAAAGTCCGTGTTTCATGTAACATATTCCAAGTTATTGATTCATGTATATTTCATATCAATTTTGTTTGAATTGAAATGTTGACACAATTTAATGTAGTATATCAACGATATTTTAATTTATTCGAGAAAAAGGTACATAAAAACTTGGGGTGCTACATTCATCCCCATTAATTAATTTTTGTCAATGAAATTCATCATTCAGTTAAAAATATATGGATATATCTACATAATATTATCCACATGCCCCTCATATCTTTTTTTAACATGAGATTTATCTACAAAACATTGAATTGGTGAGTAGTATAGTTTTGTAGAATATTCTCTGTCTGATCTAGAATTTCAATTCGTTGTTCCTCATAAGAAATATCATGATCCTTCAGTATGACCTCAGAGAAAGGTAAAAGCATAGGGTCTGCAATGTAATTTCTCAGGAGATATATATGGAAGACATCATTGGCATTATTGATATTTGGAGGTTGCTTCATGCGATATGATACCATTCTAATACGATTAGGATTCTTGAAGGGATCGATATACATATTTATTAGCTTCCCTTTCTATCAGAACCTCATAACCTTCTTCTAGGGGGAGATCTATAAAAATAACTTCTCATCAAATTCATATTCCAGATCATGCCATCAATTATCGACATAACAATTCTATTGATTTTGAAATGCATTAATATGTTGTTGAATAGGTCTAACATTCATTGACATTTCATCAGTGATCTATAGTTCCAATATCATTCTTTCTCCAACATCATACAATAATGTTAGAGATATACATTACATCTCATATATAGTTTTTTATGGTTCCATCAGAATTATAGAGTGAAACAAATTATTTTCTGCAAACTGAAATTGAGGAATGTATTGATCTCTATCACCTTTGAAATATAGGGGCCAAGATCACAATATATCCAATAGGGTACAAATTTTCCTTTCATAATTGCCATATTTATTGTGATGATAATTAGTTTTGAAACTAAATTATTTGTTGAGTTATTACCCATGAATTCTCTATAAAATAGAGGTAAACCTCGTATGCCAAGCTGATACAAAAGAATTTGATACTCCATGAATCCTTACCAATTCTTTAATGAATTTCCTAGTAACATGCTCTAGATGGATGTATTATTCGATAGAAATGAACAGTGATATCATGGTAAGGAGATCAACTACCACCCAAAAAGAATTAATCCCCTAAAATAATTTTGGTAGTCCAATGACAAAATCCATAGGCATGTTCTCCAACATCAAATATATTAAGGGTAATGGATGAAACATACCCTTTGACTTTTTTCTTTCTACATTAACATGTTGGAATAAAATGGATTAATATAAAAATTATGCAATATATATCTTCATTCCATCCCACTATATCTTTTCATTCATGTCCTTATACATCACTTTATATGCAAGATGTATATAGAATGACGAACTATGATATTCTTGTAATATCACTTTCTTCAAATCTTGTATGGAAGAAACACATACATGAATATATAACATTATAATTCTGACATGATCAAGGTTAAAATCAAGAGAATATCTAACATTATTTTGAATATATACATCTTCCTTATGTGTCTAGTTGATCTTCACATTGATAGAGGGTTGATCTATAATTTGAGAAAAGTATGATTTCCCCCTTTCTATGTTATTTCCATATCTATCCTTTGTAAATCAATAAATGTTTTATCTTTTTCAATCCTCGTCATGGATAAGATATCATGTTCATTTCGACTCAATGTATTGGCCACCATGTTCTATTTCCCCTATTGGTAATTTATTGATCAATTATAATCCCTTATCGACTCTAACCACCTACTTTAGTTCATTTTAAAATCCATCTATATGAATATATATTTAATTATTTCATCATAATTATATATATCACACACTAATCCATAAAGATAATTCCACCACATAATTAATTAAAAAATTAACATTTCTAACTCTGAATCATGAGTTTTGTAATTTTTCACATGAATCATCAACTTCAAAAAAGAATAAGATAATATTGTGTTATAATTTATAAGAAAACATCCAAATCGATTATTGGATTCATTATAATAGATTACAAACTCTTATATACTATAGTTCAATTTAAAAATAGGAAAACTGAAAAACCTTTTTTTAGTTCCTTGAAATTTTTCAAACATTCTTCTGTCCAGAAGAACATGGACCCCTTCCATGTAAACCAAGAAAAATGATTATATATTCATGATAAATTCTCCAGAAACAGTGAATAATATCCAAGATAACCAAGAATTATATAGATCTCAGTCATCATAGTTGATCGAGGATAGCATTCAATAACCTCTATCATTGATAGATCTACCAATAGTCTATATCTTGATATTATGTGACCCAAAAATGAATCCTTTTTCTTCGAAAATGAATAGTTTAAAATTTGTTCATATAGTTTCTCCTTCCATAGGGTCCTTATGGAAATTATCTTATTATCTTCATGATCTTACATTCTATTTCAATAGAAAAGAATATCATTAATAAATACTACCACTAACATGTGGAAGTGATCTCTAAACACTCTATTAATCATATCCATGAAGATATAAGGGTCATTAGTAATACCATAAGGAATCACTATATATTCCTAGTGGCCATACCAATTATGGAATTATTTCATATGGATATCTTCATTATTGTCCCTAAATTAATAATATCCTTAATGAAGGTCCATAATGGAAAAGTATTGACCGTCCCATATTTCACCACACTAGTCATTGGTATGGTGGAGAGGATACTAGTTCATGATTTTTATCATTGTCAAATCTTTATAATCAATCCAATGTGTCATTGAAACCTCTTTATGTAACACAAAAAGAATAGTTTCTCCCCATGTTGACACACAAGGTCAAAATAATTCATTATCATCATTTTCTTAGAGTTCTATGGAGATAAAAATTCTCATTTTGGTGGAAGTATAGGAATAAATTCCATAAATACATCAATATATTATCAAACATTAATAATATCTTCAATGTTAGTATTCAACAAAACCATTTTAGATATACAACCCTTCTAAAGTATAATTAATACCCATATAATAGTGGCAATATCTGTAGGAAGTTAATTCATATTGTCCCATTTATGGATGATCATTAAAGGGTATGAAATATCAAACATAACTTCCCTTTCTCGACAATTAATTTGGTATTTATACCTTGAAACCCAATCCATGCCTAAGATTATATGAAATTCAACCAAAGTAAGAATGGGTATATTTTCAAGAGTCATATTCTCATAAATGTCAACTAGAGTGGAATTATAAACATGGAATGCGACTATCATACAACTATTATATTTCACTGCTAATTCAATATATAAACATTTTGGTTGAATTTTAAATCCCATAAGAAATTCATTTGATATGAAATAGTGGGTTTATCTAGAATCAAATAAGACATTAGCAGTTCTAGAGAGGATGGTAAGTGGACCTTCAATAACATCATTATCGCACCCCTCATCAAAAATAGAAGTTTCATAATATTTCCCATTGTCCCTTGGGATATGGGATTCCTTATTTTGTTCATCATCATCATCCCTTGGGACTCAGTAGTGCTTCTCCAAATGACCATTCTCCTTATAATTGTAACCCTAAATCATAAGAGGTGCATTCTGTCTTAATTTTTTTCATTCAAACCATTAACTAACTTATTCAAATCCCTTCTACAATAAAATGTCTGATATTCTTCCCATCCACTCTTAAATGATGTATTAGACCCCTTAAATAAATTTACCTCATTATTCTTCCCTGACTTAGTGTATAATGGAAATCTAATCAACTTCTCTTCATATTTTTTAGGTTTTACTTTAAAAACCATATTCATTTTCTTATCAAAAAGAGGATATTTAT
Organism: Viscum album; assembly: GCA_963277665.1. Lineage (NCBI taxonomy): Eukaryota > Viridiplantae > Streptophyta > Magnoliopsida > Santalales > Viscaceae > Viscum > Viscum album. The sequence continues at coordinate 578,534,993 of OY728120.1, forward strand.
ATGTTACTAAAGCCTTTATTTCCACCATGATTTAAAAAATCACAATCTCTTCATATAATTTAATGTTTCTTATGTCAAATCCCTTTTTGATACATGAAAATAATCCACTAATGAACATATCAACATTCCATTCAAGTTGGATAATAATTCTTGAATCATACCCCAAAAGCTTTATGAAAATTACAACACAGCAACCAGTAGATTTATCATCTCATTTCTTCATCTCAAGGAACAATTTTTGTATCTTAGTATGATGAATATAATATATTAATAATTGAAAATTAATTTCTTAAAATAATCCCAAACCATATATTCAATTTCATCATGCTACCTCCTATTTTTGATTAGTGTACACCAAATGTATACTTTGTCTTGTAATTGATAATCAAATAGAATTAAATTATAAAGCCCAGAACACATGATAATTGTTAAAATATTTTCCGTAGTACATATCCATTTTTCACAAACTAGTAGATTAGAAGTCCCAATGAATGAAGGTGGATGTTGAATTATTAAGGACTCAATAGAATGTTGTTCCCCCTTTTAACATTTTGATGTCCACCATGAATCATATCATGAGATATTTTTGTGTGAAAATAAATTATATTTATCATTACTTATCCCATATGATTTGGATTCTCAGGATGAATATTGATTCATTTTATATTGAAAACTCCATTTATGTGGTTCCTTTGGGTTCTGACTATTTACTGAAACCAAAATCATATATCAAGAAATAGTTGTCATTACTAAAAACCATCGAATAATGAAAATTCATTTATAATAATTCTAAATTAGGAATACATTCTTAATATATGAAACATTAGGTTTTTCATATGTTATTCATAAAAAACGTAAATTTCAATACTTTATAATGGCTTATGAAGAGTTTAGGAATTCCCAAATGATATACCCTAGGAGTGTCATAGTAGGTGAATATCAAGTCCCTTTATCGTGTACCAGGTTATGCTGAGTCTGGATGAACCCACCATATCAGAGATGTTACACCTATATATATTTTTATTAGAGACACATCCATTGTAGTATCCATATTGGGATGTATCACTATGAAACCACATCATCTATCATTTACAGAAATTCAAAAACATTTTCCAAAACAGTTTCTTATCCTTAAACTTATCCTTAGACATTCCTTACGGTTCTCACTAAGGATTTATAATCATATCTTCCAAGGACTATGTAAAATTTTTTTTGGGATAAAAATTATAGACACCCTATCTTTTACTATGTTAACATTACATTACTTTTGTGAAATACATAAAACATTATACAAATAGATGCCCAGAGACCATATTAGTCTATTTCCTTTTGAAACATAAAAACATAAGCACGAGTACATATGTAAAATACATTTTGTACCACATTGTTCCTATGGACTAGAAACCTTCTTAGACACATCATACATAACTTGTATCTTCATAATCATGGAAACTAAAATTAAAAAGGGATTATATTACATGATCATTAATTGTAAAAAAATGATACATGTAAGCATAAACATGAGGATATCAGTATAAGGACATGATTATAACATAATAAGATAATACCATGCATATCATAAGATTTTAAACATAAATAATTTCATATTGATTGGTAGTTCATAAGATATTATTCATAAGGAAATAAATAAATAAAATCCAGGAATGAATAACATTGGAATTAGACATGGAATTGTGGTAGACAGATATGCATGAAAAATGATTTCCATTGTAGTAATAGCATCACTTCCAAGGCCATGTTAGTAGTATTTTCTCTTTCCCCTTACCATATCGGTAGACATGGTTTACTCCCATGTAAAATATTAGTAGTATTAGGTCTATTGACACTCCTTTCGTCACAGAATCTAAAAATCGGAAAAGGGGAATATCTGGGCTCAAAGTGATTAAACCTTTGAAGAAAATATCAAAAATCGACAAAGGCATGAACAAAGGATCAAAAGCAACTTCACCGCCAAGTTATATCACTATCGCGCAAGTACACTTGTGTGACGCCCTTGGCCACGCAAGTGACTTGCGCGACCTAAGTGATAACCGCCCAGTAACCGCCCAGGTTCTTCTCCTGCCTATAAATAGACCTTGTGGGCCCCCCATTCGGGAGGATATTTTTCCAGAAACTCGGATTGAAGCTCCCGACGCCCAAGTCTCTTCTCAAAGCTTCCGGAACACTTCTAAGGTAATTTCTTACCTAGAACGGAAGATCTAAAGAGAGGGAGGAAGGCCTAAGTCTTGAAACTCATCAACACTTGCGTGCCTGAGTGGCCAGCCTTTAAGGGAAGTGGTCCCACTTGCGCGCCGCCTTATTCCTTCGATAGAACTTGTGTGTCCCTTTTTTGGAAGAACCTCAAGAGAATTCTAAAGGCTTTAATAAAGAGTCGCTCAAGTATTTCAATGCTGGTTGACCATCGCGCAAGTACATCACATGTCGCGCAGGTATACCTGCGCGACTAATACTTGCGCGCCGCCGCAGTACCTGCGCGCCTTACAAGACTTGTGCGCCCCTTCCTTTTTGGGTGCCTTTTTTTCCCATTTCACCCCTCTTAAGCCATTACACCTTTCCTTTCCAAGATTCAGTCTTCAAGACACTCTTCAAATCCATTTATGGCATGATTTCTTGATTTGACTTCCTTATCTAAAAGGAATTCGGTGGAATATCTCTCAAAACCTAGTGATTTAAATATCCTTATTTCACTAAATATGGAGAGTTCATTCATTCAACCTCATCCTTTAAGATGAGATAATCCTTAACCTGAGTCTCCTTTTCAGGAATAATCACCAGTCATAAGTCCTCTAATTTGGGCATCCATTTCAGGAGTAAGCCCCAAACCTTAATCCTTAATCTTGGGCCTCCTTTTCAGGAATAAGTCCTAGTCATAAATCCATTAACCTGGGCCTCCTTTTTTAAGAGTAAGTCCCAGTCATAATCTTGGGCCTCCTTTTCAGGAATAAGTCCCAGTCATAAATATGGGCATCCTTCTTAGGAGTAAGCCCCAATCTCAAAAATGGGCATCCTTCTTAGGAGTAATCCCCAACTCCTCTAATTTTTGGCATCCTTCTTAGGAGTAAGCCCCAAGTCCCTTAATTTGGGCATCCTTTTCAGGAGTAAGCCCCAAACCTTAATCCTTAACCTGGGCTTCCTTTTCAAGAATAAGTCTCAGTCATAATCCGGGGCTTCCTTTTAAGGAATAAGCCCCAAGTCCCTTAAATTCTCATTAACCAGTCCTAATTTACGTTTGATCTGGGATTCCTTCTCAGAAGTAAAACCCAGTTATCAATCCTCTCCTAATTTTGGATTCCTTTTCAGGAATAAGTCCCAAGTTAGAGTATTCAAATCTCCATGAAGCACATATACCTTTATGGACCCTATTCCTGGATTTTATCCCTAAAGTAAATCCTCTGGACAGTCATACATACATAAGCCCCAAACCATTTCTTATGATTGCATCTTTCATGGCACAATTGTCTAATTTTTACCAATACCTCTTGTTTCTCACACCGATCATGACTCACGTGAGCTTAGAGTGTAAAAGTAATTGTGACATCCTGCTTTGAGCCATCAATTATAAACATCATACCCTTATTCGAACTACGTGGGTTCTGATTCCTTTTCCAAAACAAAGGATACGTAGGTAGCCTATCTATGGGTTCGATCCCAACTTTGAAATAATTCATGTCCTTCTGAATGACAATAAACTTCAAGTGCCCCACTGAGTGGCTTTAAGACCAGCCTAGTCATCATAATAAACAAGAGACTTTTATATAAATATTTTGAAGGATACCATTGACCAAGAATCTCTAAAATAGATATACATGATTCTCTATCGATGAAGAACCTCGAATACATATAAAATAATCTCTAAATTTCTTACATATTTAATCATTGATTGTTAAACTGAAGGAAAGCTCATTTTATACTTGGTAATATAATAAGGATTCACGAACATAACTTAAATCTATAAAGAGAGTCCCGGAATAGAAAATAATTCCCCTCAAAAAGGTGTGATGAGTCCGACCTCTCATCCTCTCGACCAATGAAAATTCCTAAGCCTCATCAGTCCACAAGCTAATGAGCGTCTACCTTTGGAAAGTAAGTCCAAATGGATGTGGAATCATTTGATGTTTCCGGTTCTACGAACAAACCCGCTAGAAACCGATCGGAACGTTTGAATCTCCCATCCAGGAGGTCATCCCCAAATTCTGAGGGAAACAAAAAATGGTGAACCCGACGTGAATCCTTAACCAAGTTAAAATGTTGTTTTACCTATTTGTTAAGACCCTATTTAAAACTAAATAGGAGGGATAAAAAAACAATCATTGACATATGTGCTCATCCAAAGAATGAAGTGGCTGAATTTTATCTTGATTCTGTCTGTTATATCAAACAGGCACTCTTTTCCAAGATCTTCTGTATTTTCATAATGGCTTCTCTCAAATTCGCATCTTTGAATACTGCTGCTGCAAATACCATTGCTGCTATTCCTACTGGATCGTCATCCGCTCGGAGGATGACATCACCTACTCAGCGTCTTCAAAGCTGGGTATCAAATGCGCTGGTTAAGGAGTACCGTCAACACGGTACCATCCCAAATCTGGAGGCTACCCGACAGGCCCTCCAAGTAAACAACTCACATAGGTCATCCGGACAACGACGACCAGTGATCAAGAGGCAGGTGGTGCTGACTACCGTCTCCAACCGTTTCGGGTCGTTATCCCCGGAACGCAATTTCCATTCACTCCCTTACTTTGAGGAAGTGAATGAGCAGGTCCCTCAGGGCTTTAATTCAAAAAGACAGGAGTCCTTTCCGAGGGCTCCCATCAACAATCGCTGCTAGACTCGTGAGGTAGTGCGCCCTCAACATGATGAGGGTACCGACTCCAGGCATTCATCTTAGGTTCCTCGAACCCGAGCAGGCAAGACGAACTTCCAGAGACAGAATCTGGTTAACAATGGGCAGGTTTTCATCCCTGCCATCTCCGGAGAAGTCCACCAACCTAACTTGGTGGCAAACAACGAGCAGGCACACACACCTTTCCGTTTTAATTCCACTGTCCAGCAGACTCGTCTGGCAGCATCACGCCAATCCCGCCAGGCAATTTCGGTGGAGTAATATAGGCAGGAACATACAAATGCTTATACATCACCAGTTAGTCAGCAGGCACGTCTGACTACATATGATGGATCTCGTCAACCGCGTTTGGCGAAGTGTAATCAGCAGGCACATACACCTACTAGTACTAATCAAGCCTACCAACAGTCCCGCTTGGTAGCACACGGAGAAGTCATTCGGAAAGCTCTGACGATAAATAGGAGGCAGACTCAACTCTCTGCCTCCACACTTGAGTACTGTCAGAATTCACTGACAGGAAAAGGAGGACAGGAGCAGGCACATACACCTACTCCAAGCCCGGAATGGACGTATATCCCCGTTCCGGTGGCTGAAGTCACCAAGCATATTTTGTCAATGGTGAAATAGTAGAAGAAAATTCCTGCTCATATTCTGGATGCTTGCCAGGATATAATAACAGCTTCAGCATCATCTCAGGGAAAGACACATAAATCTATCCCTAGCAGTTGAGTGACACATCAACGATTCACTCCGGAACAGACACACACATATGTTCCAGTCCAAGAGGGTTATGGGGCATACTCCCCCATATCATACGGACAACCAAGTCTGGCACATACACCTGATTTGAGTGGAGATCGTCAGCCTAACCTTACCATATTTCCTGATCAGGCACATACACCTGCTCAGAGTGACCACTTTCGTCAACAAGTGGTTTCCAAAGCGAGTAAGAAGGAATCTAAGAAAAAGATCCGCCCAACACAGTCAGGAGATCAAAGGCCAATCTGTAACAAGGCCTTGCTCGATGCTGGAGTTCTTGAAGCCCTCAGACATTTATCTGTCAGAATTCAAGATTCTACTCCCTCAGTTCCCAATAACGGGAACATTAATTCTGAAGGTCTTCAATAGACACTTCCTCATGAAGGCTTGCTTCATGAAAATTCGGTCAATCTTGAAGTTTCTTCTTCTGATGAAAGCCACAGGAACCCTCTGTGTGGTCAGAAGACCAAGGAGCAAGAGATCTCATCTTTTGATGTAACCCATTATGGTGGTCCTCCCCATGATGATGAATTTCGCTGCGAAATTCCTCTCCGCAGTAGTGATTCACATTGCCTGGAAAATACTCCAGTGGACAATGTAGTGCCGAGAAATCCCTCATATCTTGAGGCACTTGAAAATGCGAAACCAGTCATGTCTGATGATTTATCGCTAGCAAGTGAAATACTTTCTCAATCAGAAGATAGCCCAGGGTGTAGGTCATTCTCCGAACCACCCCTAAGTCATGCATCTTCTTGTTTGATCAATGATATCTCTACCAATATTGTTGAATCCGATGAAGCAACAAGGAAACACCAACTCTGGTCAAAACAGGTAGAAGAATCTTCATTTAATGATAAAGAGTAAATGCTGAACATGAGGAAAAAATTGGTGAAAAGTGAGGTACCAGTCATGTTTTGGCCTTTGGCTGACTCCCAGTATGACATTCCAAAGATGTTGACAGAAGATGGAGTCCATGATATTCGTCTCAACATATGGAAAACTCTTTGTCAATTGAAGAAGAAGGTATTATCTTATGATGAATATGAAAATCACCTTAAGATAATAAAAGGGCTACAACGTCAGATTGATTTGGCATCTCTATCAGTCTCTCGGTATCCGAAGGCTGAAAAGAAACAGAGAACCCTTCAACGTTCATGCCTTGGCGCACTAAGAAAATTGCGCCAATTAATTGCCAATGCTCCATATGGTTTTCATATCAGAGGATGGGGTGTTCACGGAGCACTACATTTCACAGTGCTTTCCAGTCAGCAAAGCCCGCCGAAAATGGTCTCATGCAATGTTATTGCACATGGCCGGCCACAGTCAATGGGCTTTGTTCATAATCAAAATCTTGCTCAAGAACAGGCTTCAACTAGTTCCTCTCAAAATCAAGCATATAGAGAACAAGTTGTTGAATTTCTCCTACATCAAGCAGGAGAGAATATTGCACAAGCCTCTTGTATGGAGAAAACAAATCATCAAATGACAGAAGTCTCAGAAATCATCCAACGGTCTGTTGAACTAGGTGATAAAAGTGGATACAGGTTAATGCATCCAGCTAATTTCCGAACTAAGATTCTCAAGATCAAGAGAGATTTTAAGAAAGTCTCAGACATAGCATGTCAAGAGCCACCCCAGCTTGTCAGACTGGGGACTCCTTTAACCCAACCCTCAGAGTTAACAAATGGGATTCGAAGAGTTGAGCGGAATCAGCAGGAACATCCCCAGTTCACGAGACTGGGGACTCTTTCAAATCATCATTCCCCTTCTCAGAGAATATCGGTCTTTTCTCGATTGGGGAAGAATCCCCAAGAGGAACGAAGAGCCAAATTATCAGGAGATTCCCTTCAAGTTATAGCTCGTCAAGAAGTTCCTAAAGGATTGAATCAACAAAAGGCAATGTCTCATCAAATATATGAAAGAAGACAATATCACAGAAATGTTGATAAAAGGGATGCGATGCATTATGCATCAATCAATTTCATCAATGTCGTTGTTGCTAATCCACCAGAGGAGACTCACTCAGGGGACTCAGATGAAGAGCATCCTGCTCAAGAAAATGTACGCGCCGATACAAATGAAGAAGGTGTGCGTACACGAAGTCAAAGGATTACTCAGAACCTAGGTAATCCACTTCCTTCTCTCGAAAAAATATCCAACAAAGGGAGGGGAAAGAATCAGGTTACATATCCTTCCTCTGGAGAAGGTCAATCACTCTCGTTAGAGCAAAGGTTTGCACAACAGGAGGAAGAAATGAAAGAATTAAGAAGGTTGAATGCAGAACTACTTCAGAGTAGTCTTCTTCTTAAGAATGCTGAAGTCCGACAGCCAAAGGAATTTGTTGCAGTTACTGAGATGGATCAGGATTATCCTCCTTTATCAGTACACCCTCAGAGGTCTAATCCTACGGATCAAATGCAACAACGGTTGGCAGTGCTACCATCAGTTGCAGCACCAACCACCACATCTGTCCAAGCTCCATTCGTTGCACCTACTCAAGACCATATTCAACCGGATGTTTCTCAAAAGTTAATAACTACTATTGAGTCATTAACAGCTCGGTTAGAAACTATGGAAGGGAAACGGGCGCAAGTTCAACCAGAAAATAAAGTTTACCCTGAATGGGTAGATTCAATTTCTCCTCCATCTAGTTTTGGAAACCCTATTTTTCCTACTTTCAATGGATCAGGCGACCCTTAACAACATTTGACACATTATGTGTCTTGTTGTGATCCTATGATGGGAACTCCAGAGCAGCAAGAAGCAGTGAAACTCAGATGCTTCGTGCGAACCTTGCAAGGAACAGCTTTTGTCTGGTATACAAGCTTGCAATCCCGGTCAATCATCAGATGGGAGGATCTTCGCAAAAAAATCATTCTTCAGTTCAGCTCAACTTTGCCAAAAATGACAGTTTTCGATCTTACAAACTGCAAGCAAAGGGAAAATGAAAGAGTCTCTAATTTCATTGCTCGCTGGAAGGGATTAACGTATTCCCTGAGTTTAGCACTCCCTCAAGAAGAGTTGTTGCCAATTTGTATGGCAAATTTGCGTGACGAATTACGCACGCCATTGATCCCTGTGAAATACACAGGAGGGTTTCGAGACCTTACTTCAATCGCTCAGCAGATTGAAGATTCCCTTATACAGGCTAAGGTTAAATCTCGTATAATTCCATCAGCTTCAGGAAGGAGAATGGGTAAAGTAGAAACTGCTACAGTTATGCTTAAACAAGCTCCTGTACCTATTTCTACTTCAAAACCTTCATCTTCTCGAAGGGATCCACCTCCTGAACGCCAACAACAAAGGATGTTTTGTCCAAATGATCAAACAGATCAACGACAAAAACAATTTGAGGATTTGAAGAGTAAAACATACTCTTTCCGAAGTGAGCAAGTTCCTGGTTACTTCATTTCATCTCTGGAAAATAATTTGGTTCAATTACCAGTGCCCAAGTGGCCAAACAAGGAAGGAGATGAAGACCGTCCCAATTATTGTCCCTTTCATCAAATGTTAGGGCATCCCATCCAGGAGTGTTTTGTCTTAAAAGACCTCCTGCAAAAGATGGTCGACTTGGGACAAGTCAAGTTGAAAGGTTCTTCAACTCAGGTAGCATGTGTTACTGCTACAGTTCCAGAGGAGGAAGGTGAATGGCAAGAAGTCAAAAGTAGAAATGCACAGAAATATGATGATTGGATGGTCAGAAAGATAATCAATCGGACTCATGCCATTTTGCGAACACAATTAAAGAAACCAATTGTGTCTTCTGCCATGAATATTGCGGTAAAACCCTCTTCGTTAGAGGGAAAGTCCTCAAAGAAACGGTTTGATTCAAAGAAGAAAAAAGAATCAGAAGAAGACGAGTATGTGTCAAAGCCTAAATTGTCTTTGACTCTGGCAGACTTTATGCCATCTACTTCAAAACCACGGGCACCGCCCCATCAAACGGCACAGCCCAAACAGGCTAGTCAGGCAAAGTCTATATTAGACGAAGAGTTAATATTCAATTCTGTTAATATGATTCAATTAACAGATCTGTATTCCAGTCGTAATTTCCATTTTTATGAGCCTGAATTCCCTGTATCAAATAAGGGAATCCGAGGAAATTCCCGAGGTTCAGGATACAGGGGAAGACGTGGATCTTTCCGAAGCCACTACTCTAATTCTACCCCTGCTAGTACTGTGTATGTAGCAGAAACTCGTGGTAGAGCCCTTCAGCAAGCTCAAAAAGAACAAGCAAGTTCTTCTGCCAATAGTCAACTCAGTCTTGGAACAGTTATTTTGGTAGACCGATTGAAAATTACATCTTCTTTATATCATCAAGTAAATGGATCTAATCGGTCTAATCTTCCAAAACCAAGGATGTTGCCAACTTCTATCCCAATACAAGATGCATCATCTTCCAAAGCATCTGCTTCCAAGGTACCTGCTAAACCGCATATTCCTGTTGGGAAACGCAGACCTCTAGATAAAAAGTATGATATATTGAAACACTTGGCCCAAGAACCAGCCAAGTTATCAATTTTGGATGCTTTGAATCTGTCAAAAGATCTTCGGGAAGCACTCATCGAAGCTTTGTCAAGTCCTCAGGAATTTGAAGCTGAAATTGCTGCAGCTAAAGTCTATCACATAGAGAATAATCCTACAGAATTCCATGCAGTGATATCTTTTACTGATAAAGATGAAGATGATGTTGTTCATGGGCACATAAAACCTTTGTACTTATCTGGCAAAGTCAATGGTGTGGATATCCAAAGATCTTTCATTGACAATGGTTCAGGAGTCAACCTCATGCCCATCCGTACACTTCATCGATTGGGCCTTACGGAATCTGATTTATCTCCTTCTACCATGATGTTACAAGGATATGATAAAAATTAACAAGAACCACTGGGCGAAGTTACACTCAGAACTCAGTTTGGAGATCTTGTATCCAATTCGGATTTCATGATTGTTGATCAAGACTCAGCTTTCAATGTCTTGCTTGGAAGACCCTGGCTACATCAGCATGCAGCTATTCCTTCATCATACCATCAATGTCTCAAATACTATTTCAATGGTCAAGTTGTAACATTGTATGGTGATAATACCTCGTTCAAGACATGTGAGTCTCAATACATTAAGGCAGAATTTTATCACATGAAGGGAAGAGAAAAATCTACAATGAAGGAAATTACCAAAGTTAATGCTCCATATGGTTTGGAGAAAATTCCAATAAATCCATTTACACATGTGGGTACAGATTATGTGTTACCTATCAGTAAAATTGACAAAATAGGCCCAAATCAAAATACTCTTATGGAAATATCCATAATGTCAATTACGGCAATTGAGCCAGACAACATGGGGGAAATTGGTAACCTACCAAATAGTGATGAAAGCAAGAGTGGTGACGTCTTCATTTCATCTACTGAAATCCAACAGGTCTATACTTCTCCAATCAGGCCAGAAGAAGTTATAGCAACATCGGAGGTGAATAATGATGTCAATTCTCAATCCAGCATCTCCTCTTTATTTCCCAAAGAAGGCCCTTTATCATCAATAGGGTCGGAAATGGAAGCTTCTTCTTCAAAATGTGCAAATTTTGACATCTCTTCTGATCATGAAAATTTCGTTTTGTCATCTACTATGCAAGTAGAAACGGAAGAAATAGCACATGATGAAGAGAAAGAGGAAGATCTTAGAGATTCTCCTCCATCATTTGAAGAATGTATCTCTACCACTGTGGATGAACTCAGAGAAATAAATCTGGGTACAGAAAAAGATCCATGCCCCACTTTAATTAGTGCGGCCATGACCCTTGAAGAGCAAGAGATATATATTTCTTTTCTAAAGAAAAATAAAGATATTTTCGCTTGTAACTATACAGAAATGTTTGGGCTTGATCCTGATATTGCTACTCGTCATTTGGGTTTACCAAAAGAACATCTAGGATTTAAGCAAGCTGCGAGAAGAACACACCCAACCTATGCTTCCAAAATTGAAGCTGAAGTGGATAAGCTGATCAAATCTAACTTCGTTAGAGAAGTTCAGTATCCCAAGTGGTTGGCTAATATTGTCCCTGTAAAGAAGAAGAACAGACAAATTAGGGTTTGCATCGATTTCAGAGATCTTAATCGGTATTGTCCTAAAGATGATTTCCCAGTTCCGATTACAGAACTCTTAATTGATGCGAAGGCTGGCTATGAAGTACTTTCCTTCATGGATGGATATTCTAGATATAATCAGATCCGAATAGACCCAGAAGATGAGGAATCTACAGCCTTCAGAGCCCCTCAAGGTGTGTTTTGTTACCAAGTGATGCCCTTTGGTTTAAAGAATGTAGGTGCAACATATCAATGTGCCATGCATCGTATCTTCAAACCTTTCTTAGGGAAGTTTGTTGAATGCTATGTAGATGATTTGGTGGTTAAATCCAAACAACTTTCTAATCACTTGGCTGATTTGGAAGTCATATTCCACAAGCTTCGACAACATAATTTGAAGATGAACCCCTTAAAATGTGCTTTTGGGGTAACCTCAGGAAAATTCCTCGGCTTTGTTGTACGCCATCGTGGTATTGAAGTCGATCCTGAGAAGACCAAGTCAATCCTTGGTATGTCACCTCCTCAGAATTTGAAAGAATTAAGAGGACTTCAAGGACACTTAGCCTATATTCAGCGTTTCATCGCCAATTTGGCAGGAAAAAGTTTACCCTTTACCAAATTATTGAAAAAAGGAGTCACTTACCAGTGGACTGAAGAATGTCAAGAAGCGTTTGATGTTCTCAAGAAATACCTCTTGAGTCCACCAGTACTCATGCCACCTGTTGAAGGTAGACCACTTATCCTCTATGTGACAGCTCTAGAGCGATCATTGGGTGCCTTTCTCGCTCAAAAGAATGATGCTGGGAATGAAAATAGCCTCTACTATCTCAGTAGAACTATGCTTGAAGCAGAAACCCGGTATTCAAGTATTGAGAAGTGCTGCCTGGCATTAATCTTTGCAGTTCAGAAAGTGAGACACTACCTGCAACATCACGAGGTCCAATTGGTATCTCGCAATAATCCGCTCAAATTCATCCTTAGTCGTCCAATGCTCACAGGACGTCTAGCAAGGTGGGCAGTTATTTTACAGCAGTTCGACATTCAGTATGTATCTCAAAAGGCAATAAAGGGCCAAGCTCTGGCTGATTTCCTGGCTGAACATCCTTCAGTGGAAGACACGTCTTCAGATATTGAACTCCTTGATGAGGAAGTTTTCTCTATTCAAGAGAGTCCTCAAACATGGGAAATGTATTTTGATGGTGCTTCCAGAAGTCCAACAGGGAAGAAAATGGAAAATCCTAAATTTAACAAAGTTGGTTTAGGAATTGTACTCATTTCTCCAGATAAGGCATTGTTACCTTATTCCTTTTTATTGTGGGAAGGTGGTACCAATAATGAAGTCGAATACCAAGCTCTTATCACAGGCTTAGAGTTAGCACTTCAAGAACAAGTGAATCACTTAAAGGAGAAAGGTGATTCAGACTTGGTAATCAAACAAATCAATGGGGATTATGCCATCAGAAAAGAAGAGTTAACCCCTTTGTATGATTACGTCAGAAAGTTAATAGCGGAATTCCCTTCAGAACCGACATTTTCTTATGTCCCAAGATCAAAAAATGCTCAAGCTGATGCACTGGCTAATATAGCCACAGCTCTAGCATATCCAAATCGGGACGAGACAACCATCAGTATTTCCCACTGTCGTGCAATTTCACCTTATGTTCAAGCCAGAACAGAGGAAATTAATGAAATTAGTCCCATTCCTGAACCGTATGGTCATACTACAGGATGGATGTCACCTATCAGGGAATACCTTCAAAATGGAACACTTCCACCTGATAGAGCCGAGAAAGAACAAATCTGGCGACGTGTGGTCAATTTTACTCTTTATGATAGCCCAAACCACCTAGAGAAAATTCTCTACAAACGTGGTTTTGATGGAGTTCTCTTCAGATGCATTGATGGTGAAGAGACAATGGCTATCATGAAAGAAGTGCATAAAGGAGTCTGTGGTGCCCACCAGTCTGGACATAGATTGTCTGATCAAATTCGAAGGCTTGGATACTTTTGGCCTTCAATGATACAAGATTGTGTTGATTTCACAAAGAAGTGTCATTCATGTCAAGTATATGCCAACTTCATTCATCAACCTCCAGAGTTGCTTCATACAGCTAAATACTCATGGCCATTTGCCACATGGGGAATGGATGTGGTGGGACCTTACCCTTCAGCTACGGCCAAGCAGTTTAAGTACATTCTTACTGCTACTGATTTCTTTTCCAAATGGGAAGAGGTAGTAGCTCTCAAAGAAGTCAGTTCTAAATGCATTTTTAGCTTCATCAAGTCTAACATCATTACTAGATTTGGTGTCCCTCATACCATATTGATGGACAACGGCACCAACTTCTGTTCTTCTGAGGTGAATAAATTGTATCAAGAATACAACATTAAATCCAACCATTCATCTCGGTATCATGCGGCAGCCAATGGCCAAATAGAAGGCTTTAACAAGACTCTTTCAAATATACTGCAAAAGATGGTGGATAAAGATAAGAGGTCATGTCCTGATAAACTTTGTCATGCTTTATGGGCTTATCGGACTACCACCCGCAATGCAACGCGGTCAACTCCATATTCGTTGGTATATGGAACAGAAGCAGTCTTGCCAATTGAAGTTCAATTTCCCTCGCTCAGAGTATCCATTTGTGATCAGTTATCTACAGATGATCAATCCCAAAAGCGATTGAATGAGTTGGAACGGTTAGATGAGAAAAGATTGTGCACTTTTCACCACTTGGAAATCTATCAGAATCGAATAGCACGAGCTTTTAACAAAAAAGTTCATCTTCGCTCATTCATTCAGGGAGAATTGGTATTAGTTCTCAGAACTCCAATGATACCAGGAAAGAAACCTCCCAAGCTTGAACCAAAATGGGAGGGACCTTATTCAATACATAGGGTCTACTCCAATGGAGCTTATTCATTAATCTCGATGGATGGAGAACTCATTACTACTCCAACTAATGGCATATTTTTGAAGAAATATTTTGTATAAAATACAAAGTATTCACAAGATGTCCCCGCAACATGACACTAAACTGTGTAGCACCAGTTCATCCTTGCTATATGACGTTAAACTATACAGCAATGGTCCTGTATGACCTTAAACTACAACTTCGTCCCACACGATGTTAAACTATGAAAAAGTTCCCTAAATGGTCCAGTATAACCTTAAACTGCATCATCAACGGTCCATGCATATCACCCTAAACTATTTTCAAGTCCCTTACGTCCAGCAAGACGTTAAACTGTGACATCCTAACTACATGACGCTAAACTGTATAAAAGTCCCTTACATCCGGAATGACGTTAAACTACAAAATCATCAATGGTCCTGTATGACCTTAAAACAACACCACCGTCCAGCAAGACATTAAATTGCACCATCCACGGTCCATGCATATGACCTTAAACTATTCGCACTTTCATCCAACATGACATTAAACTGTGAAAAAAACCCCAATGCGTCCAACATGACGTAAATGGTGTGTTATTTTGTCCTTACTGCATGACAATAAACTGCGCAGTCCCCCTTTCGTCCAACATGACGTTAAACTCTATTGTCCCCATCGTCCTAATTACATGATGCTAAACTGTACAGAAAATTCATGATACGTCCTACATGACATTAAACTGTATTTTGTCCCTGCTACATGACACTAAACTGCGCAGCACCAATAGTCCTAACTGCAAGACTTTAAACTGCATAGTCCCTTTATATGTCCTACATGACATTAAACTATGCATCGTTAAGGTTGTTGTTACCTCTTGTTTCTCACACCGAGTATGACTCACGTGAGCATAGAGAAAACCTCAACTGTAACACTCTCTTTGGGCCACTAACCATGTATAAGTCCCAACAACATTATTTTTTTATTATTAGATCGTTGTCCCCAAGAACAACTTGATCATTAATTCATTCTTTAATTGAACTACATGGACTTTGATCCTTGCCCTCCAGGCTGGGTATGTAGGCAACCTCCCAAGGTTCAAGCCCAAAAACAATCTCTTCACATCGATTCACTACCATATCATATGATTTTGATTCGTGAAACCGTCCCTAGAATCAATATCTTTACATTGATTCACTTTCGTCCTTGTTATATGACGTTAAACTATGCAACACTTTTGTCCGGTACGACAATAAACTACAATACTCTTTCATTTCCTCATTTGAGAGAGAACTATTATTGACATTGATTTTTCAATCATGTTTTCATTTCAAAAGACTACGTGCATACATGGTAATACCTAAACTTTTTGTCTCAGGTTAAACCATCATTGCACTAAAGTCCCCTTTCACCCGTACAAACCAAATTTGTACAAAGGGTATTTCTAGAACTACGTGGACTTGATTCCCATCCTTATGGGATACGTTGGAACATTCGAGTGTCCCTCGAATCCAGTCCCAAGTCTTTTGGGCCTAACCCCAAATTTCACTTTCAGTCCCTTGGCTGAAAAGTACTCATGAAAACACACACTGTGTATTCATTATTATGGTCTGAATTCTATGACCCTAAACTAAGATCTCTCATACTTTCGTCATGCACGACGTTAAACTGCATTTCAAGAACTACGTATGGCTTGATTCTCATTCTTATGAGATACATAGTGAAGTCCAAAAATTCAATTCTGGACCCAGCCACAACATGATTATGGTTATAATTGACCTATGTATCTCTATATACATTGGACAATACCCATCTTTATGTGTTATAATCCTAACCTTAAATATTTTCAGATCTTCATAACCCTTTTCATGACTTTTAGTCACAAAAATGTCAAAACTTCTGGGAATTATTTTGCCTGACTATGCAGTACGTTCCCATAGGTGGCCTTGCATAAACAGTCCACATAACAGACTTGTCAGCCGAAGGATACTATTTATTTGACTATTCAGCCAATGCCCTTAGGTGGCCCTGCTTAATTCAACCCCCTAACGGGTTTGTTAAATAATGGTAACTTCATTCTTGGGAAGAATGCCTCTTTTGTCCTTATTTGTCTTAAACGACAGTATGTAGGGATCCGCAAAAAAATATCCATCCTTAACATATTTGTCCCATATCCTTTTTCATGATCTGAAAGTATTCAAGTCTATGGTTTATTCTTCTTCCCTACGTTTGGGTCAGACCTTCGTAGGAGTGATATTCATCCAGTTCTTTGATAATATTGTCTGGAAATATCTTCTCCATATTTAAGTTCCTCTTTCCATATAGAAAACTCTATACTTTAGAAAATTTGAATCTCCATAAACTTTCACTGGCTTTTAGCACTAGGAGAGTAAATTTCTGGGAGTTCTTTTGCCTGATTATGCAGCACGTGCCCATAGGTGGCCTTGCATAAACAGTCCACATAACAAGACTTGTCAGCCGAAAGATGCTATTTATTTGACCATGCAGCCAATGCCCCTAGGTGGCCCTGCATATTTCAACCACCTAACGGGTTTTTGTCAAATAATAGTAACTTAATTCTTGGAAACTACTTCTTTTAATGCCTTTTAGCTCTTTTTCATATCATTCCTCAGATTCAAATATTCCTAAGCCATAGTTTACATATTTTCCCTCATACTTGAGTATGGTAATATGTTTTCAGATAAATTGTCAAGGAATTGAATCAATTTTAATCCATTTTGGTCAAATCTATTTCGACCTTAAACATTAGCCCCTTTATGTCTGGCGTGCATGACTTTAAACTACCCATAAAAGACAAAGGAACTCTGAATAAAAGTCAAGTTCCAACTCACTAAACATACATTCTGTATGATTTAGGTAATATTGAGCAATTAAAAGATTCAAGGTTTATAGGGTTATTTCTAAATAATCCTAGTAAAAATCAGACTATTCTTACTAATCCCATTAGCTTAAGTAAATTTGAAGCAGGTAGTGAAAGAATGCAGGTACAAATGATTGAATATGAAAGTGTTTTTCATTGATACACAAGAGTTAGAAGGACATCCACAGACTGGAGTCTCTTCTCTTTTTCAAGAATTACAAGAGGCTTTCAACATAACATTTCATTTGATTTACGGCATCCCGAGCTTCATCAGCAACCACCTGGAATTCATTCATTCAACTGGATATAATAAGAGATGCAATGATACCATCTCTTCTTGGAACAATTGTAAAAGGATGTTCTTGAGTGTGGTTTGAGAAAATTTTCTGCTGATCAAACAGTGACTCTGTTTCTGTCCAAGAGGCTTGGAAGATGGATACATGGATTTGAGAATGGAGCATTGGAAGTAAAGAGCCATTTGGAGAGAGTACTCTTTTCATATATTGCTCTAATACCATGTTTGTCTTCTCTCCACCAACCGGTAGTGGAAAACATTTCAGCCCATCGATTTTCCATTTTCATATCTGCAAGGAAATGACATGGAGGAAGAATTTGAAAGTTCACACCATTGTTGTTGCTCTTAATGCACAGCATAACCGAAATGAAGGAGTAGCAGCACAGCTGCATTTCAGGTGTATAGTTCTTTGCATCTGGAACATTGACTCCTTGCAGGTAACCATGACCATATAGAGGCAGGTAGATGCTCTGTGGGAAATTAAGATGATATTTCTTCAAGTGCTTAGCCAAATCTGAGAGAGTGTTGTTGCAGATATCATAGTAATCATGGCCAATGATGTTCATTATGTCATCAATACGCTTGCTAGCCAGTTCATCAGACATTTTAATTCCATTAGTAGCCATTGAATCTTCCCAAAAGTTGAATAAATTAAACTCTTAAATGGGTTTATTTTTCATAAAATTTGTGAAAGATTTTGAAAAAATGGCTAAGGCATTAAGGCACGCTAGTCTAAACATGGCGCACAAGTATTCGTGTGTAGCGCTAGTTTTTGACGCGCAAGTATAAACCGCGCAAGTACAAATACCTTTATAGTAGCGCGACATCAAGGAAAACAGTGGAAAACAGAGCAACCTGCGCGGCTAAGGTGATCTGTGCGGCGAGAGCTCGAAGGTATGAAGTCTGGAAATCCGGATGCTTGTATGGAAGTGAGGCCCTCTATTTATAGACATGGTCAGGACCCTGTGTGTTGTACCCTACACGATCGAGGGCCGTATCCCTGCGTGGAGAGAACTTGCGCACCGCCTCTGTGCCCTGAAGACTTGCACGCCCCCTTTTCCTTTGGATGGATTCGATTTCCTCAGAGTCAAATCCTCATTTCTCTCTGGATCCAACTCTGAGGGGGGACTTTTGTTGACGCTCCTTTCATCACAGAATCTAAAAATCGGAAAAGGGGAATATCTGAGCTCAAAGTGATTCAACCATTGAAGAAAATATCAAAAATCGACAAAGGCATGAACAAAGGATCAAAAGCAACTTCACCGTGCAAGTTATATCACTGTCACGCAAGTACACTTGCGCGACGCCCTTGGTCACGCAAGTGACTTGCGCGACCTAAGTGATAACCACCCGGTAACCGCCCAGGGTCTTCTCCTACCTATAAATAGACCATGTGGGCCCCCCATTCGGGAGGATCTTTTTCCAGAAACTCGGATTGAAGCTCCCGATGCCCAAGTCTCTTCTCAAAGATTCCAGAACACTTCTAAGGTAATTTCTTACCTAGAACGGAAGATCTAAAGAGAGGGAGGAAGGCCTAAGTGTGGAAACTCATCAACACTTGCGCGCCTGAGTGGCCATCCCTTAAGGGAAGTGGTCCCACTTGCGTGCCACCTTATTCCTTCGATAGAACTTGCGCCTCCCTTTTTTGGAAGAACCTCAAGAGAATTCTAAAGGCTTTAATAAAGAGTTGCTCAAGTATTTCAATGCTGGTTGACCATCGCGCAAGTACATCACATGTCGCGCAGGTATACCTGCGCGACCAATACTTGCGCGCAGCCGCAGTACCTGCGCGCCTTCCAAGACTTGCGTGCCCCTTCCTTTTTGGGTGCCTTTTTTGCCCATTTCACCCCTCTTAAGCCATTACACCTTTCCTTTTCAAGATTCTGTCTTCAAGACACTCTTCAAAGCCATTTATGGAATGATTTCTTGATTTGACTTCCTTATCTGAAAGGAAGTCGGTGGAATATCTCTCAAAACCTAGTGATTTAAATATCCTTATGTCACTAAATATGGAGAGTTCATTCATTCAACCTCATCCTTTAAGATGAGACAATCCTTAACCTGAGTCTCCTTTTCAGGAATAATCCCCGGTCATAAGTCCTCTAATTTGGACATCCTTTTCAGGAGTAAGCCCCAAACCTTAATCCTTAATCTTGGGCCTCCTTTTCAGGAATAAGTCCCAGTCATAAATCCCTTAACCTGGGACTCCTTTTTTAAGAGTAAGTCCCAGTAATAATCTTGGGCCTCCTTTTCAGGAATAAGTCCCAGTCATAAATATGGGCATCTTTCTTAGGAGTAATCCCCAATCTCAAAAATGGGCATCCTTCTTAGGAGTAAGCCCCAAGTCCTCTAATTTTGGTCATCCTTCTTAGGAGTAAGCCCCAAGTCCCTTAATTTGGGAATCCTTTTCAGGAGTAAGCCCCAAACCTTAATCCTTAACCTGGGCTTCCTTTTCAGGAATAAGTCCTAGTCATAATATGGGGCTTCCTTTTAAGGAATAAGTCCCAAGTCCCTTAAATTCTCTTTAACCAGTCCTAATTTACGTTTGATCTGGGATTCCTTCTCAGGAGTAAAACCCAGTTATCAATCCTCTCCTAATTTTGGATTCCTTTTCAGGAATAAGTCCCAAGTTAGATTATTCAAATCTCCATGTAGCACATATACCTTTATGGACCCTGTTCCTGGATTTTCTCCCTAAAGTAAATCCTCTGGGCAGTCATACATACATAAGCCCCAAACCATTTCTTATGATTGTATCTTTCATGGAACAATTGTCTAATTTTTACCAATACCTCTTGTTTCTCACACCGAGCATGACTCACGTGAGCTTAGAGTGTAAAAGTAATTGTGACATCCTGCTTTGAGCCATCAATCATAAACATCATACCCTTATTCGAACTACGTGGGTTCTGATTCCTTTTCCAAAACAAAGGATACGTAGGTATCCCATCTATGGGTTCGATCCCAACATTGAAATAATTCATGTCCTTATGAATGACAATAAACTTCAAGTGCCCCACTGAGTGGCTTTAAAACCAGCCTAGTCATCATATTAAACAAGAGACTTTTATATAAATATTTTGAAGGATACCATTGACCAAGAATATCTAAAATAGATATAGATGATTCTCTATTGATGAAGAACCTCGAATACATATAAAAGAATCTCTAAATTTCTTACATATTTAATCATTGATTGTTAAACTGAAGGAAAGCTCATTTTATACATGGTAATATAATAAGGATTCACGAACATAACTTAAATCTATAAAGAGAGTCCCGGAATAGACAATAATTCCCCTCAAAAAGGTGTGATGAGTCCGACCTCCCATCCTCTCGACCAATGCAAATTCCTAAGCCTCATCATTCCACAAGCTAATGAGCGCCTACCTTTGGAAAGTAGGTCCAAATGGATGTGGAATCATTGGATGTTTCCGGTTCTACGAACAAACCCGCTAGAAACCGATCGGAACATTTGAATCTCCCATCCAGGAGGTCATCCCCAAATTCCGAGGGAAACAAGGTCACAATCCATTCCATCTTGGAAGTTATTTTTCACTCCCATGGCTATCTTGATAATCATTTTTCACTCATAAGTCCATCTTACTCTATCTCATGATATTAAAATCATTAATAAATTCATTGGAAGTAGATATAGTTCCCAGCTATCTCATAATAAAATTATACAAACATGTTCCAAAAAATCATAAATAATTATATCATAAACCATGAAATTAAATAAATCAAAAACATTTAATCATATCATCGCCTATGGAAAAATATATTGGGTTCATCTTTTAAAATTATTTTATTGAGGACAATTAATTTTTGCATAGAAATTAAGTATTTTAAATCAAAACAAAATTTTAAAGTTATATTTATATAAAAACTGATTTTAAAACATATAAAGGACTATTTGAGAACCATTAAACACTTATAAAATCATTTTCCATGAATAAAGGTTTTGAAAATATATTTGGAAACATGGGATTTTAAATAAATCTGATTTCTAATTGAAGAGAGAAATATAGTGAGATTTTCCTTTAAATAACATTTCTAATAATATTATGTTCCAAGGAGTGGAAAAATTGAGCTAATGGATGGATATTTATTTTTAATAAAAATAAGAGAATAAAACTCATTTTTTTTGTCGAGATATGGATCAAAATATTAATTCTACGTGAGTATAATCATAATTATTCTTAATAATTGATGAGATTCTGTCAATAAACTCTTACCATATGGTAACATAGAGTCAAACATTCAATGTAATAAAATTAAATTAAATGAAGCTCAAAATACCATGAAAAAAAATGATATTCATGATAAAACATTTAAAATATAATTATATACACCTCCAAAATGAATGTTGGCGCATAACAAAACACGTGTCTCAGTGAATTACAATTGAAACAAAATTATCATTTTGATTTGGAAACTATTGAAACATAGAAATAATTAATGAAATATAATATAATTGATAATTAAAGACAAAAAATATATAATTATGAAACATATAATACATTCATAGGCCATATTTATAAAACACAAAAAATACTGGGGAACGTGTCATGTATCTCAAAGATATAAAAAGTGAGCTACAATTCCCTTACATTAAGTCTTGAATCTCATCTTACTCGTAAAAAATTACTATATAGTAAATTTGGTATTATTATAAATCTATCACATAAACATATTAAAATATATAATAACGTATATGGATTTATTATGACTTTATATTTTCATCTTGTTAACAATTCTATGTCAATGTTTCACCTAGGGTAATATACACTTTCTTCTTCACATGAGACTTAATATATTATATCATTGGTCCTTATACATATATCCCGAATTTTAGAATTTAAAACATGATATAAATATAAATTATATAAATTATATTTGTATTATAAAAATCTATAAAATGTTGAAGTATAATATGGAATACATAGTTCATGGAGACAGTAGGTCGCATGTACACATGAACATTATTTCCATTTTATTATCGTATTGACCTATTGAAAATCAGTGAAATATATTTATATATGTCTATAATATATTTAATGTAGAATTATTATTTCATATATTTAATAAATGTTTAATAAACACTTCATTAATACTTTCCATGTTTTGTGTGATCAAATCTCATCACATTGAGGTGGTGGTGGTCAAAATATCCTAAAACAAAATTATCTTATTTTCAAAAAAGGGAATTTTTAAGGTATATATAAGAAATGAATTAACTGAAAATAAATATAATATAGGTCATATATAAAAAAAATATCCATCATAATTATATATAATGATTTTTGGTAAAGGAAAATTAAACAATCAGCATTTCGTGAGGCGGTTGTTTTCCATAGATGTAAGTTTTATAATCAATACCCACTAGATGGAAGTGTGTGTAAGTGTAGGAATAACCCTTAATAAAATAATATCTAGGTATATTTTTTATATGGGTGTTATTATATAATAATATAATAATTATTGGTTGGGTTTTAGAGAAAGAAAATAAAAGAAAGAAGTTTGACGATGTATGTTTCCTCTTCATTGGGTAACTCCTTTTAGTTAGCATCAAAGGGATTCAATGGACAGTTTTATAAAATATATGAGGATTATTATTTTATTTGAGGTATTTTTAGGAAAAATTGTTTTAGAGATTGGTCAATCCATTTATTAATAGTATTTTTTATAGAGGTGGTGGAGTGGCACTCATGTATATTTTTGGAAAAGGAATTCCACCCAGGTTTTTTCCATGTCATATAAAACTAATAAGGGACCCTATTATATAAAATGTAGTAATATTTTAAAATATTTCCATCAAATGCCTCTGGGAAAAGTTTTTATTTCATTTTGTGTCCTAAATTAAATGATTATTACTTTATTAACCAAATTTTTCTCGTAATCATTGAAATTATTTTGAATCAATTTCACTATTTTTTTAGAAACTAATATAATCATTATATAAATTATAAATTATGCATCATCCAAATATTTATTCATTTTTTCAACACCTAATGACACAAGATTCAGTAATTAATTTAAATTCAATCATATAGACGGGAACACAATGCTGGGTTTTAAAGAAAAAACATCCAAAATTTAGATCTGTTTTTATCCAATTTCAATGTGAAATTCACAGAAATGAACTATACTAGATTAAATGATAAAAACTATATAATCTACTATTTATCCAAATTTAAAATATATTTTATTCTTATCAATAAATTAGATGTTATGTTAGTTTTGAATAAAAATTATGTATTTTTAATTTTTTATTAATAAATAAGCTTTCTGAGAAAAATAAAAAATATTATACCTAAGTTTATTTCAGAATTATAAATTCAAAAAAGAAGTTTATTTTATCAAATTATGTTTCAAAATGTGTCTAAAATAAATTTTATAGTTTTTCATTGTAGGAAATAAAATGTATTTCATTGGAGAATATATTATATTTAAACATATATAGACATTACATAAAATGATATCTTCCATTATCATTACATTTTATTAATATAGAAACTTATTAGAAATATTTGTAATGTAGTTATTATTATTAATTTTACAATTTTTATCAACTATTTAAAAATTATCTCATTTAAATAATTATAACAAAAAAGATGTTTCATAAAAACCAATTGTTGCTTGTAACATATGAAAAGTCTGTGTTGCATGTAATGTATGAAAAGTGTTGTCTATAAAAGATACAATTTCAAAGTATTGTTAATGGAATTTTTGACATAGTGAAATGTGTGATAACAATAAAATGTTTTATTTTTTCGAGAAAACTGGTCGACAAAAACAAATGGCGTCATATGAGGAAGGTGTGTTTTCTGTTTGTCCAATTTTACATGAATGTCAAGGATCTGAGGTTTATTTTAATGACTCTCTTATACTTACAAAAAAATTCCCTTCTAAAACACTGTTGGGGTTTTCAATTTGGATTTGTGCTTTATAAAAATGGATTTTGGGTTTCTCCACCAACATTGATGATTTTTTTAATTAGGTTTCTCAATGAAAAGTATGGTCTAATAAGAGTTCATGGAAAAATAATGTGTTTTAGTTTATGTTTATTTTGGATATATCATGGTTAGAAGAGTGATTGTAACATTATAAAATGAATCACTATATACGATTCGAAATTTAACAATTCCTTTGGCATCCCTCCACACATGCCATGGGAAACTAAATTGAAATGATATTAAATAGTGGAATCATCGGGATTTTATATCCTCAAAGAATGTGAGAAATGATAAATTAATAACCACAAAACTTGAAATATAAAATCATACTATGCTGATACCAAAAAACAATTTATTGGAAATCAATGGTTGTAGGGATAATAGATTCGATAACATTATCTTGAAAAAATAACACTGATCTCCCGCTATGGAAATCACATAAATAGGGTTTAATAGAATAAAACAACTATTACAATACAACAAAAAGCATATCTACATCTGGGTAACTAGAATCCTAGAGTGTTATCCCACTAAATTATAAAAATTTGTCCTTATCATATCCTGTACCCATCCTATGTGAGAAATGATTATTATCCCAAGTGACCTTGATTCATGAGTAGGGTGTGGGTTCATGTCAGCATGACAACACCAATGCACTCTGATGAGAAACTTGTATCATACAGTGTGCATGCATGTTATTGGGTCATTATGAATTTAATAGATAATATATAAATGATAAAAAATAAGATAATTTCACCAAGAACACAAAAGAAACATATAATTTATAACATACCAGAATGATGCATATGCTCATGCATTTCTCTCTACAAACTATGGGACATTTAATTTCAATGAGCATCTAAAGTGGATTCCTGGGGAAACTATACATCACATCTGATTTGAAAATTGATAATAAATAATGATACATGTAAGAAATAAGAAATCCAACTATGATAATTCTAAAAATAATAATTAGTAATGAATGGATGTAGAGATGATAGAATCAAGAGTCATAACTAAAAACAAGGGAAATTATTTCCTTTTTTGATGATTACATATATTTTGAATAAAATAATGTAGTAATAGGAGGCTTAGAAACTCCAAGAATCACATTTTCGCGGTCTTGATACTCCTAGTGTTGTATGATCAAAATTAAGATATGATATCGTCAATTAAAAGAGGTGGGGGTGAATTTTTTGTTTAAAAACATTCATTTTTACCATTAAGAAAATATATGTTAAACAAGATAAACAAGATCAATTTACAAAACCCATTTATTTATTAAAAAATGGGATAATTGAAAGGTCCAAGGTCCAGTTATATAGAACATCACCTAAAATATTTTTACATTAAAGAAAGATTATTCCATAAAGAATATAGAATCTTATTTATCAGAGTATACATGTATAAGAAAGAATAAAAAATTGCTACATTCTTTCATTATCGAAATACAGTGGAAATAAATCTTATAACAAAACATGATATGTATAAAAAATATTTTAATCCAATGAGAAGGATATCCAACAACCATGGATAATGGTCCCTTGTGTTATACTCTCAAGAATGTATGTCTTACAGACACTAGATAATGCCCTCGATAAGAATTTAGTAATTTGACTTGCTATCCCAGAAATCCCTCTATCTCTATGGTTAGCAGCACCTCTGTATTCATATCCCCAAAATCCCTCTATTGATCCGAAACAATCAAAAACACAGTATGCATGCTGACCAATTTGCTCACACTATGACGATGTAATTCATAGCAATCACAGAAGACTGGATGAGAAAATCTCTCACAACACAAATTCTCTTCATATAATACATTATATCAAGAACTAATCAATGCATCAACATATACTAAATTCTTCAAATGGATGATGTATTCATATGAAAAATTCCCAATGGTTATCTCCTCCTCAAATGGTCATATTTTTTCTTGAATATGGGTGGGACCTGGATATGTGACACTTAGCCAATGGTCAGTTGAAAATATATTATACAACATCATTTCATTGAACCAAAATAATATATAAGAAATAATAATATGTAACAAAAACATTATTATGATAATGAATCTTATATAATTTAGGATATGATAATGTTGGAACGACATCCTATTGAAAAAATAAGTAACAGTATCAAGCATGAATAATGATATTCTCTATATAGTGGGAAATGGAGTTTGAATATTTATACAAACAATGTCAGGTAAAATAGAAATTAAGAGTCTTTTTTTGTATAGAAATGAAGTTTCATTTTGGATACAAATGAGATTTGGATTTTTGATAGAAACAGAGTCTTATTATATAAGGAAATGGTGTAAAATTTCATGATGAAATACAGTCATAATTTCTAAGAATTTTTACTCAAAATTTCTGAGAATTGGAGAATTTTTTACAATTCAGATTCATAAGTTTAGAGATTTCAGAGATGGATTTTTTAGTATTTAGATACTAAATCTCTATTAATTCTAAGTTATAATTTTTGAAAATGCAGAGAAAAGAATTATATGAATTCAGAGTCATAATTTCTTTGAATTCTGATTCATAATTTTGGGGAATTCATTGTTAGAATTTCTGAGAATTCAGAGTCAAAATTCAGTATGAAATTGAGTTTGAAATCAGATTGAATCATAGTCTAAAAATAGTGAGAATCAAATTCATTAAAACTATATTGTTCAGAGGTTTATATTTAGATATGATTATTTATAATTTAATTCTCTCTTAAGAAAAATATGATATAGATTAGATAAGTAACATTAAGCATATCCTATAAAATCTTGTTATGGTTTAAGGAAATAAATTTCCGTAGAGAATGAAAATAATCATAAAAGGAAATGGTGTGTGATTTTCAAAACATAATTGAATAGAGAATTGATAAGATTTCTTATTTAATTAATAACCTATCCCATTTTTTAATGAACAAACCACTTTTCGAAAAATAATATTTTATTTAGAAAACGTTAAATAAAAACCTATATACCTTATATTTGTGGATTAGTGATGATGATTAACTCCCCATAGGTTTCTTCACCTTAAGGTTCATATTATTTTGCTAAAAATACTATCTTGATAATATATTCCTTTTCATATGAATTTTTTCTCTTAAGATATAGATCCCCCTTGATATGTTATTCTTCTAAAAATTTTAAACCCTTTGTGATTTTCAAGAAGGACTTCAGTGGAAAAAAATATGGCACCTAAAAGGTTAGAAAAAGTATTCATACAACAGAAAATATAGCAATGAGATTTCATCATCATTAAACTAATTATTTTATTACAAAATATGTTAGGATTGTTATGATAATAAATTTTCCATAATCTCCTGCAGAAAAGTCTTGGTGATGGGCTTCTTCTTCATTATATCCTTATGAAATTCTTGGTACATCATGAGTAAGTCATCTTATTCTTGGTTCTTCTTCTTGAGATACTGAATCATTTCATATTGTGCCATGATAACTTATTCTTGTGATTTTACCTTCACTTCTAATTGATCTTTGGTTTCCCTTTCTCTATTTTTGGAAATATCAGTGAAACTAAGCATACCATATAGATCTTTATCCCCTTGGATTTGGGAAACATTCTCTTGATTCAGCCTTATAGAAATATTCTGGATCTTCTCATTGAACTTATTAAAGGAATCATTGAATGAATCCATAAATTCACAAACTATCAAAAGATCATAAAATACTGACTTTGACCAAGATGTAATCTTATTGAAAAACATTTTTGAGCTTCATTATTGATCATGATGATTTCAAAATAAATTTCGTTTTTGATTATCTATCCTCGTATCAAATTTGAAGAATCTGACATCAAGTTGACAGACTATTATTCAAGCTGACACTAGGATTCAATGTTTGGGATAAACGGTATTAAATTAAAATATATCTTCCAATATTGCACAACAAAGTCATGTCCTATGGACAATGATGATTTGGAATCTGAATCATATTTCCTTGTAGGAGCAACATCAGCTTTCTTGATATCCCATTCCTTGGATGATCTGGAAAGATCCCTTTTATGAGGTGTGCTAGAAAGTACAACATATCCATTACTATCTATATTATCAAAGAAAAAAAAATTCTGAATATTATTGTTCTCTAACATTCACCACATCATCATCACGTTGAATACATTCATCATTATATTCACTTTCATCTATAGAATTCCTTTTTCTGACATCCTCTTCTTTTGAATTTTCCTTATGCTTCAATGAAGCTATTTTGGTGGTTGATGCTTGCGATGTTCTTATTGAAATTGTATCATAATGAATCTCCTCTTCATGATACTCATCCACCATTATGATCAAGTATTCACATTATTTTCATTCTTCTTCCTTTTATTTTTTAATTTCTTTTTCTTCACCAATTTGTTTCATAACTAAAGCATCCTTCACGAAGGCTTCATATACCTAAATTTTTTTAGAATAATTCTCAACATGACTTAACAAAGAAAGAACAACCTAAGACTATGATTATTTTTCAATCTACCTTTTCTACATTTATTGCATCTCT
Source organism: Viscum album (assembly GCA_963277665.1). Taxonomy (NCBI): domain Eukaryota; kingdom Viridiplantae; phylum Streptophyta; class Magnoliopsida; order Santalales; family Viscaceae; genus Viscum; species Viscum album. Next base: position 578,564,241 of record OY728120.1, read on the forward strand.
AGTACTTCAATTTCGAGAATCATTATGGTCTTAGCCTCACCAGGATCCAGACGAAAAATAGGATCACCTTTCATTCTCTTTTTCTTCTGCTCTCTCCACATTTCTACTGCTTCATTAGAAATCCTCTTATGCTTCATCGATACTGGGGTGACGATTGAGGATCTAGAATGGGTTCAGGTAACTGAGGTTTTGGTTCTTTTAATTTCTCAATGGATGGTTTTTAAGTTTCTCCATCTTCAACATTCATAACCAGATCATCCTTTTCAGGAAGATCCACAAACTCACCTGATTCATTTTTTAAACTGATCATCATTCTTCTCAATGTATCATCACTAAGAAACATATAACTAAATATCTTTTATTTTAATGGAAGAGGATCTTGAATTATTCTGAACACAATAGTATAATATTCAATGTGATCTCCGGATACATCAAAATCTAAGAGTTGATATTTCCATTATTAATGTTTCAGATTGTTAGAAGGATGTACATTACAAAATTTAACTTCCATAGGTTCACCAATAAATCTAAGAGAAATATATCACATATCTTATGTGAATCCCTATCACCCATTCTTGGGATTAATAAATCTTGAATCCACAAAGCAACCAACCTATGTTTTGATTAATGATTGGATGTAATGGGATTCATGAAATTATTTATCCCCATGCACGCAATAGATTTTATTTTCTCAAAGGATCATTCTTTATTAGGAAAACAGGTTGGGCATAGGACTTCGTCACCTTTATATAGAATGTGAGGAATTATAGAGGCATTGTTAAATGATAAATAATATTAATTCTCATAGATTCTAAAATATAACATCTATTTTTCATTGTGTTCGTAGAAATGAACAGAATCATAAATTTCAACAACAAGGTCTTTGTAAACCGTATAAGGAATATTTTATTTAGAATCACATATACTTTAATATCTTTTTATGTAATTAATCTTTTAATAAACCCAATTGTACATTGGGAAGAAATTATGATTTATTAAAATTTCCTTGATTATAATCCCATCCTTGGATTCCTTCCTTCAGTGATACTACATCAGAGTCTGATTAGAAATCCCAAGAAACATGTGAAATATTAGGAAATGAGGAAAAAAGAATAGAAATCTTTAGAATGGAATATAATTGGCTCAGAAAGATGAGTGAACTGATGTGGAACATAAAAAATGGGTCTCATTAAAGAGGCATTATAGTGACTATTATAATTCCCTGATAGATCCAATGGTTGATATTATCTTGATATAAAATTATAGTTCATATTAATGCCAATGTATGATTTCTAGGATATAGTATTTTGATGTTTGGAGGAAAAATTATATTTAAGATAAATGAATCTAATAAGGTATTCTTAAAACAAGGACCAATAAAAATAGATTTGTATTTAAGATGATATGTATTACTAAATGTACCTTCAAAAATGATGAGATAGTTTTGTCATTAGTGATAAGGTTAGTCTTATAAAAACATAAATTTCAATAATTTGAACTGTTAAGGAAACATAGGTAGCTTCTGATAAAAAAGAAAGATTCCAAAATCATTTAGGTTCTGAATTATTTAATTAGGTAAATTAATTACGTTCTAAAAAGTTTTTTTTAGGAAAATTTAATATTTTAAAAATATATACTCCCCTTATGAAAATGAGTATCATAATATTAGGTGATGGTTTAAAAAACAAGTTAATTTGGATGAGTACCTTATGGTTATCATTCATATCATTTTAATCATTTATTCAAATCTATCAGAGTGTAAGGATTTTTTAATTATTTCAGCTAGTGGATCTTGCGTTCTGACAAATTGAGGAATGATATCTCCTCTAATTTTGTGATCTCTAATAATGTGATTCATAATATCAATTTTTTTCATGTGAGTGATGTGAAAGGGTTTCTCTTTTGGAAAATTCACTAGTATTACCATAAATTTTCTATTTTTTGGTAGAACTCATTCCACAGTTTGTGATTGTGTGTTGCATCCACAACACTTGGTCACAAAAAAATGATATGATACTGACTGAAAATTAATTTTATATTTAAAAAAAACTTTTGAGGAAAAAATGGGAAACAAAAATGAAATCAATGACATGAAACAAAACCATGCCTCAATTGAAGAGGATAATAAGACCAAAACTATCCAATTCAAGGTAAAGGAAAGACCCCACCCCATCAATGAAAACAATATGATCAACATCAACCTTCCTATCACTGCATGGAAGACTAGCCTATTCAAGGATACATGGGGCCAGTTCCAATGGAAAACACCATACCCTATCAAAACATCCATTTCTGGATAACAATGATATGAAGAACACTCCCTAATCCAACCTATTTTGAGTAGTCTGAAAGTGAACCAGACGCAGCGTACCGTGGACCTAGGGTTCAGTGCCACAAGAAAACATACAAAAGTCAAACCATAAAAACCTTATCAAATCAACACAACAAACTTACATCTAAGTACAATGTTTGGAACAAGGGAAAAAATAATTCCTCCATCACCAAACCAGAGAATGAATTGGATTGTAGTCCCACTGCATGATGTATCTCATTCTTAACATCAAACAACTCACCATCCATAAATACAGTGGTAAAATAAGAACAACTTTAGTATTCATGGACGAAAGATGGGGTTCATGTAAAATTTACTAAAAACATTAACACGATCCAATGAGAAGCAGAATCACCCATAATATATTATAAAATAAAATAAAGGATTTCATCACCACCAAAATAGAGCAACAACAGATGAAGCCACGTCACAAATGTCCCAAGCCAAAACATGTTGCCACGAATTCTCTTGAAGTCAAAATATACACCCAATGATCCCATGGAAGACACAAAGCATTGAACATAGACCACAAAAAATAATATCATGACCATGGAAGATCAATGCATCCTCAAGGAGAAGCTGATCCCACTGATGATTGCATGCCTTCGACGCTGCAAAAACCCATTGTTGGCTACTTCCCATGACGCCACCATATATCCCAAGAACCCTTGAAACCCAGGAACACTTAACTTTGACAACACTAAAACATAGATCTTGATCCACAACTTCTCCCCAAAAAGAATAGGAATCTAAAAACTCCCCAATAACCATGGAGCAACATCGTAGCCGACTGAAATGATGGAGGCATAGGTAAACCCAAGTGCTGCAGAAGAGACACTTACAGGTGCATGAATGAAAGTGACCACTTATAGCAACTACATATTCAGATATAACAGTGGAAAGTGATACATATTGTTGCTTATTTCATGACCAAGAAACTAATGAATCTTTGAAGGAATGACATGTTCTAGATTTAATTTTCCAATCCATTCTATATCCAATAAATTTAGCATCTAAAAATATTTCTCAAATAAAATAATTTCCTGAATAATAGAAAAGTCCTAAATCCATGGTTCTTTTTAAATAATGAAAAATATTTTTCAGTGAATTTAATTGGGATTATTTTGGTCTATATTGATATCTTTTACATAAGAATTATGAAAATATTATTTACGGATGACAAGCTATTAACTATAATATACTACCTATCAAACCTATAAAAGATGTTTGGTCTTATTTTTTCCCAGCATTATCATTATCAAGATTGTATGAGGTACTGATTGGATTAATTATACATTTATTTTTTTCATATCCATAATTCTTAAGAAAATATTTAATATAATTATATTGAGAAATATTTATATATATATGTTCATTCTAGATTTTGGGAAATTTGAATACCCCCAAAAAATGTTATCTCACCCATTATACTCATTTCAAAGTCATATTTCATTAGACTCTCCAAATAAGCAGATAAGGATTGCTCAATTGATCCGAACATAATTTCATCAACATAAATTTCCACAATCAAATCATTATTTTTATCTTTCTTTATAAATATTTTTGGATCATCATTCCCAAAAGCATAATTGTTTGGTAACAACAATCATGTAAGTCTATCATTCCAGGCTCTATGGACTTTTTTTGAGTCTATATAAATCATTGGTAAGATTGTAATGATGTTCATGATGTTTTGTGTCTTCAAAACCAAGAGGTTTTTCAACATAAAATTCATAATGAACATATCCGTTAAGAAAATCACAATTCACGTACATTTGAAAAATAGCTAAATTAAAAAATATTGCAATGTGTAGTATAATATAGATAGATTCATGTATAAATACTGGAGTGTAGGTTTATTCATAGTCTATTCTTTCTAGTTAATTATATCATTTAGAAATTAATCGTGCATTATTTATTATAATGATTCCATTTTCATAAAATTTATTTCTAAAGACCCACTTCACTCCAATTACATATGTTTCATTATGTATTTCAACTAATGTATAGACTTTGTTCCATTTGATTTCATTTAGATCATCTTTCTTATCATAATCCAATCATCATCTCCTAAAGCTTCATTGGTTATTTTATATTCTTATTGGGAATGACATGCAAGATACTCCAATTCATTTGTTAAGAAACTTCTAGTATTTTCAAGTAGATTTACATAACCAATGATACTATCTCTGGCATGATTCTGAAGAAACAACTTATTTGGTTTTTATAAAACATGTTCATCAACATAAGGTAAAAACAATTCTGGGTTAAATCATCAGAAAATCTTTCTCGAGTAATTTCCTTACTAGAAGAATCATCTATCCATTTTTTATAATTTGTTTTGGAAAACAAATCTGATGATGTAGGATGGGGTTTTTTAAAAATGAAAGGATCAGTATTATTATATTTAATCTTTAATCTTTCTTCAACAGTAGATGAATTTTTGTTAAAAACACTATAAGCCTTATAAAATGTTGAGTAGCCTATGAAAATTCCATTATTAGATTTGGGTGTGGTTTTTTGTAAGTTATCATTAGTATTCGAGATGAATACATTGCTTCCAAAAACATTGATGTAATAAACCATAGGTTTTTTACCAGTCCATAATTCATAAGGTGTTTTATTATGAAAACATATGGTTAATACTCGATTTAGTGTATAGAAAGAAGTACTTACAACTTCATACAATATTTTTTTATCAATTTAATATTCACTCAAAATTGTTCTAGTTATCTCATAAATAATTAAATTTATTTTTCCTTTAAAACCGTTTTGTTGAGGAGATCATGGAGCTGAGAAAATAGATTTAAATTATGAAAAGGCTAAAAATTTATTTTATAGAAAATAGCCAAATGTAAATCTAGTGTAATAATCATCCAAAAAATACATAGTATTAATCTCTAATACTTCTAGTTTTTGTTGGACAAAAAATATCCATATTCTCTTTCTGTAATGAAGTAGAAGTTCAAACTTCATTAATTTATTTAATGCTTGACTTATGTAGCGTTCCATGTTGACAGGGATAAAAAACTTTTGATGAAAAAATATAATCCTGGGTGTTTCGTTAACAAGATATTCCATTTATGTTATTCATAGGTTCCTAATTTACAATGTCCTAGTATTCTATGCCAAAACCATGATTGATCTTCAATTTCACTAAGGCTTGGTAGGTCTTCGATCCTAAGGTATTCTATGTTCTGTGTATGAACATTCTCATGACCATGGTAAGAGAGTATAAACACATCCTTGGATTTTTGTACTAAGAATTTATCATTCCTAAAATCCACTTGGTATCCTTAATCACATAATTGACTTATTCTTATAAGGTTGTGCTTAAGACCTTTATCAAATAAAACATTCAAAATTAATGCTTTTCCAAGATGAACAATATTATACATACCAACAATTTATCATTGTGAATTATCTCCAATTTTTACTTTTCCACCTTTTAAGTTGATAATATTTTCAGAGAAGTTTTTGTTTCCAGTAATGTATTAGGAATATCAATTATCCTTGTACTATGTTTTATTTCTATCACTTCAAATATTTTCTTGAAAATAAAATATTTAAACTTTTGGAATCCAAAAATATTTGGAACCATAATAGGTAGAAATAATTCTCTTATATATCCATATTTTATTAGAAAAAATATGCTTTATTAAAACATAATTATTAGGTTTTATTCATAGTTAACATTTTCTAACAATGTCCACCACATAGACACTTAGATAAAAAAGGATCACTTTGGGGAAGAAAATAGTTGTGAGTAAACACATGTTTTGGTCAGTATACCCAAATCCAGAACTATTCCTTAGAGGATGAGGTTGTGATTACATTTAGTCAAATTCATTTCTCTTAGAAGTGTAATCTGTTAAATGTTTCATTATGGAAAAGATTTAAAATTTTAGTCTGAAAAAAAAATTCTTAACCTCATAGTTATTATTTTTAGATTCTGAGATACTATCTAAAACATTTTTAATAGAAATAAAATTTATAGGATCCATGGAAATATCATCCTTCTCAGAATTATCATCCATAATATTTTTTGGAACATATTTAATATAAAGAGTTTTCTGATCAAGATCTTTTGAATGATCTGATACTTATTTTGTTCAAAAATAAATTCTAGAGTTTTTTTACAGTATCTTTTTTTATCTTAAAGTTCTCATTTTCAAGTAAGTTAAAAAATATAAAAACTTATTCAAATGAAGGTAATGTATTATCTTATGAATAATAAGCGTATTTATCCTATGATTCATAGTATTATTTATTTTGAAAATTATAATTTAATGAAATATTGGTTAAGGGTTCAACGGTATTTACCTTATCCATAAGAGAATGATATTCAATAGGAATTATGGCTATAAGAAAAATATCCTCTTGAATAGAAGATTCATATTCTAGGGATTCATCTCATGATTCACCACCACCAGAAATCAAGGGGTCATTAGACATTAGTAAATTCATAACCTTAAATTTGTAGTTCTTATTTTCGATACTTTCATAATACTTATCTTTTTTTAAATTTTCACTTTGGCATATGAAAATCTGGTCTGATATGCCCTATCCTTTTTCATTCATAAAAATTTAGTTCTGAATATTTATTGTCCTTTCTATATTTCTTCTTATATTTGTACTGAAAATATTACTTTCCCAAAATGATGTTAATCCTTCAAGAAATATTTACTAGTTCATTCTTAGAATGATCACTGATACATGAATCATATATAGTAATAGATTTCATGGCATTATATCAAGTAACTCTTTCAGGGGTCTTGGATTTAGATGTATTAGTGAAAAAAATGTTTCCATTACTGTTATTCATTTTATGGATTACTGGATCACTCTTTATTCCAGTTTCATGATGTATAATGTCCTAAATAACTCATCAAGAGTTATGTCTGAAACATTATTATTCCCATTAATAATAGTTAACATAGTTTTCCCACTCATTGGGAATAATATTAATTATAATATCCACAACCCTTTAATCAACATTTCCATTTTTTTCCATATATTGAAGACTATTGACGATAGTCATAATTATTTTTTGGCACATTGCATACAAGTTCTCTATTGGGAAACATAAAACCATGATACTCAGATCTAATAATATATCATTTTGTTTCTATCACTTGTGAGGTTCAAAAATGTGCAACATCAAGTTTCTTTCAGAAACTATTGGTAGCTTCACAAGTGGATATTGGATTGTAGATATTCCTAGTGATGGAACATAAATAAGTATTATGTACCATGTAGTTTATTTAATATTATAGTTTTTCTTTTAAGTTAATGTCATGATTTCATTTTTAGTGGACTTTTGTTCACCAGTGAGCATGAAAATTTTATCAACTCCAATGTTAATAAAAAATGTGTTCATGCTATCTATCTAAAATTCACAGCCATTAATATCAAATATTTGTGGTCTAGTAGGATTTTAATTGTCTATTGATCCAATTTTTATTCTTTCTATCATATATAAAAATAAAAAATATATTTTCCACAAAAAGGATTATTAAAAAATGTGTATAAATAAAATAATGTTAATGAAAATCATTCTTAATGAAAAAAAACTTGTATAGTTGAGAAAATAATAGATAACGTCAAAAACATATATGTTTCTATAATAATTTTAGAGTCATCCTCTGATACCAATTTTATGATCAAATTTAAGATAAGAGATTCTCAATTACAATAGAGTAGGGTAATTGTTCAATTAAGAACATTCATTTTTATCCTTTAGAAAATATATGGTATAATTTTAAACAATTTGAATTCACATAACCTCTTTGGTTCATAATCTAATGGAAAATTGGAAGAGACCATGTCCAATTATAAGGAACATAAACATACATTTTTTTATCATAATGAAATATTATAACTTAAAGCGTACAAAATTGTATTTATCTATGTATACAAATATAAGAATGTATAATAAATTTTTACATTGTTTCTTTAACAAAATATAGCAGACATAAAACATGTAACAAAAGAGGACAAGTATAGAAAATCTTTTAACCCAAAGATAATGTTATCCGACAACCTCGGATAATGTAATCATGATTTATAATTTCATGAAATTATATATTACCTACAAAAGTTTAATCCCTTGTTAAGAATTATGAATCTATCATACCATCCCCACAATACCTAGATCTCAAGGGTGATTGGAACCTCTCTCTTCTTATCAATTTAATCATAAGATTTATCAGTGACAATCAGAAATGAACAAGGTCACCTGACCAAGTTTTTCACATCACAAACAAGTTGTTCACAATTTTCACACAATGCTAGTTGTGAAAAGATATCATCGAAAAAATTCTATCTCTATAATACACCACATCCAACACATCCCAATGCATTAATGTATATAGAATTATTCAAATGGATGGGTGTATTTATAAGCAAAAAATCCAAATGGTCATCTCCTCCTCCAAATGATCATTTTATTCAATAATTTTATTTGGTCATGTACATGTTTCACATAGCTAATGGTTAGTTGAAAAAATATTATATGGTATCATTTCATTGTAAAATAATATTATATAAGAAACAATAACATGCAAGAAAAACATTCTTATATTTAAAAAACTTATGTTAACTTCGATCTGAAATTGGTAGAACAAAGATATAATTAAAAATTAAGTTACATTAGAATTTACTAATAATCAAATTCTAAAAACAATGATAAATGGATTCAGAATATGTTTAAAAATGTAGCCTGCTAAAATAAATATTTTGATTCTGGTATTGCATAGGAACAGATGCTGATTTTGGATAAGAATTTTATCTGATTTTTTATAGAAATAGAGTCTGATTTTATGAGGAAACAGAGTTTGATTTTATAAAGAAACAATGTAATACGTTCAGAAAATTCTAAGTCAAAATTTCTTTGAATTTCGATTCATAATTACTAACAAATTTGATTTAAATTTTCTATGAATTCAGAGTTAGAAATTATGAGAATTTGGAGTCAGAATTTATAAGAATTCAGAGTCAAAATTTCTTAGATTTCGGTGTTTGAATTTCTAATAATTCATCATCATAACTTCTATACATTTATATTCAATCATTGTAAACTATGATGATAAATAAATAAGGATATTCTTAAGTATATTTAAATTTATATGTATTGGGATGTTTTTCTACATGATTATAAGGATGAGTTACTGTATTGAAAAATTTCTTGGAATTTTAGAAAAAGATAAAGAGATTGGTTTCCCAGAATCACATCCTAGTATGGATATTATAGGTGAAAATGTATTAGGAATCTATGTAGCTAGGGTTAACAACAACTAAAATTCATATTGATATAGACATGATTGAGACATGGTTCCTAAAAATGGTACTTGTTTCACACCTGGTTTGCCACTCTTCGGGAATATGATTTTAAAATTCAAAAAAAACATTATAAACAATCATAAATTATTTAAATAGAATATAACAATGAATATCCTAGTGTAATGATAAGGTTTCAATGATATAAAATAAAATGCATGATTTAGACATATTATTTGGTCTTTTTTTAATATGTCATATTCTTATATGATATTTATTTCTCCAACAGAGCTTTCTTTTTTTAGTCAATGGTAGGAATAAGAAAGAACTTGGTTAATATTTAATGTGTTGGAAACTTTTCTGAAGAGTAGTCAAATGTAATGATGAATATTGTGTAGGATTTTGGGGTTACACTAAATTAGTTTACACAAAAATGATTAATAGTGTATAACGTATCAAACCCTCATAACCACCATATAAATGAAGGAAAGTGTTAATTGTGAGTTCGGGTTGTGGAGTCCATGGAGGGAAGAAGATTATGTATCCTTTATGTTGTGAATATTAGAAGGAACAACCAATATATTGTCTTGGAGAATGACACTACATTTTGATAATGGGAAATAATGACACAAATAATGTAACTACAAAGGGAAAATGAAAAATTTATTTAACAAAATGGTTTGGAATACTAGCTTCCCTAATATATCATTGACTTTTGAATACTCTAAATACAGAAAGTATGTGAATTATGAAGATATATTTCCTAAACAGAAATCATGTGAAGAGAATCATCATGGAAGTATGAGTACTGGGTATATTTATGATGATGAAGAGACTACAAATGATATGTATCTGTAAATAAGTGATAATAAATTTAATTATGATGTTTAATTAATTTTTTGAGAAGGAAGTGGGATGAATGAAATATTAACGGAATTAAATTAAAATATTATATGATTTATTTTATGAAATATATAAGGATTTTTTTGGATAACGTTGTTGTTTAGGATTTTAAAAATATGATGAATTGTTCATATAACCTACAAAATTTATTTGATGGAATCATTAGATTTTATAGAAGACACATGATTAATAGAAGGTCAAAATTAATTTTTTTCTGATGTTTAGAATATGGGGATTAGTTTGGTTAAATTGAAGTTGGATAACTATAATGTATATTGTATTGTGTTGATTAACATTGAAATTGATTGTTGATTTGTTTACAATCTATTTTAAGATATCATGGATAGTGTTTATATCATTTTTTTATGTAGTGAACATATTATATAATCTATTTTTTAAATGTTAAGGAAGAACTAATTTTTAATCAAGATGGATTTTTGGTAAGTCATGTTATTACAGTGTTTTAAGAGAATAACTGATTAAGGTATTCACATGTTTGGTATATGACAATCATGAAGCAGTAAGTGGTATATGAGGATTTGTGATAAGGTCATTTTTAATAATTATTGACATTATATATAATTATTTCGATTAAAATATTTATAATATTTCAAATGAGTCCCATAAATGAAATGGGTTATATGTAACATCAAAAGAGGATATATATATATATATATATATATATATATTAGTTCACGATATGATGATTTATTCAAAGTGGATAACATTTTATAACCATTTTTTGTTTCTGATAATTGAATATTGTTGGAGTGAGTAATTTATATATATATAACCTTCATGATACATTAGTTCTTTATAGAAAAAAATTTCACAATCAGTTCGGGGAGTAAGAGATTAAGTGAAAAAAGATCAAGGAACAACCAAATTTTGATATTGTGCTAATGAAATATAATTAAATAATGTAAGTATATCATCTTATAAAATTTCTGATCACTAGAAAAATGATATTCAAAACAAATTATCCTAGTAACTTAACATCTAATGAATTATGTTTTCCCTTTTGTCGTTATAGATTTATGGAATTATGGGTTTTAACTATCTCTATATCAGAAAAAAAATTCTAATTACTGATCTCTATAATTATTTATAGTTATTAATTCTTTTCTTCCATGTCTAAATATTCCCTTCTTGCAAAATTTCTCCATTATAGAGACATAGATATGAGATATTATGGGTAACCATTTTGTTTCGAAAAATCCATCTATAATGTATTTTTTATTTTTCATTTTTATGATGTTCGATTATATTAACGGAACATTCATGTATTAAACCATTTATAACATTGAGATATTTCCCTGGAGAAAATAATTTGGGATGGGCGGTAGATTATTACACACCAATTGTTTGTGAATTAATTTTTTCCAATAAAATAAATTTTTTTATGGATTTCATTATATTTTACACCATGTCAATATTTATTAAAATGAAAAACTAATCTTATCTTATGTTACACGTGTCACGACCCATCCCTGTGGGGCCCGCGCCGTGACTCCCTATGCCTGCCTCCAATAGGACAGGGGCTAGTGACTAGGACTGAGTAGGAATATTACCAACATGGGAGGCATTGACTAAGTACCTGTATACACACACAAATATCCAACCCCAAAAATGATTAAATGTAAAAAAACCACTAAGGATAAAAATGCATTCATACATTAAACCCAACGAACAGAGTACGAAGCATGGTAAAGTATGGAAAGTAAACAGGACCAGAATACAAGCCCACCAAAATAAGAGTCTGAAAACTGCAAAGTTCAACCTGTAAACACAAAAGGTAATGGGACTGCTGCACGTAGCCATATGAATTCCTTGACATGTAGGGAACTCAGAAAGATATGTCCTATCCTAGTCCACCGTGGACTTTTTCAAAAGGCTGCTCATCTGCACAAGATAGGAAATGTGCGGGCAAAGCTCGGGTAGGGGTGATTATAATAGTACTCAGTAGAGGACCCCGAAAACTACAAAGAAGTAAAATAATTAATGGTAAAGTCACCTATTCACAACATATGTCTACAGAAAATATAGAAAAAACTAGATATACTCAAAACCCAGACCCAGGGTCTTGAGACAAGTAGCACAACCGCATACCCCCGCCAGGGGATCAGTTCGAAGATTCCACAAAGCACTCGTTCAAGGATAACACACTCCATGAGTCTTATAGCTCTGATGAAATCCGTCCAAGAAATACGGTTCATCATGAAACGTCACGAGAGGTAATTACATTCACTCTGGGAGACACACTCCTGAGTTTGAAGGTTACAATACATAGATGCACTCATTATGGGAGACACACTCTTGAGTGGGAAAGATCACGATACACAGATTAGGATCACTACTAGGGCTATGACAGAAACCATGACTCATCCGGAATTCACCTGCTAGGTAGAGGATCTACGCCTGGTGGATTTGGTCACATCGATGCCTGACTCTACCTAGGGTCATGAATGGATAGAGGATCCCAATCTGGGCCTCTCGGATGGATGCCTGACTCTATCACACAATGTCCTGCTGAAGGGATTACACCCGTGTGTGAGGAAACAATACCTGACCTTCAGGGGAATGAGAAGAAGGGGCACAAACCCAAATTAAATATGTCTAAGATATGGTGGACAAGAGGACCACACAATTTTCCAAAAATTACATAGTTTGTAGTAAAGGTACACAACGTGTTGTCTGGCCCTGGGTACTGCCCATGTATAATGGCCAATGTTGTAAGGCTGGTCGTGTATAAAATTTAATACATGGAGTGTTGTACTATGTACATGTCATGTCCGAGTGCCTGAGGTCGGCTCTTTGTACACTGGCCATGTGCACGTACACGGTCTTCAACCCATGTATTCTAACCCATGTAATTGGTACACGAGGTGACCCACGTTACTGGCGTCGCCTGGCTGTGTGATGGAGTACACGATCGTGTACTCCATCCCGTGTCCATGTATCCCTGGGATACACGCCATGTCCTGAGTAGTTGCCTTTGCAATGTTGTACACTCCGTGTTATGAAGCCGTGTAGATCATCCTGTGTTCGTGTACTTCCCAAAATACACATTGGGCTTAGGGGAGAGTCCCACACACCATGTGTCTATGGTCACACGCAAATTGATTCCTCTCTAACCCCAGAAACCCTAGTCGCTACCGCCAGTAATACACGACATGTTCTTCAGAAGTACACACCGTGTATTCAGGAAATTTCTAAAAAGGAGGACCTCCGCTGTCGTACTTTTTGTGATGCCCCATTCATCGATCCGGTCATCTAATCACCCTAGAACACCTAGGTTTTTGTCACCCTGACACCACGATGCTACTTATTTTGTTTTCGGACCACCAATCAGCTCCGAAAATATGTATTGATCTTCCCGCGTAAAGAACGCTTGAAAAATGACCTCTTACAATATGAGAAGATTAGTCATCTGTCATGATCATCACACCTCCGTAGGTTCATTGCGATGTCATATCTCTATTTTGGGATCATTGAGTTTCAAGATGGGTGCGCAACGATTCTTTATTAATCTCCCCGCGAAGAACGTGATGAAGGCGAAGAAAGCACGTTAAGAAATGGGGGAAAGGAAAACCAGTCAAACAAATTGAGGAACGAACCTCCGTTGTCATTCATCACGAGGTTGATCTACTCCTGTTAATAGGCATAAAAGGATGAGAAATCAACAACAATAAACAACATGGACTAATTTCCCATAATTATCCCCAAGAAATCCCTCCAGCAAGAATGTACGAATCCGCGGATCAACTTATTGGTGGTTGATCCACGTTAATCATTTAAACTCCAAAACAGGTAAAGAAGAATGAAATAACGACCCCTAAATTTATGAATGGATCGATCGGAATTCAAGGGGTTGTGTTACCGTTGTCGTCAAGATCCTCCGTCCTCATTGGTGTAGCGATTCACAGCTTCGATCCGTCGTCATTCGTCGCCAAGACTTTTCTACACAGTTTCCTCTCAATCTTCCACCAACGATTGATGTTCAATTATCCCAATAAAAATGGAAACTTAATTGAAATCCCACCATAATGTAGAATTAATGAGTCAACATTTCTATTTCTGAGTCATTATGACATGAAATTAATGACTGAAACAGCTTCCTCGTCGCTGCGCTACAATAGATATTTCCAAAAAGAAATAAAATAATCTTGTGAATATATTTTATTTTATTTCACTTAAAACATCTGAAAATTAACTTTTTCCCTTGACCCTTGCTGGTCTATGTTAGGCTTGTTCTTAGGTAAAGTCGTCCTCCCAGACGCAACTATGCCCTCAGATTTTTAATTCGGACATCCATTTGGAAACTTCTACTACTGTGCACAAGTGCCGACTCACTTAACGTAAAAAATCATTTGGACCACCATTCCAGGATCACCGGGCCTCGGAATGATGTTCCGTATCTGCGCCTGGTCTCGAAATAATTCTATATAATATTTAAAAATAATACACGAAAAATACGAGACATTATATTCTCCCAACCTTCGGGCTTTATGTCCCTGAAAAGAGAAAACAAAGGCTGCTCAAAAAGATGTGGGTACTGGGCATGGATCTGGGCCTCCTGCTCTCCCATGATATCTTGATGATTCTCGTGAAGCCACCAGACGTGCACTAAGGGAATCGATCACCCATGAAGGATTCTCTCCTGCTGATCTTTGATCTTAACCAGGTACTCAGCAATAGGCACTCCATCTTCGATGTCCAGCTCTGCCCAGTCGATGATGTGTGATGGGTCATGAACGTACCTCATCAGCTATGACACGTGGAAGAAATCATGTACCTGATGAAACTGTGGCAGTAGAGCTAGGCGGTGTGCCATATCACTAACACTGCACAGTATCTAGAATGGTACGATGAACCTCAGAGATAGCTTGCCGCCTTGGCCAAATATCTGTAACCCCTATCGAGGTGAGACCCAAAGAAAGACGGGGTCTCCCTCTACGAACTCCAGAGGTCTCCATTTTCTGTCAGCATATGACTTGTGTTGGCTATGTGCAGTCTTCATCTGCTCTCAGATGATCTGCACCTTCTCGGTGGTAGCTCGCACCAACTCTGGAACCATGAGTGGTGACTCTACGGGGATGGTCCAACGAAGCGGTGATAAGTAGGGTCTCCCATAAAAGGCCTCGAATGGTGCCATACCATTGGTGGAGTTGTATCTATTGTTGTACGAAAACTATAACTGTGGTAGGTTGTCCTCCCATATGTGACCAATTTCCAAAACACATGATCGCAACATATCCACTAGAACCTAAATGGTCCTCTCCGTATGACCATCTCTCTGGTGATGAAATGTTGTCCTCAAGCATAGGTGAGTCCCAAAAGCCTCCTACAATCCCTTCCACAACCGGAATGTGAAATGGGAATATCGGTCCAAGACTACATTCGAGGGGATGCCATGACGCCGAACTATCTCCTGCACGTAGACGTGTCCCAAGCACTCTACGAAACTCTACTCCCTAAAAGCTAGGAAGTGGGCTGACTTGGTGATTAATTCAATGATCACCCAGATTGAATCATGCCTCTTGGGAATCTATGGTAATCCTGTCACGATGTATATCGGTATTCCATCCCACTTCCACTCCGGATCATCCATGTGATGAGCTAATCCTGCTAGAACCAGGTGCTCTGCCTTCACCTGAAGGCATGTAAGGCATCGAGAATCAAACTCTGCTACTGCCTTCTTCATGCCTGACCACCAGAACTGTCATCAGAGATACTTGTTAATATTTTCCACTCTAGGATGTTATGCCCAGGGGGATGTATGAATCTCTCTAAGGACCTCCTCCTTCAATGCCACTAGTACAACAGTGCATCCTATGAAAAGAATTATGTGCTCCGCACCTTGGGAATATCCATCAAGATCAAGTCATGTGGATAATCGAGCATGTAAGGCCACACAGTAGACATCTTGTAGTTGCGCCTCAATAACCAATTTTCAGAGTGGAGGGGAGACAACCACTGACTGTAGGTAATCTATATCCTCTCCATCCACGAGGTATAACTGCAACGTGGCTAACTACAATGTCACCTTACTCAATAGCTATGAGCTCGGTATTCTACTAAGAGAATCTGCCACCTTGTTCCCATTTCCATGAGTATACATGATCTCGAAATCATAATCTAAGTGAAACTCTAGCCAACGCCTGTACCTCAGATTCAGATCATTCTGTGAGAATATGTACTTAAGTCTCTTGTGGTTAGAGTAAATGATAAAACGATCACCCATAATGTAGTGTCCTCATATCTTCAATGAATATACTACCGCTGCAAACTCGAGATCATGGGTCGCATAGTTTGGCCCATGTGGCCTAAGATAGTTTGAACCATAAGAAATCACCGCCTACCTCTGCATCAGGACACAACCAAGCCCGGTCCCTGATGCATCGTAGAAAACTATGTACTCGAAACCATCCTCCGGAAATCTCAAGACTGGGGCACTTGTCAAACTCTGTCTCAACTACTCAAAAGCCTGTTGTCACTTCTCCATCCACATGAAGGGTTTCCCCTTCCTAGTAAAGGGTTTTATTGGTTCTGATATCCAGGAAAAATCAGGAATGAATCTCCAGCAATATCCTAGAAATCCAATTAAACTTCACACCTTTGTCACGCTCCGAGGTGGCTTCCATGCTGACACAGTCTCCACCTTGGCTGGGTCTACAGCTACTCAACTTGCTGAGATGAAATGATCCATAATGTAGACCTCTTGAATCCTGAACTGGCACTTTGAGAGCTTCCCATAAAGCTGGTACACCCGAAGTACCTCTACAACAATCCTCATGTGTCTCTAATGCTCCTCTTCTAAAATCGAGTACAAAAGGATGTCGTCGATGAAGTCAAATACGAACCAGTCCAAGTACGTCCGGAAGATCCGGTTATTCAGTCCCATGAACACTGCAGGGGCGTTTGTCATGCCGAAAGTCTTCACCAAGTACTCATATTGACCGTAGCGGAATCTTAAATCCATCTTTGGTATAACCTCTTCCTGTACTCATAACTTGTGATAGCCTAATCGATGGTCAACCTTCGAGAACCACTGTTCCCCTCTCAACTAATCTAAGATGTCATTGATTCTCGGTAGTGGATACTTATTCTTTTCCATCCCCTGGTTTAGGTTCCGTTAGTCCACGCAAAACCTTAGAATCTCATCTTTCTTCTTGGCAAACAAGACTGGGGCTGCCCACGGTGAAACATTGGGTCTTACGAAACCCTTACTCTGCAATTCCTCCAACTTCACCCTCAGTTCACGAAGCTCTTCGGAATCCATCTGATATGATGATGATTAAATCAGTGTCGTCCCAGGGTGTAAGTCGATGAAGAAGTCCATATCCTAGCGGGGAGGTAACCCTGCAACATCTTCGGGAAAGACATCCTCAAACTCAGCTACCACTGTTGGGAACTGGGAGCTCACAACTTCCAATACTCTGAGGGAAAGGCTAGCCAAATCATGAAAGATTGGTTGCACCCTCCTATGCATAAGCCCATTCTACACTTCCTAGGCTTCCCTTCCTCCAACAAAGGAAAATCTTGTCCCATCACTATGGACAGACCGCACACTATGCCTAAAATATTCAATCTGGGCATGGATCGAAGATAACCCATCCATACTGAGAATGACATCGTAAGGCCTTGATGTTACCAACAAGAGGTTCCAACCGAAACTATTTCCCCCATGGGTAAGATCAGACTCTCTGTAAAGGTGTGTGATCATTGAGTCTCTTATCGTAGGTGTCTATAACAGTATGGATCGAGTCAACAGTTCTACCATAATCTCGAGGTTTCGTACAAGACATGTGGCTATGAAAGAATGACTGGCACCTATGTCAATAAGTACGACATCTAAGGTATAAAATACATATATCGTACCTCGAATCATTCCTAGATCCCTTGGGTCATATTCCTCGACAGCATGCAGTTGTCCCCGTCCCTGTCCCCCAGCTCCGTAATCCTGGTGCGGACCTCCTGGCGGTGGTGGTGGAAGTAATTCAAGGAGTTTGCCACCACCCGAAGCACTCCCTGCTCATTTTCCATGTCTGCCGCCTGTAGGGTCTTTCTTCTCCACTCTCTACCTCTGCCTCGGTGGTCACTCCACTGCTTCCCTATATGCAGCTCGACGGGTCAGACAATTTCTAGCAAGATGTCCCCTACTGTCGCACGCATATCATCGCTTCTACCTAGACTGACTGGATCTAGAATGAGAGCCCTGGACTATGAATCCTCTGTCTGGAGTCCTCATATGATGTTTCCGACGTTTAGATCCCTCTTCCTAACATCAGCTCCCTACTGTCGGGGTCTCCGCACCTGTCTGCCTGCTACTGACAGCCGTCGGCTGTCTCTGCTCCTCCAAAAATCTCTCGATCAACATGGCATGCTCGAGCAGTCCATCATAAGTCGAAATGCATATAGGAACGACACTATCTTGGATGCCTCGTCGTATACCTCGCTCGGTGATTCGAGCTCTGAAGTACTGATCCTTGAGCATATCCATCAAGTACTGGGTGGGGAAGGTGAATCTCGATGAATAGTCAGTTACTGTCAACAACCCAGCTGGAGCTCAAGAAGCTCCAGGATGAGTACTGCTCTCAGCGTAACCAGAGATAACTCCTCCCTAAAGAGTCGCTCAAATTCTGTCCATGAAAGAGTCTCCTCGTCGTGAGTCTATGTGGTCAGACTTCACCATGTCCCACCGAGCCCTGAAGAACCCTCACTTTTAGGATCACCATCTGGTCTGCTGGTGTCCTCACTAGATAGAAAACTATGGTCACCGCCTCAAGCCTGTTCTCAGCCACCAGAGGGCTGGGATCGCCTCGGAACCTAAGGGGTCTCTATATTTGTAACTCATGGGGCGCGCTAAGCCTGCGCTCCTCGTCAGTCGGTACTATAGGTACCATGGGCTGCTCCACTGGTGGTGGCATAGAAGGTGCACCACCTGGTGGCAACACATGGGAACTGGTCCCTGTATCGAAGCCTCGTCACTAAGGGGGTCATCCTTGTGATCGTGCTACTGAATCCTATAAAGTATGCATCGTGGATGCATCCTTTAATGAAAGAACATGTACCATTTTCAATCAGTATATCTAGATATCTTACACAAATTATATGGAAAACAAAACTCATTCCTATATGATCCATGTACCATTATTTTACTTCCCTGCAACTAGTGTTTTCATGTACAGAGTCAAAATGTAGGTTATCAGAGTCTTGGTGTATGGATATTTCGACCTCCTCACAAACACTGGAGTCTCTGGCCTGAAGTCCGAACTTAAAACACTTAATAACATTGCCCCAAACCAATCTCATAGACTCTTGGTCCTAAGGTAGATCCGACCACCTCTGATACCACTATGTCATGACCCATCCCAGTATGGCCTGCACCGCGACTCCCCAAGCACGGCTTCAACAGGCCAGGGGGTGGTGACTAGAACCACGTAGGCATATTAATAACATGGGAGGATTTTTCTAAGTACTTGTACACACGCACACATATCCAAGCCCGGGAATGCTGAAATGTAAAAAAACCACTAAGGAAAAAAATGCATGAATACACTAAACCCAACCAATAGAGTACGACAGAAGGTAAAGTACTGAATGTAAACTGGGCCAAATTAAAAGCCCACCAAAACAATAGTTAGAAAACTACAAAGTCCAAACATTAAATAAAAAAGGTATTGGGACTGCTGCTCGTAGCCGTAGGAATGCCTCTGTCTGTAGGGAACTCAGAAAGATTGGTCTTGTCCTTGTCCTCCCTGAACTATGTCAAAAGGATGCCCGTCTACAAAAGACATGACATGTGCGGGAAAAGCCCGTGTATGGGTGAGTATAACAATTCGCAGTAGGGGACCTTGAAAACCTCAAAGTAGTACACAATGTAAAGGTACAGTCAGCTATGGATAACATATGTCTACAGAACATATATCACAAACCAGATATACTCAAAACCTAGACCCGGGGTCTTGATACAAGTCGCACAACCACATACCCCCACCAGGGTTTCAGTTCGAAGATTCCACAAAGCACTCGTTCCGAGAGAAAACACTCCACAAGTCTTATAGCTCTGATGATGCCCATCTGAGAAATACCATTTGTTAGGAAACGTAATGAGAGGTAGTTAGACTCATTATAGGAGACATACTCTTGAGTGATAAGGTTACGATAAATAGATGTAATCATTACGGGAGAAACACTCCTTAGTGGGAAATATCACGATACACAGATGAGGATCTCTGCCAGGGCCATGGAGGATACCAGAAATCATCTGGAATTCACCTTCTAGTTCGAGTATTGATGCCTGGTGGGGTTGTTAATGTCGATGCCTAACTCTACCAAGGGTCAAGAATGGATAGAGGATCTCTATCCGGGCCTCTTTGATGGATGCTTGACTCTATCATAGAAAGTCCTACATAGGGGATCATACTCCTGTGTGAGGAAACGAAGCTTGAATTTTAGGGGAATGAGAAGTAGGGGCAATAACCCAAATTAAAGATATCGAAGATACGATGAACAAGAGGACCACACCATTCTCAAAAAAGTATATGGCGTGTAGTAAAGGTACATGCATTGTTGTGTCACCCCGGGTACTACCTGTGTACAACGACCCGTCTCGTAAGGCTAGTCGTGTAGAGAATTTAGTACACAGTGTGTAGTACTTTGTAAACACCATCTTTGACAGCCTCGAGTTGGCTCCGTGTATGCTATACATGTGCCCTTTCAGATTCTTCAACCTGTGTACTGAAACCCGTGTAATCGGTACATGGGGTGACTCACATTACTGGCCTCGCATGGACGTGTGATGGAGTACACAGTTGTGTACTCCATCCCGTGATTGGGTATCCCCGGGATACATGCCTAGTCCCATGTAGCCGCCTCTTCCATGCGGTACACTTCGTGTTCTGAAGCTGTGTATATCATCCCGTGTTTTTGTACTTTCCAAAATACAGGACGAGTCCCGCGTGGCCTCCTCTGCCATGCTATACTCGCCGTGTTCTGAAGCTGTGTAGATCATCTAGTGTCCTTGTACATCCAAAAATACACACCGAGATTCATGGAAATTCCCACACGTCGAGTGACCAGAGTCAGATGCTGTGTGATTTCTCTATGATCCCCGACACCCTAGTAGCCACCAGTACTACACGGTGTGTTCTTTGGATGTACACGCCGTGTATTCTGGAAGTCTACAGAAACGTAGACGTCTGCCTTCGTGCTTCCGGTGATGCCTTGTTTGTCGATTTAGTCATCCGATCGCCCTTGAACACCCGAGTTTTGTTCGCCCCAACACCACAACGCTGTTTCCGTTGTTTTCAGACCTCTGATCAGCTCCAAAAACATGTTTTGATCTTCCCGGGTAAAGAACACTCGATGAACGACCTCTTATGATCTGAGCCGAATCGTCATCTGTCATGGCTGTCGCACCTCCATAGGGTCATTGTGATGTCAGATCTCTGGTTTGGGATCGTTTCATTGTATGATGGGTGCGCAATGATCCATTGTTCTTCGCCCCGCGAAGAACTCAATGAATGTGAAGAATGTGTGAGAAGAAAAGTGGGGATGGAAAACCTATCGGACAAATTAAGGAATGAACCTCCACCATCATTCGTCACGACATTGATCTGTTCCCCTTAATAGGCTAAAAAGGAGCAGAAATAAAAAAACAATAAACAACATGGACTAATTCCCCATAATCATCCCAAATAAATCCCTCCCTCAAGAAGGTACGAATCCGCGGATGAACTTGTTCGTGGTTGATCATCATTCACCGTCTAAACTCAAAAACGGGGAAAGTGGAATGAAATAACAACCCCTACCTTTAATAAAGGATCGATCACATATTAAGGGGTCATGATACCATCATCGTCAAGATCCTCCAACCTCATTGGTGCAGCAATTCGCAGCTTCGATCAGCCGTCGTTCGTCGCCGAGAGTTTTCTCCCGAGTTTCCTCTAAATCTTACACCAATTATCGAAATTTGAGTATCCCAATAAAAAGGGAAATTTATTTGAAATCCCAAAATGTTGTGGAATTAATGATTCAGCGTTGTTGTTTCTGAGTCATTATGACATGACATTAATGACTGAATCAACTGCCTTGTCACTACACTGCAGAGGATATTTAAAAATGTAAATAAAATTAACATGTGCATTTATTTTATTTTATTTTACTTAAAACATACGAAAATTAACCTTTTTAATTGACATGAACCAGTTTAGGTTAGGCTCGTTCTTAGGTAAAGTCGTCACCCTGGACGCAACGATTCCCTACAATTTTTAATCCAGGCATCCGTTTCGAAACTTGCTCTACCGCGCACAAGTGCCGACTCAATTAACATAAAAAAAAGTTTTGACCACCATTCCGAGATCACCGGGCCTCGGAATGATGTTCCTTATCTGCGCCTAGTATCGAAATAATTCCATATAATATTTAAAAATAATACGCCGAATATTTGAGACATTAAAACAAGAAAAAATAATTTTAAAAGAAACATGACATATTATTACTATATTATTGTTGTTGTCACATAGAAATTGGAATGGAGGATATGAAAATAATTTAATAAATTATTAAAATGAGTTTGATTAATTTTTATTGAATGAAATATGTATAATCCAAATAATTATAAATGAAAGTAAAACTATTTGAAAATATTTAAATTCCATTTCAAAAAAATTATTTATATATATATATAAATTAAAATAAATAATTTTGATAATTTATATTACTGTAATGTATATATTATATAATAAATAATAATTTTAACATTCGAATTTTTCAGTTTTTTGAAAACAGATAAGAGTAAATCCATTTTTTCGCATTAAAATGATGTAGTTTTCATAAAATCATTTTTACAATATTTTAATGGGGCGCTTTTATTAAATATTATATTTGATAGTTTAATAAATTATATTTTTCAAAATAATAATTAATTTTTAATGAGAAATTTAAAAATTATCTTAGTTTCATGTTTTCTTTTTATTTTCTAGAATATTAATTTTTAATGAATACTGAAAATACTGAATTTTAATAAAAAATGAATTTTGTATTAATTTTTTTTATAGTAAAATTAAATTTTTAATTGTTTTGAAAGAATTATTAATTCAAATTTATAATTATTAATAAAATATAGTTCATTTAAAAAAATTTAATTATGAAATTTTAAACTAAAACATTTGGATCTTTTGATCATTTTCACTTTGAAACCCTGCTTTCTATCACATCAATGTGAATTATTTTAAATTATTTTCTACCATTTATATGAGTTTAATTTTGAAAAATTGGTTCTATAGTTTTAATAATAATATATATATAATTTATAATTATGATAAATTATATTTTTACCATATTTATTAGTGAGAACAATTTTAATTAAATATATTGAATAATGAAAAAAAAGTTTACTTTGTGCGGTAACTAAGCATATATGGTGTAATAATGACTCAAAACATATCTAAAACCCATTTTATAAATATATATATATCATTTTGAACATAATATATAATTTCATTTTTATTGGGACACTTTTCCATGAATGTACCCATATAATTATTATATAATCAAAAAAATGTAACTTTCTTCCATTAAATTTCTATATTTTTATTAAATATTGAAAAAAATAGGTTCTATTACAAATATTAGTTTGGAATTGAAATTATTTTATTTATAGTTATAATTTTTCATAATTATGTAGATATTATATAAATACATTAACTGATTATGAAACACCAACAACATATTTATTTATTAAATTTTTAAATATAAGAAATGATTCTAAAAACCCGAAAAGTGAAGTAAATAGATTTAATTATTTTCTTAAATTATTTAATATATTAATATATCAGGTATAAAAATTATAAACATAGTGGATTCTATTTCAATTATTTTCTTGATAATTTTTTAATATTTATCATATAAAAAATGTCAAACCTGTTATTAATGAAATTTTTTGATAAATGATATCTTATTAATTAATAAAAAAATAGTAAAAATACTATAAAATATTAGTTTACTTATAAATATAAATAATTATCTACTAATTTCATTTAATGGACCATTTTTTATTAATAATTGATATATTTTCTATTATATAGAAAAACTCAGTCAAGGAAGTTACTCTTAAAGGGGAGTTTTAGCATGTTACATATGCTTGTGTAAAAATTAATTTCCCACACACATAAGATTTATAATTTATAAATTAAATATAACATTTAGAATATATGAGTAAAAATTACCTATTGAGGATAAATATAACTTATCCTTAAAGAATAAATTAAATTGCATAGAAAACTAGATCATATAATTAAGAAACGAAAATGGTAATCTGATGAAACATAGTAGTTAATTAATTAAATGTTTAAAAACAATGAAAAAATGTTTGGTGGAGGTTTGTATCATCCTAATAATCTATCCAAATATTTATTTATCATTTTTGGATCAACATTAAGTAATGTTGACCTCCCAATAGTGAATATATTTGATTATTTACAAGTATGAAGCTCCCCTTAAAAAATGAAAGCACTCACTCTCTCATCCTATTTACAACTATAAATCAATTTGGATATTCCAATAAATCAACAAAAAAACTTCTCTAATCCCTTAACATCATCTTTGATGTGTTAATTTTTATTAAATATAATATTTTACAATTTTAGTGTAATCCTAAGGATAATACTTGAAGAAGAGGTAATGACATTTTAAAATCATTTTTATTAATTTACTTCTTGAAATCATTTAATTTTTAATATAATTATTAAATAAAAAATATATTATATTATAATTATTTATATTTTTTTAATGATTCTATCTAAAACCTCACACGTATCCATCAAATGGTTTAAGAAATCATCGTTCGTGCATATGGTGTACTACTACCATGAAAATTAATTTCATTCAGTTTTTACGTAACCAAATATAAAGGATGATAATAATGATGGATAT
This sequence comes from Viscum album, assembly GCA_963277665.1. Classification (NCBI taxonomy): domain Eukaryota; kingdom Viridiplantae; phylum Streptophyta; class Magnoliopsida; order Santalales; family Viscaceae; genus Viscum; species Viscum album. The sequence continues at coordinate 578,589,694 of OY728120.1, forward strand.
AATATTTATATATGATATATATGATTTTAATGATGTTATAATTATTTTGTAATTTTTATACCATACATATGTAAATGATTTTAATTTTATGGGAATACAATAACAACATTCACGTATACTGCAGACTACCACCTCGCAAAGTGATGTGATTCATTCACTCTATACATGGGACATATTAAGGATGAGATTAATATAAATAGTTTATATTTATTAAAAAAATCTATAATAATGAATATATATATATATATATATATCATTTACTTCTCATTCATTTAATACAATAAGAAAATGGATACATTGTTCATGCGTACGTATTACCAACCATATTAGTGAATAATTTAAATCATTTATTACCACAAAATTTTATAGATTAAAATAAATAAATACAATCATAATATATATAATATTTATATCATAGTTATAATTGTATAGATTATGAAATCATGACCTATGATAGGGGACCATGAATATCAAGTCAAAACATGTACAAAAAGAAATTTTTTATCTGAAACATAACATTAATTTGTAATTGTTAAAAAACGTGAAATATAAATTCATAATAAAATAATATATGGTGATATATGTAGGAATATGGAACTATTGTATATGTATAAAAAACAAACAATTTTTATACTGGATATTTGAATGAATATGATAAAAGTCAAGACATAAGGTATGAGATTTCCATCTAGCATTTTTCATTTATGAGATACATTCTATATTCACCTCCAATTTCCTCTATTTGAGGTATATAATACCAATAAATGTAATTTATGATTATTTTTCTTGAATTTTTTATTATCCACATTTCCATATTATGATATTGTTTTCATATGGATACAATTTTAAATTTAACATAATAGTATAGGCATTTTATCTAAATTTTAAATCATTGGGAAACATGGTATGTTATGAACCTATATTATTTAAGGAGTTCATATTGTTCCCCTTTTACAATTCATATAATGAATCTACTTATCTTCATGATATTTTAATCTTCATATAATATTATTCATTTATGGGTAAAATTATTTAATGATACCATTGTGAAAATATTTTATTTCTACAAACAAATAGTTATTAGAATTGTTTTAATATTATCAATCCACTGGTGAACTATTATGATCTATATCCCAAGAATTCTGATGAAATATTTTTTTACTTGGTTTTGAATTGTAATTATATGGTGTGTTTTTAATAATATTTCTGATGCGAGAAGTTGAGTCAGTGCGAGATTCTGGGTCCCAGTGAGGCTCAATGCTATGATTTTAAAAATTATCATTTATATTTTGTCAAAAGAATTCTTTTTTCACAAAATTTATAGTAAATATAAATAAGAATATCAGATTAGACATATGAGGGCATCGTTGTGTTCAAAACCTTGTGTTTACCATAGGTGTGATATAAAGTTGTTCATAATGGGAGTTTGGATTGAGCTGAGTAAGAGGGGAATAAAGTGGTTAAATTATTAATTAAAAGATAATTTAATCATTAAAATTAACCTAATAACCCCCTAGAACACGGATTTCTCAAAAATAAAAATAGGAAATATAACCTCATATCATCTTTGGTGACTGATGAAAACTAGATGAAATCAAAGTGAAAACATCTTTTGATCTCACTTCATAGTGCTGAATACAATTAGATTGAGGAGAAATATGATTCAAGCATTGTTCTACTCCCAAATAACTGAGTCTTATCCATTGAGATATATATATTGGTGCATTGATCTTTATCCCATTAATATCTCATTTTTTATGGATGTAGATCCATACTATGGGTGATAGAGATCCCTCCATTGTTGATTTACAGTTTTCAAGGTAAACCAATATGGATTGGTAGAATACCAATGAAATTACCTTATGGAGTTGACTTCAACATTGTTAATATTCATGTGGTAAATTTTTTGTATAGTTTCTTATTTTGGGAATACAAATTTTAGGGACTACATTCCATTTATAGGGGTAACACATAGTGTAGTGAGCCAATGTCATGTGTTTAGAGGACATAACCTAAGATGTTGTGGGATAGTACATGTCCATGTAAAATTAATCATATAGAGTATATGGAAAAGGTGCACCAAAAATGGTCTCATTAAAAGTAATAGGTCTATCTTTCCATTTATACTGAAGACATTTTGTATAATGGTATGAACGAAGTGTGGTTCACAAGGTTATCGAAGATGTTTGGATGAAGATGATGTACATGGGCCGGTTGAGGAAGAACATACCAAGTATGGTAAATTCATTCTATAAAACCCTACATGGACATGAAAATTTAAATGATTTCGAGTCATAGCCAGGTCTACGGGTGATTCCACACGATATGTGGGCTCTAGTGCATGTCTTGAACTTTTGGGTTATCTTCTTGAGATCATCATCCATAAGTATTTCATTAATAGAAAAAGGGATTGCGGATTGTGGGTACCTTATCCTGAGTTATTTTCCATATAGAATGAGATGATGACCTCTATTTCAGCCTATGATATAACACGTATTATGCTTCGATCATGATGCTTGTGTAGTGGTTTTCTAATTTGGGTAGCAATTTTGGTAGATCACTAGGTTGACATCGGGGTTGGAACCGTTCTCTTTAACCATAGGATGTGGGTCCCCAAGATTACTTAGGCTGGTAGAGTGGAGACCCTTTATTGTATTAGGGTGTGAGGGCCATACATGTGGATGCATTGTGATATCATGTATGATAAGAGAGAAGATCCATTCTATAGTGCTTCACAAATTTTGTAGATTAGTGTGGTTCATAATGGGGGATGTTGGGATTTGAATTCCTATATGGAATCAGGGTGTGGGTTTCCTATAAATATCATCTTTATTAGATATGATACTCCCCATGATGTGAGAATGGGTTCAATACCTATGGGGATGTTCTTTCAGGATAAGTACCTCTATATCAGACCAGGGTGTAGGTTCCCTATATCATTCGTTTATTGGAAGATAGAGCATCACTATCATAAAAGGGTGTTGTTCATCTATATTCAATTGCTAGATAGAGTAGTTACTTCCCATTTAGACCATGGTGTGGGTCCTGTATCCAAGGATTTTGTAATCCCCAACCATGTCAGCTAAAATGTCCTCAATACATGACATATATATTGAGTGTGTAATCCCATATTATGTTACACTACAAGTCCAATATCAACGGACTCATAACTCACCTATCGTTCCAAGGAGTATTTCCTCCATATATGTTAACATGGTAGTGATGGTACACCCCTATCGGGACAGGGCACCAATCCTCTAGATGTGATTTATAAAAAGAGTGGTAGTCCACTATCTAGTTTTGGTGATGGTACTCTATACATAGATATAGAATTCCAATATTGTTATATGTTGTGGGACCTTGACATTTGTTGTTATAGATGAGTTGGTACTCCTCTGTCACAACTGGGAACGAGTTCTCTAGCCTAGATTCATTCCTCCTGTATCATATAAAGGTATTTGTCCCTCATTGTAATTGATTTCTTATAGTTATACTCTCATACCAATAATGGGTGTGGTTAATCTACTAATGGAGTAGTACCCCCTATTTGACTAGGGTGTAGGTACTCACCTTTTTAGTTATACTACCCCCACCCCGAGAATCAGTAGGGAGAAGGACCACCACTAGAGTTAGTCCTCCCACGTCTATTGTCTACAGGTATGTGAAGTAGGACCCTCTACTAGATATGTGAGATACCTAGAAGAGATTTAGTTCTCCCTCAATGGTTTGAGGTATGAGACACTAAATAAAGTAGCATAGAGGTTTCATCTATTAGTTTAGAGATTTTACTCTCGTAGCTATAGGGTAATGGAGAGTTGAAGGTACCTCTAATATCTCATAGTAGATAGGATGCATGTGATTCATAGTATGGGTAAATTTTCTCTTAACTATGTGGATTGATGAGGGGTGGGACTCTTAATTAGGGATATTTAAACCTTTTACCTAGTGCGTGTTAGTGATTGAAGTACCATTGGTGACGGGCATGAGAGATGAAACTAGTCTGTTTTTTCTAATGGAGTGTATCTCTTGGACAGATAACATCTTTGATGGTTTAACTCATGGAGTGTGTTGTCCTAGTTTTGTGTTACTATTATATCCTCAAGAAAAATATTTTCATTGGATATAACTTCAGACCTCATGGGATGTGGAGTCTGAGACGAGTATATTTTCATGTTTCTCTGAGTCCTTATGATGTTGTAACATTGTGTGTTGTCCCCCTTATGGAATGGGTATGATTCCTTTTCTGTATCAACTCATTAGTTTTTGTTGCACACATTCCATGATAGGAAAATATGTTTTCGGTATTCCACATTATTCTTGTGTTTAGATTGTAATTCTTGGATAAGTTTACTAATCTACTAGGGGTCAAAATGACTCGACGCATAGTTCAACTAGACATCATGTTGAGCCCCCTTTTCATGAATTAAGTTACTTTTTTCTAGCCCGAGATGTAGGATGGATATCTCCCTAAATCCCTCATTTGAGAATATCTTGTTTTAGATGAATTTCCATGTTTATTCATGAATGATTCGATATGGATATTCTCTCCCAATTTGGGTTTCCTCTATCTAGATAAAGAAGTATATTTCCATTTAGTTTCTTTACTTTTATTTGGTGGATTTGGGTTCCTATTTATTACTTTCATACTCACACATGAACAAGAATTTCACATATGTGTCATGTCTTGTGGAGACTAAAAGACTTTTTTATGGATTCCATGGAGGACCCGAGGTAGGATTTTCATAGTGATAAAGACCATCCATTGATTATACCATAGATAGACCAAGGAGTGTTCAAATAGTTTAATTAGATAGTGATTCACTCCTTTTAAGAAGGTTAGATTCCTTTAGAGTGATTGGTTACTGTGTTTTTCCCATTTTTACATTTTCAATACAACTGTTGTACTCTTTTTTGGAATATATTTTTTCATCAATTTGAGTTTCATTAAATTTCAATATTAACACTCTTTTATCAAGATTTTTGTGGGGGTGTATATAATAGTAACCTTGGAAAAGGCCTCACATCTATGTGATATGACTACATAGGACTAGTCAATAGACTCTGGTCTATAGGAGGCATGCTTTGTGAGTTAGGGTTGGGGACTTATTGGGTCATTTCATGATAGAGTGGTATCAATGTGGGTTCCACATTAGGCCTATAATGTCGTGAGCATGGATTGGGTTACATAAAGATATTGTATGTGTGTTTTGAGGTCTGATCTAAGGCTAAATGTGTAATGACCAGACCCCGAGCAACGAGACATGACCCTTACAAACGTCGTGTAATTTTTTTTATATAAGATACCATAAAAAAGACACAACAAAAAATAAAAATTTGGATCTTTAATGGGAATATTTCTTAGAGAATTAGAATCCAATATTACATTAAAAAATAAATGTACAAATTTTAATAATCATTATGAAATGTATCCTCAAAGAAATGCTTCCACATTAGAATTTCATTACAGCTCATCCACTGAGCCTGAAGAATAATTTAATATACATCCGGTGAGTATAAAAATGCCTAGTAAGGTGTTTTAAAATAATAGAATTAGGAAATAAATTTTCTTTAAAATATATCATTTAAACACATTCTAAAAATAATGAAATTACTATTTCTCATTACATGTACTCATTATTTTTGTGTGAGATTCTGAAACACAATTTTGGATTAAATCATGCTGAAAATTTCTAAACATATTCAGGTGTTATAAATAGAATTAATTATATAGTAATGAAAAAACTTGAATAGAAATGCATGAAGTGCCACCTATATGATAGATAATGACCAAACATAATAATTCTATCAAATTCCAGAAGTGCAAATAAGAATTTACACAAGAAATATTATTTATTCAATATTTCACATAAAATGAAGTCATTTATCTTAATGGAATGAAAACTAAATATCAATTTTTATTTATAAATGAATTTCTATACATGTCTAAATTAAAATAAAAAAATTTATGCCTTGTGAACATGGAAATATTAAACTGATTAATAATGGTTCATAAGTGTATGATCATTAACCATAATTATTTTACTAGTAAAATAATTATATTGATTTTCACATAGTTGAATAATTATGAGGGGATCAATATTGTAGGAAAATCATAAACATTCTATCGAGTCCTTATTCCAAGACCATACATTACCATTTTGTCATGGCCTCTTTCCAAAACCGTAGATTGTCTCTTGATACCATCCAATGAATCAATGGGAAATAATGGGCCCCAATTGTCACATACTAAGTCCAATGCATTCTCCATATATCTAATAAATGTATGTAATTAAATCAAACTATCCGATTCAACTTGGGATTTTTTTAATCTTAATCGTAGGTGCAATAAAAGCCTTAAAAAATCCAAATTTTAACATATAACTCTAAAAATATTAGTTCCTAATCTATATATTATCATAAAATCATTCATCACATACTTAAATTAATTATCATTATTTGTAATTCATAAAATGAATAACATTATGAGTAATCATTTAATCAGAAATAAAAATATTGTTTTTGTATTCTAAAAATAATATTATAAATATATATATTTCTTAGATGAAATGATAGATGGATTCATAATTTCTATTTTAATGATTACGTTTATCTCATGGAGTTTTGAGAATAAATTAAATAATAAATATATAGATTACATTCAGGAAATGGTAACCTATTTCATAATTTCACCTAAAACAAAAATGTTTATCCCCCCAAAATTTATAATCATAGTGAATATAAATTTATAACTACATTTTTTATTTATGTTAGATACAAATTAAAATTTTTAGTTTTTGAGAAAGAATAAATAACAAAAAAATTTATATATAAATACATATGTATGAATATATATAACTATATATATACTAATATATGTATATATGATTGTGGTCTGTAAACATTAAATTATTCACAAATTCTAAAATAAGAACCCTCTCATATGAACAAACAACGAAGGTGATAAATTCATTTAATGTGTCTACTTGCATGGAGGAATACACTTATTTTAAAATATACATATTTAACCCTTATAAAAATAAATTTTGAAAACAAGGTTAACACATCAATTTTGGATAAAAGACTCATGGTAAAAAACACTCAACATATACACATATATATTTTTGAAACATAAAGTTGTATATGTATATATATGCATGTATATACACATATATATACAGTTCATGGTAAAATATCAAAACATGGTAGTAAAAAAAATTAATTCATTTAGAAATAGATTTCTGAAAATGGAGAATGCATATTATTTATTCGATATGGGTTAGAGAATAGAACATGGTTATATATGTATAATTATATATATATGTCTACATATATATATTGGGTTATGATTTCAAAATAAAATAATAAAATTACATTTCAAGATTCATCTTAGATGTGGGATATGAGTTCCTAGAATTGAGAGGCATAAAGAGAGACTTGGTAGATAAAAATTCCAGGTAGCCATTTGCGTGCAACGTTGAGTTAAAAAACGTTTTTTAAAATTATTGATTCGAATAGTCAAAAATTAATAAAACAAATGTTTTCATTAATATAATTTCAATGTGAAACATGTTTAATTGACACCATTAAGTTATTAAAATGAAATGAGGAGGAGGATCAGAGTCAGGTAATGTGGTGTTTGGTTTAAAATATCATCACCCTTGGAAACAAAACAATGATGTTTGGCTAAAGAGGTTGCGGTGAGGGTGGAAAGTGGAATCTTGAGAAAGGGAGGATGAAGTGGTACTAACAACTACAAGGTAAGATAGGGACTGATGTAGAACCATGAGGATGAAGTGGTATGAAAGGATGAAGTGTTCATTTTTAATCTAGTCAGATATATGGGTTGATATTCCCCCTAATTATTTTTGTGATGGGGGTCATGTGGCAGGGGAAACAGATGTCCAAGATTCGGCCTTGAGGTTGATCGGACTACCCAGTTCATATGGTGTGTTTTAAATGAAATGAGCATTTGAGAATATATATTGATTCGATCAGTTGGTTGGTCTCGATTGCCTTATTTTAAATGAAATGGATGATAGAGGTCAAATCATGTCTTGATCTAACAACTCCAAAAAATGCGATGATGAAACAACTGTGATGTGAGTTCGAAAGCTGAACTGAAGCAGATAGTTGGGATATCACACAGTGAGATTGGATGGCGTATATAATTTTCTATGGAAAACATTCCCATCCCACATATAAACCCAACTGGTTTCAGAAATGCCTTATAATCTTCCACTTGAATATCTATATCCCTATATCACAATAACACCCACCTGAGTCCTTACACATGAGACACCACCTGAGGGTTCCTTAGCCCACCCTCTCCCATGCCAGTGTGTAACCTTGAACACCATCTACTTGCACATTACCCGACCCTATACATGAGATATTGTGTATGTGTTGACTCCATTGTGCCTGCTAGGATTCACACTAGCCTGCTCAATCACACTTCTACAAGACCACCTGGGCCTTGAGGGCTTTCCATATAAGGATGACCTCAGCTGGTGGGATCCATATCCATATTTGTAGTCAATATTTATTTTATACATTACATAATATAGAAATATTAATTTTTTTAGTATATTAAATATTAGTTTCCCAGTATTACTAACACTATGATTATTATAAAAAACATTAAATGTTGACAAATTAAAATTCATATTACAATTTACTTTAAAACCCTTATCATTAAAACACAAATTTTTTAAAGAATATGAATTCACATGTTTTACAGTTCAAAAACAAACAATTTTGAATAACCCAATGTTAAAACCCCTAATTTTATTTATCCTAAATTGTTATTTTAATAAATTTAAAACATTTGACAACAAAAATACCCAATGAACACAAAACATCAACCGTCACATGAAAACCCAACAAAAAATTATAAAGGAATTTTATGGTGTATAAATACTCGTTCAATGTCTCCAAAGGATGGAGAACATTTTTTGTTTTAAGAGGATGGTGATCTACATTACTTTGACAATGTGTATTTTTTATATTCGTCTCACTATTAATTTTTTATGTATTGGTGAATTGAAGGGACTGAGTCTCCTTAATCACACTCATTATAATGTTGGGTGGTATTTCATTTGTTCTATTAGGTCATGTGATGAATTTCTTTGAGTAGTTTTAATCCCTTGTATCAATGAAATATCTCAGTGTATGAATAAAATGTTTCTCTTTTTATTTATTGTATTTTGTAATGATGCATGCCAATATGCATTAACACAAGAATAATTATTATAATAAATAAAATTATTATTATTATATTCATAATTATGTTCAGGTTGTTACAATATCCCCCCTTAATATAATTTTTCCCTTGTAATTCTACTGTACTCATAAACTCCCACAATAACCAACCTTATGACATCATCCTCAATGTCCATACAAAATATTTTCAATTATTATTAATTAATTAACAAAATTTTAATTAAAAACATTATATAATTTATACATCCACAAGGTCCACCACAATTGGAGTCCTTCTTGGTATATTCATTCTGTCAATTTGAGCCCCAAAGAAATTTTAAATTCATCAATTTAATTTTTCAAAATACACCTTGAGGAGCAAGGTTTCAACACATGCAGATAATAGATGGTCCGTGAGAGAGTGGATCATGATGTGTAGATATAAGAGATATCTGAATGGACATGGTTATGATAGACTAGTGAAACAATGTTTCTTTCTAAAAACAGGATATCATAAAGTATTCCATATATGATAATGCTCAGAACCAAAAAATAGATTGGATGCATGGGGGCGCACCAACTACTGCTTCTCATAATTTTTCCAATGCATGATAAGTCTCAAACATGGGGAATTATAAGAAGAGGACATCATAGAACCTTATATTATGCACATAATATGAATGTTGTGAATGAGACATAATATAGTAGGCCTGACTCAATACTTGGTGAAGTCAAATGACATTTGGGTTGTTTGAGACCCGGTTGAGTTATTTGCAGGACAATAGTAGGTTTGAAAATGGAAAGTAATGAGCTGATCATTCTTTGGGTAATATAGTATCTAGAAGCTTAATAGCAAGTGACATGAGTTTAGTTTGTGAACCATCAACATCCATATAAAAATTTTATTAAAAGAATTTCTCATTGGTAGACATACCTAAATTAGAAATTTTATTAAAATTTTCCCTTGTTCATTATAATGTTCGACTAATACCAACTATAAAGACCCATCCCTGAGCAACTGGACTCAGCCCTTATAAATGTTATGTTATTTTTTATAAAAGATGCATGAAAAATACACAGTGTCAAATAAAACGGATGATCTTTTAACCACCCAATAATTGGAGAATCAGAATCTAATATTACATTTGAATATAAATGTACAAATTATGTTAAACATTAGGCAATGTTACATTCGGACAATTCTTCCACATTATAATTTCATCATAGCACTTACAATAAACATGTATTAGTAATTTAAAATTCATGGGGTGAGCACAAAAATGCCTAGTATGGCATTTCAAAACAATCCTATTAGGAAATATTGTTTCTGTAAAACATTTCTTAAATACACATGCTTAAAATCAGGGAATTAACATTTCCCATTACATGGCATCAACATTTTCTTGAGAGATTATGAATCTTTTATTAATATAAACAAATTATCAATATTTCTAAACTTGTTTATGAGTGATAAAAAAATTCATTATAAAATTATACACACATGTGAATGGAAATGCGTGAAGTTCCACCTATAAGATAGATAATAACCAAACATACCATTTTATGACATGACAGAGGTGCCGATAATAATTTACACTTGAAATAATATTTATTAATAATTTCTCATAAAATGATGTCATCTATCATTATGGGTTGGAAACTAAATATAAATCCTTCGTTATAAATGAATTTAGATAGAAGTATATATTTAAATATTAAAATATATTCCATGTGCACATGTAAATATGGAAAGTGATTAATATTGGTTCATAAGTGTATAATCATTAGTAAGGGACATTCACTTAATATAATCATTATGAGGGAATTCCTAATGCAGTACAATCATAAAAATTTAGTCAAGGAATCATGGTAAGACATTACATAACAATTCTATCAAGTCCTCTTGCTAGGACTGTAGTTTTTCTTATGAGACCTACCGATACATCGAGTGGCTATAGCGGGCCCCGCCCATTACTTACTAAGTCTAATTAATCCCCATATGTCTAAAATATGAATGAAATTAAGTTAATGTGTCCCATTAAATTTTTATTTATATGAATCTTAATCATAGTTTAAATAAATTCATTAAATAATCCAATTTGTCCCATACCACCCTAAAAATTTTACTTATTAATCCATATATTATCGTAAAACGATTCATATAAGACGTGAATTAATTATATTTATTTTTAAATCATATAATTAATAATGTAATGAATGCACATTTAATCAGAAATGCATTTATTGTTTTGTCATCCCAAAAAAATATTATAAATAAATATATTTGAAGCATAGATTGATTACAAGATTTATAATTTCTCATAAAATGATAAGGTTTACCTCATGTAGAATAGAAAATAAATTAAACATAAATAAATAGGTTACACACATGAAATGGTAACATGATTCATAATTTCCCATAAAATGATATTGTTTATTACATACAAACATATAAACATGCTGAATATAAATTTATAACTACATGTTAGATTTGTGATAGATATCTGTTAATTTTTTTTTGTAATTGATAAATAATAACTATTGTTAATTTGTTTATACATAAATTCAAATGTATGCATATATATAATAATATATATTTAAACATAAATATGTATTTTTTTGTCTGTTTTGAAACCATTAAATTGTTCACAAATTCTGAAATAAGAACCCTACCATGGGAACAAACCAAAAAGATGATAAATACATAATGTGTTTACGTGCATGTAGGAATACACTTATATTTTACAAAACATATATAACCCTCATAAAAATAAATTTCAAACACAAGGTTAAAATATATGTTTTTGGATAAAAGGATCATGTCAACGAATCTATTAACATATACACCTATATATAAAATTCATTGTAAAATATCAATGTATGGTACAAAAAATAAAAAAATTAATTCCTTTATAAAGAGATTCTTGAAAATGTAGAATGAATATAATTTATAAAATACAGTTTGACAAAGAAACTAGTATTTATATACACACACACAAAAATATATATATGATAATGATTTCTAAATAATATAATCAAATTCCCTTACTTGATTCATCATAGATGTGGGATGAGAGTTACTAGAACATAGAGGGCGAATCGTAGACTTGGAATAGAGAAATTTTGGGTAGCGATTTGGTGCAAAGTAGGGTTTAAAAAAACATTGTTTTCAAATTATTGATTTGAAAAGTCAAAAGATAATCAAACATATGTGTTAATTAATAATAATTAAACATGCAATTGTTTTAAATGATAACCTATATTTATAAAAATGAAATGTGGAGGATGATCTGAGTCATGTACTATGATGTTTGGTCTAAAATAACTCCACCCTTGGAAATAAAACGAAGATGTCGTGCTAAAGAGGTTGTGGAAAGGGTAGAATGTTTCATCATGAGAAAGGTAGGGTGGAGAGGGGCCATAAACTACAAGGTAGGATGGGGACTAGTGTTTCTCCACTATGAATAACATGGAAGAAATGATGAACGTATCAGGATGAATTTGTTTTGATATAATGTCTTAGATTAACCCTAATAATTTTCAAAATGGGGGTTGATTAGACGTTCCAAATTATGTGTTGCATTTTAAATAAAAATAGCATCATATATTAGATCATTATTTTATCAGACAACAAGTCTCTATCACGAGATATTAAAATAAATTAATGACTGAGATGAAATCCTCTCTTGATCAGATGGGTCTGAAAAACATGGGGATTATACCATAGTTTTGGGGGTTCGAAAGCTAAACCAGCGCAGACATTCATCATCTTGCACGATGATATTATATGGCCTAGATCGCTTTCGGTGGAAAAACTTCATGTCACACATAGATAACCTTATGGTTTTTGAAACAACTTATAATATTTTTCATGTGGTTCCATCTCTCGATGTCCATTGAACGCACAGTAGAGTCCATACACACATGACTCTTCCTGCGTGCACCCTAGCACAGCCTTTCCTACACTAGTGTGCAAACTTTCCACCCACTACTGGTGCTTCAACTGGACCTATACACGTACCATTGTGTGCATCTTGCCTCCACAATACCTATTAGGGTTCACTCCAGCCTTCTCAAGTTCTCTACAAACCACCGACCTAGGCATTCAGGGCTTGACATATACGAAATCCCTCAGCTAGTGTGTTCCTTAGCCATATTTTTATTTAAAATTTATTACATAAATTTCATAATACAAATATATTTATTTTCATACTTTATTATAAATATTATTTTACCATTATTTCAATATGTATGGTTATTATAAGAAATATATTACATGTTGAAATATTAAAATTCATATTATATTTTTTTAAACCCACATCATTAAAACAGAAATGTTAAAATAATATCAATACCCATGTTTTATAGTTATCAATGAAATATTAAATAATTATCCATAGTTAAAACCATTAATTTAATTTCTCCCAAAATTTAATTTTAAAACATTTAATGCTTTAAACACATAAAATACCCAACGACCACAAAACATCAATGCTCATTTGAAACCCCCAGAGACTACTTATAAAAATAAATTTAAGCCATATAAATAACCATTTAAGGTATTCAATGGATAAAGAAAATATATTATTTTAAGGGGATGGTCCTCTACATTCAATTGATTCTATATTTTTTCTATTATTCTCACTATTTCATTTTTTGTTTTGGTGGATTCATGGGAAGAAGTGTACATAATCAGCCTTTTTGAAATTTTGGGTGGTATTTTGTTAGTTATATCTTGTCTTTCTATGAGTTTCCTTGAGTAATTGAAATCCACTGTATCAATGTAATATCCCAGTTTTTTAATAAAATGTTTTTCTTTCTCTTTAGTGTTTTTTCAAATAAAGCATTCCACAATGCTTTAATGCAGGAGTAACAATGATAATAACTAAAAATATTATTATTAAATTGATAATTATGTTTGTGTCATTACAAAATGTTCTTGTGTAAGTTTGGTGGCTGAAATATAAATTTATCTTGACTCTCATAACCAAATTTTTGACTTTGTATATTAGGACACTGGTTAGAAGGAAATAATGGTACAAGAATCATATTGTACTTGGTTTTGGTTGTTCATTGTATTACTTGATCGAGCTTTGTAGATATACTATTTGAACCTTCATGTCTTGAATTATGTTTTAGGATTCTGCCACGATGACATCTAGAAAGCATTATATAGAGGGATTGTGATGATGATCAACCATGTGGTTCGGCCATAGTGTATGTAATGGGATCTAAAGTGATACCTTTGGGTAGTCTTCCAGTTGATCCAACACCTGTTGACCAGCTGGTTGTTTTAACTATTTAATCTAGGTTTGCGTACAGGATGAGTGCACAACCTTTTCTATAGATGTAGTGAACTATGTGGTTTCAATTTGATCTAGACTCCCACAATATTGATGACTAGAAAGAGGCAGACACAAACTTTTTCTTTCATGTTAGGGAACCTACCTATTACTTGGTTGTCTAAGTATTGATCCTTCTATAGAGATCAGATGGGAAATATTTAGGTTTAGTGATACAATCCCATAATGAGGTGACACTCATTTAGGTCCAGCTATAGATACCCTGAATAGAATATTTATAACTAGCTAGGATGATGTCAGTGCATATAAAATTTCTTTTTAACATTAGGTTGGGTTGCAATACAATGGAAGAATACCAAATGATGTTTTCAGACTCATCACATTACTCCATGAATATGGCGAGAGACCAATTATTTAGAGCACAAAAAAATAACATGGAATCCATGGTGATGTCTGATTTTGTGTTTTATCGTTGTGAATCCCCTCTTATTTGGGGGTACAAGAATGAGATTTGGTAGTAGAGAGCTTCATGAAGGAGGGAAAGGCCGATATGACCCATAGTAGAGGACATGAGGATGAGGCATCTACAATGAATGGATGATGGTATATGATAGAATGAGGATTACAGAGTCATACCCTTGAAAAAAATCTGGAATGTGGAAATGTAGCACAAAAACATCCCCTAAGATTAGGTTAGCTAAAATAGAGGCATTTCATTGCATGTGACAGTATAGGACATTTATTGTGTGATTTTCTAAACCTATGTGAAGGTGGGAGGGAGAAAGTTAAAAACTCACCTTGTATGGAAAATCATACAGAGTAAGGAGTTCCCAAAGATGGAAAACATGGATGAGGTGATGAGATAGAAATAGTTGATGTAATTTTGTTCAACGTTTTTTCACCAAAACCCCCCAGGTGGTCCACACCAAGATAAGGGAGTTATAAGATGTGGGTGAGGACAACGGCTAACCATAATCGTCATTGAAATTGATTATATATGAAAAAATATAGGTACACAATGTTCCATTTCTAATTTCTATTATATTACATGTTAGAATATATTGTGAAGTATTCCATTCCTTCGGATTCATTCTCATGGTTTAACTAGGGTGAAATGGGCTTTCAATAGAACCCTTTGTTGGGGTTATTCGGCGTAGCATCAATTGCTTGAATATGTGGTAACCTTCCATCAATGAGAATATTTTTTATGACATTATTAGAACCATGCAATAGAGTCAGTACCACCCCATTAAGATAATATCACTCTATGGGGGATGAGTCTCTATGTCTTTTGGGTTCGGGGCCTAGTGATGTGTTGGAGGTTTTCCAAAATAGGCAATAATAAGACACAATGTGAGTGATTTGGTTTCCATTTATTGTTTGTTAGCACCTTAATTTCCTTATAGTGAGCTTTTTATGTATGTTTCTCAATGGGTAAATAGTGTGGTTTGTCATAGAACTGAAGTCACAAGTAAATGGGAAACATTCCCCAGTGACAATTAATTTTGGGGCATGATAGAAACTATGTGGGTGAGTCAACGCTGCAAAATGTCGATAGTGTTAAGGTGTAATGGAAAAGTTCTGTATTATTTTTTTATGAGTGATGATTTGTCATGGAGTTTTAGAGTAGGTCTTGGCATTTCCAGTTGAGCATTCCTCCATGACCAATTTTCCATGGGAATCCATAGTCGAGGGATAGAATTTATTAGAACAGTTATATTGGATAGGAGTCTATAATATGATTCCATAATATGAATTGGTTTTCTACCATATATAATCAGTTCGGATGCCACTACAGGGTGTAGTAGTGTTTTAGTTTGGGTGAGCTGTGTTATAGTTAGAGTTCAAATGGAGAGTATAGTTTCATCCATCTTATAGACGATTTCATTCTCAATGCATGAAAATCCCAATGGTTGGGAGAATTTAGTGACTTGGGTTTTACCTATAATATTTTTTAATATTTCTGAGAATATTTGCAATCTCTGGCGCTGAGTTGGTGTGGGATTCAGGGACCTATAGAGACTCAAAGTGGTGATTTTAAAAATACAAAATATTGTATTAAATGCATTAATATTTTCTCTAGAAATATGTAATAACTCATCAGTGATGTATTATTTTTTAAATTTGAGGCCTCAGTCATGTTTAAAATGTTTTTTTCACTATAGGTGCGACTTGAAATTTATGTAGTGAGATATTTGATTAAGGTGAATTGTAAGGGATTTGAATGGTTAAATTGTTAATTAAAATAGTATTTTTCTAATATAATTGTCCTAATACCCCCTTTCTCACATTTTAGTTCACAATGAAAAGGAAAAACCGCTCCATCTAGTCCTCATTGGTAAAAAATGAAAAAAGCTAAAATCAATGGAAAAAAACACTGACATTCTCCATTACTAGCACTGATCAACATGTGATCAAGGAAAACATGATTTATATGTCAATATACACATTTATGTTCTATGTTTCACCCTCTAGGTAGGAGTATATTATTTTTGATATTAATGCCCTTAATTTTTCATTTTTTATGGATGTAGAATCATATTACGAATGTTATGAATATATCTTTGGTTGATATGTAGGTTAAAGGTAAATCAGGTAGAATCTGGTGAACTCAAGTTAATTCCCATTTGAAATTACTCAATACAAGGTTTTTTTATCATTGATATTTTCTATATATAACTATCTATTGGGGGAGTATGAATTTTTGGGGGTATATTCATTGTAATTGGTTTAAACACCATTTAGTGATCATGTCTCGTGTGTCTAGAGGAGATGGTCCGGGAAGCTGTGTGATAGTTCATAGATGTGTAAATATACAAAGCCAAAGTACATGTATATATGGTTCTGAAAATGAGAATAATAAAACCACACAATATTGTTTCAATTTATTCCAAACATACAATGTTTCATGGGATGAAAAAAGTTTGTACGACATGGTTGGACATGCCATGTGGGTGAAAAACATGGTCGGGGGTATGGTGAAGTAGAAAAAACCATATATGGTCAATAAATAATGTTTACCCCTACATTTCTAAACAAGGACGTGTGAAAGGGAGAAAAGAAATGGTGCACTAGTGATTCCACGTGACATGTGGGTACAAATGAATGTTGTGTAATTTTTGTGGATAATCATGAGATCTTCCACATTATATATCATATTCTATATAACATAAATTCAGGATTGTGATTATCCTATACTAACAATTTTTCCAGATAGAATGAAATGGTGACCTTTTTATTATACTACTTGATATGAGGTGGACTGATTTATTAATGATGATATCATACACGTACTTAAACGTGGGTAGTCATCAATGTGGATATATGTTGACATCAAGGTTGGTACCCATCACTCTGGCCTTAGGAAGTGGGTCACCTATACACTTTTTTTATAGATCAGTTCTCCCCCATTGTATTAGATTTTTGGTCACGCCCACATGACATTGTTGTGATATATGGTATTAAATTTCTTGTTCTCCTTTCACCAGTTCTTGACTGATATTGTAGATAACTGTGGTTTGTAAATAGAGATGTGGGGACATGTACTCTTATATGGAATCAGTGTTCATGTTTCTATTACCTCTCTTTTTTGGAATTGATAGAACTCCCCACCATGTTTGAAAAATATCTATACCTACGGGGTAGTTCTTCCATAGTTTGTACTCCCCTTTTGGGCAAGGGCACAAGTTCTCAATATCATTAATGTAGTTGGAGATAGTTCTCCCTACCATTATTTGGTGAAGGCCATCAATAATAATTGTCTAAATGCAGTAGATACTCCCCATTTGGACCAAGTTTTGGTTCCTATATCAATAGAGTATGTACTCCCCTATTATATCAGCTCGTGGGTCCTCAACATTTCATGTACATATAGAGTGGGTACTACCCTATTATGTTATGGTGATATTCCTCTATTCTAGTAGTCTAAACCCTCTGGTAATTATAGGGTGTGGTCCATCAGTACATGTTAACAACGTAGAGTTAGTATATCCCCATCATGCCATGGTCCCCGTCCTATATCCTTGGATTCAAAACTCAAATATCATTTGGGGTGTTGGTACACTATATGGGTTGTTCTGTTAGAGTTTGTACACCAATATCAAATATTTGAGCTGGTTCACTATCCTAGGGTTGCTACTCCACTTCTGTGTTACAGTGCGGGTCCCCAATAGTAAATTAGATAGTATAGTTGTAGTCATATGTCATTAAATGGTGTATTTACTCTATCATTTGTGTAGTACTCCCCTACTGGACTAGGGTTCGGGTCCTCCTCTACAAATTATAACACCCTCATCTCCAAGTAGTAGTGCAGAGTATGCCCTCTATTGGAATCAGTTCTCCCACATTTGATGGGTACCGTTATGAGAAGAGGGACCCTCTACTATTTATGTGTTATATAAGTATTAGAGGTAGTAATACCTCAATTAATTGAGGTGCATGGGAATCTATAAAGTATCACTCGATGTAGCAAGGGTTATTTAGGTTATAATAATCACTATACTATTGGGAAGTGATGAGGTGTAGGTGCCCCCATTCTCTAATGGTATGAATGATTCACGCAAAGAATTTTTTGGAGATGTTCTCCCTCAACAATGTGAAATGGTGATGGGAGGGCCTCTACCCTTGTTTTCTTACAGCCTTGCATTGTTCATAAGTCTTTAATGGAAGGACCTTTGGTTCTGTGCACTAGAGATAAACCAAGTTTGTTTTTCTCAATGGAGTGTATCTCTCATATAGGATCCTTCTAGGATTTTTAGGATCAGGGAGTCTATTAACCATGTTTTTTGTTACAATTATAACCTTGATTAGAACTATTTAACTATATATGGGGCCATGAAATGTAAAATTCCATATATTCTAAACATGTTACAAAAATTCTATTCATATTTTTGGTAAAACACAAACATGGATTATAGGGAAAATGATATGAAGATTTATTGAAAAACAATTTTCAAAAAGTAATTCATGGGTATAGAATCCTTTTATAATTATTTTTAATGGTTTAAATAATTTTTTGAAATCAAATTTTAGAAAAAATGTCTATTGAAGAAAATATATTTTTGACCGATGAGAGAATAGGGGTTGGAATTTATTAATAAATGTTAAAATTAATGTTTCTTTTAAAAAATGTAAACGATGGTTCTATTACATTAAAATATCATAAATGACCAAAAGATAATAAAATGAAATGATATTATTTATATATTTTCAAATATTTCTCTCTAACTGAAAATCGTGAATAAACTATCCTTATTAAAATGTGAAATTAACAAAATCTTTTAAAATGCCCATAATATTTATGTGAATAATAATCAATTTATAAATTATTTATATCAACTATAAATACACATACTAATGATGGAATAAAAAATAAGGTAATAATAAGTCATTATTCACATAATCATAGAATCTCATAATCGATGATGTAGAATTTTATCCCAATAAACAGAAATTGAGTTAAGAAATCCCTTAACACATATTAATTTTAACGTAAAATCCCCTTGGAAGAGATAGTTAAAATTGAAAAAAAAATAAATGAATAATTAATTATTCATAATATTAAATGTAAAAGTGTCTTTATATACACCATATTAAATAAATTATCTTCGTAATAGTACAATATTCCCTAATGAATGAAAATTGAGATATTTTCCCTCACCTAACACTTCATTTTGGATGATCATTAATGGACCAACTTTATAGTGGTTTAAAAAAATTAAATTATTTTAGAACCCCATGTTCATTTATAATAACATATATAACTATTTCACAAAACCTTATCACCCATTCATTAATTATATTTTATTGTTTCCTAGGATTTGGTGTTAATTCCTTTGATTTGTTGTTTATTATTTTTCATTAAAGATCCAATTTTTGTATATATTATATTGTTCCCTCATATCTAGGATAATAAAAAGGACATAATTATCATATTTTATATGATTTTTCTTTTGAAATCTAGTCATGAAAAATGGTTATGATAAATGAAGTACATGACTATAATAGAGACGATATGTCATACATTTGCATGAGTAACGTTTCCATTTTCCAATGTTCATTATGGAATGAAGGTAATAAATTTATTTTCATAAAATAAAGATAATATTATCACATATAACATTTTATATACTTATAAATGTATCATCTATGTTATTTGGGGAAGAAAATAGACTCAAATAATTTTGTGAAGGTGGTTGTTCAAGAATACATGAATTATGTTATCATATTTAAGTTATTGAAAATATAAGAAAGAAAATGAAAACTTATCATAATAGAATGATAAATATGTCATCTATATCTAAATTATTTTACTTTTATAAAATATAATCACTATATATATCCTTATAACCTTTTTTTGTGAAGAATTAGTTAAAGATGATTCACATCATTTCATTAGGTGGTAGTCTGTCATACTAACGAGTGACAATATCATATCTCCTATGAAATGAAAGATAAAAAATGAATATAAAATATAATTATTATACAGGTATAAATATTTTTCATATATAAAATATAAAATTTAGATACATCATCATAGAAATCCATGAAATGTTGAAAAGGACAAACAAATGGCATTACATCATGATGTGGTAGTTTTCCTCACACATGAATGATGATTTTGTAGATCATTTGATGTAAGAAGAGATGATTATAGTTCCTTAAATTTATATAAATCCATAACTGTCTCTTGAATATAATTATTTGATTATATTATAAAGGATTAATATGAATTTAAAGTGGTGGACAATGGAATAAAATAAATAATCTCATTGAAGAACATTTACCTCTTCTCCAGATATACCTCAAAGGTTTGTAGTAAAGCCTATACATGATTGATTAATTGAAACAATAAGGCTTATAATATGATATGAGTGAATTTTATATTTTATTTTTGTGGTTATTGGATGAACCAAATACGATTTATGATGTGAATAATAGAAGATAGTGGGTGGCCTTTTAAAAGTGAGGATAATGGAAAAATTACAATTTTTTGAAAAGTTTCAATTATACCCATATTTATTAGTACTATATAAGATTCCAAAATGGAATATTATAAAACAAAAAAGGTATAATATTTAAATATTTTAATCTTATGGGTTTGGGAAAACATTATAGTTCATATTAAAAAAATTTAATCATAGTTAAACCACCCGCTAAATAATTTTTACCTTAACTATGGTAATTAATTTTTACAAGTCTAACTATTTATATTGCTAAAAAAATTAATTGAATTTATTGAAAAATATAAATCATGTTGAGTAAAAATATGGAATCCAATTTGTAAAATTCATTTCACACAAAGTGAAAATTTTTATTTAAAAATAATCCAATTAGAGGGATGAGAAAACATGTTTTTAATGAGAACAGATACACATGATTACATATTTAAAAAACAAAATATTAAAATTAATAAAATTAACTAAATTGGATTAATTGATATTATATTTAACTTTTTTTCATTACAAACAATTAAAATTATACTTTATCACTATAAAATATATATATGAAATGGTTATTTACAATTAAATCTCTTTATTTTTCACTATTCATCTAACATGAAACAGTTCAAGAAAATAAAAAAATAGTAAACAAATAATAATTTAAATATTTGAATATCTTAAAAGAAGATTATTTTTTTATTTGTTTTATAAATGTTTTAAAAATTAATTTTAATTTTTTTTAAATGAACAACAAAATCATCATTTAGAAAAAATACTATTTTTTTAGAAAAAAAAATACATTTTCAATTTAAATGATTCTTATTCACTTTTCAAAATCTTAATAAAAATTTAAAAAATATAAACTATATATATTCATAATTCTTTTAAGCTTGATAATTCTTGAAATTCAAACAAATTGGTGATAACTATCACCATTAATATTAATATTTTCATAATATGTAACCTTTCATTTAAACTCAACGTTTCATATAATGAAAGGTAAACTTAGTGTTGAGTGTAAGAAAATATAAAGTCAATTTTTCTAAATTTAAAGTTATTTAAGGTATTTATTTTAATTAAAAATAAATATTCCATAAAGTGTAGGGATATTATATTCCCTTCTATTAATGGTGTTCTGGGTTATAAATGAAATCAAAAATCATGTTCATATTTTAAAATATTAGGCTATTATATGATATTTACTATCATAATTACATGAAAAAAATTGATTATTATGTTTCTTAAGTCGAAACTTATAATATGACTATGGAGAAGTTATCAATTTCTTATGTGAATTGTTATGAATCCTCTAATGATGATAATGATTATAACAGTGATAATGAATCCATTACTGAGTATTTGTATATTTGGGTTTAAATTTAACGCCACTCAGGAATCTCAATCTTAATTAAAAATAACAATAATTCAAATAAAGGACATCAAATTTAAAATAAAATTAATTCAATTCATGAAGAAAAATAATAATAAATTTTAGTAGAAAACGAAGATTTGAAAATACTTCATTCACGGAAAAACATATTGCGGTGTATATAGAAGATATGTACAATGATAATGAAAAATGGATTGAAAATTTAATTAATTTTTTTTAAAATGAACAGGGAATATTTGAACTATAGAAAATATTTTTATTAAATTAGTTAAATAATAGTGGGAAATTTATTTTTATTATTTATTACAAAACATTATGATAGTTGTAAACAATAAATAAATCATATAAGGGGTATAAAAGGACATGGATTTGTGGATTAAAACAATAAAAACAATTAATTTATTATTTAAATGATGTTCATATTGTCAAAAAAAATATGGTTATAAAAATTCATAGTAACCTAACATGAATGAAAAATCTGATATAATGTGAAAGAAAAAATATCTGAGAAAATGTATGATATATATAAATATAATATTATAGAATAAAATAATTTTTTTAAAAAAATGGATCAATAATTATAAATAAAAATTGATCTAAACCATATTTCATAATACTAAAAAAATATCATGAGATTAGAAATGATTATTTTTATAGTTAGTTTTTTTTTCAACCCCTTGGGATATATATAAAGGAAATATTTGATCCATGAATATCATCTCAATGAATATAAGATTTTTTGAAATAATTTTTTTTCTACCTAAGTCACTCAAAGAATTAATGATTTTATGTAAAATAAAAATATCAAAGTTGAAATAGATAACATGTTTTAAATATTAATTTTTTTAATTATATAGAAAAAACATTTTAATGATCTCATAAGTGACCTAATATTTTATTTGAATATTTTATTTTAAATTGTAATAGTAGTAATATTTAGAATAATAATAGTCAATCAATAGAGAAATATATTATGGTGCATGTTAGATTGAAATATTCTCAAAAAATTCAATGAACTCTGGAATAATGTTATTAATCCAATATGATATAAGATATAAATAATCTTAAATAATATTAAATTTCAAATAATGATCTTATAGATTTCATAATAAAGTATCACACTAAAAAATATAGTTTTTAAAAAATATATTAGAAATAATATGTTTAAATTTAATAATACACATCTTATCATTTTGAAGATAAATTAATTGTATTTCCCAACATTGTGATAATGAGAAGGAAGTTGTTTTCCATATTTTTAATGTTTGGTTAATAATATGATATATAGTCTTGTTATTAATAGAGAACATTTAATAATGGTTACCATAATTCAATGGGGTGATGTTAGAAACTCTTGTTATTAGAGTATGTAAAATTGAAGTGGGTAATGGAATTAACGAATCCAAATTACTAACTAAATAATAGTAATATGATTTTTGAATGATACAGATCATCAAATAATCCAATTATAAATAGGGATGTCATTTCCATTTTTCTATATTCTAACAATATAATACTAAAAATTCACTAGATAATGATTCAGATATTCAAACATCTAATCTATTATACTTTATTCGTTCATATATTTTGGGGTTTATAATGAAGAAAAAATGAATTTATATAATAGTGATTTATTTAATTTTTTAATTTTTTTACAAGGAAGGTATGTATTGTATTTAATAAATATATACATTATTTTTTGAGGTTGATTAAGACTTACCTTAGAAATGAAATATGTAATGTGAATATTAATTAAACTAAATTATAATTCATTATGTGGCCATATATATTACTAAAATATTTGAGTTTTATCAAGAGTATAATGGTATTAAAATTAAAATATAAATAAATTAACTATATTGAAATGTTTTATTTCTTGTATTAATAATAAAATTTTTGTGGATATGACATAAATAATTTTGGTGTAGCATTACACATCACATTACATTTTGGGAGAATAGATTATTGAAATTGTTCCGATTCAAAATCCACTATTTATATAATTTTTTTTAGAAATATCTATGAATGGGATGTATTAAAATAAGTATCCCTATTTGATGTACTTATTGGTGTTTAGTAGACCATATGCTATCATAGTCATTGTAACCAAAATAATTAAACGAGATTTTAGAGGTGTAGTTGAAATATTTTACTAAAAAAAATTATCACAATTAAAACTTAAAATGAGGTATATTGCGGATTATGTTAGAGTAATGGTGACTAAAAATTAAAATAAAAATACTAAAAACATATGATGCTAATTGATTATGGATAAAACACATAAAATTGGTCGAAAATTTGTAATAAATTACAAAAATGATATTTGTTAAGATATGTTAAATTAAATGATTATTATTTATTAATTTGTTTTAGTGATGAATAATAAAATTTAGTTCATATATGGTTGTGAAATATTGTAATGTTTAGAACCACATTCGAGATCTATATAAGATGTTTGAAATCATAAGTTCATTGTCAAAATCATTGCATGGATCCTTGTTATCAATGGTGGATCACAATAATGACATAATGTAATTTTTGTAACATGATTAGATAGATAATATAAATAAGTAATTGTATTATATTATAAAAAATTAAACAAGTTTAATGGTTTATAAGATAGAAAATATGAACATTACTGGAATAATGATGTTGTTCTATAACAATTTTATCGATAGAGGAAAAGTGATGATGAAAAAAAATCATATATATAATCTTTTTTCTCAATTTGAATATATTTAGTTATATTATAAATTTTTTGCAATATTGATCACTAAATCAATATTGATATTTCTTTTGATCACTCCAAAATTAAGATATATTATTCATCAAATTAGTATAAATCTAGGGAAAAAATAGTTAATAGATAATGAAGTGTAAATTATGATGTGATGAGTGTTTCTAAATTAAAGAAGAATTTATATGGAACAAAAACACACTAAATCCATGTTTTTTTTGGAGATTTATAATTTCATTATGTTTCTATAATTCTGAAAATGGGTGTGTGGTTCTCATCATTCATATATTGATAAATTTTTAAAAAATAACTCATGGGTGTTGTTTATATCAATGAGATTTTTTTAATAAATATGAATAATGTTTTCTTAAATAAAAAAATTACATTGATATATTTGAATATGATGAATTTTCACACATGAAAATGTAATGGAAACTTTTTCATTTATTATAAGAATAATATTTTGTAGGAAATAAGAAAAATATTTAACATTACCACAACTAAATGTAGCTGACTGAGATGATATTATAATTCCATGAAGAAATAATGTTGTGGTAAAAAAATTCACTAGTGATGAATGAAATTATTTTTCGACAACATGATATTTTAAGACATATTGTTATTATGTAATCAATGTTAATTTTAGTAATTATACATGATGTTTTCACGACTAAATTGATCTTATTTATTCCACTCATCATTTCTATTTGAGAATTAGATTCCATTTTCATCCAAATTCATCTTAGGATATCAGGTAAAAATCCATCCATTCAATGGTAAATCATATACGGTTTCCTAAGGATTATATGACCATTATAATTTTATGTTATTAAAATATTTATAGCTTATATGCCACATGATTTTTAATCTCCATATTGGTTTCATTCCATACAAATCATGAAATAATAACAATAAGAGACATGGAACTAGAGAAATAACTTTATTTATTACCTGACAATGGTTAATTATTATTTATAGAGGATTTAAAAATTATTAAATCTAAATCCCCATGCATAAGGGTAATGAAACATCATTGTAGGGTCATTAAGGATACTTAATCTGTCAATGTAATATTATTCACCATTTCCTCAATAATTAATTCATGTGAAGTAAAAAACTCTTTATATAATACTTTCAATATATTATTATGAGGATATAAATACTTTATAGAAATAAATAAAATTATTAAAATAATTTTGTTACCTTGAAAAATTTTCCATACCTTTTTTTGAAATAAATCTCACCATCGAAACACTATCTTACTTGATGTAGAGGCATCTTAAAGAATATGATTCCCTATTTTTATATGTTTTATTCACAAAAAAAATCATCATTTATAAACTATTTCATAATTTCTTCATATTATGGGAATACAAACCTACGTCTTGAAAATGAGTCTTTTTTGTGCACTCGCTTTTTTAGGTGACCTATGAGAAGATCCGGCATAAGTCGCCCACACAAACCATCTATTTGGAATCCTGATATGCCTGACGAGGTCATTGTGCACATTTTCATGCTTACTTAATGTCATGAATTTTATGGATAATGTGAATATCCATATTTTTTCCTAAACAATTATGATCAATTCAATATAGTAAACCATGTATTACATTTATTATGATGATAAAAATATTCTGTTAACTAGTAGAACATTTCATGGATCCTAATAATCATCCCAAATATTTCGAATTGTATTTTATATATCATAATTATATACTCATATATCATGATAATAATAAATGTTTTAATTGTATATAAGGAAAGATGACCTTGTGTATGACCACACTTATTTGATGAGTTCACATTTCCAACATTTCCATCCATCCATCCGATTTGTGTATATACTAATTGAAAAGTAGTTAATATAATTACTCTAAATTTTTTATGTCCCATCCACCCTTAAACTGGATTATCTATCAATTTATTCCAATATGGAATCACATGTGGTCGTTGGATACCATTCCATTATTGTATACTCATTCATAGAAGTCATTTATTTATTAACATAAACAATAAAGCATTATATTAAATTCCAATAGTCTTTAAACATCTTGGAATATATCATTATCACATTCCATTGAAATGAATGACATGGATAATTTATTGAAATTAAAATATTTGGTTTTTGATTCCCATAATATGCTTATATATTAATCACAAATCCGGTACCCAATCCAAAATATGAAATATCTTTGAACTCCTTACATGAATATAAATTCTTGAGCATCCATCTATACATCACTAAAACAAAAAATAGGAAGTCATTAGTAGTAAGGTAGAGAACCTTTCAATCATATGGTAATTTTAAAATATATTTGTTTTCATTCCATCACATAATTTAAATGTTAACAAGTTTTGTTACCCAAAAACATTTCATAGAGTTAAATGAAATCAAATAGTAACACTCAAACTATAAACATTATCATCTATGAGATTAGCCAATAACCCATCATATTAGTTTTGAAATATAACATGAAACCTTTCATTAACTCACATTTATGGACACCCTATTTTTATAATTGTTTATATATATGTGAATATTGTTAAATAAAAATATCAAAATGAGAATTGACATTATTTTCATTCTATGAAAGAGATTAAATGACCATGTGTTCTAATATTTTTATTATTCACTGATGAGAATATTTGATCTTTGTCTCTACAATGTCATCTGAACGGATACTTCAATAAATGTAATGAAAAGTATCATGTTTCCTCACTAGGATGGTTATTGTAGTATAGTGTCACCAGTTGGTACAATTTAATAAACAATAGTTCCCTAAACATATTCTAACATATATCCAAAATGATGATAAGAATTTTCACCCAATCAATGCTTTAAATGATAGTCCATATGATATTTTGGAATATTATTTTCACAATGGCATCATCCCATCGTTGTAGATAGCCTATTAATTCATTGATGATGTGAACCCATATCGACATTCTTATAAATGAAATTCCAAAAGGTGTTAGGTGGCCACTATTACTGTGTTTAATTTCTTTTGGTGCATTCCACTTGAGTGATGTGCAAAATAATTCCCGTACAATAGCTAATTAGAAGAGGATTTCAATTTTTTTATAAGTACCCATGAGATTCAAAGGATGTATCATATTCAACATGTCCATTATCCTTAAAATATGGCCATAATTCCCACAAAAACAAAAAATGATGTAGTAAAACCCTCTATAATCGATATAAAGAATCCAATACGTGAACCCATTAGTGGAGATAATCCATATAAATTTAATAGTATATTAATTACCTAGATTTGACCTATATAATTGAAATATTAATCTATATATAGAGGGAATCTATAGGGTGGTTCAATTTCATAATCACCAATATACGATAGATATTTTTATTCTAGGAACGGATGATTGCATAAAAACCCCTTTTCTAATAAAGGAATGAAATAACAGCTCAAAATACATCCCAACTAGGATATATTAGTATAATATAAATAGCATCCACAATGAACTAGTTGTGAAGATAATAACTAAAATAATATGAATGTCGACCATATTTTTCCTCTACATGGTACCCACAAACAGTCCAAAACCACAGAGGACCTTCATATTAAAAAATGAAACAATAATACCATAAAGGTCCTCTAATGTTTCCTTATTAAAGTATATATCCCTAAAATAAAAAAATATTGATGATTTTATCCCACATGTTTAAATCTAATCCTACAACTATAGATATCCTCTCCATTGTAAATAAAAAGATAAAACTCGAGATGTATTCCCCATATCACTCATTACAACATCCACACTATGATAATTTAATGAAAATACATTGAGGTCCTCCCAATTATGAATATAAACTAATTACAATAGTTTACCTCTATATGATGTCACATTGGAATGTTCTCCTTGAGTTAAAACATTCATTTGATATAGAGTTCCCCCATCTATAAACAAATATATGAATAACCACATTGGAGATCCTCCCAATTGGAATAAATAAGTCAAACAATAATGTACTCCCAATATAAACCAGCATAGATGATTTTATATAGGTGAAATATATTTAAACTATGATGGTACACCACATACAAATACCGTAGAGTCAATAAATTATGGAATTCTCCAATATGATATATTTCAAGAAGGCCCTTATCATGATAGAACATATCAGTTTATAAAAGGTCATCATTATATTGCAATCATACCAATTAATCCTTATGTATGAGAATAATTTGAAAAACAAAACATGGATACATAAATAACTACACTATCAAGAGGTATTGTCCCATCCAAATCAATGGGTATATTGTATCTATATTCAAATTCAGTTGCTAAAAGAAATTAACCCCACAATAATATAAAATATTTTTAATAATTCCACATTAGATAATAAATAATTGAGAATGTATATTTTATAGTCACTAAATTTAATTCTCAATCCAACATTATTAGGATTTCTAATAGCTGTTCGAAATATCATTTATATAGAATTATGAGATGGTGGTTTGAGTACAATAAATTATATATTTTTTTATTATCTGAGAGTCCATCTAAATTAGAATTTTCATCCATTATTATCTTCAAGTAACAATGATAATGGAAAATGAATTTATATATCCAAAACCAATCCACAATATGAAGATGTTGTTTAAATATCATCAATGGACAAAATTTTATTATTTCTGAAAAATAAATCTAATAGATTAGTGTTATGATTCTCAAGTTAAATGTACCCAATTAGTGTACCTTGGTGTTATAAATAACCATAAAACCAATAGTCAATACCGATAAATTGGAAGAGGTTTCTATGTATATAAGGGTTAAATTGATTCACCTAATTAACACATATTCCCACTTTTCTATTTGTTTGATTCCAAAAAATACCTTATTGCCATGATATTTCATAGTTCGGAAAAAAATAAGCCACAAGTCTAGCCATGTCATGAAAGATAATATATGGTTATGAAAAAACCACAAGATTAGAATATAAATCCTTATCTTGATTAGTTATGTGACTTATAATAAATTTTCACTCATGTGGTACATCCAAAATAATTTCATGAAACATATAATATATGGATGGGAGATATGGAATGATTATGTACCCTATTATATCGAGGTATAAATCCATTCCATCAGTGGGTGGATATAAATCCTCCTATAATAAATATTGGGTACCCTAATTTCTCAGTGTTCAATGATATGGAAGTCTTTGAACACCAACATACACACATCACATAATGTTTCCACCCAATGAAATAATCACCACTACAATCTAGCGTAGTGAATATGAGTTGTTTTTGGTAGATTACTAGTTCACCCCATTTATATAGATCAATAACATAAGACAACATCAATTTCATGTTAGTATGTATTTTGACAGAAATTACTCTAACAAATCATCTCAATCGAGATAATGACAATTATTTATGTCCTATTCAATTGTAAAAATAAAAAAAAATATAGTTGTAATCATCTTTTCTTTATGTTAGGGATTAACATTTTATATATATATATATATATATATCTAATTAGATTAATCACATGGAATGTTTATATATATCCACCAGAATAATTTGTTTTAAATTCTCTGTCTCAAATAATAGCAATGTGGGATTTGAGAATTAACTAATATAACATATTTTTTACAAGATATGATTTAGTGAAAAAAAAGTAAAACTCGAAGAAAACATCCATTATAGGAAATGAGATTTATGGAATGGGAATTTATTGAAAATTGTATTCAAACTATCACTAGTGATGGATCCAACACCCAATTATAATGGATTATATGTATTATATCCTCCTTTCCAAAAACAGTAATGAGTATGTAAAAATTAATATAAGAATACATGGAAAAATATAATAATCAATGAAAATAAATAATCACATAGAAATAGGAATATTACATCAATAATGAGATTCACCTATGGAATTTAATAAATTCTATTGAGAAAATATATTTACACTACAATAGATAATAAATCCTAATTATGATGGTTTGAAATATTAACAAAAAATCTTCTTGTTAAAATTAATTTTTAGTTTTCATAAATTTTTTTTTATTTTTAAGAATCTCTAAGAAGAATTGTGGAAGTTTGGAGGATAATTTTTAATATTCACAAGACACATGTAAGATGTTTATTAAGTTACCTTAGACTAATAATCATTGTTTCATTGTTGAATGAAAAAATATTTGTAAAACTATATTCAATTCAAGTTTGATGAACCATGATAAACATTCATATATTACATATATATTAATCATAACATCTCATAATGATCATAAAATACTAAAATTTAATGGATTCTATTATATAGTGACTAACTATATAAGGAACAAATTTCAATAAATTCATAAAATTTTCTATAATATCACCAAAAAATACCTCCTTCTAAATTTTATATGTTTTATAATCATCTTAATATCATGGGGAATAGATAAAATAAAGACGTATGAGCAAAATTTATAATTATTTGAGAATATATAATGTGCCAAAAAAGGATAGATAATATTCAAAAGTGAAAACACGGGCATGGTAGAATTAATTAAATAAAATAACATGGAACAATAAGTGTTTTTACAAATAAAAATAGAAAGAAATTTAATATTAAATGAAAAACTATATACAATATAATAATGGTTGGGTAAATATGATTCAATATATATGATCTATAAAACATTATAATTTCAATGTAAATGAAAAATGTTGCATGTTTTAGAATTGTATAACAACAATGAACTATTTCCCAAAACATAATCACTGTAAAAAATTTCATAGTTGTTGTGGAATCAAAATCATGAAACCCATTATAATTTGGTTTATGAATCAAATCTTGTGAAATATTATTTACTTGAGAATTATAACACAAAACACATTTTTCCTCAGAAGACATAAAACATTAAAAAATACCTTATAGGGTTATATATGACTCTACCCATTAACATATGTACAAATCTATTGACTTTAAAATCCGTTTAATATCATTTAACTAAAAATTATTAATGAATATTCTTTTCTCAAAATATTAAAATGGTATCATAAAACGAGACATCAATTCATTGATCTGTTGATAGAAAAATTAAATAGCCAAAATAAGAAAGTAGAAATTTATTTTAGAGGGTGATTCCTAAAAAAACTCAATAATATAAACATATTTTTTATAAAATTATTAAAATTAAGGTTATATAAAAAAATTATAAAAATGATTCAACATTATCATAATAGGTTTAAAATATTGGGCCTATTGAAATGTAATTATCAAGAAGGTAACAAGAAAATATTTTAAAAAAACATCTTATAATAAATACTAATAATGTAGTCTTGAATAAAAATTATGGTTATATTGAAAATGGAGTTTGGATGAAAAAGTATAAAATCATGGAATGATGTTCCTTTTAAATGAGTAGAATATATTTCAAGGAACCCACATCATTAAAAAGATAAATAAATATTTTATTCAAATATAGGTAATGTGAAATATGAAGATAACATTAAATAATTTATATTTTTTGTATGAAAATAATAATGGGAATCTTTTTAATATAAAATATTACATTGAAATGGACTATAAATATTTTATTTAAGAGGTTGTGAATTTTTCTCCCAACACCCTATAATTAAAATAGAATAACATTATATTTTATTGTGTACGTGAAAGAAAAAAGTAAGCATATTGAAAAATATAAATATCTAATTCATTAATATATATATATATATATTTAAATAAATTAAATAAATTAAATAGATTGAATTATATTTAAAACAGAATATTGATTTAATTACATGAACAACCGGGTTTAGCATGCGTTACACAGAACAATGAGTGTAGCTTGCGTTATATGATACTCCAAGATAGAAAACGTTAAATATTATTTAAATTTTAATACTTGATATAACTGTTATAATAAGTAATTTAAGTGATGGGTATGAATAGTACTATCTAAATTAATAAAATTATGACTATATATTTATTAGGATTAAAATTAGAATCATTTGAAAGAAAAAACTAAATGTTTTTTTGATAAATTCATTTTTTTCTAAAAGACGGTTCAATAATGATTTTTCACATATATTAAAATTATTTTTTTAAAACTCTATAAATTTTTTATTTTTTAATGTTTATTTAATTTTTTAAACTATCATATCATAGTTTCTGGTTTTTTAAATGATCCATTTTAGAATGAATAATGAAAAATACAGAACATTATTTTAAATTGATTTTAATATGAATTATTTATAATTTCAAAATGTAATTTAAATTCCTTTTAATGTAAAATTAGTTCAATAATATATCAATTATTCTATTTAATTTCATGTGGTCATTTTTTATATTAATTTTGATATAAAAACTTGTAAACTTTTGAAAAGTTTTTCTCTTTTAAAACAGGCATTTTCATCACCCATAAGAAATTAATTTTAAATTTAAATTACCACTTATGTGAATAGAATTTTGAAAAAATTAATATTTTATATTTAATTTAATTATAATATATTATAAAATAAAATCAAACTAATTATCTACCAAACGTAATTGTGAAAATAGAAAAAAATAATTACAATAGTTTATGTAAATGAGGTTTCCATTGTGTAAAATAAATATGTTAGGGGATAATATGTACTACTAACTAGTAAAATTTTGATTTCTAGGACATATTTCTACCTTATCCTTCCCATGATTAAATATAGATTCATTTGGAATCATTCATCATGTGAATGAATTTTTCATTTTGGATACTTTTTTGAAATTTTAATGTAATTTCCAGGAGGGTTCCCACTATCCACTTATAAAAGGGAACTCACCCCTCAATGTTTCCTTCATCACATGACCATTGTATTTAAATATCCTTAGTATATTATCTACCCAACATCTTTATTCATGCTATAGATATTTTTTCATTTTCAAAATAAAATTCTTAGGGTTATTAAAATGAGATCCAAATATGTTTTCCCTTGGAGAAGGTAATGACCAATAAAAATACCTTTCATTTTAGTTTTTCCACATTATCAAATTTATGAAAAAATTTAATATAATATATAAATTTTTTTCCATATAATAATATTTTATTATGATAATAGAATATAAATTTTCCATCTACATTTTGATCAAATAAGAAATGAAATCATCGATCGTCTGTACGATAAAATATTTCCTCGTGAACCAATGTAGTTCATTTTCAATCACCACCACTAAGATATACATATAATTAATAATTTTGAACATGTAAAATGTATTTATGATATTATTAGACAATATAAATTTTTATATCACATATTTCTTTTTTTACTTTCAATTCAGTTTGAAATATGATAATCTATTTTGTGTGTATGACTGACTACTGCCTCACGAAGTGAAGTGATTGTATTTTCAATTACAATAATAAAGGAATGTGATAAGGATAAAATTAATGAAAATATGTGATATATATGATATGATATTTATTATTAAAATTTATTAAATCACCTAATTCTGTACACATTCACTCTTTAATAGAAAGTTATCATCACTCATGCGTACGTATGACATTATGTATTCCTAAATCAATGTGAATAAATATTCATGTAAAACCATTAAAAAAGATTAAAAAAATTTATAATGAATAAATTTGATAGTTATATTATTATTATAATTATGTAAGTTATTTATTTATAAAATAGGTTGGGGAATATCCTTCAAGGAAAAATTTGAGTTATTTTGGGGTTTATAGGGTTTTTAGACAAAGTCGTCAAAAATGTATGTTATGGAGATCCCATGAGATTTTTTACAATGAATGTTGAAAAATATACAATTGAGTGGAATGGATTCTATGGAAGTAGTGCAAAAAATAATCTACACAATGTGATACAATTTCCTAATGTCTTCCATGTTTTGGGGGTCCTAAATTTGTAGTTTGGTTACATAATAAAAACTGGATATCCTTGAAGGCCTTATAAAAATATGAAAAATGAATGAGTTTTGATAATATGGGAATTGAGAGGGGTGTTTCTCCAAGTATCCGTGAATGTTGGTAGTGATGAATGTTACATCGATTAACATCGCGAAGGAATAGGGGGAGGACCATCATGAGTGGAGGGTCTTAGTGGTGTGAAGAGTTTGATGATGATCATCGTGATTACGAAAAGCATATAAAACATGAAATTTTTGTAGTGCATCACTGTAACACCCTGAGATTTTATGAAAAATATTCTTTTAATTTCATTGATGTATTCTATTATACACTACACAATGTTTAGCTTGTACTATACATAACTCCGTATTAGATTGCAGTATACGCAACACTATTTTCGGCTCGTGTTACAAACAATTTTATGTTCATTTTGTGGAAATTATTCTACGCAAAATTAAGTATATATTTTTTTAATGTATAAATGAAACGTGTTTTGATTATGTTATATTGACCACCAAACAGAGATTTCATTACACGCAACCCTAACTTGGCTTGCATTACACGCAATCAAGACCTTCTTCGATAGCGTGTGTAGTACGCAATACCAAGTTTCACTAAACGAGATATTATTATAATATTATTATGAACTAGCTGTTATGAATATTAAAACCCACTTTTTGAAATTTTATAAATTTTATCTTTCAAGATGGACTTAATTTTTGGATTCGGAATATCGAAATTATCCTAGGGTGAATTTTTGGTATTTTTCTGAAAACATTCAATTTTTGATGAATAGTGAAAACACTGGGTTACTATTTAAAAACCGACTTTTTATTCAAATAATTATTTATTTTATTTAAATTTATTTTAGGTCAAAATTGATACATAATACCTATATAAGTTCAATGTAATTTATTTGAGTCATTTTATAATAATTTTAGATATATTAAAATTTTATTGAACTTTTCATCGTCTTTTACCCACCTCCTAGGAGAAATTGAAAATTTACATAAAACATAATTTTACCGCTTTTTTGAGTGGAATTTAGAAAATCCACGAGACACAGTTAATATCAAGGAGTAAAATGTCATTCAATAACATAAAAATAATTTTTGGTGAATAGTGACTTTTTGCTTTTATTTACCACAGTTAAAAGTAAATAGGGTAATTAAGAGTGAAAATGATATTATTATTACCCTAAAAATGTCCTAACTCTATTGGATAAGTTTAATTCGACCAAAAAAAACCTTAGGAATAAAATATAACCATTTAGGTCCTCTTGGATTAGATTAGGACATTTAATATTATTTTATTTAAAGAAGAGTTAAAATAGTTTAAATCAAAGTTTAATAACTAAAACATCTTTAATAAAGAGTTATAAATAAGTTGAATTAGACTATAAATATTCATTAGAAAGCTAAAAGGATTTCATACCTAATGGTATTTTATTTATAATTTTTATACATTAAATAATTTAAGTTATTTATGACACAATGGTGATGCAGTAATTACCTAAATATTGAAATATTTAAATAATTGATATTATAAATACCCAAATAAATGTTATTTGAGACTTTTTCTGAATTCCACTAATTTTATAGGTTAATATGACATGTTAGTATTGATTTAATTAACTTTTTTCGAACTAATCATGCTATTATTATTTTCACAAAAATCAATTACCAAATAGTGTCAAAATTGACATAAAATAGTTTTTAAAACAAATATTATATTATTAATTGTTATTATATTCCTAAAAATCTAAGGTTCGGCCAAATGACTTAGATAAGGATATATATATTAATAATTAACAACTTGGGGTTCTTTTGGCTGGTTATAGTATGTTTATTAACCATATATTGTAAGAAAACAAGAAGTCCCAGAAAAGGTTAAATTATTTAACTTAGAGTTAAATATAAATGATAAGGTTAAAATAGTAACATAAACTTGTCTAAAACCTATTGGTTGAGATTCTTCCGACCCATACCCACTTTAGCTTTGAAATAAATCAATTTTGAGCTATTAAAAACCAAATTTGACTTTATTATAAAATAATATTTTAAGTTTTTCCAAAGGTGCCCCTCTCCTCCCTTATAAAAAATGCACTCTTTCCCTCTTCTCTTCACACCCTTTTGAGACTTGAATCTCGGCCAAAACCTGCCCATTTCTCTTCTCCACTTCCGTAGAAACATTCTGGAGGTTTTGGTCTTCTCAAAAGACCATCTCTACATCCTTAAGAGGAAGCTTAAAAGAGGTGCGTCGAAGAAGAGGTAATCTCTTCTTCCTATTCTCTCAAGTTTCTTTCTTCTTCTACTTATTCTTCTATGTTCTATCATTATAAATTAATAACATCAGTATTAAATATATAATGATATGTTATTATAAATATGAAACAACCTTATTTCACCTTCTATCCATCATACGGAAAATGAAATCACCGCGCATGCGTACATACAGAATATCGTCTCCACGTCGTGGTGTAATCTGCTTTCAACCACCACCATAAATGGATGGGTATAATGGTGTAAATAAATAACTATATATTATTATTGTAAATTGATATTGATTCTGAAATATTATACATACACTTCAATACAATTCCACTATCATTGGAATGATATCATCGCTCGTGCGTACGTACGGACTACCATCTCCACAACGCGATGAGATTCATTCTCGATGTTAACCATTCATGAATTATTATAAAGTATATATAATGAATAATAATTAAATACATGACATAATAATGATACTGGATTTATGTATATATATATGTATTTCATCTACTTTATTCCATTCAATTCAATAAGGAAACTAAAACAACGTTCATGCGTACATACGACCTACCGTCTCCATGAACGGTGTATTTCATTCCATTTATTGATCTATCATATTTATATATATATGTTGAATATATATTATATATAAATCATGTTTTATATTCTTGAATTATTTAAATCATTATATAAGTAATAATATAAAGAACAACAAGTCGAAACACGTATGATAAATGAAATGATTTTACCCAAAATGCTGCTTTAATATGGAATTTACAAAATAACGGGTAATATAAAGTCATAAGTGAACCATATATGATATCATAACAATGAATATGATTCTGTAATAAGTCAATGACATTATTTAAATCATTATACAGGAGGTTAAGATACATACGAAGCATATCAGACGTAAGGTAAGGGATAACTCTTCCAATCTTGCTCTTATCCGAGATTGTTTATTCTTAAGTATTTACTGGGGTTTTTGTTAGCATCCATGTACCTATTTTCTAAAAATATTTTCATGTATGGTTAATTTCCTTTTTACCCATTTTTAATTTTACCACACGTTATGAATGGAATCTTGCTTTTGCTTACCACACGAGGAACTTTTTGACTTTTTCTGAAAAAGTACGAGAAGAATGTTTTTTTAACTCATACGGCATGAAAGGATTTTTACGGTTTTATAAAGACTTATTTTCATGAAGATTACTCCAAAATATTTCATGACTATTTTCAACAAAATCCTTTTCATTTAAAATTGCATGACATTTTGTAAAAAGAAAATTATTTTAAAGAAGAAAGAATATTTTCCTCAAGAATTCATTTTAAGTGTTTGATCAAAACCATTTTCCATATAAGATGACATTATTTCATATGTGTATGTTTCAAGTATAACGTCTCTATGATTTATAAGGATTCAATTTTCTTATTATTAAATGATATCCATTTATTTTTTATGGATTATGTTATGATGGCATTATGTTTAAGAATCTCATTTTATTACATGGGTTATGCTATGATGTATAATTCATGATTTTGTGGCACACGAAAGAATGATTTAATTATGAGATGGGTGGGACCTATATCTCCCTAAAATTCATTGGGTAAAGATTTATATCTCATGAGATAGACATGGCTGGAACGGTAAGTTAATACGGTTGAATAATATAGGACTGGAACGAGGAGTGAACTGGATTCTGAAAGGGACTTTGTCCACTAAGATGGTCTTGGAAGAAATGCCTTGGCTACTATGGAAATCATATCATGTGCTTAATGGTTGCCACAATCACATGTTTTATTCCCATTCTATTTTATCATGATTAATGTTTCTTTATGATCTATGCTTTATGCACTACTATATTTTATGTCATTGCCCAAGATTTTGATGTTTAAACATTATGTTCATGTTTTTAAGTTCAAATGTATATGATTTGTTTTATTATATACATGCTTACCCTAATTGATCATTTGAGCTCACCCTTAATATGTTTTCTTTTCCCCAGGTTTTAAAGAAAGTTTTTAGGTAAGAAAACCAAAAGGGTAAGATATTTATGAGAGATGTTGAATATTTTTCACCATTATTAGAATATTACGTTCTGAGTTTCCAAAGACATTAAACTTTTACGGTCATTTGGTGTTTGTTTTTGTTATTTATTAATTATTTCACAAAAGTAATGTAATTTCCATGTACGTCAATATTCTTGTCTCTACAGTTGGAATCAAAGTAAAGGTTTAGTTAACCTTTGGAAACTAGGATGCGAAAACTTTAGTGAGATCCCTAGAGATATTTCTAAGGTATTTCTAGGGACGTCTCTAAGGTTAAGTATACGTATATTTTGTTGTCCAAGAATTATGGTAACGATCTAAGAATTAACCCTAAGATGTTATATATTGAAGGTACTCCCCCTTTATTATTTTGTTTTCCCTAGCATGATTTTTTCCTCTCACACTATTCTTTTTTGGGTTTTAGACAATGGATAGAACTTGATGGAACCATGTTGATAAATGTAATGGACAATGAAATGATTGTCCTCCTAAACAAACCAATGTTATGGGAGATGGAGTTCAAAATCTTATTGCTATAATTACACAAGCTATGAATCATTCTGGACTTCCAAATAAGCAGAGAAGGGAACAATATTCTATTGAGTCCTTCATAAGGCAACGTCCACCTTCTTTCAGTGGGTCTTCTGGTCCAATTGTTGCTGAACAATGGATTAGTACCATTGAAAAGATATTTTCCATACTTCACTGTTCAGAACATGAAAAAGTCATTCTGGTTATTTACCATTTAGAAGGTGAAGCAAATCAATGGTGGACTCTAATTAAGAATACGAGGTCCCGAGATGAAATTGAATCCATGGAATGGGATGAGTTCAAGAACTTATTCTTCAATATGTACTTCCCTCGGATTCTTCGAACAAATATGGAAATGGATTTCCTTGAGATTAAGAAAAATGATGATGAATCTGTTGGTATATACGAAGCGAATTTTACATGTCTTTCAAGATATGAATCTGGCTTTATCATCTAACCTGAAAGTAAAGTTGATCGATTCTTCAGTGGCTTAAAACCATGTCTTTGAAGGGAATTAGCTATAAGAGACTTTAGTAGCTATGAAGAAATTGTGCATTGTGCTATCATGGTAGAAATGAAAGTTTGTGTTACATATCCATCTCATGGTTTGGACAAGAAACGAAAGATGGAGTTGAAGGAGAAATCTCAGAACAATAGTGAAAAAAAGATGAATGTTTCTTTATGCTCAAAGTGTGGAAAGAAGCATGGTGGAGATTGTCATAAAGGGAATAGAAAATGTTTTAAGTGTGGAAAACAAAGTCATCGAGCAGCTGAGTATAGAAGTAATGGAAAAATTGTTGCTAATTATGTGAATAAAGAAAAGACTGTAGAGAATGCACCACCAACACTTCAATGCTTCAAGTGCAAGGAAATAGGGCATTATGCTAATCATTTCCCTAATCCAAGGGTTAATGATGATCAACATGAAAAACCACTTATGGAAATGGACAAAGGGAAGTCACATGTGATAACT
Source organism: Viscum album (assembly GCA_963277665.1). NCBI lineage: Eukaryota > Viridiplantae > Streptophyta > Magnoliopsida > Santalales > Viscaceae > Viscum > Viscum album. The sequence goes on from OY728120.1 coordinate 578,630,954, forward strand.
ATTGGCGATGTTGAATATGAAAACGATGTGGTGGAATGATTAAGTTTTTATGTAGTGGGATTCCAAAATAATGTTGTATATAGTATCGTGGAATATTGGAATATTTATGTATTGGTCTATTGTGGTTTTCAATAATTTTATGGTACCGGTAACCATGGAATGTTATTGAGATATTTTTGGAAAGAAGATGATATGCACATAATGAAGAGATAAGGAGAAAATGAAATGTTTGACAGTATTCAGGAGCTCATGACTGATATAAGGAAAAAGTTATATCATGGTTTGAGTATATAGAATTTTTGGAATTTGGTATGTGGAAAGAGTTAACTTTTGACAGCATTCATGTTTTCACTATGATTCAATGGGTATTCATTTTTCAAGAGAATACATGATTAAGGTATTCACATGATTGGAATGTGACCAACAAGATATATGAGGGATAAATGATGGTATTTACATGCTCGGTAGATGAAATTTCTAGTAATCGTTTTCTTTATACTATAAGATTGGACAGAAGTATTTTGGATAAGCTTAAAGATTGGAATGGATTATGTTGGACATAAGTGAGTATTGATTAAGGCTATAAATTTTTTGATATTATTAATAGAATGTTATAATAATGTTGTTTTAGAAAAAGGAAAACCTGCAGGATGAGTGAAAACCCGTCGTGTCGGACAAGGATGCGGGAATCGAACCCACAACCAAAGTGCGACAGGCCTTTATCGCCTACCACTAGCCTACAGGAAGTCCCTGGTTAGTAGAAACTAGTTTTATTTTATTAAGCGCTATGATAAATGAAGTTTAAGTCTATTTTAGAAACCATATACAATTAATCTCAGCAAAGATGGACTTTTGTATATTTAAAAAATTGTGCTAAACTTTTTGTGATAGAAATAGATGGAATGACATATCATTCTATCGCATAATCTGCTAACACTTCACAGAATACAAATTCAACTTCATTTCTTTAAGAGATGAAGTGGAAATTGTTCGTTGCAAGAGTAACAGTGAGATTGTACCAAAATCAAGTAAGTATTTCTTTAAATTCATCAATTCTTCAACTTTATGGAAATGATCTTGAAAACAAAAAATGTTGTCCTAGTGCTCTCAAATCTGATGAATCGGATGGTACCTTAGATCATCACAAATTTATGGCATTGTGATTGTTGGCTTTTTCATAGCCATTTCCTCTACCACTCTTCATCAGAAGTTTATGGTTATATTTCTCTTATATATCCATATTTTCACCTATGTTCTACTATGTGGAAACCCAGTGATTAGTTAATTTGGGTAACCGTTACGTTTCATTAATTAGTTTTTAAAGTCATGTTTTGGTATTCCTTTTTACAATGTGGGATTCTATTAATGAAACTTTCAAGTAGTAAACCATTTATAACCCCGAGGAATTTCAAGGGCGAAATTCATTTTAAGGGGGGTAGAATGTAACACCCCGAGATTTTATGAAAAATATTCATTTAAATTCATTGATGTCTTCTATTATACACTCCACCATCTTTATATTGTACTATACGCAACACTGTATTAGCTTGCAGTATACGCAACACTATTCTTGGCTCGTGTTACACAAAATTTCAAGTTCGTTTTGTGGAAATTATTCTACGCAACATTAATTATAGATTTTTTTAATGTATAAATGAAACAAGTTTTGATTATGTTATATACAACACCAAATAGAGATTTCACTACATACAACCCTGACTTGGCTTGCATTACACACAATCAAGACCTTCTTTGATAGCGTGTGTAATACGCAATACCAAGTTTCACTAAATGAGATATTATTATAATATTATTATGAACTAGCCGTTATGAATAGTAATACCCACTTTTTGAAATTTTATAAATTTTTTCTTTCAAGATGGACTTTATTTTTGGATTCATAATATCGAAATTAGCCTAGGGTGAATTTTTGGTATTTTTCAGAAAACGTTCAATTTTTTATGAATAGTGAAAACACTGGGTTACTATTTAAAAACTGACTTTGTATTTAAATAATTATTTATTTTATTTAAATATATTTTAGGTAAAAATTGATACATAATACCTATATAAGTTCAATTTAATTCATTTGAGTCATTTTATAATAATTTTAGATATATTAAATTTTTATTGAACTTTTCACCGTCTTTTACCCACCTCTTAGGAGAATTTGAAAATTTACATAAAACATAATTTTTCTGCTTCTATGAGTGGAATTTCAAAAATCCGAGAGACATGGTTAATATCAAGGATTAAAATTTCATTCAGTACGATAAAAATAAGTTTTGGTGAATAGTTACTTTTTACTTTTATTTACCACGGTTAAAAGTAAATAGGGTAATTAAGAGTAAAAATGATATTATTATTACCCTAAAACATGTCCTAATTCTATTGGATAATATTAAATCGACCCAAAAAAATCCTTAGGAATAAAATATGACCATTTAGGTCCACTTGGATTAGATTAGGACATTTAATATTATTTTATTTAATGAAGAGTTAAAATAATTAAAATCAATTTTTAATAACTAAAACATTTTTAATATAGGGTTATAAATAAGATAAATTCGACTATAAATATTCATTGGAAAGATAAAAATATTTACTACGTAATGCTATTTTATTTATATTTTTTAGACATTAAATAATTTATTTTATTTATGACACAATGGTGATGCAGTAATTACCTAAATATTGAAATTTTAAAATAATTGATATTATAAATACCCAAATAAATGAAATTTGAGACTTTTTATGAATTCCACAACTTTTATAGGTTAATATGACATGTTATTATTGATTTAATTAACTTTTTTCTAACTAATAATTATGTTATAAGTTTCACAAAAATCAATTTCCAAATAGTGTCAAAATTGACATAAAATAGTTTTTAAAACAAATATTTTATTATTAATTGTTATTATATTACTAAAAATCTAAGGTTCGGCCAAATTACTTAGATAAAAATATATATATTAATAATGAACCACTTGGGGTTCTTTTAGCTGGTTATAGTATGTTTATTAACCATATTGTCTAAGAAAAGAAAAAGACACAGTAAAAGTTAAATTATTTAATGTAGAGTTAAATCTAAAAGATAAGGTTAAAATAGTAACATAAACTTGTCTAAAACCTATTGGTTTAGACTATTTCGACCCATACCCACCTTATCTTCGAAATATATCAATTTGGAGCTCTTAAAAACGAATATAAATTTATTATAAAATAATATTTTACGTTTTTCCAAAGGTGCCCCTCTCCTCCCTTATAAAAAGGGCACCCCTTCCCTCTTCTCTTCACACAATTTTGAGCCTTGAAGCTCGGACAAATCCTGACCATTTTTATTATCCACTTCCCTAGAAACATTCGGGAGGTTCTGGTATTCTCAAAAGACCAACTCTACTTCCTTAAGAGGAAGCTTAAAGGAGGTTCATCGAAGAAGAGGTAATCTCTTCTTCCAATTCTCTCATATTTTCTTCATCTTCTACTTCTTATTCTTTAGTTGTATCATTATAAATTAATAAATCAGTATTAATTATATATTTATATGTTATTATAAATATTAAAAAACCCTATTTCACCTTTTATCCATCCTACGGAAAATGAAATTACCGACTGTGCGTACGTACAAAATATCGTCTCCACGTCGTGGTGTAATCTGTTTTCGACTACCAACTTACATGGATGGGTATAATTGTGTAAATAAATAACTATATATGATTATTGAAAAGTGATATTGATTCTGAAATATTATACATACACTTCAATACAATTCCATGATCATGGGATTGATATCATCGCTCGTGCGTACGTACGGACTACCTTCTCCACGACGCGATGAGATTCATTCTCCATGTTAACCATTCATGAATGATTATAAAGTATATATAATGAATAATAATGAAATATATGAAATTATAATGATACTGTATTTATTTATATATATATATATATATATATATGTATGTATGTCATATACTTAATTCCATTCAATTCAATAAGGAAACGAAAACAAGGTTCATGCGTACGTACGACATACCGTCTCCATGAACGATGTATTTCATTAAATTTATCGATCTATCATATATATATATGTATATGATGAATATATATTAAATATAAATCATGTTTTACATTCTGGAATTATGTAAATCAGTATATAAGTAATAATATCAAGAACTACAAGTCTAAACATGTACGATAAAAGAAATGATTTTACCCAAAATGCTTATTTAACATGGAATTTACAAAAGAACGGGTAATATAATGTCATAAGTGAACCATATATGATATCATAACAATGAATATTATTCTGTAATAAGTCAATGACGTTATTTAAATCATTATATAGGATTTTAATATACATACGAAGCATATCGGATGTAAGGTAACGGATAACTGTTCCAATCATGCTCTTATCTGAGATTGTTTATTCGTAAGTATTTACTGGGGTTTTTGTTATCATCGATGTCCAAGTTTTCTAAAAATGTTTTAATGTATTTTTAATGGCATTTTTACCCATTTTTTAATTTTATCACATGTTATGAAATGAATCTTACTTTTTTTCACCACATGAGGAACTTTTTGACTTTTTCGGAAAAAGTATGAGAAGAATGTTTTTTAACTTATACGGTATGAAAGGATTTTTACAGTTTTATAAAGAATTATTTTCATGAAGCTTCCTTGAAAATATTTCATGACTATTTTCAACAAAAACCTTTTTTTAAAAAATTCATTACATTTTTTGAAAATAAAATGATTTTAAAGAAGAAAAGATATTTTCCTCAAGAATTCGTTTCAAGTGTTTGATCAAAACCATGTTCCATATAAGATGACATTATTTCATATGTGTATGTTTCAAGTATAATGTCTCTATGATTTACAAGGTTTCACTTTTATTATTATGAAATGATATCCATTTCTTTTTTATGGATTATGTTATGATGGCATGATGTTTAAGAATCTCATTCTATTACATGGGTTATTCTATGATGTATGATTCATGATCTTGTGGCACACGAAATAATGATTTCATTATGAGATGGGTGGGACCTATATATCCCTCCAATGCATTTGGTAAAGATTTATATATAATGAGATAGATATGGCTAGAACAGTAAGTTAATCCGGTTCAGTAATACAGGACTGGAACGAGGAGTGAACTCGATTAAGAAATGGACTTTGTCCACTAAGATGGTCTTGGAAGAAATTCCTTGGCTACTATGGAAATCATATCCTATGCTTAATGGTTTCCACAATCACATGTTTTATTCCCATTCTATTTTATCATGATTAATGTTTCTTTATGATCTATTCCTTATGTACTGCCATGTTTTATGTCATTTCCTAGGATTTTGATGTTTAAACATTATGTTTAGGTTTTTAAGTTCAAATGTATATGATTTGTTTTATTTTATCCATGCTTACCCTTACTGAGCATTTGAGCTCACCATTTATATGTTTCCTTTTCCCCAGGATATAAAGAATGTTTTTAGGTAGGAAAACCAAAAGGGGAAGATCTTTATGGGAGATTTTGAAGATATTTCACCATGATTAGAAGATTACGTTCTGAGTTTCCAAAGACACTAAACTTTTACGATCCTATGGTGTTTGTTTTTGTTATGTATTAATTATTCCGAAAAAGTAATGTAATGTCCATGTATGTCCAGCTTTGGGTCTCTACAATCACAGTGGAAATGAGGGAGCATCAAGAAATGGTGATTACATGGTCGGAAGGTTCTGTAATCAGTGGAATCATCAATAAATAGGCCTCTAATCCCTTAATAAAATAGGGGAGTCTTAATAATGATATTAATGATCCATGATCTAGAAGGTCGTTTTGTAAGGGTGGTTTTGAAATTGATTTTCACAAAAGGTGATTGGTGAATTTAATATGCGACTAAGTTTTCAAGAGATGAAAAATCTAACCGAATGTTTTGTGCATCTCAAAAGAAGTTTCATGTGACGGTGTTCAAAAGGCTCTAAACCATCTGAATGCTCTGAGAAACATGAATGTAATGAAATTAGTGAAGGATATGTAATCTTTGCGAAAGAATAGAGATTCTAAAATACTAGTGTAACTTTTTTAAAGAGGTGTGCATCATGAAGACTATGTGAGTTTCTCAAAAGGTAGGAGTGTCATGAAGGATATTTGAGCTTCATGAAATAGGAACAGAATGTAGTCAATGAGCATCAAGAAATTTATTCAGATAGAATTTCCTAGTAAATGTATTGTAAAATAGTGTTCATTATTTGGATGAAAGTGGAACATCAATAGAGAATAAATATATTATTGGGTATGTATTCATTAGTGATAATGATGAGACTTTCAAGTCCATAAAGTGGGATGAAATCCCTTCCAAGAGCAGTGAGAGAAGGAAGATGAATATGGTGATCTTTTTCACTGGTAGTGAGCTATAGAAAGAGACATAGGGAGTGAAACATGGGAATGTATTGAATAGACTCCAAACCTTTTAATGGTAGTGATCATCATTATAGATGAGATCTTGCCTGAACCATTATTATTGGCAGTGAGACTTAGTGAATTTAGTGCAATCAGCATATCATAGTTGTATGCTCCATGGCTATAGCATAGTAATGATGAACAATGAAAAAATAATTTCATCCTTATTCCTTATTTAATTTATTATATTAAATTAATCAATATCATATGAAGAACGAAAGGATAAGATCGACATTAACACATAAGTGAAAAATAGTGACCCATATGATAAAGTTGTAATGATCTATTATAGAACGATGTATTTAGAAAATCATATACATAATGTGATTCACACCCACCCCTATTAGGTTATTTCATCCCATTTTGGATCTATCACACAATATATAAGAAAAATATCATTGACTAAAAAACTCCCTTGAAAATACAAGACAAATAGCACCCAAAACATTGAAAATAACAAAATATTATTAATGATGGAGTGATAAAATGTTTTAAAATGATCATATATGATATTATAAATTTTAATATTGTTCTATAATAAGTTAATATTTTATTTAAATGACTATATATATGGTTAATTAATATTCAATGAAAAATAAGAATGTTGTAATGGACATATTCTCAATTTCGCTTTTTGAGGCTTATTTTATTTTTGTAAACTTAATTTATTATATATTGAGAACATACCACCCCATATAAATGTAATATATTAAATCATTAATAATTCATGTAATTTAATATTTTATTTAAATATTTTATCTAATGTGGATTAAATATATATTTTTCTAAGTGGTAAGGAATATCCGATCTCAATTTCGTTTCAATGGGTTATATTACTCTTTCATTTTGTTGTTCATAAATTTTAGTCGACAATAATTATTTTTATAATTATGTAATAAAACAATTTAATTTTGTTATACTATAATTATTAATGATATTTTCAGATAATTATAATATTTTTCATCTTCTTGGTAATTAAAATTATTTAGAAAATGTTTTTAAGAAAATAATACATCATTTCTCTATTTAGTATAAAATTTGTATTCAATCAATACCATGTATTAAGATTTATTTGAAGGATGTTTTTCTCAATATCAAATTGATTTATCAATGTAATTTTTTTATCATTGTTTTATTTTTATAAAATTATTTCAACGAATTTTTTTTTTCTCAAAACAATGTACATTTGGATTTAATTAAAAAATTGTATGGCAACATTTATTTACCATAAATGAAATGATTGGAGTTTCTTAACATCATGAACAATCTTATTTTTTGATGTGACTTTAATAATTATCAAGTGTTATTTTCAAAAAAACATATTTTATACTTTTTTCTTATTTTTAAATGTGATTCTCTAAATGGAACGTCTATTTTTCTCAAGAATGTTATTAATGTTCTTTTATTGGTATTTTGATTCATAAATATAAAAAAACAATTTTTTATTACTCTAATGTGTATATTTATTATTCATTACATACTTATTCCTTCTATTGATACATTAGGATCATTTTTCAAATTAATTTATTGAATATCACATTCTTGATTCATTTTTGTAACCATTTACATTCCCATGAAATATTCACTTTTTGAAGATCAGTTGAAATTAAATCTCAACAAAATATGAATATTAATTACCATGGATATTCTTATTTCATAAACATTATGTCTTTTTTAAATTGTTTTTTACTACTTTATTAACATGGGAAATTTTGATAATATGAATTCTTTCTTAAAAGAAAAAATATATTGTTATGGAATATAAATTCATGAATTAAATTGTTTGTTAAATATATGAGGAATTATTTAGAACTACAGTGATGGTATGGGCCAAGTATGATAAATATCTTTCATTTGTCCCTAGGTTTCATGAGACCAATTTTAATATATATTTAAAAGGTGATCAACTTGTAGTATAAATTTTATAATGAATGATCTTGAAAGAATATGTATCCTCATTCCTGAGATAATTCTGTCCAATAATTAATTATTTCATTTATTATTAATTTAGATATTATTATCCCATATACTTTTACAATGATATTATATATCTATTCATTTAATTCTTAGTTTATTGAATAAATGGAATGTGTTCTCAGTTATTTACCTTGGCATATTTATTATTCAATAGATAATTATGAAATTCAGGTTATTGGTTAAATGGAATGTTTGTTCAACTATATACCATTGAAAATTGATTATATACTATGATATTTTAAAAATGAAAATATATATGGGTGAAATTATATCTCATCTTATATATTACATGGAATGTGAGTTACGCTACAAATCATTCTATAATTTTTGTTCTTATTAATTCATGATAGATTTCTCATTACAATACCCTAATAAGAAATTAACTGAAACCTTATTTTGTTTCGTTTCTAAAAAAATCCATAAAGGGTTCTATGATTGGAATGCAAGGGCCTCCTAGAGAAAATAATGTTATTATTGAATAAATTATATTGTAATTTTTATTATCTATTATAATTTAGGAATCATGTTTATATCTAATTTATGAAGACTACTAAATTATATCGACCTTTAGGATAATATTCCATGCATCTTATTCTAATGTAATATAAAAACACATATATGGCATGCTTGGGCTTCAGTGACTGTAGTCCGTATTAGTTGATTTTTAGTAGATTCTATTGGAACAAAATTTATAAAATCAATGATTAGAAAACATAACCACATGATGGAAATTAAGGATAAACATAGAATACCATCGTAATGTTTTTGTAAGGTAGATATTATGTTCTTTTTACATGAAAAAAATGTATGGATAATGACATGGGATGTGGTTTTGGAATGGATGTAACTAGGGATAATAACATCAACAATGGTGTATTGGGATGGACCCGTTTGTCACATTGTGCTCGAAAACATTCCATAAGGTGCATCTTGTTTGATAATCCTTGGAGATATTCTTAGGATAATTCACATTCCCTTTAAACCCCATTATAAATCATATGAATAGATGATGAAAATGAATGATCTTGGTTAAATCTATGGTGTCTTAGATTAAATAGAAAGTATGTAAATTTAACATGAAAATGTTTTATGTAACACCACCACCTCGAATCCTAAATCCCATGCCTTACATTATTACATTGGAATGATTACAAGGAATAAAATCCCAAAGGGCCAAAAAGCTTCACCGCTTTGGAATATTAGATTACATACACGAATCAGATTCTATGTAACGACCCAAAATATTATCAACGGAAATTACCTTTATATAATTTTTTAATATAATATAAATCACATATAATCACATAGAAAACGCACTAAAAACATTATAAATTATGAATGGATGAAATAAGATGTATTTCTAGTTGTTTAGGGACATATACCAAATGAATATTAACATGACCACTAGAATAGTTATGTAACGATAATGAATAGTAAATCACCCAATATAATAGTAACATAAAATATGATAGTATGAATATAATTTACTACTCTTATGAATGAAAGTATAATATATTTATTTAATGGTATGTAAGTAAATGTTAAAAAAATGATAAATGATGTGTTGGTATTTTTTTATGTCATAAATATTTATTTTTAATTTTCTGATAAATATATTGATTTAAAAATAAATATATTTTTTTGTAAAACATATTTTTAAATTAACATTATTCTGTTTAATTATTATGAGAAAAATTTATCAGACATTAATTAATTTTTCAATACTTCATAAAATCAACAATAATTTTCAAAACTATCATTTTCAAGTAAATTATGATTTTCATTATAAATTATTTATCTCAAATTTAGAAAACTATTTTGATTAAATGGATTTCATTTTCTAATTCTAACTTACAAAAAATGGTTTGGGTGATTTTTTTGTGAATTCATTAATTTAGTTGATTTTTTTTGTTAAGAGTGAAAGTTGATTATTTATTATTTATAAAAATATTCATTATTCATTCACTTATTTATAATTTAATAACCATAATATGGATCTCTAATTAGTTATTTAATATATTTATTCATATGTTTAAAACTATTCATTTCAAGTGTTTGATCAAAACCATGTTCCATCTAAGATGAAATTATTTCATATGTGTATGTTTCAAGTATATTGTCTCTATGATTTACAAGGTTTCACTTTTCTTATTCTGAAATGATATCCATTTCTTTTTTTATGGATTATGTTATGATGACATGATGTTTAAGAATCCCATTCTATTACATGGGTTATGTTGTGATGTATGATTCATGATCATGTGCCACACGAAAGAATAATTTCATTACGAGATGGGCCTCCAATGCATTTGGTAACGATTTATATCTAATGAGATAGACATGGATAGAATGGTAAGTTAATCCGGTTCAGTAATACAGGACTAGAACGAGGAGTGAACTCGATTAAGAAATGGACTTTGTCCACTAAGATGGTCTTGGCAGAAATGCCTTGGCTACTATGGAAATCATATCCTGTGCTTAATGGTTTCCACAATCACATGTTTTATTCCCATGCTATTTTATCATGATTAATGTTTCATTATGATCTATGCCTTATGTACTGCCATGTTTTATTTCATTTCCCAAGATTTTGATGTTTAAACATTATGTTCATGTTTTTAAGTTCAAATGTATATGATTTGCTTTATTTTATCCATGCTTACCCTTACTGAGCATTTGAGCTCACCCTTTATATGTTTTCTTTTCCCCAGGATTTAAAGAATGTTTTTAGGTAAGAAAACCAAAAGGGGAAGATCTTTATGGGAGATGTTGAAGATCTTTCACCATGATTAGAAGATTACGTTCCGATTTTGCAAAGAAAATAAACTTTTACGGTCCTTTGGTGTTAGTTTTTGTTATGTATTAAATATTCTGCAAAAGTAATGTAATGTCCATGTACATCCAGCTTTGGGTCTCTACAATCACAGTGGAAATTAGGGAGCATCAAGAAATGGTTATTACATGGTCGGAAGGTTTTGTAATCAGTGGAATCATCAATAAATAGGCCTCTACTCCCTTAATAAAACATGGGAGTCTTAATAATGATATTAATGATCCATGAACTAGAAGGTCGTTTTGGAAGGGTGGTTTTGAAATTGATTTTCATAAAAGGTGATTGGTGAATGTAATATGTGAATAAGTTTTCAAAAGATGAAAAATCTAACCGAATGTTTTGTGCATCTCAAAAGAAGTTTCATGTGACAGCGTTCAAAAAGGCTCTAAGCCATCTTAATGCTCTGACCAACATGAATGTAATGACATTAGTGAAGGGTGGTTTTGAAATTGATTTTCATGATTCACACCTATTTCAAAAAGTTTCAATAGTCTTTTAATAGACTCCAAACCTTTTAATGGTAGTGATCATCATTATAGATGAGATCTTGCCCGAACCATTATTATTGGCAGTGAGACTTAGTGAATTTGGTGCAATCAGCATATCATAGTTGTATGCTCCATGGCTATAGCATAGTAATGATGAACCATGAAAAAATAATTTCATCCTTATTCCTTATTTAATTTATTATATTAAATTAATCACTATCATATGAAGAACGAAAGGATAAGATCGACATTAACACATAAGTGAAAAATAGTGACCCATATGATAAAGTTGTAAAGATCTATTATAGAACGATGTATTTAGAAAATCATATACATAATGTGATTCACCCCCACCCCTATTAGGTTATTTCATCCCATTTTGGATCTATCACACAATATATGATAACAATATCATTGACTAAAAAACTCCCTTGAAAATACAAGACAAATAACACCCAAAACATTGAAAATAACAAAATATTATTAATGATAGAGTGATAACATATTTTAAAATGATCATATATGATATTATAAATTTTAATATTGTTCTAGAATAAGTTAATATTTTATTTAAATGACTATATATATGGTTAATTAATATTCAATGAAAAAGAAGAATGTTGTAATGGACATCTTCTCAATTTCACTTTTTTGAGGCATATTTTATTTTTGTAAACTTAATTTATTATATATTGAGAACATACCACCCCATATAAATGTAATATAGTAAATCATTAATAATTCATGTAATTTAATATTTTATTTAAATATTTTATCTAATGTGGTTTAAATATATATTTTTCTAAGTGGTAAAGAATATCCGAACTCAATTTCGTTTCAATGGGTTATATTACTCTTTCATTTTTTGTTCATAAATTTTAGTCGAAAATAATTAGTTTTTGAATTATGTAATAAAAAATTTTAATTTTGTTATACTATACTTATTAATGATATTTTCATATAATTATAATATTTTTCATCTTGTTGGTAATTAAGATTATTTACAAAATGTTTTTATGAAAACAATACATCATTTCTCTATTTAGTATAAAATTTTTATTCAACCAATACCATGTATTAGGATTTATTTGAAGGATGTTTTTCCCCATTTCAAATTGATTTATCAGTGTAATTTTTTATCATTGTTTTATTTTTAAAAATTATTTCAACGAATTGTTTTTTTCTTAAAACAATGTACATTTGGATTTAATTAAAAAATTGTATAGAAACATTTATTTACCATAAATGAAATTATTAGAATTTCTTAACATCATGAACAATTTTATTTTTTGATGTGACTTTAATAATTACCAAGTGTTATTTTCAAATAAACATATTTTATACTTTTTTGTCTTATTTTTAAATGTGTTTCTCTAAATGAAACGTCTATTTTTCCCCATAATGTTATTAATGTTCTTTTATTGGTATTTTTATTCATAAATATAAAAAAACAATTTTTTTATTACTACAATGTGTAGATTTATTATTGATTACATACTTATTCTTTCTATTGATACATTAGGATCATTTTTCAAATTAATTTATTGAATATCACATTCTTGATTCATTTTTGTAACCATTTACATTCCCATGAAATATTCACTTTTTAAAGATCAGTTGAAATTAAATCTCAACAAAATATGAATATTAATTACCATGGATATTCTTATTTCATAAACATTATGTCTTTTTTAAATTGTTTTTTACTATTTTATTAACATGGGAAATTTTGATAATCTGAATTCTTTCTTAAAAGAAAAAATATATTGTTATGTAATATAAATTCATGAATTAAATTGTTTGTTAAATATATGAGGAATTATTTAGAACTACAGTGATGGTATGGGCCAAGTATGATAAATATCTTTCATTTATCCCTAGGTTTCATGAGACCAATTTTAATATATATTTAAAAGGTGATCAACTTGTAGTATAAATTTTATAATGAATGATCTTGAAAGAATATGTATCCTCATTCCTGAGATAATTCTGTCCAATAATTAATTATTCCTTTTATTAATAATTTAGATATTATTATCCCATATACTTTTACAATGATATTATATCTCTATTCATTTAATTCTTAGTTTATTGAATAAATGGAATGTGTTCTTAGTTATTTACCTTGGCATATTGATTATTCAATAGCTAATTATGAAATTTATGTTATTGGTTAAATGGAATGTATGTTCAGCTATATACCATTGAAAATTGATTATATACTATGATAATTTAAAAATGAAAATATATATGGGTGAAATTATATCTCATCTTATATATTACATGGAATGTGAGTTACGCTACAAATCATTCTATAATTTTTGTTCTCATTAATTCATGATAGATTTATCATTACAATACCCTAAATAGGAAATTAACCGCAACCTTATTTTGTTTCATTTCCAAAAAAAATCAATAAAGGGTTCTATGATTGGAATGCAAGGGCCTCCTGGAGAAAATAATGTTATTATTGAATAAATTATATTGTAATTTTTATTATAAACTATAATTTAGGAATCATGTTTGTATCTAATTTATGAAGACTACTAAATTATATCGACCTTTAGGATAATATTCCATGTATCTTATTCCAATGTAATATAAAAACACATATATGCCATGCTGGGGTGTTAGTGACTGTAGTCCGTATTAGTGGATTTTTAGTAGATTCTATTGGAACAAAATTTATAAAATCAATGATTAGAAAACATAACCACATGATGGACATTAAGGATAAACATAGAATACCATCGTAATGTTTTTTTAAGGTAGATATTATGTTCTTTTTACATGAAAAAAATGTATGGATAATGACATGGGATGTGTTTTTGGAATGGATGTAACTAGGGATAATAACATCAACAATGGTGCATTGGGATGGACCCGATTGTCACATTGTGCTCGAAAACATTCCATAAGGTGAATCTTGTTTGATAATCCTGGGAGATATTCTTAGGATAATTCACATTCCCTTTAAAACCCATTATAAATCATATGAATAGATGATGAAAATGAATGATCTAGATTAAATCTATGGTGTCTTAGATTAAATAGAAAGTATGTAAATTTAACATGAAAATGTTTTATGTAACACCACCACCTCGAAGCCTAAATCCCATGCCTTACATTATTACATTGGAATGATTACAAGGAATAAAATCCCGAAGGGCCAAAAAGCTTCACCGTTTTGGAATATTAGATTACATACATGAATCAGATTTTATGTAACGACCCAAAATATTATCAATGGAAATTCCCTTCTTATAATTTTTTAATATAATATAAATCACATATAATCACATAGAAAACGCACTAAAAACATTATAAATTATGAATGGATGAAGTAAGATGTATTTCTAGTTGTTTAGGGACATATACCAAATGAATATTAACATGACCACTAGAATAGTTATGTAACGATAATGAATAGTAAATCATCCAATATAATAGTAACATAAACTATGATAGTATGAATATAATTTATTATTCTTATGAATGAAAGTATAATATATTTATTTAATGGTAAGTAAGTAAATGTTATAAAAATGATAAATGATGTGTTGGTATTTTTTTATGTCATAAATATTTATTTTTAATTTTCTGATAAATATATTGATTTAAAAATAAATATATTTTTTGTAAAACATATTTTTAAATTAACATTATTTTGTTTAATTACTATGAGAAAATTTTATTAAACATTAATTAATTTTTCAATGCTTCATAAAATCAACAATAATTTTCAAAACTATCATTTTCATGTAAATTATAATTTTCATTATAAATTAATTATCTCAGATTTAGAAAACTATTTTGATGAGATGGATTTCATTTTCTAATTATAAATTACAAAAAATGGTTTGGGTGATTTTTTTGTGAATTCATTAATTTAGTTGATTTTTTTTGTTAAGAGTGAAAGTTGATTATTTATTATTTATAATAATATTCATTATTCATTCAATTATTTATAATATAAGAACCATAATATGGATATATAATTAGTTATTTAATATATTTATTCATATGTTTCAAGCTATTCATATCTATGAGACAAAATAATAAACTAACAAATAAAATAATCAAAAAACACCCATCTCCTCACCTATAAAGACCACTAATCAACACCATTTTTCTGCACATATCAAAATCCCTGAATCATTTCAAATTTTTACAAAATACACTTCCCAATCTCATACCCACTATCCAAGTGAATTTTTTCTCAGTAGAATACCCAATCTAATTTCTCTAAGGAGGTTATCCGGGAGAATAAGTTCAAGAGGTAAAATTGAATTTTTTTTAGTTTAATTTTTTTCATGTTATTTTATTTCTTAATTTATCAAAATCTCCCCCAATAAATAAGAAATTAATAATCTAGTGCGGATTATATATTGGAATTTTATTGTTTTAATGTATAAATTTATCATCCAACAACTCCAACTATCACTTTTATCTTTAAATGGAAAACATTGTTCATGAGGTGTTGATTTATCGCCTTCGAAGATGAGACGTTTTAATTTTCCATTACCATATTCCCATCTGGTCATAAAGCCATAGTAATGGTTGAAATAGATTTAAAAATATATGTCATAATTTTTTTTAATATTCGTGAACTATAATATTTACATAATATTGAATAATAAAACAAATGTAATTTATTATGATTTAATGCCAAAAAAATTAATCCAATCAATTATCATTAACATGTTATCAAATGAATCATCCTCATAGTAGAAAAAAAATTATTATATATAACAAATTATACTTGTGGTAGTTCATTAATAACATCATATTTGAATTCTAGATAACAATCTGCCTTTTACATGATTATGCATACATGTATACAAATGAACCTATAATAAAACCCAATAAAATGAACACTCTCAAATGATGAAATTTAAAAGTTTAACTCATTGAAATTGTTATTAAATAAAGTAGAAAAATTATAATGTATCAAATACCTATATAAAAGGATATTTATTTATAAATTAACAAATCTAATTTGATTATTAGGAATATTAACGTGAATGAAGTAATCAAACACAAGGTAACAAGGTTCTCTAACCCAATTTCATTTATTTTAGTTATTCGACTTAATGAATTTGTTTGTAAAGATGTTATTTTAATAAAACTAAAAAATAATTTCATTTTACATTTATTTTTAATTATTGGATATATATTCTTTCATAATTTTTTTATGAAAAATGGAAAACTTTTTTAAAGAACAACTCTTCCTTCTAAAAACATATGTCTTACCTCCCTTGAAATTGTTTCTTCTTTAGAAAATACAAACGATTTATATTCCAAGAATGTTGTATCATTATCATTTTTGGGAAAAAAATTTAATCATTCATGTATGATTTATTAAATTTTCCTTAAAAACATTTCCTTTCAATTTTTTCATTTATGAAAATATTTTTATACATTATATTTGGAATTAATTTTTTTATAAATGTTTTAACATGACAGATGAACAAAGAATTATATAGAACTATAATGCATTGGGTATGTTTATGATTTTTATGATATAATTTTCATGATTTGTGAACAAGATTCGGTATTTTTTTCATACTGATTATGTTAAGATGATGAACATATGTCACGTGTGAACATCATGCATGATTTGGTCTCAATTATGTGTGGTAGTTAACCATTAAGACAAGATGTTTCATTTTTATGCATTTTCACATTCTGTGTCTTTCTCTAATGCATCATCTATTTATTATGATGATTATACCATCTTTACGAAATGATTATTATGATTATGGTCACCCATGTTATATTGATTCTAGTTCACATCTATCCTCTTACAGTGATTTTAGCCAACCCATTTCATTCAGGTATATCCTCATGTGGATACTTATAACAAGATTTTATAGACTGCGACTAAGAATATAAAGAAGAATCAATTAAATAATGTTGATTTTTTAGTATGTATATGTTTTTTATGGTCTAAATTTTATAAATACAGTCAACATTAGAATCTGAGTATTATAACACTAATATATTTTTTATCATTAAAAGTATATAATGGTAATGTAAGGAAATGTTTTATCATTATCGTTGGTCTCAACACTTCATTTAGTTAATTTGATAATTAGAATTAGATAACATTAGTGAAACCCCTCAAACATTAGGATATGTATATTTATGATCCCATGATGTTTTTTTCGAAACTGTTAAATATAGCGATCCTAGATGATATTACATTAGATTTAATTTCACAATAGAATAAATTATTTATTCATGAAGTGACGAATTATGTTTTCTTAAAAAAAATTAAATTATATAAACTGGAAGGAATGAGGAGAAACAAGGCCAAGAACATGATCATGGGATAATGTAGTGATTACCCAAAATACATCCCCAATGCCTTGGGAATTGGAGTTCAATATTCTCGAACGATTAATACCCTAAAATATTAGGTTATGAATTATAAATAGAATAATATATTATACTAGCCATAAACATTACATAATATTAAATGAAGTTAATAATTCACAATGAGGATATTTTCATGTTAAGAGTTTTAGATAATTATGCCATAACTATTACATTATATCTCAAAAATTAAAAAGTAGACACTTCAACTTGGTATACATTTTTTCATAAAATAAAAAATCTTAAAAGAAAACAATAATTATTTTCTTGATTTAAATCTTCTTCAGTACTTCCTTTCTCATACCCTACCTTATACCCTGTGAAAAAAATTAAAAAACATGGGATGATCTTAAAAAGATCAGTAAGGGTTATAAAATAAATAAAGAAAACATTAGTTCATCAATACATACAACACATAAAATCTTTAACATAACTCATGAAATCATAAGTTTATGAATAAAACATTGAAATTATAAATCTTAAAGGTAACATATGGTATCCATATCATACTCAAATTGTAGCTTTCATAGCTATATAGGGAGTTACACATGTAATACCCATCATAGTATAATCCATAAATTTCTTAGGAGAAACATTAATGTTTTCTCTTTCACGTAACCCAATGTATTGGAGAGCTATCTCAGGCTTACCTTCCCTAGGATTATCACAGAACCACTCATATACAGAAACAATTACCAATAAACATGACATATTCATAACACAAAAAACAAGCATAATTTAAATATTTCATTTCCACATTACAATCACAATATATGATTTCAAGATATTGACATAATCAATGTTTTATCAAACCATTTTCAAAACCATTTATAACATTTAATAAATAGATTTTTTAATCAAAGTGTCACATTCCACTTTTAATCTTTTGAATGAAATTTTAATTTCAAAACATAAATGTACATATAAATAAATTCTTAATACCATTTTTAAAACATGGATATTAATGAGAACGATTTAAAAGAATAAATCTATAAAAAATGTAGAACAATATTATAGTTAAATAGTTTCTAACCAAATGAGAGGTGCTTGAATACAAATAATTGAGGAATATAATTAATCAAAACATTTTAATATAATGATAATAAATATATACATGATATAATATTTCAAAGGATAGTATATACACCATATAAATGTGAATTTCTACATAACAACAAAGAAGTCTTAATGGAATGTAAATTGAGAAAAAATCAATTATAATGACCGCATCCTTAGATTAATGGTTAATCTATGAAATAATTATGTGTGAGAAATATTAATACACTCAATATGATTGGATATTCAGTGTCAAACATTTATGAGAAATTCATAGATATCATTTTAAAAACAAAACCAATGACTTGTATGTTTAACTCAATGAATGAAAATTGAGTTGAGATTACGCTTATCAAGTTCATATCAATGACTTGAGAATTTATCAGTGGTGTGATTATTTGTATCAAAAGTATATCAACAAAAGGGGAGTTTAAATTAATTCCTAAATAAATATGTAGTTATTTCACACATAATCATGGAGTAAAATAATAAATGAAGTATATATTAGACCCAATGAGTAGAAATTGAAATATGGAATTCCCTTACTGATTTGCTAACTTATGAAACATACACCCTATGAAAGAAGGATCATATAATGAAGATGTAAATAAATATAAATTAATTTATATTACATAATTAATATAATTGTGGGAAGTATACACACCACAAAAAATGAAGTAGTGGCAAAAATAACATGAATATCATGAGAATAAAAACTGATATGAAAACCACTTACCTTGTGTCCAACATGACTCGTAAGTTCCATGTTCATTGTTAATAATAAACTGAAATAAGTTTCTATTAAATAATAAAACTTTCCATGTTTATTCTTCCTTTTATATAACTTATTACCTTTATTTAAAAATTAGATAATTATTTGAGTTCATATCGGACATCCTGTTGATGTACGGAACTTTAGTTGAAAATGTACTTGTTATAATTACAAATTATCGAAGTGGTAAAAATTAAATTATCTCCAGAATAATTGTCATTATTTTTATATCATATATAACATATATATACATAGTATATGTATTTATAATATTCCACATCAATTAGAGTAATGAAATGAAATACACCGTTCATGGAGACGATAATTCGTACGTACACATGAATGCTACATTCATCTATATTTTATAAGTAATGGAATGAAAAGGTAATAATAAATAGGTATATTATAATTACATTAAAATATCTATGTTATTTTATTTAATTAATTCCATCCTTTATATGTTCCATGTATGTAATGAACGGGTCATATCACTTTGAGGGGGCGGTAGTTCGCACTTCCTCAAATGAATTTATCATATTTACCCATTATTGAATCCATAATGGTATGATATAAATGAAAAATACAGAAGTATAGAGACAATATAAATATAAAATATATCACATTTAAATATTTTTCCATCTTAATGGACACCATAAGAAATGGTGGGAGAATATTGAACAATCATTGTTCCGTGAGGCAGAAGTTCGTCATCCATAAAAACAGTAAGTTCTTTAACCCTTTGACGGATGTGTGTATACGTGTAGTTATAATATTTTTAATTTCAAAAATCTATAATATTTAGTATAATGGTGTTGTTAAAAAATAAAGGAATAAAAATATTTTAGGGGGTTGGATATGTAAAATAAAAGAAATGAACATAAGTGAATACATTACCGTCAAATCGGGTAACTCCATTTGGTTTGAACCAAAAGGATTTTTTGAAGTTCCTTCTCTCTATTGTAAGGCTTATCAGTGAAATAAAGGGATATTTAGAGCTTATTTGGTCTCATTTGGATGATCCATGGGGCTTTTGATGTGTGAGTGATGGCATAGAGGTGATGTCTTTTTATTTGGGGTATGAGGGGCTCTTTAAGAAAGATTGAAAATTTTATTTTATTATATAATGATTCTCGGTTTCAAAAAGTCCAAAGCATATTAATGTAGAATATAAGATGACCGTTGTTATAAATAAAATCTTCAAATAAATATTGTAAAGGTTTTGGATATTGTTTTATTTTTTTAATCTTATTTATTTAAATCATTTATTAATGAGATAAACAGTGCATCATTATTGTGACATAAATAATTTTAATTATTTGAAGTATAAAAATTATAAATAAAATACCAAGTTATAGGAAATATTTTTATATTTATAAATAATATTTATAGTCAAATATATCAATTATATAATAACACATTAAAATTATTTTAGAAAAATTACACATGTTTATGATATTTTTATTTTTACAATAATTAAAAAGTTATTAATGTCATTATCGTACACAAATGGCTTTCAAAGGCCAAACATCTCACCCATGGATTGTCTATGTCAGAAATTACTCATAAAATAAGTTTAGGACATGTGTTATGGTAATTTTATATTATTATAATATAGTTTTTACCATGAATTACACTATTTACCTCTAATTGCGGTAAATAAAAGTCATAAATTACTATTCACCAAAAAAAATTCTTCTTATTGAACCAAATTTTACTTAATGATAGCAACCATGAATGTATTATTTTTTATATTCAATCACTAAAGTGGTAAATTTTCATTTAAATAATGATGTCAGGTTTTTAACAACAACTCAGTGTTTTCACAATTCATCAAAAATTGAAGGATTTCAGAAAAATACTAAAAATTCACCCTCTCGTATATTTAATATTCTGAATTAAAAAATTATTTCTATTTTACTATGTTTAAAACATATAATTTTCATTAATTAATTTAAAACTAATTTCCCTTTTCAAAACAAAAAAGTGTATTTTATGAAATAATAACAATCAAATGATTTACACTTGTTTATTTCCAATTTAAGAGTGAAATTTCTTCAAATGACCAACATTGGATTAAATGGTAAAAATAAAATATAATTACACTATGATACCAATTAAAAAGATATTCTAAACATATAAAAATATACATTAAATGGATTTTGTGAATTAAAATACAATATTTTTCACTATTAGTTAAAAAATAAATTCTATTAGAATAAATCATAAAATTTACCCAAAGAAATTTTTGATATCCTGATTCAAAATAAAAAATTTATTCAGTCAAATAGAACATATAAAAGTGAGAAAAACTATATTTAAAGAGGTTTCTCCATTAAAATGTGGTTAATTGATCTTTTATTGAATTTTAGATTATTTATGCTTAACATTATATTTATTCACATTTAATCCTCTAACTTTTAATGGAAAAATATAAAAAAATTAACAAACATGTATAATAATATTGTAGTATGTTTTATTATTTCCCTCCAATAAAATTGTTAGACAGTAAATACCATTTAAAATAATATTGTCTTATTATTTTTCAGTATGACCTAACATTGTGTGCAATGTAATATTTCAAAGAAACCCGTTATTGCGTATAAGGTACACCATCGAACATTCAATC
The DNA here is from genome assembly GCA_963277665.1 of Viscum album. Classification (NCBI taxonomy): domain Eukaryota; kingdom Viridiplantae; phylum Streptophyta; class Magnoliopsida; order Santalales; family Viscaceae; genus Viscum; species Viscum album. Next base: position 578,653,547 of record OY728120.1, read on the forward strand.
CCAATTAATGTGAAATTAAAATTTAATTCCCAAATATTAATTTATATGAAATTTTATTATTCTTTTTTTATGTGGGATGTTACCTTCTTCCCACATTTTAGAAATTGTGTCCTCTCAATTTTAAAATTGGTCTTGGAAACTTAATTAAAAGTCCCACATCAGAAAAAGAGTCAATAAAACTATCACTTTAAATGAAAGAAAATGAACTACAAAGGTCACCTAAGATAATCCATTCTAGGATTCCATATAATAAAACATCAATATGGAAGATAAACTAAGTGTCATATTCTGATGGAGAGTGATATAAAACATGATTAGGATAAAGTTAACCAACTAAAAATCACAAACTTGTGATGGGTGAAATGGTTTTTCGTTTACTAATAGGAAAAGTAAATAGATAACAATTTTTATGATCCTTTTCATAATGTTTGTGAATTTGTTTATGATAATGTCTAAGGAAATAAGGAATTATACATACATTTCAAGTAAAGTTTTATCCTTTAAGAAGTTTATACCAAAAAAATATCATTCCAAAAAATTTCAGTATTTAAAATGACATGTTCACATCTGAAGTGCTACAATAAACATCTATAGAATCACATAATCCCCAAAATATGAACTATATATTTACCTTTTCATTAGACATTAACCAAAACCAAAATGGTTATTACAAGATCAAATACTCCCAAAAAAGGATAATCCTTAAAAAAATATTATTCCTAATCTCCAAAATTAGATAAACTATACACAAAGTTCCACAATGACCATTAAATAAACAATTTCCCATAAAACTCTTCAAAGTAATCCGAACTATAATTGAATCCCAAAATTTATAAGGATTTAATCACATAGTCTTCCACATTAAATAATAACATTTATCTCTCAAAAACATCAAGTACTCTTAAAGTCTCATACTGAATTGTAATTATCTTAGTCACATATTCTCTATGATAGGTTAATAATTTACATAAATAAACCAAATTTTCATAAAACATATATTTTTCAAAAAGGAAATTTCAACTAGTATTCCATAAATTAAGTATTATAGTATTTTATTTTCATTAGTCATATAGTGTTCTTCCAAAAATTTAGAACATCATCAAAAATAACATTTATCACATAATCAACAAATAATTTTCCTATACAAATGATATCCATTTGATAAAACATGAGTTCCCAAAATCAACATATTCTTGATCCATATAATCATTTAATTAAAGGAATAACACATATAAATAGGGAGATTCATGTAATCTAGTGGTATGTTATGCGCCCTTATATCCATTTAGTTGTGGGTTTGATTCCCTAGACCATGCCAGATGTGACATTTTTTCACACATCTTATGGGTTGTCCTTTTTATAATACTCAAAATAACTGTAACATATTTTAACCTCAAATGTTGTCTTATACCTGAAATTTTCATCCCAAATCATTTTGACCCCAACATCATAATGATGAATTATATATATTGTCCTCTTTTTTATTTCACCTCCAAATGATAAAATAAAAAAATTCCCAATAGAAAGATCATAATAGCTTGATCATGGTGTACACATGGTTTCATCATTATCTTTTTCACATAGGTATAAGGTCCATGCATTACAAAAATGATTTAGAGTTACTTCAAAATGATTTTCTTCCTTAATCCAACCATACCTTGTACCACATGGGTCATATGGCGGTTCGTAGAATTGTTTTTTGGAAAATAATCGTGTATAACATATAATTTGAAAAAATCTGATAAAACATGATTTTTATGAAACAATAGGAATAATATTGAGTTTAAATTTTAAATAAATATTCCTTTTAAAATACTATAAGTATGTTCTAAAAGACTATAATTTAAAATAAAATTTATATAGGTTTTCAAGGGTCTCTTTATTCAACACCTTTTTGAAAATCATAATATGCTTCTAAAATATTGTGATATGGTAAAATATTTGAAACATCATTGATAATATTTACCTTTTATGAAAATATGATAAAATTGAGGAAATAGGATTTAATAAAATATAACCCATTATCCACAATGTCATCGTGGTATAGTGGAGGATTTAGATATCTCAAACAATTTCTTGCACGTGAGTTTTATGTTATAAAATGTTTTGGAACCATCTCAGCATGACTTTGCAATATTTATATGAAGAAAGTAATCCATAAGAGATAGGAATTTTATTTGAGATCCTCCTCCTTCCATTTGGAACATACATTCCTTTATTTGAAAAGGATACAATATAAGGAATTAACATAAAGAGTAGACATAAAGACTAACCATGTGTCTAAAAACCACTTAATCCCTAATGATGTCTTAATCGACCTCTGAAACCAACTATAAGGCCCTAGCCATACCAGACAAGTCCAGACAGAAGAAAAGCTTCTGACCATTTATCAAGAAGAAAGAAAAAAGTACAATAGAGGATCGAATGGGGAAAAACAACAGAAAGACCCTAAACTACCAAGAATTGGTCTAGAGATCATAATAAGACATATCGTTTCAATAATCAGAGTCACCAGTAGTCTCCCACTCAGATTGGGACTTCTCCCGATTGAATATTTTTAAGATATCTGTATCCACTTTCCAAAATGCCTTAGACGACGATATGGTAGACACATTTCTCGGAACATTAGAGTAATCCTTACGTGGTCTCCTCCTAGAGAGAAGACCCTCACTATTATCAACCTTTGGATGGCCACTTAAGATGGCATCCTTATAAGAGGCTTGAGCACCACTGCCCGAGGTCCTAATCGGGGTACCAACATTCTCATGTTCATACGTAGAAACTTTTCCCCATTTCTCAGGTAATTCAGATACCTGAAAAAGCATCTGGATTTATTGTTGACAATACAAATGTTGTTGCACATCAATCTGGTTGGAGACATTAACCTGAGAAGTATCAGGGGTCACTAATCCTAGGGTCCATATATGAGTGTCCTCAACTGAATTAGTCCAAGTGTTTGAGTGGCCACTCTGAGCCTTCATCGGAGATACATTAATATGAAACCCTTTCCCAGTATCAGGAAATGGCTCATTACGTGAATCACCCTCATGTGAAATAGGCTTTGACAACATCGAGTCCTTCACCTTGGACTTCCTTCGACAGAGGTCTGCTGAATGACCTTTCACCCCACATTCCTCACAAGAAACATTCTTTCGAAATTGCTCTAAAGAGTGACCAACAACCATACATACATTGCAGAAAAGAGTCTTTTTTCATACTCGACATAAATTTGAATGTTATCAGTAGGGGTGGAAAGGGTTACCTTGTCAATCAAAGTTTATCTAAGATCATCCTCCACTAACATCCTAGAAAAGTGACTAAACCGAAAATCTTCAGTCTCTTTGTCAAGCCAAATCGGAGTTCCAATTGCCACACCAATTTCATGAAAAGTTTTTGGATTCCAGAGGACAAAATTGAGTCCATGAAGATGAATCCAAAGTTGAGAGAATTCATTCTCAAATGCGAGACATTAAAATCCATAGACCATTCATGAAAATGAATCCAACAAGGTTTCAAAAACATGGTTCCAATGCTCCATGCACGAAGCATCAAGTCATCAGATGGAAAAAGGCAATGGAAAAATCCTCGACCAAGAGATACATGTTTCCAGTTAGAAAAACCCCACAAATGCGAGGTTCTACGAATCACATCATAAAGTTTCCATGGTTGCGTACCATTGTAATGAACAATACGTGAAATCAATTAGTTCTTACTGATTGACATTATCTCTGCAAGCACAGTGGGGTTGGATTCAATGTGAGCCGATGAACCCTTACGAATAATTCTACTCAGACATGAATCCTTGAAAAGTAACAACGAACCTGCTCCATCCTGATTCAACCCTAAGCTTGATTTCCTCACCACATCGGAGTGGGATCGATATCCTGGGATATCATCACCACACGGCGGAATAAAATCCCGCATCAACGCATCAGTAGGTGCCATAGTCGTACCAACATCAACCGGACCAGATGAATTCTACGAATTACTCTGCACGTTAAATTTCAATGCCGCAAAAGATTTGTGTGATGCCTCCGCATATCCAGCACAGTGATCCAAAGTAAGACCGGCCGAGAAGGTCGGCATAACCGTTGAATTCCACAAATAACCACCTCGTGAGTAAAATTTCAAAGCCCCAGAAGAAAGATGTGACACCTTCGCATATCCAATGCAGTGATCCAATTTTAGACCGGCCGAGAGAATCGGCATAACCACAGCTGAAGTGTTGAAAACAGTGCTAGAAATCAGAGGATCACGAGAAGTCGGCTTCACTGCAACCTTAGGATTACAAACATCACCAGAATTCAGAGTGTTGTGAGAAGACACTGAGGACAGAATCACCAACGCCACGCCACCGGGAAAAGAGAGACGATCAAAGATGAGGAAGAAAGAAAGTTCCATGGCCAAACGAAACCCTAAAATCCATCATCACCAAGAGGAGCTCATGCATCCCTTAGCACCATTATAAGGCCCCATCCATAAACAACACATAATCTTCAATTAAGTTAATAATCCAAATTTAGGATCTTTTTAGGTGTAAATTTTTAGTGAATTAGGCCATAAATATTACATCACAACTCGTAAATTACAAAGTATATACTTCTACTCAGTATCCATTTTTTTATTATATAAAAATTCATAAAAGATAGAAATATTTATTTTCATGATATAAATCTTATTTAGTTATTCCTTTATCTTACCCTAAATTTTACCTTGTAAAAACCATGTCAAAAAACATGGTATGATCATAAAAATCTCAATAAGTTTTTTAAAATCAAGATAGAAAACATTAGTTCTTAAATATATACAAAACATAATCTCTTTAACATACCTCAGGAAATCATAAGATCTATGAATAACACATAAAAATCATAAATCATAAAGTTAACTAATGACATCCATATCATACTTAAATTGCAGATTTCATAGCTATATAGGGATTTACAATTACATTCCCCATCATAGTATATTCCATAAATCCCGTAAGAGAAACATTTACATTTACCTCTGTCACGTTACCCAATGCATTGGATAGTTATCTCGAGCTCACCCACCCTAGGTTTATCACAGAACCAGTCGTATATGTATACAACATCTAATAACCATAACATATTCATAACACATAAAACCAGATTAAAGTATGTATAACATTTCCACATTACAATCACAATATATCATTTCAAGATATTGACATAATAAATGTTTTATCAAACTATTTTCAAAACCTTTTAAATCATATAATAAAAATATTTTTAATAAATGTGTCCCATACCACATTGAATTATTTGAAAGAAATTTTAATTTCAAAACATTCATTTCCATTTAAATAAATAATTAAAACCATTTTTAAAAGATGGACATTAATGTGAATGATTTAGTAGAATAAATCATTAAATCATTTATAATGATATGTTAGTTAAAGAGTTCCTAACCAAGTGAGAGATGCTTAAATACATATAATTGAGGAATAAAATTAATCAAAACTTTATAATATCATGTGACTAACTAGATTCATGAAATAATATTTCAAAGGACATTATATAAACCATATAAAAGTGAATTGGTTCATTACAACAAAGAAGTATCGATGGAATGTGAATTGAGACAAAATCCCTCATAAAGACTGTATCTTTAGATAAAGATTAATCAATGACATAATTATGTATGAAAAATATAAATACAATCAATATTATTGGATATTAAGTGTAAATATTTTAGTGAAAATTCAAGCATATTCTTGTAAAAACAAAACCAATGACTTGGATGTTTAACTCAACGAATGGAAATTGACTTGAGATTATCCTAATCAAGTTCATATCAATGACATGAGAATTTATCAATGGAGTGATTACGTGTATTAAATGTATATCCACACAAAGGGGAGTGTAAATTACTATATAAATAAAAAATAGCGATTTCACACATAATGTTAGAGTATAATAATCAATGAAGTATGCATAAAACCCAATGGGTGGAAATTTAAATTAGAAATTCCCTTACTGATTTTCTAATATACGAAACATACACCCTATAAAAGAAGGGCCAAAAAATGATGATGTAAATTCCAATAAATTAATTTATATTACAAAATTAATACATAAATGGGATGTACATAAACCAAACAAATGGAAATAGTGGCAAAAATAGAATGAATCTCACGGGAATAAAAAGTGAGATGAAAACCCCTTACCTCGTGTCTGATTTGACTCGTAAGATCCATGTAATTCTTGAATATTAATTATAAGTTAATTTATACTTTCTTAATAAACTTTTAAAATTTATTATTCCTTTAATATAAATTATTACCCAGCTATAACAATGAGTTAATTATTTGAGTTCATATCGTACATTTTGTTGATGTTCGGGACTTTAGTCAAAAATAAATGTGTTAAAATTACAAATTGTTCATGTGGTAAAAATTCCATTATCTCAATAATGATATTAAGGATTTAGATATTAGATATATAATACGTATCCAGTGTTTATGTATTTATAATAATCCATATCATTTGGAGATAACAAATGAAACACATCATTTTTGGAGACGGTAGGCCATATATACGCATCAATGCTAATTTCATTTATATATTATTATTATTGGAATGAAAACATAATAATAAATAGGTATATAATAATTACATTATAATATCTATGTTATGAAATTGAATAATATCCATCTATTATATGTTCCATGCATGGAAGGAATGAGTCGTATCAGATTGAGGGGGCGATAGTCCACCCTTCCTCAAATGAAATTATCATATTTACCCATTCTGGAAACCATAAAGGTATGATATAAATGAAAAATACAGAATTATAGAGACAATATAAATATTATATATATCACATGTAAATTTATTTCCATCTTAGTGGACACCATAAGAGGTGGTAGGAGAAGATTGAACAATTATTGTTTCTTAAGGCGGTAGTTCACCGTCCACAGAAATAGTATGTTCACTACCCATTAAGTGGAGGTGTGTGAAAGTGTAGTTCGAATCCTTCTCATGTCAACAACATAATATATTGATGATTCTATGATTTTTATAAAATAATGTAATTAAAAATTTTATGAAGGATGGAGAAGTAAAATAAATTAAAAGAACTTACGAGAAGATGTTACTTTTAAATCGGGTAACTCCCTTTGGTTTGAACCAAAAGGATTTCATGTAGTGCCTTCTTCCTAAGAAAAGGATTCTAGGTAGAACAAAGGGATCATGGGATCTTATTTGGGTAGATTTTGGATGAGCCATGAGGTTGAGAGGTGTGGGTAATAGGTTAGAGTTTGGGGCTCTTTATAATGGGGAGGAGGGGCTCTTTAAGAAAGATTGAAAATATTATTTTATTATATAATTATTTTTTGTTTCTAAAGGTCCAAAAATTATTAAATTCAAATATAAGAGTAATCCTAATTGAAATAAAATCATTAAATTTTAATTGGACATGTTTTGTATATTTTTTTAATTTTTTTATCTTATTTATTTAAATAATTCATTAATGAGGTAGACACGTCATTATAATTATGCCATAAATAATTTTATTTATATGATTTCTAAAATTTATAAATAAATGACCATGATGTAGGATATATTTTTTGCTTCATAATGAATTTTTATAGTCAAATATATCAATTATATAACCCCACCTTAAAATTATATTAGCAAAATAAAACATGTTTATGGTATTTTTATTTTTACGTTAAATAAAAAATTATTAATTTCATTATCTTACCCATATGGATTTCAAAGGCCAGAAATCATACCCAATGATGGTATTGGTCAGACATAACTCACATAATAAGTTTATGACAAGTGTTATGGTAATTTTATATTATTATAATATTATTTTTACCTTGAATTACACTATTTACCATTAACTGTGGTAAATAAAAGTCAAAAGATATTATTCAACAAAATTTATTTTCATATTATTGAACAACATTCTACTAACATATAACAAAAATGTATGTCGGATTTTCAAAATTAAATTCACATAATTTGTAAAATTACATTTAAATGAGGAGTTCTATTTTTTAACTACAAATCAATGTTTTCATTATTCAATAAAAAAGGAAAGTTATCAGAAAAATACCAAAACATTCATCCTAAGATATATTTGATATTCAGAATTCAAAAATTATTCATATTTTACAAATTTCAAAACATAGAAGATTTATTAATTAATTTAAAATTAATTTTCATTGTTAAAACAAAAAAAATGTGTTTTTAAGAAATAATAACTATCAAAAGTTTTACACTTGTTTAAATACAATTTAAGAGTGAAATTTCTTCCAATGACCGACATTGGATTAAAGGGTAAAAATATAATCTATTTAAAATTTTAAAACAAATAGAAAAAGTTAATCTAACCATATAAATAAATTATATTAAAAGGCATTTTTGAATTAAAATACAGTATTTTTCACTATTCATTAAAAAAATGAATTTTATCCTAAAAATATCAAAAATTTACCCAAAGAAAACATTGATGACCCGATTCTAATTAAAAATTTTATTTAGTCAAATATAATATATAAATGTGAACAAAAATGGATTTAATGAGGGTTTTCCATCAAAATGTGGTAAATAGACCTTTTAATGAATATTAGTGTATTTATTCTTAAATTTAGATTCATTCACATCTTAATCCAAAAACAGTTATTGGATAAATTTAAAAAACATTTAACAAAAATGTATAATCATATAGTAGTTAGTTATATTTATTCCCTCCAATAAAACTGTTAGGTGTTAATTACCATTTAAAATATATTATATTATTATTTTTTAGTATGACCCAACTTTCGGTGCAATGTAAGATTTCAATGAATCCTATGGTTGCATATCGTGTACAACATCAAACCTAGAATCCCCTTAAAAGTAAAATTAGTATTTAATTCACAAATATTAATTAATATGAAAAGTGTTTTTATCTATTTATTTGGGATGTTACAAATAATTTAGAACATCATGCTTCACCTAAGATTGAGAAACTGGATATCGATTATTTTAGATAGAAATGAACACTGATATGTAGTGGATATTTTTATCCAATAGTGATTGAAATGTTGGTAAACTCAATATAGAAGAAATTTCGTGTTTATCAATGATCTGAAATAGATAAGGTGACACTAGAAATTTATCATTTAGATGGAAAGGTAGATAAATGGTTGTATTTGATTATGAACACCTAGAAAGGATAAAATTGAATAAATTATGTGGGAAGACATTAATAAAATATTTCTGAATAAGTATTTCCTTCAAACTCATCAGAAGAAATGGAGAGATAATTCATAGAGTTGATGAAAAAGGAAATTTATTCATTCACTATATATGAAGAAAGAATCAGAAGGTTATAAAAGTGCTCATTGGGATATTCTATCTATAATAATAGAAAAATATACTCATTCATTAGTGGTTTAAAACTACTCATTCCAAACGATATAGAATATCAAGATGTTGGGAATTTTGAATATGTTTTTCAATGTGATTTAAAAGTGGAGATAGAGTTCGTATAATTATTCTATGGATATGGTGATAAGAAACAAAGAATGGACCTTCACGATGTAATGAAATCACTACCAATCAGATGTAAAAATATTTAATTGAAGAATTAGTAGAATTTACTAAATGAAATAGGGAAATTATTTAATGAGGGAGAGAAAACCACCGTGTTCATGAATGTTCATGATACATGAGGATGATAGAAAAAAAAATTTAGGAAAGGATAGAACCACTTATTGTTCAATGTCTAAAATGTTGGGAGCTTGGGAACTATGCAAGACAATGCACTAAACATTGAGTCCTTGAGTGTAATCAATGTCATCATCCACCAAATCTCTCAAAGAGAATGGGAATAGTTATTATATCATGACTACGAAGGTGGATCCCAAAAATGATGTAGTGATAGATTATTTTGTTACTCTATAAGGAATAGTTAACATACTATTTGCTTCTATTTATGATCATTCATTCATATAATTCATGTTTAGTAGAACAGTTCAAATACCACTTCAATATTTAGAGGTTGAGTTATCCGGGGAAAAAATGGGGCACTTAATGCATACAAAGAAAATAAATCCACCCATGTTATTGTTTGTCGAATGAACCTCCCATAAACTCTTATCGTATATCCTTTTGTAGTGTTTAATGTTATTTTCACAAGGATTTGATATCTTAATACAAACCCAACATCAACTGTCAGGAAGGTGATATCATTCATCATATCCCAAGGAATCCTCCAATTCTATAAAATTGTATGGAGGATGATGAATATTTTTCATATTTTTCATCTCAATTTATGATAATTTTTCTTAATGAAAATTTATATCTTGATAAATTGATTGAGACAAGGGAGATAATCATGCTCAAATATAAGTGCATTGTGAAGGACTATTGTGATGTGTCCCTTTAAAAATGCATGGTCTTCCTCCTGACAAAGTGGTTATGTTCTTAATGATGTATCTTAATATAGAAGTAAATGTATATGAGATTCCATAATACAATTGGGGGAATTATATGTCTAAAAACATTATATTATAACCATACGTATGTCTATATATTTTTAAGTATTAAATTAATACAATTCAAAACAAATATTATTGACCATTTAGTCTTAGATCAGATGAATAAGATATGATATGATATACTAATAAAAATATTTTATTTGAATTGAATACAATGATTAGAGTAAATAAATTGTAAATGATTCTAATATACAACATATATAATCTCTTAAAACAATATTTAATGAATGAATAATATTTGAAACAATTATAAAAAAAATTAATAGAAAGAAGATTTAAAATTATTCCTTTCTATTTCAATGACAGTGTAAAAATAAATGAATTAGAATACTTTTATCCCAAAGATTAGGGTATCCTTTAACCTTGGATAAAAGGTTTGTCTTACCATAACCTGGGTAAGCTCTCGATATGATGATCAAGAAATATTCTTTACTATCCCTAGAAGCCCTCAATTAAGATGTTAATCAGCACCTCTGTATTTAAAATCCTTTAAATCCCTCAATTTAATGATCAGTGTCCCCGCCTTCCAATCCCTAGAATCCCTTAATAATTATCACAATGATCAGATTCACAAATAAAAACCAAACACATATTGAAATAAAAATAACTATGAATAAGTTGTTCACATATTGAATATTCAAGGCTTTTACACAAAGAAAGTGAGATGTCAACAGTCTCTCTCTATAACATGAAATATTAAAATGTTGTTTTCTAATGTTTGAATGACCTCCAATTTATAGCCCTCAGGGTCCAATGGTCATATTTACTCCAACAGACATATTTCCCCTGAAAATTATGAGGGACATGGACACCTCGCACTATAAAAGTCAAAACAAACCAAATAAATGGTATCATTTTGATTAGTATAAAACTAACTTGACAACATTGATACAGCTTGAATAAAATAAGTACATAAGTATGAAATAATGTGTAAGACATGATTTCAATGCATTTTAGGAATGTGAATCATAACAGGGTTATGATGTATAGCATGATTAAAATTCCTATCATGGGTATGATACATGGTTGTGGTTATGATGCTTATCATGGATAAGAGGCATATCGTTGTTACAATTCATGTCATGGTTACAATTCATATCGTGGTTACGATTCATATTGTTGTTATGATACATAACATGGTTATGATGCACAATGAGATTATGATGTATATCAAGGTTATGAAGCATATGGTATCGATGTTAAACATGAATATGATACACAACCTGGTTACGAGGTATGTAGTTACAATGAGAAACAATATATGTGATTACGATTGAAAACCAACATTATATGATTACGATGTAGAAAAAAACATGTGGGGTTGCATTGGAAAACAAAATATGTGATTATGATTATAACAAAATAGTTTATGATTATGATAGGAAAACAACATATATAATTACGATATATGTGTTTATGATGAGAATACATCATATATGAAAAGAATATATGTGATTGTGATGAGAATACTAAATATGAAAAACATGATGCAATATTTGATTTCCAAAACAAAAAGATAAATAGTAAAGTCGGAACACATTTTGACTGAACAATCTCCCCCTTTTTGGAAATCACAAAACTAGGTAAACAAAAAGGCTTATCTGCCTTTGAGTTCAGAAACTCTGCAAAGAGTGAAAGTGAATATGACTAATTCCGCCCAAGGATAAAAATAACACTAAGGAATGTATTTTATTTACTCTTACTTGATAGTTCTCTCCATTAATAAGGTATTCACCATTTTTTCCTTCTTATGATAATAATTTTCTTTATTCAAAATTATTATCTGCTATTGTGATTTTCAAAAAGATTAAGTAAAACATTTATTTCCAGCATAGGGTTAGAAAAATAGATTACGAAACATGAGACATTAAATGTAAAGAGTAATGATTTTATTACAACAAGAGTTATAAAATTATTCATTCCCCCTTTATTTTTTCAAAAGGTTAAACATAGAAGCATTTAAATTCAAGAAAAATTTTATATCCTCCATTAATTTTTCAAGAGCATATTGCCTATGTGTCAACTTCTCATCCTATTCAGTGATTCTCCTTTCTTACATTTGGAGTCGATATTCTTGAGGTAGATTAATTACTTCCAAGTAATTGAGACTTTGTTCCTCGACATTGATGTCCTTCATTTTATCTATATAGGATGTACCAATAACAACTACTCTATTATAGAGGAAAAAATGTCATTACAACCGTATTACAATTTTACATAGGATTTTTAAGCTCATTAGAGGATATTCTTTTTGAGGTACATGGTCATTGAAATAGTTCAAACTTTTATTCAAATTAGTAACCAAATTTTTGTATACTAAATTGATATAAATTACCTGGATCACCAACTCATCAAGCTTATCTAAATGATTCGTGAGACTATCATCAATGTTGTATGACCACATGGAAACCTTGTTATAATCATTATTGTGCTAAGTAGCACATTCCATGAATATATTCAAATCAGCTTCAGGATTCAAAAACCTATACATCAAAATCTTAAGAGAGTCTATTCATTCATTATGACTATTTGAATGGATTTCTATCTACGATTCAATTTTTGGAATGAAGGGTATCATCTTTTCCAATCAGTTCAAAGGATGTTTGATCTATTGAATTCCCTTCATTGTGATTGTCCTTTCAGAATCAGTGACTTCATTATATTCTAGTAGATCTCTAAAATGAGTTTAAGTAATGATAAATTGAGCTAGATTATTTCGATTCACATCATATTATTCATCTTATTCTTTGATATAAATTTGAAAGACAGTCATGGAAGAAACATTTTTAGAGATTATTTTTTATGATTGCGGATCAGGAGAAGGATAATGAAAGGATATAACTAATGAAGAATCTACTGAATGATTTATCTTATTTTCATCTTCATTATCTTCCATTTCTTATTCTGGTTGACCATTTTTTCCTTCCCCTAGTTTGTCTTCCCCTTTTAATTCATGTTATTCTTCTTTATATTATTTTTGAATGAGACTCGGTGTGGATGATTATTCAGAACCCAATTTATCTTTTCATTTCTCTACTGGAATTGATTGATTATGAACAAACGGTTCCCTTTTAACAATTCAAGTTTTTTCATTCTCCACAATATTTAGAAGATTATCAATGTTAACAGCTTAGGACCTTAACTAATTCATTATTTTCTATCTTTTTTCTAATTTTAAGGATTATTCTGATCATATATTCAGAGCTACATATTTAGCTTGATCCAAACCAAATTGGGGATCTCTTTCTCTCCATTCTTAATTCTTCTTCCTACACTCATCCACAACCCCATATGAAACTACCGTTTGGTTTTTTTAATTTATAGGTTTTTAAGTATTAACTACAATTATTTTGATTGAAGAAGATATTGAAGGAATTGAAGGTTTTTAAAACCCTTTATATACTTCTTTTTCTTTCTCAGTTTTCAGTTCCTTATCAAAAATTTTATATTTGTGATTTAATCATAACATAAGTCATCTTATCATAAACATATTGATGAGAGTCTCCTTGAAATATGTCGGATCTGACATGATTGAAACATTCCCTAAAAATAGTAATTATTTCAAAAACATACTGATAATGGTGGGATACATGACCAGTTGTGACTTTATATAACCAGATTTAAGCTTCTTAATTTTCAATAAAATGGTTCCCATTTGATTAAAAATCCTCATATTCATCAAAAAATAAAATATATTATCCTCTGGTTGATTCAATGTTTCCATGTCACCCTTTCTTGGTGTAAAACTTTTTTCATCCAGAGGTTTATCAGTTGATTATCCCAGTATAAATGACTTACCTTTCCCTTTTCCTCCTGAATCTCAAAAAGAGATTCTTCAGATATTCTCTTACCAAAAGTCACATCATGTTCCTATAGTTTGTGTGAAGGAAATAAGGCATCACCCTCAGATGGAACACCTAGGAAAGTATCTTCCTGTTGTATAGGGTTTTTATACTTCTTATCATACACCATATTAGAAATATTGTGAAATTTATATATATATATTGTTTTATAAAATATTAATACCACTTTATAGAACACAAAATCTAGATCTAAATTAGGTCATTCAACACAAATATATTCATACCCTTGGAATCATATTATCCTTTTCAATAATGAATCAAAAGTCTCATAATAGTGTCGAGAGGATAATCATTCACCTCAAAAGGTCATGGAATATAAATCTATTAGAGACATTTTATTTATAGAAGAGGTAGTAGACTCTGACATGAAAGACATTATCAATCCCTAATGATCTTCTAGGTAACGAAAGATGATGTCTTATATGATTACAGAAACTGATATAAATTATGATTACAAACCATGCGGAATTTTTATAGATCATTAGGACTTGAGATAAAATTAGAGGAGTTAGATATGGGATTGGTATGGAGGGGAACATTCAAAAAATAAATTTACAGTTAGGATTAGATAAAAAAGATCCAATGGTTTAGAATGATTATTATATCTTGAGGTTTTTGTTAAAATAAAACAATATTCACAATGAATCTGATTAGGATTTAATTAAAATAACTAAAAAACAAATATTTGAAATATAATGAACAATGTGAGGTTTTAGAAGTTGTACATGTCAGAGTATCATGATAGATGTATTGGATTCATTATATTTTTCTTATTATTATAATACACGTAATACATAAAAATATTAGTGGCTGATTAGAAGACAAAAACTGGTAAAATAAAATTATTATGGTACTGATAATCTAGTACCGACAAAATAATTCAATACGGATAATCATGTACGGATGGAATAATACAATAATGATAATCTAGTACCTATGTAATAATCATAAAATGATAATCTTATACCATTATAATAATCCCATAACAATAATCTATTATTGATTGAATAATCAAATACCGATAAAAGTGAAACCGATAAAAATTTCATACCGATAAAAGGTAAAACTGATAAAAAGTTGAACCGATAAAAGGTTAAAATTGATAAAAAGTAAAAATGATAATGTATAATCGATAAATGTAAAACTAAAAAATTAAATTCCAATAAAAGTGAAACTGATAAATGTAAAACTGATAAAAGATAAACTGATAACTATTATGTATACTCCGCCTTCAAAAAGGAGTAACTTAATGTAAGGAGATAGTTTAAATAAGAAATATATGTGAATTATTACATTACAATGATCATTCTTTGTTTCTATTTAATGTATTTAAATATGTTAGATAGAAATGTTTTTGTGAAATTATCAACAATTTGTTCTTGTTTTATAATTAATTGTAAATAATATCTACTTTTCTATGTTATCTCTAATAAATTAATGCCTAATATCAATTTGTTTTTCCCAAGATAATTGTGTAGGGTTTTTAGTAAGTTCAATGTCTTTTGTATTATCAAATAGTAATTTATTTTTGGAAAAACACATGTCATTGTCAGTGAGTGTGTGTGGCATCCACAACACTTGAGCACAACAACTTCTAGCTGCTACATATTCAGCTTTAGTATTTGAAAGAGCTACTAAATGTGGTGTTTTGTAGACTATGATTCTAATGAACATCCTAAGAAATGACATGTTCCAGAAGTAATTTTTCTATCCATTATAAATCCACTAATGTCAACATCTGAAAATCTTTTTAAAACAAAATAATTTCTAGAACAATAAAATTTTCCTAAATCCATAGTTCCCTTTAAGAAGCCAAAAATTATTTTAACTTATTTTAATGGAGATTCATTTAGATTAGATTGATATCTTGAACATAATCATATTGAAAACATTATATATTGAAAAATATATGATATTTAAAAATTATTCCTATCATACATCTAAAAGAATTTTGATCTACTGGTTTCTCACATTCATCACGATCAAGTATATTTGACGTACCGACTGGAGTTATTATACTTTATGTATTGTCATATGCATACTTTTTATGTAAATCATTGATATAATTATATTGGTATATATAGGTTCCTTATTGTCTTTGAGATATTTAAAAACACAAAAATATGATAACTCACCCATCATAATCATTTCAAACTCATATTTTTTAATATTCAGAAAAGAATCAGTTAGGGATTGATGAGTTGATCCGAATATAATATCATCAACATAGATTATAAAAATGAAAATTATTTTGTTTTTCATTTTTTATAAAATATTTAAATATGTTGTATCTTTTCCATAATTGGATTCTAAAATACGTCATGTAGGTCTATCAAATCGAACTCTAGGAGCCTGTTTAAGGCCATACAAAGCATTTGTATGTTTGAAAACATGATCATGATGTTTTTATTCAAAAAAACCCAACGTTTTTTCAACAAATACGTCATCTTTTAAAAAACCATTAACAAAGAACATTTTACATCCATTTAAAAAAGTTTGACGTTAAATAATTCTAAAATGGATAATAGAATATGAATAGTTTGATGTCCATCTACTAGAGAATAGGATTATTCATAGTTTATTACCTCTTATGGACTACATCCTTCAACAAAAAGTCCCACATTATTTCTTTTAATGACACCATTTTCATAACATTTGTTTATAAAAACCCATTTTATACCCATTACAGTTTTTTCATTGTGTAATTCAACCTAGGTCTAGACATGATTCCTATCAAATTCATTTAGTTTAACTATTATTTATTTTATCTAATCTTCATAAACTAAGGACACATTAGAAAATGTTTTTTCAAAATAAGATAGAAATGAAAGATGTTCTATTTCATTTCTCCAGGAATTTATAGTCCTTGCACCCTGATTTACATCACCAATGATTTTATCATTGGTATGACTCCTAAGAAAAAATTTATTTGGGTTTTTTAAAACTTTTCCATCAACATAAGATAGAATGTCTTTGGGGGTAAATGTTTCAGAAGTATTTTATTTAGTATTTCCCTTTTCATCTGTGTTATCAATCAATGGTTGATAATCAGTTTGGGAAAACACATATATTGATGTATGTAGGGGAGGTATAAAAACAAATGGATCAGTTTCATCAAATTTGACATGCATTATTTCTGCAATAGTACACGAGTTTTTGATAAAGTATCTATAGGTATTAGATGGTGTTTAATAATGTAGATAGATTGCTTCATTAGATTTGGGTGTGACTTTATGTAAATAATATTTAATATTCAATCAGAACAATTTTCATCCAAAAACACTTATGTAAGAAATATATGTTTTTTGGTCTGTCCACAATTCATAAGGGATTTTATAATGAAAATTTCTATTTAAAACATGATTTATTGTATAGAATATAGTACTAATAGCTTCAGCCCAGATTTGCATTGTATTTGCATGTTCACTCAACATGGTTCATATCATTTTCTAAAAAATACATTTTCTTCGTTTAACAACAATAACTTGTTGTGGGGTTCATGGAGATGAAAAGTTGTGAGTAATACCCTTAATACACCCAAAAGATTCAAAATATGATTTTTGAAATTATACACCATGACCACTTCAGATAGTTATCAGTGGTAGTTTTTTATCTTTTTTTACATCGACTCTAAAAAATTTTATATTGAAAAAGGATTCAAATTTCTTTTCTAGAATATAGAAAATGGAAATCTGGTGTATTCATCAACTAAAACAAATATATATTATTATCCTCTAATGCTTCTAGTTTTTGTAGGACTGAAAAGATCCATATGACCTAACTGTAATTAATTATAAATTGAGACTTCATTAATTTATTTAAAGATAGTTTTATGTTTCATACCATATTGAAAAGGGTAACAAACTTACAAAGAATTGTACAAGCGATCTGGTAGATCCTTAAAAAAATTTGAGAGTTTACAAAGGTTATTAAAGTATCCTAACCTCCTATTCCATAACCATGATTGGAATTCCATTTCACTTATGCGATGTCAGCCTTGGCTCCTAAGGTCTTATAATTCATGTGTGTGTACATTATCATTCTTATTGGATGAAAGAATGAATTAATCATTAGATTTGTTCACTAAACATTTATCATTGTTAAATTTCACAAGGTTTCCTTCATCACATAATTTACTTATGGGTAGAAGGTTTTTCTTAAGGAAATTAACAAAAAAACATTTAAAATTAACATTTTTCCTAGAATAATAATATTACCTACACCAATAATCATTCCCTAAGAATTATCTCTAAAGGGAACTCTTCCACCATTAATTTCAATGATATTTTTAAAGAAGTATTTATTTCTTGTCATCTATTAGGTAAAATTACTATCCATATACCATAAATTATTTTTTTTGGTACACTTTTTGTTTTCCAAAAAAAGAAAAAATTACTTGTTCAAAAACCAAATATTTTTTGATCCGGAAATGTTAGAAAAAAAAAATTTAGGTATACACAATTTTTTTCAACATAAGCTTTATGAAATCCTATTGATTGGGTTTTATTAAGGGAATAACGTGTTTCCCAATTTCCACCACCCTGACATTTTCTACAAAAGGGGGACTTTTAGGAAAAAAATAATTATGTCTAAAAACATTTTTCTAGAAAGAATGACATATTCCAGAATTATTTCCCCAAGAAATAATTTAACAATACATCTTGGAAAAATTTTCCTAAAATTTTGTAATGTTTGATAATATTTTCTTAAGAGAAAAACATTTGTATTTGTGTCTAATGATTAGATTATCATTCCCACAAAAAAAAATCAAAATTTTTTGGGTTTCAAAAACATTTATCTTTTAAACATGTATTTCAATAACCATAGATTTTTTATCCTTTTGAGAATTTACATCCATTTGGTTTTATGAAAAATTTACAAAATCAATTGTTTTATGATTAAGATATTTTTAATGAAATGATATTTCATTTGTAAGAATAATTATATTATATTTTTCCTTATCAATAATTTTCTTGAGTTTGGAATTCTAATTCTCTAGTAATTTGGAAAATATAGATACTTCATAAAAAGAATTTAAATTGTGCTCTATTGATGAAGATTCTTCATCTAAAGAGTAAGAATATTTCTCATCAGGGAAATTGTATTTTAATGATACATTTGAAATAGATTCTTCTTTGCATACATTAGCCATGATATAATGATTTTCAATAGGTAGTATGGCTACGAGTCCTATATTATTCTGACCAGAAGATTCATATTTCAAAATATTATTTGAGGAATCGCCACCACTTTCAATCCCAGTATCATTTGGTTTCAAGAAATTCATTATCTTAGACTTGTAATAATTTTCATGTTTTGGTCAAAAAAATTATCTTTCCGGTCTTTTTTTCTGGGAAAATGAAAATCTGGTTTGATATGTCCTGCTCTTTTACATTCATAAGAAGTTACTTCTGAGTCAGTCTTATCCTTTATATTGTTCGTTTTTTGAATCTGTACGAAAAATATTTCATTCCCACAATATTTTTAATTCTTCGAGCAAGATTGTATTATTCATTTTCTTAATGATCACTTTCACTGGATTTTGATAAAAAAACAATTGTTCCAAAATTATTTATTTTTACCCATTATATTTAATTAGTTTTTGAACTAGTACTAATGGATAC
Source organism: Viscum album (assembly GCA_963277665.1). Taxonomy (NCBI): domain Eukaryota; kingdom Viridiplantae; phylum Streptophyta; class Magnoliopsida; order Santalales; family Viscaceae; genus Viscum; species Viscum album. The sequence continues at coordinate 578,673,553 of OY728120.1, forward strand.
AATTCTATTACCATTCATCTTATTCTTAAAATATGCATCTCTTTTCATTCTTATATCATGCTGTAAGAGAGTACAAAATAATTCATCATGATTTATTTGACTAACATTTATGTTCTCATCAAAGGCTGTTCATTTTGGTTGCAACTCGTTTGGAATTATATCAGTTATCTTATCCATATGAACTTCATTATCAAGTCCATTTTCTCTAATGGATTGAAGGTTATTATAGTTTTCATAAATCATTGTTCAATTTTTCATATTGTTTCTCCATTGGGAAAAAAAACCATGATATTCATCGTAGATCATGGATCTTCTTGTTTCAATAACATTTGTTTTACCAAAATGCGTGACATCCAATTTCATCTAGATACAATTAAGATATTCACATGATGATATCTGACTGTATATATTCCTGGTCATAGAATATAAAAATGTATTTCGTACCTTCTAATTAATTTGATATTCTATTTTTCCTTTGTTAGGGAAGGTTAAGACTTCTATTCTTGGAATTCTGTAATCACCAGTGACAATCAAAAAAAATTCCTCTCCAGTATTAATAAACAATGTCTTTATTTGATCACTCTAGTACTAGTAATCATTCCCATAAAAAATATGCAGTTTAGTTGGGTTCAGGTTGTCCATTGATCCATTATTCATTCCATACATCTTATAAAATAGTAAATTCCCACTTGACATGTTAGTGTAGTAAGAAGATATAAACAAATAATTTTATCCAACATTACAAATGAATTACATAAAGAAATAATGAATATAAAACAAATCAGTGAAAACCTCCTTTGATATCCACTGTTGGATCGTAATATTTACGTAAATGTATAATAGATGCCACAATATTAGAGGGGGATAATATTATGTGTAAATATATTAAATTCTAACCATATGGATGATATTACAATAAAAAGAATTAAAATAATAGAATTCAAAACCAATACGAAAGAACATATGTGTCCTAGATAATATGGATAAGATATGATTTGATAGACTAATTAAACAATTGAATTTGAATAGAATACAATGACCAAAGTAAAATATATGTAAATGATTATACCATATAGTGTATAGATTGCATTAAGAAAACATGTAATAAATAAATCATAATTGAAATAATTAAAATAAAAAATAATATGAATATAATGATGAACAAAAATGATCCCTTTTCTTTTATGAAGTCTATGGAATTATAAAGGTGTTATAATAATGTTATCCTAAGGAGTGGGGTATCCTTTCACCTGGTATAAATGGTATGCCTTACCACCACCTGGGTAGGCCCTTGAGATGATGATCGACACGTCTTCCTTCCTACCCACAAAATTCCCCAATTATGAAGATAATTGACACCTCATTTGTTAAAATACTTGAAATACCTTGATATGATGATCAGTACCACCGTATTTCTATACCCAGAATCCCTCGATCATTATCACAATGATCAGATGCAAAAATCAAAACAACACACTTATTGAAATACAAGAGCAAGAAATAGGCAGTTCACGTCTTTTATCTTAAAGGATTTTTCATGAAACAAGAGAGATGTCACATAGTCTCTCTCGAGAACATAAATGATGAAAATTTTGTTTTTTCAGGCTCGAATGACATCTTATTTATAGGCCTCAGGTTCCAATGGTCATATTTTATCCAATTATCAAATTTCTCAAGAAAATACGGAGGTATATGGACACCTAGAATTTGAATGGCCAAAAAAACAAACTACATGACATCATTGATATTAGTACAAAACTAACACAATTACATTTTTTTGATTAGAAAATAATAAGTACATAAGTATAAATGAATGAATAAGACATGAGTTCAATGCATTTCATGAGTGTGATACATAACATGGTTACAATATATATCAGGATTACAATTCATATCGTGGTTAGGATGCATGATTTTGGTTACACTTCATATCTTGGATAAGATGCATATCATGCTTACGATTCATATTGTGGTTATGATAAATATCGTGGTTACTATTCATATCGTGGTTATGATATATAACATGGGTTCGATGTACGATATTATTATGATGTGTATCCTTATTATAATGAAAAAGGTTACAATGCATAACATGAATACGATACATAACCTGGTTAAGATTCATGTAGTTATGATGAGAAAAAATATATGTGATTACAATTGAAAACAAACTGCATAAGGTTACTATGTAGAACAAAAATACATGTTGTTATGATGGAAAACCCAATATGTGATTACAATTTTAAAATAATAGTATATTATTACAATAAGAAAACAACCAATATGATTATGTTATATGTGATTATCATAATAATACATCATATATGAGAAATGATATATGTTATTATGATGAGAATAAAAAATATGAACAACATTATGTAATTTTTGATATCCAAAACCAAAAGATCAATGGGAAAGTTGAAACATGTTTTGAACTAACACTCAATTGATATTTTTCCTCGATATCGACCTATATCTACGATATAATTTATATTGGCCACCATTAAATTATAGTAATGGAAGATGTAGTTACAAGAAAATCTATGCAAAGATTTCATATGCTCTAGTACATCACAATGGTGTGCACAAGTCATCTTCATTAAGAATAAGGATAGATAAATCTGACACTCTATTGATTATCACGAGAGTAATAAAATTATGATAATGAAAAAACATCCACTTCTATGTGTATATTATTTTTTTGGGCCACTACATTGTTCCATGTATTTCTTTAAGGAGGACCATTGATAGGATATCACCAATTAGACATGAGGAAGAAAGATATTCCCTTGACAGACATTAAAAAGAGTTATAAACACTTGAGTTCATAGAGATTACTTTTAGATGCATTAATTTTATTGAAATATTCATGGAATTAATGAATAACTTCTATAAATATTACCTCAAAAAATTGGAAGACTTTATAGATGAAATTATGGTATGCTCCAATAGAATGGAAGAACATGAGGATATTTTGATTACAATGATAAATACCATGTGATGAGATAATATTTATGAACGGTACAATAAATATGCATTCATAATGGAGGATTTATCATTCATGGATATAGTTATCACTCAGAGAAGAATATTTCTACACCCTTCTATTAAAAACAAAATTAAATAGGTGCCTAGGACAACATATGTAACAAACATCTCTAGTTTCTATGGTCTAGTTGGGTATTACTGGAGACTTGTTACGAATATTACATGATTGTCAAAGACATTAACCAGGCTGATTAAGAAGGGACAATTATTTTTATGGACTAGAGAATATGAAGATTATTCATAGAGTCAAAACATTGTCTTATTACCATCCTAGTACTCACACTTCCATTAAGCGGGTAACTCTTTCTAATATATAGTGATTTATAAAAAAAGGGACCCATATGTGTAATGATGGAAAATAACAATGTGAGATCCTATTCCTCAAGGATGTTAAATATTGATAAGAAAAACTATCCCATAAGTAATATAGAGTTTGAAGTTCTGATCATCACATTGAAAACCCAGTTTCATTATATCTATATGGAGACGTGTGAAATCCATATATATCATAAAGAATAAAATATATATCTACATCTAAGGAGATCAATAGGCACCGAAGAATATGCTTATAACTCATTAAGAATTATTAGTACCCAATCCATTACCATTATATTAAGGAAAAAAAGTGTTCGATTCTCTAAAAAGATAATATCATGCAACATTATCAATGATGATAATTGATATAGATCAAATCTTCTTATATTTTCAATGGATGGAAATGGGTACCATTAAAAAAGGAACATCATCAATACATTCAAAAATGATTTCACATCCATCCCACATGTATAATATAAATTATGCTCATTGAAATGATATGGGAATATAGAGAAATTTGGATGCTATACGAATGGGGAACTCTTTAGTGTTTAAAATTGATGAGGAATGAGTTTCTAAATTAGGTAAATGACTATTGTGCCTTCCAAAATAGTTATAAATTAATATTTTATAAGTCACATGTATCTCAACCACTTCTATTGATGCATAGTGCACAAATATGTGTCGATATCCTAAAGAGATCAATTTGGGGGAATATATAAAGTAGTATATCGTCGAATATACATCAATGTGGCAGATATTTTCGCATGTTAAGGCTCAAAAGAACAACGTAAATGGGGATAAAGCAACCATAACCCATAAAAACAAGGAAATGGGATAAAATCAACATGTACTCTATAACCAGACCTCCAAAAACATCCCAGGGAAGCCATGCTATACTGGTTGTTGTGGATCATCATACAATGATAGATCACATTATCACATTTTTATAAGACTTTTCACTAGATCAACATTCACAAATCGACATCAAACATGGCTTAATTTTTCATGGTGTAATCTATTGATTTTATCTTATCAAGATATGATATTCACCTCCATGATCTGGAAAAATCTCTAAAATTCCCTAAAAAATGAGTGTAATTCTGTATGGCATATAAAACTCAAATTGAATGTTAATCTATGGGAACAATTCAGAAAATAGATGTCATGTTATTATAATTTCTATGTAATTTTACTGGGGGATGGGACTAATATATAGGTCTTGTTGAGTTATCTTACAAAAATAGTTTCCAATAAAGCATCAAAATAGCTCAAAATGAAGCCCTTTATGGAAAAAGATGCTTAACAATGGAATGTTGGAATGATGAATGTGAACATACTATTCTAGGACTTGAATTGGTCAAGGAAATTGTAGAAAATGGTAAAAATATTTATTTTCACATCAATGACTCCCAGATTCGACAGAAGTGCTATGTAAAAAATTGTCAACGGGATCCTTATTTTTATTTTTTAGACAAAATATTTCTTCACGTATCACTTCGGCAGAGGATCACATGATTTTGGAATAAATGAAAATATCTCTCTAGTATAACGTCCCATTTTAGATTCATAGTCATCTTGGAATTGTGTCTCATTGAATAGAACTTCTACATAACATGTCTTAAGTAAAAGATGTATTCTATGTGTCCCTCTTGAATAATTACACACTAGATCCCTCACTTATAATGAATCTAGTGGTGGTAAAGTTGTAAAATGATCTCTCTAATGAGGAGTATCTAGACAAGAACATGGACTCTAGAGATAATATTCTATGAAATAAGACTACTCACATTGTCTAGTTATTATGGAAAACCCATTAGTATGATGTGGAAAAATGGGAACCAGATGATGTGATGAATGAGAAGTACCCTCACATGTTTTCACCAGAGTATGTAAAACAAAATTTTAAGCGTGAAATTTTATAAGGTGGAAAGAGTATGGTAACAAGGAATTTTATCAACAGAAATTTACTTCTTATAATTATGAAATATATTATAAATCACATAAAATTACATAGAAAAAAAATATAAACATTATAAATGAATAATGAATGAAATAAGATGTATTCCAAAAATTTAAGGAACCTATACCCAAGGAAGAGTAACATGAACATATGAATAGTAATTTGGCTATAAAAATATTAATTAATAAAATATAGTAGTAACCTCACCGATGATAGTATAAATAAAATTTTGGTATCTTATGAAAGAAAATATTAGATGTATATATTTATTTCATGGTATAAGGAAATAAATGTTTTAAAAATGATAAATTAAGTGTCAGTATTTTTGTAAGTCATAAATATTTAATTAAAATACTAAAATCAAGGTAATTATTTAAAGAAAAATATATATAAATAAAATATATTCCTAAATTGTTTTTATTTAATTACGTTTAGAATATAATTTTATGAGACCTTATTTAATTTTACAATGTGTCAAAAAATCAGTTATAATTTTAAAATCTGTATTTTTGACTTAATTATTATTTTATTTATAAATTAAATATCTTATATTTGGAAAACTATTTTTATAAAATGGATTAAATTTGGAAATTATAAACATATAAATATGGTTAGTTTGATTTTTTGGTATTTTTCTAATGTAGTTGAATTTCTTGGTTAATATAGAAATATGGTAATTTCTAGTACATATCATTATTCAATATTTCTTATTTCATTGATAATTTATGTCTCATCATCAATAAATATAATTAATTATTTTATATATTTAATTATAAGGTTTAAAATATTCACAGTCATTGGAAAAAAATAGTATACTAATGAAAAAATAATCAAAAACACATGTCTTATCCCCTATAAATATCACCCATCACAACCTCTTCTCATCACACATCAAAATTCATTATATATTTCAAATTTCATTTAAATAATCTTAACAATACCATTTCTTATGTCCATGAGCCTTTTGTTTCAAAAAAATACCAAATAGGATTACCCAAAGTAGGTTCCCGAGGAAAAGAAGTTCAAGAGGTAAAATCTTTTTCTGTTTTCTTTTATTTTCATTTCTTGTTTTTTATTTTCCATTTATCACCTCAAATCCTCTAATAAAAGAGGAATTAAGAATCATAAATCTTATATGTATTATAATTTAATTATGATTATGTAACAATCCATTATAAAAAATTCCCCCCTCTCCCATTTATTAGGAAAATGAAAGCATCATCTGTGAGGTGTTGATTTATTACCTTCGAGGAAGAAAATATTTTAATTTTCAATTTTCACCATAATTTCTGTTAATAAAACCATTATAGTGGTGGTAAAATATTTTACTATTAATTTCAAAACATTTTTATTGTTATTTTGTAATATATATTCATATTATTTAATACTAAAACAAAATGAGTTCATCGTGATTGAAAACTGCCAAGATTAATCTAAAATATTATCATTAAAATTTAATCTAATAAATAATACTAATTATGGAAAAACGATAAATAATACCAATTAATCATCTGGAATTTCATTAGTGACATATAATTTCAATTATGGGTAATTTTCCCCATTTTTTAGGATATTATATATATGTATACAAGTGAATTGATCATTAAAACCAAGAGAAAAAACACTCTCAAACGATGAAGATGAACACCATAACTCCTCAAAATGGCATCAAATGAAATTATTATAGTTATAATTAATCATATACATGTATATGTGGTAAATTATTTATTAATTATTGAATCTAATTTTATTATCAAAGATCTTAATAGGAAAAAATCCATCCACCTAAGGTAACAGGATTATCGAACATAATTTCCTTTCTTTGGGTTATTACTATATAGTACCAAATTATAGAATGGGTTATATTTTAATATTTATAAAATAGAATATAATTTCACTTAGCTTTTAATTTATGGGATATATATACATCAAATATAACTTTATGATATATGAAAATTATTTTTCCAAAAGAATTATTCCCTCTAAAAACACATGTTTTACTTACCTTGAGGTTGTTTCTTCCTCAATTAGGATTGATTATTATTATAAAAAGTATTAAATTCCACTATAATTTTGGGATACCCCATTTTGATTCATTAAAATATTATTTATGACATTATCATGAAACCCATTTACATTCCATGGGTTATTTTATGAAGAATATTGTTATACTTTATAAGTGGTATGCAATAGTATGTAACTGATATGGTGTCACAGGTGCTCCCAAAATTTTGTAGAACTCTTATTAATTGGGTAATATTATATATCTCATAATATAATGTTCCAAATTAATGGAAAGGAATATATATTTGGTCACAATGATTATTTTATTATTATTCACATATGTTATGTGTGAATATGGTGCCCTCTTTTTTTAGAACTATGTGTGGTAGTTAACCACTAATATATGATGTTTCATTTTTATGCATTTCCACATTACATACCATTATCTTCTGATTATTCTCATTGATTTGATGTTGATATATTTATTATGTTATGATTTCTATGGTTAATCTCAAACCTAATATATTTATTCATGTTTGTATATATCATCTTACTAGGATTTTAGCTCACCTTGTTCATTTATTTATTCCCCCATGTGAGTACATGTACAAAAGAGTTCATAAGGGCCAATAAGAATATATAAAAGAATGAATTATGTAATTTTTATGTATTATTTTCTAAATTTTATGTATGGTCTTAAATTTTTCAAGACACTAAACCTTTTTATCTTGGTTTTACAACACTAATATAATGTTTATATTAAAAAATATGTAATAATAATATAAGAATATGATGGGTCACTAATTATACATTGGGGATAGAAAATAAAAAATGAAAAAAATTGAAATATCATCATCATGTAACCTCATTCAAGGAAGTCAACTTCACGAACTAAGGAAAGAAAAAGATAATTGTGATCTCAGATGCCCATTAAGGGTTATATAAAATATATGTAATAATGGATTAGTGAGGATAATCAATATGGAAAGGTTAAAATCTAGAAATTATGGATATTTAGTTAATAAACATAGATTAAAATGTACCAATTTATTGTTTAATAGTGAATATTTCCTAAAAAATAACAAATAATTACTTAATGAAGGAAATTAGTCATTATTACATGTTATGTGTGAGGGAGAAAAATACATATAATATCATGACCTTTCACTCAATGGTTTAAAACTACAAGTAAAACCCAATTTAATTTGTCCGACTATTTAGTATCATGAGAAACTATTAATGCATCTAGGGGATATATAATGTTTTGGACACACTCCTCTCATCTAATGTAAAAAATTACAATTTTATTGAGTGATTAATATAAATAATAAAAAATATTCCATATCAAATTTGTTTATTAAGTAAGGAATAAATATTTATCAATATTTTCCAAAATAATAAAACAACTATAAATGTAAATATAATTTGTAATAATTTTATATGGTTTATGAAATGATGATATTCATGATAATGATATGGATATTTTGGAGAAATGAAATTTCCAATTAAAAATGATAACAATAAAGTGTCTATTTCAAGATAAAGTTATTAATCACAAAATAAAGTGTGATTTCACAATAAATTATATCACCTAGTATTTTTAAAATAAAATCCAATGAGATGATATAATTCAAAATGGAAGAGAAAATAGAATAAAAAATTATTTATTACTGATATTACATATAAATTTGGATGCATATATGTAAAATCCCAGGAAAATAACGAATATGACATTTTTATATTTATTAATATTTTTGAATTAAATATTAATTTTATTTTTTATGGGGATGTTATATTCAATGGTGAATTTGACACACAACAATGGGTTTCTCTAAAGTCCTATCTTGAAAATTATGTGGAGTCATAATGAAAAATAATAATATTTTATTATTTTAAATGGTAATTAACGCGTAGCCATTTTATTGGCGAGAATGAATAGAACTAAATACAATATGATTATACATATTTTTTAAATGTTTTTACATTTATCCAATAAAATTAAGAGGCTTATAATGTGAATGAATCTAACTTTAATCATAATTTTGTTTCAAATGTTGAGTTACCACCTTTTGATGGAGAACCCTCTTTAAATCTAGTTTTGGTGACTTTTATAAGTTCTATTTGACAAAATAAAATTATTCTTTAGAATCAGGTCATCAAAATTACTTTTGGGTAAAATTTTGGTTTTCTTCTGATAAAATACATTTTTTGATGAATAGTTAAAATACTATATTTTAATTCAAAACAACCATTTAATCTAATTTATTTATATGGATATATTATATTTTTAATTGGTTTTAAAGTGTAATTGGATTATATTTTTAATTGGTATCAAAGTGTAATTGGTATTAAAGTGTAATTGGATTATATTATATCATGAATATCTTTATTCTCATGATATTATAAAGCCTTGATTTTATTTTATTCCAGAATTATTTTTATTCAATCATATCTCTTTTGTTTAATAACTCTTTAACTAAAATATTGTTTCCAATATTTATTCTTCTAAATATATCCCATTAATTTCCATGTTTTGAAAATGATTTTTAGTATTTATTTATATTGACATTAATGTTTTAAATTTTTAATTCCTTTAAAATATTGAAAGTTGTGTGTGACACATTGATTCAAAAATCTCTTTATTAAAAGTTTTAAATGATTCTTCAAATGGTTTGATTAAGTATTGATTATGTCAATATCTTGAAATGATATATTGTGATTGCAATGTAAAAATTTTATTAACGAAATGTTTATATGGGAAATATTTTATGTGTTTTGATTTTGTAATGGTACTTGGACATTTGATGGGTGGTTACATGATAAACCAAATGACATGTGGTGTTGTGATAAACCATGATGGGTGGTTACATTATAACCTCCAATGCACTGGGTATAGAAGTTGGCCATATGGCTATTCCATTTTTTGATATGTGTGGAATTCGATTGTATTATTATTCCATTAAGTATGTTTATGTCCCATGTTATCTATATACGTTAAGTGAGATTTATATGGGTTTTTTGGTAATATTTTCATTACAAAAGGGCAGGCAATGATCTTTGATTTTGTAAATAGTATTTACTAATTCATAAAGGTAAACAATATTTCTTATGATAAAGTATTCATGGATTACTTATTGTTTTTAAAAACTAATATCTTTCCTTGTTTGTGTATCCCTTACTATGATTTTTTCTCATCCCATGTTTTTGAAATGTTTTTCATAGGACATCAAGATGAATAGTTAAATATATGTGATCAAAGAAATTTCATGATATTTAAAACAAGGAACTAGACATGTTTCTTTTTAAGACTTTATATTTTGTGATAAAATGGATACTGAATAGTAGGGTCTACTAGTAACATTCAAGATGATATGTAATAGGTATGGACTAATTCTCTAAAACTATAAACCTAAATAGATCATCAATTTGAATTCATGATTTAACTCATGATTATGAAATGTTTTAGGTTAGGTCCTTATATTTGCTATCAGAGGTCATTTTAGATAACATTAGAGGCTACGGTGTAATTTAATCATAAGTGACATAACCATAATGGTTAGAATATTAGGAATAGTCATAGATATTTTAGAGGTGATAAATGGTTATTACATTTTGGGGTGAAAAATGAAAGGTATTATATAAACTTTGGGGATAAATTATGTTGCGATTATTTTTGAGGAATTTGTCGCTATTTTTGTAATTTTATGAAATTAAATATTTTTTAAAAAAGGAAAACACACAGACTGTGTGACAACTTGTCGCATCATACAAATCTACGGTAATTGACCCCACAACAAAATTTTGATTGGGATTTATCGCCTACCACTGGACTACATGAAGTCCCTGGTTAGAATGACTAATTCATTTTAGTGAAATGATTTTATGGATCAAGAATAAGTTTATTTGGGATTATATGTTTTACCAAATGGATATCCTAAGTTTATAAAAATTATTTGGTGATTAAGTGATAAAGGTTATTTTGGAAGACATTCTATCTTTTGGGAACACTATATGCTTATGTAAAATAGAATACATTGGGATTGAATTAGTGGAGTAATGGTTGAAATATTATTTTTCAAGAATCTCTTTTTTTATTGTAGACATAACGTGATTTGGGTTATTTATGGAAATGATTAACGTATCATAGAGAATATGTGATTTGGTTAATTACACTTCAGTATGAGACTTTAATAGTAGTCGATGATTTTGGAGATAAATATTTAAATTTACTTTGGAATACTATGTGATTAAAATCATTCTGAGTTATGGGTTTCAATATTAGTTTTGATTATTTTGATGAATTTTAAGGACAATAGTATATTAAATGGACCTTAATGATCATTTGGTACTTTAGTTGGATTTTGGAGATTAATATTAGTATTTCTTTTTATAAATGATTATCTTTTTAAGTATTATCTAATCTCATACTAACCAATTTTGGTTTTGATTAACATATAAATATAGGGGAAATATATTGTTCATGTTTTTTGGATCATGTTATTCTATATAAGGTTATTTTTTCTCTTTTGATGTGTCCAAGTCAACTTGAATACTCATCATTCTGAGAAAAGAAGAGTTTGTTTTAGAAATTTTGTAAAGGATGAAAGTATTCATGGAAAGTAAGTATGTGTCTTTATGTTCTTATTCAGGCTCAAAAATAAATTCCTCAACATTATAAAAAAGAACATAAAATAATAACTTAGTCCGTTTACTTTTCCTACTAGGAAACCAATGACCATTTTGTGGTTTTCTTGTTGTTAACTTTCTCTAAGACATGTTTTCTATCACTATACATCAGAATGTGACACTTAGATTCTCTTTCATATCCATGTTTCCATGGAATCCTCTTATGGGTTATCTCGGGTGACCTTTGTACATATCTTTCATTATTTTCATGTCATATTTTATTTACTCTTTTTCTGAGGTGGAACTTTCAATGATGTTTCCAAGACCAATTTTGAAATTACGAGGACACAATTCCCAAAACTGGGGAAGGATGTAACTTACCAATAAAATAATGAATATGGAATTTTAATATTTATTAAATTTTTTGAATTAAATATTATTTTTATTTTAAAGGATATGTTATATTCAAGGGAGTACTTGACATGCAATAATGGGTTTCTCGATGTCTTATGTTTCAAACAATGATGAGTCATACTAAAAAATAAATTAATATTATTATTTAATATGGTAAAAAACACCTAGTAGTTTAATTGGAAGGAATGAATAGAACTAACTACAATATTATTCTACAAATTTTTTAATTGTTTTTACATTTATCAAATAAATTTTAGATGCTTATAATGTGAATGAATCGAATTTTAAGCATAATTTACATTAAAAGGTTGATTTGCCGACTTTTGATGGAAGACCCTCATTAAATCTAGTTTTGGTCTCTTTAATATTATATATTTGACTAAATAAAATTATTATTTATAATTGGGACATCAAAATTCACTATGGGTTAAATTTTGGTATTTTTCAGATAAAATTATTTTTTTGACGAATAGTGAAAAATACTTTATTTTAATTCAAAACTACCTTTTAATCTAATTTTATTATGTTGTTAGATTATATTTTTAATTTTATTTAAAGTTTAATTATATTATATTCTTTTTAGTTAATCCAATGTTGGTCATTGTAATTAATTACATTTTTAAATAGGATATATACAAGTGTCAATCTTTTGGTAGTTAATACTTCTTAAAAACACACATTTTTGTTTTGACAACGAGAATTAATTTTATATTAATTTATAAAAAATATATATGTTTTCAATTTGGTAATATATAGATCATTTTTAATTGGGAATATAAAATATAGTTTAGGCTGAATTTTTGGTATTTTTCTAAAAAAACTTCAATTTTTGATGAATAGTGAAAACATTGAGTATTTGTTAAAAAGATGAATTTTTGATTTAAATGAAATTTTACCTCTTCTGTGAACTGAATATAGAAAATAAAACATACATGGTTTTAATTAATAAATAAAATATTGTTCAATAAGATGAATTTTTTTTGGTAATTAGTAACTGTTGACTTTTATTTAACGTAGTTAAAGGTAAATAGGGTAATTCAATGTAAGAATAAAATCATAATAATACAGAACTACCTTAAAAATGTCTTAAACTTATTGTATGTGTAATTAATGACCATGGGAATCCTTGGGTATATTTTGGGATCCCATGTAACCACTTAAGAGTGGTAATGACACTTTATTTTAATTAACAAAAAATAAAGACAGGAATGACATAAAAAATAATTTTGTAACATAATTTTTACATAGGGTTATATAAGTTAAATATTAAACTATAAATATTATTTTGAAAGAAAAATTTATTTCCAACATAATTGATTTTTTTTTAATTTTTAGATATCAAATAAATTAAATTATTCTTGACACAATAATGATGCAGTGTTTACCTCATTAATAAATCATTTATATAAATAAGATTATAAAGATTAAAAAAATATCCAAAAAAATCCAATTCATACTGGATTATTTTAATTCGACCTTGAGTCATCCTATCTTGGAATTTAATTTGTTTTGGACCTTTATAAACCGAAAACCATTATATGATAAAATAATATTTTCACACTTTTCTAAAGAGCCCCTCCCCCCTTATAAAAAGCCCTCACCTCTACCCCATTCCTCACACCTCTCAAGCCCCTTGCCTCGTCCAACCTCTACTTAAATAAGATCTAAAGATACATATATTCCACCTAGAATCCTTACCTTATGCAGAAGGCACTTCAAGAAGTTTTTATGGTTCAAACCAAAGGGACTTACCCGAATTAAAGGTAACGGTTTTCCTTAAGTTCTTTTTTACTTTCTTGTTTTATTTTTCTTCTCCAACCCCAAAAATTATTTTTATTCATTTATTTTATAAAAAAAACCAGTTTTCTAAATATACTAGGTTGTTTTATGAGAATTATTCTAACTAAACTTACACACACCTCTGTCTAATGGATAATGAACATACTGTTTCTATGGACGGCGAACTACTGCCTCACGAAATGATGATTGTTCAAATATCTCCTACCGTCTCTCATAGTGGCCATTATTATGGAACTATATTTATATATGATATATATTATATTAATATTTTTATATGATTTTTCTAATTTTATTTATATAATACCTTTATTTTTTCCATAGTGGGTAAATACTACAATCTCATTTTAAGAAGTGCGGATTACGGCCTGCTCAAAGTGATATGACTCGTTCACGCATTATGTGGAACATATAAATAATAGAGTGAATAAAATTATATATGATATTATAATGGAATTAAAGTATACTTCTGTATAATTATGTTTCAATACCATTACAATTATAAATATAAATGGAAGTAGTGTTCAAGCGTACGTATGACTTATCGTCTCCATGAATGGTGCATTTCATTTATTATCTCCAAATGTTATGTACTATTATAAATACATGTATATACAGGATATATATGATATATATGATATCTAAATAATTAATATCATTATGGATATAATGAATTTTTTACCACATGATCAACTTTTAATTATAAGAAGTATATTTTTTACTCAAGTACCAAATACCGACAAAACGACCATTATTAACAAATATGATTACATAATGTTTATAACATTATAATAAGTGATTTAAAAGGAATTATAAACTTGAAAAAGTATCTTAAGAAATTATAAATTATATTTAGTTTATTATTCACTATATTAAAGAACGAACGGGTCATGTCGGACATGAGGTAAGGGATTTCTTATGTCACTTTTAATTCTGTGAGATTTCCATTGTACGCCACTTATTTATTGCATGTGATGTATTGTGTACTGAGATTTGATATATATTATCATGATTATCTGCATATTCATTGTATTCTATGAATCATTTGGTGGTTATTAACTTTTTTTCATACGACACAATTGATAACAACGTGGTAATGGATTTCTTATCTAACTTTTACTCCCGTGAGAGTCATGCTATATTTGCCACTAATTTCATTGTGTGGTGTACATACTACCCATGATTAGTAATATTTGTGTAATATACATTCATTTATGGGTATTTACATCTTATTTTAAAGATCCTTCTTTCATGTGGTGTATGTTTGGTAAGTTATCAAATCGTTAAGGGATGTTTTAAACCCAAATTTCATTCCAAGGGTTAATCTTCTAATTTATAATTATGTCATGCCATGAATGTGAGTGGAATAACTGCTTGTTTATTAATGTTGTAATTTCCACACCCATTTGTGTGGATATACTTTTGATACACATAATAACTCCAAAGATAAATTCTCAAGTAATCGATATGAACTTGATAAGCGTAATTTTAACTCAATTTATATTCATTGAGTCAAACATCCAAGTCATTGGTTTTGTCTTAAAAATATCATGTGTGAATGTCCTTTAATGGATTTAGACTGAATATCCAATAATATTGAGTGTATTTATATTGGTCAAACATAATTATCTAATTTATTTATCCTTAATCTAAGGATACAATCTTTATAAGGGATTTCGTCTCAAATTAAACTCCATTGAGTATTCATTGTTTTTATGCACAAATTAAGTTTTATATGGTGTATATAATGTCTTTTGACATATTATATCAGGAATCCCTTTATTCTCAGGATATTATAATGTTTTAATTGAATTATATTCCTCAATTATTTGTATTCAAGTATTTCCATTTTGGTTATGAACTCTAACTAAAATATTGTTCTAGATATTTATTCTTCAAAATATTTCTCCTTAATGTCCATGTTTTCAAAATGGTTTTTAGTATTTATTTATAAAAAAATCAATTTTTTAAAACTTTAATTAATTTAAAATCTTCAATGTGGTATGGCACACTTTGATTCAAAAATCTCTATATTAGATGTTTAAAATGGTTTTGAAAATGTTTTGATTAAGCATTGATTATGTCAATATCTTGAAATGATATATTTTGATTGAAATGTAGAAATGCTATTAGTGAATTTTTCATATTAGAAATATTTTATGTGTTATGATTTTATAATAGTAATTGGACATTTTATAGGTTATTACATGATAAACCAAATGATGGGTGGTACCCTGATAAACTAGGATGGGTGGTTACGTTATAACCTTCAATGCATTGTGTATGTAAGTCAACCGTATGGCTACTCCATTTTGTGATATTTGTGGAAGTTGACCGTATGGTTATTCCATTTAAGAATGATTATATCCCAAGTTATCTATATACATTATGTGTGCTTTCTATGTGTTTTATGGTAATATTTTGGTTACAAAAGGGTAAGAAATGATCATTTATTCAGAGAAGTGTATTTAATACTTAATTAAGGTAAAAAATATTACATATGATAATGTTTTCATGTCTTACTTTAAAAAACTAATTGTTTTCCTTCTTTGTGTATCCCTTTCTGAACTTTTTTCTCATCCCAAGTTTGTGAAAAAAATTTCAAAGAACATGAGGAGGAATAGGGACAAGGATGTGATCTAGCAAATGTCAAGATGTCAAAAACATAGAACTATACATGTTTCTTTTTAAGAGTTTATATTTTATGAAAAAATGGATACTGAGTGGTAGTGTCTACTTGTAATATTCAAGATGATATGTAATAGTTATGTCTTAATTCTCTAAAACTATAAACCTTAAAAGATCATTAATGTTAATTCTTTATTTAACTCAATATTATGAAATTTTTAAGGCTGGGTCCTTATAATATACACCATATAAATTTAAACTGGTTCATAATAACATATAAGTCCCAATAGAGTGAAAATATAGATGAAATCTCTTAACTTACACATTCTTTTGGTTGAAATATCTTTAAACTCCAATATAATTGTTTAAATAATTTTATTAATATATTCATGAATCATATTAATATTTATTATATGATATAAATTTTTTTATACCATATTAAAACAAGTTAATTAATAATATTTCATTATTTTCTTCAATTTGGGTGTTAATTGCCTTGTATTTTGAGTGTGTATTAACTAGTTATTTTTTCCTATTAATTATATAACAATTACATAATATACAGTATTTAAAACATGATTTAAATATTATATTTATTTATTACATATTTATTTATAATAATCTATGAAATTTGGAGGTTGAAATGTATTTCACCGTTCATGGAGATCGCACGCCGTGTACGTGCCAGAAAACTAATTCAATTTGTTTATACTATAAAAATTAATTGATATATATATATAAATATATATTAACATTACATTGTCTTATTGGTTAATATATTTTACATATGTTTTTTTAAACCATCCATAATACATTCCACATATAGTGTGAAAAAACCACATCACTTGAAAGAGGCGACAATCTATCCATTCACAAAGCTATTGTATTTCCACCAAATTGAAAGAATAATGAAATGTGATATATATCAATTAAATAATAATAATTAAATAATTAATACCATTTATACCATATATATAATATAAATCCATCATTATTACAAACCTTGAATAGTGGAAATGGTAGAACGAACTACATCAGTTCGTGAGAAGGTAGTATGTCATAAACATGATAGATTGTTGTGTATCAAATTATATAGAATTATGTGTAAGATATATTGATAAAAATAGGATAAATATAATTATTTTTTTAGGATACTTATTTATCATTTAATTATTATGTAATAATAATTTAAGGAGTGTATAATGTAATAAAACTGAAGTGATAATTTTTTATTGTTTCTTTCATTTTTAGTTAACTCCTTTCGAGTTATAACAAAATACATCCTTGGTATGTATTATTCCCAAAATGGGGAATATATGATAAACGGAATGGTGTTTCATGATTATTTTGGTTGGTTTTTATGTGGAAAATTTCTTGATAGATTTGAATAATTAGGGGGAGTAATCTTCTTTTTATTGTGGAGGGGAAGTGGAATTTTTGTAAATATAAAAAGTAAACACTATTGGGAAGTCTCCCATACCTCATGTGCCTCTAAAATTGAAAAATATTCGATTGAATTGAAATTATGGTCTATAAAAACCTCAAACATTCAAAAATAAGTCTAATTTATTAATTATGACCTTTAACATCTTCATTTCAAAAAATTTACCATTTTGTTTTTTAAGTTAACATGCTCTCTATCCTATGTCATTTACACTTTTAGGATAAATTAAAATTATATTAATTATAAAATAAATACCACATTATTTATAAATATTATATCTATAATAAAAAATAAAAAACCCTTGTGTGTGGGAAAATAATTTTAAATAAAGTGCATGTATTGCGCAAAACAAAATTTTGACCCAATCTATGTTTGTGACTCTTTAACTATTTAGGGATCAATGTATTCATTATAAAAGCTAAATGGTTCCTATAATATAGAATATTTTATATTTATTAAAATTTAAAAATAAATAGGTAGAAGATAAATATTTTATTAAATTTTAATTATTTATATAAAATATCATTTATTATAAACAAATTAATGTAAATTTTTACATTATTTTTAAAAAAATTTAAGAATATCAATACAATGATGTAATTAAAAATTATTAAATTAAAATCTATTTAATATGACATATTTATCTAAAGTTAATAAGGTAACCAAATATATAATTAAATTTCTTCCACTTTTAATATATTTCGTATATTTTATTTTATTTAATCATTAACTAATAAATTACAATGTTCGCATTTATTAATAATTTATGTGCCTATTTCATCTCTAAAAATAATTGACTAAATATTATGATAAAAATAACTTATATATCTTGAAAAGTATATATATAACCAAAAATATGGTATTTTTTCATATCTTAAAGAATTATAAACATTAAAAGTGAAAATGAAATCATTTAGAATTTCTTTGATAAAATGAATATTATATTTGGAATCATGACATAGAAATTATCCAATAGTGTATTTTTCAATATTTTCTTAAATATTCAACTATTTGTGTATAAATTAAACACTGTATAAATATATTTTCTATACTATGACATCTTAATAATACAAAAGTGATGTAATGAATACTAAAAATTGAATCCATGACTGAATACTTGTTCTACGTTTAATATAATGTTATTTTATTAAATTTTATTTATTTTAAATATCCTTTATGAATCATCCTAAACCATTAATATATGTTAATGTTTTAAAACCATTTCATTTAGAGAGTGACTCACCTCAACATAATCAGGGGAATTATTTTAATATGTTCTTAAATTTGTCAATTGAAATATTTAAAAACTCCTTTCTATGGTAGAATCCATGAACAAAAACCAATGGAAGGGTGGTAGATTTAGTTTTATTATTATATATAGTCCAAAACCTAGGATTGTAAAATATTAAAAATTACCCTCTATTTTCCTATGTAAATCCACCAATGCAACCATTTATACTGATTAAATATATTTTCGGAAGGTACATAATATTAGCTTCCCTCTCTACAATCCTCTAAAAGAGAACAAAGCTTTCACGAGTTCCATTTTCTATAATTTACAGTCACACACTCAAGTAAGGGATATTATCCTTTCTCATTTTTATAAAAGTATCTTCATTAACATATGTTTTTGTCTTCATTTCCATATTATGGGATATTTTATAAAATATTCCCCTTACATTAAAATTTTGAATTAAAGGATGATATACCCATTTTTCTCCCTTTAACCAATTTTTAGAATTTTTTTGTGGCAGTGTTATTCTACCTAAATTACATAATGTATCCTCTTTTTCTCCTCTTTATTCAAGAATGATCTTCATTTTATTCCCTATTATTTTCAATACTTAACGATGGGGTATGTTTTTTCACATTCCCCTTACATTCCATATTATTGGTAATGGATTTTTGGCCTTGGTCACTCCCATTTATCCCTCCAATGAATATTTATGGGCTCTATTTATGCTGCTGAAATTTCACCACAAGATTCCATGAAAAAAATGTTTAGTGAATACCTATACCCAATACCTACCATGGATGTCGACCTTTATTATCATATACTGATTTTATTATGGAAATAAATTATTGAATTCGACACAACATCATAGTGTAATAAAATATGATGAAAAATGAACCCATGTTGTGTGATCTATTTGGAACACATAAGCCCGAGCATGAAATGAATTTGATGGGTGAACACCCGATTATCTAGTGCTCTAATTCATTTGGTAAATTTTAGAATCATGATTTATCATGTTCCCATAAAAAGTGAACTAGATACCTTTATGGTAATATTCCCATCATGATGTCTAGGCATTCAAACATGACCCATGTTTATAATGAACTGTTTGAAGTTGTTTCCACATTTCACATTTTTTTATTATCATTATATATCATGCCTTAAAATTGATATTCCATTTATTTTGCATTTATATACCTATTTTCAAAAATTTATTATGTTTTTCTTATAATTATGTTTTTATTACCTTATAAGGATTTATAGATTACCCATTTCTTATTTATTTCCTTTGTTACCCCATAAAGTTGTATATATGTTGGAATAGTTTTTTCCTGTCAAATATGTTTTAAAATTTTTTTTGTATTATATGCTTTCAAATTGTTATGTAATGTATCTAATTACAAATTACACTAGAAATATATTTTTCAGGGTTATATTAAGTGTAATAATATATAATAAATCAGTTTTAAATGTGTAATAAAGGGAGTGTTTTTTGTATAACCTTGAATCTCGAAGAAGGTGCCTTACATTATTATAATGGAATTATTACCAAGGAAAAATTTCTGATGATAAAAAACCTTATAAGTGTTGGAAATTCATATTAAAAATATTAATGACATTTTTCTTTGGTTATATAAAATAAAAAATAATAAATAAAATCACATCATCATGAAAACTCATTCCAAAAATTCATCTTTATATCATAGGGAAATAGAAAAAAAATTATTATAATTTCCCAATAAGGGTTATGTTAAATAGATTAAAAAATGAATATATATATGCATAATCAATTCAAAAATGTAAATAAATAAAAACCCATTAAATTTAATCAATAAACTAAAAACTAAATGCATCCATTGACTTTTTTCAAAGTGAATATATCTGAGATAAAAATAACTAAATATTAAATAATGGAAATTCATAATTGTTTGTCGACATTTTTTGGAAAATTAAAACCTATAACATCATTGACCTTTCAAAAAATAATTTAAAACTACAGATAACAAATATTTAATTTGGAAAAATTATTTGACTCATAACATCCTGTTGATGCATCGTGGGGACAGATAATGTCTTAGACCCACCAGCCATTTCCCATCCAAATAATTACTCATATATTGAGCAATATATTTAATTAATAAACAATATTCCTTATCAAATATCTATATTTAGTAAATAATACTTATTTTTCAATATTTATCTAGAGAAAAACAATTATCAAAGTATTTTATATTAAAATTGAATATAGTTTTGGAAATGAACATATTAATAACAAATATATATATATTTAGGAGAAATTTTATTTTGACTAAAATAATTAATATATAAGGTGATTATTTCAATACAATGTTAACAATCAAAACTTAATGTGAGATTTCAAGATAACCTATATCACATGGAAATATTTAAATCAAATCCACTTGGATGGCATAATCAAAATTTAAAATTAAAATACTCTAAAGGATAGTGTATTAATAATATTATATCTCAATATGGATCTATGTACAATATATAAAAGTGAATTGGTTCATAAGTACAAATAACTCTTAATAGAGTATAAATTGAAATGAAATCCCTTATCTTATTCATAATTTTTTAGAAACACTTGTTAACCTCATTTATAATAGATTTATAAATTTCATTGAAAAATATTTGAAATATTTAAATATATATGATATCACATTTTATAATTTTATAACATATTATATCCAAATCAATAATAATATTCACTCATTTTCATCATTTCAGGTGTTAATTTCTAGGTTTTCAAGTATGTCATGACTTTTTATATTTATTAATACTAATAATATCATGATTACATCAACTATAGGATGTAAAACATAAAAAATTATCATATATATTCAGTACATATGTATTTATAATTACTAACAAAATATGGAGATAAAAAGGAAATGCACCATTCATAGAGACGGTAGTTCATACAATTGCATGAATGCTACATTCATTTCATAGTTGAATAAAATGTAAGTGATATATATATATATATATATATATTATTTCATTAATTTATATTAAATATTTAAAATATTTCACACATTTTTATTAAAATCACCTTTAATAAAATCTATTTATAATGTGAAAAAATAACACTGCTTCGAGGATGTGGTAGTACACATGTCAACAAAAAAAGTTATCATGTTACAAAATAATAGAAGGAATAAAGGTTTGTGTGATATAAAAAATATATAAGCATAAATACATTGTAAATATCATCTATATCGTATATAATCTATAAATACATTGTTATTTCCAACCATGAAATGTATAAATGGAAGAATAAATGACATCGGTTCGCGATGTAGTAGTCTGCTATACACAAGCTTGATAATTACATAACCCATTCCATGGATGTCTATATAGGTGTAGGTCAAACGATTATGTGAGAAATATATCAGTATATTAATTAAATTTTGTTATTATATTGTAAATATATAATAATTTATGGAGTGGATAATGAAATAAAACTAAAGTGACCATTGAATAATGTTACCACATTTTGAGGATACTACTTCTAATTTGTAAAAAACGTACATACATGGTATGATTTATAAATTAACTAGGGCCTCAAGGATGAGTTTTTATATGTTATGAGATTATTTGGGATGGTTTTGGATGAGTAAAGTGTCTTTTTTATTTTCAAATAATTGAGGGGAATGAATACTTTTTTAAAGTGTAGGGAAAGTTTCATTATTACAAATTTAAAATGGTAATCACTATTGGGAGGTATCTGTTACCTCACATGCCTCCAAAATTTAATAATTATGAATTACTGAAAATTTATAGTCTACCAATTAATCCACCAAATAAAAGTAATTATATTTTTACAATTTTGTATCATGAAATCTATATTTCCCTACTTTTACCATTTTCTTTTTTATTATGTTATCTACATTTCTAAACTAAGTAATTTTACCATTAGAATAAATTAAAGTAAGATTGATAAGAAAATGTTAACCCATTTAATTATAAATATTATATATAATTTTTAAAATAAAATCCTCATGTCGGTTTGAAATTAATTTTAAAAAAAGAATTCCTAATAGAAAATACACTACTTTAGCGTGAACCATCCTAAAAATGTTATTACGATTTAGCGGTCAATATGATAATTATAAAAGGTCAATTGGTCCCTTTATATAAAATATTTTATATTTATTAACATTTAAAAATGATTTTTATGATTATATGATTTCAATTAAATTTCAAATCATTAAATAAAATATCAGTTATTACATAATAACATTAATGAAAAATTTTCCATTATTTATATAATTTAAAATTAAAATTATCATAAAATGGTAGAATTAATATATATTAAGTTCACAAACATGTAACAATACATATTCATCTAAAAAATATGATAACATTATAATTATATTTATCTTATTACCTTTCTATAATTGTAGTATCATTTATATTATATAATTATTAATTAAATAATAACAATGTTGGTGTTCCTTAATAATTTTAATCAACTAATTCACCTCTAAAAAATAATGATATATTATTATAATAATTTTTTTTATTTCTAATGGATATGTAAAATAACAAATATTGTGTTTTTACCATATCTTAAGCATTTATAAATGATAAATCCAAGGGAGGTTCCTTTATTGTATTTATCCTATTTTAATTTATTATAAAGGTCACTTTAATGGAATATAATCTCAAAAACACATAAAACACAAAAACATATAGTATATGGTCTAAATATGGGCATAAAATACATTCATTTAAATGTAATGATGTTGTTTCCCCTATAATACTAATGACGAAGCACTATGTAATCTATTGTTTTCTTTAATGTAAAAAAATTTAATTACATTCACAATTTTTATTTGTCAAAAATAATATTATCTTATTATAAAATTATATATTATATGTATTCAAACTATTTATATTCATTTTTTAATGTAAAATAATATATGTTCGTCAATAAAATTTATATAATATCCCACAAACATTGCAAGAAACGTGATGGTTAAATAAAAAATGTTCAAAAGTGAATTATGTTTAAATAACTAAATTCAATATAATTTATTTCCCAAATGACCTAAATTGTATTCATATATGTTTTATTTTCCTATTTATTTCTTTAAAAAATATTAGATATAATTTATTATTAATAATTATTTAAATTATTAAGAAATTCACATCTAAATTATAGTATTATTAATTATTCAGCAGAAAATGAATCTTCTCATAAAAATATAAAAAATAACCTTAATATTATTTTGGAACTATTAATTCAAAATTAAATTATATTTTTAAAAATAAAATTTATAATTGAGTCAATATTAATTTCAAAATATTTTCTTAATTAAATGTCAGCATAACTGCTTTAAGAAAAATACTTATTTATATCCATAGAACTAGATTTGATCTTTTCATATTTCAATAAAATCAATTTTATTAATTAGAAAAGTTGATTACATATATATTTAATGATAAATATATCAACATTTAGTGGGATTTACTATACAATTATAATATTGGTTTTTAATTTCATATACATTATCTATGTAACTCAATATTGCCTGTTACTCAATCTAAAATAACCCTGCGTATAAAATAAAATAGAAAAAAAAATTAAATTGTTTACAATAGGAAGATATTGTAAATACATTCATTTTTAATATATTTTTGGAAAATAATGGAATAATTCAATGAATTATTGAGGAAAAATGAAGAGTGTGATTGAAGGAAATAAATCTCATTAGAGGGAACCATTTATTGTTTTTATTCACATGCATTGAGATCCAACAAATTATTGGATTAAATTAACTCATTTAAAGGATATAACCCAAAAAAAATTATGAACCTATATGTAAATAAAAGAAGTAAAAATTTATGTATTTTTATTTAAGAATTAAATTTTGGATGTATTTTACCAACGGTACATTTGTTATAAGAATCATGAAACATTTACTAATTTGGTTAATTTTTGGAAGATTATATATATTCATAAACATATGTATTATGTATAATATAATTGGTTACTGAGTTTAATATTTTTCATAATATCCTATTCATAAAAACTACTTTTTTGGTTTTCTTTGATTGGAGACTAAAAATATTACGGTCATTTTGGGAGAAATTTACTACAATACAAAACATTATATTAGTATAAATTTTTCTTAAAATGATATTTCAGGATATGAAAAATGTTTATTTTATTAATGTTTGATTAAAAGTATTTATAACCTTTAGGTTTAATATGATCATTGATGAAATTTTAATAATAGTCACATAAGATTATAAGGAAATTTTTGAAAAATATTAATATTGAAAACCATTCTAAAGTTATTATTTATTGATTAATTTTATTTCACGGGTTTATATTATATATATGTTTTAGGAACATTATAGGAATTAAATTACTGTAGTTAGTAAAAATGAAAATCGACATTGTGGATGACATCCCATCATATACAGAAAGGTCTCAGGGAATAAACCCATGAATGAATGATAATAAGGGTTTAACACCTATAACTTTCCTTAATGATATCATAATTAATATGTCATTATTTTTAGTTAAACTATTTGATGATTAAATAATAATGAAGAACCAATGGTGTTAATATTGAGGATAAATGATTAATTTATTATATTGGATATCTTGTGCTAACCATATTGGTTTTTGAATATAGTTAGATGTTAAAAAAACATTCCATTCATTTATTGATCTTTTGATCCGTTGAAAGTGAATATTAGTGATTTGAGAATAAAAAAATTATTTTAGGAAATAGATTTCATAATGAAAGGTTAGAATTGGAAATCTATCGATCCACAAAGATATAATGATTCTTTATGAAATAGAAATGTATCATGTAATTATGTTTCCTAATGTTCATATAAGTAAATGAATTAATCATCATTATGAAAGATGACCATGAATCAAATTTGTTATCCTATTACCTTCATATCATATGTATAGTATGGTATTTCAAATCGTAAAAAATTTGTGAATATCAAAATCATAAAATTTTAGTTATCACTCACGTACTTCTTATATATGACCTCTATGAAAATATATAATTATTTATGCTTTTATTCCATGTTTATATAATCAATTTACATTGATAAAATCCTTCTTAGAAACTGAGTTAGGTGTTATTCCATTTGTCCCTCACACATCACATTCATTCTTATTAAGATGATATTTTATTAAACTATTTCTGATTTTGGGTTTTCAAAGAAGTTATATCCAAATTTCAAAAAAATGATTTCCATGATCGAGATTAAATATTATGGTTTATATTTATATATGTATTGAAAAATGTATCACCCAATAATTCTAAAATAATTATACAATATTTGATAGTATATGTGACATACAATGCCATACAATAAAGAACATATTACAAACAAAGAATTTAAAATATATTTTATTTTGATAAATTAAATATATGAAATAAATTTAATTTCAAAAAACACTAATTTTAGATTGTATTACATTCAATAATAGGATTATATTTCATTAAATACAAGCCAATGTTTAGATCGAATTACAAAAAACAAAGAGTATAAATGAAATGTGAAATAATATTAAAATAAATTTATTTAATTTAAATTTGACAACCAATACACTATTGGGGTATGTGAATTATAATAAATAGTTTTTTAAAATTATAGATATCTATTGATTTTAAAAAAAAACAAAAGAATCTTTTGAATGAAGTAAAAAACAATTTGGTAAATTTTTAGTGTTTAGCCAGGATTTACCCACTCAATATAAAATAAATTATTCCACAATTATAATATTTATTTGATAAAGTAATAAAAAATTTTGAAATCAACATATAAAAATTATCTTTGTGTCAATTATTGGTATATTCATTGAAATGTTTCAATTTTTTGATTAATAGATAAAATATTGAATTTTAGTAGAAAGATGATTTTTTGTCAAATATATTTATTATATAATATTATATTTTAAATTATTTTTAAATTAAAACTATTAATATTACATATAAATTAAAAAAAATTGATCTCTTTGGAATCATTTAAATATTTAATTTTGATATCAAAACATAGATTGTTTTTTAACATTTTCCCTTTGAAAACCTGCCTTATCGTCACATATATAGGATTAATTTTAGAATAACTGTTTCCATTTATGTTAATGAAATTTGTAATAATGGATACAATATGTGTAAACAAATTAATTTATATTATCTGATACCTTCAAACTAATTTTTTACCAAAATGAATAGTGAAAATAATAAAAATAAAGTACCACAGTTAAGGATAAAAGTTGATTACATTTGGGTGAATCTAATATGATTAGGGTTAA
Organism: Viscum album; assembly: GCA_963277665.1. NCBI lineage: Eukaryota > Viridiplantae > Streptophyta > Magnoliopsida > Santalales > Viscaceae > Viscum > Viscum album. Next base: position 578,701,346 of record OY728120.1, read on the forward strand.
ATTAAAATAAAAATTTATCATATAGTTTCATATGGAAATTTTTTCACATTATATATCCACTTATAGAATATAGTTTAATTCATATGATTTTGTGTTTTTAATGGATTTATCATTTTGGATTCATTTGTGAAATTTCCAAGAGGGTTCCTTTTCCGAACATATAAAAGAAAACTCAATCCCCTTAATTTTTCACACAATTTAATCCCATTAGATCAACCAATCCCTTGAATTTTATCTCCCAAAATTTTTTAGTCACACTATACATCCTTTATTCCTCCTAAAATACCATCCAAGGGGTCCTTAAGAAGATATGGAAAGAAGGTTTCACTTAGAGATGGAAATAATCATATTAAAGCTCATTTATTTTCATTATTATTATTCAAAATTAATTTATTAATTAAATTATAAAATAATATAAAAATATATTATCTCATATACTTATATGTTATTATTTTTATTGAATAATAATTCTTATTCTCCATATCCATTAATTGATTATGAAAATCATCGATCATGTGTACGAAGGACTTCCACCTTGTGAATGGATGCTTTTCAGTTTCCATCAACATAATTAAATAATGGATATAATGATAGATATAAGAAATGAAAATGATATATATGAAATTATTATACTTATCTAAATGTAATATCACATTTTTTTGTTCTGTGATGATTAAAATACGATTCCGTCATTCGGTTTATGACATACATCAATCTCGTAAAGCAATGTAATTAGTTTTAAAATTATGAATTCCACAGAATGTATCATGGATATTAAAGATGAGTATATATGAAATATATGGAATTATATTAATTCTATTAATATAATATATCATCCTCTTCATTACCCTTTCACACGTTAAAATAATTTTATCATCGCTCATTTGTACGTATGATTTATCGTCTCCATGAACTGATGAGATACATATTCCTTTTCTAACTATTAAAAATAATTTAAAAAATAAATAAAATGAAAAGATATTATTTTTATAATATTATTATAATAATTGAGATGATTTATTTATATCTTATCTAGAATAACAGAAAAATTCATTAGAAATAACACATGAGAAAAACAAGACATTTCTCCCCCAAAACAATTTAAATGAAGAAATGTTATTGAAGTACCTGATATAAGATTTTATAATTGAATCATATATGATAATATAAATATTAAAACTTTTGAATGATTAGTTAATAACATTTTCAAAACCACTATACATGTTCTTTAAAGACATACCACCAAAAAGGAAGCAAGATGTGGGGGACATCATCTTAATTTCCCTTCATAGATGCCTATTTTTTTCACAAAATATCTTATATATGGTGTAAATACCATCCCATTTACATGTAATATCATAATTAATTAATAATTCCTAGTATTTTTAGTTTTAATTTGGAATATATATTTTAAGGGGTTATGGCATTAATGTTACCATGTGGTAAATATTTTGATAACTCAATTTACATTCATTAGATTATATTAGTACATTATTGACTTTGATATTATAGTATTATATTTGTAATGAAATTTGAATATCTATTGTTATATTTAAATTTGTTTTATGTGGATTTATAGTTGACACAAATAGAAAAATAATTGTTTAATTTTCACTTCAATGTAATGATCATTATAAAGGGTTTTTCACAATCTAATTCTAATCATGACTGTTTATTAATTAATTTCAGTTGAAGGGAATTATTTGATTATTTTCAAATAAACCATTTAATTTTATCATATTTATATTCATTTTATTTTTAATTAGTAGTAATATTTTCCTTGTCAGTAGTATATAATAATATTTATTATTTTTTATGAAAACCCAACATCATTTCTCCCATCTCTTAGAAATTAAATTCCATTGAAACTGTGTTTCTTAAGAATGTTTTCTAAAATGTTTTTATAATTTTTAATATGATTTAATAAATAAATTTTTTACATGTGTTTTCATTTAATGTATTGTTTTAAAATGATTATCTATGTCATTTCAAAATTAATTAAAATTTGGTATTTTTTTAATAAAGTGAATAGAATTTCCACAAAAAATTACCTCTCAGATACATGAAAGATTATTTTATATTTTTATTATGTTATATTAAAGGGTAACTAATTTAAAAAAAATAAACTTTTTATAAAATTTATTTTAAAATGAATAGGATATTTTTCTCATGAATGCATTAAAATGTCTTTTTATGGTGTAATTATACATAAAAACCCACCAATTACTATTACTTCAATGGCTATATTTTGAATTTATTTCATCCTAATTAATTTTGTGGATCCATTATGATCATTTCACCATAGATATAATTGAAATTTAATTTCTAGATTGATTATTATATTCAATAACAATACCTTGAAATATTGAAATTAATATGATTAGTAGAAATTAAATTTACCCAAAATATCTAAATTTTTTATCATGGTTATGATAAATTCATAAAATATATATCATTTTTATATAATTTTTTTTAAATTTATTAATATTGTTTTAACTGGGCAAATATTAAAAATTGTTATGGTTTTTTCAATATAGTAATTTAATGGTAAGGTATATTGATTCATAAATTAATTCATTATAAGTGGACTACTTTGTACTAGTAGTGATGGTTATAGCCTGATATAATATGTCCCTATAATGAATTTGATTATTTTGGGAGACAAATAAGTAAGTTATCATTAAACAATATTGTACTTGCAGTTTAAACTGTCTTTAAAATTTTCATGATAGTGGATGTATAATGAATATAGTGATCATGTTTTTTAATAATTACAAATTTCATTAATTAAGAATTTAGAAATAAATTTTGATGATATTTTAAAATTAAATTATATCTTGATGAACATAATTCTGATTTTGCTGATTAAAAGGAATGTGTTTTCAGTTATGTACTAATACATATTTTTTATGACTTATCTATATATGATATCCATGTTAAAGATTAAATTGAATTGTTTTTAAATTATTTACCATAATATATTGATAATAATCCATGATATCTTAATATTTATATAATCATTAGTTTCACTTACATATCTTTTTATAAATTATATGGTATGTGTGTTCAGCTATTTATCATTCCATGTTGATTATGATTATCGATTCATGATATATTATATTTTATTGAACCATTAATTTTAATTTGATATAAAACTTATTTTTTTATTTCTTAGGAATCCTTGTAGTGAACTGTGAATGAAAAGAATTGATATTCTTGTTGAAATACTATTATTCTCAAAATAAAGATACATTATAATTTTTATATTCAAACAAAATATGGGATTCATGCATGTATCTAATTTATAAGTATATCAAAACTATTAAATAATTTATTATTATATTTTATGTGTCATATTCCAATTTATTAATGTATACATTATATTGAGGATACTAGTGATGTGTTCACTAATTTTCACCATAAAATTTCATTTTTATATTGTAAGAATTCCATCAATGTTTAGGAACTAACTTAATTATATTTTTTAACCATGAGATAGAGAAAAATAAATTTCCATGTAATAATATATTTATTCTGAAAAAACCTTGTATAGAAGGTATTATTTCAAGATGAAAAATTATAACTCGGTTATGTGATATTTGTGTTAACAAACTCCTTTATATCTATAACAACATTGGATCCAAATATATTGAAAAGATAACTTGATATGTATTTTTAAGATCACTAAATTCACTAATTATAAGATAAAAATCATTGATAGGTTATCATGTACAAGAAAATATTAAATTAAATTGGTGATTGTGGAATATATAAAAATAAATGATAATCAACATGGGAAAAACATCAGAATCTTAAAAGAATTTAATCCAAAGAATATGATGGATGTATTCTTGAATAGACAAGTAAATCTCATTATATTATATATAATAATAAGAATAGAATAAAATGGTGATGTAATTACACTATAAAAAATAGGAATAAATTAATAATTTGAAAACATTCCTAATTGAAAGGAAATTTTGACGAAAACCCTACCCTAGGATTCCAACAAAGTCCAATGGACTATAAAATCATTTAAAATAAACATACATATTTTTTTCACTTATTTATGAACATTATTGAAATCTAAAACCCTTATTTAACTTCCTTTGTAATCATTATCTGCAATTATGTTTTTGAGTTATATTTTGTTTTCATCATAAGTTGATAATCATTTTTTTTCATTTCGTATGAGAATCATAAAGGTTCAATGGATCTATGTTAATTTAAAAAAATTCACCATTTCCTTTCCATTTAGTATAATATAATATATGATCTATAACATTTTTCAATGTTATAATTACACAACATGTGAGTTTTAGTGATGATAGTTAATGATAAAATCAAGATTAGGCTCATTTTGGTAATTTATAACAATCAAAATGTGGTATATTAATAATGAGTTAAATTTCAAATAATAGATTTCCAGAAAAAAATAGAAATTACTAATTAATATCTTATTTTTCTATAAAATATGATTCCATAATCTTCTATGATATATTTTAATATTTTTTTCATGTATACGGTCAAAAAATAAAAAAAAAAATATACTATAATAAATAAATAAGTATGATTATGATTTTATTCAGTTATAATATCATTATTGAATATTTATAATTATATAATTTTGGTTTATTTAATTATTTTACTAATAATTTATAATATTTTTTAATAATATATTTTTATAATCTATTAGATAAAATGATGAAATCATTATACCTCCCAGTTTTCTTATATTAGGCTATTAAATTTAAATATTTGTTATATTTTAAATATTATGACAATAATTCCTAATTTATTAATAAAAAATATTAATAACATATTAAAAAAATATTCAGTAATGAAATATATTTTTATAACCATCCATGAATTTCAGTGATGAAAAATGGAACACATCATTTGTTGATGTGATAGTAAGCATAAAACACAGGACACATTTTCATTTTCTAAACTATTGGAGGAAGTGAAAATAAATTTATTAAAAAAATATAATTGATTTTATGTATAAATATTATATTTATTTCACTATATTAGTATGTATTGAATAGTTTTGGATGATAAATATAGATAACACAAGGTTAAGCTATTGATAATAAAAGCATTGATGGATCTAGTTCCTTTTTGAAAGACTTCTTGAAAATGGTGTATTTGAGGTACTTATTTTATTATTGAATTACAATAGAGGAAGATGATATTGGGTGGTTAAATAGGTACTTCTTAATTTGAAATTATATGGATAATTGTGTTTTAATTTTAGTCGATATGATCTCCCATTATAGGTAAAAAAGACGGGCTTTTCATTGGATATTAATTTATGATGAGTAGTAAACATGGAATTACATGGGAGTTATGTGAGTAAAGGTTAGTGAGACTTGAGAGTGTTAAATTATATCATAATAGTTGTCTTATAGGAAGTCTTATTTTCATGTTAATTTATCGAAATTAGAATAAATTTAATTCAATACTATTAAAACATATTAATCATTACTAAATTTATTCCACATTGAATATTATATTACTAAAAACATTATATATCCAATGTAAAAATGTAATTTCCGATTAAATCTTTTGAAAAAATTTAATTTAATTTCCATTAAAAAATTTGATATTTAAAATTTATAATTATTCATACTATAATGAAAAAAATTTAGAGAAATATATTTCATACATGAAGTTTTTTGTTATCAGTTCATAACAATTAAAATATAAATTATTGTTAACATATTTTATTACGTACTAAAAATTACTATCTATGTAATAAAATGGAATCAATTAAATATATTTTAAAATTATACAACTTTTGTAATAATAATTATCTAAAAAATATATATATTACAGTGGTTAATAATATTTACTTGTGTTACTTATTATTATGGTGAACTTTAAAATTTACATATTGATAAATTTTAAAAATAAAATAATATGATATTAATTTTATTATATAATATTTATATAGGTCCTAATAATAATTGTAATATAAGCTCATATATCACATAATAGCAATTTTTACGTGGAAATTATTTTTAAAAAAAATGAATTTTTTTATTATTTTCAAAGTAATATCTATTGGTTGAATAATAATGTATTTTATTTTATATATTTTAAATTAATTAAATTCAATATAAATTTTAGTATTTATTAATAATATTTTGATAAATATAATCAACACTATTGAAATTTTATTTGAAACATAATACTTTAAAATTTTCATTATCAAATACTATTGAAATTATGTGTGTATATCTAAAAAGTAACTAATATAAATAATTAATTTTAAAAAATATCTTAATATTTTATAAATAAATTATATCATATAAAAATAATAATAACATTTAGTGGATAAAAATATTTTTTAATTATATATTAAAAAAATAAATATTTCTGCCAAATATATTTTGTATTTTTTCATAATTTTTTTGAGTTATATTATTCTATATTTACTTCTAACAATAAACAACGTCCTTATACCCATTTGTTACATTTATATCCAACACAAATTTATGAAATAACCATATTTAGAATTACCATATTTATAATCACCTTATTTCACCATATTAAGGATATATTATTGTTATTACTCTATATAAATAAATTGTTTTATGGTCTCTTAAATCACACTTCTCATTCCATTATATTTAAATTTTGATATTAAAATATTGATTGTCCTTTGATTTTCTTCCTTTCTCTGTAATGGTTTTGTTCTACTAAGGTATTTCCACAAGTTCAAAGATTATCTTGGGTATCTCTTGATTTTAATTATATTATTCAATTATTTTTTATTATCCTATATGATTATATGAACTTTTAATGGGTGTAATCATCCATGCTATATAATATTTGATGACATGTAATAATTATTTTCATGTAATATTATATAATTTTTATGTTATATTTATATAATGTTTTTTCAATTTATACATTATTTTCTATGAAATATTTATTTTTATAAAGTAATAGTGAGCATTTTTTATGAATTATTTAAATATAGTTGAAGGATTGAAAATACATTATAAAACCAAGTGTGTTACACTATCCCCTTAAATAAATTTCCACATCACTATATTAATTACCAATTAATATTTATAATAGATAAGGGATCCATAAGAATTGCATTATTAAATACATAAATATGATCTATGTTTCATGGATAAGACAATAAAATTCTTTTTTCATTTATAAGAGGAACATATTGATGTTCTGATTAATTTTTCCAACTATTTCTCATTACCCCTAATTTTGTCATAGGGGTTTCTAGAGACATACCTTTCATAGACTCATTTTCATAATGTAGCTTCCAACAAAAAACTAGAACATAAATGGCTTTGATAATATCCACAATGTTGATTTTAAATTATCATTTAAATTTTAAAACTCAATACTAAGATGTATTCTTTTATAACACATTCATTTTAACCCATGGGATATTCAGTTAGACTATGATATAATAGTACAATTAAATAACTCTTTTAGATTAACTATTGATTTCCATGGTAATTTTCCTATTTAATTTACTAAATATAAAATAAATAATACTAAAATAATATATAATGTTTCATAAATAGCATGTAAATGAACAAATGTATATCTCTCAGAAGTATCAAACCATGTGTGAAGTTATGACTATTAATTGAAGACCATGTGATGATCGAGTGAGTAATAATGAAGGAATTTTTAATAATCACACCCTATCTCTATATGATACATAAAATACCTTTTCTTCTTAGTATCTCGAAATGAATTTAATTTCATGAAAACTACAAAATATATTATAACTAAATTTTAGGTTGTTTTTTATATTTATATATACCCATAGGGGTATCATTGATGTTTTTTAGTAATAAATCCAAAAAATATAGAACTCATAATCTTATACAAACTATGATACATTATATGCACACTCCCATGTGTGGTAAAAACCTATTTTATTAGCATGAATCTGTTCGAGACAAAGGATAACTAGGTAGACTTGTATATATTTCATATTATTAATATCATACATGTCACAAAATCTCACATTACCAAAACCTCATGGTTTAGTTTCTTCATGGATGAGAAAAATATTGATGCTATATAATATAATTGTGATAGATTCACTAAAATCACACCATGTTAGAAATAATTCTTATTATATTGTATTTTATACTAACCTTTTTAACATGTGTATTGTAAATCAGAAAAGAGGTGAGAAAAAATTTTAAATAATGAATTTTTTCAATGACCCTTAAAGGGTCAAATAATAAGAATATGGTGACACATGAGTATAGGAGAAATATTAGATTTAATGAACTTTGAGAAAATAATTTTTTTCAATATTTCAATATTGAAGGACATGTAATCTATAAGGAACAAATATATACATAGGAATTAAAATGTTGAAAATGAGAATATAAAAATTATCCATATCAAATAATTATTGTCTATAAAATATTAAATTCTCATATCAAGTAATCCTAACATAAAATAAAACAATGAAATTTTTGTAATCAAAAGAAAAATTTGACATAGTGGTTCGTGAATCAAATTCTGAGATCTATTGTATAGTGTTTCATGAAAAATATCATATTACCCATGAATGTCTCATACATCATAAATAATTACTTATAATTACCTCATGAGATATACAGCCATAATGAATTTATTTTGGGGATATATATTACTCCGATCATAAAAAACTATTCATATTTATCATATTTGAAATAAATCATTTGTCACATCATCAAAACCAATCGTTAAAAATTCTGTTTCTTAAAATTTCAAAATGGTATCACTTAAAATAACCTCAAGACATACATATATTGGCACAAAAATCTTCCCAAAATGAGACACAATCAAAGAAATTTTAAGTGTTATTCTTGATATATTAATCCATTAGAGATAGATATTTTAGAGTAAAATCGGAAAATGGAAGTGAAATTAGGAAAATATATTTCATAAACAAATTTCTATATTATGATAAAAATAATTCGAGTCACAGTCATGGATAATTTATAGAAGGAAACCTGAATTTATTTTTGAATCACCACATTTAATGATATCCTAAAAAATGATCCCTTTAAATAAATAATTAATAGGACAAATAAATTAGAGTGAATGATATAATAAGTTATCTAAAAAAATGTTGCTTTTAATTGTTTTTAAAATATCATTATTGAAACCCACATCATTTTTAACATTAATAAATCTTAAATTCTAAAAAAGTATGGGATAAATAATAATTTCCTATGAAATTATATATATTTTCTTACCAAAATAATAATGTAGATTATTTTTGGAAATAAATAACATGTTAACAAAAAATAACGACATAATAAAAAAAGATTTGAATAGTTATTAACAACATTTAATTTTTTTGCATTATGAAATCCATGAAAAAAAGATGATTTAAAATAATAATAAAAATTTTCCTATTGACGTAGAGATGAATTATGATATATAAATTCTTATTTTGTGAAAATAATACCGAGAATAAATTATTTTAAGAAGTAATATTATATCTCAATGAATAGATATTAGGCTTAAGAAAAACTGCTAGGATGATAGAATCATTTGATTGGAATTAACACGAAAATAGAATATCGTATGTTTTTGGAACTCCATTGACATTAGTGATTGTTATGGTAAAATTTAATCCATGGGATAATAAATATACCCCATAAAAACATGTGGTGAATGTTGAAATTGTATCAATGAAAGAAAAACAAATGATAAATTCTTATGAAATAAGATATAATTTAAAAAAAAATTAATTTTAATGATGAACTCAATATTTGATATTTAAATCCAATAAAATAAACATTAGAAATAAAAATATATTCCAATTCTATATTAAGTCCACAATATAAAGTATTAATTGATTCATAATTTGAAAACAATCATTACATATGGGAAATTGTGATGGAAAACCATACATTGGATTCTTTCTTGTTCTGATGAGCCCTACTCTATTATTTAATAAAAACATTATCCACTTATAATATAACATTATTCATATCTATTACCTTTTATGAACATCATTTCAAATAATTATCCACATATATGTAAGCTAGCTGAGTTTTATTTATATCATCATATGTTAATAATATTTTTCATATCATGTGATCTTCTAAAGGGTGATATCCACATTATTTGATAAAAAAATTGCAATTGACACAATTTTTAAGGTAATGTAATTGATATTCCACAAATATTTATAAATTAATAATTCAATTCCTTGAGATATCTAGTTATTCTTCATTGGGATAAAATTAATAAGTATATTTTTTGGAATTTTTTTATCAATTAAAAGGAGGTATATTATTAATTAGTTTATATATTAATAATATAATTATAACAAGTAATATAATAATAATTTACTAATAGATATATTAAATAAACATTACTTATGTTTCCATCTTTATCAATGATAAGAAATGTATAAAATTGTTCAGTTTGCGGGTGAAGAAAACCTAAACGGAAACATTCTATAGTCAATGGTTTTGTATGAATTTGGATTTATTTAATCACAATATCTTTATTATATAAATACAATAGTCTAAATTAGTTATTATTAAGGTGATAAATAACAATTTTTTAGTTTTTTATGAAGATGGTGAGAGAAGAATCTATTTTTTAAAATGAAGAAGTCATTTTCCCTCCTGTTATGTTTATTTTAGGTGGATAAATCTTTAATGATCGCTTATTGATAATATTATTAATAGAATGACTAATTCAACATTACATTATGATAATAATTTTATAAATAGAATATTTATTCATTAAATATTTTTTTTGAATCATATAGGAGTTTTGAGAATGAAAAATAAAATACAACATTTATGGAGGTGGTGGACAGAACATAACATGAGTGACTGTTTCATTTCATAATAGATTTAAAGGAGTCATAAAATTGTTATCAAATTAATAAATCAATATTTATTTATAAAAATTGCATATAATTTATTATATTATTATGGTTAGTATAGGTTTTGGGTTGAAAATTGGGAATAAAATGTTATGGAGTTGATTATAATAATATAGAGGATCTAAATATTATATTTAAAGTATTCATAGAAATGGAGGCCTTGAAATATTTTAATATAAACAATGGATATTAATTGTATAAAATTGTTATAGTGGTGGTGAAAAGGATATTTTATTAAGTTAAATTTAAAGAATATGTGTGGGATGATGTTGGTGGATGTTATCTCCTTTTATATGTGAAAGGATGGACATTTCCATTGAAATTAATGTTAGATTAAGGAAATAGATGAAATGAACTGGTATTTAGGTGAATTATGTGAGGAATGGATGGATATAAAGATGGGTATGATCTTTAAAATTAATATGTTTTTTATAGAATGTATAAATTCCATGTTAATGTTGTTAAATTTATTAAAATTTATATATCCTTTTTAACCATTATATACCTTTACTAAATTCATACTATTTTATTTATTGATTTACTGTCTATATAAGACTAAAAATGTTACCAAATATTAAATTTTTTATTTCTTATTATGGCTCTGTTTAGTTAATTTAATTTTATAAATATAATTATATTAACATTTTAATTAAAACATAAGATATAGAGAAAATTGTTCTTTAGATGAAACCCTTTTAAAAAATAAAATAATCTTAATATAATTTTTAAATATAAAAATTCAAAATTATAGTATATAAATAAGAAAATTTTAATTTATATTAAATTAATAGAATGATCATAATTTTTTTTAAATTAATTGGTTTAACATGATATCAAATTTTTACATTTGAAACTTATGTTTTTGTCAATATAGAAATTATATATTACAAAATATGGATATTCTAATTATAAATTTGAAATAATTTTATTATAATAAATTTTTAAATGTGAAATGTTTTTTTGATATAGTTTTCCATAATGTATAAAAATAAATTTTTAGAATAATTTTAAAATTATAAAATGAAATTATTCAGATTACTCACTAGTAATAACTATTTCATTATTGTAAATTGTTTATTTTACTATTTAATTTCATTTAAATCATTCTTTACTACGGATTTATTTTATTGTGAAATAGATAATTACCTCACAAAAAAATTTCCCCCTAAAAAATAACATTAAAATAATCTTAAATAGATGTTGGGAAAATTAATTATTCAAATCATATACATTTAATAATAACAATAAAATTATATCAAAATGTTTCACAATATATTATAAATAAATTATTTCATACTTTTAGAGTAATAATATTTAAAAAATCAAAATATTTTTATAATTACATATTTTAGAATAATATACTATTTTTGTGTTACTATGTATTATTTGTGAAATGTATTTTTTTAATAATGAAATTCAGTATTCCTATAATAAAATTCATATCCCCTGATTATATTTCTAATGGCCATATTTCATATGACTATATTTCTAATTACCACATATAAATTAATATTTTAAATGTTTCCACCATTACTCACTATAAATTATTTCTATTATTACATTTTAAACCAAACATCTTATTCCCAAAATTCACATTTCATACTTCAGAAAAATCTTTATCATTTGACATTATTAATTCTCATTATGCATTTTTTCTTCTATGAATATTTCTCAAGGGGTAGAGTATGTTGGGAAACTCATAGTTTTAATTATATTATTTATTTTTGTTTATGATTCGTTTTTTTATCAATGCTCAGTTAGTAGTTCCCATCATCCATGTAATGTATTAATATGTGTTACGTAATACCTTTTTTAATTTACTATTATTTTAATGATCAATATTGAATAAATACAATGATGATTGTTTGAATAATATCATGTACACCTTATTTTAACGTTATGTTTAATTCTAGGGTATAAATGTAATTTTTTAATATTCAGTAAGACATAAAGATGAAAGTAATATAGTATTTTATAAAACCGTGGGGGAAACATGTATTCAATAATTTCAATGATAAGAAATAAGAATAATTGGATAAAGAACCTCTGCTATTTTAAATAATGGTCATTTCTATGTGTTTATTCTCAGGGATATATTAGTAAATGTGATTGTTACAAAATAGTATATCATCTACCCTTGGTAAACTGGATAAATATTATCCACCATATGATAAGTATTGATGTTGTTTAATTTACCATTTAAATGTGTAGAGATATATTATTTTAAGTAATAGGAGATGGTCATCCATCATTGGATGTGAGGTCGATGAGTTAGTGGTACCTTTGCCTCATTGATCTATTTGGTGGAAATATATCATCAAAACATAATATGGTTGTTTTATATTTTCTACCTAGATAATGATATGTGTAGTTTATCAACAACCTAATAAATAAGAAAATGTGGTATATTATATTCTGATGGAGTCTGATATATGTATGGCCACATTGACCATTAGTGTTTTGTTTTGCTTGTGAATAATGTACCCAGGATGTGTATTTTCAGTATATCTTCCACCAATAATGGCTATACCTCAATCACAATGTGATTCCTCATTTACCCATAATGTTTGAATGTTGATATAACATTCCACTGGTTGATATTTTGTGGTGAATATTTATTTAATGGGGGGAACTTGATTAGGGTTGACCAGTTACCATATTTCAGAAATAATGAATGTAACATTTTTATTCATTAATGGTTACTCAAAGAATGGCCTTGTTTCCCAACTTTTACCATAAAATATATCGTTATGGTTGAATGTAATCTGACTGTTGAAAATAGAATGATGTCTAGAGTTGTTTTCTATTATTTATCATTTAATATTCACTAGTCCATATAAATAATATCATTTTTTATACATGACCTATATATGCAAATCATTTGTAGTGGGATACTATATTGTACTCATACACATATTCAGTTATCTAGTACCCAAGAAAACATCATGTTTTATGTCATTGGTAAGGGAATGAGAACACTACCTATGTATAATTGAACATAAGGCCAATGGTTAGTGTTATGATATTGGACTATTCTATGTATCGGTACTAGTTTTATTTATATATCCATTTTTTGTTAATGTTTTCTTGAATTGTATATGATATATCTATAATAGATTCTATTACCACTTATATAAACTATATTACAAGTGTCATAGATCATTTTTTAAGATCATAATGGTTGATTTTGAAATTTATTTAGAACATAGATATTGTATTTATTTTTATTTTGTGTTGCAATTATTTGGTGTCAATTTTTATTTCTATTTAATTCACTATAATTTATGCCTATCTGTGACAGTGAGCGTATATTCTCTGTAGTAAATATATCTCCCTCTTTTATTATTTAGTATCCTCTAGGAAACGGGGAGGTGAAACCGAGGTCTTTGGAGGCCCGATATATTAATGGTGGATTGAAATGAAATAGATATATTATAGGTTTGTGGTATTAAATAATAATTTAGTACAATTTGACAAAAAAAGTAACAATAAATTCATTAAATCTTTCACAAAGGGTAATAAAGGTATGAATAAATGAACTAGTATGAACCCTAATTCTTTATTTAAAAACTATGAAAATATAGTATACTTTATATATATATATATAACATTGTTTATTCATCATCAATTGAAAATATAAAAATCAAGGAAATCCCAATGGGTATATAAAAATTATTGACTATCATTGATTTCATGCCTCCAATACTTTGAAGTTGTTCACCATAATACAAAAATGAAATTTCTTGTAATTTTTTTTAATAAAATAAAACAACTATAATTATTAACCTAACCGAACCATTAAATGATGAAGCTAATTACTTCCAAATAGATTCCCTTGAAATAAACAATACAATTTTTTATAGTGTAGAAGGATTAAATCTCAATGCATATCTTTGTGTTAATTTTTTATTAATTCTAAAATATTATATGGAGAAATTATAAGATGAATAATTCTTGAACTAGGTCAAAAAGAACAACGGTCCGATCATGAATCCTCTAATTATTTATTCCTCTCCTATTATACTTATGTACAAATTTATTGGTCTAAAAAGTTACCGAACATATGAAATATTGGAAAAACAGCTCAAGATATACCATATATAAAAAAATCATCCATATTTTGACATAATACTATAAGAATTGACATTATATTTAACTCAAGCTTTTATGAATCGGACATGGGAGTTTCCACATAGTTTATTCATTGGATTTTAGGTCAAAATTATGAATTATTTAATTATATTTAAACTATTCATATATTTTTTTAATTTAATATTCCCCTCATATCGTTAATGAAATTATATTCGCTCTCTTCAATGATCTTTACATTCCCCAATGGATTAAGAATAAGGTTTCTACTTTTGAAATGCATCACATTAATAAAGTTTCCATTAAATTAAGTGTATAAATCACATTATAGTTTAATATATGGTAACAATAATAAAGGAGAACAAAATATCATTGAATATGATAGAAATGATATACAATGAAAGAATTCATCAATCCTTAGTGAACAATGCATCAAGAATTTATTCCATCCCAACATGATCTTTCTAGTATTTGGGATACAATGGGAATGATATACAATATATGATTTCATATTATTGGGGTATAATATAATTTTGCATAAATTACTACAAATATTAAAACAAAAAAAAGAATTTAGAGACATTGGGTCGAATTGTTTATCTATTGTGGCCTACAAAGATATTCCCTTTAATGGTTTCATAAAATTTATATGGATTCATATATATGTATTAGATACCCCTTACTATAAAAAATTACAATATAATTCAATTTATTTTATATTTTTAGTAACTTGTAGAGATTTCTCCCAATTAAACTTATTTGAATCATTTCATTTTAACTTTGTTTACTTCAAAATCCATGGGAAGAAACCATTAACAAAAAACAAATCATAGGTGAATTCCCCTAACGGGTTGGATATTATTTCTATGATTATTACATGGAATAACCTATTTTTATGTTTTATACATCATATTAATTATTTCAAAGAAATAATTGCATATTTTTAAATCATATAATGCTATAGAATAAATGAAGGAATTATCATCACACTAAATCCTTTTATGATATAAAAGTATATATAGTTACTGAGATTTATTTTATAGTAATATGGATGTCCATTATGTATAAAAGTAAAAAGTAACACATGTATTAAATTCTTTTAACTATATTCATATGTTATCAGACCACCCAAATGAAATCAAACAATCTATAGATGTTGGGGACCTTCATATAGATGCTGAAACTACTGTACATCCAAATGAATCATAATATGATATATGAGATCCCATTTTGGATGATAATAAGGAATAATATATTAATGATATATCATCTAAATAATAAAATTTATTTTCAACCATAACGAATGAATTGGTTCTCAATAATATGATATATGAGATCCCATTGAAATTATTAATTATTAACGGTTACTCATGTTAAAAATAAAATAAGACAACCCTTGAAGATGACCAAGACATAGTATTCTAATAACCTATAACACCCCAAATTCATTTTCCAAGAGCTTGATCCTTAATTTACTATATTGGTATAGAACAAATCCAATCACATCCCAATGGAATGATTAGTTGTAATGCCCTGACCCTAGAAGCCTAGAGTCGGTGCATTATTACATATCACTGGAATGATAACAAAAGATCAAATCTCGAAAGACCGATTATTTTAATATACTTGGAAACACTAGATATATTCATAAGTCTTAAATTACATAAAAATGTGAAAACCCACAAAAACATAGTATCCATAGTCCACACTCATATCCCCTCAGCATATCCCTACAGGTCAGTCATAATATACTTCTTCACATCCTGGGAAAAATAAAACATAGAAATGGGTGAACATAGATGCTCAGTAAGGATAAGAATATAGCAGAAATATTCCTAAATAATCATAAACATTTAATACAGTGTATAACTAAGAAAAAAGCATTTTAAACATGAACTTCATCATAATATGTTAAAAATAAAATGAAATAATTCCATTTACTTATTCACATAGATATTCTACTAGTCGAATAATCACATGCAATATCAATATCCACTTTCATAATGATGGAATTCATAATGCCAGACTTTCATAACCACACAGTCAAGGCCTTGAGCGAAGACTACAAATAAGATTTAGTCAAGGCTTTGTGCCAAGACACTAGTTTGTCACATTAGACCTACCGATGCATCTAGGAGCTATAGTGGGATCCACTTGTCACTTACTAAGTCTAATGCATTCCTCATATGAATATTTTGAAACATAACATAAACATTCGTATTAAATCTAGTATACTAAATGTCAACACATTATCCACAAACCATGAATGGAATAAAAATAGCACATCCACTGTCAAACATAACTCATTCAACACAATATAGAAGATTTTTTTACAACATATTAACCTCAATTGAGAATAATAAAGGATATTTACATTGATGAAAATAATCATCGTAACTATTTGAGAGAAATATCCCCCTTTTTCATGAAAACATTTAAAAGTAACACTAATTTTCAAGAAGCTGTTTAAAAATAGATTTTTGAATCAAAGTGTCCCATATGAGTTTGAAACTTTTAAAAGTAATTTTAATTATAAAACATTAATTTCCATATAAATAAATCCTTAGAACCATTTTTAAAACATGGAAATTAATTAGAATGATTTAGAATAATAAATCATTAAAACATTTTAAAATGAAATTTTAGTCAAAGTTCCTAACCAAAATAAAGACACTTAAATAAAAATAATTTCGGTAATAAAAACATTGTAATATCATGAGAATAAACGGATTCATGATATAATATGTCAATGTACATTATAAACACCATATAAAAGAGATTTGGTGTATAACAACAAAGAAGTCTCCAAGGAAAGTAAATTAAGATGAAATCTCTTATAAAGAACGTATCCATAGGTTAAGGATAAATCAATGACATAATTATGTGTGAAAAATATAAATACACTCAATAGGATTGGATATTCAATGTAAATAAATCATAGGATATTCACACATATTCTTGTCAAAACAATACCAATGAATTGGATATTTAACTCAATAAATGGAGATTGAGTAAAAATTACTCTTATCAAGTTCCTATCAATGTCTTGAGAATTTTTCAATGGAGTGATTATCTGTATCAAAATTATATCCACATAAAGGGGAGTAAAAATTATTACATAATCAAATGATTTGTGATTCTACACATAATATTGGAGTAAAATAATCAATGAAGAATGCGTAAAGCCAAATGAGTCGAAATTGAACTTCCAAATTCCCTTATCGATTTGGTAACTTACGAAACATACACCCATGAAAGAAGGATCATAAAATGATTATGTAGATATCCATAAATTAAAGTTTATTACATAATGAATACAATCATGGGCAGTACTCTCACCACATTCAATAAATAAGTGGTGAACAATGGAAATATCACGGAATTAAAAGAGAGATAAGAAACCCCTTACTTTTTACTTTTTTCGTGGAGAGGGTAGATTAACTTCATGTATAATGGTGAAATAATTGTTATTGAATTATATAAGATTCATATATGTTAATATGTTATCGTATAAGATCTTTTAACATTGATTTGTAAACAATATCTTTGTATTATCGTCGTTTCAGGTGTTAACGGATTCGTTTTCCTTTATATTATTTGTTATGTGAGCAATATTTGTTATGGATGAGATGTATATTATGAATATCTAGAATTATATCATGTATATAAACATTATTTTTTATCATCAAATGAAATTTAGACTTTAATGGATACGATGGGGAATTAATTTCATCGTGTTCGTGGAGACGGTAATCCGTACGTACGCACGAGCGACAATATCATTTTTTTGATATTAAAATAATATATAATTAGATGTTATATCATATATAAAAAATCATTATCATATTATATTTATTATTTAAATCAATTACACATCATTATTATACCCATATAAATAATAATGTATTGAATGGCTCTTACACCATGACGTGGAGACGATAATCCGTACGTATGCAAGTATGGTGACATTTCATTTAAAAGATGGATATAATAATGAATATTGTTGTACAATATTTATAGAAACATCACAATATATATAATTTACTGGAGTTATTATTTTATAATGGAAATAACAAAGAAAGAAGAAGTGGAAGAAGAAAATAACTTGAAAGAGGGTGGTGAAATTATTATCTCTTCTTCGTGTTCTTCATTTTGATTTGATCAAAAGGGCTCCGTAGGATGGCTTTATGACTGAATGATGGCCTCTAGTATGAATATAGGGATGTTTAGAGGATATTTGGTCAGGGGTTGTCCGAGCCAAACGGATTTGATGGTGTGAATTAGAGAGAAGGTGGTGTGCCCTTTTATAAGAGGGGTGAGGGGCCCCTTAGTAAAAGCTAGAAATATTATTTTATAATAAAATTATTTTTGGATTTTAAAGGCTCAAAATGGATTATTTAAATTATAAGGTGGGGATGTGTAGAAAACAAATCATCCAATAGTTTGTATATAGGTTTGGGTCACTATATTAACTTTATTTTTTAGAATTAACTCTTAGTTAAATAGTTTGACATTTACCATGTATCTCTGTATTTTTATATTATATGGTTAATAAACGTACTATATAATTCTAAGAGAACCCCAAGTGGTTAATTAATGATACACCTATAATTATATAAGTCCTTTTAAAAAACATTATATTTTTAGAAATAGAATATCAATTAATAATAAAATAATTGTTTTAAAAACTCTATTATGTCAATTTTGACACTATTTGGTATTTTGTTTTTGCTAAATTCATAACAGAATTATTACATTGAAAAAAATTCATCTAGACAATCATAATAAGTCATATTAACCATGAAATTTATTATAATTAATA
Organism: Viscum album; assembly: GCA_963277665.1. NCBI lineage: Eukaryota > Viridiplantae > Streptophyta > Magnoliopsida > Santalales > Viscaceae > Viscum > Viscum album. Next base: position 578,721,157 of record OY728120.1, read on the forward strand.
AAAATTCTCAAATTACATTTCTTTGGATATTTATAATATCAAATATTTTTATATTTTATTAATTAGGTAATTACTGCATCATCACTGTGTCATATATAAATTAAATTATATAGTGTATAATAATATAAATAAAATAAAATTATGTTGGAAATATTTTAATATTTATAATTAATATTTATAGTCTAATTTATCTTATGTTTAGCCGTATATTAAAAATGTTTTAGATATTAAACATTGATTTTAACTCTTTTAACTTTTTTTTGAATAAAATAATAATAAATGTCATAATCTAATCCAAGTGGACCATATAGGTTCATATTTTATTCTTAAGGATGTTTTTGGTCTTGTTATACTTATCCAATATAATTAGGACATGTGTTAGGGTAATATTAATATTATTTTTACCCTTAATTACCCTATTTATGTTTAACTGAGGTAAATTAAAGTAAAAAGATACTATTGGCCCAAAAAAATTTATCTTATTGAACCATTTTATACTCCTTGATATTAAATGTGTCTCTCGAATTTTCAAAATTCAATTCACAGAAGCAATAAAATTATTTTTTATGTGAATTTGCAAATTCTCTTTGAAGATAGGTAAAAGACAGTGAAAAGTTCAATAAAATTTTTATATATCTAAAGTTATTATAAACTGAATCCAATGAATTAAATTGAACTAATATAGGTATTATGTATCTATTTTTACCTAAAATAAAATTAAATAAAATAAATATTTATTTAAATAAAAAATTCGGTTTTAAACTATAACTCAGTGTTTTTCACTATTCATCAAAAATTAAAAGTTATCAGAAACATACCAAAAAATCACCCTAAGATAATTTTGAAATTCCGAATTCAAAAATGAATTATATTTTACCGAATTAAAAACATATAAATTTTATTTATTAGTTTAAAACAAATTCCCGTTGTCAAAACCAAAAAGCGTATTTTTATGAAATAATAACTACCAAAAGATTGACATTTGTTTATGTCCAATTTCAAAGTGAAATTACATCCAATGACTAAAATTGGATTAAATGGTAAAAATATAATCTAATTTTAAATCCAAACCATTCATATTTAGAGTTCAACAATATAGATTATTTTGATTAAAAAAGTTGTTTTCAGTTAAAATATAATATTTTTCACTATTCACCCAAATATGAATGTTATCAGAAAAACACCAAAAAATTATTGAAACTAAATTCTTATATCTATATTCTGATGAATAAGTTTATTTTATCAAATAGAATATATAAAAGTTTCAAATATTGAATTTAAAAACAGTTCACTATTAAAAGGCGGCAAAACTGATTTTTTTAAAATACTTCTTTTATTTTAAAATAATGAATTTTTCCTTACATTATGTCTAAGGAAGTCATAATATGGATTATAAAATTATAAGTGTTATATACAGTTCAAAATTCTATTAATACTATTCATAACCGCTTTTGAACGCCTAGTTTGGTATGTTATGTTGCGCTTGAACCGGTTGTTGCATGCAATGTATGTTATTGAATTATTTTGAAAAAGTAACGTACTATGAAATATTGGGGTGTTACATTCTTCCCACCTTTAATAAATTGAGTCCTCGCAATTTTAACCTTGGGCTTGGAAATATAATGGAAAGTCCCACATCATAACAAGAGTCAATAAAACTATCACATTAATAGAAAGAAAGAGAAGTACAAAGGCCATCCAAAATAACCAATACAAGGATTTAATGTAGGAAAACATGGATATGGAAGATTAATTAAGGTACAAGTTCTGATGGAGAGGGATAGAAAGGATTATCAATAAAAAGTTAACAACAAGAAAACCACAAACTTGTGATGGGACAAATAGTCATTACATTCCTAGTAGAAAAAGTAAATGGACAACTATTTTTTGTATTAAGATACATTACATAAAGATGAGGAATTTATTTATGAGATTGACTAAGAACATAAAGATATTTACTTACTTTTTATGTAGAGTTTAATTATTTAATAAATTTATACCTCTAACTCATTTTTTTAAATGATGAGTAGTCAAGAAGACATTGTCACACTGGAAGAGATAGAATAAACTTATAGAGAATCACATGATCAACAAATGATAAACTATATATTTACCCTGTCTTTAGAGATTAACCTAAACCAAAATGGTTAGTACAATATATGATGATCCCCCAAAAGAATATTCCTTTATAACAAGAGACACTAATCTTAATTTCTAAAATTAAAACAACAATACCACAATATTAAATAAATACCATTCAATAAACAATTGTCCTTAAAATCCTTAAATATAATCAAAACTAATATTGAAACCCAAAACATAGAATAATTTGGTTTTGTAGTCCTACACGTTAAATTGTACTCCAAATGACATCGACTACTCTTAAAGTCACATATTTAAAGTAATTAACATAATCACATATTCTCTATCATACATTAATCATTTCAATAAATAACCCAAATCACTATAAATCCCCAAGAAAAACATAGATAAAAATCCACCATTACTCTTGAAATTAAATCCCATAGTATTCTATTTTCCATGGGCATATAGTGTTCCTAACAAAGTGAAAACCTTCCAAAATAGCATTTATCAATAAATCACCAAATCATTTTCCTATACAAAGGGTATTCATTCGATAAGATATAAGATCCCAAATCAACTTATTATTGATCAATAAAATCGTTTAACTAAAACTAATTAGTCACAAAAACCCTGGAATTCACATAGTCTAGTGTTGGTGATAAATCCCAATCGCACTCGGGTTGTGGGTTCGATTACCATAGCTTTGTCTGACGCAACGGGTTGTCACACAGTCTTCATGTTGTCCTTTTTCAAAAACTATATTTTATAACATTACCACAATGAGATAAATTCATAAAAATAACCATAACATAATTTAACCACAAATGTTATCTCATACCTTGCATTTTCATCCAAAAATATAATAACTTGTAATTTCCTCAAACCCAATTATCATATAAAAACAAATGGTTATTTATAACTATATCCAGAAGGGAAAAGATAATTATTCCTTAAATATCATTTTCAGATCACAACTGCAGGGATACAAATAAAAGAGAAAATTATTCCAAAGTAATCCCATCAACATTGAGCACTAATACCTTTAATCATTTCTCCAACCATTTATTTCCTCATAGCTTCTTCTTTAACAAAGAAAATATCTTATAGAATAGGGCATTCAATCGGGTAATGTCCAGGTCCCCTAAATTTATAGCAAATGACTATAAATGGATTCTCGGTACCATTTTTATTTTCTTTCATATTACTCTTCATTTTTTCTGATCAATTCTTCACTTTATGTCCTGCTTTCCCACACATAAATCATTTCTTTGTTCCATTGAGACACATTCCTGGGTGTCTCCTTCCACATTTCCTATATGACGGAAATTGAGGATTCTTTTCTCCATGATCTCTATTGATGTATCTCTTATCATTAATCACCATTAAAATCTTTGTTGAGTCTGGGAGTTGGTAAATATATATGTTGTTGATCATATTTTTTGAAAACTGATTTGGCATGAAAATAAAATATTTTACTCCCATCATCATTCTATTTTTTTGCTCATTTACACCACCGTTCCAACCTTGTATATCATTCTAAAAGTTACTATGACTTCTTTGGAATCCATCCATTGAATAAAACTAGAAAACATTGTGTGTGTAACAGTATTCATAAAATCATTTATAGAATATCATGACACCATATTTTTAATTTCAAACACCATATGATTAACCAAGGTCATTTATTCTCATCTTATATTAAAATAATTCAAATCGGTTTGTAAAGAAAATTTAAATTATCTTAAGCATATCCCATGGGAGTCTCGTAACCAAGAGTGAAGCAATGCCCATTTTTGTGCACCAGTTCCTATTTGAGTCTAGCTCAAAGCGGTGTTTTTGGGTTTTACCCATAGGTACATCGGTGCCAGAGCCACCTCTACCTGCTCGTATCTAGACAGAGATGTATTGCATGGAAAACACACAAAATCACTAAAATACCAAAATGTTAGGAAGTTCCTATATTCTAATACTCAAAGTCTATCTTAGGGCTATGTGCTCTAATAAGAGTTTTTCAAAATCTAGTTTCCAAGGTTTGTTCTAAACTTCCTCTAATACCAACTGTAATGCCCCGACCCCAGAAGCCCAGAGTCGTTGCATTATTACGTATCATTGGAATGATCACTAAAGATCAAGTCTTTAAAGGTCGATTAATTTATTAGCCTTTGAAACACTAGATACTTTCATAAGTCTTGTATTACAAGATAATGGGAAAAACTAAAACAACATATTATCCATAGTCCACACACATATCCCATCAGAATATCCCTGCAAGTCGGTCATAAAATACATCTTCACATCCTGGGAAAATAAATCATAGATAGGGGTGAGCTCAGATGCTCAGTAAGGATAACAATATAGCGGAAACTATCATAAATATGATAAACATTTAAGGCAGTGTATAACTAAGACAAAAGCCTTTTAAACTTGAACTTCGGCATAATATGGAAAAAATAAAATGGAATAATTCCCTTTAATTATTCACATGGATATTATACTAGTCAAATAATCACATGAAATATCAATATACACTTTCATAATGATGGAATGCATAATGCCAGAATTTCAAAACTACATAGTCAAAGCCTTGTGCCAAGACTACAAATAAGATTTTGTCATGTCCTTATGCCAAGACACTAGTTTGTCTCATGATACCTACCGATGCATCGAGGAGCTATAGTAGCCTCCACCTTTCTCTTATTAAGTCCAACACATTCCTTATATGCAAAGTTTGAAACATAAAATAAACATTCGTATTGAAACTAGAATACGAAATGTCAATGCTTTATCCACAAACCATGAATGGAATAAAATTAGCACATCTACTGTCAAACATAACTCATTCAATACAATATATAAGATTTTATTGTAATAGATTAACCACAATTGAGAATAATGAAGGATATTGACATATATGAAAATAACCATCAACACTATTTCAGAGAAATATTCCCCTTTTTTCTTGAAAACATTTAACAGTCACACTATTAGTCAAAAATCTGTTTAAAAATAGATTTTTTAATCAAAGTGTCCCATAAAACTTTGAAAATTTTAAAAGGAATTTTAATTTTAAAACTTTAATGTCCATATAAATAAATCCTTAAAACCATTATTAAAACATCGTCATTAATTATAACGATTTAGAATAATAAATCATTAACAATTTTAAAAATGATATTTTAGTTAGAGTTCCTAACCAAAAGAAAGAAACATGAATAAAAGTAATTGAGGTAATCAAAACATTGTAATATCATGAGAATAAATCGATTTGTGATATATTATATCAAAGTACATTATATAATCCATTTAAAATTGATTTGGTTAATAACAACAAAGAAGTCTCAATGGAATGTAAATTGATATGAATTCTCTTATAAAGATCATATCATTAGGTTAAGGATAAATCAATGAAATAATTCAGTGTGAAAAATATAAATACACTCAATATGATTAGATATTCAGTGTAAATCAATTAGAGGACATACATATATATTCTTGGAAAAACAACACTAGTGAATTGGATATTTAACTCAACAAATAAAGATTGAGATAAAATTACTCTTATAAAGTTCATATCAATGTCTTCAAATTTATCAGTGGGTTTATTATGTGTATCAAAATTATATCCTTATAAAGGGGAGTGGAAATTATGACATAAGAAAATGAATAGTGATTCAAAACATAATCTTGGATTAAAATAATCAATGAAGTATGCGTAAATCCAAATGAGTGGAAATTGAAATTTAAAATTCCCTTATCGATTTGGTAACTTATGAAACATAAAATTATGAAGAAGGATCATACAATGATGATATAGATATCCCTAAATTAAAGTATATTACACAAATAATACAATCACGGGCATTACACAAACCACATGCAATAAATACGTGGTGAACAATGGAAATCTCATGGAATTAAAAGTGTGATAAGAAACCCCTTAATTTGTACTTTTTCCTTGGTCAAGGGTAGGTTAAACTCCTTTATAATGTTGAGATAATTTCTATTTAATTATACAAGAATCTTATACATTAATATGATCTCATATATGATCTTTTAACATTGAATTGTTAATAATATCTTAGTATTATCATCGTTTCGGGTCTTAACAGATTCGTTTTCCTTTATATTCTTTGTATATGAGCCATATTTGTTATGGATGGGATGTGTCTTATTCATATACAGAATTATATCATGTCTATAAACATTATTTTTAATCATCAAATGAAATTTATTCTTTAATGGATACAATGTGGAATGAATCTCATCGCGTTTGTGGAGATGGTAATCTGTATGTATGCACGAGCGAAAATATCATTCTTTTGATATTAAAATAATATATAATTGGATGGTATTTCATATATAAATAATAATTATCATGTTATATATATTATTTACATCAATTAAACATCATTATTATACCCATCCAAATAATAATGTTTTGAATAACAATTACACCATGACTTGGAAACTGTAATCTGTACGTACACATGTATGGTGACATGTTCTTAAAAGGATGGATAAAATAATGAATATGGTTCTAACATATTTCTAATAACCTCATGGTATATAAAAGATACTGTATTTATTATTTTAGAATGGAAATAACATATAAATAAGAAGCGGAAGAAGAAATGAACTTGAAAACGGGTGGTGAAATTATTACTTCTTCTTTGGGTTCTTCCTTTTGATTTGATAAAAATGGCTCCAAAAGATGGATTTCTGACTAATGGAGGGCCTCTAAGATGAAGTGAGATATTTTGAGATGATATTTGGGAAAGTTATGGTAGAGACAAATGGCTTTGATGGTGTGAATTAGAGAGAAGGGGGAGTGCCCTTTTATAAGAGGGGTGTGGGGCACCTGAGGAAAAGCTAGAAATATTATTTTATAATAAAATCATTTTCGGTTTATAATGACTCCAAAATGGATAATTTAAATTATAAGGTGGGGATGGGTCGAAAACCACTCAACCAATAGGTTTTAGACAGTTTTGGGTCACTATATTAACATTATGTTTTATATTTAACTCTTAGTTAAATAGGTTGACATTTACCATGTCTCTATGTATTTTTATATTATATGATTAATAAACATACTATATGCTTCTAAGAGAACACAAAGTGGTTCATTAATGATACACCTATCATTATATATGTCTTTTGGACAATCCTTAGATTTTGTGGAATATAATATCAATTAATAATATAAAATTTTTTGTAAAAACTATTTTATGTCAATTTTGACACTATTTGGTATTTTGTGTTTTCTAAATTCATAACAGAAATATTACTTCAACAAAAATTCATCTAACCAACCCTAATATGGCATATTAACCAATAAATTTAGTGTAATTCATAAAAGTCTCAAATTACATATATTTGTATATTTATAATATCAATTATTTTAATGTTTCATTAATTAGGTAATTACTGCATCATCATTGTGTCATAAATAAATTAAATTATTTAGTGTCTAAAAATATAAATATAATACCATTATGTAGGATCATTTAATATTTATAATTATTAATTATAGTAGAATTTATCTTATGTTTATCCATATATTACAAATGTTTTACTTATTAAACTATGATTTTAACTCTTTTAACTCTTCTTTAAATAAAATAATAATAAATGTCCAAATCTAATCCAAGTGGATCAATGAGGTTAATATTTTATTCCGAAGGTTTTTTTTGGTCTAATTATACTTATCCAATATAATAAGTACATGTGTTAGGGTAATAATAATATCATGTTTACCCTTAATTACCCTATTTACTTTTAACCATGGTAAATAAATGTAAAAATTTACTATTCACAAAAAATTATTTTTATCTTATTGAACCATATTTTACTCCTTGATATTAACCGTGTCCTTCGTATTTTTAAAATTCAACTCACAGAAGTAGTAAAAATATGGTTTAAGTAAATTTGCAAATTCTCCTAGGAGGTGGGTAAAAGACGGTGAAAAGTTCATTAAAATTTTTATATATCTAAAATTATTATAAATTAAATCAAATGAATTAATTTGAAAATATAATGGAATTATGTATCTATTATTACCTAAAATAAATTTAAATAAAATAAAAAATTATTTAAATAAAAAATTCGGTTTTAACTATAACTCTGTGTTTTTCACTATTCATAAAAATTAAATGTTTTCAGAAATATACCAAAAATTCACCCTAATCTATTTTTGATATTTTGAATTCAAAAATGAAGTCTATTTTACCAAATTATAAACATAGAAATTTCATTTATTAGTTTAAAATTAATTTCCGTTGTCAAAACCAAAAAAGCATATTTTTAAGAAACAATAAATACCAAAAGATTGACATATGTTTATGTACAATTTCAATGTTAAATTACTTTCAATAACCAACAATGGATTAAATGGTAAAAATATAATATAATTATACATCTAAACCATTCATACGTATAGTTGAACACTATAAATTATTTTGATTAAAAAAGTTGTTTTCAGTCAAAATATATTATTTTTCATTATTCACCCAAATATGAAATTTATCAGAAAAACACAAAAATTTTATTGAAAATAATATCGTAAGTAATAATTTTAAAGAAGAAGTTTATTTTTTCAAATATAATATTTAAAAGTTGAAAATATTGGATTTAAAAATGCATCACCATTAAAAGGCCGCAAAATTGCATTTTTTGAAAAATAATTCTCTTATCTGAAAAAAATGAATTTGTCCATAGATTATGTCTATGAAACTCATAATATGGATTCTAAAATTATAATGGTTATATAAAGTTCAAAATTCTGTTAATACTATTCATAACCACTTTTTAACGGCTAGTTTGGTATGTCGTGGTGCACTTGAACCTGATGTTGCGTGTAGTGTAACTTATTGAATTACTTTGAAGAACTAACGTACTATGAAATCTTGGGGTGTTACAATAGTATTGTAGTTTTGGAAATGTAGATAAACATTTTAAATTCAAAATAAATTTTTGATATAAAATTTAAAAATTATTTTCATTGATGAAATCATTTTCCTATTAATGTAACATTGAATATCAATCATTGCAAACATCATTAAAACATGAGAAAAATAGAAAATAATAAAAGGTAATCACAAATGTTCAGTAAGGGTTAAATACAATGGAACATTAAAAAATCAATGAGCATAATCAATATGGAATGGTAAATAATTGGAAATAAATGAGATTTAATCAATAAAATGAGCATTATTTGGTTGTAATAAAAGATGATCAAATAATTCCATATAAATAGACACATGAAAATTACACATAACCATGGATATTCTAAATGTCCCATAGTCACGTGAAATATTTATAACTAATATCATAATGAGGTAATTCATAAAAAAGTATATATAAAACATACCGTTAAGGCTTCTACCAAGACAACATATATAAATGGGAAATACATAATCCATGTCCCAAAATAGTTTGTCTAATGAGGCCTATTGATGAAAAAAGGTACTCTAGAGAGCCTCACTCAACACTTACTATCATTAATTCATTCCTATTATGAATTGGGTGAATCCTAATCAAAATAAATCTTCTTATTAAAAACAATAAAATGAAAATTGTATACTTTAACCCTAAAATATGAATTATATCAAAACAACACATCCATATTCGAAATGAATCATTAAACATTCAATAGAATAAGGTAAATTTCATCATAAAATATAAAACATGAATAACCATATCATTCAAAAAATGATGTTGCCAAAGATAGAAATAATATAGATTGTTTATTTGAAACAATATTGAGGAAAATAATCATTAAACATTCCAAAGTGTACCATAAAACATTTATATATTGGAATTATAATACCCATGAAGGAATAATATTAAATTTAACTTATAATATCATGATACTATGTATAATCATGATATAAAATTTCCATGTATATTTATATACATCACATAAAATAAGATTGGTGTATTACATAAAAATATTTATTAATAATGGGAAATTAAAATGAAGTCCATTACAAAGACTATATCGTTAATAAAATAGATTGATTTTGTGTATTAATTACAGATCCATAAAATATTGAAATAAAATTTCATATAATCTAATGTCATTTCAAAAATAAGCATATCATGACAAAATCAATTAAATATATGTTTATCCCAATGAATGAAAGTTGAGTTAATAAATCACTTACTACTTGTAATCAGTCAAATAATATGCCCCATAATAGTAATATTTATAAAAATATAAATTAAATACTATGAGGGTAATTAAATTCATTATATGATATATAATGTTTTGTATGAATTCACATAACTCATTAAATAGGTGGTGAATAAGGCAACTGTCTCACAAAAGTAAATGTGAGATGAGAAAAATCCTTAACTTGTGATTTCCATTAGTTGAACACACCGTAATCTACTGTATAATAGAATAAATATTTTTATTAATTTATGATAGAACCATATTAATATTAATAATATAATATACTATCCTCTTATAATATCTTATTTCCCATTTTTCGATAATCTTTCATTTTTCATTATTTAAGGTGTTAATTGCCATGTTTTTCGATTATGTTTTGACTTGGTACATACAGTTTCTATCATTTATATCATGATATTGTTATAAAAATAATGTAAACAATGATTTATATATAATATATAACTATTATTTTTTATATATAATTTTCCAGAATATATGACGTTATGAAATGAATTACACATTTCATTGGTACGATAGGCCATACGAACGAATAAACGATACTTAAATTTAATTATCATAAAATAATAAAACAAAATTAATGATATATATATATTATAAATAAAGTATCATATTTATTTCATATATATCTAATATATTTATTTTAACCATCATTTCTATGATCCATTTATAGTGTTAATGAATAACATCGATTTGAGGTAGTTGTTACCCACAAGTCCACAATGATGTTATCGTATTTAGCTTCATGGTATTTTTAATATAATAATTAGTTATTTATTAAGATAAAATTAATATCACATATATATATATATCATAAAATAATTGTGTGTCCATCACAATTACAAACCTTGATACTTGGTAAAGGATAAAAGAACGACATCGTTTCCTAAGGCGGTAGTTCGCTGTACATGAATGGTAAATTAATCAACCATTTGATCGAAGTTTTGGTAGGTATATGTTGAACCCATAACATAACAATATATCATCATACAAATTAAATTATTTATTATATATTATGTAAATGAAAATAATTTATGGGGATCAAATAATAAATAAAAGAAAAGTGAATGTTGAAGAAAGTTACCAATTCTTTGGGTATTTTTTTAATGATTTTCACAAAATAGCTTATTTTTTAGAATTCATACAAATTTAAGGATAAGAATATTAATTTAAATACTTTTAGAGGCATATTGAGAAGATATTTTTGAGCCCAAGGGCTTTAGAGGTATGAATAATTTAGAAGGACATGTTCCCTTTTATAAGAGTGAAGAGGGGAAATCATGGAATCCTTCAAAATGTTAATTTAATATACATAAATTTTGTATTAAAATGCATCACAAATTATTTATATAGAATATAAGATGATTATAGGCTTCAATACTCCCTATGAAATGTTTTATATATATTATTTGGTCTATTTATAATCCTATTCTTTAAGATTGAACATTTAATTAATACATTTAATATATACCATGACAACATGTGTTTTTACTACATTAGGGTTAATATAGTAACTATAAAATGAAAAAATAATAAAATATTAGAAATGGATGATCATTATATATTAATCCTAATAATTTGGCATATTATTTTGTTTTCATGAATAAAATATCTTTTAATAAAATATTATTTACTTTAAAATATCATTAATGTCAATATTGAAACTATTCATTAAATGACTTTCAAAAAACAAAAATACACAAGATAACATTAAAAAAACCCATTATTAAATCCCTAATATGTCTAGGGATTCTAGATAATTCATTTATTACATTAATTATGTCAACATAAATTTATTTTAATATTTTAAGAAAAAATTATTTGATATATCGATTAATAAATAATAAATTTATCATCATTGTACAAGCCTTTAACATAATTATTTATTCCCAAAAAATAAAAAAATGGACATGGAGAAGATAATGATATTAGGTATCAAATGAATACTTATAATCAAATTTTTTTAGCTTAAATGTATATCAAAAATGATATAGATATTTAAAAAATGAGTATGACATCTTTAACTATTTTTAAATTTAACAAAAATTTCATATTCTATCCCATTTGGAATTCCATGGTTATAATCCAAGAATAAGGGTGATTTTTCTCAAAAACCCAGTAATCGAATAAAATTTGGATATGTGTTAGTTTAACTATATAATATTTATAAATTTAATATTTACATTTAATTAAATGGTTTACCTTTAATCCAATTTACAAAACATACTATAGTTATTATTGATACTGCCCAACAAAGTAGAAAACTATTTAAATAAATTGAAACCATTGACTCCAAAATTAGAATCCTTTTTTCAAAATTAAAATCTCAGAATTTTTAGTAATTAATTTAAAATTAATCTTATTTATGAAATGAGAAAATGATTATTTTAAGTGAAAACATTCAGAAGATTGAAAAAAATTTCTATCCAATTTTTAGTTAATATTAAATCAAATAACCAATGTTCTATTAACTAATAAAAAAATATAATTTCTCCATATATATTATTTTGAAGAAAAAGTTTTATGTTAATTAAAATTTAGTATTTTTTCCATATTCGGGAAAATATGAAACACATCAAAATAATCAATTCAACCAAAGTAAATTATTATTTTCTTTTTTAGAGGAAGAATATTATTTTTTTCAAATAGAATATATATAATTTTAAAAAAATTGATTTAAAGTATGATCACCCTTAAAAGGTGGTAAAACCAGCATTAGAAAAATATTGGTTTGTATATATAAAATTTTTGTTTCCATATATTTTCCTTATAAAATATATTGGATTGATATAAAAATTATTAATCCAATATATCACATACATATTTGTTTAATATAATTAAATTATTGAAATTAATTTAATTTAGTAAGAAAAAAATCATTTGAGGTCACAAAAATGGTTCCCTAATATATAATTGGTATATACTTTATTTTTTAATTAATTTGTAACCAATGTATTCATATTATGTTCATATAAACAATTTGTTTTCATAATATGGTTAATACTTTTAATACCAACCAACATTATGAAAAGTGTCAAAATAACAATATTAAATAATATATCATGGTTTATTTAAGATTAGTGTTGTATGAAATGTAATCTATTGAAGAAATTAAATTTTATTAAGAGAATACATACATTAAAATAATGGGGTGTTAAATTTTCCCCTACTTTATTAAATTTAACAATCTCAATTTTATATTGCACATAGAATATAAACAGTTTGTACTTGAAAATTACATTATGGGAATGTAACGACCCCCTCCCCAAAAATTGTACCTCTCATGGGTCGGAAATTTGAGATGGTTGATAATGACCCCCCGAGTCCAGCCTCCAATAGGCCCCAGGATGGCGACTAACATCGAGGGTACAATTAATACACAGATGTGAGGCATTACCATCTAAGAGAACACATGCGACAGAGAGAGAAAATATATACACCAATAAAATCCAACTCAGAATTAAATATGATAGAAAACCCAAGTACACATATGAAATGTCATGAAAAAAAATCTACAACTGATAGTGGAAAACTACATGTACCCAAAAGAAAGTAAAAACAGCAGCAACCACAAGCCTGAACAGCTCCTACAACCGCATGCTAGTAGAAAGCAGCTTGATCTCCAACCAGCTCCAAGTGACCTGAAAACAGTTTATATAAAGATAGGGTGGGTATAACAGTATACTCAGTATGATCCTCCCTGAAAACCCTCATGCAAAAGTAAAGAAAGCAAGCTAAAGCACAATGAACAACAAGTGAAACTAACTCATCACCAAAATAGGTATACTATGTTCTGAGCCACACTATGGTTACTCTACCAAAATAATGCATACCAGAGTATATAATATAACAAATATTATCAAGGATACCATGCTACTACTTCCCTACTGGTTTCCCACTTTGTCACAATGTCTCACATCCTAAGTTTCTCTCTCCAAAAATGCTTACTCACAGACACCTGGGCAAAGCACCATGATATGAACCGTGTGCAACAAAACCACCACATCTACAAAATCATATAACCAGGTAGTTTTTGGGAGCAACCATAGCTCACTTAACATTTATCATACGCCGGGTATTTTACCTCAAACCAATAAATCCCATATTCCAAGTAAGTATCCTCAAGCCATCACTACCAAAACATGTTACACCTATAGTAGTCCATAAGAAACTATATCCAGTATATATTTTTGTTAATAACCCCAATCCATTATAGCACTCTACACACAAATATGGGGAACACTAAATATTTTCCCTACCAATACAATTAACTACCAATATAATAGTGGGGCCAAAAGGGGTAGTCATCCTTCCATCCACCCACCGGGATGTTTGGGAACCCCGCCCAGGGATCAAAATCCCAAGGGTGTCAGTTTCCCTAACTGATGGGGTGAAGTAGCATATAGAAACACAAAAACTACAGAATATTCTATATCTCACAACCAAAATATGGGCACAACATAGTCTTAGACTCAACTGTAGCAAACATCTCTCGGACTCTCGGCTTCCACTTCTAAGCCTAGGTGTCGTATAAGCACACAAAGATTTAAAGAGTATTAATAAATTACTTCATTCACTTTTTTATTAGTTTCACTTTAACATAATTAATTCATTAATCATTAATTAACCATTAAAAATTCTACATTATATTTCATTACCCTCACACCCAAAGTCTGTTGTCCTTAGCAATGCGTATCAGCAAGCTCCCACCCCATGGGTTGACATCATTTATTCAATTATTTATTTACAACAATACTTTCAAAAATTCCATGGAATTCTAGAAAAACATTATATGCTACTAAACACAAGGGAGATCAACACTGTGAGTAGATAAACTACTTGTCGAGTCTTTTCCACAAATAACAAGAGTGTAGACCCATCCTCCCTTGATAAACTAAATGAGTAAATAACATGGAATAAACCATGCATCTTCTCCCTTTTCAGAAGAATAGTAAGAAAGACCCGATTCCTTGATCATTGAGGAATTTAAAGAAAATAAAAAACAAAAAACAATCATTAATAATACAAATATTCACATCCAACCCATTTCATCATCCTTGGTGTCCTCGCCAACACCCACATGCAAAAACTGATTCATCTCTCCAATATAGGCATCCACTGATGCCACAACCAATAGGCCTCCATACCCCCACATATGACAATACCCATCCAGGATCATATAACAACACAAGAATTGGGGAAAAAGATCACATAAATTTGTCTCATGACCCTTAAACTAGTAAGAGGGTAGCTCAGAACCCTACAAGTAATCTTTCTTTATCAAAAAACTAGTTCATTAATCCATCATGGATTTACCGATTTATTATTCATAGGTTCAAAATTTCAGAAAATTAACCAGAAGCTATCATAAATAATTAAACATGATTACTGCACCAATTTCATTAATATCAAATTTCAATAAGAAGAACAAAATTCATTGAAATGCCTCATTATATATTTCCAAAAAAATTCAATTAATTCTGGAATTACGTTCTTTACCAATTTCTATCATGAATGAAAAGCTAATCAAGAAATAATTGATAAAAAACTACCAAGAAATAGAATAGTTAATAACATACGAACAATGTTAATTTATTTATCTAGTTAAAATATTAAATATTTCAATTGCATTGTGATCTAGTGGGATAAAACATGCAAACTATATAGTGGCACGTAAAATAAAAGAGAATCAATGAATCCCCTACCTCAAATGGTTCTTTTCAATCATTATATGAGAACAATCCACACAAAGGATCACGATCGCCACCTCCCTTGAAAACTATTTCCACCTGAGGATGCCACAATATGACCTCACTAACCAAAATCCAAGAAAACTCCATTATATGTATGGAGATCACATACCATAACAGGAAAATTAGAAATAAAAGGAGATGAACCCAAAGGGACAACGATAAAACATACCTTATATCGATGAATGATGGACACATGCTGCTTGCACCAATATGTGGGGCGCACATGCACCAGTATGAATCATTAATGGGAAAAAATATGAGGATTATGGATTGATCACAATGCTCATATAGGAAGAAGGATATGTTCAAGCATCTCAAACTAGGGAACTATAAGTTAGAACAAGGGAGGAAGATATCTCATCTATTTAGAAGTTTTAACAGAGTAACAGTTTAAGATACGCTTGATTTTCCATTAAAATAGGATTGAAATAAATCACATGGTTTGACTAAGAAATGGAATCCTGAGACATATGAAAATTAATATATTAGTTATGAGATGCTATATGGCCTTAAATCCCTTGAAATATGGCATTGAATTCGTTTCACATCGAAGAAAATGTTAAAGGGGTGAACTGTAGGAAGTTGGAAACACTGTTCACAATATTGGAAACACTGTTCATGACTGACTGATCCTGGACTCACCAATCTTGGAAACATTGTTCATGCAATGACTCGCTGATCCTAGACTAACCGATCATGGACATACCGATCATGGTCTCACTGATCCTGGAAACAATGTTCATGAAATGACTCATTGATCCTAGACTCACCGATCGTGGAAACACTATTAACATAATGACTTACTGATCCTGGACTCCCTGATCTGATGGTGTTGTTCACATAACGACAAACCAATAAGATGGTACTGTTAACAGAACGACTCATCGATTCGATGGTACTGTTCACAGAATGATAGACTAATCTGATGGTACTGTTCACAGAACGATAGACCGGTCTGATGGTACTGTTCACATATTGAAAGACCGATCTGATGGTATTGGTCACATAAGTCTCACTGATGGAACTGTTCACATCTGTCTCACTGATTGAACTATTCACATCGGTCTCACCGATGAAACTTTTCACATCAGTCTCACTGATGGAACTCTTTTCATTGGTCACACCGATTGAACTGTTCACACCAGTCTCACTGATGGAACCTTTCACATCAGTCACACTTATTGAACTATTAACATTAGAATCACTGATGGAACTATTCCCATCGGTGTCACCGATGGATCTGTTCACATCAGTCTCATTGATGGAACTGTTTACATCAGTCTCACTGATGGAAATATTCACATCAGTCTCACCGGTGGAACTGTATGCATAACTGGAAAATTGGAAAATTGTTGGGGATACATCACCTTGACCTCCTGGAACACATCAAACACTAGATTTTCACAATGGAATGGACCATAGTGGTCCGGGCCATTACATTAGATAGCTCTCAAAACATTCTCGTCCTAGAGAATTCAAAACCAACCAAAAAAGAAACATAAAAGAAGTCTGAACAACCACACATCGAGATAACACTCAAAAGAGAGAAAGCCACATGAATACACTTGTGAAATCCATCTCGTAAACATGAACTGTCTATAACCACAAAGAGAATATCATTACATGAAAAAAGCTAAACATCAAACAGCTCTAGGTAATAAGTACATATTTGTGACTGATGTTCACACATATGTTCCTCCATGCCATTGTGTCTCCACAAGACATGAACCAAGGGGATATAATGCTCACACAACACCTTCTCTTTGTGGTCTTGGATCACCACAGGTCTCTCCTCAATGGTTTCATCACATCAACATTGATCTCTCCCCGATCGATGATGGGAGAGTTATCCTGAAGATAACGATGGAGCTGTGATACCTGGAAAACATCTTGTATCTGCCTCATCTATGGGTTAAGTGCTATACGATACGCCACAGCTCCAACCTGATATAACACATATAATGTTCCAATAAACTGGTGAGAATTATTACTCCCATGTATAAACCTTCGCTTCCCACGATGGGGAGTTACCTTCAGAAACATGTGATCCCCTACATCATACTCTAAGGGTCTCCACCTTTGATCGGAATACGATTTCTGACAATCATGCACAGTCTTCATCCTATCATGAATCACCTAAACCATCTATTTTTTATTCTACACTAGTTCTGGTTCGAGAATTGCTAACTCTCCGACCACAATCTAGCACAATGGAGAATAGAATGTCCAGCCACACAAGGCTTCCAATGGTGACATACCGATAGTGGAGTGAAAATGATTTTTGAAATAAAACTCCACCAAGGGTAAGTTCTCATCCACAAACATCCAAAATTAAAGACACAAGAGAGTAACATGGATTTAAGAGTCTGGATGGTCTACTCTGTCAAACTGTCTATCTAAGGATGAAAAGTAGTGATACGGCATAACTGAGTACCAAAATATTGATGGAGACCTCTCTACACCCTATAGGTAAAATGAGGATCTCGATTGGAAATGATTGTCTTTGGGACTCCGTGAAGTTTCACCACCTCCTCCAGATACTACCTCGACGAATCATCCACTAAGCTTGACTCCTCGATCGCTATAAAGTGTACTGATTTTGTAAAATGATCCCATGAAACCAAAATAGCATCATTTCCTCCCAGATACATAGGTATACCAGTAACAAAGTCCATTGAGATGTCATCCCACATACACTGAGGAACATCTAACGACTGGAGAAGAAAACCAGGAGCATGATGTTCAGTCTTCACCTTCTGACAGAAAAAACATCGAGACACAAATTCCACAACTTCATGCTTTATCCCAGGCCACCAGAAATTACTCCTCAAGGCACAATACATCTTTTTCAATACATGATGCACCACTAAATATGAACTATAGAACTATCTAAGAACCGTCTCGCACATCATCAATGTATCAAAAAGACTTTCGGGATACAACACTTTGTATTGTTCATCCTCATATTAACCTTCAGGGGCCTCACCACATATAGGTTGGTCTCTCGAGACCTCTACCTCAAGATCCCCCAACTAGTACTCTTCCACCTTCTACACCAGAGATGACTTCACCATCATCTGAAAAATACAACCCCTGTCCCAAATTCTCCGTTATCAAGATATAATGTTGAGAGTTATTCTATTTCTCTCCATAAGTCACTATATTCACGCACTGAATCACTAAGTGACTTCTGAATTAGCACATTAGCTGCAACATTCCCCTTTCTAGGTGTATACAATATTTCAATGTTGTATTCCTGTAAGAACTCCATCCACTGAAGCTGACGTAAATTCATGTCAAGTTGCGAGAGAACATAGCTCAGGCACTTATAATTGTTGAAAACCACAATGCACTCACCAATAAGGTAATGTCTCCACAAATACAGAGAACACAACAAGGGTGAAAACTCAAAATCATGGGTGGAATAGTTACGTTAATGGGGACATAACTACAGTGACCCATAAGAAAGAACTGATATTTGCTGCATCAGAACACAACCTATCCCTAGATGCAAAGCATCGCAAAAAACCTCAAACAGAACTCCATCAACTGGAAGACAAATAACTGAAGCACTTACTAACTCCTAGTATAGATACATGAAATCTACATGACACTTATTAGTCCATATGAATACTTGATCCTTCCTGTTTAAAGCTATCATAGGAGTTTCAACTCGAGAGAAATCGGCTATGAACCTCCTTTAGTAGGTTGCGAGACCAAGGAATATTCCCACTTCTAACACAGTCTTGGGGTATTACCAAGGCATAAATGCTTATATCATTGATGAATACATAAATACTACCTAATGGGACACAATATTCCCCAATAAACGGTCATCTCGAGCCCAAAACGCATAGTTCGACAACGTCCCAAAAAGCTGACGTCGGTGAAGAACTCCCAAAACGGCATGTAGATGCTCTGCATGATCCTCCTCAGAGGTGGAGTATATAAGGATTTCACCGATGAAAACCACTACATAATTGTCTAGGAACTCACCGAACACAGCGTACATCAATCCCATGAACAAAACCAGATCATTCATCACACCGCACCGAATTACAACGTACTCATAATGCCCATGACGACAATGAATACCGGCCTTCAGGAAATCCTCATCTTTCACATGAATTTGATGATATACTCATAACAAATTGATCTTTATGAACCAACTTTCACACATTATTTGATCGAATTAATCATTAATCCATGGAAAAGGATTGTGATTTTGTATTGTCACTTTGTTTAAGTGACGATAATCTACACATAACTGCACACTGCCATCGGCCTTCTCCACGAACAAAACATGTGCACCCCAAGATGACACACTCGGTTGAACAAAACCGCACTATAACAGACCATCATGTAGTATAAGTATCTCTCGTAACTCATAAGGGGTCATCCAGTAGGGAGACATTGAGATATGAGATTGTCATGGTTGTAGCTCGATCCCAAACTTGATCTCTCGTAAAGGGGGTAATGCTGCAACCTCTTCTGGAAAGACATCACGTTAATCTTCTACAACCATATGAAACGCCAACTATTGAACCTCTGAAGAACTCATCATCAGCTCAGCCATCATGGATGATAAGGAAATAACACACCTCTGACCCATCTGAAGGTCTCGCTCACCATCAAACACCATCGTCTCTCTATCCGTATTAAAGAACAGAACTTCCCTCCTGATGCAATCCATGATATCCTTTACCTAATACAACCAATTAATTCCATGGATGACAGCATATGGTTTTATTCACAAATATAATAAATATCCCCATGAGTGGTTAAGCCCAAACTCTAGCTCACAGTCTTTACATACTTCAAACAAGATAGCTTGACCTACAACTTGCATAGTCCACACCAAGGTTACTGGAAGCCTCAGTACTTCAAGTCCCAATGCATGCAGAAGGGTAGGTGATATGAATGATTGGGTCTCTCCTGAATAAATCAAGGCATACACCAAGGATGAAAATGAGCACAGGGTATCCCTAATTATGTCTAACTCGCATGGTGCTGGCAACGCTAAAGCATGAAGTTTTCAACAGCCTCATCCTTGGCCTCTCTGACCCTAATGATGACCACCACCAAGGCCGCACTCTTCTCTCTGGGGATGGGGAGCATCATGGGGATGTCCCATGCCAATCCCATCTACATTATGCTTATATAATGCTGGTGCAACCTTCTTCTACTGCCTCTCCTGGAACAGCCTCAACAGAGTAACTTGTAGTGGAACACCTGGTGCAAAATGACTGCTCTGAATGGTTGGGCACTCTCACTACTAATGAACGCATCCACCAAAAGAAAACCAGATTCCAGCTCCCTTGGTATAGGCCTGAGAGTCGCTGCCTCCAATGAAATGAGAAGTGGAGGGCTAGGAACTACCCCCAGCTGAACGAAAACTCTTTTTCCCTGAAAATTGTGAACCTCATACCACAGCTCTACTTCATGACGAATCATGATGACTCCCCTCTCATGATGATCCGGTTCTGTCCAATGTCCTCTAGACGACTACAGGCCTCACCACCACCTCATGATATGTCTTCAGCATAAATGGGGTGACCTGGCACTGGATCTAGGGACCCAAATCCTGCTCGGAATTCCTCTCCCTAGCCTCCTCATCAGGAAATAGTTATGAAGCACATCGTAAAAGGTTTCATAAATAGATTCCAAACACTCTCACACTAGAGCACCCCTGCCGAAGGGTATGAATCTCTTGGCGACTGGAGACCATCATAGTCAAAGAAAGAAACTAGACTCTAAACATCTCTCAATAGTCCTCCCATGAGATCACTGACTCCTTGTGATCCCTGATGAATAAGAACCACCACTTCCTCGCTGCTCCATGAAGCATCGTCACAACCAAGGACACCCATTTCTCATTCTGAGCACGGATCTAAATGAAGCCTATCTCAACCTCCACCAAATAGTCTTCCATGGTTTCATCTGAAGTAGATCCCATTTTCTTTTGCAAACTCTGGCACTGAAGCTCTCGGAGTTTCCTCCTCCATGTGTCATAGTCATCAAACTCTACTCGACATCGATCTTCTAGCACTACCTACTGAACATCTTCTGCGCAAACCTGATGAGGACGTCAACCTGAAGCCATACCTATAAAATACCGAACCATTATATCTCCTAAACCACAAATATCGAAGAATCCAAATTAATTATTTAATTATTTTCTTTTATTCATTTTAGGTTCTCCTATCACAAGGTCTACACATTCAAACACAGGCACAAAGAAAAATGAACTATTGTCCTTTCATAAGCCATTATCCTTCAACTAGTATCACCTCGTTTAGTATACATTTTCAACTAAAAGGTTTATGCATTAGATCATAGGGGGGCCTAAATTCCAATATCTTAGTCGGTCTCCAGTGTTTATATCACTTGTTAAACTTGACTAACATTGTTTCCCTACCAACCCATGCAACCTCACATGTGCCAAATACCAAACTCCATCATATATCTCAACCTTCCTTTGATACCACTCTGTCACGACCCCCTCCCCACAATGTTTTCCCCTCCTGGGCCGGATAAGTGAGAAGGGAGTTAATGCCCTCTGATTACTGCCTTCAATAGGCCACGGGTTGGGAACTAGCACCGAGGGTATAGTAAACACATATATGTGAGGCATTACCCTATAAGAGAACACATGTGAAAGAGAGAGTTAACATAGAAACCAAAAAAAATAAAATCAGGATGAAATATAATAGAAATCCCAAGTACACATATGTAAATTCAGGCAAAACTACTACAACTAAAAGGGGAAAACTGCATGTCACAAAATGAATGTAAAAACAGTAGCAACCAAAATCCTAAACAACTCTTGCAACCCCAAGATATTAGAAATCGTCTTGATCTCCAACCAACTCCATGTGACCAGAAAAACATTTTATATAAACATATTGTGAGTATACCATTATACTTAGTTGGATCCTCCCCAAAGCCTCTCATGAAAAAGGTAAGAATTCATGCTAAATAACAGTGAACAACAAGTGAAACTAACTCATCACTTAAATGGGTATACAATGTTCTTAGCCTCACCATGGATACTCTCACAAAATAACTCATACAAGAATGTATAATATAATAATGAATATCAATGGTACCCCTCTACTACTTCCCCACTAGTTTTCTGCATTTCCCCAATGGTGCACATCCTAAGCTTCTCTTTCCAATGAGGCTTTCCTGCATACACCAGTGTGAAGCACCCCAACATGCACCTCAGGAAACAAAAACACCACGTCTATGCAATCAAGTAACCAGGTTGTTTTTGGGAGACACCATAGCTTTCATAACGTGTATCATAGGTCGGGTAATATACCTCAATCCATTACAACCCATACAAAGAGTAAGTATCCACAAGCCATCACAACCTAAAAAAATTACACCTATAGTAGTCCATAAGAAACAATATCAAGAATATATATGTGTGAATAACCATAAGGCATTAATTACCTCTACACACATATATGAGGAAAACTAACTGTTGTGCCTACCCACACAAGTAACTAAAAAGAGAAGAGAATGGGGAAAAAGGGGGTATTCATCCATCCCTCCTCCCACCGGGAAGTTGGGGAAAACACCCCCAAGGGCTCAGAATCCTAGGGGTGTCTATTACCCTAACTAATTGGGGTGGAGTAGTGTATAAAATCAAAAAAAATATAATATACTATAACTCAAAACAACACTTTGGGAATAACCTAGTTTTAAACTCAACTGCAGCAAATGTCTCTCAGAAACCCAGCTTCCACTTCTATGACAAGGTATCCTATAAGCACAAAACCTTCTATAGATCTTTAATACATTAATACATCCACTTTTTTACCAGTTATACTTTACGTTAATTATTTCCTTAAACATTAATTATCCTTTAAAAATTCCACATTATATTTCATTAGCATCACACCCAAAGTATGTTGTCCTCATTTTTGCATCCCAGCAAGCTCCCACCCCATGGGTAAACATAATTTATTCAATAATTTATTTACATCATTACTTTCCCAAAATTCCAACCATTCTAGAAAAACATTCTATGCTACTAAACACAAGGGGGCTCAAAACGGTGAGTAGATGAACTAACTGTAGAGTCTTTTCCGCCTATAGCAAGAGAGTAGACCTACCATTTTTAGAGAATCTAATCCCAGAAAGCACATGGAAAACCCCACGCGTCTTCACCACATTCTGATAAAGAGTAAGAAAGACTATCTTCCATGAGAAGTGGGGAAAGTAATGAAAATTAACAACCAAAAAAATCAGCAATTATCTAAACATTCACATCCAACCCATTTCATCATCCCTGGTGTCCTCCTTAACAACCACATGTATAAACAGATGCATCTCTCCACTCTAGGCATCCACTACTGCCACAACCAATACTTCTCCATGTCCCCACGTATCACAATATCCATCTAGACCCAAATCAAAACACAAGTACCAAGAAAACAAACATCATATCAATTGGGATTTTATCCCATAAACAAGCAAGAGGGTAATGTTGAACCCTATAAGGAATTATCTTTTATCAAAAAACTAGTTCATTAATCCTTCTTGGATTAACTGATTTATTATTCATAGGTTCAAAATTCAGGAAACCTTACTGGTAAGCTATCATAATTAATTAAACATCTTTACTACACAAATTCGATTAACATAATATTACAACAAGATGAACCATATTCAAGTACATGCCTATTTATATTTTTTCAAACAATTATCAAATAATTCTAGATTTATGTTCTTTACCAATTTCTATCATTAACAAAAATATAAACAAGAAATAATAGATATCAAACTACCTATAAAAACAAGAGGCAATAACGTAAGATCGATATCAATTTTTTTATCTGGTTAAAATATTTATTATCTCAATTCCATTGTGATATAGTGGGATAAAACATGCTAACAATAAATTTTTCATGTAAATTAAAATAAAAGAAACAAGGCCCCTACCTCAAATAGTTTTTGTCGTTCTTTATGTGAGAACGATCCACACAAAGGATCACCATTACCTCCTATCGTGGCAACTATTTCCACCCAAGGATGTCACAGAACGACCTCACCAACCGAAACCCAAGAAAAATTTATTAAAAGTATAGAGATTAAATAACATAGTAGGTCAAGGAGAAACATAACGATATGGACCCAAATGAATCACAATAAAACATACTTTATATTAATGAAGGATTGACACCTGTTTCTTGCACCGAAAGAGGGGGTGTGCATCTAGTTGTATGAAATATCATGGGGAAACGATCAGAGGATTAAGGTTCGACCACACCTTTTATATGGTAAGAAGGAATGGTTTGAGTGTATCACACTATAGAACAAGAAGGTAGAATAAGGGATGAAGATATCTCAACCCTTTAAAAGATTTAACAGAGAAACAATTTAAGATATGATTGATTTTCCATTAAAATGATTTCACATTAAACAACATGGTTTGACTATGTAATGGAATACCTGGACTTAGGAAAAGTAATATAGGTGTTTTGAGATTTTATTTGGACTTAAATCCCATAAAAAGGCCTTGAATATGTTTTACATCAATGAAAATGTCAATGGGGAGAACTGAATGAAGCTGGAAACACTGTTCACGATTCTGGAAACACTGTTCATGACTCACCAATCCTAGACTCACTGATCCTTTAGTCAATGATCCTAAAAACACTGTTAATGACTCACCGATCCTGGACTCATCGATCTTGGAAACACTATTCATGACATAGTGATCCTGGACTCACCTATCCTAGACTCACTGATCCGGGAAACACTGTTCGTGGGATGAATCACCGATCCTAGAAGTACTGATCTTAGAAACAGTGTTCACGGAATGAATCACCAATCCTGGACTCACCGATCCTAGAAACAATGTTCTTGGAATGACTCACTGATCCTAGACTCACCAATCCTGGACCCACCGATCTGATGGTACTGTTCATAGAACAACAAACTTATACGATTGTACTATTCACAGAACGACACACCGATCAGATGGTAATGTTCACAGAAGGAAAAATAGATCTGATAGTACTGTTCATAGAAGCATAGAATGATCTGATGGTACTATTCATATAATAACAGACTGATATGATGTTACTATTCACATCGGTCTCACCGATGGAATTGTTCAAATCAGTCTCACTGATGTAACTGTCCACATCGGTCTCACCAATGGAACTATTCATATCAATCTCACCAATGGAACCTTTCACATCAGTCTCACCGATGGAACTATTAACATTGGTCTCAATAATTAAATAGATCACATCGGTGTCACCGATGACACTTTTCAAATTGGTATCAACGATTGAACTATTCACATCAGTCTCACAGATGGAACTGTTCACATTGGTCTCACAGATGGATGAGTTCACATTAGTCTCACCGATGGAACTTTTCACATCAGTCCCACCGATGTAACTATTCATATTGGTCTCACCGATTGAACTATTTGTAGAATTGGAAAAGTGGAAAAGTGTTGGGGGATACGTCACCTTGACCTTCTGGAACACCGTAGACACCATATTTTCACAAAGTAATGGACCATAGAGTTTTGGGCCATTATAGGGAAACCCAAATAAGAAATAGGGTTAATAAAATATCCTCTTTATAATAGGGAAAGTTAAATGTGAAGGTCTCTAGAAGATGATGATTTCAAATAGGAAAACATTCGTGTAATGTGAAAACATGGACATGGGATAAAAATATATCCCTCATATTATGATGTAGAATTATGGAGGAAATTATCACTAGAAATTTAACCATCAAAATACCATAAACTTGTGATTGGTTTAAAGGCCACTGATTCTATATAAAGAAAAGAAAACATATAATATTTTTGTTCAAAAATTCTATTCACTAGAGTTTAGGGATTCATTTCCTTCAAATATAATGAATATAAGGAACCATAGTTACATGGAAGGTGGAGTTTCATCCTTTAATAATGTTCCACTATAAAGTCACTGTTTTACCCAACTTATGTGAATTTAATATGGATTTTCCATGTGTGACGAATTTGAATCAACTTCTGTAGATCAAAAAATCCCCGAACATATAACTATCTATCCCCAGGCCCATATACATTATCAAACCCAAATTCTATAGATAAGATAATGTAATTCCTCAAGTAGAATAATCCTTTATATGTTGAAATAAATTAACATCCATAATTAAATAGTAACACCAAAAGATAAACATTGATCATTAACAAATAAAATTATCCTTCCTCAAAAGTATTCTAGACTGATATTGATACCGAAAAATAAAAATGATTTGATCATATAGTCTTTCAAAAAACAATATCACACTTAATTTTTTATACCATAAATTTAATTTCCTAAATTACATAATGAATTATATATGATAACCATTTCAATAAATTTCATGAATCACTATAATTTCACAATAATATCACTGAATCCAAAATAAAGTTTATCCTTTATTCCTCATAATATAATGTTTAACAAATTCTTATATAATTCAAAATATCGAAAACATCTTTCAAAAATAAAATTATTTACATATTGACATAATAGTTTTCGAATGTTGAGGTTATATATTTGATAAAAACATTTCCATAAAATCAAAAAAAAACATTTTCCATTAGTTGATGATAAAATAAGTTCATAGTAAACAAGAAATTATGTAGGCAACTAATTTACATTCTACCCCTGTCACTCTTTGGGTGTGGTTTCAAACATCGTAGCCTTACCTGACACGATGTGTTGTCACTCGGAAAGAAGGATTCCCTTTTATAAGAATATAATAATATTATCCAAAAATATTATTATAATAACAAAAAATTACCTTGATATATTCATTATTATTGAAATGTTTTAACAACGCAACATACCTCAGATGTTTCATTTTGTAATCCAAAAATATTAATACCCATAATTAACATAAATAAAATTTCATATAATCCCTAATTTTAATCCTTTCAATTAAACATATTTCCATAAAATTAAATCTTATTATCCCATAATTATATTTCTTCCAACATATTGAACGAATTGGTTGTGTTCTCTAATATATGTTTTCTTAAATCTATTTTCCAAGATTGTTACTAAATATTATTTGATACCAACACTAAATCCTTAACCCATTATACCCAGTGCCAGTTCGTTACATTTTTACAGTGGAAGATGATAAAATCAATATCATCCCAACTGACTTAATAGTTGAGTAATATTGTTAAACTATATAAATATTCGAAATTCAAATTATATTTTGAATATAAAAAACAAAAAAATCATTTGTAAACTATTTTTTCCACATATACTAACCATGAATATCAATCATAATAAAATATTGGAATCAAAAGAAAAATACATAAAACATTTGAGAGATAAAATGCTCATTTAGGGTTAAATAGAGAGTAATAAATAATTAATCAATGATAATAATCAATAATAAAGGTAAATAACTAGAAACACAATCCATTTAATCCACAACATGATCTTAATATTGAGGAAATAAAATATGATCAAAAAATTATATATAAATATTCATTATAAATTTAAAGTTAACAATGAATATTCTACTAGTGAAATAGTAAAATGTAATATCGATAACTAATCTCATAATAACGGAATACATAATGTGAGACATCTATGAATGACCATCATGTTTTTTAACAGGGAATCATAAAAAAATAGGTAATTCATAAGCCAAAACAGAGACTAGATTGTCTAATTATGCCTACATATTCATCTTCAGGCTATATAGGTTACTTCTCATTACTTTCTAAGTCCAATTCATTCCAATTATGAATGTGGTGAACATAATATATAAATAAATTTATATTAATGTGTTGAATACAAAATTATAATACATTTACCCAAAACTATGAATGATATAAAAATTGCACATCCATAGTAAAACTAAATCATAAAAAATTCAAAGAAATATGGTAAATAATATCATAAAATCTCAAAATAAATGAATAATAATTTTCTGAAAAGGATATTGACATAGACCAAAAATAATTTAAATGATTTCATTGAATGACTCTTGATGTTAATTATATTTAATCATTCCATAGTGTCCCATACCACATGGACACGTTTATATAATAAGACATATAATGGAATAATATTAAATGAAATTAAAAATATGAAGAGAATAAAGAGATTCATGATATAATTTGTTGATATATAAGTGTATATAGCTCATAAAATAATATAAGTGTAGAAAATAAAAATATGCTTTAATGAAGGGATACTAAAATAGAGCACCTTGAAAATATTATATTATCAATTAAATGGATTGATTTTGTGTATTAACTGTAAATATACAAAAAAATTAAAATAATTATATAATAAAAATTAATTTCACACATAACCTTAGAAGAAATTGTTCATGAAATATAGGTTTAACCTATGGAATGAAAATTGAGTTACGAAGTATCATACCACTTATTTAACCAATGAAATCATATTCCCCATAAGAGTAATAATTATCACATGAAACATGGAATAAAATAAATATAATTAGATTAATGACATTATATATCCATGTCTTATATACATATGACAAACTCAATTAATATGTGGCGAGTAAGGAATATATATCCCATATGTAGAAGTGAGAAGAGAAAACCCATTACGTTGTGCTTTCCTTTAGTTAATCTCACATTAACCGACTACATAACAGTTTACTTCATGTAATATATTAAAACAGGAACCATAATCATCTTTATAATTTCATATATTGTCTTATTATAACATATTATTACCCATTTATTAATAATCAATGAATATTTTCATAATTTCTAGTGTTAATTGCCTTGTTTTTTGAGATTTTTTTGGATTTTAACCATTTTTTACTCAAAATTATATAGAGATATCATTATCTAAAAAATTTAAACCATGATTTAAATATAATATATATATACTATTTTTGAATTTATAATAACCCATAATATTTGGAGATAAGAAATGAAATTCACCATTCATGGAGACAATTTGTTGTATATACAAATGAACATCACATCCTTTTATTATTTATATAAAAAGAATGAAACATAAAATATATATTTTTATATTATAATCCAATTATAATATTTATGTAATAAATATTAAATAATTTTTTAAATCCATAATTTATATTTTCTAGTTACAGTTTCAACGAATCACATCGCATGGAGGAGGTGGTAGTCCACTCATTCACAAACGATGTTATCTTTCATACTAAAATTAAATGAAAGATTATAATTGGTATTTAAAAATTAAATATATATTAAACCAATATAAATATCATATATATATCTTACAAAAACATCATTTTAATCACAATGACACCATGACAGGTGGTAAAATAAATATGAATGACATCCATTCTTGAGGTAGTAGATCATATTACAGAAATTGTTAATTTGTTACTTATTTGATTTAATTATGGGTTGGAATTTTTAAAATAGTAATATTTCAACATCTCATTATATTTTGGATATTATTATAATTATACATGAGTGAATTGTAAAATGTTAAGTGGGTTTAAGGAATAAATAAAATAAAAATGTTTGTTCATAAACATTACTGCTTCTTTGGATACCGCCTTTTGATATCCAAAATGGAAAATGTTTGATGGAATTATCCAAAAAGGATGGTTTCTAGAATATATAAATGAATTTTGTAGAATTTTTTTGGTAGAGGATGTCTGATCCAATGGGCATTAGAGGTGTGATGAATAGATAAATATAGGTTCCCTTTTATTAGATAGGGGATAGACACTCTTGGAATCCATCAAAATGTTAAATTAATTTAAATTAATTATATATTAAAAATCCCTCCAAAAGGAACTTTTAAAAATATAATATGTGTTTGTTTCTAAATCATTTCAACTAATGTTTTTTAGATATATTTATGTCTGATTATTTACCATATGTATTGGATTTAACCCTTAATCAACAATTTTAACTATTAATTGGAATTGATGTCTTTTTACTACATAAGGGATAGTATAGATACAATAAAATCCCAAAATAATCATAAATGAGTCATGGATGAATATTTTATCCTCATTCAAATCAGATGGAATGTTTCGATATTTTTATGAATTTTTAATTCATTTACTAAAATATTATTTATTCTAAAATATCATTAATGTCAATTTTCACACTATTCATTATATAAAATTTAATTTCATATTATATTTATTTTAATATTTTTAGTAACATTTATTTTATTTGTAATGTAATTGAAACATTTATGTATCATCATTGTCCAAGACTTTAAATTAATTAATTATTCCCTACCCATTGAGATTAAATAACCATGTTTATGATAAATAGTTTATATTGTATATTCTTATTTATAGATTAATATAATTTTTTATATCTCTATATTTAAAATGATATAGTTGTTAGAAATTTTAGTATGATCCCTCTAACTTTTATTTAAAGAAAATATAACAATTTTCATACTCTCACTAATGTTGATTCCAAAGTTGATAATCCCATTCTAATAGTGATTTTTTTGGAGTCCACTCAAACAATTGAATTTGGAAATGTGTTACAATAATTTTATAATATTTATAATATTATTATTTAACCATAATTACTTTATTTAACATTGAATCTTTTAATAAAAATTAGAAATGATATTATTCATAATGATAAAAAAATAATGATACCTATTTAAATAATGTGGACCCCCAAATTCCAAATATGGGATATGTTTTTTCAAAAATAAAAACTCATAACATGAAGTAATTAATTTAAAATAAATATCGTTAAATTAATGAATAAATGATTTTGTTATGTGAATACATTCAAAAGATATAAAAACTTTTCTATCCAATATCAATATAAAGTTGATTTCAATGAACTAAATTAAAATAAATTATAAAAACATGTAATTAAATTTTATAACCAATCAATAATATAATTAAACAATATAAATAATTTCGTTGAATAAAGTTGTTTTCAATTAAAATATACATTTTTTCATTAATCATAACATGAAACTAATCAAAAAATAAAAACTTTTTAGCCAATTTAATGTTTTTACACTCAAATTTAAAATAAGAAATTTCTTTTTTAAAATATAATATATAAATGTATCAAAAAGTGGATTAAAAATATGTTTTCGTTTAAATGGTGATGAATCTAACATTAAAGAATAAAGGATTTTATCCATAAAATTGTGTTTGTTAATATATTATTCCTAAAAAAATATTATATCAATTTAAAAAAATATAAGACTAAATATAAAACATTTAAATAACATTAATATCCTTCACTAATTGAAATTAATTTAATTTATTTAGGCAATACGTCTTTAAACATGAAAAAATATTTTCTTTACACACAATTGGTATATACATTATTTTCAAATTAATTGGTAACAATTTAATATATGTTATATTATTATAAAACCACTAATTTAGTAAGTCAGTTTATATTATTCATACCCACTTACATAACCACTAGTTTGAAAATTATAATATTTCATAGTATATCTCAGTTTTGTTACGATTAGTTTTGTGTGCATAATAAACTATCAATGAAATTGAATTAATTTAATAAGAGTCATAATGTAAAATTATATGGTGTTACATCACCCAATCTAGTGTATTCATATTTCTTTCACTGCATTTGGACTATATATAGAGGAAATTTTAAAAAAATATAAATAATATCTCTAAATCCATTAATTTAATTCAAGTTAAGAGTTTATTAATTGGATTGGTATTTAAATAATTCTATAGTAACAATCTATTCACTAGAATTTATGAATTTTTAACAATAAAGTGAAAAAATATATTCCTGACGAAAATTATAACATTCATATTCAGTTTTTATCATGGAATTTACATTGTTTTTAGAACATCATTAGAATATTGATGTTGATTCAAAAAAAATAAGGGAAATAAAAGAAATTCCACCTCTTGAAAACCACAGATATTTTAAAGGAATTAATGATTCCCTCTCATATATTTTTAAATTCATTTAAAATATTACTTTTTAGTATTATTTCAACATGAAATATAAAATAAATGTAGAGGCCTATCTAGGGGTAATTTTTTTTTTAAAATGAACATTTAAGTTTCAAGTAATATTGCATTCATATTTTTGTTATTGTGATTTATATTGAGTTAATAACTATTATTAATTATATATCATTAGTAATGAAATAAATGTGTTCTATATATTCATATATGGATGATAAATTCATGTATAACATCCTTAGCTACAACAAAGAATAGTCTTGTATGGTATGAGTCATGACGTTGATGTCAAAAATAATTTTTTGTAATTAATATTTATGCTGAAAAACATCACCACAATCTACAAAATCATCTGTTTTAATTACTTTCATACATGGATTGTCATAAATATATCCTTTCAATTGCAGTTTTTTCAGGTATATTATAAGGGTGTGCTATCATTATTTAACAATTTAATATCTATTTTGTGTTCTATATAGAGATAAAAGGGAAACCATTTGTGGATTCTATATATGTTTATCTCTCTACAATGGAGTAACCAATATAGGAAAACCCCTCTAACCAGAATGTTTTCATCATTCAAGAAATTATAAAATCATGGAAAATTTATTATAATATATCATTTCAATGAAATGATGAAATGAAGACGGAGTATCTTAAAATTAACTAAGTCTATTTTGAGATTGATTTTATTTTTATTCTAAATTCACCACGTCCCTACAAATTCAATATTTCAGAAGGATGTAATATTATTTGGGTGGATTAACAGGCCCTCATCACATAATTTGAACTATCATAAAAACATATTTTCTATGTAATTTGAATTGTGACTGAGAGTTAGTGACTAAATAAATTAATGAAGAATATTCCATAAAAGGGTAATTGATAGGCCAACATGATTATTTATTGGAATGGATCTAATAATTTTCATCTAAGACAATATTGTCTAACATCCCTTGTTTTTATAATTTTTGACCAAATTCCATACCTTATCTAGATACTTCTCTCAGAAATACATAATATTATGAGGCTATAATCCAAATTGAACAGAATAAGGGATTTATTTAGTTCATTTGTAATTATCTGGTTGGGGGTTAATGAGGTTGGCACTACCCATCAAAAACTATTTTTTCATTATCTAAATATATATGATTGGGAAGATTTATTATTCTGTATAATACCCTTTCGATGGGATTCATTTTTAAGAAAAAATTTGGAAATAGAATATTAATGAAAAATAATCTCATTTAATCATATATGACATATGTAATTCCAAGAAATTATTCTATAGATGTATATTTTCTGGTGTCCTTCTCGGATAAATTAATAGAGAAGATACCCTCACCATGATATTGGAGTTGTATTCTATAAATTATTGTACATTTAAAATAAGAAGAAAAATATTTCATATAAATTAAAAAATTGGGTAATATTATCCGTTTATGATTCATGAGTGTATTAAATTAACATAAAAGTTTTATACGTTAATGGTACATTGTAATTTTTTTCAAAAAAAATGTTATTTCTATTTCACGGTACTACATATTCATTTATATTAAATATATAGGGGATGAAATTCATAGTATCATTATATCTAACCACTATTAGGAATTTCAATGTCCTCCTTACTATAATTGAAATTTTTTACAAGTGAGTTAAATTAATATATTGAAAAGTGTATTTGGAAAAGGTAGCGATCAATTTCATGACATACAATATTTGTAAAAAAATGGTTTCCCATAATTATTTTACTTGAAATGACACTAAATTATATGTGTTTGAATTGAATAAACAATTTTTTATGTTCATAATATTGTTTTATCATTCATCATGCTATCTAGCTGATACTAACAAATAGGTTTAATCATTCCAAAAGAGTCTATGGATTATCCAATTAGAAAATAGTGGAGAAATAGAAATATTCCTTTCCTAAAATGATACTTATTAAATTTACCAAAAATTACACATGTACTCTTAAATCTCAGGAATAATACCCATATTCACAAGTATATGGGTCCAAGGAGGTTTATTCCATCAATATTTAGTTTCTTTTACTCTAAGAATCAATCTTTTTTTATTTATTTTTGATAAACCATCTCAAATACATTTCATGAATTGTAATGGATTTCTAAGAAATTGTTTTGGGAACTATACAATGAAAGAGTCTCTCTGAACCTATGTGTATGGCAATTTAATAAGATAAATATCCTCTTCCAATTCAACAATGGATAATTGGGGTTGGAATTAACAACAATAATGATTCATAGAATGAATCCATCAAAATTATTATAAGGAACCAACATTTCATACAAAAATATCAGATCACTTTAGATGAGTAAATCATAAAATTCATAAATACATGCATGAGTACAATTATATTTTACTGTATTTGGAGACTGAAAAAATAGTCTTTTATTTCATGAAATATTTTCAACATATTGGAGAATTATATTCTCCCATGTTTCTCTTATTATACATACCCTGACTAAATAATTCATCATTACCTAGGGAAGGAATCATGAGAAATGGTGATTTCATAGGACAAATAAGGGTGATCATATGTGGAATCAATCTATCATCATATAGAAAAATATGTTCAAAAAATGGTACATGATAATAAAAATTACTTATGATGTTCATTCCCAACCTTTCATGGATCATAAAAATGATTCATTGCATAAAAATTAATTTTAAAAAAATGACTAAAAAATAGGGAAAAAATTAATAAATATTTAATAAATCATAAACTAATTTTACAAAGTGTCTCACCATTATAAATATATGTAACCTTTTTATATTTCATGGTTAAAAACCATGACTTATCAATATAGTTTATCAAAACATATCAACCTTTTATCACTATGGATCATGAAATAACTATTTCTTAGAGTGGATAATGTCTCCACTATTTTGAATATTATAACAATCCAAGAAAACCTAATTATTATTGTTATATCATAGTTATCTCAATAGATATAACACTATACCCAATTCATTAGAGAGGTATA
Organism: Viscum album; assembly: GCA_963277665.1. Classification (NCBI taxonomy): domain Eukaryota; kingdom Viridiplantae; phylum Streptophyta; class Magnoliopsida; order Santalales; family Viscaceae; genus Viscum; species Viscum album. The sequence continues at coordinate 578,757,150 of OY728120.1, forward strand.
TATGTCAATCATTTTTCATAATAAAAACAATAATTTTTTTTGGAACAGTATTATAAAACATTCATTATATCATCACATGAGTACACATATAAGGAAAATGGATTTTAAAAAAAATTCACAAATATACAAAATTATAACCCATGAAAAATAAATTGGTGTTAAAAAATTTGATCAACCTAAAAAATAACAATCTAGAGAAAAAATAAGGCTGGTATCTTCAATCGTATCCACATTATAAAATAAGTAACATCAAAGGTTGTCATCATAGATGGAAAATGATTTTGAATGATGAAATGGTAAATTTTTGTGATTAAAATAGCCTTTTACATTGAAAAACAATATTACAAACATAAATCATTTTTAAAATATATTTTATCTGAAATTAAAATTGAAAGCATATAATGAAAATTCTAAAAAAAATATTAAAACTTTATTCTTAAAAATAACCATTCCATTTTCAAATAAATTTTTTAAAACTAAAAACATTTTAAAAATACATTTCCATGAAAATTTCCATTGGAAATTTATAATGATTTATATAAATAAAATAATTTCAAGGTAGGTGGAAATAATGTTCATGTGGTACTCACTACATCCATGATTCCATTTTCATTTTCAGAAATCCCAAATGGTAAATGAAAATAATATTCCATTTAAAATAATTTATAAAAATCAAAGATGTGTAAAATTTATTCAATAAATTATTTTGAGGATGTTAAAATATTTTTGAAAAAATTTAGAGAAAACATGGATATATATGTAAACATTTTTTTGAATGACTTGACAAATGAAGATGATTTTCCATAAAATATCATTTTGATATATTTATTAAATTAATAGAGGGAAATTATTGTAAAAAATGTAAAATACTGAATAAAATATAGTATAATATAATTCATTTATTTATATAGAGTTGGTTTAGATTATTTTATCATCAGATGTACAAACAGGAAAATTCCTAAAAAATAATGACATAGTATCAATAAACTTCTACCACTTTGGTTACATTGAATCATAATCCGTATGAATGAAAAAAATTAAATTAGACATAAAATAATTATTATAACTAAATTGATTATATTATTTGTCAAATTAGAAGTATATACACCTCATAAAAGAATATATTTTTATTAATTCACATTTGATTTCACGAAGGAAAATTAAGACGAAGATCCCTTGATACTATAGAAAAATTGAAATTAAAAACACCATTAAGGATAGATCCTGATATGTATATTTAGTTTCCAATAATTTAATCGATTATAATCATAATATAAATTGATATGATGTATATACACCACATAATGTAAACACACGATGAATATGGAATCTGTTTCCAAAAAAATAAAAGATTGAATGAAATCCATTACCTTAAGTCTTGAATTCATTATTATATATTAAAAAATCATATATACTAAATTTGTGATTGTTATACATATATTACAAAAATATAAATATATATATAATACCATATATTGTATAATTATGACCTTTTATTAAATGTTCATTAACAGTTCCCTTTAAAAATCACTTTTCACGTAACAATTGCTTCATTTTTTTGTGTGTTTTGATTTGTTTCTTTTATCAAATTAAATTTATAATCATCAAATATTTTCATGGATGGTAAAAATTATATAAAATCATATATATTAATTATACATGTATTTAGAGTACTCCATAAATGTTAGTGATTGAAAATGAAATGCATTATTCATAGACTGTATGTCGAACATATGCATTAATGATGATTCCATTTTCTTGATTGATGAAAAAATAAATGGTGAATTATATATTACCATGTATAATTTTTATATATTATATATTGATTATATTCATTAAGTTAACCCTAATTGTTTTCTATTTAATGCATTTGTTAAAAAAATCACACCCCTTCACGAGGTGAAAGTATTTCTTACACTTGATGGATGTTATTGAATCCCCCATTGAATAGAAATTAAGATTATATATGTAATATCATTATTATATACATATAATTATTATATAAATACCATATATATTAAATTAATATATCTTTATTACCATCTGAGTAAAACTAAAATTATAAACATGTCACTTCATTTTATGAGGCGGTAATCTGCTATACACGTGAGAGACATTATTGTTTTCCAATAGGATGAGAGGTAATAAGTTATATGTGGTATTATGGATCCATAGGTATACTAATATCAAAATTTTCAAATTTAAACATTAAATCCATCACTATATCAACCCGTGATAGGATGGGTTAGAATCCTAATAACATGTGTTCTTATGGTTGTAGTCCGTTGTACACATGATCGATGGTTTCATTTCCAATTTTATGGGTGATATGCTTTATTTTCATAAACCTCCATCGTCTAAATGTGTCATGACCTTCCTTAATTAAGATGAAAATGAGAAAATGACCCCTATAACCCAACTCATGTAGGCCCCGAGGTGGCGACCAGCACCAATGATATATAAATCTCATATAATGGGAGGCATTACACATTTTATAGAAACCATAATCAGGTGAAAAGTTGTATAACCCTAAGAAATACTCCATGAAATATCTATAAATAATCTTAAATCCATCCCACATTCATGTTCAAGGTAAAACATCTATAAAATCAATGAATACTAAAAAAAATACCAAATGGAAAAAAACTCAGAAATGGCATGATAACTATCATAACGTCCAACCTAGTGGTGTCCAACACGGTCCTGGTAGAACTCCTAGAAACATGGAAATAGTAATATATACATATGTTGAGAATACATCTATACTCATTAGGTAAAATAAAAGTCTCTCTTGCACATGTATAGAAGCATACTAATTCCACCGTGAGAAAACATCAAAACCAAAAAGTACATAACATGGGGCATTATCCATCAAATAACTCACCACGAAACCCTCACCAAATAACTGAAGCAATATAAAATAATATAGTAAACACATCCATTATAAAGTACCACACACCACTTCCCATTGGTTAACAAGTCATCATTAATGGAGAACATCCTAATTCTACCAGACACTTCCACCAGCATCACTACAACAACCTTCCTACACACACATGGTCTATGTTATCTATCCCACCCGCAAACACTTGGTCCAGTAACACATCACATCCTGACCATAGAATATTGGGCCACAAAACCACTACCTCATCTCAAAGACAGCTATGATAGATAAACACATCTCATCCTGAAGACACCTAGTAAAACACTCCTTGCTTGTATACACATGGGCCTCATAACGGCACCACACCATGCCTAAAGTGTCTTGGGCTACAAATTACATAAAAAATAAGTAGATAAGTTCCAATAACCTGTAATCTATACTCTAACCTATATGTTGTAAAAAACACCCTCCCCATAAAATTGTGGTGTTCTAAACATAGTTCTCAACTAGGATCGGTTACACATATAAATAACAAGGAAGTACAGTTATATATGTTGGTACCAAACCATCAACCCATCCTATGTGTTCTCAAAAAAAACCACACCACACAAAACTTCCCTTGCTTCCACCTATAATGCATAATCAAAAACCCAGCCATTGACTTAATTCATAATCATTTTCAATTATTTTAACCGATTAACAATCTAAACCAATCAATTCATTTATCTATTTATTCCATTTCTACCCAGAAAACTACCAAACACGACACACCACAAGTAACATAATATCCCACAAACACTTTATAGATGTATCTAGAATCATTGGGTGAAATTCCCAGAAAAGGTAAAAACATAATTCTTAAAAATTATCCCTTCTAACCCATACTCAGTTGCCTCGGTGCGTAAAAATCACCACATCCATCAAAATAATAAAACTCAAACAGGTTGAAGTCCCACTGCACAAACAATCTTTTTATTAATAACCAAAAACTACCCACATGCATTCTTATTGTTCAACAAGTTCAACCATTCAACAATCAACAAAACTCTCTATCTGGTATTCTATTACACCACATCAAAAACACAACCACACTCCCACTCTACCTATACTACATCCCTAATTCACAAACATAACACACCTCAACCACAGAACCAAACCCCTACCAACCCATGAACCCACAACTGTACATCCAACCCAAACACCACAAAACCCAAATAATACATAAAATATACACACACGTCACTAAACCACTACCACCAAGGTAAAGGGTATTCAAATTTATCACAATCGTTCATTAATTCCACATTGATAAATTAGGGGTTATAGAAAAGTGTGTTTTATCTTGGGGAATCCATTTAATTAACCAAACATAAATAATTAATCCTATTTCCATGATCACATCCCTCTATCTATATAATAACAACAATTTTTAATGATCCCGCTACAAAAAAATATATCACCAATGACTATGATTTTTAGAGGGCATACAAAAAACACAATTCACAACATGGATTAAATAAAACTGATAAAAAACACATGCATCATTATCATCTTCCACACCCCATATATTTTACTAAGGTAACAACACCCATTATTATGACATGTATAATTATCTTTATAACTAGTTGGATTATCTTCATAACACTAGGATTTTACCATAAACCCAAAGAGAAAATAAATCACCCACCCCGCATGATACCCAAATAATGAAAGACTATAAAATCCCTTCCTAGAAGAACATATGATCAGGAACTCCTCCTTATGCCAATATTGGGGGTCGCTCAAGCATCATGAGAATCCAACGGAAATCAAATCCAAATTCAATAGCACATCACACGGCTCATTGGGGAATAAATGGTTTGGGTGGACCAACAAAAAATATTGAATCACACTAGGAAGAGAATACATCATTTTAGAAGAGATAGATCCTATATCAGCATAAGGTATATTATTTTAATATATATAAAAGTTGGATCATGATAAAGATTATAATTTTTTTATATTTCAAAGACTCCGGAGAATTATGATATTAAAGATATAATTGATATCATTAGAAACTCTATTAGCAACACTCAAACATGTTTTTAAACATGGTTTATGTCAAATAATACACAAGAGGGGAGAAATTAAATAATCTAGAAAATAATATGTAAATCACTCACTAATGGATGATTCATCAACATGAGTCATTGATGCGACCCCCCCCCCTCTGATAGTGAGTCCTCGATGTGACCCACCGACCCCTAACTCACCGATGTGAGTCGCTGATTCCTTCCATACTAATGCCAGACCTATGAATGATGAGATAGAGAAGAGGAGACACCAATGAAACCCACCAAAACTGAGTCACTTATAATGACCTACCAATACCACCTTCTGACAACTCCTACCAAAATGAACTACCATGAAAAAAACTATGATTTTTGGAAATCTCTTGAAATGAGTCACTATGACTCCCCAGAACACCTCAAAAACTTGATTTTCACAAAGAAATAGATATGATAAGTCATGGACATTACATTTGATACCTAATAAAATATTCTCCCCCTGGAATTGAGAACCAAAACTTATAGAAATAGGGTTCTGAACCCCCCTTATAAGATACCTCTCATGGATCGTGTGGTACAAGAAACACCACTATCATAATAAATAATAAATGATAAACCACACAGTGTTGTTCGAAATGTGTGATGAAACCTCGACATCCATGAACACCATATTTAACATAAACTTCCCCAAACGACTAGGAGACACACAAATCAAGCATCAAACCCACATTTTCCAAAAACAAGAATCAGGGAATTCCATCCATCATGTCAAAATACTATATTCTCTGGGCGGCACAGACTCACCCGAGCAAGACTAATCACATCTCAGTTAATGTGTCTTGATTAAAAATTGGGTCCTCCCATCAACATGGTAAGGTCAGTATCCCATATTATATAATAAGGAAACAACTCATATCATATAAAACAAGGTTTAGGCATTACATAAAAAAGAAAATCAAACTATAATAACTCCAAAAAACTATGGGTACGGAGCACACATCTTCGTTTCTCACTCCCAAGTACTCTCCTCCATGACACCATGCCTCCACAACATACGAAATGACGGAGTGGCCCATCATTGTAGTTACTTTTCCAAATGATCTTGGATCTATAATGGTCACTCTGGGAACATTGTGTTTTCCTCGATATCTGTCTCTCCCCAATCAATGATGTGGGAGTCATCGTGTAGATACAAGTAATGGTGGGAGATAGGGAATGCGTTTTGGATCCTATCAAGCTATTATGGAAATTCCAGATTGTACGCCACCTCACGAACTCATCCCAAAACCTAAAACTGTCTGATGAACCGAGGAGATTGTATTCAATCCTTACTGAACCTATGATTCCTAAAATGAGGGGAATTATTCAAGAACATGGGTTATACAACCTCCAATATTAAATGCCTTCTCCTGTCATCTTCATATAACTTCTTCTAGTCATGAGGTACATTCATCCTCTCCCACATGATCTGAACCTTATCAATCATTCATTTCACCACCTCAGGACTAAGAACAATTTTCTCCCAATTTTATTTTTAGTACAATGGTGAAAAAATTCTTCTTCCACACAGAGATTCAAAAAGAACCATGCCAATGGAAGAGGGATAGCAGTTATTGTAAGAGAACTCTAACATGGTAAAGTAATGTACCCATGATCCTCCAATGTACATAAAAATAGTATTTAACATATCCTCTATGCTAAGGAATCCACTGCGCTTTACTCCTTAATTGTTATAAAGTGAGTTGATTTCATTATTCAATCCAATACTACCCAGAGTGCATAGCTTCTTCACAGATCACTAGGTAATCCAATAAATAAATTCATTAATATGACATCACACTTCCGCTTAATGATACCTATGGGCTACAACAACCCATTGGGAATGAGGTGCTTAACCATTAATTGCTAGAACCCAAAGTACATCACCAAAAAATCCTCCATAACTTGCATCATCCTCGACAACATAAAAATTCTTTATCAAGAGTCAGTACATCTTGGAATCTCATGGGTGTACCAGTAATGGTGATTGTAGATTGTCAGGGAGAACCCCCTCATGCATCTCTGCTAGGAAAAACATATTTCCATGAAACAACATATGATTTTTACCATATTTGGACCATCCCTAAGAAGCATCACCTTGGTCAATGTCACCACACATCTCCTCTGCCTCTCTATATCCCCACTAAGACTCCTCCACCTACTACATTAGATATGATTGCACTATCATCTAAAACAGACATCCTCTGCCACCATACACTTAAATATCTATGTCCATGGATTCCAAGTCCTCTATCTCATTCCAAGAATCCATAGATTATTGAAGAGCCTCCTTGTGTGGATTCCATCTCAAAGCATTGACCACAAAAATCCAAATTCATAAGGTGTAAGACAAAAATAATTCATAATCATGGTGAAACTCCATCCACCTCAGTTGTTGGATGTTTAGGCCTTGTTGGGAAATGATATAACTCAAATTCATGGGATCTGTGAAGACCAAAAACCACTCTACAATAAGATAATGACAACAACACTTCACCGCAAATATGATTGTTGCAAGCTCTAGATCATGGGTAGAATAGTTATGTATGTGGTGACATGACATCCTTGAATGATAAAATATCACTCCTTCATGCTTCATCAATACTCATCCCAACCTAGAAGGGAATCATAAAAAAACACATAGAACATCACACCATTCTATTGAAACAAAATCACTTGAGAACTAACAAACATCCCCTTGTGATAAATGACTGTTGAATGGAACTAATCAGTCCATAAAAAATCTTTCCTTTTCTTTTCAGATCCATCAATAGATCCGCAAAAAGAGACAAATTGTGTAAAAATATCTAGTAATAGTTTTCTAGACTAATAAATCCACAAACCTATATAACATTATTTGGTGCTTCCCAAGAAAATGTTTCCACGATCTATGAAGACTGTAATACTAATCCCTATTGAGACACCACAATTTCACGTATGTGTACTTATCTTGAAAATAACATTAACATTGAAAACATACCATAAAGTTGGTGGCATCAATGAACTTCTAATGCAGTCCAGAGGTGTTGGGAATCCTATTCCCATGACCTTGAGTAGTTTAAAATGACGTCATTGAATACAATGATGAAATGGTCTAGAAACTCACTAAATATAGTGTTCATAAACTCCATTTACATGGTTGGTTCATACATAACACCGAATGACATAACCACAAACTCGATGTGCCCAAACCTTCACCCAAAAGATGTCTTTAAGATATCACCCTCAATCATGCTCAATTAGTGATATCCAGAACACAAATCGATCTTAGAGAACTAAAATTCTCCCCTTTGTTGGTCAAGAATATATTCTATTTTCGGGAGTGGGTAACATTTCTTCACTGTTACCTGATTCAACCTCTCGTGGTCTATTTAAAACCTCATACCACTATCCACATTCATTGAAAACAACACAGGAGAAGACTACGAAGACACACTAGTCCATATGATGTCCTTTTTCATCAGATCATAAATCTAAATCCATAGCTTCCACAACACGAAAGGTTCAATCCGATAAGGATCCATCAAAATAAATTAGGCTCTATATTGTATTTATATCCCAAAGTCAATGTCACGTTGAGGGGTTAGAGTCACAACCTCCTTGTCAAAATCATAAAAGAACTAAAAAACAACTATGGGAACCCCCACTATTTCATCATCGACTGATTCCACTAACATCTCGGGTCATATTGAATGAATAGGCTGCCACACAATGACTTCCCATCAGAAAACTATTCTTTCCAGCAAAATCCACATGTTGTACATCCACATCTGAGAACATTACTCTACTACTAATGAATTCGATTACATAATATATGTAAAACAATAAGTCGATGCCAAAAATTACATTGTATGGCTGAATTTATAGCCATAATGATCCCCAATAGACTGATGTGGCTCCAACATCGGTCTACATCCATGGAAAACATTAAAGAAAATGGTCTGAAAACCTGGAATTGTACACAACACCAAGGATATAGAATTTCCCAATATGCCTACTCCCAGTGCATGGGATTGAGCCGGTGAAATTAAAGAGTACGAATCTTCTAAATCAAAAACAGTATAAAAAAGAGTACTAAACAAGATGACCATACCTTGAATGATCTCTATCCCCATAAAAACTACTACCTATATTGTGTGTATCTGACAACACCCAAGTCATCTAACCATAAACTATGGACATCCTCCTCGACCACCTCTGGGTTGAGGACCCTAAGGAGAACCCTAAGGTTGACCTCCACCTGCTCTATCTCCCCTCGGTGGAGCAAGATCCTACTATACTTGCTCCTGAAATGGACTGGCCTGCAAATGCTATTTATGAGGGTGGATAGCCTACCCACCTCCACCAGAATATGTTTGAACATGGAACTAACTATAGGCTCAACAAGAGAAGAACCTCAATCCCAATCTTGTGTGAAATTAATGTAGACCATAAAGTTGAAACTGAAACTTCTTAGGTCAAATCATTGCTAGAAAAACCTCAACGACCCTAGTGCTTAGGACCTATTCCTAGAATCCATGTACTTCATAGAACCCGACTAGCTTCCCTGTCATAGAAGACATCATTAATAATGAATATTCTCTAACAGTTATTCCTTCAACTGGACCTCTTTGTATGCCGATAAGATGTAGGGATTAACAGCGTTCTGGAGGGAAGGAAAAAGTGCCTAATCATAGCATCTCACCGAAGAATCCTCATCTGGAATGAGATCCATAAAAAGTGAAGGATATCCTTGAACATTATCCCCAACTCCCATACTGACATAATACTCAAGAAGAATATTATATGTTTCCTCTTCTCGATTGTCATGGTTGAAGAATGGAATTATGCCTTGAACTCCATATCAAAATAAACCTATAGAACATTGTCATATTTCCTCTCCACAAGGTATAGTTTCCACTACAAACGCGCAACAAAGTACTTCTGGATCACCAGTAGAGGAACAAAGTACTCCATCATAGCATGTACCAAGCTAAAAGTAATCACAAGATCCTCAGTACGTCTCTCCATCTCTATATTTGAAACATTTCAATCACACTTTCCAAGAGTCTTCTTCAAGAAAGAACAAAGCATCTACTACCACTGATCATCCTGCCCCACTAGTTCAACCCTCCGTAGTTTGACTGGGACAGCCTGTTGAGCCTTCGCTGCTCATAAGAAATGTAGACAATAACTGGGTTCCATACCAGAAAAAGTAAACTGGGATCTCCAACTATTGAGTATTATGGAATTTATTTAGGATTCATTTGAACACATTGTATATTTTAATTTACAAAAAAATCCCAAAACAAACAATAAAACATGTTATCATGATGCATGTACTATTTCAGGGGTCTCTACCCAACAAATTATGTTTCCTCACTTGGTATTTCAGTAGTCTCAATGTCCTTGAGTTAGATTATGATGTGACTTTAAATCCTATGTCCTAGCTAGTCTTCCATGGCCTATGTCATGAACCAATAGCACCTAAAATTATTTCCCTACCATCCCATGCAATCACTACTGTTCCTAACTAAAAAATTCATATTATATCTCAACTATCATCCTCTAATACAATTCATTCACGACCCTCCTTCACCAAGATGAGAGAGGTGATTGAAATGTTCAATGACATTGCTTCTTCAAGATTAAAAATACATAATGTCCTAGGAGTCTAACCTCTAGTGGTCTCTTGGGTGGAAACCATCACTATGGGTATACAAATATCAAAACATTAGAGGCACATCTATTTTTATAGTTACCAAGATCAGGAGATAAGATATATTAAACTCAAAAAAAACTACAAGACCTATATATATGATGTAAGACAAAATCCATCAAACGTGCATTTTAAATGTAAGACATCTAGAAATACATTCAAAAAATCCAAAAATAACTACCAAAGAGAACAAAACAAAGTAGTGACATGAAAAATGTCCCAACGTCTAAGCTAGTGATGGCCAGAACTGTCCATATAGTCATCCTAGAAACATGAAAATAGTTTTATATATGTAGGGTGAGCATAAAAATATACTTAGTAGGAAAAACCAATGTCATTCATTCAGAATGGGAGATTCATATTAAAAGACCGATGAGAAAAAAACCAAAAAGCACCCAACAATGTATAATATCTATACCAAATATCACCAATGTACACTCAAAAAATAACACATGTCATGTAATTTAATATAATAAGAACATAGATTCTAGGTTACCCCCACAAAAATTACCTCTATTTAACTCCCCATACATAATAGCGAACATCCTGATGCTTCCATGCTCTTCCACAAGCTCAACTATGACAACCTTCCCACAAAAAGTTGGGCCACGTACCACATCCCACCTGCAAACACCTAGGTCAAAACCATATCACATCCTCCCCACAAGAAACCTTGCCCCAAAACCAAGAACCTCATCTCAAAGACACCTGGGAATGAACAACACATCTCATCCTGAAGACACCTTGGAGAACACACCTCACCTACATAGACATGGGCCTTAAAACTGCACAACTACCTGCCTGAAGAATCATGGGATACTAATCCCGAGAAGTGGGAGGAGAGTAGATCCAATAACCATACATCCATCATCCCACTGGTATGTTTGGAGAAACACCCTACCCCAAGAAATGGGGGTGTTAGGAACATAGTTCTCAACTAGGGTGGTCAACAGAAGATATTCACAAGGAACTAAATGTGTAAATAAATACAGGTAAAAAGAGCTCATCCCAACATATGGGTTGTGAAACAAAAAACCTACCCACACAAGATTTACCTTTCTACCACCTCTAATGCTAAACCACACATCCATCCACATATATAATTCATAACCCCAGCCAATTCATTTAACTTATTTTCACTCTACATGAAAAAATTTATTTATCTATTTATTCCATCCCTACCGTGGAAACTAACAAAAAAAATACACCAAAAAATACATCATAACACACACACACTTCACAATTTCCTTTGAAAAACCCATGAGAAATTCCCACACAAGGAAACACCATCCTTCTTCAAAAAGTTTCCTCACAAATCATCCTCTAAAGCCTAGCTGCATGAATAGAACCACATCTAGAAAAATAAAAAAGCTCATCCATGTTGTAGTCCCACAACACAAAAAGAACATGATAAAGAAACAAAACGCAACTGAGATGTAAACTCATTGTTCAAAATGTTCATCCATTCAACAATCAATCAAAATCTCCATCATAGATTCCATTACACCACCTGAAACACCTTGTACACACAGTCACAATCCGACTCCACCGAATCCAATACCATGCTAAACAAACATGACACACCATACCCACATAACCAAACCCATGTCATCACCTATACACATAGACGTGATTCTAACAGTTGTTCCACACAATCCACACAATACAGAATAGATCCATACACATTATTGAGGCACACCAAATATGTAAAATTATGTTCAGATTAAACACACTCATTATTTAATTTCAAATTGATAAATCATGGGTTATAACAAAACATATTTGATCAAAGGGAACAATTAAATTAACTAGATATGTGTAATCAATGAAGTAATCATTTTCATTTCCATTGAATAGAATATTAACAAAAACAATTCATGAGTCTGGTGTGAAAACAGAGAACAACAAGGTGCATGATATTCATAGGGAATACAACCAACACAATTCATATCATGGGTCAAAGATAACATATAAAACAATATAAGAATCACCATTATCTTTCTGGACCGTTATTTATTATGAAGTAACAAAAACCATTATCATAAAAGTCTAGTTATCATTATAAATATTTATATTATCATCATTACACTAGGATTCAACAATAAACACTAGAATACACTAGCTTTCTATCCCAACATGATACAAAAAATAAAGAAAGGGTAAGGTATCCCTACCTTGAAAATGAGATGATCAACAACTTTTCCTTGTGCCAAAATAGGGTTCCACACAGTAGCATGAGACTCCATGAGAAGCTGAATCAGAATGCCACATCACAACTCATGACCCCATGGGGATGAAAGGCTTTGGGCACAATAATAATAGAATGGTATCACACAAGTATGAGAAGATATATTCTTAGAATATCCATATCCTATATCAATAGAAGGTATATGGTTTCAATGTACTTAAAAGTCAGATCATGATAAATATTACATGGTTTGACTATTATAAATTCCTATGTGAATTAATATATTAATTTTATAATTAATATCATTTTAAACCCCATTATAAATGTTCAAACATGGTTTTAAACTCTGTTTACATCAAATAAAATGTTAGAGGGGTGAAACTAAAAAACTGGATAAAGCTATAAATGACTCCCCGATGGGTGAGTCACTAATATGAGTCACTGATATAAACTCACTGATAGAAATTGATTGACATTGAACCACCGAAAGAGATTCACCAACCTAGCCCCCTGATGCTCGACTCACTGATGCGAGTCACTTATGCATGACCAACCAATGCCCAACCTACCGACGCTGAGCCACTTACTATAAACCACTGACACTCAACCACAGATGTTGAGGCACCAAAGATTATATAGAAATAACACCTATTTATGGAACCTACAGATGCGCACTATCATTAAAAAAAATGAATTTTTGAAAATTCATCAAATGAGTAACTTTGACTCCCATGAAAACATAAAACACTCAATTTTCACAAATGAATCTACTAGGGAGGTGTGGGATGAAACTGCATAGTCAATGTACACTATCACTGATAGGGGGAGGGGTGATTCAATGATGTCCTTTTTATTTTATGTTTCTATTCAATTGAAACAACCTTCACCTCATGATATCGATTTCAATTCCCTTATGAAAAAAACTATTCACACATCCACAAGAACATAATTTTTTAAAAGGTTCACTATTCATATAGAATAGATTCATCCATATGGTTTGGGAATGTTATAATACAATACAATACACTAAGAAAAAAATCCCCAGAATATAACGAGTATGGTATACCCTTACACTCATGTAGCACTGTGAAACAATCCCTAGATTGTGTGTACACCCTCCTGGAACAATTGGAATAACAATTTATTTTATTAAAAATCATGATACCTATGCTTAATTTCAATTAAAAAATTATATTCAAATGAATTAAAACTCTTTTATTCTTTACACAAAAGAAAGGTAAGAACCACTTGGAATATGTAAAACAATCTTCCTGATTACTCTGAGTCCGATGCTCCTAGTCCAATTGTTCTTAGTACAATTTTTATTTAACTGAATACAATATAATAGAATCATTACCTCTATAATAATTTCATACAACAGTCAATAAAACTAAAAGCATCACCAATTTAAAACATGCATGCTATAGTTATTTCAAATACAATTATAATGCCCCAGCCTCCGGTGGCTCGGAGCCGGTGCTTTGGTAATGGTGTGTAATTTATTTCATACAAACGAAACAAACAATTTACACATAATAACCCATCAGGAGGAAATTTTTGGTTTAGATCCTAGAGAATCAGAGTCAACCTCTTCACTTCTTCTTTACAAATCTAAGATCAAAAAAATCCCCAAGACATGGAAAGACTATATCAACCTGTAAAAAACATTTCATCAAAAACGTAGGGTGAGCATTGAAATACTCAGTAAGGGGTTTGGAAAGTACATAAATCCATATTTTGAAAAAATCCTTTTAAAATACTTTTCCATACTAAAAATAGTTATCTTAAACGAAAAACATCAAGAAAAAAAGGGTTAATATAATACAGTTTAATCACTTCATACTTATGCTATAGAACACTTAACTGAAAACCACTTAATAAACAAGGTAAGAAGGCTATTATAAAAATGGAATGGGTTTTACTAAGTAAAGTGGGCATAAACAAGAAAGGTGTGTATGAAAAATTAGGCCTAACCATCATCAGAGTCGCGCATAAGAACATTATCTACAACATATAAAAATTCACATCATGACATGATAAATGTAATGAAACATTTGTAATAAAATTATGGAAAAGAGAATTGATCATGCATCAGCATTGCCTCATCATATTCCATCTGTATTTTAATCTGACACTCATAGGTAATGGTTCTATAACCAAGAATGTTCCTCTAGTCGGAATAATCACTTGGTAGGTCATATACTAAGAAATTTATTCTGAAGGACTCATGGTCTCTCTGTCAAGGCCTTATGCCATGACCTAGGAGTAATAACCCAATCTGAATGTCTCGATAACTATCGATGCATCGAGAAGATTAATTTTACCAGTCTCTAAACCAGAGGGCTTAATATAACTAGTCCCCAACCTAGAGGAATATCTTTTAATCGGGCCCCATCCAGGTAGTCCAATACATTTCTCACATGTTAATAAGGTCTGGTATTCAAGGTGTCACATACCACTCTGAATATTTATTTTTTATTTCATATTACCCAAGGTGTCCCATACCACTTTGGGTAATTTAATGTTTAGTTTATTAACCTGATATGTCATATGCATGCATTATGTACAATAATAAATAATGAAACCATTATACATTTAGTCATCAAATACTTGATAGAACATTGTAAACATGAAAATAATTAATCAAAGGCATACATAGAGTAGTTAACATTCTTTTCACATAAGATTGCACATAAAATGACGGATGATATTTTCCACATGAAATTATAGCTTCTTAATTAAAGGACCTTATCCAAGGAAATGAATACTTAATAGAGATACATGTCATTCATAATGATGATAATTAACATGAAATTAGATTCATACATAACTTGATTTTTCAACAACATTCACTGCTTCGGGTAAAGGACCATATGGACATGTTACTTTAAAAAAATTTTAACCTAATCTCATGAATTCAAAACATATGATGTTAAAATAATTAAAACTTTTTGAATTAATGTATGTTTTACACAAATATAATTTAATTTATAAAACACCAAAATTAACATCTATTAAATACCCTTAAACTATTGGATGCATTTAAAACACTAATTCTAAAGATCAATACTTGAAATTAGGGTTCTAGAAAATACATAATTATAAATATATAGATATATATATACAACCATAACCAGATTAACCACTAATAAACACTACAGAAGGTTTAACATCAAATAATAAATGGATACTACATGATAACATAAACCCATGAACTCTTAGTCCTTTAATTAAAAAAAGGCCGAGGAACATTCTTTTAAAAACATAAATTACATCAAGGGTATATGAAAATATAACTAATTAGTTTAACAGGATCCTTGATGTATGCTCATATATAAAACACATATAGGCTTAGGCAAACACTAAAACCCTACATGTGTTAAAACATCATTTAAATCCTGAGAATTTTATTTCAAAATCATGTTAGGAATTGATTTTAAAAAGGCCTGTTTCAAATGTATAATTTTTAATATAAAATATTGAATTATATGGAAATCATAGAAATATATTTGGATTGGTTACATATATATGTGCATACTTAAACACCCATAAATATATATATATATATATATATATATAAGTTATATAATGGTTTTTCTTAAGATAAAAACCTTTCACAACTACTCTTATATTAATACTTGATTTACCAAAAATCATAAACAATATCCTTGGAATCCCTTAAACTGGGAGAGTTTAATGGGTATACCTAATCATAGATAAAATTATATATATACATATTTAATCATATGGGTGATATAAAAAAAATCAAAGGAAACAAAAACCCTTAAATCTTTTTAGGAAAAAAATATCATTTCATAATCCATACACCCAGTCTTCAAAATAGGGGAGAAATGGTGCCTATACTAAAAATATATATGTTTATATATATATATACATATCATATAACCGAGTACACATATTGTGTGTGTATTGGGTTTTAAATTATGAAGAGGTGGGGTATCCCCCTATATTTGTAGATACGAAGGAAAACACCCCATTGAAGCCCACTGTTTGAAAATAATTGTTTTCATGGAATGTGAATACCTGTAAATATAAGAAGTATAAATATATATTCATGTATTTATATATGTATCAAGTATCTTGAAAAGGTTTGAAAAAACATGTAAAAAGACACCCTTACCTGGCTATGGAGGATGCTCGGATCAAAGGAAGCTTGCAGGTTGAGATGGAGAGACCGAGAGCAGTTCAGGAGTAAGAGGGATATCGTTGGGAGAGGGTTTATATAGTGGATTCAGTGTACCTAATGGAACTTGATCTAGAAGTTAGGCTGAGCCTACTGTGTCCTAGGAAGGTGGGGTGCACCAATTTCAATAGAAAAAGTGGACAAAGAGGTGATCGTGGCGTCTTGGGAGAACAAGTGCTGGTAGCGGGACCCCGACGTGAGGTAGTAGATGATGGAAATCACGGTTTTAAAAAGAAATGACGGTTGGGATCTAACTTTGGCGAGATTGGACGACTCGGGTTAAACGGGATGAAACATGCGTTTTAAAAAAACGGTTGGGATTACTTCCGACATCGATCAGACGTACGAGGGTTGCGCGGGGTTGGGATTAAACACGATATGGTCTGGATTGTGTGATTGGTGAAAAAAAAATTAATTAGATAACAAAAAAAGAATAAAATTAGACAGTATACTAATAATATAAAACATGAACATTATAAATAAAATTTAATAAATGCTTTTAACTTATAAATTTCAAATATGAAAATCCCATAGTAGATTATGAAAAATACTTTATATTTTGATATAACCCTTTTAAAGGATATATTTTTCATAATTGGCATACTAAACATTTATTAGTAACTTATATCTTTTAAAATAAAAAATCCAATTTATAACATACTCCACTATTTGATTCACAAAATTCTTTTTAGAAGACCACTAGTTTTCCCCAATTCAAAATACATACTTTTAGAGATCCAATAAGATATATTTTTCAATTATTACAGATACCCTTTAGACATGATGTTCGACACATTTTAAAATACTAGGTTTTTCACCATATAGATAT
Source organism: Viscum album (assembly GCA_963277665.1). Lineage (NCBI taxonomy): Eukaryota > Viridiplantae > Streptophyta > Magnoliopsida > Santalales > Viscaceae > Viscum > Viscum album. The sequence goes on from OY728120.1 coordinate 578,775,040, forward strand.
CATTAGGATTTTGAAAAATCAAAATAGATTCATTTTCAAGAATATTCTTTTATTTAAAAATTAAGACACTCGAAGATATAATCCTAATATTTTGTACATATTAGAATATTGAAATACCATAAGATTATAAGAGCATTATAAAGACCAAATTTTTATAAAAATATGCACTTTATCCATGGAAACCCAATGGTCATGTAACAGTCATATTTTCTTAAAGGACCTTTATAAAAACAGGGGGTGTTTCACATTTTCAAGACACTTGAACCAGAGAGGATGGCTCTCCTCATTCCATTGGTGCTGAGTACATGTGTTGTGGTTCTGGCCATTATATTTTTCACAATGATAGACCCATAAGATGAGTATTATCTGATTACTTGAGTTGTGGTTCTTAGCAGCCTTGTTGTGGCCATGTTAAGTCTTGTACACAGTGTTCTCGGTTAGTTTGAGTCTTTGTTGTAATATAACATTTTTATGTATACCAGTTCTCCTTATTCTCCTAGTTCTTCAACTCTTTAGTTTTTATTCCTTTATTAGTACCAAAAAAACATCCATTTAAAACAAGAAACATCATTATGAAATATATCATTGTTCAAATAGTCTTGCTCATAAATCTTGGGGCATCACATTATCCCCCTCTTAAATGAATTGTGTCCTCGCAATTCAATTAGAATACTTGCACTGACTCATTCACACGTCTTCCTTGACACCCTTGGTGACATCCCTCTACCTCCACCGCCTAAGGAAGGGGGTACTATTCAACTCTACTCCCATGGAAGAACAAAGCTCGTGGGTCTCATCTTATCAAATACATTCTTGGAAAACTGGATTGTAGAGACCCGATTCCTGACGTACATTGACATTACATTACATTTGTGGAATACTTAGTACATAACAAAAACACACACACAAGTATCGTAATAGTTTAGTTTCTTTGGAAACTCGGAATATAATCTTCTAATCCTGGTGAAAGATCTTCAACATATCCCATAAAGATCTTCCTTTTTTTTTAATACCTAAAACCTTTCTTTATATCCTGGGGAAAATAAAACATAAAAGGGTGATCTCAAATGCTCAGTAAGGGTAAACAAAAGAAATATCAATCACATCATATACATAAGCACATAACTTTTGGAAATCTTAACCTGTAAGAGAGATCATAATTTCATAACCTGGGATAACTCATGGCAGTGAAATGTAATCAAAATAATCATAACTTAAAACATTAAACTTTGTGGAATACACACATAATCATAGAGAATAATTTCTTGTTAGTCAAGACTCATTGCCAAGACTATCTTAGTGGATAAAGTCCCTTTCTGAACCGATTCACCCTCGTTTCAGTCCTGTTTCACTGAACCGGTATAACCTACCATTCCAGCCATGTCTATCTCATGAGATATAAAATCTTTACCCAATGCATTGGAGGGAGATATAGGTCCCACCCATCTCATAATGATACCATTCTTATGTGTGACACAAAATCATAAACCATACATCATTGCAAAACCCATGTAATAAAAATGGGAATCTTAAACATCATGACATCATAAAACAATTCATATATGATAAAGGAATTCATACAAATAATTCCTTCACAACATAATCAAATCAATGTAATAATAGGGATAAAAACAGAACCCTTTATTATCTTAGATGGAAAATAATTTTGATAAAACACTTGAACTTTATTCTTGAGGAAAATATCCTTTCTACTTCAAAAACACTTTTCATTTCTTAACATGTCGTAAAATTATAAAATAAAAGAAGTTGATTAAAAATAAACTTGAAAACTTGTAAAGGAAGCTTCTTGGAAATAATGTTTTAAAAATCCATCCATGCCATATAAGTTAAAAAAAACATTCTTCGTACTTTTTTCGGAAAAGTCAAAAAGTACCTCGTATGAAAAACGACAAAAGATTCCTTTCATATCTTTTACAAAAAACTCACCGAAGGGTAAAATTGGATTTAAACAATTGTAGGTGGATGGAAATAATATTACATATTGAAGAAACATGGATGTGGATGATAAAACACACCCCATTAAATACCAAAGTATAAACAATCTCAGATAAAAATGAGATTGTGATATTTCCCTTACCTTAGGTCTGATTTGCTTCGTAAGTGTCTGAACCTCCTCTTCTTTGAAGCGCCTCTTTGAGATCTCCTTTTAGGGCACTAAAATTGGTCTTTGAGGAAGACCAGAACCTCTAGGATGTTTCTAGGGAAGTGGAGAAGAGAATTTGGCAGGGGTTGGCCGAGCTTGAAGGCTCAAAGTTGTGTGAGGAAGAGAGGGAGGAGGTGCCCTTTTATAAGGGATGAGAGGGGCACCTTTGGAAGAACTAAAAATATTATTTTATTATAAAGTCAAGTTCGGTTTTAAATAGCACAAAATTGATTTATTTCAAGGCTAACGTGGTGATGGGTTGAAATCCTCTCATCCAATAGAATTTAGACAAGTTTAGGTTCCTATTTTAACCTTATCATTTAGATTTTACATTAAGTTAAATAATTTTACTTTTACCGTGTCTTCTTGTGTTCTTACACTATAAGGTTAATAAACTTACTATAAGAAGCCAAACGAACCCCAAATTGTTTATTATTAATATATATAACCTTATCTAAGTCATTTGGCCGAACCTTAGATTTTTAGGAATAAAATAACAATTAATAATATAATATTTGTTTTAAAAACTATTTTATGTCAATTTTGACACTATTTAGTAATTTATTTTTGTGAAAATCATAACAGAATTATTAGTTCGAAAAAAGTTAATTAAATCAATACTAACATGTCATATTAACCTAGAAAATTATTGGGATTCATAAAAAGTCTCAAATTACATTTATTTTGGTGTTTATAAAATCAATTATGTCAATATTTCATTAATAAGATAAATACTGCATCATCATTGTGTCATAAATAAATTAAATTATTTAATGTCTAAAAATTACAAATAAAATACCATTATGTAGGAAATATTTTTAGATTTCTAATGAATATTTATAGTCGAATTTATCTTATGTATAACCCCATATTAAAAATTATTTACTTATTAAACTTTGATTTTAACTATTTTAACCCTTCTTTAAATAAATTAATAATAAATGTCCTAATCTAATACAAGTGGGCCTAAATGGTCATATTTTATTCCTAAGTTTGTTTTTGGTCGAATTACACTTATCCAATAGAATTAGGACATGTGTTAGGGTAATAATAATATCATCTTTACTCTTAATTACCGTATTTACTTTTAACCGTGGTAAAAAAAGTAAAAAGTTACTATTCACCAAAAATTATTTTCATCTCATTGAACCACATTTTAGTCCTTTATATTAACCGTGTCTCTCGGATTTTCGAAATTCCACTCACAGAAGCGGTAAAATTAAGTTTTATGAAAAATTCAATTTTTTAACTACCACTTAGTGGTTTCACTATTCATCAAAAATTGAAAGTTTTCAGAAAAATACCAAAAATTAGGCCTAAGATATATTTGATATTATGAACTCAAAAATGATGTCTATTTTACCAAATTCAAAACATATCAGTTGCATTAACTAATTTAAAAATTAATTCCCGTCGTCAAAACAAATAGCGTGTTTTTAAGAGATAATAACTATCAAAAGATTGAAACTTGTTTATAAGTGGTTTAAATGTGAAATTACATCCAATGACCATCATTGTATTAAATTGTAAAAATATATTCTAAATATACTTTAAAACCACTCAAATTAAAAATTTATCACTATTAATTATTTCAATTGAAAAAGTTGTTTTTAATTAAAATTTAGTAATTTTCACTATTCATCAAAATATGAAAGTTATCCGAAAATCACCAAAATTTCACCCTAAGCTAATTTTGATATTCCTAATCCAAAAATGAAGTCCATTTTGAAAAATAAAATTTACAAAATTTCAAAAAGTGGTTATTACTATTCATAACGGCTAGTTTTAATAATATTTTAATAGCATATCGTTGTTTAGTGAAACTCGGTATTGCGTACTACACACGCTATCAAGGAAGGTCGTGATTACGTGTAATGAAAGGCAAGTCAAGGATACATGTTGTGCAAGCTCCTTTTGGTGTAGCGTACAACACAAGACATTAATGAAATTAAAAAGAATATTTTTCATAAAATCTCGGGGTGTTACATTCTACCCCCCTTAAAATGAATTTTGCCCTTGAAATTCGTCGGGGTTATAAATGGTTTACTATTAGAAAGTTTCTTTAATCGAAACCCACATTGTAAAAAGGAATACCAAAACCAATCTTTAAAAACAAAAGTATGAAACGTAACGGTTACCCAAATAAACTAATCACTGGGTTTCCACATAGGTGAAAATATGGATATGGAAGAGAAATCTAACAATCATGTTCTGATGGAGAGTGGTAGAGAACATGGATATGGAAAAGCTAGCAATCACAAAGCCATAAATTTGTGACGATCTAAGGTACCATCTGATTCATTAGATATAAGAGCACTAAGACAACATTTTTGGTTTTCAAGATCGTTTCCCTAAAGTTGAAGAATTTGAATTAGAATAAATACTTACTTTATTTTGGTACAATCTCACTGTTGTTTGTCCCTTGAACAATTTCCACTTCATCTCTTAAATAAATGAAGTTGAATTTGTTATTCGTGAAGTGTTAGCAGATCATGTGATAGAATGACGGGTCATTCCATATGTCTCAAACAAAAGGTTAGCAAAAGTTATTAAATATACATAAGTCATTCTATAGTGAGATTAATCATATATGGTTCCTAAAATGGACTTATACTTCATATATCATAATGCTTAATATAATAAAACTAGTTTCTACTAAACAGGGACTTCCTGTAGGCCAGTGGTAAGCGATAAAGGCTAGTCGCACTTCGGTTGTGGGTTCGATTCCCACAGCCTTGTCCGACGTGATGGGCTGTCGCATGTCCTGCAGGTTGTCCTTTTTCTAAAGCTATATTACTATAACATCCCATCAATAATATCGAAAAACGTTTTATCCTAACTTATGTCCAACATAATCCATTCCAATCTTTAGGCTTATCTAAAATACTTCGGTCCAAGCTCATAGTATAAAGAAAATGATTACTTGAAATGTCACAGAACAATCACGTGAATGCCATCATTTATCCCCCATATATCATAAGATATATCTTGTTAGTCAAATTACAAACATGTGAATACCTTAATCATGTATTCTCTTGAAGAATGAATACTCATTGAACCTTAGTGAAAACATGAATGCAGTTAAAAGTTAACACTTTCCATAAACCAAAATCCTCAAAATTATTTATACTCAAACCATTATATCACTTAGTCCTTATATCAATCATGAGCTCATGAATACAATCAAACATCTCATTATCGTCTTATCCCTTCATTATGCACATATCATCTACATTCCAAAAATATCTGAATAACCTTTCATGGATACTGGTACCATTAATCATACACTTTCAAAACTCAAGGAAAGACAACAGTGTAACAATCCTTAGATGTCTCTTTATTCCATAGTACCATGAGATTACTTATACAACATTACACATGATAAACATGTCATCATTCCACTACATTCTTAAACCATTGACCGAGCTTCAACAATTCTTTCATCTCACATATCATTTGTAGTCTCTTCATCATCATCAACATAAATACTACCCATACGACCATACCGATTCTCTTCATGAGACTTTCCCTTAGGGAATTGGTTTGCATAATGCCCTTACATTCCACATTTAAAACATTTAACCATTGTTGATGTCATAGCAATACCATTATCCTCATCCCTGGTGTTAACTGAACCTTTTCCTTTGCACTTACTGGCTTTGTGTCCTTTTCCACACCCAAAGCATCTTCCAGTTCCTTTGAAACATTCTCCTTGATGCCTCTTCCCACATGCTTTACATAGGGGAAATTGAACTTTCTTTCCTCTATGATCATCATGAAACTCCATCTTTATCTTATTAGTCGAGTCAGGAAACTTACCAAATTTTACTTCATTGATCATATTATGAGATTGTTGATTCGGCATAATAATGATGTTTGGACTTCTAAATCCCATTTCATTTGGTTGCTCATGAAGAATATCATTCCATTGTCCATCATATCCTCCATTATCGTGAATCATCTTGTTTCCAGCCATTTTCTAAAACCCAAAAAGAATAGTGTGAGAGGCAAAAATCATTCTAGGGAAAACAACATAATAAAGGGGGAGTGCCCTCAATATCTAACATCTTAGGTTAAATTCTAAGATCGTTAGCGCAATTCTAGGACTATAACCTATACGTATACTTAACCTTAGAGACATCCCTAGACATACCTTAGAAATATCTCTAGGGATCTCACTAAAGTTCTCGCATCCTAGTTTCCAAAGGTTGACTAAACTTTTCCTCTGATACCAACTGTAGAGACTCGATGCCTGACGTACATTGACATTAGATTACATTTGTGGAATACTTAGTACATAACAAAAACACACACACAAGGATCATAATAGTTTAGTGTCTTTGGAAACTCAGAATATAATCTTATAATCCTGGTGAAAGATCTTCAACATCCCCCATAAAGATCTTCCTTTTTTTTTAATACCTAAAACCTTTCTTTATATCCTGGGGAAAAGAAAACATAAAAGGGTGAGCTCAAATGATCAGTAAGGGTAAACAAAAGAAATATCAATCACATCATATACATAAGCACATAACTTTTAGAATTCTTAACCTGTAAGAGAGATCATAATTTCATAACTTGGGATAGCTCATGGCAGTGAAATGTAATCACAATAATAATAACTTAAAACATTAAACTTTGTGGCATACACACATAATCATAGAGAATCATTTCTTTTTAGTCAAGACTCATTTCCAAGACTATCTTAGTGGAAAAAGTCCCTTTCTGAACTGAGTCATCCTCGTTTCAGTCATGTTTCACTGAACCGGTATAACCTACCATTCAATCCATGTCTATCTCATGAGATATAAAATATTTACCCAATGCATTGGAGGGAGATATAGGTCCCACCCATCTCATAATTATACCATTCTTATGTGTGCCACAAAATCATAAACCATACATCATTGCATAACCCATGTAATAAAAATGGGAATCTTAAACATCATGACATCATAAAACAATTCATATACGATAAAGGAATTCAAAAAAAAATTCCTTCACAACATAATCAAATCAATGTAATAATAGGGATAAAAACAGAACCCTTTATTATCTTAGATGGAAAATAATTTTGATAAAACACTTGAACTTTATTCTTGAGGAAAATATCCTTTCTACTTCAAAAACACTTTTCCTTTCTTAACATGTCGTAAAATTATAAAATAAGAGAAGTTGATTAAAAATAAACTTGAAAACTTGTAAAGGAAGCTTCTTGGAAATAATGTTTTAAAAATCCATTCATGCCGTATAAGTTAAAAAAAACATTCTTCGTAATTTTGTTGGAAAAGTCAAAAAGTACCTTGTATGAAAAACGACAAAAGATTCCTTTCATATCTTTTACTAAAAACTCACCGAAGGGTAAAATTGGATTTAAACAATTGTAGGTGGGTGGAAATAATATTACATATTGAAGAAACATGGATGTGGATGATAAAACACACCCCAGTAAATACCAAAGTATAAACAATCTTGGATAAAAATGAGATTGTGATATTTCCCTTACCTTAGGTCTGATTTGCTTCGTAAGTGTCAGAACCTCCTCTTCTTTGAAGCGCCTCTTTGAGATCTCCTTTTAGGGAACTAAAATTGGTCTTTGAGGAAGACCGAAACCTCTAGGATGTTTCTAGGGAAGTGGAGAAGAGAATTTGGCAGGGTTTGGCCGAGCTTGAAGGCTCAAAATTGTGTGAGGAAAAGAGGGAGGAGGTGCCCTTTTATAAGGGAGGAGAGGGGCACCTTTGGAAGAACTAAAAATATTATTTTATTATAAAGTCAAGTTTGGTTTTAAATAGATCAAAATTGATTTATTTCGAGGCTAAGGTGGTGATGGGTCGAAATCCTCTCATCCAATAGAATTTAGACAAGTTTAGGTTCCTATTTTAACCTTATCATTTAGATTTTACATTAAGTTAAATAATTTTACTTTTACCGTTTCATCTTGTGTTCTTACACTATAAGGTTAATAAACTTACTATAAGAAGCCAAAAGAACCCCAAATTGTTTATTATTAATATATATAACCTTATCTAAGTCATTTGGCCGAACCTTAGATTTTTAGGAATAAAATAACAATTAATAATATAATATTTGTTTTAAAAACTATTTTATGTCAATTTTGACACTATTTAGTAATTGATTTTTGTGAAAATCATAACAGAATTATTAGTTCGAACCAAGTTAATTAAATCAATACTAACATGTCATATTAATCTATAAAATTAGTGGTATTCATAAAAAGGCTCAAATTACATTTATTTTGGTGTTTATAACATCAATTATGTCAATATTTCATTAATAAGATAAATACTGCATCATCATTGTGTCATAAATAAATTAAATTATTTAATGTCTAAAAATTACAAATAAAATACCATTATGTAGGAAATCTTTTTATATTTCTAATGAATATTTATAGTCGAATTTATCTTATGTATAACCCCATATTAAAAATTATTTACTTATTAAACTTTGATTTTAACTATTTTAACCCTTCTTTAAATAAATTAATAATAAATGTCCTAATCTAATCCAAGTGGGCCTAAATGGTCATATTTTATTCCTAAGTTTGTTTTTGGTCGAATTACATTATCCAATAGAATTAGGACATGTGTTAGGGTAATAGTAATATCATCTTTACCCTTAATTACCGTATTTACTTTTAACCGTGGTAAAAAAAAGTAAAAAGTTACTATTCACCAAAAATTATTTTCATCTCATTGAACCACATTTTAGTCCTTGATATTAACCGTGTCTCTTGGATTTTCGAAATTCCACTCACAGAAGCGGTAAAATTAATTTTTTTGAAAAATTCAATTTTTTAACTACCACTTAGTGGTTTCACTATTCATCAAAAATTGAAAGTTTTTAGAAAAATATCAAAAATTAGGCCTAAGTTATATTTGATATTATGAACTCAAAAATGATGTCTATTTTACCAAATTCAAAACATTTCAGTTGCATTAACTAATTTAAAAATTAATTCTCGTCGTCAAAACAAATAGCGTGTTTTTAAGAGATAATAACTATCAAAAGATTGAAACTTGTTTATAAGTGGTTTAAATGTGAAATTACATACAATGACCATCATTGTATTAAATTGTAGAAATATATTCTAAATATACTTTAAAACCACTCAAATTAATAATTTATCACTATTAATTATTTCGATTGAAAAAGTTGTTTTTATTAAAATTTAGTAATTTTCACTATTCATCAAAATATGAATGTTATCCGAAAATCACCAAAATTTCACCCTAAGCTAATTTCGATATTCCGAATCCAAAAATGAAGTCCATTTTGAAAAATAAAATTTAAAAAATTTCAAAAAGTGGTTATTACTATTCATAACGGCTAGTTTTAATAATATTTTAATAGCATATCGTTGTTTAGTGAAACTCGGTATTGCGTACTACACACGCTATCAAGGAAGGTCGTGATTACGTGTAATGAAATGAAAGTCAAGGATACGTGTTGTGCAAGCTCCTTTTGGTGTAGCGTACAACACAAGACATTAATGAAATTAAAAAGAATATTTTTCATAAAATCTCAGGGTGTTACATGGATCGTGGTTAAAACCAAGCTCTCATTTGATAAAGGTGGTTTTCCAGAGATGGGCACGAGTGACATCATACTCCATGAGATCTGTTTGGATTTGGTTCCTAAAGGTCTCTTGAACCACATCATATTTGAAGGATTTAATGAATGATTCCAAATCGCAGAGGTCCCCAAGCATGCTAAAATACAGGATTTGGTACATAAAGACTGCGTGGATGTCCAACTCTTTTGCAGCTTCTCTGAAGACCGTGAAGGCCAACAATTTCTTATTCATGTTGAAACAAAGGAAGAGTACCTCATAGTACTTCCCTTTCTTTTTATAATTCTAGAACAGTGCATTGGCCATTTGGTTATACACAACTTCCGATCCCCGGAAGATTCGAAGTACATTTTAGCTTTTCGATATTCCATAGAGGGTTCTTCACATGAGTCGTAAGTTAACAAAAGTTTGGTAACTTGTGGAGAAGGATTTTGCTACAATGGTCTCTATGATCTCTGTAGGGAGAGTCAAGAGTCTAGGTGTGGATACCTAGCTTGCCATCTGAGAGTTTTAAGAAAAATCCCCACTTAGTAAATCATTATTAATGTCTTTGTGTTGTCTTAATTTTCCAGGGTTTCCTAAACCATTCCACTGATACCAACTATAAGGCCCCAAATTTCGGTATCCCGGAGACGGTGCTCTGGTTATGGTCTGTGATTTATTTCATACAAATTAAACAAACAATTTACACATCATAACCCATCAGGAAGAACTTTCTGGTTTAAATCCTGGAGAATCAGAGTCAACCGATTCACTTATACCTTACAATGACAAGATCAAAAAAAATCCCCAAGACATGGAAATACTCTATCAACCTGTAAAAAAAAATTCATCAAAAACGTAGGATGACCATTGAAATACTCAATAAGGGGTTTTGAAAGTACATAAATCATACTTTTGAAAACTACATTTGAAAATACTTTTCCATGCTAAAAATAATTTTCTTTAAGGAAAAAATCAAGACAAAACAAAGGTTGATATAATATAGTTAAAGCACTTCATACATATGCAAAAGAACACTTAGCTGAAAATCACTTAATAAACAAGGTAAGCATGCTAGTATAAAAATTCCAGTGGTTTTACTAAGTAATGTGGGCATAAAAAATCAAGGTGTGTACGAATAATTAGGCGTAACCATCATCAGAGTCATGCATAAGCACATTCTCTACAACATATAAAAATGCACATAATGACATGATAAATGTAACGAAACATTTTTAATAAAATTCTGGAAAAGAAAACTGGTCATGCATCAACATTTCCTCAACATATGCCATGTGTATTTTAATCTGATACTCATAAGTAATGGTTATATTACCAAGAATGTTCATCTAGTCGGAATAATCACTTGGTAGGTCATATACTAAGAAATGTATTCTAAAGGAATCATGGTCTATGTGTCATGGCCTTGTGCCATGACCTAGGGGTAATAACCCAATTTGACTGTCTCGAGAACTATTGATGCATTGAGGAGCTTACATTTACGGGTCTCCAACCCGGAGGGCATACATTAACTAGTCCCCAACCTGGTGGGATTTCTTTTAACCGGGCCCCATCTTGGTAGTCCAATACATTTCTCACATGTTAATAAGGTCTGATATTCAAGGTTTCCCATACCACTCTGAATATTTAATTTTTATTTCATATTACCCAAGGTGTCCCATACCACTTTGGGTAATTTAATTTTTAGTTTATTAACAAGATATGTCATATTCATGCTTTATGTACAATAATAAATAATGAAATCATTATACATTTAGTCATCAAATACATGATAAAACAATGTAAACATGGGAATAATTAATCAAAGGCATACATAGAGTAGTGAATGTTCTTTTCACATAATATTGCATATAAAATGACAGATGATTAGGGTTTTCCACATGAAATGATAGCTTCTTAATTAAAGAACCTTGTCCATGGAAATGAATACTTACTAGAGATACATGTCATTAATTATGATGATAATGAACATGAAATTAGAATCAAACATAAATTGATTTGTCAATAACATTAACTACTTCATGTAAAGGACCATATGGACATGTTACATTAAAACATGTTTATCCTAATCTCACGAATTCAAAACATATGAAGTTAATATAATAATAAAAATTAAATTAATGTATGTTTGACACAAATACAATTTAATTTAGAAAACACCAAAATTAACATCTATTAAATACCCTTCAAGTATTGGATGCATTTAAAACACTAATTCTAAAGATAAATACTTGAAATTAGGGTTCTAGAAACTACATAATTATAAATATATAGATCTATATACATACAACCATAACCAGATTAACCACTAATAAAAACTGAAGTAGGTTTAACAGCAAATAATAAATGGATACTACATGATAACATAAATACATGAACTCTTAGTCCTTTAATTTAAAAAAATGTCGAGGCACATTCTTTTAAAAACATAAATTACATCGAGGGTATATGACAACATGACTAAATAGTTAAACATGCTCCATAATGTATTCTCATATATAAAACACATATAGGCATAGGCAAACACTAAAACCATACATGTGTTAAAACATCAATTAAATCTAGAGAATTGTATTTTAAAATAGGGTTTATTATATATGAAACAATAAACACATAAACATATAAAAACTATGGTTTTAAAAATATAACATAGTTTCACTTAAACCAAAAAGCTAGTTCGCATAAAAAAAATATCATTCCTAAATAATTATTCATCTCTAAAAAACAAAAATGATTTGTATTGAAATACATAACCTAAAATATATATATATAGTTGTATATATAAAGCTTACATAAAGATCATACATATTAGGAATTGATTTTAAAAAGACCCTTTTCAAATGTATAATTCTTAATATAAAATACTGAATTATATGGAAATCGTAGAAATAGATTTGGATTGCTTACATATATATGTGCATACTTAAACTCCCATATATATATGTTATATAATGGTTTTTCTTAAGAGATAAACATTTCACAAATAGCCATATATAAATACACGATTAAACAATAATCCTAAACAATCTCCTAGTAATACCTTAAAATGGGAGAGTTTAAGGGGTATACCTAAACATATATAAAATTAAATATATACATATTGTATCATATGGGTTATCTAAATAAGACTCAAAGGAAAGAAAACCCTTAAATCTTTATAAAAAAAAATATCATTTCCTAATCCATACACACAGTCTTCAAAAGAGTGGAGAAACGGTGCCTATACTAAAAATATATATGTTTATATATATATACATATCATATAACCAACTACACATAGTGTGTGTGTATTGGGTTTTAAATTATTAAGAGGTGGGGTCATCCCCATATATTTGTAGATATGAAGGCGAACACCCCCTTGAAGCCCTCTTTTTGAAAAGAATGGTTTTCATGGAATGTGAATACATGTAAATATAAGTCATATATATATTCATGTATATATATATGTACTGAGGATCATGAGAAGGTTTGAAAAAAACCCATAAACAGGACACCCTTACCTGGCTGCGGAGGATGCTCGGATTAGAGGAAGCTTGCTGGTTGAGCTGGAGAGACCGAGAGCAGTTCAAAAGTAAGAGGGATATCGTGGGGAGAGGGTTTATATAGGGGATTCAGTGTACTTAATGGAACTCAATCCTGATGTTAGGTCGAGCCTACAGTGTCCTAGGAAGGCGGGGTGCGCAAAGTTTAAAAGAAACAGTATAGAAGGATGTGACTGTGGCGTCTTGGGAGAACCAGTGCTGGTAGAGGGACCCCGACGTGAGGTAGGAGACGACAAAAATTGTGGTTTTAAAAAGAATCAACGGTCGGAATCTAACTTTGGCGAGATCGGACAGCTCGGGTTAAACGGGATGAAATAGGCATTAAAAAAACAACGGCTGGGATTAGTCCCGACTTCGATCGGACGGACAAGGGATGTGCGGGGTCAGGATTAAATGCGAGATGGCCTGGATCAAGTGATTGGCGAAAAAAATAATTAGATAACAAAAAAATAGTAAAATTATACAGTATACTAATAATATAAGACATGAAAATTATAAATATGATTTAATAAATACTTTTAACTTGTAATTTTCAAATCTGAAAATCCCATAGTAGATTATGAAAAATACTTTATATTTTGATATAACCCTTTTAAAGGATATATATTTCATAATTAACATACTAAACTTTTATTAGGAACTTATATCTTTTAAAAACAAAATTCCAATTTATAACATAATCCACTATTTGATTCACAAAATTCTTTTTAGCAGACCAATAGTTTTCCCCAATTCAAAACACATAGTTTTAGGGATCCAATAAGGTATAATTTTCAATTATTACAGATACACTTTAGACATGACGTTTGACACATTTTAAAATACTTATTTTTCCATGATATAGATATCATCAGGATTTTGAAAAATAAAAATAGATTCATTTTCAAGAATATTATTTTATTTCAAAATTAAGATACTCGAAGATATAATTATAATCTTTTGTACATATTAAAATATTGAAATACCATAATATTATTAGAGTTTTATAAAGAAATTTTTTTATAAAAAGATGCATGTTATCCAAGGAAACCCAACGGTCATATAACAGTCATATTTTATTAAAGGACCATTATAAAAACAGGGGGCATTTCACATTTTCAAGACACTAGAACCAGGGAGGATGGCTCTTCTCATTCCATTGGTGCTGAGTACATGTGATGTGGTTCTGGCGATTATGTTTTTTCACACTGACAGACCCAGAAGATGAGTACTATCCGATTACTCGAGTTGTGGTTCTTATCATCCTTGTTGTGGCCATGTTAAGTCTTGTACATGGTGTTCTTGGTTAGTTTGAGTATTTATTGTAATGTAACATTTTATATTATACCAGTTCTCATTATTCTCCTTGTTCTTCATCTCTTTAATTTTGATTCCTTTATTAGTACAAAAAAACCATTTAAAACAAGAAACATCATTATAAAACATATCATTGTTCACTTAGTAAATTTCATAAATCCTGGGGCGTCACAAGAATCAAGACCACTTTATAACATGTATCAACAGTCTAGACAAATAGAATTGGAACCACATCAACACATGTACTTAATAGTCAAGAAAAATAGAATTGACACCACTTCAAAACAAGTATGATCTTTTCATAACAAATAGAATCAGAGAAACATAAATTCATGATAATGATAAAGAGACTCAGTAAGATTCTTCCTAAGCCCATGAATCCAAATATAGAAACTCATCTTATTGAAAACATGAATCTGATTAATTCAGCCTAATATGATGAACACTTTAAAACTAAAGTAAAGGTGAATTCTCTTTATCTCTAATTGTATCTAGAAAAAGAGGATCTTCTCGCTCCTTTACTATGAATTGTGCCCATTGTTAGAATGTATAAAGTACCTCCTCCTTTTATAGGCGACAATTGGTGAGAATCCAAATGTTTTTCCCACTCACTCAAATTTTCCCAAATTTTAATTTCCCCCTAAAATTTTGGGATACAATTTGACTTCATCAATATTTCTCTAAGATTCTCGAATCATCTCTAAAAATCATATCAATCTGAAAATCATTGATATGAATCACCATTCCTGTTGTTTATTCTAGAAACAGAAAACAATTTTTCTTTTAGAAAACCTAATATGTGGGACCGATTGTTGAGGATGATCATTTATGGGTAGGATGTTATTTAATCGGAACCATCTCCTTTAATTTACTTTCACCAGTGATTCTGATGAAAAACAATTTCATTACCATGTCGGCATGACTGGAAACATCTCTTCGATTTATCATTCTATCAACATGACTCTTTCTTCTTTTCTACTGACACGACTCTAGCCATCAGTATGACTATTTCAGTTAGCACGACTATTAATCTTCCAGGTGGATGACCATTACAATTCAATCTTCATAAAAATTACTCTTATATTGGAATGAATCATTCTATCAGCATGACTATTCCATCGGCAATAATATTTCATAAAAAAGTGTTACTATCAAATTTGCATGACCATTACTCTTCCATCAACATGACTTATTACAGTAGCATGATTGTTCCATCAACATGACTATTCTTTTGGAACAAATATTTTTTTTAAATTTGTGTGAGCATTTCTATTCCATCAACATGACTCTTTACATCATCATGAATATTCCATCAGCACAACTATTCCATCGGCACAACTCTAAGTCCGATGCAAAACGAAGTGAATAATATTTCTACTTGATAGAATTTTTTTCATTACCTGAAATTTCCCATCAGTTCGGAAATTCCATCGACATGACTCTGAGTCCAATAAAAAACAAATTGAATATTGTTTCAGCTAGAAATAACTTTTCATCTTTCATCCAGATGACTTTTTCAACCGGCAAGACTATTCTAATCTTTTCCTTTATCATCACCATTCACAGCTTTTTAATAGTCATCACTATTCATATATTTTCAATAATCATCACCATAAATAGTTTTTCAGTATTCATCCCCATCCACATATTTTCAATAGTCATCACTATTCACATATTTTCAATATTCATCACCATTCATATCTTTTCAAAAATAATGACCATTCATCGATTTTCCATAGTCACCACTATACAAAAAATTTCAGTACTCATCAACATTCATTGAATTTCAATAGACATCCACATTAATATATTTTTAATAGTCATTAACGTTCACACCAATTCAATAGCCACCACCATTCACAACATTTCAATACACATTTCTTTTATCATGATCACATCATATGTTCTACCACTTTACTTATAATTAATGAGAATTACAAAATAGAAAATTAGCATCACATTTATCATTGGAAAGTATCATAACATTCCATTAATTATAGTTTCTTTATTTTTTTATCATCCAAAGGACAATATTTCAAAAAGCATGACTCCGATTATTTAAAAAAAACCAAATCAATTGTATTCTTTTGACCGATTCTCTATTTCTAGATAACTCTCAATTCATAATTAAGATGGGAAGAGTGATATTGATTATTTTTCAAGTACAATTATATTGAAACCATGGATCCCATACTTTTCGAAATATAGATCCAATTATATTCAAAACAATGGTCAATGTGATTTTTTTGAAACTAATACATCATTTCTAAAAAACAAAATGATTAAAATCCTTTTTTATTTTTCAGAAAAAATGATCACCCACAAAACGTTATTCCTTCAGTCCCATTTAAAACAAATTCACATTCATCTCCCTTATCAACATCATTTATTTATTTAGAATACTGATCAACTGACTCTAAATGAAACAAAAACACAACTTGCTCCTAACAATCACCCCATATGTATTTGATTTCAAAACCCACTCCAATAACTTCAACTAGATTTAACTTTTCATTCATTAAATTTTCTCAATTCATTTCTTTCTCCCCCTATTTTCTTATCTCTCCCCCTTATTGACAATAAAAATCAAAGGGTCCATCACGATATGAAACTTTCTTATTGAGAAATGGTATTCATTTCCAGCGTTTGGAACCATTCATCAACCTATGTTTCACATGAGTTCCATAAAAAAGAACTTTTACCTAAAAAAGTCTATGTTATAATGGTTAACCCAATGTAGAAAACATGATTGTATTATCAAGGTGATCAATGTTGTCCATAATAAAAATTTTATGTAATACCTTTTCATGTTTCTTTCAGCATTCTCATGAGTTGGGAAATTCTGGATGGAATTTGTCAAAGAAAAAAGTAATCTGCAACCATCTCAACAAACACATCAGAATATTTAGATGTTTAAAAACACAACTATTCAAAATGAATTTTTTCACATCCTCATTAATTTATTTTGGGATAAAATTAAGACAATATTAGATACCATCTTCCTTATTTATACTCCTTCAATTACATTCATGTTTAAAAAAAGATAAAAAGTTATAGGGAATTTGGAGGAACCTCGATTATTTGTTAGAAATAATAATGAGATTGAGAGTCATATCTCAGTATTTCCTTCATATTATCCTTCTTCTTTTATTTTTCATTGGATTTTATTTATTCCCTCTGCTCATCCTTCTCAATTTTGGTCAAATATTTCTTATTGTCAATCGAATCATCTATTGAGGATGTCAACATTTCCTCATCGTTAGATACATCCTTGTTACAATCAATTTGTTTTGTGTTGTAAATTAATTAATTATAAAATTGACCATTTGTGGATACATGTTTGACATAATTTCTTATATATTCAAAATAATTATTCTTCCTTTATTCTATCTCATTTTTTTGTGATTCCTCCAAATTCTTATCCAGTTTAATGTGTCCTCTCCAAAAAACTAAGCACTATTTCTTTTGAAACGTAACAGATCTTTATTTCATAACTTCCAAAATATATTGCTTATAAGAATTTATAAGAATCATTTGTTGTGCTGGTATCAAAAAAAAAGACATCCTTTCACAAGGTTTCTAGCTCGCTCACACCATTTACTAATAGTTACCACTAAATGGAACCTATTTTCAATAGTAACTTCATTCTTCTAAGATCTCTGCAACATAATATTAAGATACTTTTTCTTTTAAATTAATTGAGTCACACTCAAACATTCTTTTCATAACCAGAGGAATAATTTTATTGATGTTGGATGAACCAACAAATATTCTTGTGAATGTGTTTCCTAGCCACCTTCTTCTCTTTCGTTTCCAATAAACCATCCATTCAATTATAAATCAGATTCTTTTATTCCTTTTATGAATTATCACAACCAGAAATATTTGAAACATTTCCAGATCCATAACATTTCAAAACATTCCTAACCCTGTAGGTTGTGGCCACATACATAACATTCACATCTATATTCTTTTCAAAAATAATTACATTATTTTTCTCACTCTTTTAAGGTATCATTTGTTGAGAATTCCTAAGTTTCTCATTCCATAAATATCAAACAATATTTGTTATAGAGTTTTGGAAACATATATTTTTCAATTCATCTTTAGATAACTTTGGTTGGTCAACTCCCATATCTTCTTACTTTTCATTATGTTTCACTTATATATACTCATTAAGATTCATTTATTATTCATGATATTTCTTCAAATCATCAATCTCTTTCTCCATATTCTCTATCACTTCAATAAAAAATCCTTGATTTCTTGTGGAGGAGGATTCATCTTCAAACTCTTTGTTTTTATTTTAATGAATTATGATATTTCTCAAAATATCATTCAATTATTTTTTCAAATTCATCTCAAGTGGAGTATATTCTTTATCAAAACATCTGATTTGGAATACATCATCATTAATTGTTTCAATAATTTTATTTTCCTCAACATAAAAAATGGGATTCTCATATAAAACATCACTTTTTTGTTCTTCTTCAGCACAACTAATTTCATTACTAAAAGAAATTTCATCATTAACTATTTCTAATGAACGTGTTGTCTTCACCATCATTTGTAAAATCCTAACAATCATATTCCATATAAAAAAGGCTTGTCCTTTTGGATTTGGAGACCCTATTATCGTCCCTTTTATAATAGAATTATTCTTTATCCCCCTTTTTCTTCCAAGGTATTCTTGGCCTTCTTACATCGCCTTCACATTCTTCTTCGTTAATTTCTACATAATTTCCTTTTTTAGTAAAATTGGAAATAAAATAAACAATGTATCCACATCCAATACACTTTAAGGGATGTTTACATTTATACCATCATGTACCTATTTTCGCATTCTTGGAATACAAGGAAAAAATTGAATCATGATTTTTACAGACATCATTTTCAAAAATAGAATCATCAGCTTGTTCTTAATCATGATTCTTAGTTTCTTTCTTAGAAGCCTTGAACGACATTTATCTATCAAATTTAGTTTTTCCCTTCACATCATTTTACCTTCTCATTTAGTAAGTAATGAGAGTACTATGAAAATCATAATGAGATAATGGTTCTGATCACTGTCGTCCAATTGAGAAACATTTTCATCGAATTTGACTGGTCGAATTTTCAAGATATGTTAAACCATAGTAGAAACAACTAACATTTCACCTATAAATCTCATAGTACATACTATGTAATTTACAAAAGTAAATTTTACCCCAAAAGATTCATTCTCATTCATCTTGGGATGTTCATACTTTAATTTCAATAATTGTATCTTTTCCTTCTTCACTTTTTTATTATCTTCATTTAAGTTTTTCAATTTATCCCATATAACATTGAATGTGGCAACACATTTTACTCTCATGAATTAAATTTTTTAAAGTGATGGAAATATAGCATTATTAACCCTTCCATCATTCTTAAGATGTCTCTTGTCAATAAATGTAAGTGGTGTTTTACCATAAATGGGAGGAAACACTACTCTTGAAACTTCAAGAACATACTAACTGATAGACATGAGATATGGATGTATTATATCATTCCAGATATGATAATTATTTCCATCAATTACTAAAATACCTTTACTATCCACATAGTTCAAATTATCCATCAGCATGGAATAATGAAGGGATCCTTTGCTCTGATACCAATTGAAAGTTCCCAGTCAATTTATTATATCACTGAGAGGGGGAGGGGGTGAATCTGTGATACACTATTTCATTTTAGTTTCATTTAAATTGAAACAACCTTCCACTCTTGTTAAATATTTAAATTCCCTTCTAGAAACAATCTCAACACACATTTACAAGAACACAATGATTTATAAGGAAAACTATTTTAAACAAATAACTGTATCCTTAGTATGGTTTGGAAATTATCCAATACCATAAAAACCACTAGGAAAACAATCCTTGAAAAACAATGAGTAGGATATACCATTTCACTCATATATCCCTATGAAACAATCCCTATAGTGCATGTGAACAGTCATAGCCTAATAGGAAAATACAATTTCTTTTTTCGCAACTCATGTTAGTTGTACTTCATTTCAATTCAAACAATGTATTAAAATTCAATACTACTATTCAATTACTCTCCCAGAAGAAAAGTAATGACATATTTGACCATGTAAAACAATCTGTCTGATTACCCTGAGTACGATGCTCCCAGTCCAATTATACTCAGTCTGATATTCATTCAATTGAATATAATAGAATTGAATCAGCCCTTCTTTAATACTTGCATACAATAGTCAAGAAAAATAAAATCGACACAACTTCAAAACTTGTATGAAATATTAAATACAAATAGAATTTCCATCACTTCAAAACACCTTGCAATAGTCATCAAAAATTGAATCAACACCACTTCCAAACAGTTATGTAATAGTCAAGAATGATAGAATCAGATCCACTTTAAAACAAGTATGCAATAACTATGACAAATATAATCAGAACCACATCAAAACCTATGACCAATAAATAAACTTAGTAAATCTCATCCTCATCCCGAGAAGCCCAATATGAAAACACCCAATATAGAAAAATTGAAACTGATTTATTCATCCGGATATGATGAACCCATTAAAACAAAATTCAAGCTAAATACTAAAAATCTATTATTCAGTCTCTAAAACATGGAGCTTCTCTCTCCACTACTATGAATATTGATTGTTGTTATAAAATACAAAGTACATCGTCCATTTATATGCTACAATTGAAGGTAATCCAAATGTTTTTCCCACTCACTAAAATTTTCCATCATTTGATTCCCCCCCCCCAATTTATGGGATACATTTTTACAACGTCAATGTTTCTTGATGCTTCTCAAATCATCTCAAAACATCATCTCAATATTTCAATCATTCATTTGTATCACCATACCCATTTTTTATTCTATAAATCCATAAATATTTTTCTTTTATAAAACAAAAAATGTGGGTACCATAGTTGAGTATAATTGTTTCTGGGTACGAAGGTCTTTAATCGGCACCATCTATTTTCATTCACATTGTCATGTGAGTCTGATGCAAAACCATGTCTTTACCCCGCCCTCATGTCATGCCCCATCTCTTCACTTTCTCTTTCCATCAGCATGCCAATTTAGTTTTTTCCATTGGCATGACACATTCCACTTTTCCATCAGCATGAATCTTTCCATCGACATGACTATTTACAACATCATGACTACTATACCAGTTGCAGTTCCACCACATTTCAATCTACATGTCCATTACTCTTACATCGACAATACTCTTTCAGTCGGCATGACTATTTCATCAACACGATTATTCTATTGGAACGACTCTTACTTTTCAATCTATATGTCCATTACTCTTCCATCAGCTTGACTCTTTCCATAGGCATGACTATTCCATTAGAACTACTATTCCATTAGCTCTAAAATTCCATCAACATGATTGTTACTTTTCAATTTGCATGACCATTACACTTACATCAACAAAAATCTTTCCATTGGAATGACTATTCCATCAACGCGACAATTCCATTGGCACAACTCTATTTCTAATGAAAAAAATTTAATACTATGTCATCTTGACACACCTTTTCTTATTTCTTCAGCATGGATTTTCCAATCTATACGACAGTTCCAATAGCATAACTCTGAGCCCGATGAAAAAAAAAGTGGGTATTTTTCAGCAAGATAGAACATTTATTCATTCATCGGTATGTCCTTTTCCATCAGGATGACTATTCACATCTTTTCTATC
Source organism: Viscum album (assembly GCA_963277665.1). Lineage (NCBI taxonomy): Eukaryota > Viridiplantae > Streptophyta > Magnoliopsida > Santalales > Viscaceae > Viscum > Viscum album. The sequence goes on from OY728120.1 coordinate 578,797,362, forward strand.
ATCATCACCCTTCACAGCTATTCAATTGTCATCACTATTCACATCTTTTCAATAGTAATTACTATTCACATCTATTCAATAGTCTTCACTATTCACATATATTCAATAGTCATCACTATTAAAAACTTCTCAATAGTCATCACCATTAATAGACTTTCAATAATCATCACCATTCATAGATTTTCAATAGTCTAGACCGTTAACATCTTTACAATTGTCATTACCATTCATTGATTTTTAATATTCATATCCATTCCCATCTTGCCAATACTGATAACCATTCGTAGATTTTCAATACCCATTTCTTCCATCAAGAATGCATCATATGTTCTGATAAATTACATATGATTTTTGAGAAATCCATAACAACAAAGCATACTCACAATTAACATTAGAACGTATCATAACTGTCTATTCTTTATCGTTTGTTTTTTTCCTTCTCATCCTGAGGGAAATCATTCTGAAAACATGAGTCTGATTTTTTTCTAAACGAAAACCCAAAATAGATGTTTTCATGTTATCGATTATCTCTTTCTAGAAAACAATCGATTCCTAGTTATGATTGGTAGAGTGATAACAATTCTTTTGAACGTCCAATTCTTTTGAAACCATGGATCTAATTTATTTCAAAACATGGATATGATTTTTTTCAAAACAAAGGTCAGTACAATTTTCTAGAATTGACAAGAGAGGCCAGGTCAATTACATTATGGTTTTTTATTAAATGAACATAATAAAACATAGTATATATTTTAAATTTCTATTATTATTTTAGAGTATTTAGAGAATTTATATGAACATAGAGAAGAAGACATAAAAATATAAATATGGTTAAAAATAGTACCACTTCCTTAGATAAGCTCTTTAGGATTACACTAAATAATTATTAGATTAAAATTTTTATCCCACCCAGGATTCAAGAATACGATGAAGGAAAAAAGGAAGACATTTGGGAAGTTCATGACTGAAAAAAAATGTTTTTATGTGCGAAATGGATTGAATAGTGGGTGGAATTTTATTAGTTATGTGAGTGGAACAATTGTAATTTTTGGTATTAATGAGGTTTAACATAATTTTCAAATGAAAATTGGTTAAAAATTGTGCATTATCAAACATTATAGGAGTTTCAGTTGAAATATGTCTAGTTCAATAGTTTCAGAAAATTTTTCTATGTCATTTTACCCATTATGGATTTATTTTGAATCCCTTGGAAATCATTTTTATCCTTAATTGTGATGAATAAATATTACAGTTTTTAAAATTATTTATCCAAAAAAATTAGGATGGACATAAAGAATAATATAAATTATTACAATTCTAATTATCCAGTCTGTTTTTCAAAATATGATTCAACTAATTGGAATATTTTAATTTAAAATTAATTTAATTTAAATGAAGAAAATGTGAATTCCTAAAGGTAAAAGTTTCAAAATTTGAAACCTTTTTTATATGAAAATTCAATATGAATTTATTTTAAATTATAGAAATTTTATTTATATATATATAATTATTATTATTTATTATTTAAATAGTATAAATATAAAATTTTTCTTGTAAATTATATTAATGAAAATAATGTTTTCTAACAAATATATATATTATTATTATTATTATTATTATTATTTAAACTTTTTCTTCTATGAAAATTAAAAAAAAAATCACCCCATGATAATTGTGACATAATATTTAAAAAAAAGAAATAATTTTTAAAAATATAATTGATATTTTTTAAAAAAAAATTAAAATTAATTGCACACAAATGTGGAACAATTATTATATATATTTATATAATTCTATGAATAAATTAGGATTTACTACTCTCTTATTTAATGAGAATAAATATTATAAATTATAAATATTTTATTGAATATATACTATATAAATATCATTGAAATCAATAAAAAAAAATTATTTTATAAATATATTTTGGTAAAAAAAAATTTACATAGGAAAATTGTTTATCAAAAAAATGTGTTTTCCTATATTCATATAGTTATTATTTTTATTCATAATTCAGTTATGAAAAAAAAATCATTTTATGTGCATTTTTAACCCATATATTTTCTTAATTTAGACAATGATATTCATATAAACTATTTTAACTGCTCGGTTAAAACTGTCATATTAAATAAAATTATTCTAATAGAATATCGTGTTTCCTTAAATCGGGGTGTTGCATATACAATAAGATTTAAATTAAATTAAATTCTTATCAGAATTTATTTTTTTTTAAATCATTGTGTTACATTATATCAGCCGTAAATTAATATCATTCTCACAAATAGAACATGTTCTTGGTAAAAAGTGTTTAATATTTTAAAAGCCCATTTTGGGAATCCCAAAACATAAAAAGCATTAACAAAAAAACATTTTTAGAACATAAAAATGGATCTGTGAATTTCACATAGAATAAAACTAAACCTAATTATATATAGTATAAAATTAGTGTGATGTGGAAAAATATTCATCGATGAGAAAAAAGACGCCCAAATACTAGTGGAGAGTGATATAGTACATGTTTAAGAGAATGTTCATAACCAAGAAACCATACATATGTGATTAGGGAAAAGACTATTGACTCATCAGAAATCCAGATAAATAAATGAACTTTTATTCCAAGATCATTTGTAAAGATGATGAGTTATAATTATAACCTATAATTACATTATTTTTTTAATGTACTGTCACCATAAACCGGATATGGGGAATTATTTTAAAATATTGTCATGATTTGAAGTAATCAAATCCCGAAGGTTTGATTATTTTACAAGTCGTGAAAACTAGATTTCAAAAATGAGCATTACCTTATAATTCTAAATATAATATGCAATATATATAACTCAACGATATTGCTAGTATTCTCCAAGATCAACTACGTTTATAAATCATTAAACACATCTTACCATCCTAGGAAAATAAATCATAATAATGGTGTGATATCAGATGTTCTGTAAGTGTAGTCAATATAGAGGAATCTATCATAAATAACCATAAACATTTATGCAAATGTATAAAATTTAATCACAAGGATTAAATACACAATCATTTTCATAATATGAAAAGAATAAATCAACTAATTTAATTTAAAAATTCACACGAATATTTTACTAGTCTAATAATACAATATAATATCCACAACTAATATCACAATGATGGAATGCATAGTGTAATATGTCGGTACTATCAAGATGCATCCAGAAGATTGATATTGTCATGATCTATCCTCATGAGAGTTTATGTATGTGTGTAGAAACCCATCATATTTGTGTCGATATCTATCCTCATGATAATGATAAACTGCATGGAAAAAAAGAGACGGGTTTGTCGCTAACTAATTTCATCTCATGAGACACACTAATGCATCTAAGGGTTAGAGTGTTCCCCACCTGCCACTTACTAAATATGAATACTTTAACCTTAATCAAATAATTGTTTCTAAATAGCACAACCTCAATCAAACTGTTTATAAATGATTCAAGAAAACATGGAAAATTATGTCATAAACGATAATCCTCAATCACGAAAATGATCCAATAAAGGATGTTGACAAAGATGAAATACTCTAATAAGAAACCTTAAACTTTTCTTGAGAGATATAACCATTTTTATTTAAAATAATCTAAATTACATGAAATTATGAGCGATAACATTTCATTTGAAAATAACCCTATAATATTGTAATAGAAGCTTAAAAATGTGTAAAAATTTCATTTAAAAACTATAAAATATTAGTAATAATATTTTGGAATATATTTTTATGAATCATTGGTGTGGATGATAAATATGTACCAGCAAATTCTTACATAAATGTAGTCCTGAATAATAAAGTGATTGTTAAACTAAACCTTAAATAGAACATAAAAATATTCCTTCAGAAATCATTTGAATGAAATTGAAAATATAACATAAAATATTATTTATAATCTTTTATGTATATAAAAATATTTATGTATGACATGATCAAGAATATTGAAATGGAGAAAGGATTAGTTAATTAATAATTCAATGCATCCCATACCATGTGGTACATTTAAATAATAAACCCAATATCTTCAAATGAATATTTAAATTACATAAAGATTAATTTATTCACGATATCAAATATTACAGGGAAGTACATAAACAACACACATGAAATATGTAGTAATCATGGCTTATATCACACTATAATTAATCATGTGGTAGAATTTCCTTACCATAGGTTTGATAGTCTACGTATGTGTCTGAAACTGTTGTATAATGTTTTTAAACATATTATTATCTTATATCATATTCATAATAATATTATTTATTTAAGAAATTTTTCATTTATGACTTTATATTACTCATTCCTTAACAATACCATGTTAAAGAAATTATTAGGGTAATTATATCATTGTTTATTGTACATGTTTTGAATTGTTATTTTTTATCAAAGAATGTAATTCATGTTTTAAATTCATTCATAATTTATAATGTTATTTATATATCATATATTCTCAGAAAATATATATTTATATATATAATATAGAATGTAATACTCCATTCATGGAGATGATAGGTAATACGCATGCAAGAATGCTATTTCTATTTTCTTATCCTATTGAATAGATAAAAGTATTTGAAATATATATATCAATATATATATTATTAAAAAATCATTATTATTTCTTAAATTTCAAACTGATTCATTATATATATATATATATATTTTAACCATTCTTGAAGGGTTAAAATAGAGAATAAATCTCATCGCATCATGGATATGGTAGGTTATACCTACACACGAGCAACAATATCATTTCCTTAATAGTTAAATGGTATGAAATTGTATTGTATATATGTTATACCAAAACATTATAATTTCATATTTATTATTAATATCCATTATATTCATCAATATTCACATTGAAAGAATGTAGTGATAAAAATAAAAATTACACCACATTCTGAATATGGTAAATCGTACGTACAGACGTATGGTGATACTGTTATACATATGAATGATTATAGGAAGAATATAGTTGTCCCATAATTGTAATAAAATATTATATTATAAATTATACTAGATTTATTAATTTAGTATGGAAACAAAAATGCCATAGGATTTATCAGAAGAAACGAACATTGAAATATTTGATAAAACAATTACCTCTTCTTCGGGTTTCTCCTTTTGATTTGCATAAATGGACTCCTTAGATTGGATTTATACCCAAATTATGCCATCTAGATTGAATTTATGGATGTTTGTAGATGGAATTTCATGGTTTTTCAAAACTAAATTGATTCATAGATGTGGATAAAAGAAAATTAGATGTTCTTTTTTATAAGATATGGGAGGGGAATAATTGTAAAATTCATAACTATTAGTTTATTATAAATTTAAAATTGATTAAAAATAGATCTTATGTGTGTTATTTAGAAGATAATATCATTATGGGTCAAAATTATATCATAAAATTATTTTTTGACATGTTTTAATTTTATTTTAAAACATATCATTTTAATTTAGCTTAATTAATCAATTTAATTGTAATTGTATTAATAATTTTAAAAATATTTTAAGGATATAAATATTTGATTATTGGTTGTATATTTTACATAAATGGACAATTTATGAAATTTTAGTCTTTAAAATTAAATCTTTGTTGTTTTTAATGATTTTATTATTTTTAAATAATTATATAAAATGATATTTTTATATAATTTAAAAATGTCAATTTTGACCCTATTCATTTGATTGAGTTTATATAAAATTAAAATAAGATGATAACTTTGAAAAAAGACCTTTAATATACTCCTTACATGTAAAATCCCCCTATAAAATTATTAGATCTTCTTAATTAATTCATATTATATTTATTTTGTTATTTTTAAAACTATTTATTTGATATTACAATTTATAAAATAAATTCAACATCTGTAATGTGTCATCATTAATTATAACTATTTAATATATAAAAACAATAAATAATTTATTATGATATAGGTAATTATTTTTTATTTTCCTATACTCTTTATAATAGATGTAATATAATGTTTTCACTATAATAAAATTATAATAATTATATAAAATGAGCGTGGGACATTTTTTCACATTCATTGACATTAGTAATATTAATGTGATTATCATGAAAAAGTGTCCAATAAATAATTGAATATGGAAAACTAGGTGATAAGGGGAGATTTTGTTATGTAGCTTTATTTTTATAGGTGTAAGGGTAATTTTTTTATATTATTTTTACCATTAATTTTCTAATTTTCGATTAACCGTAGTAATAAAAAAGTATCTACTGTTACTATTCATACTGTCACAAAATTAAAGAAACCTATTTAAATATTTTGGACTAACGTATTCAAAATACAGAATCATTTTTTAAAAATTAAAATCATAGAATAAGTTTTAATTAAATTAAAATTTATCTTGTTGATGGACCAGTAAAAATGTATTTTGAAAGTGAAACCCCCAAAAAGAATGACATTTTCATATATCCAATTTTAAGGAAAAATTAATTCCAATTAAAAATATTATATGATATGAAAAAATATAATATAAATATTAATTAAATTTAAAAAAATTATAATTTAATAGTAAAAAAATTTTTGACGAATAATATTGTATTCCATTAAAATTTATAATTTTTTTACTATTCATCAAAACATGAAACCTATCAGAAATAACAACAAACTGAACAAAATTAAATTTGGAAATAATTATTTCAAAGAAGATGTTTATTTTTTCTAATTGGATATAAATAATTATCAAAAACTTTATTTAAAATGGGTACTCCACAAAAATGCTTCAAAATTGAATTTTTTAAAAAATACATCTTTTATCCAAAAACTGGAATTTTTTCTTATATAATGCCTTGAGGACACATAAGATTTATGTTAAGATTATATGGAATATATATAATAAAAAATGTGTTCAATACTATTCATAACTTCAAATTTATTGGTTATTTTATATATTATATTAAATATGTAACACCCCAAGCTTCCATGGTACGCTTCTCTTTGAATAATGCAGTAGCGTGTGTTGTACGCGGAATTCGAGTTCTAACACAAACCACAACCAATAAAACTAGCAATTATGAATATTAATACCCACTTTTTGAAATTTTATAAATTTTATCTTTCAAAATGGACTTCATTTTTTCATTTGGAATATTGAAATTATCTTAGGGTGAATTTTTGGTATTTTTCTGAAAACTTTCAATTTTTTATGAATAGTGAAAAAAATTGAGTCATAGATTAAAACCAAATTTTTATTTAAATAATTATTTACTTGATTTAATTTTTTTATGTAAATATAGATACATAATACCTATATATGTTCAATGTAATTCATTTGAGTCAGTTTATAATAATTATAGATATATAAAAAATTTATTGAACTTTTCACCGTCTTTTACCCATTTCCTAATAGAATTTGAAAATTCACATAAAACATAATTTTACCAATTTTGTGAGTGGAATTTAAAAAATACAAGAGACATAGTTAATATCAAGTAGTAAAATTTGGTTCAATAAGATAGAAATAATTTATGGTGAATAGTAACTTTTAACTTTTATTTACCACGGTTTAAATTAAATAGGGTAATTAAGGGTAAAAATGATATTATTATTACCTTAACACATGTCCTAATTCTATTGGATAAGTATAATTCGACCAAAAAAAACCTTAGGAATAAAATATGTTCCTTTTTGGTCCACTTAGATTAGTTTAGGACATTTATTATTATTTAATTCAAAGATGAGTTAAAAGAGTTAAAATCAAGATTAATAAATAAAATAGTTTTAATATAGGGTTATAAATAAGATAAATTCGATTATAAATATTCATTAGAAATATAAAAAAATTCTACATAATGGTATTTTATTTAAAATTTTTATACATTAAATAATTTACATTATTTATGACACAATGAGGATGCGGTAATTATATTATTATTGAAACATTAAAATAATTGATATTATAAATATACAAATAAATATAATTTAAGTCTTTTAATGAATTAAACAATTTTTTTAGGTTACTATGACATGTTAGGGTTGATTAAATGGATTATTTTCGAATTAATAATGTTGTTAAAAATTTAGAAAAAACAAAATACCAAATAGTGTCAAAATTGACATAAAAGTGTTTTTAAAACAAATATTATATTATTAATTGATATTCAATTAATAAAAATCTACGTTTCGTCCAAGAGACTTATATAATGATAGGTGTATCATTAATTAACCATTTGGGCTTCTCTTGTAAGTATATAGTATGTTTATTAACCCTATAATATAAAAATACAAAGAGACAAAGTAAATGTCAAATTATTTATCTCAGAGTTAAATAAAGAATATAAAGTTAATATAGTGACACAAACCTATCTAAAACCTATTGGTTGAGTTGTTTTCGACGTATCCCCACCTTAATCTTTAAATATTCCACTTTAGAGCCATTAAAAAGCAAATATGAATTTATTATAAAATAATATTTGTTGCTTTTTCTAAGGTGCCCCTCACCCCTCTTAAAAAAGGGCACTCCACCTACTCTCTAATTCACACCTTCAAAGCCATTTGGGTCGTCCAACCCCAGCCCAAAAAATCCTACAAACTTCCATCACTTCATCCTAGTGGCCTTCCATTAGTCAGAAAGCCAACTTAGGTTGCCCTTTTGATCAAATCAAACGGAAGAACCCGAAGAAGAGGTAAAAATCTCACCACCTCTTTCAAGTTCCTTTCTTCTTACACTTACTTTTTCTTTGTTGTTTCCATTATAATATAATCACTGCATTATCACCTATATACTGTGATGTTATTATAAATATGGTACAACCAAATTCATTATTCTATCCATCCCTTGAATTACATGTCACCATACATGTGTACGTATGGCTTACCGTCTCCACATCGTGGTGTAATTGGTATTAAATACATTATTATTTGGATGGGTATAATAATGATGTGTAATTAATGAAAAAAATAAATATAACATGAATTTTTATATATGATACACCATCCTATTATATATTATTGTAATATCAAAATAATGATATTGTCGCTCGTGTGTGCGTATGGACTACCGTCTCCAAGAACGCGATGAGATTCATTCCCTATCGTATCCAATCAAGAATAATTCTCATTTGATGATTAAAAGTAATTTTTAAGGACTTGATATAATTATAGATATTAATAAGATGCAACCTATCCATAACAAACACGGCTTACATAAAAAATCATATAAAGGAAAACGAATCATTTAACACCCGAAACAACAATAATACTAAGATATTATTAACAAAGCAATGTTAAAATATCATATATGATATCATATTATTGTATATGATTCTTTTATAATTTAATAACAATTATTTCACCATTATGCAGGAGGTAAAACAACCCTCGACCAAGGAAAAGTACAAGGTAAGGGTTTATTTCACAATCTCTTCGTTATCTGAGGTTGTTTATACGTAATTATATACTGGGACTTCTTTATCATCCACATCCATGTTTCCTAAAAATGTATTTCAAAAATTATTAATATTTTATAGTCTACGGGATAATGTCATTTATACCTGTGTTTGAAATTTTATTTAATATTTATAAAGGAATATTTTCGACATTTTCCAAACAAGGTCCTTTTTAACCATTTTGATAAGATTAAGGTAAGAATGTATTTTTTAACATATACTGCAGGTGCAGCTATTTTCCGCCATTATAAAATCGTCGAATATTACCTTACAAGATTATAAGAATATTTTCAATGTAAATGATTTAATTATGTGTCTTTTAAATGATTTCAAAATGAGAGTTATTTCTCTCAAAATAGTTTTGATTTCTTCTATGTCAACATCCTTTGATGGATTTTATCCTTATTTGAAGTTGATTGATTATGATACAGAACTTCCATATAGTATTGAAGGTTTTGTGATATGTTTGTCTCTGGATGTGTTATTTTTATACCATTCACGATTTATAGAGAAATTATTGACATTTCGTATGATAGTTTTAATATGAATGTTTATCTTATGTTTAAACCTGTTCATATGAGGAATGCATTGGACTTAATAAGTGATGGGTGGAGCCCCCTATAGCTCCTCGATGCATTGGTAGGATTCATGAGACAAACTAGAGTTTTTTGACAAGGCCTTGACAAAAACTTATTTGTAGTCTTGGAACAAGGTCGTGACTATGTGGTTATGATAGTCTAGCATTATGCATTCCATTATTATGAAAGTGGTTATTGATATTTCATGTGATTATTCAACTAGTAGAATATTCATGTGAATAATTAAATGGAATTATTTAATTTTATATTTTCCATATTATTCTGAAGGTCATGTTTAAAATGCTTTTGAGTTATTTATACATTTCCTTAAATGTTTATGTTTATTTATGAAAGTTTCCGCTATATTGTTATCCTTACTGAGCATCTGAGCTCACCCCTTTCAATGTTTTATTTTCTCCGGATGTGAAGAAGTATTTTATGAATCACCTGTATGGATAGTATGATGGTATATGAAGACAAGAAGTTGTTGTAGTTTTTTTCACTTTATGATGTAATTTAAGGCTTATGAATATATCTAGTGTTTCAAAGGCTACTAAACTAATCGTTCTTTCAAGACTTGATCTTCTATGATCATTCCAATATTATGTAATAATGCACCAACTCTGAGTAACTAGGGTTGGGGCATTATAGTTGGTATCAAAGGAAGTTTAGTAAAATCCTTGGAATCTAGATTTAGATAAACTCTTATTAGAGCACATAGCACTAAGATAGACTTTGAGGATTAGTATAGAAGAACTTCCTAAAATTTCGCTATTGTAGAGATTTTGAGAGTTTTTTGAGAAATACATCCCTGTCTGGATACGAGTTGGTAGAGGCGGCTCTGGAAAAGATATACCTAGGGGTAAAACCTGAAAACACCACTTTGAGCTAGACTCGAACGGAAACTGGTGCACGACAACGGGCCTTGTTGCACTCTTGGTTACAACACTCTCGTAGGATATGCATAGGATAATTCTCATTTTCTTTACAAAAAATTATGAAGAGTTTATGAGTATATACTTCCTCCAAGAAAACATTTTTATTATTATGGATTATATCCATAAACTGATCTATTTATGTTATATGTTTTACAAGTTTGGATTTATGTATTGTGATTCATAAACTAATCTAGTGTATTCCATTGTTAAGAAATAGCGCCTTGTGGAAGAAATGGAAATCGTATCAATGCACGCACTTCATGTAGGGATTTCCCTCCTACTAAAGATAATTATAGTGGAGGTGGTGATGCAACTGGTGCTGATCAGCTAATCACTATACTGGGACAACTCACTCAGGTTATGAATAATAACCTTACCCGTATGGAGCACCCTGATCCACAACGTGGAGGATCAATGTTAGATTGCTTCACGAGGCAACAACCACCAACATTCAATGGGGGTACAAATCCACTAGTAGCTGAGCAATGGATAAATTCCTTAGATAAAATATTCCACACCTTGGGGGTCATGAAAGGGAAAAAGTTTTCATGGCAGTTTACCGCCTCACTGGAGATGTTGTTCAATGGTGGTCATTGATTCAAAACATGAAGGAAGATGACGAAGTTTCAAATATGGAATGGAGGGAGTTTAAAGATATTTTCTTAGAAAAATACATTCCTCATGACCATCAAGCGAATATGGAACGACAATTTCTGAGTCTGAGGCAAAAGGAGGATGAGAATGTTTCAAAGTATGAGCCTAACTTTACAAGGATAGCAAGGCATGTAGAAGATTATATACATAACCCAAGAAGTAAGATTGATCATTTCTTTGATGGGTTAAAACTATTTCTCCGTCGAGCATTAGTCTCACAATTCATCTCGTAGTACGAAGATATTATCTCATGTGCTATCAAGACTGAAAAAGAATTCTCTAATTCTTAGGACTTTAAAGCAAAGCAAGAGAAGAAGAGATATGATGATCACCCTGGAAATGGAAATAAGGGGATGAAGGGAAAATTTTATTATCCATCCAGCATTAAATGTGGGAAGAAACACCCTTGTACTTTCTTGAAAGGAATGGGAGTCTGTTACAAGTGTGGTGAAAAAGGCCACCAAGCTCATGATTGCAATGGGAAGAAAGAAGCTACCTATTTTCAATGATAAAATTATAGGGACATGGGAAATTATGCGAATGAATGTCCTAAGGATCATGGGAACATACCTTAGAATAGTCCAAGGGATCAAGGCCAAGATTATGTTATCACTAATGCCGAGATTGAAGCTCCAAAAGACATGGTGGTAGGTAATTTAATGGTTTCCTCAAGTTTATAAAATGAATTATTTGAATCCGGATCATCGCATTGTTTCATATCTTCCCAGTTTTCTAAGAAAATTAGATATTTCCAATTTGATTTAACAAGGTAGTTGTCAGTTAAAACTCCTAAGGGAATTATCATTGCTACAATGTTTTGTGAATCAGTTCCCATTAGAGAATATCAATGTTCTTTATCTGATGATCTCATCATCATACCTATGATTGAGTTTGATATAATCCTTATTATGGATTGGATTTCAGACTATGATGCAATGATTTATTGTAAGAAGGAGGAGGTTACTATTTTTGATGATGATGATAAGGAACACCTTATCTTTAGATCATAATCGTCACCACCTAATTCTTATCTAGATCCATCCCCAGTAGCTCAACTAAATTCAAATCTTGGGGAGGTAGAGAATGAAATAACTATCAGTGATAAATGGAATGTTAAAATAGAGGATGTACCTATTGTGAAAGAATATGTACATATGTTTCTAGAGTATTTACCTAGACATCCTTCAGAATGATAAATTGAGTGTTCCATTGATTTAATTCCCTGTTCATGGCCTATATCGAAGACTCCTTATAGAATGGCCACATATGAATTAGTTGAACTAAAGAAACAACTAGAGGAATTTATCAGTAAGGGATTTATTCTCCCTAGTTTTTCTCCATGGGGAGACCATGCCCGTTTTGATAATAAGAAAGATGGATCTATGAGGTTATGTATCGACTACAGGGAGATCAATGTTATAACAATAATGTACAAGTATCCCCTACCTTGCATTGATGATTTATTTGACCAACTGCATGGAGCTCAATACTTTTCAACGATTTACATTCGATCGAGATATCATCAGTTGTGTGTGAAGAAGGAAGAAATTCCACAGACAGTATTTCGAACCAGGAATGAGCAGTACGAGTTTACAGTAATGCCTTTTGGGCTGACTAATGCACCCTCTGTTTTCATGGATCTAATGAAAAGAGTTTTCAAGGAATATCTTGGAGACATTGTAGTGGTATTTATTTATGAGGTCTTGGTATACTCCAAAATCTACGAAGATCATGAAAATCACTCACGCATTACATTGAAGACTCTGAGAAGACATGATTTATAATGGATGTTTAGCAAGTGTGAATTTTGACTTCAAGAGATTTATTTTCTTGGCCATATTTTCTCTATAGATGGAATATCTGTTGATCCTTCTAAGAAAAGAGCACTCCAATAATATCCAGCACTGACGAGTATAACTGAGGTATGCAGTTTTATTGGTTTAGCAGGTTATTATCGATGTTTCGTCCAGAATTTTTCCCGATTGGATAACCCATTAATGAAGCTCACACGCAAAGGGGTTAAATTTGTTTGGAAAAAAGAGTGTGAAGAATGTTTTGAAGAACTGAAGAGAAGATTAGTCAATGCTCCTATCATGACTCTACCATCGGAGAATGATGGGTTTTTTATTTATAGTGATGTTTCAAAGAAATGACGTGGATATTTCCTTATGTAGAATTATAGGGTTGTTGCCTATACATAACGACATCAAAAATTTCATGAGAAAAACTATCCTACTAATGATCTTGAGTTAGTAGGTGTAATATTTTCTTGGAAGGTGTGGAAACACTATCAATATGGTGATAAATGTGAGATTTATACTGATCACAAGAGTTTGAAGTATATTTTCTCACATAAAAAACTCAGCATGAGGCAAAAGAGATGGCCTGAACTACTCAAGTATTATGATTTCACAATACACTACCACCCGAGGAAGGAAAATAAGGTTGTCGATTCTTTGAGTAGAAAAGATAATGGAGTTTTGAACAATATTAAAGTTTAGAGAGATTCTATTTTCATTGATCTAGTAAAGATGGATATGGGAATCACCATGGAAGGTGAAACATCAATAGTTTTCCAAATTATTTCTAAATCGTCTTTACTATAAAGGATAAAGAGTTCTCAGACCGATGATGAAGAGTTTCAAAAGAATATTAAAGCTGTGAATGATGGGATATTGAGTGACTTTGTATATGAAGATTGAATTATGAAATTTGGGAAGATACTTTTTGTTCCAGATATACCTCATCTAAAAAGGTAATTGTTGGTCAAAGCACATAGTTACAATTTCTCTATACACCCTGGGAGCACCATGATGGATAGAGATTTAAAGGAAAAATTTTGTTAGGAAATCATGAAGAGGGTGTGTTTTGATTTTGTGTCAAGATATATGGTTTGTCAACAAGTGAAAGCTAGAAGGGAACAACCTGGAGGAGTCATGCAACCTCTTCCCATACCTGAGTAGAAATTGGATAATATCACGATGGACATAATCATGGGACTACCAAAGAATCCTCAAATGAACAATGAAATATTGGTCATTGTTGACCGTATTACTAAGTCAGCACATTTTCTTGCTATAAGAGAAGATCTACAACTTGAACGTCTAGAAAGACTATATATTAAAGATGTTGTGAGACTACATGGAGTACCCCTATCAATTGTTTCTGATAATGATCCATGTTTTAAATCAAGATTCTATAAGAGTCTTCAGAAGGCCTTGTATACTGATCTTTGTCTAAGCACTGCCTACCACCCCCAGACTGAGGGAAAATCAGAACGAACTATTCAAACCTTAGAAGACATGTTGAGATCATGCACACTTGTCTTTGAAGGTATGTGGGATAAATATTTACCTTTGGTAGAATTTTCCTATAACAATAGCTTCCATTAAAGTATTCAGATGGCACCATATGAAGCATTATATGGAAAGATATGTCGTACACCAACTTGTTGAGATGATGTTCGTGAATGAAAACACGTAGGCCTTGAACTAGTGGAGGAAATGATGGAAAAGGTTAAGGTAATCCTAAAACCACATCAAAGCAACTCAATGTAGGTAGAAGTGCTATGCTGATAACCGAAAGAAGGATTTAGAATTTCAGGTAGGAGATCATGTTTTCTTGAAGGTATCTCCATGGAAGAGTATTATATGTTTCGGTAAGAAAGGTAAATTGATTCCTAGGTACAACGGACCTTTCAAAATTCTAGAACGAATTAGGGTTGTAGCTTATCGTTTGGCAATGCCACTAAGTCTCTCCAAAGTTCACGATGTGTTCCACATATCACTGTTGAGAAAATACATGCCTGACCCAACGCATGTACTCACTTATAATGAAGTAGAACTGGAACCCGATCTTTCTAATTGCGAAGAGCCCATCAGGAATCTTGATTCGACAAAACAAGTGATGAGAAACCGGAAGACTCCCCTCGTAAAAGTTCTATGGATAAACAATAAGATGGAAGAGGCAACCTGGGAACCTGAGGAACATATGATGAAGAACCACCCGAGTATTTTTATGCAGTAATATTCTAGAAATTTCGAGGATGAAATTATTTGAAGCAGGAGAGATTTTAACACCCCAAGCTTCCATGGTATGCTTCTCATTGAATAATATAGTAGCGTGTGTTGTATGCAGCTTCGGGTTCTAACACACACCATAACCAATCAAACTAGCCATTATGAATTGTAATACAGAATTTTAGAAATATTATAAATTTTATTATTTAGAATGAAATTTATTTTGGGATTCTGAATATCAAAATTACCATTGGGTGAATTTTTGGTATTTTTCTGAAAACATTCAATTTTTGATGAATAGTAAAAAACACATAGTCATAGTTTAAAACCGAATTTTTATTTGAATAATTATTTATTTTATTTAAATTTATTTTAGGTCAAAATAAATACACAATACCTATATAAGTTCAATTTAATTCATTGGAGTCAGTTTATAATAATTTTCAAAATATAAAAAATTTATTGAACTTTTCACCTTCTTTTACCCATCTCCTAGTAGAATTTGAAAATTCACGTAAAACATAATTTTACCACTTTTGTGAGTGTAATATAAAAACTCCAAGAGACACGGTTAATATCAAATAGTAAAATGTGGTTCAATAAGATAAAAATAATTTTTGGTGAATAGTAAATTTTTACTTTTATTTACCACGACTAAAAGTAAATAGGGTAATTAAGGGTAAAAATGATATTATTATTACCCTAACACATGTCCTAATTATATTTTCTAAGTATAATTCTACCAAAAGCAACCTTAGGAATAAAATATGAACCTATTTGGTTAACTTGTATTAGATTAGGACATTTATTATTATTTAATTCAAAGAAGATTTAAAAGAGTTAAAATCAATGTTTAATAACTAAAACATTTTTAATATAGGGATATAAATTATATAATTTCAATTATAAATATTAATTATAAAGATAAAAAGTTTTACTACATAATGGTATTTTATTTATAATTTTTAGACATTAAATAATATAATTTATTTATGACACAATGATGATGAAGTAATTACCTTATTAGTGAACTGTTAAAATAATTGATATTATAAATACACAAATAAATATAATTTTAGACTTTTAATGAATTACACTAATTTTATAGGTTAATATGACATTTTAGTGTTGATTAAATGAATTATTTTCAAAGTAATAATGCTATTATTAATTTAGAAAAAAACAAAATACCAAATAGTGTCAAAATTGACATAAAAGAGTTTTTTAAACAAATATTATATTATTAATTGATATTCAATTCCTAAAAATCCATGGTTCGGCCAAGATACTTATATAATGATAGGAATATCATTAATGAACCACTTGGGGTTCTCTTAGAAGTATATAGTATGTTTTTTAACCATATAATATAAAAATACAAAGAGACCTGGTAAATGTCAAACTATTTACCTAAGAGTTAAATAAAAAATATAAAGTTAATATAGTGACCCAAAGGTGATGAAAAAATAAATAAATCCTTACCAAACCATTGAATATAACATTAATGAAAATGGAAGAACCAAATTTAAAATATATTTCAAGGAACAACCCATGAAAATATAGCATTTACCTTATCATGATCAACTGATAATCTAGGTCCATAAAGCACATCCCCTATGAAAAAAATTTCTAAATTTTAGAATGTTCATTTCAATAGATTTTTGTATAGAGAATGACTCCTAAATATTTCTAAAAACAACATGAAATATTTCTTCGGCTCACAGTTGAATATTTTATAAAAAATTTATTAAAAACAAAACCACAAAAGTGTGGAGATAATAATGGAATATCTAATTTATAAAATACATGAAAACTATAGGGTTGTTAGTCAAAACAAATACTATAATAATATATTCATAATGGTCATACCATATCCTAAAATTCATCGTCTATATATCACATTCCCAACTTCAGAGACGATGATTACCCAACAACATAACATTCAATAAAAGCCACTTTTCCCTTATAAATAGTTTCAAAATATAATTCCCACAAAAAAATGACCATTTTTCTTAAATATAACCCAGTTTAACATATTATTGTCCATTAACATTTGGAGTGCACCATATTCCTTCTTTCAAATAAAGATAGGGGATTCCCAAAGAAAAATACTATTTTTTTAAAAACCCTTCACCATCATATCATCATACAAAATCTTGATCACTTTCTGTTTTGTTGGTTCCATATGATAAAAATCTATTGATATAGGTTGCATCCCATACACCTAACGAATTAGAAACTCTCCATCCATATCATGAGGAATCTTAGAGATACAATACGTGAATTCTTCTGGAAAACCCCAAATAGTTTTAATATGATCAATAAAAGGAGACATTTCATTAAAATTAAACAGAATAGATGTGACAATACTCATGGAAACTATTCTGGAGGGCTCTACATTACCATAAATCAGATCAAACACTCTTTCAAAAACCCACAACCTCCAATCATAAAAAATTAATCATACATGTCGATGATAACAATCAACATCATCATGATGAGACACAAGAAAATCCATCCTGAAGATGAAATCAAAAAACTATATCTAAGAGAATAAAATCCATGAACAACATCACATCAGCTATTGATTGTGCACAAGGACAAATAAACCCGTACACTTTTTATTACTCATAGATTTTATAACTCCATAAAAAAGGGCACGAGTTTCATCTAATTCATAATCGTAGTAAAAAATCATCTAGATATAAACTAAAAGGGAAAACTGAAATAAAATAAAATAAAATTTAAACTAATGATGCAATAAAGATGATACCACTCATGGTTTTTTTACACAGATATATCTCCAATGGAACTCCATCATCTAGATAAAGGCGATTCACTCCTATGGAATGTGGCTATATCAATGTAGTCTTTAAAGAGTCTAATTGTTCCATAATATATATTGGAGCTGATGATCCCTTTCCATATCTAGAAGTATACATGGCCCAAAAGAAACATTATAGATGACCATAACACCCATGGCCATTACACATATTTTTTTTTGTGATGGGAATGAATTCCTCATTTTTTGACCATGAGACGCTAATAAAAATTCAGAGGAACACTTCTGGATGTAACTTATGGGGCTGAAGAGACTACTATTGAGAACCATGCCTAAAAATCTGGTTGTAATCCGCCCACATCATCTTTTTCACTGACGTACAATTGAAGATATCACTAAGTTGAAGTGAAGGTGTATAATATCCAACATTTTCTACCATATATAGTTCAACCATTATATATATGACCACTGTCTTATCATTATTATAATTATTTATCATATTTACATGTGATCAAATATTCAATAACTGACCTAGAAGTTACTTCTAATATTTCACTAAGTCACTGTTTATATCTTTCGGTGTAAAAATAAATCTCAACAATCCTATATCTATATGAAAAAACCTCATGATTTGGTACTATAAAGAGAATAACTCAAAATAATTTTCCTTAATTTGTTCCAATAAAAACATTTACAAGAAGAATAGATTGATGAAACCCTTCTAGTCAATGAACACAATCTTATCATATTGAACCATGGAATACCACATGTTCTTTCTAGGACCCACATCAATGAACACTACAAACACCACCATTATACGCTCAGCTGTATCGAAGAAGTAAAAATCATGATCGACCTTTTCCATCTATTCCTTCATCTATTGTGATTTATTCAAACATTTAAAGGTTGGTGGAATCTCATGCATGAAACTCATATGAATGATCCCAATCTCATCCAACTCATAGATGTACCTGAATGAGAACATTATGAACATGTGTCACATTTTGATCAACATTATGGACTTCTTTCTTTAAGACACAATAATTTTCTAATACATTAGATGATTTCATTGCTGATAATTAGAATCACCCACCAATGTAACTCATATAACACTTCTTATAGGCATATTTCTACACACCAAAAAATCATAATAATAATAATAAAAGTAATAGTTCAATCTAAAAAACAAAATATAAAAAACTATTATTAATATGAAATTCTCAAATTTGGTGACATAAAACAATTATCCCATTATATGTTGGGTCTATTCATCGAATGATGTGGCCATGAACTAATCAGAATATTCCTCTAATGTCTCTAAAATACTATCTGTTGTCTTCCAAATATCCCAATAAAAATATTCTTGAGGATAAATCCCATTTTATATTAAGAATTAATGAACCCACCCGAATACCCCCTCAATATGGTACCTGACTCGTCCAATCACTTACTCAATGGGAGTTATAGATCCCTAGTAGTTCGAAACAAGTACCTAAAAATCAAACAACAACCTGGTTAAATGATCTCACTAAATCTATTTCAACAACATGGAAGGAAAATATAATAGAAACAACATCAGAGAAGATAAATATATTTCTTAAATAAAAAATATTAGTGAAAACCATAAAACACAAGATGAAAAATATTTTCCATGTACAAGCCCAACCACAATGGAATTCTAAACAAGAAAACATCTATTCTATGTGATTGCATGTATATACTCCCACCTCCTCACCACAAACTACTTTGATCACCTAATATAAAACCTCACCTTATAATTTCAGTGCCTTTCCTTTCCCTTCATTGAATTCTATAACCATTTATGTGAACTATGGAATGGGTACTCATTATGTGATCTAAAAAGATTAGTAGTGTCCAAATAGGCGTTCTATAACAATGTATTGCACAAAATCATCAATATGCACATTATAAATATAACATGGTATGATAATAATTAATTAATTTTTATCAAAATCATGTTATGTGTTTCCATTTTTCAAAAAAAATTCCATGACAAAATTATTTATATAAATTTCAGGCATAATTTCTAATGAAATTTATTCTCATCCAAAACATGCATATCAATGCCAAAAATAGTACAAAACCCAGAATGGTTGAATAAAACCATGGAACTCAACAATACCAAAATGAAAACTACTCATACAACAATAATAACTTGCACAACATAATTCCTTGTAATACATGCATATAGAGAAGAGAAACACCCCATGAGTGAAGCCTCAAAAATTGAAATAACTAGTACATTGAAAAAATGTGATTGGAAGAAGTGAAAGTAAACATGACCTAACCTCCTGATGGTTACATGGATTTTTTCAAAAACAAAAATAATCCACCTAAAAACATAAGGCATACCATGTTTTAAATTTAATAAATCATTTCAATGATTTTAAAAACACAACTTTTGAAATTACGTTAGGCGGGAGAAAACCAAAACATAATCCCAAATAAATTTACACACACAATAAAATTATACAAATTTTATTTATAAGTAACTTAATAAAATAGGATATATGAAATTAATCCAAAATAGACTTGATATAGAACCATCAACATCAATGTCGGGTTCGTGCACACCCCCAAAGTATCATACATCAAGAAGATTACAAAAATGGTAATAGTGGTACAAGAACTAATCTAAACTAATTATAATTTATTTAATTCAACAAAAATGTCAAAAAGGAAGTGGAAAGAAACCTCCATTATGAATTCACAACCTCCCCACAAAAATCGAAAAATTTAAATCGGCCCCTAACAAGATCGTACAATAGATCTTGATTTAAATATAAAGAAATAAATAATACAGATTAATAGATCCAATAACACAATGAAATGTTTCTAGAATGAGAAAATAAATTAATAAAAATAAATACATATTCTTCTAAAAATACACAAACCAAAAAGTGGTGATCAATAGAAAAATGGATCAACCCGGATCGAACAAAGACACCTGAAATCACAAGAGAATCATCTTAAGTCGAAATATAATGGATCGATGAATGATTTAAAAAATATTTCATCCAAGAATAATCCTAATATCCATATTCAAGAAATATTAACATTTTGTAATCCCATTACACGTCTTGTAATCCTATAGACTTAGATACTCAAGAAATTCATATCCTTTTTTCTAAAACGCATCTTTTTAAACATTCACCATGTGTAAACATTACATACAATGTAATCCTTTAATACAGTGCACTAGGTTCACATATTCCTCCATATAGAACATAAATATAATTTAATCCCATTATGACACATGTATTTCCCCTATAGTAAGGAAACTATATAGAATCTAGATTGAAAACCCAAAACACGAAATTTGTCCTTTGAACTTAGGGAGAAACTCACAAATCTATTATCATATTTGTACCTAAAACCCATTAATTCCAAAAAATACAACACCAAACATTATGTAATTTTACTCTATAATTTATTCCAATCATTTAGAGTCTATATATATATCCAATTATAGTTTAAAACAAGTAATGTGAAGGTATTTACATGAAATATAGAAAAAAGATGTTACAGTATGTACTCATGAACAGTATTTACATTTTCTCAATGGATGAAATGATAGAAATTTAATTAATATATTAACATAATAGAATAATTTTATGACATATAAATGAAAAATATTATTTAAATTTACCCAAATTACCTTCTATTAAAAAGTGTTAGTAAAAAATGAATCAAATTGCATTGTGAGGTGGTAGTCTGCCGTACACATGAATGATGTTATCATATCCCCAACAAAATGAACTATAATAACATATATTCGGTATATAAATTCATTAATTATAATTATTTTATAATTATCATATATATTCCATTATTTTTACTTTATTTCAATCCAAATAAAACAAAAATAAAATCACATCATTTTGGTTCATGGGGCGGTAATATGCCATACACATGGGTGACATTATTATTGTCTAATGGGTCGTTGAGTAAGTAGTTAATGTGGTAATACAATTAAATAGATATAATAATATTTTAAGTATCAAATATAATCATTACATCCAATATTATATCCATTCTTGGTAGGTGGTTATGGAAAACAAATAACATCAGTTCGTGAGGTGTTAGTCCACTGTACATAGGGTTGACAGTCTCATATCCAATTTGTTGGAATTTTTATTTATATAGTTTATTCAATTAATATTATAAAATATAAATATATATTAATAACATTTGTTTTAATTTTATCATATTTTTATAATAAAATATATATTTACAAATACATTGAAAAAAATGCATAGTTAATAACCTTACTTATTCTTGAGAAAAAAAATTTAGGTCTACCTAATGTCATCCGAAATTATATTTTGGAGCAGAAAAATTATTATATGATGTGGTATGTAAATTAATAAATAAATTTGTGTAGTTATTTTCTACGCAAAATGGTATTCTATAAATGGATATTAGAGAAAAGGGTGTGGGTTTTTATAAGTGAGTTGAGTGGAACACTTGTAATTTTTGAAAAGGAAATTATGTATGTGTGATTCTATTCTTATTAAAAGATATGAAATGGGACATTATAAAACATTATAGATTATATGGTTTAAATTGGGATGTAAATGGTTTGTGGATATGTTTATTGGTCATTATTCCCCTTATCTTTGAAGTTTAAGCCCACATAAACATGTGTTAACCATTACTGATGTAATTTGATTATATTGTTTTTAACAATCGTTATTAAATAAAATTTAACATGAAAAAGTTAAATAATATATATTATTATGAATTTAAATATTAAATACATTTTCACAAATTCAATTTCTATAAGTGTAACAATTTAATTTTAAATTAATCCCACATATGCGATGAAAAAGTTGTCACACATATAGAAATGTTTAAAATGAATAAAATGTTTTATACAAAAAATCAATATGAAATTTATTAAACAGACATAGATTGTATTAATTTCCACACTTGAACTATTTTTCATCTTAAAAAAATATTAAAATTAAATATATATTTTATATTCTTGGAATAAGACACAATTTTGTAATTTAAAAATATATTTTACACAATTAATAAAGTATTTTAATAAAATTATTAGAATTTAACCTCAAGATAATAATAAAATGAATATTTTTTAAATAAAAATAATTTTTTCAAATAAACTATTAAAAATTATAATATATTTATTTTAAAATAAGTGATAAATATGGGAATATTTCATTTTAGAAAAATACCATTTCGAGCATAAAATTGGATTTATTATTATCACTTTTGATGAATAAAGTTATTTGAATTTAAATCAAATTGATTGAATAAATAATATACAAATTCCTTTAAAATAATTAAATAATATTTATTTTTTATATTAATTATGGTAAACACGTTTTTACTGAAAAAATAGTTTTTCTAGAAATAGATTTAGTTATTTTAAAATGGTTCTTATATTAAAATATAATTAATTGGAAACCAATTAATTAATTTTATATAATTTTTAAAACATATATTTTCATAATTTGTTTAATCATATTCAGAAACTCCATTCTAATAACTATTCAATTACCTTTATATTAAATAATAATGTACTAATTGAATATAATGTTTTATTAAAACTCGGTGTTGCATGTAGAACATGATATCAAAGAAATTAATTTTTTTAAATATCTTTCATAGAATCCTATGAAATTCTAATTATAGAATAAATATCAAGGATGAAGAAACATATATGTTTTACATTCATAGCGCATACTCCATAATTATACTTAATGGATAAAACATCATTCCACCAAACAATATGAGGCTTCTTAAGAAGTAATTGAAAATAATATACATTTGTTTTTATAGTCATTAAATCCTGAAAGTAAACTGGATGGAACCAAATGCATAAATTATTACTCTAAATTCAATGAAATACATTTTTTACCCTAAGACCATTTACTATATGGTTTAATGTCCTTGTTGCATGTAAATAAATTAGACAACATAGTGTTATATCCCATAAGAATATAAACTACTTAGAATAGTATATTCTATATGACATAGTCTCTATACATAATTTTCTAAATAATATTCCTCAGAATATCATCTTCTCATTATCATGGGGTATTCATAACTGGCCCTATACAATGATTTCAATTTCCCTTTTCATATGAAAAATATATCGAATGATTCTTATCTTTTTAGGATATGTAGTGATTCATAGATAATATATCATGTGCCTATATACATATATCATCATCTTTAAAACCCTAGTATATGAGATCGCATTTCGCATATCATTTTCAATAAAATACTTTTAATGTGAAACCATATTATTACAAATGAATTATCTTTTTCAGGTTAAACCATGGTTTTTAATTAAGAAAATTAAAAAATATCAATTCCTATCAGGAATCACTCAATATTTCCTATATTTGGGTAACTTATTTTCCACTATACATAATCAAGATGTGTGTAAAAGCAAAAAATCATATAACAATGATTGTATTGATTCCATTTTGAACATGATATATAGTGATGTCCAAATAATCAATCTCCAATATAGCAAAAATCTACCAATTTCGAATGTTCCTTTATTTCTCATTGTTTCTATGAATCATTATCATTGACATAATGTTTTCTTATTTCCTTTTCATAATGATAGACAATCCTACCATTCCATTTTCCATTCAAATGACCAACATCTATTTATATAACCCCATATAGTAGAACAATGTGTGAATTTATTCTCATATGACATATTAAATAATGATATTGTGACCATGCTTCAAGAACTTGATAAAAATTCTAATTAACACACGCCAATCAGAAATACATCACAAGAACATGATATGATTAGTTTTAAATATTGATTTTCATGCAAAAATTGCTAATTCACCATCCCCAAAACATATATTATAACATGTTTATTTTAATTAATAAAAATATTATTTTGATATTGATAATGATTATATCTAATTTTAAGGGACCTCGTCTTCTTTGTGATGACTTACACACTTTGTGTCAAACACAACTTTATCATACCAAAGAAATTTCTATATTTAAATGATAATATTATTTAATCTTATTGGTATTTATATTTTTTATAATAGAACATATTATTTATACATGATTAAAAATAATTCCCTAGATGACTTTTAATTGTACAAAAAATGGAAACATTAATCATATATTATCAATAATAATCGATGTGTATCAGTTATGAATACATATTTTCATAAATCAAATACATTATCCTAAAATTTACATAAACCATCCACCCCTATTCACATTTGATTGAGTAATTTTAATTCTAATATCTCTATATGGTATGTTAATTATAATCCTAATGATTTTTATAATATCATAATTGTACTCTTCATACATTTCTATTGAATCTTAAACATACCACTCTATGAAATATTTAGGACTGAATATACCAGAATAAGTAAAATTTAAATTTTTTATCTATGAAACCATTACTCGATATGAAATTCCACAAATGGTCTTGGGGGTTATACCATTAGAGGTATGTAATGTTTCAACTATGAGGATACCTATATCATCATTAGTCTTGTTGATTCAAATTAGGTTGTTTCTCCCCTTTTTCATAATATGAAACATCACCATATTCATATCTTAAACGAACCTTGAGGTATCACTATACAAATACACTATAAAAAATAGTGATATACCTATGGAATGTTCTCGGAGGCCATAGGGTGGAAAATAGTTTCAAATAATCAAGGAAGATCCATTTGGAATAATTTAACTATTTGTATATAATTGATAACACAAAATGAAGACATGCTTTTAAAATAAGGAAAAAATCACATGAGTTTAAAAATAAATATCAATAATCATCATACAAAAAAGAATAATTGAAAATTTTAAATCATATTAATAATATACAAAGAGGTATAGGTGGTCATGGATGATATATATGCATCCTAAAAAAATTAAACTCAAACACCACCAAGCCTCTCCTTGTGATCTACAATCACTCAACATTTTTAAACGGAATGAACCCGAAAAACGCAAGAATTTAAAAATATGGATTATAAATAGTCACACAATATTACTCAAAAGGATATATACAAACACATTTGGATCTAAATGATGTAAAAAATGGTCCTATAATAATATCAAAAAATATATTTAGATATTCATTTAAAATGAAATTTCACATAAAAATGTTTGAAGTGTAATAGAATTTAGATTTTTAATATATATATACATAATTAAAATTACCAACAAAAATATAGTGTCATTTTATACATATTTTACCCAAATTTATTTAAAATATAAAAAATAACCTGAATACATTTCATTAAAAATAAATTAGTGCTTCAAAAAAATCCATTTTTTATTTAAAACATAAACTTCAATCCATCTTAAAAAAAGTTTTGAAAAATAATACAAAAATTAGGAATAAAATCCAAATTAAATGGTACCATATAATCAAATTAAATGAATACATGAAATGAAATAACTCATTCATGGGTTTAAAAAATTTCAAATAAAATGGGTATATAAAAATAAGTCAATTGAATCCCCTACATCAAATCATCATCCAATGAACATGTGTCATGGGATATAACAAATTTTCAAACGTGAAACAATCCATTAAATTAGAAAAATCAGACTATATTTTTTCCTATGATTCATGCTATACAAAATCTCCCATTCTAGCTTACACTCGGACTCATTTAATAGATATCATATTTTATCACATCTCAAATTTTAGGGGACAATAATAGTGTGTTTAAATCTAGGGGGTGTAAGTAAATCCATCCTACCTAACTACCTATGATCTTATGAACAAACCAAAGAGACAATGAAAAAATAATTAATCAACATAACCATCATAACACATTATCCATATCCCACCATCACCACCTTCTCTATCATAAGCAATTACCCATTTTATATTTGGAATAATCATCACATATAACAATAACAACCCAAAATGGTAAATATATAACTAAAAGGATCTCATAAATTAACATATTATAGAAACCATTTAAAATTTAATAGCAATGCTTCTTTATAACATACTCAGATTGTTAAGTATTTTTAAAAAAAAATTAAAGAGTTTCATAATATATATGTTGTAAAATTCACCAATAGCCACTCCTTACACCATCTAGAGAACAAATTCTATTATTTGTAAACATTTAACAATATAATAATATCACTCATCATTCATTTTATGATTCAAATGGCATAAAATCAAATAAAATATATTTTTATATTTATAAACTGTACATTAAAAAATATATTAGACACTTGAAATAAAAATTCCCCTAAAAAAACTAAAAACCCATTAAATATCCTTTTATGTAAGGTTATAATTATCTTAAAAATGAATTTCAATAAAAATATTCCAATAACTTATATATTTAATATAATAAATAAAATACATTAAATTATGAATAATTCAATGGCCCACAATTTAACAAAATATCCCAAAAATACAAATCAGTTTCTAAATAGTAACCCCACATAGAAACCTAAAATTAATTCCCCGTAATGTAAAATTCCCAATCTAGTATAGGTATGACACATAAAATTGTTAATAATAAAAATTACAAAAGTAGTGATACATTTAAATACTCGAGCCACACAAACAAATAATAATATTTCGAGAAGGATGTGAAATAGAGAGAAAGTGGGAGAGAAAAGAGATGACTATCAGAATTGAAGAGGAACATACGATTTTACCTCAAGATAGCCACATACAATAAATTATGGGATATCAAAAATAATATTTAACGAAGGGATAAGGTTACCTCAAAAGATTCTAGGCCTAGATTAATGAAGAGGTAGGAAAAATAGGGTCATTCACCATATTATTTAGGAATAGGAAACAATATTAGATTTATGTGATTATGGGAAGATTGTATAGTATGGATGCATGTTTGGTAAACCATTAACCAACCATGTATATTTCACAACCATATAAAAAATTAAACATGGTTTCCTCAAACGTCATGTACTCTCCAGGAAAAAATAGTGCAACACTACCATTATGCATAAAAGGATAACTTATTTCATCCATGGAATAGCATAGTCATATCCAAACAATGTATTGATTGGGAAATAAAAATTCTACAAAATCAAAATTAAGTAGAAATGACCCAAATAAAAAGGAAACATTATAGTTTAAAAAATTCACGTCAGATAACCATTCATAAAATAAATCATAATTGAATACTTACTTGCAAAACCAGGGCATGCATATAACAGAAACCTACATAGTTTACCAAACCATGTGTTGATCATGTGAAAATCATTAATGGAGGAAAAAATCGATAAAATTATAAAACGTGCCCAAATCATAAAAAAAAATAATTAATAAAAAATTAACTAATATAATAATATCTAAAATGAACATGGGCCTTACAATATCATTTCCAATCCAAATTTTGAACTCATAAGGTATTCCGAAAAAGTATAAGAATTTAAAAATCACCACAAAATCATAAAATTGATTTTTTTACAATGGATTGAAAATAAAGATAACTAAATGAAAACAATTGAAAAAGAAATGATCTATCCAATCATCATGTAAAGTCAAAAAAATTATTCTCTAAGAATTATATAGATAAAAATATAATTCTATAAACAATGTTTA
This sequence comes from Viscum album, assembly GCA_963277665.1. Classification (NCBI taxonomy): domain Eukaryota; kingdom Viridiplantae; phylum Streptophyta; class Magnoliopsida; order Santalales; family Viscaceae; genus Viscum; species Viscum album. The sequence goes on from OY728120.1 coordinate 578,826,376, forward strand.
ATAAATTATAAACATAGTTATTCCCACAATTAATAATTTATATACTTGGTAAAACTGTAACAGTTAATTAAAATACAAAAAATCATACATAAAAATGCATTTCCCAAAATCTATCATGAATTATAAAGTTACATCAAAAAAGAACAATCACCAAGGTATTATCTATAATTCCAAAATAAAAAAACTAATGGAAAAAATCAGGGCCAAAAAATAAATATTATAAAGTTCCACCATTCATCGTACTAGAAAACTAAAAAAATTACTCATAAACAATAATGAGAAAAAATATTAGCTCGTGACTTATCTCAATCCTATCTAACCAGTCCACCATCACATGTTTTCCAGAAACATCATGAACAAAAAGGAATCATTTAAAAAAACAATGATAACTTTTATGTTAATGGGTTCAATTTTTTTAATACTCTATTACGAGTCTGGGTGGAGTGATAAAATCAAATACATGATCCTACAAAATAAAGAGAATCATTTAGATGTTTATAACTCATGATAGAGCATTATATAATTTTTTGAAAAATATATTTTGTTTAAAGAACTTATATACATAAATACATGATCCATATATATCCATGTTTCCCAAATCAGATCAAACAATAACTTGAGAAACAAATTATTCCTTCAAGAATGATGTTTTCTAAATACAAGTTATCATATAAATTATATATCACCAAATAAAAAAATATCCTAAAATTCAATCTAATTTAAAATCAGTTTTTAGATTACCATTCATACACATTATCCCTATAAAACATTTATTACTCATTTTCCCTAAAATTCAATCAATTTACTTATTTGAAAACAACTAACTTTAGAAACACCTTAAAACTAATTTAAACCACCCCAATAATTGAAATTTAATTGAAGAAAACCAAATGATCTATTATCTCTTAAAAAAATTTCCATTCATATATCAGACTATAAGAAAATAAACCCATACATTATGTAATATACATTAATAAAAAGAAGACATCAATTGTATAATACAAAACCTTATTATTTTCACTCACATAATGGGTAGAAAACATTAGAGTAAGTTTAGATTGAAATGTTTAAAAAAATAATTTGAAAGAGAGACATAGCTTCCCATAGTATTATTTCATGAGTTTGGAAATTGTGTTCCATATGTGTTATAGAATCTGTGAAGTTTCAATACCAATAATACATAATATCCACACTTTTTAACATTCCATGTGAGGTCAGTCTGTAAATATTGATTCAATACCATTCCCAACCTCAATCATCAATTAATCCCCAAAAATACTGATTCAGTTAATGAGGATCAAAATTTCATAAAGAATAACTAAAAATGTTTCCAAAATCAAGTCATAATCACTATATTCACATATAATTGAAATTTTATTTGAAAAGGTCGTGATTAAGAACATATTCATGATCAAGTCCTTTAGTTTAGAATAATATCATATAACATATAGTTCACAAACACACCTTACCTAAAAACAATGTTATCTTATAAAATTTATTCATGGTCTTACCTGGGGAACCCAGAGAGTGGACACCTTTTCTAACAAATGATATACCCGAGACACGTTCTCAATCAGTCAGGAATAATAATAAATTCAAAAAACATGAACAAGGACTACTGGGAATGATTTAATCTATTATAATTAAATGAACATATCCAATAGTATAGAAATGAATAAATAAGAAAAAAATAACAATAGATGAACAATAAATTATAATCCTCACAAAAAAATATGAATAAATGGTAAATCGATATCATATAAATAAAACCGAAAGAGGTAAATTCCTTCAAAGTTGATACAAACACTCCCCAAAATTAATACATAATACCATAAAGCTTCCAATACTATATATATGATATGGAATCAATTATCATATCCCATAACACCACTACATATCTAAGATGATCATAAATAATAAGGATCACAACATATAACATGAAAAGAAATAATATGAACATTTTGTATCCATGTAATATATACGGTGTGAGAATAAAAATCCATATATTATTCTTCCAAATTATGAATGATATTCTATTAAAATATTGTTTCGTTGGAGGTAGTATGAAATATATAAAAGGATTATTAAACAAATTTAAACATAAGAAAATGAAAAAAACACAACATCGTTGAGTTTTTTGTACCAATTTATTACAATTTTAATTTAATTGAAATAAATCAATTGAATTTAATTATTTTAAAATCTCCTAGACTATATAATAATGGTTAATTATATTTGAAAAATATTTTTCAACCCATTTATATAATCTATTATAATCCAAAAATTATTTTATAAATAAAAGGTTAATTATAAGTCAGTTTATCACAAAATTAATTGATATCAAGAAATAAAGGAAATAATAAATGGGTTCTACATATGTTAAATAAATGTTTAAAATAAATTTAAGTCAAGATAATAAAATACATAAAAACCACCATCAATAGAAATTATGTCATGTGATCCACCATAGGTCTAAAACTTAAGATAAACATAGAAAGTATGTGAAAGATAGAGAGATACCATCTTCCATCCTATGTTTTTTCTTATATAGAAACCACCATTATGGCCATTACCAAGCCTCATCAAGGGAAATCTACATCTTGACCAATTCCACACTATAGGGGAAAAATTTACTGTATTAACATATAGTGTTGAAAATATATAGGCCTTTCAATTTTATACCCATGTTCCCATTACATAATAAGTGAGGGTATAAAAATAAGTAAAAAATTTGACATTCATAATTCATAAACCATAACCGTCTCTCGCCTCCAACACTATCAACTAAAACATACCCAAACCCCCGTCGCATCTCAATAACCCCTTGAGTTTCGAGATAATACAAAATTTTTAACCAATGATAATAAAAACTATGAATAATATAGATGACCATTATTATAGAGACCTATATAATTCATTATTAAATATTATATCGATTTAGATGAATATTAAATAAATTTCACAATATTACACAATTAAGGATCATATATGACTATTTTCTTTAGAAACATGGATATGTAAACAATTGGTATGTTAGAAATCAACATCATTTATGATTATTTTCTTCCAAAATAGATACTATATTCGTGAAAACATACCTAAAAACATTCTACATAACCTAGTGAGCGAAAAAATCAAAAAGGGTGAGCTCAAATTCCTAATAAGTGTAAATATAATAGATATCATTAAATGATCATCAATGAGAAAAAGATAAAAATAAGTGTATTAAGAAGTGATAAATATGTATTATAATTACTTAAAATCATATAATTATTATTATTATTGAATCATGGTGTAGGTTATTGTAAAAAAATGACCTAATACATGAGATTGTTGAATCAAAAAATATATTTAATGAGACATTAAAAAATATCTTAATAATAATAATAAAAGATTGTAAAAATAAAATAATCATGGGAAATAATAACTGTAGTCAATAATTACTTCCTTGACTTTAATAGTAAATCAGGTTTTTCCCATATTTCGTCAGTTCCATAGTCAACGTTCACTCCCAAGACTATTTTATCACAAACTGTTTCTTTCTAAACTAGGTTCACTCCACATTTTTGTCAATATTATCTCATGAGAGACACGTATTCATTAAATTAACTAGAGGTACATAATTAATCAACTTGATCTAGGTTTATAACAAAACCACTAACAATTGTATTATTCATAACAACCCATTTTATAATGGGAACCACATATATTTTTTGAAAAAAGCATAAAACATTTACTATATTATCTAATCGTAACGTTTGGAAAGGATATAGTTTTTGTAAAAATTATATCATAATAATAATTATGAATCCATAAAAATATTGATGATTTTATCAATATATCATATCCCTATAAAATCAAAATAAACATCAGTGATCAGTGGTTGTAGTTGTAGTATAAAATACCTTAAATGGATCATAAGAACATTTCTTATGGAAAATATTAATTTTTGTAAAATCAATGATTTATAATATAAGAATATTCAATACACTATGTAAAAAAATTTATTTGGAAATTAAAAGGATATATATAATGTTATATTAAATAAAATAGTGTTTAAGATGGAGTAGAAATATATTCCCAATTATTAAATTAATAGAAAAATTCCATTTATATTTTTGATAAAATGAAGAACCACCTTGATTATAAAAAATTAATGATATCCTACTAATTTTTTAATTGATGTAATAAAATTGGTAGATATTGAATTAATAAATTATTAAAATACTTAAAAAAATTAAGGAAAAAATAAATAGGGATGGAAAATTTTACCGACCATGTGGAGAAACATATTCAGTTTTCCTAAAAGGAAATATTTTTTTTATTTAGATATTAAATCGGGGAAAATATAAGTAAGACATATAATCGATTAAAATAATAATATTATAATAAATTTCATTATATTTTTTACATATAGATCATATAATTTCATCATAAAATTTTTTATCATAAATAATCCTAGTAAAAATGTGATTGCAACAAGAATCTGTTACCACAATTATATCTTGTTTCATAAATGCACTGAACATCAATAATTAAATATTAAATTTATTATAATTATATTCTATAACTGCAATATTAATTATAATACAACATATTATTGACTTATAATTTACTACTATATGTTTATTAAAAATCTATCAAAAAACTTATCATCATTTCAGGTGTTAACAGAATTGACATTCATGTATATTTTGGGTACCTCAGTTGTGGTTTGTGCAATTTGATCATGGATAAATATTTCCCTAAATATTAATAATTTTTGAATTATATATATATATTCATTATAATCATATTTTAACCCTTCAAATAAATATCTGGTGAAAAATCAATCACATTACTATATGGACATGATAACCAGTATATATGTATGAGCAATGTCTCCATTTATGGATTGATGGAATCAAAAAAAATTAAACAACAATTCATCTTTATAAAATCATTACAATAACCTATATATAATATGTTAACATTTAATTTTTAATAATAACCTTCCAATAATGATGGTGGGAGAAAATTAGTCTTATCAAAACATGTAGAGAGTATTCCACATATATACAAAAGCGATACTATCATCTCCCATTTGATAGAGATAATGTGGTAAATGGTTGTTTTGTTATCATAAATAAATAAATATATATTAATTATACATTAATAACAATGATTTTATATATAGAATTTTTTTACAATGTATAATATTAAATAAAATTGAATGCTCTAGGTTATGATCTATACCTCTTCTTTGTGAGACTTATTTTGGATTACTACTTTATCGATGATGTATTAAATTATGAGAATAAGAGAAGTTATAAGATGACTTAATGGACTTCAGGAATAATGTTAATTATGCTTTTTTATCTAAAAGTATAAAAGGGTGTGACTTAGGGGGTGGGGGAGCTACATGGTTTTATATGCGTGTTGACGGATACACATGGAATTCATAAAATATTTCAATTATTTAAGTTATCATTCATGGTAACATGAATGTAAATGGATTGGTATTTTAATTCAAGACGAAATAATATTTATATATTCAAAACGTAATAATTTTTGTATTTGTGGTTGAAATCATAGAGGTATATCATGGTTTAAACACTAGGATTACATGTTTTAACCATTACCATGGTTACAACATTTTTTTGTGTATACAAACAACAATGGGAAAATATTATATTGAAACTATTATATTATATTTATTATGATGATACAAATTAAGGAATACATTTAATAGATTCAATTTTAATATGTATAAATATTTAATTTAATTATGAGTGTAAAATGTAATAGAAATCTATTTTCAATTAATGAAATTTAAATAATAAAACACAATTTCCATGCACTGACCGTTTTTTAAAAACCATTATATTAATTTAAAAATATTTCTAAAATATATGACATAGAAATTATAATATACAATCAATCATTATATGTTAAATAATTTATGGAGATAAAAAATATTATCTGCATAAAATATAGATTTTTGAAAAAAAAATATGTATTTAAGAAAACAAATGATCAATTTTACAAAATAAATAATAATAACCATTCCTATGTAATTAATGAGATTAATTAATATAAAATGAATCATATGTTACTTTAAGATCAATTTTGAAACATAATTTTTTCTTCACATGAAAATAAAGTAGTGTTTTTCAGAAATAGATATTTTTACTATTTTCTTAAAAATAAATATGTTTTGAAAAATAATAACAAAATCATCATAATATTATATTGGCTTGATGACTCTAAATATGATGTTTATTTCATTTTAAAAATTTCATGAATTACATTTAATAAAATTGAAATGTTAAATAAAACTAATGAAAATTGTACATTTATTTCTTATGAATTAATCAATAAATTTTAATAAATATAATAGATTAAACATTTTTGATAACTTTTTTTATAATTCATAACTTCAAATTAAATTTTTGGGTTTTAAAAATTTACTATATCATGATTCATATAGTATTGTTGTTTCATATAAGGAATGATATCAAATACTCCATGATTTTCTTAAAAGGGAATACATTTCACATAATGGGTTGTTACCTTCTACAAAAAATAAAATGAATTTTTAATTTAAAATACCACAAATATAGTAAAATTAAATGTGGATATCTCTACATTATCACATCACTGAGTTCTTGTGTATCTTCATTAAAATTCTAATTCCACCATTCAATATTAACCAGCATTATAGTTTTTTCTATAGAAATTTATCACTATGATACAAGAATTATATTAATTTTTCTTCCTAGTAAAGATCATATTAAATAATTACAACCTATGGGTCTCTTACATGTTATGGATCATGCATGTAATTCCTCATTAGAGACACATGGAACACATCATCAACCTAAGAGACGTTCTCGAGTAGTATGAAATGATAATATACTATGACTAATTGGTCAAGAATTTAAATTGTAAAAATATAAATAGGGATCAAATTTCACTTATATCAAGATCTCATAACCAAATTTTATGGGGTGTTTCCTATGAGAACATTATAATTAGGTTTCTTTTTAAAATCTCAATGAATATTTTCAGCAATACTATTTTATAAACTATGTGGTACGTTGATGTGTTACAAAATGACTTTTACATTATTTTCCACATATCATACTAGATTTTTTCCCAACAGCAACCTTTTTCCATCATCATCCGAATTTTTTAGTATTATATACTTTTTTCTATAGATGGATTAATAAAGCGACGTCTAAATTATCTTGTGGAAGTTATAGTTCATTGAAAACATGAGTATGGGATGTAGTGGATTTTATAATCCTTAAAAATATATATAATATTATCCCAAACTATCCTCTAGGGGTTTAATAGTCCTATTAATAAAACCATATATCTAAAGAAGATAGTTAGTTCTAAACACAACTCTATATCAAGATCATTCTGAAGACTTCTTGAAAATGTCAATGTAAAGCATGGATTATGACCAGATAGATTAGAATGTGATACCCCTTTTAACTTTACCAATTTATTAACATATATACTAGATTTTTTGTCAATATAATAATATTATTCTAGTAATGAATAATTAAATATTCCTAAAGAAGTTGAACATAACACAAATAGAATTATGGATATAAGATGTTTTGGGGAGTCTGACAATGAAATTTTTAGTTATTTTTTATCATTTCCATTTTGCTATAGTAAGTGGTTGTAAAAAAATCCATAAAATTTTACCTCTCTGCATAAACGTATTTATATACCAAGAACTAAGATATATAAACCACAATATCTATCTTCATTTTGTCAATTTTGAAAAACTCTTTTAGATTCTATATATCATTGTAACTCCATAATAAACAGATAATGATGGTGTATAATCTTCTTACAATAGATAAACATTAATATTAGGTATTCAAAGGACACACACATGGTTATTAAAACTTTTCATTACACCCCTTCTGATAACATTAAAATTGATGTTGAGTATGAAAAAAAGCCTCTTTTCTGCAATGTATGCATGGCTGTTGGACACTCTTTAGAATTATGCAGGAAGAATATGTCTTGTGAGAAATGTGGTGTGAGAGGACATTCAACAGTCCTCTGTCGCAGGAAATCCAACCTGAAGGATTCGATATTTCCAAAGTCTTCTGCTCATGATGGTGATGCAATTCTAAAGTCGGCTTCTGATCATGGTAAAGGGATTTTTATTGATGATTCTCCGAAGGAGGCTCGTAGTGGCCCTTCTTATACTCGATCTGATTTGGCTAAAGAGGTTCCTCTAGCTGAGGACATCCCTTTGCGGACTCCAGAACGGGTGATCCCTGATTCTCACCAGGTTGATGTCTCTAAGCAGGGTGATGTGCAGCTTCATGATGATTTTCAACATGAAATCCAGAAGCATTTTCAGTCATCTGAGTTACCTGAGAAATGGGGGAACATTTCTGAAGATGAACAGGGGAAGGCGCGCTTCCCGATCAGGGTCTCGGGCAATGGTGGTCATGCCTCTTATAAGGATGCAATATTGAATGGCAAGTCAAAGACTACTGAAAGTGAAGGTCCTCCCCTTAAGAGGAGACCACGTAAGGATTATACTAATGTACCTAGAACTGTGTCTACCAGATCGTCGTCCAAGGTGTCAAGGAAAGTGGATTTGGATATCTTGAAAATCCTCAATAGGGACAAGTCTCAATCTGAGTGGGAGACTGCTGGTGATTCTGATTATGGAAACGACATGTCTTTTTATGATCTCTAGACTTGCTCTTGGTGGATGAGGGCATGTTTGTTGTTTGACCCCATCTGCCCCTATGTTGTTCTTTTTTTTCTTTCTCTTAATAAATGCAGATGCTTTGCCTTTTAAAAAAAATATCATCAAGGTGGGGTTTCTTGACAGCCATAAATGATAAATACCCATATTGAATAAGAATAAATACCCATGAAATGTTCAAAATATCCATTGGATGATCACATTTATCCACACACCAATATACCATCATATGTTGTTTCATAATAAAAAAATTTTAATTAACTTCCCCATCAATTGATATGGATTTTTTATTAATAAATCCATTCATATACAAAAATTACATCAAATTCATCGAAATGAATAATATCATTATTTTCATGAAGATAATTCAGAGAAAAGTCAATATTAGATGATTTATACGCATGAGATGTGATCATTATACAATAACTTGTTTTAATAAAATTTCATTATATAATCATTTAGGATTTTATGTGTTACAATTATGACATTTAAAATATAAAATAGATGTTAGATCAAGAATAAAATAATACATTAGTTGTGCTAGAGTGTATTGAATGTGTACCTTCCATCACATTTTTATCAAACCCATAATTCTTATTAGTGATCGCATGAAATTTCCTTTTTTGAGATTAAAAAGATGATGAAGTCAATAATCAATATCAATCCATTTATTGTATCACTAGTTTGAATAATTTTCATCACCATTCAATTATATCGTTGGATTTTGGTTCAATATCTAGATATTTCAATCTATTTTCATCATTAGATAGGTTTTATCTATTACTCTATTCATTGATTTACCTATGGCGTTATTTTACATAGTTATAAATTTTTGTTGTCCTATAATTAAAATTTCCTCAGCAATTCATCCCAAACATATTGTCTGAATAAAAACTCATTTTCCTCCATTAATTATTTCTTATTTTAGAATTTCCACTGATTTCCATCATTCATTTCTTATCAAAACCATGATATTTATGGGTTACTATTGGATTAGGTATCCTAGAACCACCTAAATTTTTTACTTTATTCCTTAATTAATACCTTATCATATCATGATTGTTCGTCTCATTACAATGTATGTGATAAGGTCCTAAGGATATCTATTTCACTAAAGGTTAATCGCGGATCCCTACAATGATGAGAACTCAGATGTTCCATAACACTGTTATTTAATATATGTTATATGGATCGATGATTTTATTTGAGGGACACAAATAATACCGACCATTTGGGGAGAGGACACATAAAACATCAAGGAACTTTCTCAGGGTTTTCTCCCTGAGTAATATCTTGGAGGATATTATGAGAATGAGACCTAAAAGTAGGATATCCACATTTCATAGTTTAATTAAATGATTCTATCTACGGACATGTGTGTTGATACATAGAACATAAGATTATTATTATAGGGTATTACAAATATTGAACATATATGTATAAATGTTAACTGTGATGACACACTGTTAACAGCGAGGTCAGATATGTTGGGTGCATCACGAGTAGTACTGCATTCATAGATAATGAAAGAAAGGATTCTTCTCTTCTGTCCCATAACATACGTATATACATCAAGTCTTTTTATGTAATTAAAATAGCCTAAATAAATCCATGGACTTTGTGAAAATTATGGAAATTCAATTTTGGGAAGTCAAAGAAAGAATAATTAAGCACATTGGTTGATGGCCCTAGAATGAAACCCTCATGATTCGATATATCATGAAAAATGGAGTAAATTACACAATAAGCATTCATAGGAGGTGACATGTCATTACGGTGTTAACTTCTTTCCATATGGCTACCTTGTTGTGTTATAAGATGCTAACTATTGATTTTTGGTGGGCTATTCCTAATGCCACTAAGAAAGTGGCCTTGATGGCAACACACTATGTGTGTCCAAGTATCTCAGTTAAATATTCATTTGACAAGTTGAATAAATATTATTACCAATTGTGATTTAATAATTATTCATGGATTAAAAATTGAATTTATTTCGACACTTGTTATTCGATTAAATATATTATGGGAGAAATAATATATTTCCTAGCCTGTAATACTGTGATATTTTTTTATGAAATAAATAGTAAGTTTTCAAAGTATAATAAATGTGGGGGAGGAAATAAATAAAATGGAAAAACAAAAGTCTACATTGGGTATATTTATAAACATTCCATGTAGTTTTTCTGGGGATTTTTGATAAATAATATTATTTATTTAATTAAATAAAAACATGTTTAATTCATTGCGGGCACGTCAAGTAATAATAATATTCAATATTAAATATTAGACTTGGGACCTTGAAAAGAATTAAATAAAATTAAAAATGATTTTGGGTAATTAATTAATTTTTTATTCTATGTAATTAAAATCCAAATCATATTATTCTCATTAGCATATCAATTTTTGTGGGTGTGAACAAAAGATATGGAAAATATCTCATGCCAAGAGATAATTCTTTTTCCACCAATAACACTCTTAAGATATGAGATAGACCATCCTCCACCGGATCAAGGAGAGATATTTGGAAGTGACTCTCTATGTGAACAAATTTAGACATCACAAGAGAAGGATCTTCTTCTCTAGCACCTATAGATCCCTTAGGAAATGTCCAGATATACATGTATCATGTGTGGATCACCTCTAGAAGAAGCTTACACATGGATTCAATGATGCAACGATGGATCACATTGGATCGTGATCAGAATCATCAATGGAGAGAGAATTCCATAAATTTAATTGTCGTCATTTAATTTAAGTAATTATAACAAACATATCATTATCGTATATATGGTTTCGAGACTCCCTCCCTTTTATTCATTCATCATTATATTATGAAGATCCGGAATTTTATTTTCATGAAAGATATCAGATTGATCATTGTTATCATAAACATTAATTTTGGGTACACCCACCAATGCGTTTCCGCTATGCCTCGAAACTAGAAGTGGTATCATAGGGGTAATATCATTTATTATAATTATTTAGTTTTTCAATGATGATTTTCAAATTTTATTATTTGGTTGTATCAATTAAAGTTAGTCTTTCTGAAAATATGAATCTCGAAATATTTTCACAATCATTAGTTTCTCGTTCACCTAATAGAAATGATATTTTCATTTAATTTTGATTAAAAAAAATAAGATCTCATCTGGAGGTGCCAAAGCATCCTAGTCTTACAACACCAGAACACATGGCATGTATTCGGCACTACACATTGTGTATTAATCTTTCAATGCATCAGAGCAGTCAACCAAACCAAGGCATATGTTGGAGTCTTTATATTTTTTAAATGACCCCGTTTGTTTAACAGGAACAAGTGGATGTTGTTTCCAGATTACATGCCATATAGTCTTCTAGACATGTCGTGTAGTTCCTTCAGGTTATGTTTTAACTATGTACCATGTACATGTCTTGAATGACTATACACATTTTAACATGGATACTAAACGATGTGTCACCCACTGAACACACTGTTTAATCTTCAGAATTATGAAGTACATTTACATGCAATGTCCCTGGGTGTTTACATAGGATGGATGATAACGAATAGTACATGTCGTGTACTCATCCAAATTACACAGATTTGTTAAAATTTATTAATAAATTATACAAACCCTTGAGATGTGTACAATAGTGAATCCATAATGGTGAGGCACAATAAGTGATATGTGTTTTATATATATGATTTTAATTTAACATATGCATAATTTTAATTTATAATCATTGGGTAGTTATGAAATGGAATTCCCTGGTTTTCCTCAATGTTAAATTCTACATACAAAGAATAATTTGGATGAATTTATTTTTTTAAAATTATGATTGTTGAGAATATCACGGAAATTTTGAAAAGGGTTTGAGATAAAAAGATTTATTAATTAATGAATATTAATTTATTCAGGCATGATCTATCTTACATGAACGATTAAATAATTGAATTCTAGTTTAATTTAATCATAAATATCATTGCATGTATGGATGACCACTAGATAGACAATGAAATTTTTATGTTAATGAATTCTATTAATTTATTTATTTTAATTAAAAATTTGTTGGCCTACGAGCTTCACCTCATTAACATGTAGGGCCTGCGAGCCCAAGGTGTCATTAATGTAAAAACATGTTTTACCCCTCACCTGTGAGTGAGGTAAAATCATATGTAATGGATGGGGATCCAAAGCTAGTGGAGGTGACTCACATTAGGAGCCATGGTGAATCCAATACATAGAGATACAAAGATGGACATGTGTAAAACTGTAAACACGAACCCAAAAGGTTCAAGGTGTTTATCCACTAGGTCTCGGGTTAGTTTATCAACTACTAGAAAAAATAACCAATATAAAAAGATCATGATCATAGCATTTATTTTTTTCTGTCAGTTTTATGCTTTTTTTATTTTGGTGGTGTTTTCACAATCACACAATTAATGAATTAAACATGCTTGCAATATGGAAATAAAATTCAACCAGCTTATGCGTAAATATAATCATATACATGGTTAAAATCATAAGTATATCCCACTTAATATTAAAAATAACATAATCAAAGGTAATAAATTTACTATTTATGTATACAGATGAAATCCCTCAAAGAAATATTATGTCGGTATAGCCTTCCATAATCTTGTTTAGAATCCAACCACAGTTAAATGTTCATGAACAACCCTAGCTAGGGTACCTTCAATTATCACAAAATTATAATTCAAGGTTCTGGGTTGACATGACTTGGTTAACATTAAGGGTTGACTACTACAGAAGCACATGGTGTGATATAGAGGCAAAGGTTGAGTAAATCCAAAATTAAAGGGTTTTAGGATTAGGGAGTCCACTTAGCAGATCAATGAACTTCGAGTTAATGTTTTTGGAATTTGAACTTCCTATATAAAATGATTCAAGTTTATTTACCAACCCTATTTGAGTTATTGCGAAGGGAAATACATATCCTTTCCACAAGAATAATCAGGAAACATAATATTGTGTAGTCAATTGCGAGGGATATTGGATTTTGATAAAATAATGGGAGACTGATAAGAATTAAATTATTTATTTATCATAGTTTTATCATGATAATGTAATTAATCATTTATCATCTTAATTGGTATATATTTAAAGAAAAATTAATTACAACATATCATTTAGAACCGTACTCATGAAGTAAAACCTTCTCACCAACACCAACTTCCAAGAGTGGAAGAGGCCTTTAAGCATCATCCTTTTCCATGAAAAGAAATTGTATGTGCTGGAGGAGCTGATTCATGTTCCTCTAGTAAAGGAGGATAGTGATGGGAAACAATCTCCCTATATGATACATGTGGATGACACCACAAATGTCCAAGGTATCATGATATCAGACATGTTTAATGAGCTCTTTAATAAATACAAAAACATGGACGCGTATAGCATGATGTCTCACCTTAAGGATATCTAACAAGAGAAGGTGAGACATGATAAATATGATATCTCCATCTCATTGTTTAAAACTAACTTTGGAGTGTCTTTTCTAGCTATACCTGATGTATTGAGGATAATTTGATACATTGAACACCTAGACAAATTTGGGATTAAGTTACCCGATGATTTCCCTATATGTCTCATCCTATCATCACTTCCAAAGACCATATCTGGCATTATTTTCGACCAAAACATGAGTAATAATGAGTAGAGTCAATCAGAACATAATAACTTAATTCTTCATGTGGATAAGGACATGGGGTAATAAAAACCCACAGTCCAAATGGTGAATAAGAAAAGTAAGGACAAGGAAAAGGGTCCAAGGATTTATAAACGCTTTGAAGCACCCAAGCACAGTCCCACGAAGAAGTGAAATATCTAGAGGCAGGGAAAAAATGTGAGGATGTGAGTTTTTCATATGTAAAGCCAAGCCACTATAATATGAATTTCACCCAAAATCTTAAGGATAATAATGTTGTGTTCTTTATCAAGTGTAATCTTTCAATTTCTACACATTGGATATTAGATGAGGCTTGTGGGGCTCACATCTTTATTCAAATGCAGGAACCAAGTAGATTTAGAAATACTGACAGAGGGGAGGTGGATCTTCGAGATACAAATGGCATGAGGTTGTCTTTGTTATCTATTGGATATTACCATATATCATTGCAAACTTAGATGATTCTATTTTTACATAAATGTTATTATGTTCCAAGTGTTACTAAAAACATATTTTATGTATCATGTTTTCATATGGATAGATTTATTTTCTTGGTAGGAAATAAGGGTTTGTTCTTTTATAAGAAAAAAATATGTTATGGTATGCCACATTTAAATAATTATTTCTATGTATTTAATTACTAAAACCAAGTTTTCTCAATCAATAACAATAAAAACTCACATGAATTGTATGACACGCTGTTGTGGAATCCCCGTCTTGGAAATGTAAATGAGAATTAGTTGAAAAAACATATCCAAGATGGTTATTTAGACTCTACAGTGATAAAACAACATGATAAATGTCATCCATGTTTACAAGGTAGGATGACACAGCCACATTTCAGGGGACATGGTGAAAGGTCCAAAAAGCCTCCAGGATTGGTGCACACAGATGTGTTTGGACCATCTCCAATTGATGCTAGAGGTGGATATTCTTACTTCATTACTTTTACTACTATTTTTATTAGATATAAATATATCTACATAATGAGGTATAAGTTAGAGGCCTTTGAGAAATTTGAGTAATTCGTGAATGAATTTGAGAATCAGTTTGGTATGAAGATAATGAAGCTTCGATCAGATTCAGGGGGGATATCTGAACCATGAATTTATAAAACTTTTACAGGAGTTTGGGATTCTATCTCAACCCACTCCTCCTTATAAACAATAGTGGATTGGTTTTAATGAAATAGCAACTAAAAAATGTTAAACTTTGAATGGTCATGCATGAGTCAGGAAGATCATGAATTATCCTTTTCAGAATATGCATTACAAACTGCACCAAACACATTAAACCAAGTACCAACTAAGGTGGAAATTGGAATTCCCTCCAAGTTATTGAATGGAAAAAAACCATTTTTTTGACACATGTGTATGGGGATGAGTGGAATTTGATAAGTCCTTCTTAGGAAACAAACTAGCACACCGAGGTATGATGTGAATCTTTATAGGATATTATAAGGAAAGGAATGTATATTACTTATATAAACCTTTAGACAAGAAAGTTGTTATTGCCAGACAAGGCATATTTTTTTAGAGGAAGCACATCCTCAGAAAGGACAGTGGGATCAAGATTGACAACGAAGATATTGATACTCAATAAGCTGAGGAGTAGGTATAGGAAAAATTTAAACATGTCCCTATAGAAGAGGTTACAAAAACACATGTACTGCGTAGTATCTCAAGAGAGGATAGGGAACTAGAGAGATTTGGTTTCCTAGTCACAAATTATGGTGAAACATTAATATTGGAAAATGATGAATATCTATCCAACAAGGAAGAAGTAGAGGGATTATAAGCTACAGGATGGCTGTAAGCTATGAAATCTGTGATGGATTTCATGTATCAGAACCATGTCTGGGTTCTCGTCTATGAGCCAGTTGATATAAAGCATTCTAAAAAAACGTGTATTCTAGAGAATGATGGACATGGAAAGCCAGGTTAGAACCTATAATGTAACGATTGTGGTTAAAGGATTTAAAAAAAAATCATGGAATTGACAATGATGAAACCTTATCTCCAGTTTCCATATTTATGTCAATAAGAATCATAATTTCCATAGCATTTTACCATGAAAACAAGATTTGGCATATGGATATTGAAATAGAATTCCTTAACAGGATCCATCAGGAATATATGTATATGAAACAACTAGAAGTTTTTGGGACACCATATGAAGCTTAATGGGTTTGAAAGTTTCAGAAATCCATTTATGGATTAATGCATGGATACAGGTCCTAGAACATTCTAATTGATTAATCCAAAAGAGAATTTGGATTCATAAAGAACAAATTTGTGCCCTGTGTTTATAAGTGGTTTAATGGGAATTCGGTTGTTATCCTAGTAGTATATTTCGATGAAATGTTAATTATTGGAAATTATATACCAGTCATACAGTCAGTTAAGGACTGTTTGAACTTGTGTTTCTCCATGATGGACATAGGTGAAGCAGTCTACATTCTATGGATCAAGATCATTCGTGATTGATCCAAGAGGCAACTTGGACAATGTTCGGGTACACAAATTGACCAGATACTATCAAGATTTATTATAGAAAAATCCAAGAGGGGATTTGTTCCAGTGTCAATAGCTTACATCTTTCTGATAGAATTTTTCATCTGACACAATAGGAGAAAGATATGATGAGTAATATCCCACATTTTTTAGAAATTAGATCAATAATGTAAGACATGTTATGAAATAGTCATGATGTTGCCTATGCACTCACCCTCATAGGTTGATATTAATTAGTGCTAGGAGAAAATCATTATAATGACATTAAGACTATCCTTATTTATTTGATAAAAACAAAGGATACGTTTCTTGGGTGTGGAGAAGATGAGGATCTTTTCATCGGAGGGTATGATGATGCTAGTTTTCATAATGATTGAAATGATTTGATGTCAAAATCAGGATATGATATTTTTCTCAACAAAGAAGTTGTGAGATGGAATTGTTCAATGTATCCAGTTGTCCCTGATTCAACAGTAGATTCTAAATATATAGTGGTTTATGATGTATCAAAGGAATCTATATGGATTTGGAACATTTTTGTAGCATGATGCAGTTCTTAGTAGTATAGATCCTATCACACTGCATTGTGATAATACTACAATGATGTCTCTTGAAAAATAACCAAGTTTAAATCAAATGACAAAGAAAAATCTTAATATTATTACCACTTGAAGGTTTTTCTATTAAAGTGATGATGTAGGAGTGAGCGGAGTGTCCACAGAAGACAACATGGAAGACTGCTTTAATAAAGGATTATCTTAGCAGAAGCATTGATATCATGTGAGAGCTAGGAGGTTAATGGTTGTTAGTAGTTGGATCTTCTTCAAGTTGGAGTCTATAGGAGTTGGTGGCATAGAACCAACTAACATTTTACATTATTCATTAATAAATACCTTATCGCATCTTGATTATTCGTATACGTGACAATGTAAATGATAATGTTCTAAGGATAGCTATTGCACTAAAAGGTCATAGTGGATCCATGATATGATGAGAACCTAGAAGTCCCATAACACTATTATGGAATATATGTTCTATGGAAGGATGATGTTATTTATGGGACAAAAATAATACAGGCCATTAGGAATGGGGACCCATAAAACATCGAGGAAATATCACATGGTGTGAGCCATCGGTAATATCTAGGATAATATTATGAGAATAAGGTCTTCCAGTAGGAAATAAACATTTTATAGTGTCATTGTATGTTCCTATCTGCAGACATGTGTATTGATCCATAGATATTAATATTACTATTTATAAGTTTTATAACTCGTTCCCTTAGATTTATTGAAGGAAACTGTGATGACACACTATTCATAGGGGGGTAGGATATGTTGTGTGTCATGAGTAATACTCTTTAATAGATAATGAGAGAAAGGATTTTTCCCCTATGTTCTTTAACAGAAGTAGATAACTCATTCCCATTCATGTAATTAACATTGCCTATATAAATTCATATCCATGCTGAGGAATAGGAAAGTTCAATTCCGTGAT
The DNA here is from genome assembly GCA_963277665.1 of Viscum album. Classification (NCBI taxonomy): domain Eukaryota; kingdom Viridiplantae; phylum Streptophyta; class Magnoliopsida; order Santalales; family Viscaceae; genus Viscum; species Viscum album. The sequence continues at coordinate 578,844,784 of OY728120.1, forward strand.
TTCAAGGAAACAATAATCAAGCACAAGGGTTGATGGAACTATCATTCAACCTGTTAGATTAGAGATATCAAGAAAAAGGTATTACATTACATGTTAAACGTTCGTATGAGGTGACAAGTCATTGTGGAATTAACATCAGATTCTAGGGTTGCCTTGGTGTGTTGCTAGATGCTAACCATGGAATTCAGGTAGGCTCCACCTAATTCCACTGAGGTAGAGGCATAGAGGGTCGTACACATTGTGTGTCCATGTATATCAGTTAAATAATCATTTTACATGTTTAATAATGACTTTTCCCAATTACGCTTTAATAATTATTCAAGGTTTCTTGATCATATTTATTTGGATAGTAGTTATTCAATAGAATATATTGTGTGTGAAATAATATATTTAATAGAGAGTAATATATTGATATTTATTTAAGAAATAAATATTAATTATTCATGATCTACTAAATGTGGTGGATGAAACAAACAAAATGTAAATACAAAAGTACATGACATGTATATTAATATGCATGCCATGTAGTTTCTATGGGGATTTCTGTGAAATAATATTATATATTTAATTAAATAATATTTGGTGTAATTTTTTGGGCGCATGTCAAGTAATAATAATATTAAACTGTTATTATTAGACATGTGGTATTGCAATAAATTTATTTAAATGAATAAATTCTTTCATGCAAATAATTCATTTTATTATTTTATGTAATTAAAATCCCAATAATATTATTATAAATATCCTAGACATTTTTGTGGGTGTGCACAATGGATCTGGAAAAGCTCTCAAGTGAAGAGAGAATTATTTTTCCACCAATAACGCTCTCATGTAACCAAGGAGATCCTCCTCCACCGAATCAAGGAAAGTGCTTTGAAAGAATCTCTCTAAGAAATCGAAGGCAGGCATCAAAAGTAATGAATCTTCTGTACTAGCACATGGATATCCCTACAGCGATGTCTAGAGATACGTTGAGCATGTTCGGATCACCTATAGAGAAATCCTACAATTGGATTCTACGATGCAATGACAGATCACATCATATCGTGACTAGAAACACCAATGGAGAGAGAATTCTACCATGGTAATTGACGTATCTTAATAAAATTAATTATAACCATCAAATTATGATATTCTATATGGTTCCGGGACTCTCTCGATTTATTTATTTCTTCATTCTATTTAGAATATCTGGCATTTTATGATCATGAAGGATCATGGAATGACCATTGTTAACGGAAAAATTAACAATGGGTACAAACAGTAACATGCTTCTGATGCACCTAGAACCAACAGTTACGTCATTAACCAATAAAACCTTCATAACACACCAATTATTTCTTTATATCTACTAAATTTTATTATAGAAAACTCATTTTGGATACCTTAATTTTCTATATTAATGTTTCAATAAATATTATTTATTCATTAAATGATAATACTATAAATGATCTCGCATGGTCTTTTAACATTTTCCTCATAGATACCAATAGGTTCATAATCCATATATATATAATATATTATTTCATTATCCATTTTTTTATGATGAATACATGTTATGCACTTAATGAAGAATAACACCATAAATAAACCCTAAAAATATCAATTTTATGTTGTCTCGTGAAGTACTCAACAATATATTGTCATTTCCTTTCTCATAATGATTATCAATATGATTCATGTATTGGGAATGTTGTGTAATAATAAAAAATTATTTTCCATTCCATCTCGGGTGAAATTAAACTTCATAGGGTAAATATCATTGTATCACCGATAACATTCATCATTAAAAGGGGTTATTAGTCATATCCACTGATAGAGACATTACATTATAGTATAATAAATAATAATCCTACAGGGAAATCATATATTCATGAAAAATAATATATAGGTTTTATAAATCATTAAACCATTTTTATATCATTAAAACCTTAATATTATCCTATTTCATCCATGGAAATTATAAAATAAAATCATTCCTTATGGATCCTATGGAAATTGTAAATTATCTAAATAAAATACCCTTCAGTGTCATACTATGCGGTGAAGAGGGATGATTCACCCTAAACCATAATGATGGTAATGATAAACTCGTCCAAATTTTTTCAATGATATTATCACTATATCTATCTATTCCAAAATAACAGCCACATTTAGTATATATAAGTGGATTTATTTTCCTTTTGAAACAAAAATTTTATTTAATATAACACAGGATTTTTCTATATACAGATTCATGTCCTTGGGTTTTTTAGAAAGTTTCCTCATCCTAGTTCATAGAAGTTAGTAAAACATACCTATAATACTAGCTATAGAGACTCATTTTTTCACACATAGATATGACATCATTATAGATGAATATTCTATCATGATCCATGAAAACATATCATAAGCATGGGGTGTCACGACCCATCCCCCGGGGCCCATATCTTGACTACCTGAAGCATGCTTTCCATAGGCCAGTGGATGGTGACTAGCACCAAAGGTATAATTTCCATTAAAATAGGATGGCATTCAATTTATAAATCGTAAACAGACACCACCAAAGTACAAGCTGAAGAAAACACTAAGTAAAAACTGCATGAAAATTATGCTGAAAGTAAAGGGGCCAGAAATACAAGCCCAACAGTAAAGTATAATTACAACTGAAAGAAAGTACAACTAAAAAGGGAAAAAACTGAAAGGTGAAAGAAGCTTATGGATCGTCCTCTGGGGTTCCTACCAAAAGGGTAGGTACAAATGGTCTCCTTAGCACTCCACGTCCGTCAGACTCCACCGTGTACCGATAAGTCGTAAGGTCCTTCTCTGAGTACCGTCCAGTCCTAGCACTCTCGGGCTCGGTCAGTGTTGTCCATCGTCTGCATCCAACACATCGAGGTGCGGGCATAGCTTGTGCAGGGGTGAGTATAATGATACTCAGTAGGGACCCTGAGACCCTCAAGGTCTCACAAAATCCAACAAGGATAAACCACAAAGTATGATTTCAAAGGATAACCTTTACTTAGGTATATGAACATACATATACCTAAGATATCAAGTAACCAATCTCAATCATGAGGAAAACACAAAGGTCATTAACTCATCTCAAACCAGTATTGTTATTATCGAATCCACCACTGTTAGATAACTCCTCCTCTGTCGTCTACAATGGCCCTGTCATGACTCTGAGGCGCTACTCACTAACCATAGACTACTTAGGTACTCCTCCTATCGATTACTGCGGGTCTGCTACCAAACTGGGTGCTCTGTCCAATGTGGGTCTACCGCCAAACCGGGCGGAGTGCCCAGTTTGGCAGCAGACCCGTGGTACTGGATAGGAGGAGTACCTCAGTAGTATAAGGTTAGTGAGTAGCACCTCGGAGTCATGATAGGGCCAATGTACTCGACAGAGGGGGAGTTCTCTAGCAGCCATTGTTTCGATAATAAAAATCCTAGTTTGACCTGAGTTAATGAACTTTGTGTTTTCCTCATGATTGAGATGGGTTACTAGATGGCTTAGGTATATGTATGGGCATATACCTAAGTAATGGTTATCCATTGAAATCATACTTTTTGGTTTATCCTTGTTTGATTTTGTGAGACCTTGAGGGTATTAGGGTCCCTAATAAGTATCGTTATACTCACCCCTACATGGGCTATGCCCGCACCTCATTTTGTTGGATGTAGTCAACGGACATCACTGATGGAGGCCAAGAGCGCTAGGACTGGACGGCACTCGGAGGAAGACCTTGCGATGTATCAGTACACGGTGGAGTCTGACGGATGTGTAGTACTGAGGAGGCCATCTGTACCTACCCTTCAGGTAGGAACCTCAGAGAATGATCTAGAAGCTTCTTACCTTTCACCTATTTTTCCCTTATTAAGTTGTACTTGTTTTCAGTTGTACTTATACTTTACTCCTGGGCTTGTATTTATGGCCCCTTTACTTTCAGCATACTTTTCATACTATTTTTACTTAGTGTTTTCTTCCACATGTACTCTGGTTATGTGTGTTTACGATTTATAAAGAAAATACCTTCCCAGTTTTAGGGAAATTACGCCTTTGGTGCTAGTCAACAGCCCTTTTCTATGGAAGGAGGGCTTGGGGTAGTCACGATACGGGCCCCGGGGGATGGGTCGTGACAAATTGGTATCAGAGGAATCAGTTCTACCACAGAACTTAGGACTCTGATATTTTCTTTTTTGTGAAGAAATAGTTTTAAGGGTACTGAGTGTGGTTTTTAGTTCAGGGAGTCTAGTGTTGGTGCGATTGCCAACATATCCACACACCTGGACCCTTACTACTGATTTCTGACTTAGTACATGAAAAAATTTATTGCGTGTGTGTTTTCAAAAGTTTTCTTTATGTCAGGTCAAACCAGGTCAGCTCACTAGGTATAGTATTTTTACCGTGTCACATCTGTTTCTTTCTGGATGCCTCCTCGTGGACAGCCAGTTACAATTCCAAGAGAGTATATGATGACAACCCACCAAACGACGAGGCTACGGTGCAAGGCCCTTTTACTATGTTGGAACCTTTGGGTGGTGTACCGGCCACACCACCACCCATTGGGCAGCAGATTCCACCAGCCACACCTGAGGATGATGCATGCCTCTTGAGCGCATTGCATGAGTTCTCTAGCAGCAGAGGACTGACTGGAGGCATTTTCTAGTGTTCTTCACCTTTTTGAGACACCAGTAGAGAATGTGGTGATATTAGCTACTACTGTTTCCCAGTGAGTGACCATTATGATGGTCCTCGTAGTGATGAGGCTTTGGTATGTGGACCTTTGCCCAAGTTTTTTTCTTTAGGTAGTGTGACATCTATATCATTGCCTATTGGTCAGGAGTTTCAACCGGCAGTACTGGTTGATGACACATGTATGCTTAGTGCCTTACACATGTTTTATCATTAGATAACCCTCTGGTTCTGAGGTGATCCTGACTTACAAGCGGCTGAGGACTGGCCTGAGGGGGTAGATGAGAGTTCTCTTGAACTTATACAGCTTTGGTAGGATGACATGACAGTATGTGAGTAATCATCAAGGTGTACCGATCATTCCTGGTACTCAATAAATATGATATGATCAGTGCTTCATAACTTGGACCTCAGAGTGAGGTGTGTTTAGGTACATCCTAACTATAACTTTCTTTTTCCCCTGTGCATTCCTACCTATGATAGAATGCTAGAGATAACCTTTGCGGTTGAATGTTCTTTATCTATGTAGATACAGCCATTGTATTTTAGTAGTGGGAAAGCAGGAAACTAGCGCCAGTATTAGAGACAGGGGAATTTAAACTATTTCCGAAAGAGGATGTAACAGGGAAAGATGAATTTGCAGGGCAGCAGATGTGGAAGCAGATCTATAAGAGAAGTATGAGTTGGTGTACATTTTAACATGTTACAACCAACCGGCTTTGTAGTCCCCACCCGGCTCATGGAGCTGGAGTACAGAGGAAGAGAATAGCTGCATGTGGTCAAGGGGTGTGACCCAAGGGCTCTAGGAATGATTCAAGGTTGGTACTGTTTCTACTACTAGCTTCCATATCAATACACATAGGTACCAATCATTCCTTCCTTCCATGAATATTCTCCAAGACCTAGATTTTCTGGTTAAACAGTTGCCTTGACCATCATGTCTGGAGATACCTTTGGGAGGAGACTCGATTATCACACTTACGCCGACGGTGTGATCTGACCCTTGAGGTGAGAGTTTCGGTTGGAACCTCTTGGTGGTAGCGTTGAGGCCTTACGACGTTAGTTTGGGTATGGACTGGGAAACCACAGTTCATACACAGATTAACTATATTAGGCAAAAAGGATGTGGTTTATCTACAATGTTGAGATGAGGTTTTCCTTAGTCAGCGAAAAAGGAAACCCAGGCAGTACAGGTTAAACCCATGCATAAGATGGTGCAGCCGATCACTCTTGAGTAGTGAGCCATACCCTCATGAAAGAAGGAGTTTTGAGTTTTCAGTTCCTCCAGGACAATTACATAGAGATAGTCTATACTCTTGGAAAGGGGAACGTTGTTGCGGATGCGCTCAGCAGGAGGACTGGTATACAACTACTAAGTGAGTCGACTGAGTAGTTGGATGCCTTACAGATATCCTTCATGGTTATGGATAGAGCAGACTTTCTATAGTATCTTATAGTCACTCCCCCACTTCATCAGCGAGTTAGGGAGGCACATCATGGAGATGCTGACTGCACGACACGACATGCTCAGATACCCAGAGGGCAGGCACATGATGGATTTTCTGATGGTGGGGAGTAAGTCATCCTCTTCAAAGGACGTACTGTAGTACCAGTTCCTCTTCAAGAGGATTTTTTGAGGGAGTTCCACACATCCCCTCTAGAGGTACATCCAAGTGTGGTGAAGATTTACTAGGACCTTCGACGATAGCACTGGTGTCAAGATATGAAGAAGGTGGTAGTGGAGTTTGTATCTCGATGCCTCAATTGTTAGAAAGTGAAGGCGGAGCATCAGGTACCAGCCAGCTTGGTTCAACCTTTAGAGGTCCCAAAGTGGAAGAGTGATGAGATATCCATGGACTTCGTGATGGGTCTTCCACGTACGTCCAGGGGACATGAATCTCTTTGGGTGATAATCGACCGACTCACCAAGTCGGCCCACTTCCTGCTAACCAGAGATGGTATGAGCTACCATAGAGAAGGTGTAGGTCATCCAGGAGTGGATGAAGAATGAAAAGAGTAGATAGAATTCATATCCTAATAGGAGACGGAGACCTCTTGATTTCGAGGATGGCGACCACATCTTCATACGAGTCTAAACTCAACGAGGTCTACGGAGATTTGGCCGAGGCGGCAAGTTATCTATGAGATTCATCAGACCTTCCAGGTCCTCAGAAGGGTAGGTGAGGTGGCTTACCGCTTAGATCTTCCACCTTAGTTGCACCGTCTACACAATTTCTTCCACATATCTCAGCTGAGGAGAAATGTGTAAGACCCTTCCCACATCATTGACCATGGGGAGCAAGACAACGATGACGGTGTGACATTAACGGAGGTTCTAGTGATGATATAGGATCGACTGGAGTGAGTCCTATGAGGATGGTCGATACCTCTAGTGCGCATTCTCTGCCTACATGGGAACCTCCAGGTGAGCACATAGGAGCGGGAGGCTCAGATTCCTATTCAGTGCCCCAACTTGTTTCCTTAGCTCGAGTTGTAGCTTATGGGGACGTAAACCCCTGAGGGGGGGGGGAGAATGTAAAGACCCAGAATTTCCATGTAATTTTATATATATATATATATGGTAATTTTATGAGTCTGGAGTTTTTGACGGCACACAATTCAGAGGCCCCAAGTGCCCGGAATGATCCGTCGAAGTTTTTTTAAGCTTAAATTAATGCACGTAAGCTGTTTTCCTGAAAAAGTGGAATAACTATTAAATGGTTACTCAGATCAGAAATCTGAGGGAACCATTGTGCTCAGGATAGTAGGTTTAAACTAGGCGTGACTTATGTTTAGTCAACGCGGGCCTCCTGTGACAAATCCCAAAAATGGAATAATCATAAATAAAATAATTAAATAAAGTTATTTCATTTTTCAAATTCTTATAACTCAAAAAAGGTAGCTCAGATTAAAAATCTGAGACCACCACTAAACTCATGAGGGCTTGATTTATTTATGCAGATACAAACATTGGCCAGCATGGGCCACCAGAAAAAGAATGTTTTTGGTCGCAAATAAGATAATTAAGTGACAATTATTTTATTGTAAAATTAGTTACTTCTAAATGGTAACTCAGATTGAAAATCCAAGAGTACCGTTGGGTTCTTTGGGGCGTGTTTCACCTAGCCAGAGCCTAACCTCGACCGTAGTGGGTCGAGGGTGACTGATAATAATTATACGAACTTTTTTTGGGTACGTTCAGTAAACGTTTGAACTGAGATTTATAACTTTTGAACTGTTGCTCAGAATTGAAATCTGAGGGCACCATTAAACTCACAACGTCGATATTCACTTATTAATACATTCACTTCGATGTTAGATGGTTGGGTATAAAAGTTAGTTTTTGGATTATTATAAAATAATAATAAAATAAAGTGTGCGACACATTATTTTATTCCAGCTGCCATGTGAGTGCGGGTAGTTAGAACCTCCACCTGGGACATGGTGGTGTGACTGCCACACCCTAACCTTCCATGAGAGGTTATGGTGGTGTGGCCCACCCGAATCCAATCTTCCATGTAAGGTTAAATGTGGTGGGGACCACATGAGGCCACCTGGCCTCTATTATTGGGAGGAGACCATAACCTCTCAGATCCTCCTATTAATGGTTCCACCACCACCCCTTTTTAATGACCAAAACCTCATCTTTGAATTTGTGGAATCTACTTTAATTAATTACGCCAACGCATGTGAATTAATTAAGGGGAGCCTCTTGACATCCTCCAAATTAATTGTGACACCCATCGTGCAATTAGTTTGGTGGATCCAGGATAATTAATTCTACCATTTGAATTACATTCCAACGTAATTTTAGACAAACCCTCCATCTCCTATATAATGGAAGCTTGGGGGAAGGTTTTGGGACAGCTTCTTCAAGCAGCGAAATGCTATCAAAGAGACGTGACACCGAACCCTTGGAGAATTATTACTCCAACGAAGAACTGTCGCCCACAAAGAACGATGAACACTGTCTTCATCCTTCTTCAATCGGGGTAAGAAAGGGAAGCAATACCGCCCAGGAAGAACACCGACGACGTCATCTCGACTCGTCCTTTTTGAGATCTTCTTCCTCTGACTTTGAAGGAACGACGACTGCCATCCGCGACTCCATAGTCAATCACCGAATTAGAGGTAGGGGTTGTTGTTAGTTGAGGATTCTCTTTTCTTCTTCTCAGCATCGAAATAAGATTGATACAAAGATATGTATTTTAATTGTTGAGCTTTGTTCATTTGAACTGAATTCTACCACTCTAAACGTGGAAGGTGCGGTCCAAACCAACATGGCTCGACAACTCCATTGTTATTTTTGTGATGATTCTACGACGGCAGGGTATTGAGGTGAGGATGATGAAGATGGAGAACGAAGACCGTGCACCCCGCGACCCCCGCGCTCTACCACGCTACCCGCCTAACCGCGCGCTTTCATGCCCCGCGCCGCTGCCAGACGCTCTTGCGCACTGTCATGCGCCCTCGCACTGCTGCCCGGAACCCTAGCGCACTACCCGACGCCCTTGTGCGCTGCCTAGCACCCCCATGGCGCTGTTAGGTGCCCCTGCGCTGCTGACCGGTGCGCTACCCGACGCCCGTGTGGGCTGCCCGGCACCCCCGCGCCGCTGCCCGATGCCCCGCGCCATTGTCAGCACACTACCCAGTGCCCCGAACCCCTGCCAACGCATTGCCTGGTGCCCCCGCACCCAGGCCGGAGTGCAGCCTGCTTGCCTGGCCCCTGTCGTGGCCCGCCTACCCAGTGCAGCCACAGCCTTACCGGTGTCCAGTCGGCCTACCCGCGCCCCGTGCGGCCTGCCTGCTGGCCTCCCAGCTGCTAGCCTCCTGAGCCGACCCACAGCATCCCCCGCAATGTCGCTGGCCGAACCAGCCTGGTCTCCCGGGATGAGTTACTGAACCACCTACGTGGCGACTATCGGGCTGAACCGCCCTCACGGTCCGCTGGGCTGGGCCCAACGGACGAGGTCAAAACATAGCGGGTTGAACCACCCAATAGGCTAGGTCAGACCGAGCGAGTCTAACTAGGTCGACCTAGACTGGGTCAGACGAGACTGGGTTGGGCCACGTCGGTCCCACCGGGTCGGACCGGACTCGGGCCCATTACTGAACCTTTACCTTCTTAGGCCATATCATTGGAACTTGACGTCTGTTTGACGAACCGTAAGTAGTGCCACTATTCTTGGAGCATAGACTTCCCTTTGAGTATACCCCACTGGAGTTTGGGTTATTGTTGAGTCATGGTCAGGTTGGTTCATACATGAATCCAACAGGGCCCCCAGGACTAAAATGCTAACAACTCACAGACCGGGTGTCTGATTCACACACAGTATATTGCGTTGATACCCATATGACGTGGAGGTCCTTTGAGATACTTCCAAATGAGACTTTGTGACACTTGGAATATCGACCAGTAGCTCATGGAGCAGATCATCCTAGAGAAGAGCAGACGGAGTGCAGAGACCAAGTAGTTATAGACCTGACGACTACTTGACCATTTCGACTCAGAGTGATTCGATTAGCACAGTGGATGGAGTGCCCGATTTGGCGGCAGAACCACTATGGACGGAGCGCCTGGTTTGTAAACAGACCTGCAGTACTCGACATAAGGAGTACCTCTGACGGCTATTTTTGGGAGCGGCCAGTTTGGCGACAGACCCACTATAGACAGAGCACCCGGTTTGGCAGCAGACTCACGGTACTCAACAGGAGGAGTACCTCAGCAGTCTAATGTTGGTGAGTAGTGCCTCAAAGTCACAACATATCCACTGTACTCAATAGAGGAGAAGTTCTCTAGCAGTCGTGGTTTCGATAATAAAAATCTTTGTTTGAGCTGAGTCAATGACCTTTTTGATTTCCTCATGATTGAGATGGGTTATTTGATAACTTACGTATATGTTTGGGTATATACCTAAGTAATGGTTATCCATTGAAATCATACTTTTTGGTTTATCCTTGTTGGATTTTCTGAGACCTTGAGGTTCATGGGGTCCCTACTGGGTATTTTTATACTCACCCATACATGGGATATGCCCGCACCTCCTTGTGTTGGATGCAGACAACGGACAGCGCTGACGGAGGTCGAGAGCGCTAGGCCTGGACGGTACCCAGAGGAGGACATTACGACGTATCAGTACACAGTGTAGTCTGACGGACGTGGAGTGTTGAGGAGGCCATCTGTACCTACCCTTAAGTTAGGTACCTAGGAGGATGATCTATGAGCTACTTTCACCTTTCAGTTGTTTGTCCCTTTTTAGTTGTACTTGCTTTCAGTTGTACATGTACTTTACTATTGGGCTTGTATTTCCAACCCCTTTACTTTCAGCATACATTTCATACAGTTTTTAGTTATTGTTTTCTTCCGATTGTACTCTGGTTATGTGTGTTTACAATTTATAAATTCAATGTCTCCCTAATTTTAGGGAAATTATGCCTTTGGTGCTAGTTGCCAGCCTCTGACCTATGGAAGGCGAGCTTGGGGTAGTCAGGATACGGGCCACGAGGGATGGGTTGTGACATAGGGCATATGTTTTTTTCATGCATGTAAGTAATGAAAATCATATTATCAATCATGGTTCACTACCAATACTATTAGAGTTGATTAGATTCACACCCCATTCCACTATTTCTTTATTCAACATTCAATCATGAAAATATCTTATTAAAAAATGAACCTAGTGAAACATGGTTCACTTCTCACTCCAATTTTTATTATCTCATGAGATATTCATCTTCCAAAAATGCATTGGAGGGGTGTAATAGAACCACATGACCTTGGTTTATAATGTAACCACATATCATTGGTCTATAACTGATCCACCCATCACTGAATGAAAACCATATATATGTATGGAATATAATTATAAAACATTCATCAAATAATAATATAAAACCCATGGAAAGGATACATGTATCCTGAAAATTATGTCATCTTCATGATAAACCATAAGGATAAATAATATACATGGTAAAATGGGATCATATCACAAATGAATCATAATAAACATCAAAATAGTATATTATTGATAATAATTTATTTTAAATAATAAGAGAATATTTAATGATGACAATAACATTTTTATTTTAACTCACCTATTTAGATTCTAAATATTAAAAAATTAAAAGGCAATACTTTTTATTTTAGAATAAAGGAGTAATCATATAATTTAATCATAAAATAAAATATCAATCATGATGATATAATTTTTTTTGTAGTTTACATTTAAAAAACAGTATTCACGTTATTGGTAAAAATAATTAAAAATATTTTTATGGAAAATGATAATAATATCCATTAAAAACAATTTATAAAAATTTAAAAATAGGTAAAAATTAATTTCATAAAAATTTAAGTAATATTAAAAACATTTTTAAAAACATTTTAATGAATACATAGTAATAAAAGGAAAATATTACCGAGTGTGGAGAGAAATACACTTGGTTTTACATAATTATATTGATTTAGTTTACAGAGAACAAAAAGAATGGAAAATTCAAATAAATTTTTTTAATATACATAAAGAAAAATAGTTCTATAAAATTGATTGTATTTTAGAATATATAATTTAAATATATCAATAAACATAGATTTATTCATAATGAATTCTAGTAAAAATTAGATTATAACATAAAACCCTTACCTTAAGTCCATCATTCATCATAAGAACTCTAGCCTCCCATATAATAAATTTAATATTAATATATTTATATAATAGAACCCAAATTATACATATTAAACCAAAAATTCTTTACTTTTTATATATCATCAAGTATTTATTAATAATCATTCACTGTCATCTTTATTATTTGTGTAAATTGTTATGTTTTTTATATATATTTTAGGGTTATAGATTGTGTTCCTTCATATTTTATCATGGTTCCATCGTACATATAATGTTAATAATTGTATAAATAGCATATATATTAATTATATATATATTTATAAACATTCATATAATGTGTGATGAAAAATTAATGACAACATTACATGGAGATGATTGTTCATCTGTATGCATGAGGGTTGTTTCCATTTTACAATGAATAAAAAAATAATTGTTAAATTTAATTCAATCATATAAAATAATTTTTATATATTAATTATAAAACATCAATATTAAACTTATCATAAAAACAAAACTCAAAATATTTTTGTGGAAAATGAGTCGTATCTCTACATGGAGGTTGTAGTCAACACATATGCACAAATAATTCATTCATCACCCATTAGACCAAGAAGAGGTAGTAAATGGTTGTTTCGAAATTATAATAACATTTCATTAAATTTTAGATATTATAATAATCAAGTTTTTTGGAAAAACCATTTTTATGAAAAGTATAATAAAAATTTAAATTGAAATATCTTGGTTACGATCTATATATCTTCATTGAGAGACATGTTTTGGATTACAATTCATACATTGAATGATTGGTCTTAAGTGAATTAAATAAGATGTATAATAGATAGAATTATTCTATGAGGGTTTAATATAATATTTTAATATATTTATATGTCGCAGTTGTTGTTAAAAACGATGGTTGAGAAGTTCCACAAAAAAATTGACAGTGATGAAAGATGTGAAATCTCTTACAGAATTTCATTGTTTTAATGTTTATTTCATGTATATGTGGAACTAAATAGAAATATATTGAAATATAGGATAAGATATGTTTTAAAAAATTTCAATTAATAATAATTTTATACGTAATTTTTTGAATAATATACTTACATAATGATTTTACCCCTCGATAAAATCTTTTTAACATAAATCTTGGTAATAAAATAATAGTATATTAACTATTCAATATAACCAAAAGTTAGGATAAAATGATTTAATTAAAATAATTATTTATATAAAATATATTTAATCCATTTTAATAAATAAAATTTCTATAGTCTGGCAAAATTTATTTCAATTAATCTCACAAAACTAAATTAAATCATGTTTTTGAAAAATGATGTCATAAGTATAAAAAATAATTTACGTCTATACCTCTGCTTGAAAAACCCAAAAAAATATTTTTAAAATGAAATATTTAGTAAACTACATATATAATTGTAAAAAAATTAATCTACATATAATAAATTAATTTATTAAGAAAAAAACATTATCCAAATCAAAACTGATTTTAATAAAAAAAATTCTTTTTAATCAAAAAACTAAATTTATAATAAAATAAAATATATTGATGATTCATATTTAGTTAATTATATTATTTATAATTTAATAATATATAGTTAAATTTAATATTAAATTCAATATATAATTGATGTTTTAATTGAATATTAATTGAAATTTTAACAAAAATCATTTTTCACTATTCCTTAAAAAAATAAATAATTTTATTTAAAACGTAAATATTCCTGCAATATATTACTGAAATGAGGATATTAAAAAGTATATTTTGTTTAAAACAAAATTGAAAAAAATTTAAAAATTAATTATAATTTTCACATGAAAATATGTGATAAAAGGATTTGGTTAATAAAAAATATCTGGAATCCATAAATAACATCATTGAAAAATGAGTACTTTATTTTAATAAAAAAATGAATAAATATTCATTAGTGAAAATATTATACACTATTTTCATATGGTGTTTATTTTTAATCATGCCGATAGATTTAATGTCAAGGTAATAATGGTTTAATATATCATTGTTCATATAGTCACAAAGTTTGAATAAATAAAGGTATTCAAATCATAATATTTTATTTAAATGTAAATACATTTTTAATATTGGGGTGTTACATATATAACCCATAAAAATTACCCAAATTATAAAAAAAAACCAAACCATGATATTTTACCAATAACCCCTTGGGTTATTGGATGAATGTTAAACTCTATGGAAGAGTGAGAAGGATGTAATAAGAAGATAAATAAAATGAAAATAAATGATTACCTAAAAAATTCACTTATATTCGATGTGGAGGATCCAGAAAAAAATTTGTAATTGATGAGAGTGAGTGATACATCACATGATCCTATGCACGGTCAAAGAAATATTATTAATAAATTTGGGGTTTAACTGTTTTTTTTTAATGTAATATTTTTAAAAACACATTTATGGTATTCTGGGATGATCACATGCTTACATTGCACTATTTGGTAAAAATATTTCCTTCATAATGCTGGAAATACCTACGAAAAATAGTATCAATTGTTAACTCTCATATTTTTTTCATTCAATGAAAAATTTCAAGACACTACCCAAAAACACAAAAGTATCTCATAATTAATCTCATGAATTATATGGATTAATCCAACCCATGAACATTCCATTGATGGATAACCGTTAAAGAATAAAATGAATGGGAATGGACCCATACAAAATTATTTCCGAAATTATTCCCCTAAAATATACATGTTAATTTTCTGTAAATGAAATAAATATGTAAATTTCAAAATTATGTCCATAAAACCAAACCTTGGGTCACCTTCTTAAAATACCATATCGTGTAGTGGCCTAACAAAAACTATGAAAACCAGAAATATTTTCATGAAAAATAAGTATACAGAAAAACCATATAATTAATTACAATAAAATGAAATAATATAATAATCTATTCAATGAAACATGGTGTTACCTAATATATATGACCATAAATAGAAACCTATTTTTTATAATAAATTATGCCTTAAATATTAACCATTTTTTGTTAGAGATATTTGATAATAAACATTAACCATATGCTTTAGAAGATATTTGACCAAAATTTCATTCACTTTTATTCAATGATGCATGAACTTTAAAATTATTGTCTTTTTTAAATGATGTCTGAAAATATGATTTTCTATTTTTTTGTTCAAATCTCACTAAAAAATACATAATAATCTAATATAATGATAAATTACATACTTCATGTTTAGAAACCCTATAATGAATCCATATAAAATAAATTTACACTCACAAAGCCTTTCCTTCTATATATTTTTAAATGTTATTTCAGAAATGTATAAAAAAAATATTTTTAGGGACAACATTTATCAATAGAAAATATTATTCTAAAATCTCTTAGTTTTTCGAACTAGGAATGTAATAATATATTCTTTATATTCGACACATATATTTGTTGAAATATGTTGTGTGAAATGATGCAATGATGTAATCATATAGAAATTGAACCCTTTGTGATTATTAACACATCAATTTAAAAAAGTATTAATGATTCTTATTAAAAATTTATTTTTGTCTGTAATATCTAAATATACAAAACATAAAATATTGTGATGTGACATGTCTTATATATCCAACATTCCTATACCCACACAAGATAGTTTTTTATGAGGAAACCAAACTATTTTTTTCTTTTTTTAGTATGTCAAACTCAACCTAATATCATAGAAAAACAATACAAATATAAAATTCTATATCGATCTAAGAGAAATTACATTAATAAGATAATGGGTTTCTTTAATGTTCTCACTACTAAATCATGTATTATTAATTATGGAATTTTGGATCTATATTAATTAAATAACTAATTCGATTGAACATATTTTCTATTACTATCTATTTTACCAATTACTTATTAAGAAGAATTATTTCAAATGACTATGATCCTAAGAATCAAAGACTTTTCAGATTAATTAGATTTTTATATTAATTGTTAAAAATTATGTATGATCATATATTGATTTTATTGTGTATTTTTAAATAAAAACATTAAAAAAAATATACATCCAACATGAGATATAAAGAATCTTATATGGATTCATGAATATGAATTTTCCCTCATTCGATGCATTAATAGTTTTTCAATGTTGGGATAACACTATATCATTATCATAGGCAGTGAGAATTAAATTTTTGAAATTTGTTGGTGTACATTTTTACTGATTTTTATCCTCCTCAAAAAGGATATGATTATCCATCATTTTTCTATTGACTATATTCAAATCAAAAATAAATTATTTTACTAATTGCGTTTCTTCATTTGTGAGTTATTTTTACTTGACATGAAATATGAAATTATGAGATATTTTGTACAGTTCCATTACCCTGATATCTATAGAGTGAGTTTTCAATTCATCTTATGAGAGCCTCAATTATATAAATTTATTATTATCACAATCATATATGATTTATTTATTAGTATAATAGAGAGAACAATAATTAATCATCACTAAAAAAGGGAATATTATTATATTTTGATTTAAATAAAATTTATTATGATGGTCCTCGATAAGAGGTTTTTAAAAAACATTCAAATATAATTCAACATACATAGTCTTACAAGATGTAAAATAATAATATAAATACTATATTAATAGTAGTCTCCTATAGAGAGTGAAACTTATTACAGAAAATAGTTTCTTAAACATACCAAATATGTAGTGGTTCCCAATCTTTTCAAAACATGATAAATAATATTTTACATACCCTCCTTAAATTATGATGTCCATGTAGTGACCTCATCAACCCATATCCGCATTTCATGTGGAGACTATATTTGAATTGAAATATAAAGAGTAAGATACTATATAATTTTATAGGTTATTATAATTATACTATAATTCATACTTCTTATGTTAAAATTTTCGAGTAGATTCCTACTGATATATATTTATTCTTAATATAATTAAATATTATTTGTATGTCTTTTAATAGTGGTATATTTTAAAATAATTATTATACCCTTCACTGGAGTGGCAGTATTAATGAATTTTTTTTATCCCATGTTCACTCGCGTAATTGGAATGTAATTATTTCTAGATGAAATAAAAATCATCAATATTATTAATGTGTACATATATCAAAAATAGTATATTAAAAATAAGTATTCAATTATTAAAAACTGTGACACATGTAGTGATTTTTTTATTCTCGATATTGGAACATGTTTCTAACATAAATTATGAAAATATATACTTCTTAAAACAATTTGAATAAATTTTTATACTAATTCCATTAACATGATTGGTAATCCAAGTTAATGGTAAATGAATTCATGCTCCAATGAAAAATATTATTTCAATGTTTTATTATCCTTTCCAGATATTTGAATTAGCTTTTTTGATATATAATGAATATAAATGTTCATAAAACATGTCGTTAATATCCTTGATTTAAATTTTATCCCTAAGAAAAGGCTAGTTGTAATCTAATTTTCAAGATCTAAATGAATAACTCCCTATTATAAAATATTTGTCTAGGGGGCCATAAAAGGTGGCACTAGAAACACACCCATGGGTGATACGTCAATAAAAACATTTATACTATGAAATTAGGTATAAGAATATCCTCCACCCTAGAGCTATATAAAAATATAACCAATTAGTTTCACAATTTTTGAATATTATAGGGACGTGACTAATGTGGGTGTTTCCTCATTATTCTACAAAAGATATAAAGGAGATTAATGAATATATTTTAATATTTTGGGAATTAAATTTTCTTTTTATTTGATTAGTTAAATTAAAAATATGATTGGTTTTTAATATTTTATTTATAATTTGTAAAATCCCACCATTTAAATAATAATTTTAAATTAATTTATGAAATATATTATTGGAAATAATTTAATTGAGAATCATCATTTTTGTTATAATTATATTCTATGTGTATTTGTTTTGTGTTTTGTTGAAACTAAAATATCATTCATTTAATTAATTTAAAACACTTTAAACTATTATTCTTTTTTTATTTATATATTTGAATTCAAATCACTTTTTCATATATAGTGGAATTATTTTTTAAAATATTTTATTTTTTTTATTTCTTTTCAAATTTCTTTTGTCTAAAAAGTTTTAAATTTTTGATGTATTAAATAATCATTCGAATAATGTTACATTATAACAAATTTAATTCTACATTGTTTATTCAAAACATCAATATATTTTGTAATTATATAATATATATTATTTAATCATTCATTTTAATCTATATTTTATTTTCAATTTCAAAAAAATTATATTGATTCAATTTGTTAACGATTATGTCCATCCTTGATAAGGGATAGGGGATTAAAAATAAAACACCTAGGAAACCCAATGGTTAAAACAATTGGGTAGAAAGACAAATGGGTCATCTATGGAGGAAAGAGAGTTAGTGGGATGAGTATATTTTCATTAAAAAACCCTCAGTTTGGAGTCCAAGAGACTGGTAAGGTGAGACGGCATGTTGAGATACCAACCCATGGTGGTTTTTGTAAATCAGTGCATGTGGGAGATTATCCTTGGCTACAGGAATGATGGTGTTGTGATAGAGTTTTTTATTGTATAATGGGACCAACTGAAGTAATATTCTATGTGATATGTGGGAGGTGATTCCTAGTTCATCATTTATTAATGATAAGTAATGGATGATTCCCATATGATCGGTTGAATATGGACTACTTGATCAATCCAGAAGCAACATCTTCTACTATGAACTATGCATGGATTTATCACGCATAATTATTCACGGATAGAGCACCATTGACTAAATAAATTATTACATGGTTTTTTTTATTCATTTTTATGTGGCGATGATTATGATAACATTCCTGCATGCAATCTACATCTAGAATTGATGATTATTATGAGGAATATGATAATTCATAATGAAAATAGAGTTATAAAATTTTTCATGTTCATTAGATATATATGTATGAGATAGTGATTAAACATGAAAAAGTATATCGATCTGCAACATCACTTCATGCTAAAATTGTTGGTATCAGGAGTCATTAACCTATCAATTTACCACTCATCCATAGAATAATCATTTATACAAATAATGGTAGCTCCTACATTCACTCAATAGATTTATTTTATAATCACCTATTATAAGTCTATGGTTTCACTATCATCACAATAGAATTGTAATATTATGGTATCTCATCTACTTAAATTATAATACCACATTAATATGTGATAATATCTCATTTATTCTCCTTCTTCAGTGGTAAATATTCTAACATATGGTTGAAGAATGTTGTGATGTTATACCAAAATAGTTATATATTCCTTCTATTCGATTTTAAATCATCATACATGGATATGGTAGCTTGTACATTGTTATACCATGTGACAACATCATTTAAGGGGTAGTAATATCTTTCTACTGCTTGTATTTCAATCTACAGTCAATTAAAATAATTTTAAAAAAACTAATTATTTTTATTTTACTTATTTCATGTCAAATAAATATTTTAATAAATAATTTATTATATTTTTCTAAAAATATAATTAATTTTTGTTAAATAATATCATAGAAAAAAATAGATATAGATACAAACAATAACTATATTCTTTATGTTAGCCTATTTTTATTGTTTTTTAATATTCCATCAAAATGAAAATTTATTCATATATTTTAATTTTGTTATTAATATCTAAAAAAATAGTTTGTATTGAGGATCATAATTGATTAATTATGATGTTATGAAACTAAATAATAATTTTATGATATTAAAAATGAAATTTTTAATTATAGGCCACAATAATATTATATATTGTTGTATTATAACATAGGGATGCATTTATTAGATAATTTGATGGTTTGAGTGGAACAATGAAGTAATGATTCACTATTAGTCTGTCATTATGTGATCAATGGATAAAATGAACAATATAAGGATTATGTTGAAAGAATTGGAGACAAATTATTTCAGTACATATGATAAAGAAATATTGTGACTATTGTTCCATTTATATTATCACAATGTAAACTATATATTCAAATCATTACTACATACTTGATCAAGATCATCGATCTTCATCATCATCCTCAATAGTGATTTTAGCTATTTTTTTCTTTCTGTAAATATTTTCTCTATCATTTCATTAACTATTTGAATTGTTTTCATTTTATTATGCTTTTCTCATTATAATACAACCTATCAATTAGTTATACTACCACCCAAAAGGATTTTCATATATTGTGACACCAAATGATAAGTATGTTCCATACTAGGCTAAGACTCACATTAAATTTCATAGATGTGTCTCTATGTAATGTAAATGGAGGAGTCTATAATTGATTACCAAAACTCGCAATGTGTGTTCTTATTACAGGGTACTAATATTCTCATAGAGTAGATAATCTTGATGAGTGGAATAAGATCCAGGTTATCTGAACCACTATAAAAACGGTGTTCAATCATTTAATTTCCACTACACTATATAACCTTAACATTATAATCAGTATATATTCATTAATTATGAACCTCTTAAATTTTTTATAAATAATATAAATAATTAATATACCATGTAGTATTTTTACCTTCAATTATGATCCATCATTTTGTATTCCATCCTTGACTCTTATTAGATAACATCCTTTTTAATTTTAATCCTTCTATATATATTTTCTTTTATTTATTTTTAACTACTACTCTAAAATTATGATCCTAGACCTAATAGTATACAGAATAATATTTTGTTTTGAGACATGGAAGGTGTTAATTCAAATGATGGATGATTTTCATAGAAACCCCCATTTTTTAAAGGATTCGACTATGGATACTATAATGACTGAATAGAATGTTACCTAAAATAATTATGTGTGGATCATTTGAATATCATGTACCAAAAATTTTATCTACCAAAATTTTATACTGGTAAACACGTATATAATGACATTGTTATGTATGTTTAGAATTATAACGTTGACAATATTTTTAACTGTGCTCTATGTAGAAGAATCTATATCTATTTATCACATTTTAAGACAGTCCATTACATATGTAGAATACTTCTAGACAATAAATATGGCATTTAAAAATTCCAAAGAATCAATATGGGAAAACTAAGAGTAGCAGGTCCACAATATGGGAGGTAAAGTGTTATTGAACTTAAAAATTCATTGTCTTATAAGTAATTAAAATGGAATGATATCTCTTGGTGATGTAATTGAAAACATATCTCATGTAAAAAGGTTTCTCATAGATCTACGAAAAATACGGCATTCATAGAATGTTTCATCAATGATAGTGAAATGATAAATATATATACCTTACATGTACAAATATTCTCTTTTCTATAGTATGACTCAGAGTTGAAAAGAGTTGATGATGACGAGACTAAAAAGACTAAATATATTTCATTTTTTTCTAATATTAATGAAATCTATAACACTTTTTGTTATGAGTTCATGGAATGTTAAATTACATAGATACCGTTAGAATGAATGATTTCATGGTTATGAAGAATAATTGTGTAAAAGGATATCTCAATAAAAAGTTAAAAATTGGTATAAGAATGTAGATACTACCAATAATAATGTTGTTTTAGAATAAAATTGTCATAAATGAAGGTATAAAGGTCAAAGATGACCATATTTATAAAACACAAGGATATCCTGAATAACAATGATAATAGGGGAAAATAAATAATTTTTTTGGAGGAATATATTTTTTAGACAGTTCTAATTTAATTAGTGAACTTATAATTGAATATGAGATTGGTATCCTTACTATAATGAATGTATGCAGTGAGATAACCTATTCTATATTTCCCTAGTAAATTACTTATTATATGTTTTATCATAATGCAATATCTAATGATGAAAAAATAAATCGATTCTTATTCTTATTCTGATTCTGATACCATCAATTATAAAACAAAAAAAATTCTCAAAGAAAATGATGAACAAAAAATTAAAATATAAATAAATATTGAGAAACATTTTAACATAAAAATTTTAAATAAGGATTTGAAAAAAAAAATTACACTAAATTGGAATGTTTAAAATGTGAAAATTATTGTTTTCTATAATTATTAATCAAAATGGAAAATTAATTATATGATTTAGAACTAAATTAATAAAAAGATTAAATTAAATAATTTTTTCATTAATTAATAATTATGGGGGAAAATATTTAGTTATATTTTGGTTGAATATATTAATGTTGATAATGATTATACGTAACATTGAAAAAAATAGAGAAACTAATGAATGCTACATATTGTTATACATAAATGGATTATTATGATTTAGATCTCATTAAAATTCAATGTTATCCTTTAAAAGTGAAGTGTCTAATCATAGTGAATGTATATCTGTATGTGTTCAAAGAAAAAAATGATATGACAAAATGATGTCTATGGTAAAACAAAACATTAATAAGAAACATTTTTGTTATTACAGGTTTTCACAAAACACTAATAATAATACTTTTTTAGAAGCATCAAAGGGAGAATTTCTAATGTAACATGATTTAAATGCCGAATGCAACAGAATTATTCAAATGAATTCCCATTCACTTTTACTATATCCATAAGTAATGTAAAAACTATTTTACCTATGAATTTATTTTTGGTAAATACCTAGAAAAAATGTTTGATATATGTTTGGGTTGATAAAATCACACATATCAATTCATATGAATTAAATATATCATGGGTAAAAAATAGATACTAGAGAAATAATGATAGACATAATTTGGTCAATAATAATAACCATGTAATTTATTTCATCTATCATTAATACAATTTAATATTATATAAAAACTATAATTGAATAAAAATAATATAGTATATTCTCTAATGATTATTTTTAATCAAAGATTGAATTCATGTTCATTAATATATATATATATATTTTATAAAGTAACATTTATTAGTTTACATAGTTAAGAATTTCAAGTTTTGATATTATAATAGTGTAATCATACTTTATATAATAAGTGTTTATATATATATATCATTAGATATACATTAATTTAGGGGTACTTCCCCATTGTCAGTTAATTTTTTTACTTTAATGAAATATATATTTAAAATTTCTCTTTAAATATTTAGTATTTTTAGAATTCTATATTGGATAAGACTCTTTGAAATATTTGGAAAGAAATGATTTATGTTTTAGGAAAAAATCCATGATCTATTTAATGTTTTATGGATACCTTATTTTACTATTTAGTTATTAGAATATCTCTGGGTAAAATTTGTTTTCCACATATTGCTCAAAACGGTTTTATTGTAGTGGTTGAAATAATGTTTTGAACACTTCAGATACAAGGATTTATTTATATAATTTTGTAAATTTATATTCATAATTGTAATTTATTTAATGTAATTAATAATTTTAAATATGATCAATATTATAATTTTATATCATATTTCATAGTGGTCTATAAAAAAAATACAAACTTCATGGAATAAATCATTCTTTTCTATTTTACAACATGGTTCAATCTAATTATATTCTAAAAAATATATAAAACATTATAATAAATAAAATTTTATCAATTAATCTTCAATGATCATATTTTTTAGATTCATAATATATGGGTGTGTTATTACTTAAATATAATAACATTGTTTGTGGTATTTTGTTCTATTTCCTCGTAATGAGATGTGATTCACTCACACTATACATGGAACATATTAAGGATAAATTTAATAGAAATATTTAACATATATGATGTTGATATGATAAATTAATTATGATATGCATATGTATCATTTACATTAAATTATTTTTATACACCAATGAATTTAATGGGGCATTCATGCGTATGTACGACTAACCATCACCATGACTGGATCAGTTCATTTCTTATCAATAAAAATTATCTGTTTTTCTTAAAACATATGTTATGAATATATATATGATAATTAAATATTGATTTACATCTATAAGTTTTTAAAACAAGGTATAATTAATACGAAAACAAATAATATGTTAAAAAAAACTTGAGGCAACAAAGAAATTAACACCCAAAATAGTCAAAATAGTGATGTATTATTTACAAAAAGATAATAAAATATTATAGTAAGTTAATATATGATCTGATAAATATTATTATTGATTAGATATATGTTATTAACATATTTTAAACCACTATATAAAAGTATAGATACAAAATATAGATATAATGTAATGTTAAGTCATTTCACATCAATTTACATTCCACTAAGACTTATTAGTTGTTATGCACTGACTCAATTTTATATGGTGTATATACATCATTCTAACATGTAATAAAATGAATATTTATCATTAAAATATTATATGTTCAATTTAATTACATTCCTTCATTGGGATTATAATATAAATGTTTTAATATGTTATGTGACACTATGTATGTTTTAAAAAAATATTATCATCAAGAGTGTTCTTAATGATTATATTTGGAATCTCAATTAATTTTGTGATTTTTAACATTATATTGAAAAAATAATTTTATTTTAATCATTTTTTAATGAGAATTTCTTTGATTATCCACATTTTCAATTAGTAGATATTTTTATTACCTTAAAAATTTTCATTTTACATACAGTGTTTACTTTTACAGTTCATTGAATAATCGGTGAATTATTGATAAATTTGAATTTGTTATTCAATATGAATTTTAGATCAGGAATATTTTATATTTATTAAATTGATAATTTGGTATAAGGAATTATTTTGACATAAAATTATAGGGGGAGATTATGATATATATATATCCTTAACGCATTGATATGATCCCTTGAGATGATTTTTTTGGCCAAATTAAACAGGCTTCTAACTGTAGTTTTAAACTATCTAAAGCATGGATCAAGATAGTATATGTCCACATGTGCCTAAGACAAGAAATATAATAAATAATAATTTCTTTCAAATATATTTTAGTTTCTATTCATCCATGATATTTTTCATCAACATTATATAGTTACATTTAAATTTCAGTTAATTGATTAAATGAAATGTGTTTTTATTTCTTACCTTGATAAATTTAATTTTACTTATCTTGTTCTATGAATGGAATGGGTTATTAGTTACCTACATTTACGTAATATTTTATACATATAGATTCATTATTTCTTCCTCTTTAATTTCCCTTAATGAGAATCTAATCTCACCCTTATTATTTTACCTTTCACCAGGTCATGGTGTCGAAATCTTCGAATAAGATTTCAAGGACAAATTTTATTTTCTATTTATATATAATATCTATATTTCATATTTCCCAATCTATTATGGGTATCATGTGTTTAATATTTACTTCTAATACTACAAAACTAATCAGTCCATAAATATTCGGTTCCAACTAATCATGCCAATGTATAAAATTATTGCATCACCAACAAGAATCTAGTGTCATGGAGGCATAGTGGGTATAAAATGAAATTTATAATAAACCTTGGAATCTTTATGTAGAAAAAATTGAATTAGGTGCACATACCTATGACATAAATTAAAGATGAAAATAAAAGAACATTATTTTATTTTGGTAAGATATATATTATTTGGTTGTTTCTAGGAATACATCACTTTCCAGATACTACATGTGGATGTGGTTTCGACATAGATATACATATAAGTAATAAACTTGAAAATCTATGTCAGGAATGACTCGGTGTAAATGGGTAAAAAAACCAAAATTATTTTATACCTAGATTGACACTATTAGGGTATACGCATATGATAGTTCACATTTTATTTACATACTATTATCAAGGATTTTAAATTAAATATTTCTCCAACATAACCAGAATTTCATGATACTAGGATTTATGATGTATTGATTTATGATATAAGTTATAACAAATTTTGAGTGACTCAATGTTCATAATTTTATAATCTAATATAATATATTTCATTTTTTAGAAATGGTTCATAGAAGGAAGAATGTGATGAATACTCATGGTAAACATAGAGGTTTCCTTACTTAGAAATTAAATATAACATTTATTAGAATTGTGTTTGTTATGTATATATAAGGGAATCTTATTCAGGATATGAAAAATAACCTTTCTCAATTGGAGAATCCTATTCCATGTAGAGAATCTCATTTATTTAGATCACTTTATGTGGTATAGGTCCCCATAATTTATTGAGACTTCAAATCCAATTGTTTCTAAGTAACTAATTAATTATCTGGAGAAGATATATATGGTATTATCATACAACAAAAAGGAAAAGGATACATATGTGTATATTATCACCAAGGTGTTTTTGTTCAATGGTTGTCCCTCACCCATATTACTAGGGAGGAAGAAGAAATATAACTCATTGAATAGAGATTATTTATGAATACATTATTTGATAAATATATCCCTCATTATCATCAAATTAAGATAATGATAATGTTTCGTAGCTGAATGAAAAAGTAATTAGAGCGTGTTTTGGATTAAAAAGGTACCTTTACATGTTTATATAGGTAAGATAATAATTATATGTGTAAAATAGTGTGAAAAATATACCACATCATTGAAGGACTTAATCAATATCTTCTAAGGGTGATGTTTTCTAAAAATTTATCATCATATGGATATATATTGTTTTATGTTTCATTAACAATGAGAAGTAATTCCCAAGAAACATTATATTCATGGAAAACAAAGAGTACGTGAGTTCTTAAGAACATCATGAAGAATGGAATGAGTCAAAGAAGATGAAGGAAAATAAGTATATTCCAACATATGAAAATTGGGGAAGAATCACCTAGTTACATTCTTGAAGGAAATGGGATTTTACTACATGTACGGAAATGAAGGCCACTATGCTTTTGATTACTATTTTATGAAAAATGATTTCAATGTACAATGTTTAAAATATAAGGAAAATGGAAACTATGAAAATAAATTTCTCAATCATGAATGGAATATATCTTAAATGAGTCCACCAGATAGTGGTCATGTTATTATATTTTCATACAAATTAAAGAATGGTTAATATGAAAATTCATGAACTATGTAATTTAGTATTTCACCAGTGATGTATTTGTTAAATTTATTATGAAATATGTGAGTATTGTTATATAACAACTGTTTATTAAGGATTTGATATCCTATTTTGAATGTTACCAAGAACAATTATTCTCTAGATAGTTACTATTTCCTAAAAAACGCATGATTGTTGTAATGGAAAACCGTAATTTATTCTTAATGTTACGATATTTATTTAGAAATGATTTATTTTTAAAAGTGATTAATATTTTAGAATATATTAACGGCTATTCTATATGTGATTTATTCTATAATTGATGGATTTTACATCATTTTTTGATTTA
Source organism: Viscum album (assembly GCA_963277665.1). Classification (NCBI taxonomy): domain Eukaryota; kingdom Viridiplantae; phylum Streptophyta; class Magnoliopsida; order Santalales; family Viscaceae; genus Viscum; species Viscum album. The sequence continues at coordinate 578,872,395 of OY728120.1, forward strand.
TAGAATATATCCAATAATTTATGTTATATTTAAGGAATAAGAAAAATTCTTGTATATTTTTATTTTAGTTAAATTAATGTCATTAAAAACACAAATGTTGTATTGTGACTATTAAATTCCACATGAAGTTATTTTATAAGAACATTTTCTAAATTTCGTGACATTTTTTTAATGTGATGAATCTTAATATTTTTCAAAATATAAAAATTTATGAAATAGTTTATATTGATATTTTAAAAAGTTATTATATGTTGTTTTATTACCTCATAATATAAGAATAAATGTATAAATAGATCATAAAGAAACAAAAGTATAATATTTTATTTATATAAACATATATATAGTTATAGTTATAATTTTGTTATATCGAAAAAATTCATCAACTATAGAAAAAATGTTTCCTATGAAAAAATTGTTGTCATATTACCATCATTATTTTGATATTAATGAACATAATTCATACATAAGATTTATCGGTTTGCGGTAAAAAAATTATTTATAGCATGTTCTTAAGAACTGTTTATCAGAACGTGATTATTGTATTTTTTTCTTCCATTTCCATGATTTAGTTTCCTGAATATATTCAACATATAAGGAACCTAGTTATGTTACTTTTGAACATTCCATTCTATTTTATTAAGAATATTTTATATTAACAATTTTAATGATTTGGTTTTATCATTAAAAGTTTATTTACAATCTCGAATCTCTATATAAAGTTTAATTTGTGAGGACTCAATTTACATAAGATGGAGTGAATTTAACACCTAGAAATTCAAAAGTTAGAACCATATATTCACTGGCATGCCTGACAGAAGACACCAATCGCGTAATGTGATATAATTCATTGATAATTTAAAATAAAATTTCATTATAAATTTATTTGATATATTCTATATTATTCAATTATTTTAACACTTATTTAGCTTGTGTTACATGAAATAGAGTCTTTATTCAAACAACCACATTACACACAATACCGTTTTTCAGTGAATAATAACATATTATTAAAATATTTTTATTTAATTTAATATGATATAAACCAACATTACTGAATATTTTTAACTATATGATTTGCTAAAAAAATATAAAACTATGTCATTGGATTAAAATTAAATATAAATGTTTTAAGAACCAATTAAATATAAATGGAATATTTTTATAAAAGAATGTTTTTATGCTCATAATGTAGTATTAGACTAACAAATTTAATCAATTAAAATTAGGGATTGATATTAACATAATATATATATATATATATTATAAATTCATTAAAATATTTTAGATATTATTCTAATATATTTTATATTCATAATATAAGAACAACCCCAATATTACCCATTAAATAATATATTTTTATAAAGGTAGTTCTGCATCCTTTTAATGGAAAAACATTTGAAATCAATTTTTTACCATATTTTAAATTTAATATGTCAAAATTAAGAAAAATTGGTATATAAAAATAGAAATCAACTTAGGGTAAATTATAGACATTTTTCTATGATGATTCATTTTTAAGGAATAGTGAAAAATACTAAAATTTAATTCCGGGCTTCTTTTTCAGAAATTTATTTATAAGGTTAAATTATGTTTTAAAATGTTTTTAAAGTTTAATTATATCATATTTTTAAAAATTTATCCAATTTTGGTCATTTGAATAATTTTCACTTTCAAATTGACTATAAAAACATTGCAATCATTTGTACATTTTTACTATAAACCACTGCATTGTTATCCCATCTGCAGGAATAAATACAAATTAATTTTGAAAAATTCTATTATTATATTTTAGAAAATTAGATTCCATATTTTGGAATAATTTTAATTTATAATTTATTATCTGGTAATTTTAGTTTTGGACCAAAAATATTAGTTAAGGTAATTAAAATTAATTTCAATTGTTATGGTAAATATGAGCTCTATAAAGGACTAAAACTCAATCATATGGGCCCAAATGAAAAAATAAACATTTCCAAAATCCATTTTCTGACCATAATTCCACCCAAACATCCCTTTTATCAAATTATTTACACTATTGTGCCACTTAAAATGTAAAAAATGTGTATCGAATTCAATTGTCAAAATATTACAATAGTGTCACTCCAACTCCACTATAAATGGCCCCCTCTCCTCTCACATCCTCAAATAACTAATTGAAAATTGGGTAGAACAAGATATGAAAAAATAACTCCTTAAAATACCTACCATGATCATATAATCCTCCCCTTATGGTTAAATTCATAAGAGATATTTTTTTGTTACAAACTATAATAAGGTACCTGTTTAAGAGGAAATACCATATCAAATGATATTAATGTTTCTTTCCATTCTCTACCCAGAAAAATCACATTATTAATTCATCATATAAAAAACAGTATCTTAAATATAATAATGTTATTTTGTGTTACGTTTTTGACTTACACTTATACACCCCACCTTCTAATGGGTAATGAACATATCGTTTATGTGTACGGTGACTTACCTCCTTGTGATACTATGGTTGTTATTTTTTCATTTACAACCACTCATGGTAGACATTATGATATAAAAAATATTTAATAATTATATATATGATATAGAGAATATCTTTATACATATGTAATTATTTTATAAAATAAACCACTATACACTTCATTTTGTGGAAATATTGTAACATTGTTTGTGGAAGTGTGGAGTTTTTCCTACTCAATGTGATATGAGTCATTCATGCTCTACATGGAATATATTAAGGATTGTATTTATTAAATTATTTAACATATACTACATAAATATTATAATTTAATTATAATATTCATTTTAACTATTTATTTTTATTTTTTTCCATGAAAATAAATGAATGAAGTATCCATGTGTGTGGCCAACCTTTCATCCCCATGAACAATGCATTAAGTTATATTACTCTTAAAATTATATATCATTATAAATACATATTTACTGACTATATATAATAATTAAATCATGGTATTATTAACTAATTATCCAATTATACATAACAACAAATATCATCTCAATAAAAACATGAGGAAACTAGGCAATTAAAACCTTAAATAGTTTTAATAATGAGTGATGGTTTAAAATGGAAAATAATTGTTTATGAGAAGTTAATATATGATATTATGAATTTTATTATAAATCTGGTATAAGTTATTAAAATATTTCAAACCACAATTCTAGATGATAAATACCACACAACTAAATAATGATTATGGAAAGGGATTTCTTCTCAATTTACTTTCAATTTAGTCTTACTTGTTTTTATAAACCAACTCACTTGTATATGGTGTATATACTAACCTTTAAAAAATAATATCACGAATATCATTTTTCTCTTGATTTTTCATGTTAAATTTTATGTCATAACATTAGGGGGATTATGATTTTATTGTTTCAATGAATTATGGGACACTAGATAACGTTTAAATATTATTCTCCACAAAAATGAACTTAATGATTAACTTTTCAATATCACATGCTTTTATGGTTGATAAATTTCTCTTCAAAAGGTTATTTTGTTATAAAAAATTTTCATTAGAAATTTTTTTAAAAGAAAATTTTTTCATTTGATGGATATTATTATCTCCTAAACTGTATATCTTTTTATATGTGGTGTTTACTTTGATTTTTATTAGATTAACTTGGGATTTATTCATAAATCAGTATATTTTATTCAATATAGATATTTGATAAGGAATATTTTCTATTGAAAAAATTGATTTTTTTATATTAGGAATGATTGGAAATAAAATTATCGGTGTATTTCATACTTTATTTAGCCTTTATATGTATCAGTAGGATCTCAAGAGTCATTTATGTTGGCCAAATTAAATAGGTCATGCATGTAGTTTTAGGTTGTCCATATAATGGATCATGATAGTATTGGTCCTCGTGTTCCTAATTTATGGCATCAAATAATCAATCACTTATTTCATTAATATTTCTATTATTATTCATCCATGATATATTTCATCATCATATCTATGAATACATATAAATTTCATCTCATTGATTAATTTTTACATGTTTTAGTTTTTACCTAACTGTATTGAATATTCCTTATCGAATTATTTGAAATTAATTTTTTTTAGTTATTTAAATTTCCCATTTACTTTAATTACATTAATTCATTATTTCTTACAATTCACTTAACATTATTAGGCATTTGACCTCAGCCTTTTTAGGTTTCCTTTCTCAAGGTTATGAATAATAAATCATTGAATTAACATTTAAGGATATAGTTTATTTTCACTTTATGTGTCATGTTTTTATTTAATATTCTAAAATGTATTATGGGAATCATGAATGTAGTCTATCAATAAAATAAAGAAAATCTAATCAGTCCTTGGGTATTTGATTCATTTTAATCATGCCACGGTATTAAAATAATGCACAAGCTCATGGATTTTAGTGTTGGGGTGTTAAAATATTATCTTAAGTATAGGTAATATTGTTTTTGTTGGTCTCAATTCATAAATGATATAACATGGCTCAACTTGATTTTAGTTATGGTCTGGTTAGTATCATATAGATCTCACGTATATTTTTACCAAAAGATTATGAATTTTCCATCTCATGAGGGTGAAAATAATATTCCGCGTGTAGATGGGATATCAATGATTTCCATCAAAGGCTATCTCATCAAAAAACTGGGGAGATCACCACCTAAGATTAAAATTTTTTGTACAATGATGGTGATGTAAATCATTATGTCTTTCCAAAAATAGTGGATAGGTTCCCAGTAGTGTTTGATGATGACTTCTGTGGGATTCTACATGATAGAGACGTGAAATTTATATTTATGATAATTTTTTGGGCTGATTAAATTTTTATTCCACCCAACATAATGGAACCAACAAATCATGAGGATCTGAAGGCTTAGTAGTATTTAATAATGAATTAGGGATTCATCCATCTAATTATGTCAGTTTGATTTTGTCCGATTTTGTTATCAATGATGTTTGACATGAAATTTCTCTTATATGTATATTATTGGAAGAAGAACTAGATGATAGTGAAGAAAGAGTTTGTTATTTCACATATTGGAAATCACTTTGACCAATTGAGTGGATCCTGTGTCTTTTAGAAGATAAACTTATGATTGGGGTTTCATTAGTTGGGAGTTTGAAATTTTAATATACCTCGAATGGAAATCAAAATATGGAATATCCTTAATGAGTTTATTATGATGTCTTTCAGGTTGAAAAATAGACTAATAGTTTTATGTAATTGATGAATAGAGTCATCCACTCATACCAAGATCTAATTATGGTAGTATTTGTTGATATCATCTTACTGTACTCCATGACTCATGATGATCATGACCAATATCTAGACAACATCATATGTACCCTAATAGATCCTCAGGTATATTCCATGTTATCTAAGTACCAATTCTGGATCTATAAGTTACATTTCAGAGGCCACATCATCTCTGTTGAAGGTAATTTAGTTGATGCAGAGAAGGTGAAAGATGCTTTTTCTTGGTAGAAACCAAATAATTTTCTCGACATCGACATTTTTCAAGGGTTTTCTAGTTCTTATTAGTTTTTCATCCATAAATTTTCTAAATTGGAAGGACCAATTTCATGCTTGACATGAAGGGGATAAGGTTAGAATGGTCTAGATAAAGTAGGAATGAATTCTAGGAGATAATGAAGAGTTTTTCTATTACGTCAATATTGATACTACCTGATATGGGGAAGGGATATATGAAATTTTTCAATGCTTTAGGAGGTACCATTGGATCAATTTTGATTCATGGTGGTCATGTTTTTTCATATGGGTCTTGGAAGTTTATGCCACAAGAAGGGAATTATCGTACATTTGACATTGGGTTAGCTACAACGGTCTATGATTTTATTACAAGAATCATATAATGGTAAAAATTATTAATATGTATATTAATCACAAGAGAATATTTTATATAAAATTTAAAATGATATTTGAATCTCCTAAAATATAGGTGGGTTATGTATAAGAAATTATTATTTTTATTATTCCTATATTCCATGAATGGAAAATAATGTTACTGTTGATTTGAGTATAAAATCTCAGACTCTTGTAGTTAAGTAGTCTCTATCTTTGTGGATGATGATTACATTTATAGATGAAATGAATGATTATATTAATGAGGGTTAGGATCCAATGACTCTCATATATGTTTCAATGGAGTTAAGTCTTTTGAGTCGGATCAGGGAATTGACGTATGAGGATCTTGAGTGTTTTACCTCAAGGGAATTCCATAAATGTGTGGATTCATATTCAGAATGGACAATAGATGGGGTGATATAATCAATGTCCATGGTTAGATAGTTTTTCTAATGATTATGTTGAATGAGGTGATGTAGAACTTTAAAGCCTCAATGTGGGGGATATATTTTATTTTTATCCAAATTTATCATGACCAATATCAACAATATTGGTGGTTGAGCATGAAAAAAGGAAATTTCAGAGTTTATGACCTGATTTTACATCTTTAAAAAGGTGATGGATGATAATAAATGACCTACTGGTTTACTATAACCACATCCTATTATGGAATTGATGTTGGATTGATTTACCATAGACATTGTTATGGGTAACCTGAGGAAGACATGGATGAATGATTCTATTGTAGTTATTATGGACCAACTAATGAATATAAAAAAAAATTCACCAATTCATGAGACATTATTAGTGGATCACGTAGGATATATGTATGTTCATGAAATTTTCTATCTCCATAGGGTTCCATAGATAATAATTTCATTCCATTAATTACATTTAACCATTCATTTCTGGAAAGGATTTTTTAAAAATCTTGGTAAAAAGTTATTTATGATCATGTATTAGCAATAACATACATATTGATTATCATAATGTATAGCATAAGTACTTATGGTTATAATATGATTCTGTGTTATTTACATCTATAGGACTTGGATAAGTACCATTAACTTGTGTATATTTTATATAATAAATGTTATCAATAAAAAAAGGTTGAACCATATGAGGATCTCTATGGAAGGCCATGTAGAACAAATAAATGTTGGCTACAGGAAGGTGAGTCAAAGCTTTTGGAACCCAGTGTCATAAAAGAGACATCTAAGTTGGTTTAGTTGGCTAAGATTCATATTAATATGTATTAGAGTTGGTATAATTTTCATAGTGATATACGTATATGAATCCTAGAGTTGGATGTGGGTGATCATGTATTCCTTTGGGTGTGGACACGATTGGGTCATTATAGGATTTAGATACATAGTGTGTTAGTGGCCATGGTTTTTAGACATTTTGAGGGGTTTGAATGAAATGGGCTTCAGTATTACTATTTAACACTTCCACATAGGTACAATACTATGTATTATCCTTTTTTTACATGTCATAATATTTGAGGTATCACTATGATCCTTCGCAGGAGATATATGTGGATGATTTTGATCTTGAGAAGGATGTTTCCTTTGATGAGAATTTAATACATATTGTGGATCATGGTGGAAATATGGTTGTGTGATATATCATGCTAGTAGTTTGAGTATTAGGGAAACATTTTCTTGTTCATGAGGTAATATGGGAGATATAATCATGTATGAGGGCTTAAAAGAATTCAATTTTTACTTATGAATATTAAAGTTGAATGGGTATATGAATCAAGGATGAGGTATTGTAAGGTGGGGAGATTGTAATATCCCACAAATAACTAGATATTTATTGAGTTTTTTTCATGTAATTCATATCATGGTTTTGTTATATCATATTAAGATTTTACAATGCATAGATTTAGGTTGTAATTTGATATTTATAGTGGTTTTTTTGGTTGTGCATGGTTGGCGCATGGTTTTCCCAAACTATCCACCCTGCACTAGAAAACAATGTTACCCCATCTAGAGGGGGATTTAATAGTTGGTTCATGGTTTGGAAAAAAATTCGCCCTTTTAGTAGTAACTATGTGGCCCCTATTTCAGGTTCATGGCGAGTCAAACAATGCTTCCCGGCCATGGAAATCATTTGGATGGAAATAAATCTCTCGAAAAATTATTTTAACACTCTGGATACCTCTAGGAATAATCCCAATTAATCCGCACCTAGTTAAAACATCTTTCCTTAAATATTGGATCTTCTATCATGGATTTAAGGCCTTATAAACTGTATTATTGATAAATGAAAGACCAGAATAATCAATCATGACATATCATGGAAATATATTCTATTTCTGATTGGTTTCCTCCGGTATTTATATCATTCCCTTGTTTTGAAGCGATGTTTTCCTCAATTTGTTGTGGGTTTAGATTTTTTGGGGGGGTATAATATTTATGATATTGAACCTTGGTTTTGGATTTAGATCTCATTCCTTGTTATGTAATTGAATGTTCTTATTTGATTTGGGGATTTCTATGGGTGAGCATCGATCATATATTTTTAGGTAGGTAGTGTAAATAGAAAAACCCAAACACTATATTTAATTACAAAAAATTTAATTTTTTAGATTTGAAATTCAATGATTGGTACATTTCATTAGATATTGAAATGATTAAATTGAGTTTCCATGTGATAATGAATTGGGTTAAATATTGTGAATTTGATACTATTTTAATAATGATAATGAAAGTGATGGGATAATGGGACTGTTTAAATGGTTAATTTATGGAATATTGAATTGGTTGATAATGGTAATTGAACAATGTATAGAATATCCTTAAAGATTTATCTGGTATTATTTAAAATTTTATATAAGTTTTAATTGTGTATTGTTCATATTACTCCATGTGTGTTAGGAAATGAATTAGGATTGGATTTATAATTGAAATGATATATCATTATGTAAAATGTTGATTATAGGGTTAATATTGATTAACCCAGTTATATATGATATGCATGATATATTTGAATGATTATGAAATGGGGTGTTGGATAGAGACTGATGTTCCAAATAACCATTGGGTGATATCCATAACATTATTGACTCAAATCAATCCTTGTGAATATTATTGAATGAGACATATACTAATTCTCGTAGTACACATGGGGTTTGCGATAAAGAATGTTGATCCAAATAACCATGGGGTGGAAGACAAAGCTTTCTATACCCAAAATACATGATTTGGACTATGATTCTAATTCTAGGTGATATGGAATGATGTGAAATGATAAATGATTAATATGGTTTTGTGATAGGTGATATCAAAAGGGGATTTCATAGACTCCAGCTAAAAATGAACAATGTATTTATGGGATGGTTTTCTTCATGAACCCATGATATTATATTCTTAATTAAATAAAAATGAAATGCGATATAAAATTTATTATATAAATTATACAACATCATAAATTTTTATGGAATGGATATTGTTTTAGACACAATTGGAGGTGTCTTATTGAGTTTTACACACACCCTACTCCAGAATCTAGGTTGGTACCCATAAAGACTTCATTTTTCTGGGTAGAATTTCTGAGAGTGTCATATATTAGATGGATGAGTTAGAATGCAGCATGGGTGATGGAATCATACATGACATCATAATTATCATGGGAGTTGTTGGTGAATTTATTTTGGGTTTTTATTTGAAAATAGACACATATTTTACCTGAAATTTATAATATTTTAATCTCAAATAATTCATTCATTATGATTCATCATGAAATATATTTCTATTTCTGTTATGGTATTATATCGGTTGTTTGTTGTTTTCCATTGTTTATTCTATAGTTGTTTCCACTATTTTTCTATTTTTATATAGAGGGTCCAGTCTCCCCATGTTATATATATTATACCCTTACTTTTATTCAATAGCCACTAGTGTATGGGCATGTCCACCTTAGGTCATGTAACTTAATAGATTGGGGCACCAATATCTTGAAAAAAAAATTAGTATATTACACCATTCTTTTTTAATTATATATTGATCATTTGTAAAAAAATTCTTTTACATGTACATTAAAATTTCATTTAATTATTATTTTGTTAAATCATTTAATTGATAATCCTAATTTTTTCTATTATATTTTTATGCATTATTATTTGATTATTTTTTTAGAATTAAAAAACCTCACATTTAATTAATTTCAAGTTGTATCATCATCTATATCGTCAAATTAATTCAATTGATACATATAAATTTATATCATGTTTTACTGTATAGTATAATAATTTATTTACATATGTTAATTTTTTTATTTTTTTATTTTTCATTTGTTTTATAATGTAATCATTCATTAAAGAAAGTATTTATTTTTTAAATGAATGATGATACATTATTAAAATATTATTTTTAAATTTTAAATTTTATTTTTTAGAAATTTTAAAGTGATAACTGGATATATAATACAATGTGTTTTATATTTTATTTTATGTTCTATATTACGTTGAATATCGAAAAATATTTATATTGGAATTTGGAAAACAAATTGGGATAACCTATATACGCCCGAAGGGTATCCGATAAACAAAATAGCTAACACAAGGGGTAATCCTATGGGAAAGGAAGCCCAATGAACCAAACATGGTATAATTATATTGAGATGGATGTGTATAGGCTCGCTGGAGCATGCCTCGGTAAGATCGCATGGTACTCATCTGGCGGGCCAACATGGAGAGTTTCCAACCAATGAGGACCATGAGTAAATGGGTGTATGTGGGTGTTATCCCCCAATACTATATTAATAGTGTTACATATCTTGTTGATTATTATTGTGTAGGATTTACAAAAGTGGTCTATAATGTGGGATGTAGAAGGTATTGCAATTTCCCTCCATCATTAAAGATATGATAATAACAACTCCCATTTGATCTCTAAATCCAGGTTGTTTGATCTATCAAATATCATCACCTTCTACGTTGAGATACCCAAGGATTTTTATTGCACCATTATCCATGAATTCACCTTGAATGATGAATCTGATGGTGACATGGGTGTTTTAAATTTATTTTTATTAGACATTGAGGATGAGAACCATCAATAATGAACTCTTCATCTTCCATGCATGATGATTACAAAGAATATGATACTACTGAATGAAAAAAAGTTGTTAACAGATTATCATTAATCTTATTTACAAGGATGTGTCCATGTATATATGTAGAGAATAATTTTGTGATGAAACATTATCTCCAATTTTTAACCAATTCTATCATTCTTAATCATTCCAAGGAATGTCTACTCATCAATGTGATAATAGCTCATTCTTTAGATCCTTCTTACAGTGGTACCAACACCAACCAAAATTCGATTGTCGCACCACCTTCATGGTAGCACCATACGACAACTGTAGCTCAAATCCATCACATGATATTAGAAAATATATGCATTTTTTCACTCCCTTATTCCACACCAATGGTAGTTAAATCCTTCTAAAATTGTAGTCTTTAAATCGCAATGGTAGACGCATTTTGCTATAATAGATCTAAATGTCCTATTATTACTTCCCATAGATGGTATATCACTATACTGTGTAATGGAATCTCATTACATTGTAGCTCGTTTGATCTAATCATGTAAGAGGTAACTAAATAAAGATACAAACAAGTATTTTTATCTACTCTCGATTAAAATAATTTTTTAAAAAAATATAATTAATTTTTCATTATTTATTTCTCGTGAAATACTAATTTTAAACACTATTTTATTAAATTTTATATAAATATAATTTTTTTGTATAAAAAATAAAGAGGAAAAAATTGTATACCTAAATAAAAATTCTGTATATTCATTATGATACTCTATGTTAGTGTTTTTTAATAATTTATTATTCTATGAATTTATTATGTTATTTTAATTTTTTTTATTTATAAAATACATGCTTGTATTAATGATCCTTTTGGAAGATAAAAAATGTAATAAATGTTCATGAAAATTCATTAATATGAAATGAGATAATACCATATATAGATAGAGATAATATAATGTAGTTTTATTTTATATCTCATTGAATTTATTAATTGGATAATGTTAGACTCTTAGAATATATTTTATTTAAATATAAGGGATTATATAATATATTTGTGCTCAAATGATTAAATAAAAATCATATAGTTTATTTCACATAATTTGGAGACACAACATTTATGTACATACAATAAACAAAACCTACATCATTTGTAGATCCCCTGATTTCAAACATGTAACCCATTCCTTATGATTTTTATGTATATTAATTATATGGGTGAATTTTGGTAGGGTTCAGAGAATATTTTTGAATTTTGGGGATTTTCTATAGGATTATGGGTTGTGAATGTTTTTTTGGAATCCATGAAACACATTCAAGAGACATTCCATAATGAGGATAGGGAAAAGTGAAAGTGTGTGTGTGGTGCATGGTTTTCCAGAACCATGATTCCACCAAAGAAAAACTATGCGCATTCAAAAATGTCTTTGTATATTTTGAGGTAATGGATTTGAAATGGCTGGGGAATCATTTAAAGATTGTGCGGTGCAATGCCCCGACCACAATTACCTAGAATCGGTGCATTATTACATAAAATTTTCAGGATAAAAGGAATCATGTCCTGAAATAAGAATCAGTATAGGAGCCTTTGATGTACCAGATACATATATATGTTTTACATTACATCATGAAATAAATAGACATTGTGTCCCCTTTGAACACTCTTTTGTCCCTTAGCCTATTCCTGCAGGTTAATCGTAATATAATTCATTGGATCCATGGAAAAATAAAACATATGAAATTGGTGAGATCAGATTCTTAGTAAGGATAACAATATAGAGAAAACTATCATAAACAATAATAAACATTAAAGGAAATGTATAAAACTAGAACAAAATCCTTTTAAATTTACACATCAATATAATATGGAAAAGATAAACCAAATAATTCCATTTACTTATTTACATGGATATTCTAATAGTCGAAGAATAATGTGTAATATCAATATCCATGTATGTAATGATGGAATGCATAATGTCAGAAATCATAACCACATAGTCAATGCCTCGTGCCAAGACTACAGATAAGATTTTGTCAATTCCTTGTGCAAAGACACTCGTTTGTCTCATGAGACCTATTGATGCTCCGATGAGCTATAGAGGGCTCCACCCATCACTAACTAATTTCAATTCATTCCTTATATGAAAAAGGTTGAAAAATAATTTTAATATTCGAATTAAAACTAGTATACGAAATGTCAATATTTTAACCACAAACCCTGAATGGCATAAAAATAGAACATCCACAGTCAATAATATCTCATTAAATACAATATAGATGATTTTATTATAATAAATCAACCTCAATATAGAATAAAATACACTAAATGATATTGACATCGATGAAAATAGTCATTAAAACTATTTGAGAGAAATATCCCCTTCTTCTTGAAAACATTTAAATGTTGCACTATTTATCAAAGAATACGTTTAAAGGAGATTTTTGAATCAAAGTGTCCCATACCACTTTGAAACTTTTAAAAGGAATTTGGATTTCAAAAGATTCATGTCCATATAAATAAATACTGAAAACAATTTTTAAAACATGGACATTAATGAGAATTATTTAGAAGAATAAATTTTTAAAATATTTAATACAATAATTTAGTTATAGAGTTGCTAACCAAATAAGAGATGCTAGAATACAAGTAATTTAGGAATAAAATTAATCAAAACAATATAATATCATGATAATAAATGGATTCATAATATAATTTGTTAAAGGATAGTATATACACCATATAAAAGTGAATTTATGCATAACGACAAAGAGGTCTCAATGGAATGTAAATTGAGATGAAATACCTTATAAAGACTGTATCGTTAGATTAAGGATAAATCAATGAAATAATAATGTGTGAAAAATATAAATACCCTCAATATAATTAGATATTCATTATAAATAAATCATGTTACATTAACATATATTCTTCTAAAAACAAAACAAATAACAAATATGTTTAACTCAATGAATGGGAAATGGGTAAAGATTACCCTTAAAAAGATCATATCAATGGAAGGTGAATTTATCAATTGATTGATTTTGTGTATCAAGGGAATATCCATATAAAGGGGAGTGTAAATTACTAAATAAATAATAAATAGGGAATCCACGCATAATCGTGGAGTAAAATAATCAATGAAGAATGTGTAAAGCCCAATGGATGGAAATTGAAATTTGAAATTCTCTTACCGATTTGGTAACATACAAAACATACACCCCATGAAATAATTATCATAGAATGAAGATGTAAATACCAATAAATTAATTTATATTAGAAAATGAATACAATCGTGGGTTGTACATACTCCACACAAAATGAAATAGTGGTAATATTGCATGAATCTCACAGTAATATGAATCGATATGAAACCCCTTACCATGTTGTAAACAATTGAGTCGTATGACAAAAAGATAATAACCACTAAATGAATCACGAAATTCAATGAATATAAATAAAATCCTGATAATATATATCAAATGGTAGTACACAACACTCCAAGTTCAATATATAAATGGGGAACAATTGAAATCTCAGGGAATTAAAAGTGATATTCGAAACCCCTTACTTTTTACATTACCTTAGTATATGGTAGGTTAACCTCATGTATAATGGTGAAATAATTTTTATTAAATTATTAAATAACCAAATATATAAATATGAATTCATATATGATCTTATAATATTACTTTGTTAATGATATTTTAGGAGTATCATTGTTTGGGTTGTTATTTGATTTTTTTCCTTTATATGTTTTGTTACGTAAGTCATGTTTGTAATCTATAGGCTGTATTTTATTCATATACATATTGATATTAAGTTATCAAAGATTATTTTTAATCATAAAAGGAAAATTATTCATGAATTATTATGATGGGGAATAAATCTCATCACGTTCGTGGAGACGATAAGCCGTACATACCCACTTATGGTGACTTTTTCATTTATATGATGGGTATAATAACGAATATTGTTGTACCATATTTATAATAACATCAAAATATATTGGAGGTATAGGAGTTATTATTTTGTTGTGGAAACAAAAAAAAAAGAGGAAGTGGAAGAAGATAATAACTTGAAAGAGGGCGGTGAAATTATTACCTCTTCTTCGGGTGTTTCCTTTTGAGTTGATCAAAAGGGATCATTAAGTTGGATTTATGACCAAATTAAGGACTATAGGTTGATGTGAGGGATTCTGGGACGATATTTGGTCAGATTTTGGTATTTCCAAATGGCTTTGGAGGTGTGATTCTGAGAGAAGGGGAAGTGCCCTTTTATATGAGAGGTGAGGGTCACTATAGGGAAACCTTGAAATATTATTTTATTATATATCATTTTCGGTTAATAAAGGATATAAATTGATTTATTTTTAATATAAGGTGGGTATGGGTTGAAAATATCTCAACCAATAGCTTTTAGACAAGTTTAGGACACCATATTAACCTTATCTTTTATATTTAACTATTAGTTAAATTGATTATCTTTTACTGTGTCTTCTTGTATTCTTACACTATATGGTTAATAAACATACTCTAAACATTATTGAGAACCTACATTGGTTCATTAATGACATATATAATATTTTTTAAGACCTTTGGATGAACCGTAGAGTTTTACGAATATAATATCCACCGATAATATATTATTTGTTTTAAAAACTCATTTATGTCAATTTTGACATTATTTAGTATTTGGTTTTGTGAAAATCACAATAGCATGATTACTTCAAAAAAATTTAATCAACCCTATTATGTCATATTAACATGTAAAATTGGTGTAATTCATAAAAAGTCTAAAATTACATTTAATTAGATATTTATAATGTCAATTATTTTAATCTTTTATTCATAAGGTAATTACTGCATCATCATTGTGTCATAAATAACTTTAATGATTTAATATCTAAAAATTATAAATAAAATACCATTATGTAGGGAATATTTTTATATTTATAATTAATATTTATAATCGAATTTATATTATGTATAACCCTATCTTATAAATGGTTTAGTTATTAAACATTGAATTTAACACTTTTAACTCTTATTTATATAAAAAAATAAAAAATGTCCTAATCTAATCCAAGATTACCAAAATGATCATATTTTATTCCTAAGTATTTTTGGTCAAATTATAAAAATAAAATAGAATTATAAAATGTGTTGGGGTAATTATAATATCAATTTTTACCTTTTATTATTCTATTTACTTTTAACCGTGGTAAATTAAATTCAAAACAAACTATTTATAAAAAATATATTCATCTTATTGAACCAAATTTTACATAATTATGTCAATCATGTCTCTCAAATTTTTTAAATTCAGCTCACACAAGTGGTAAAATTATTTTTTATGCAAATTTGCAAATGCTCCGAGAAGGTGGGTAAAAGACGGTAAAAAGTTCAATAAAATTTTATACATCTTATTTTATTATAAAAAGGACTCAAATGAATAAAATTGAACTAAAATAAGTATTATGTATCTATATTGACTTAAATAAATAAAATAAATAACTATGTAAATAAATAGTCGGTTTTTTAAAGAATAATGCAGTGTTTTCCACTATTCATCAAAAATTGAATGTTTTCAAAAGAATAACAAAATTTAACCGTAATATAATTTTTATATTATAAATTAAAATATTAATTCTATTTTACAAAATTCAAAACATCAAAGTAGAATTAATTAGTTTAAAATTAATTCTTGTTGTCAAAACAAAAAAGTGGGTTTTTAAAAAGTAAAAACTATCTAATGATTGACATGTGATTATGTCAAATTTAAATGTTAAATTTATTATAATGACATACATTGTATTAAATGATAAAAATTTAATATTATTATACTTCCAAAAAATTAAAATGCATAATTTAACACTATAAATTATTTCTATTAATATAGTTGTTTTCAATTAAAATTTAGTATTTTAACTATTCATCAAAATACGAATTTTATCAAAAAAGTTCCAAACATTTATACAAAATAAATTTTTTTGTCCTAATTCTAAAAAATAATTTAATTTAATTAAATTGAATATATAAAAGTATCAAATATTATTTTAAAAAATGGTTTTCCATTAAAAGGTGGAAAATTGTATTTTTCGAAAAATACTTCTATTTATCTGAAAAAATGAAATTTTTATTATATTACATATAAGAACCACATAACATGGATTCAAAAATTATATGGAGTATATAAAATTAAAAATTCATATAATATCATTCATAACATGTTTTTGAACGGCTAGTTCGTTATGTCATGGTGCGCTCGAACATGGTGTTGCGTGTAGCGCAAGATATTGAATTACTTTAAAGAAAATAACATACATTGAAATATCGGGGTGTTACATTCTTCCACCAATTTGGAAATTGTGTCCTCGCAATTTTAAAATTGGGCTTGGAACCATCATTGAAAGTCCCACATTAGAAAAATGTCAATAAAACTATTAGTTTAAAATAAAGAAACAGAAGTACAAAGGTCACCCGAGATAACCCATACATGGATTCGAAGTAGGAAAACATGGATATGGAATATAAAATAAGAGTCAAGTTATGATGGAAAGTGATAGAAAACATGATCAAAAAAATGTTAACAACATGAAAAACAAATACACATGATGGGATAAACGTTCATTAGTTTCCCATTTGGAAAAGTAAACAGAAAACATTTACTGTTTTAAGTTCAATTTTATAAATTTGAAGAATTTATTTATGAGATTGACAGAGAACATAAAGATATAGACTTAATTTTTATGTAGATTTTCATCATTTATTAAATTTCTACCACAGTGTAATATTTTTTATAATGAGTATTCAAGATGACTTGGTCACAGCTGAAGTGCTATAATCAACATCTAGAGAATCAATGGATCCAAAAAGGATAAACTATATATTTCCCTTATCTTTAGAGATTATCCAAAACCAGAATGGTTGGTAAAAGATCAGATGATCCCCAAAAAGGATAATCCATTAGAGAAAGAAATTATAATCTCAATTTATAAAATTAAGCCAACAATACCCAAATTTCAATAAATACTATTTAATAATAAATTGTCCTTAAAATCATTCAATATAATCTAAACTAATATTTTATCCCAAAACATAGAATAATTTGATTATGTTGTCTTCCACAATAAATTGTATCTTTCAATAACATCAACTACTCATAAAGTCACATACTTAATAGTAATTAACCTAATCACATATTATCTATGATAAATAACCCAAATCTCTATAAATCAAAACTAAAAATATTGTTAAAAATCCACCATTATTCATCAAATAAAATCCCATAGTATTCTATTTTCATTAGGCATATAGTTTTCAAAACAGAGCAAATTTCTTCCAAAATAACTTTTATCACTTAATCACCGAATCATTTTCTTATAATATGGATATCCATTTTATAAGATATATGTTCCCAAATCAACCTATTATTGATCAATAAACTCATTTAACTTAAACTAATTAGTCACACTAATGATGGACTTCACTTAGTCAAATGGTATGTGATAAATCCCAATCGCACTCCGGTTGTGGGTTCGATTCCATCTTCTTTGTCCGTCATGAAGGGTTATCATGCGGTCTGTGTGTTGTCATTTATAAAAAAAATATTTTATAAGATTCCCAAAATGAGATAAATTCCACAAAATAACCATAAATTAATTTCACCACCAATGTAATCTCATACCTCGCATTTTCATCCCAAAATTTAATAAATTGTAATTTCCTCAAATTCAAGGATCTTATAAACCCAAATAGTTATTTAAAAGTATATCAACAATAGGAAAGATAATTCTTCATAAAATAGCATTTTCATATAACAAACTGTAGGGTTACACATACAAAAGAAAGTTCTTCCAATGTAATCCCTTCAACAAAGAGCTCTAATACTTTTAAACATTTCTCCATTAATTTATTTCCACATAGGTACTTCCTTGACCAAGAGGATATCTTATAGAATAGAGCATTCAATCAGGTAATGCCCAGGTCCCCTATATATACAGAAAATGACTGTAAATGTAATCTTCAGATCATTTTTACTTTCTTCCATAGTACTCTTGATTTTTTTGGTAATTAATTACTTTATATCCTTCTTTCCCAGACATAAAGTATTTCTTTGTTCCACATAGTTAGTTTCCTAGGTGTCTCCGTCCATATTTCCTACATGATGAAAATTGATATTTCTTTTCTCCATGGTCTCCACCGATGGATCTCTTATCATTAATCACCTTTTTCTTCATTGTGGAGTTAATGAGTTGGTTAATATATATGTATTTGATCATATTTTTGAAAAACTGATTCGACATGAACATGATATCTTTTTCACCTATCAAAATTCTATTTCGTTGTTCATTTACACCACTGTTCCCCCTTGTATATCATGTTCAATGTTACTATGACTTCCTTAGAATCCATCCATTAACTAACACAATAAAGCATGATGTGAGTCATAAAATCATTTAGAAAATATCATAACACATTATTTTCCATCTAAAACACCTTAGGATTAACCAATGTTATTTGTTCTCATCTCATATTAAAATAATTCAAATTGTTTGGTAAAAAAATGTGAATTGTCCTAAGAATATCCCCCATGTGTTTCATATCCTAGAGTGAAGTAAGGCTTATAGTCATGTACAGGATACCCGAGTCAAGCCCTAAACTCCTTGTCGGAGTTTTCACTACTAAGTACATTTGTGCTAGAGCCTCCTCTACCTTATCGTATCCAGACAGTAATGTATTTCATGTTAAACCCACATAATATTTACATTTCCAAAAAATTTGGATGTTCTTCAATACTAATATTCAATGTCTATCTTAGGGTACTGTTTTCAAATCACTGTTTTTATCAAAATCACACTTCCAAGGTTTGTACTAAACTTCCTCTGATATCACCTTTAACACCCCAACCCCAGTTACCCAGAATTTGTTCAATATTACATAACATTGTCATGATACAAGGAATCATTTCCCAAAATACTAATCAAATTACTATCCTTGAAAGTACTAGACACATATATATGTTTTACATTAAATCATGAAATCAAAAAACATTGTGCTCCCTTTGAACATTATTTTATCCCATAGCCTATTCTTTCAGGTTAAACGTAATGTACATCATTGAATCCAGGAAAAAATAAAACATAAGAAATGGGTGAGATAAAATGATCATTAAGGATAAAAATATAGAAGAAACTTTCATAAACAAGAATAAACATTTAAGGCCTTGTATAAGATAATAAAAAATGTCTTTTAAACTTAAATGTCAACATAATATGGAAAAGGTAAATCAAATAATTCCATTTACTTATTCACATGGTAATTCAACTAGTCGAATAATGACATGTAATATCAATAGACAATTTTAAAATGATGCAATGCATAATTCCAGATATCATAACCACATAGTCAAGGCCTCATGCCAAGATTACAAATTAGATTTTGTCCATGCCTTGTGGAAATACACTAATATGTCTCATGAGACATACTGATGCACTAAGGAGCTATAGAGGGCTCCACCCATCACTTACTATGTCAAATGTATTCTTTATATGAAAATTTTGAAACATAATTTAATGATTCTTATTAAAACTAGCATATGAAATGCTAATGTTTTAACCACAAACTATGAATTGCATAAAAATGGCGCATCCATAGTCAAACATAAAAAATTTCAATTCAACATGGATGATTTTAATATAATAAATAAACCCCGGTCAAGAATAATTTAAACTGAATGATCTCGACATAGATGAAAATAGTCATTAGAACTATTAGAGAAAAATATCCCTTTTTTCCTGAAAACATTTAAATGTTGCATTATTTATCAAAGAAGTTGTTTAAAATAGATTTTTGGATCAAAGTGTCCCATAAAAATATTAAACATTTAAAAGGAATTTGGAATTCAAAAAATTCATGTCCATATAAATAAATACATAAAATCATTTTTAAAGCATGGACATTTGTGAGAAATATTTAAGAGAATAAATATTTAAAACATTTAAAACAATATTTTATTTAAAGAGTTCCTAACCAAATAAGAGACGCATGAATACATGTACTTGATGAATAAAATTAATCAAAACATTATAATATAATAATAATAAAGGAATTCATTGTATAATATGTCAAATGACAATATATACACCATATAAAAGTGAATTGATTCATAACGACAAAGAGGTATCAATGGAATGTAAATTGAGACCAAATACCTTATAAAGACCATATTCTTATGTTAAGGATGAATAAATGTAATAATAATATCTGAAAAATATAAATACACTCAATATAATTGGATATTCAGTTTAAATCAATCAGGTTACATTCACATGTTTTTTTTAAAAAAACAAAACCAATGACTTGGATGTCTAACTCAATGAATTGAAATTGAGTTAGGATTACCCTTAAAAAGTTCATATCAATTGAATGTCAATTTATCAATGGAATGATTATGTTTTTAAATGGTATTTACAAATAATGGGGAGTGGGTATTACAACATAAATAATAAATAGTGATTCCATACATAATCTTGGAGTAAAAAATTCAATGAAGTATGCGTAATGCCCAATGAGCGGAAATTGAAATTTGAAATTCCCTTACCGATTTGGTAACTTTAGAAACATAGTCCCCATTAAAGAAGAATCATAAAATGAAGATGTAAATACCCATTAATTAAATTATATTATTGAAGGTTTATAATCATGGGTAGTACATAAACCAAACAAAAAAGAAATAATGGAAATATAGCATGAATTTCACGGGAATAAGAAGTGAAATGAAAACATGTTACCATGTTGTAATTTTTCAAGTCACATGACCAAAAACTTTTAAACACAAAATGAATCAAATAATACCGTGAATATATATATATATATATTAATGATAATATATATAATTTTTTTGTACCCAATACTCCACATGCAATAAATATCTGGCGAACAATAGAAAACTCATGGAATTGAAAGTTAGATATGAAACCCCTTACCTTGTACATTTCCTTTGTATAGAGTTGGTTTAAATCCAGTATAATGGTGAAATAATAGTTATTGAATTATAAAAGAACCAAATACATAAATATGATATCTTATATGATATTCTAATATTTATTTGTTAATTAGATTTCAGTAGTATCATTATTTTGGTTGTTAACTGATTTGTTTTCCTTTATATGTTTTGTTAGATAAGTCATGTTTGTTTTGCATAAGATATTTTTGATTCATATCCAGAATGATATTAAGTTCTTAAACATTATTTTTAATCATAAAATGAAACTTATTCTGGAATGATTTTTATGGGAAATGAATCTAATCGCGTTCGTGGAGAAGGTAAGTCGTACATACACACATATGGTGACTTTTTCATTTATAGGATGGGTAGAATAACGAATAGGATTATAACATATTTATAATAACATAAAAGTATATAGTAGGTAATAGATTAATTATTTTTTTATGGAAACAAAAAAAATGATGTTGAAGAAGAAAAGAACATGAAATAGGGTGGTGAAATTATAACCTCTTCTTTGGGTGTTTCATTTTGAGTTGATCAAAAGGGCTCTATAGGTTGAATTTATGATCAAATTAAGGACTGTAGGATGATTTGAGAGACGTTGGTAGGATATTGGGTCAAGGTATGTATGAGCCAAATGGTTTTGGTTTTGTGATTTTGAGAGAAGGTGAAGTACCCTTTTATAAGAGAGGTGAGGGTCACTTTCGGAAAAACATGAAATATTTTTTTTATTATAAATCATGTTCGGTTTATAATGGATCCAAAAAATATTTATTTCAAAGATAATGTGGGTATGAGTCGAAATATTCTCAAAAAAATAATTTTTAGACATGTTTTGGTCACCATATTAACCTTTTATTTTAGATATAACTATTAGTTAAATAGTTTAACTTTTATAGTGTTGTATTGTATTCTTACACTCTATAGTTAATAAACATAATTTACACTACCCAGAGAACCTAAACTGGTTCATTAATGACATATATAATATTATTTAATCCCTTTCGCAGATCCTTAGTTTTTTATGAATATTATATAATCCAATAATATAGTATTAGTTTTAAAAATTCATTAATGTCAATTTTGACATTATTTAGTTTTTGGTTTTTGTTAAAATCATAATAGCATTTTTACTTATAACACAAATTATTTAATCAACCCTAACATATCATATTATCTTAATTTTTTTTGGAATTCATCACTCGTCTCAAATAAAATTTATTTGTATATTTATAATATCAATTATTTTAATCTTTAATTAATAACGTAATTACGACCTCATCATTGTGACATAAATAAATTTAATTATTTAATGTCTAAAAATTATAAATAAAATAACAGTATGTAGGAAATATTTTTATCTTTGTAATGAATATTAATAGTCAAATTTATCTTATATATAAACTTATATTAAAAATGGTTTATATATTAAACACTGAATTTTACACTTTTAACTCTTCTTTAAATAAAATAATAACAAATTTCCTAATCTAATAAATGTGGACCAAAAGGATAATATATTATTCCTACGGTTTTTTTATTATAATTATACTTATCCAATAGAATTAGGACATGTGTTGGGTTAATTATAATACCATTTGTACCTTTAATTACACTATTTACTTTTAATCGTGGTAAATAAAAGTCAAAAATAATAATTCATCAAAAATTATTTTAATCTTATTGAACCAAATATTACATTATAATTTCAACTATGTCACTTGGATTTTTAAAATTCAACTAACAGAATCCATAAAATTATGTTTTATGCAAATTTGAAAATGCTCCTAGAAGGTGGGTAAAAGGCGATAAAAAGATCAATAAATTTTTATACATCTACGTTTATTATAAAAATGACTCCAATGAATAACAATGAACTAATATAGATTTTATGTATCTATATTTTCATAAATAAATAATCTACATCATTATTTAAATTAAAGTCAGTTTTAAACAATAATGCAGTGTTTTTCACTATTCATTAAATATTGAATGTTTTTCGAAAAATACCAAAAATTCACCCTAAGATAATTTTATAATTACAAATTCAATAATTAAATCTATTTTACTAAATTAAAAACATAGAATTATCGTTAATTAATTGAAAACTAATTCCAGTTATCAAAAACAAAGGGCGGGTTTTAAAGAAGTCAAAACTATCAAAAGATTGACATGAGTTTATGTGAAATTTAAATGTGAAATTACTTATAATGACCTAAATTGTATTAAATGAAAAAAAAATATTCTGACTATAAATTCCAAGACATTAAAATGCATAATTTATCACTATGAATTATTTCGAATAAAAAAGTTTTTTTCAATTAAAATTTACTATTTTTAATTATTAATCAAAATATGAATGTTATTAGAAAAGTACCAAAATATTATCCAAAAGAAATTTTTATGTATCAATTGTATATAAGAATTTAATTTCAATAAAGTAAATATATAAAACTATCAAATATTGGTTTTGAAATGGGTTTTCCATTAAAAGGTGGTAAATTTAAATTTAAAAAAAAATACATCTTTTTTCTGTAAAAATGTATTTGTTCATAATTATATATATATAACACATAATATATATTCTAAAATTATATGGAGTATATAAAATTAGAAATTCTGTTAATATTGTTCATAACTGCTTTTTCAATGGCTAGTTTGGTAAGTCATGGTGTGATCAAACTCGGTGTTGCGTATAACACTAGCTATTGAATTACTTTAATGAAAATAACATATTATGAAATAATGGGGTGTTACATGCGACACAAAAATTCAAGGTTCATCATTAACATATTTTCTGATTCATGGTTATAGAATGGTTTCCCTAACAATGAGATTATACCATACACAAAAAAAACTACAACATAAAAAGTGGATCTCACTCAGATTTCCCTTTAACCCATTTTTTTCCTCCCATGTGACGATAAATCACAATTTTGCGTTCCAAATGGTCAAGGATGTATTAGCCATTGATCTAGAGGAGATCTATAGTATTCCATCAGTGATCAGAACCTGATTCCTCATAGTAAGTGATCATTCATGGTCGTTCTGGATGTTTCTTTATATCTACTTCACCCTTTCAGTCATTTTTATTGATCTACAAAAACTGTGGGTAGATCTACAGTCGTGGATGAAAAATATGTTTAGTTTTGGTATTTCTTATAGGGGAATAAATCTAAGGTAGGTTTTTTGGATATTTAACCCAGTTTCATGAACGTTTTTCTTATTGTTCTTCAATTTCACCAAAACTCTCATGTTATGTGGCCTAAATCATGAAAATTATTACTAGAAAAAAATTTATTCATTTCAAATTGATTTAATTTACTGAATTTTTTTAAAAGTGTCATGAAAAACGTGATATAAATCCACTTTACTGACGATTTATGGTTTTTGGTAAAATTGTGGAACTGAGGAATTGGTTGTCAAATATGATTTGATAACTAATTTACAAATAGTCCTTTATTCGGTTTATGGAAAAATCATTTTAAATAAAATAAGATACATTATTGAATTTTTTTAATGGTTATATTGGAATGGTTTTTGTGCATACATTGTGTGGGAATTCATATTGTATTTACAAGGCATGTTTGAAATATGATATTCTGCTCAATACAAAACGTGTAATGGAACATGGGATATAATTACCTTGTGATGACTCTTTAGATTGATGAGTGATCACCCAAAAGTATAGAACTATGATAGTGATGCACACATGGTCGATATATGGAATGGAATAGTTCTGCCAAATTGAACTTGTGAAATGGTTTTAATGAAATATGTTGTTTCATTCATTGAAATATATTTTGTTTTGAAAAACTGGATGATAATGAACTTTTTTATATTTTGATATAAACTATTTATGAAAAATTATTATATAAACTATTTTCTATAAATGTTATTATAAATTTTCTATCATAGTGGCATGTGTAGGGAAGTTAATGGATAAAACCTACTGAGTTCTATTACTCACCTCTTCATTGACACAATGATGTTTTTAAGTGGTCATCTACGAGACATGGTAAAAGGTAAATTATCACACAAGGTTAGCACTATTTCATGATACATGGGATATTTTGTGATATTATAGCATAGAACATTTTTTTCATGGATTCATATTATATTCTAGGAGTTTAATTAGTTTGAAATCTATTTTTTACTTTAATATTGTGGTCTTACGCTATTGTACGTGATTCTAATATTATTTTGATAAATTAAATATTTTTTGTCTTTTATTGTTATAAATAATCATATACTGGGTTGTTTGGTTGTGGATTTATTTGATAATTGTTCTATTATTAATTGAAAAATTGTCCTTTACATGCAATAAAGCCCTTAAAATTTTATTAGGAGCCTTCGAGATCCTGGGGATGTCTCTTTAGGCCAAGTAACTTTCTGCCACCTTCTTAATACGGTTAGTAGAATGAGGGATGTTACGAATGCAATCATTTTTCTTCAGTCCAATAGTCTATTTGGGAAAAATGGTATCAATTTTGTTTGTTCTATAAGTCTATTTGCAACCAGTTGTATCATCTTGGTCCTTCCATTTTGGAACAAGTAGTCATCAGTTTTCATGGCATGGGAGTTGAATTTATTCATTTATCTAATCCGTTAGTTGGTATCATAGAAAGGAGTTGGACTGTCATGAAATGAAATGTAGAGCATAAAATATGTAGTTGTCCTTTTTATGCTAGACTTCATGTTACTAGGGAGTGGGGAACATGTGTTTTTTGAGACACTTATAGGTTTTAAATATCATTTTTATGAGGGTTTGCATTGAGAAGAGAATTACATGCATTAAATGAATGATTTCTCACTAGGAGTTCATAGATCATTTTGAGTAATGATTTATGATCTTTTGAAAAAGTGATTAATTTATAAAATTTTGAAACTGTTTTCAAATGAATGATTTTCAAAAGAACAGGGTTGTTGAATTTTAAAAATGGATTAATTTTCAAATTAAACATGAATGTTTTAAAAAATGGATTAACATGGAAAGGGTTGTTTTGGATCATCTTGATGTGATTGATGATGATATATAATTTTAAGTTCTAATAATTCAGTTGTAAGTTATTGAGACTTATGGGGCTTGTTGTTTGTATTAAAAATAGAACCCAGTAGTCTTCGTAGAATCCAATCGAAACAGGAAGAAGAAATTTTTTTCACATAAGCTACAGTGGAAGAAACACATAGTTTAGATTATTTTCAATTATTCCATGATATGATCACAATGAAATTTATGGACATGACAAGGCAAGTGGATTATTCCATATAGTTCATGGAAGAAAACCGCAATCATAAAGGGTGATTTTGAACCTGAAAATGCATAGGTGTGAGTGAAAAAGATAAATATTATCTCTAATTTCGTCAGCACAACAATAGATATAATAGTCTTGTGGGTGACGTATATGATGGAGGATAATTCATTCCAGTTTTGGGAACTAGAAATACAAGCTAAAGTGGATCAAGGTATTGGTAGGGATGATTTTGAGTAATTTTACAACAAAAAACCTATCCCCTCATGTTCATGATTTCTAGAACAACAGAATTCTTAATCCTGACATAGGAAAACATCACTGTCACTTTTTATGTAAATAAATTTATGTATTTTATTCCATTTTAACCTGATGTTTCTACAAGTGAATCCTTGAAGGAACAAATTTTTAAATCAGGAATAAGGAAATAGATTCAATATATGATTATGATGACATGTATTACTATCTATAAAAGGGTTGGTCAACAGAGTGATAGTGAATAAATGGGACCTATAAGGAGATATTGTATGAGGATGTATGTTGATACCCACAAGAGTAGGTGGGAACTCTAATACTGTGAGAAAGTGGAAGTGGGAAACCTACATTCAAGAGGGGTGTGTCAGTAAAAACCAAACGAATGGATTGTTAAATCTTCCTCTAGAACCATGTCAAATTTTTGATGTTTCAAATGTGGTTATTGGGACCACATGATTTGAGAGTGTACAAAACCACCAATAGAATTCCATAATTGCATCAAATGGGGCATCTTCTAAACTATTTTCACAGTGCTCTATATTCAATTGCTCTGGTCACTTCAACATTTTCATATCCAATGTATGCTTCTTCTAGATGAGGAAAAAAATCAATACCTTCAGTAGAATAGAGTTTTTCATGGTGATTCTATGAATACCTTGACTCCCCATATTGGTCAATCTCAGTAGGGTAATAAAGAAAAAAATTCAATTATCAAACAATTATAGGGATATGAACATGTGATTATGGATGATTAGGTTAGACTATCTACAGTGAGAGGTTCTACCTTTTGAATTTATTACTTGATACATGTGTGTCACATTCATTTGTTCCTTATTTAGCTAATGATATGTTTTTCATAAAACATGTGGTGATTCCATCAATGATAAATCATCAATAACCTCATCCTCAAAGATATTTTCAAGATTTTAAATGTATATAATATTAAAAAATGTTGATGGAGATGATATAGATTGGGATTTCACTATGTTAGACATGGATGTATATGGTGTAATACTGTTTATGGATTGGTTAACAATATTCAAGTCTCCCATTGACTATTATAGTAGAATAGTCAGTTTCTCATATCAATGTGGTGTCGAGAATCTATTTTTTTTACAAAGTAATGTGATGTTAGTTGGAATGGAAATTATGGCCACAGTAGTTGGAATAATCTCTTTCTATTTTGTAGCATTAACCTTGTCATCAATATAAGAGATTGAGAGTAATAGTTTTCCTGTATATGATGATCAATTTAATTTTTTTCATCAATTCTTAATAGGGTTACCTCCATTAATGAAAGTGATGTTTGTGATTATTCTCATATGGTGTACCATTACCATATTTATTCCATCTTATAAGATCACTACAATTGAATTAATGGAGTTGAAGGTTTAGTAGGGTGACATGTAATGCAAGGGTTTCATTTAGCAGAGCACATCTTTGAGGGAAGAACCAATATTTTTTATTAAGAAAGCCGATGTAACTATAGGGATGTGTGTGGATCATTTTATGTTCAAACAAGATCTTATAATGAATTTATATCCACTTCATTGAACTGAGTAAATATTTGATCAATTAATTGGTGTTATGTGGTTTTCAATGATAGACATGCTATATGGATATCACCAATTGCGTATCTTGGAGGAGTATATTTCAAAATACTCTTTCAAAAGAAGATATGGAAATTTAAAATATTGGGTAATGCCTTTTGGTATTACGAATTCATCATTATTCTATAGAATTGATGAATCGTATATTTCAAGGATATATAGATTCAATTTTTTTTGTGTTTTTGGATGACATATTGGTGTGTTCTTGGACAATTCTTCAGTTTGAGGAACACTTGGTGATGGAGTTGGAAATCATGAGACAACAACATATATATGGAAAACATTCAAAATATAATTTTTAGATATAAGAGGTATCCATACATGGCCATGTAATTTATAAAAGTAGGGTTTCAATGGCTCCATAAAATATATAAGATGTTATCTCATGGAAACCCTCTAATATTGTCTTCGAGATACAATGTTCTCTTTGTCTAGGAGGATTTTAAAGATGATTTAATTGTTATTTCTCATGAATAGATTTTCCTATAAAATATTTGAAAAAAAAATTACATTACAATGTACTGAGTAATTCCAGATGCCATTTCATGAATTGAATGTTCACCTAACATCAGCACCAATCATGGGTTTTGTAAAATCCGAGAAACGGTACATTGTGTATTTTGATGGTTCATGATCTGGGTTAGGGTGTCTATATATGCAATGAGATAAAGTTTTTGAATGTATCAATGTAGTTGACGGTTAATTAAACGAACTACCCAACATAAAATTTAGAGTTTTCTCTAGTCATCCATGACTTTAAGAATTGGTGTCATTATCTCATTGGTGAGAAATTCACTCTATTTACATATCCTATGAACATGAAACAAATGTTCAGAGAATTTTTTTTTGAATATGGGGTAATTAATATTGATGCATTATATTCAAATTTTCATCTTTTACGTGATGTATACACTGGGTATAGGTAATTTTGTGGAATATTCATTATGAAAAAACGTGTATACTCAATTGGAAAAAGAACATTCAGATGTGTGGCAGTTGATGTCAGTCCTAGATAACAATAATTTGGAATGAGAATACAAAAGTGATGTTGTGGTTTAATTTATATTTGTTCTTATTCCTAATATGGTAAATATAGTTAATGTGGCACATAAATATGTGTTGAATTCTTGGATGTGAGGTAAAAAATCAATGTTGGGGATACCATTGAGAGATGGAAACTGGATGATAGTTTAGTGTTGTGTTTAGAAATTGGATGGTAATTATTATAGCTTCATGGGAATAAATTATTTATGGTTAACACCATTCAAGATTTGTTGTTATCATGAGAACATAGAATATGTATACGACATAGAAAGTGCAGTTTTCGGGGACCAACATAAAAGGATGGCGACTGAGATTGTTACAATGTTATTAAAGAGTCAACAAGTTATGGTATAACATTAGTGAAAAGATATAATATTTCATCCATTACCTATCCCTATTTTTAAATTGGAGAAGGAATCATTGGATTTTATTATAGGTCCCCCAAAAAGATTTCAAAACCATGATTTGATATGGGTGATCGTGGTTTGCCTCACAAATTTGGCCCATCTCATTCCTATTTTTGAAGCTCATGAGGCAGAGGATCTGTCCAAAATCTATATAAAAGATGTGGTATATTGACATTGAATACATGTTTCGATCATATCAATCATGGGTCTGAGGTTTTTCTCTCATTTTAGGAAATACATACATAAATACATTTTTTCTCATTTGACTATGAGAATAGTGTATCATCCTCATATGGATGGGAAATCCGAAAGGATGCAAATGTATGAAGACATGTGTTGGGGTTGTTTAATTGATTTTGGTGTCTTATTGGAAGGAAACATGGAATTGCTATAGTTATCATATAATAGCAGCTATCTTGAATTGAAACATATGTCCCCATTTGAATCATTTTATGGGAATCCTTTTCATTATCCACTTTGTTTGGTGGAAACAAGAGATACATCACTAGTTTGGTAGAGTCGTGTATAAGAAACAATGAAGTTGTTTTAGTTTGTTGAAAATAATATGGAGACAACTCAGAGATATCATAAATTTTATGTGGATCACAATCGATGGATGTTTTCATTCTTAGAGATTGATCATGTGTTCTGAAGGATCTCTCCAATTCTTGGGCATTGAAATTTTGGGAAACGAGGCAATTAATATCCTCTATAAATTCCTCATTTTGAGATAATTGAACTGGATGATGTGGTGGAATATCAGTTTTCATTACCACCATGTTTCAGTATGGTACACAATGTGTTTCACATATCTCAGTTGTAAAAGAATATTCCTGACCCTGACCATGATATCATATGGGATCACATTGACATAGATCCAGATTCTTCATTGCTACACATCCTCGTATATATTTTTTATAGGCAACAGAACATCTTGCATGGAGAAAACATAGGTCCAGTGTGGGTTTTGGGGAAATATGATCCTATTTAGGAGGATATATGGGAAACATAGAATAAAATGAAAGGGAATGGAAAAAACTATTTCACAGTATAAAATGTTTTCTATATTCCATGGATAGAAAGTACAGTGGTTGAGAGAGTGTAACACCCATAGTTTCTTGTATGTAACCATTTATTTATGATTTTTTAATTTTAAAATGATTATGGATGATGTTAGGCAGTGTTTATAGAAATTTTTTATGGTTTGTTAGGCTTTTATAAAGGTTATAATGTGGTTCATGGTTTGTGAAAATCATGAAACACTTTCTAGAAACTGTAAAAAATGATACATGGGAAAAAGGGAAGGTGCACGGGCAGTGCATGGTTTTCCCAACTAGTGTGTCCACTAAGGAGAACCTGTGCATTTTGTAAAGTGGATATGGTCATTATGAGGAAGTGGCTTTGATAGATATTATGGAAGATTTGGAGACTATTTAAGATGAACATTAGACCATAATTGTAAAGTCAGTGTCTTATACATAGATAGTTCAATATGTTTCTAACCATGTGATTAAATCGTTCTTGGAAAGAATCTACCTCCTTAAAAAGAGGATATCACATGGTTTTTCCATTACCTCACTCATTTTTCATCCAATGCATCCCAAATAAAGTATTTTCATGTACCAAGGTCTAGAAAAGTTCTCCCATCGATCCAGAGATGATCTGAAGGATTCCCTTGGTGATTAGAAGTCAATTCCTCATGATAAGTGATCAGTCATAGTCATTATTGATGTTTTATTAAACCTAATTCTCATTTTTTTTCTTGGTTTCATAGATATACAAACTCTATGAGTATATATAATGTTGTGGATGCCAAATATGTTTCTTTGTATTGTTATTGATATGGGAAGAGATGTAAGGATGGTTTTTGGAGATTTTTCCTGGTTTCAACAATTTTTTTTTGTTCTGTTTGTTGGTTTCGCCAGAAATCTCATGGTTGGTGGATTCACTCTCACCTATTATTTTCCAAAAATTATTGGATTAGTTTCAAATTGATTCAACTATAAGGAATTGATCACGAAATTGTGGTGAAAACTATGTTATAAATTCTTTTTTGTAATGATTTTTTTTTAAATTGTAGAATTATGGAATTTGGTTGTGAAAAGTTCATTGATAAATGATTTTAAAATGATGATTTTAAAATTGTTCTTTTTTTAGTTCATGTGAAATGGGTTTTTATGAATTTTTTTTTATTGAAATGGATTTTTCATGGGTTTCATGTATACATTGTGTGTGTGTTCATATTATATTTACTATGCTTATTAAAAATATGGCCTTGTGCCTGGTAACAATGATGTAATAGAATATGGGATATATTTACATTGTGATGACTTGGTTGATTGATGGTAGAATTATCATGAGTATGGAACTGTCATAACGAAGAATGCATGTGTAGATATGTGGAATGGACTGATTTTGTAAAATGGAAATTTTGAAATGGTTTTATGTCATTTTTTGATTTCATTCTTAATAAAAGGGATTTTATTTGAAGAACTAGTTGTTATGGAACATGTTTATATTTATCTATAAAATTTTTTAGAATTTTATTTATAAAATCTATATTATATATATGTTTCTAAATTTTATATACTAGTGGTATGTATAGGTAAGTCGTTGGGGGATAACTTACATTATTACCATACTAACCCCTTATTTGGTACTTTGGTGATTTGTATATGGCACCTACCAGGACATGGTAAAAGGTAATGTGTCACATGAACTTATAAGTACCTCTTGATTACTATTAATTTGGTGATGTTGGATCATGGATCTTGTAGAGCATGAAGCCTTCTTCTTGTATTAGAGTTTTATTAGTCTGTCTTCCTTGGTTCACATTGATATTTTAGTTATCAAGTGTGGTAAGAAATTGTAGTATGGTTTTTATAAATTAAATTATTAGGTTTAGTTCATTATTATCTTACAGCATATTGTTGGTTTTATTGGTTATGGATTGATTGGTTAGTTTTTTTATTACTAAAAGTAAAATCGTCCCTATATTGTATTGAAACCCTTCAACTTTTATTGGTAGTCATTAGAATCCAAGGGATGTCACTTAAGACAAAGTAACATTCATAAAACATATCAATCCAAATTTTATTCCTTTTCTATATTTATGAATAAACTTATATGTTTAAATCCTTATTATGGATTTGATCAAGATCACCTAACATCGTCATATTCAATATTTTTTCGTTCTCATGGTTTTTATTGTTTCTGTTTTTCATTATGTCATTTTTCATTATGTCATTTTTCATTATCTATTTTTAATTATAATTTTTGGCATATATGTTTCCCAATAATAATAAGTGATGCCTATTTTCTATTTTACCATCCAAAATAATGTTATTATGTTGTGAATCTCGAAGAAACATTATTTTAAGGATAGGATAAAACTCATCATAAAATAATGGTTATGACCACAAGTAATGTAAAAGTATGAGTCTATAATAGTTTATTACACCTATAAAAAATCATTCTTCATAGTGGGTAAAAATATTCTCATAGAGTATATAATATTCATGGGTGTAATCAGATATTGGTGATCTAAGTCATCATAAAAATAATGTTCAGTGTTTTAAATTTCTATGCACCACACAGATTGTACATATCACTCACTATATAATATTTATCATATTAACATTGATTTATTTATATAAGATTTTTAAAGTATTATAAATCCCCTTTTAGTATAATTTTAATTAAATTAATATACAAAAATATTTAGTAGTACATGTAATGTATAAAATAACTGATGTTAATTCCTCGAAAGAAAATCATTTATCCTTATCTTGTTCCTTATACATGTCCTTTTTATATAATAAATAATCCTCAACATCATCATCATTGTCATCATTATTTGTTTTGACACCAATCTATCTATGTAATTTTTGAGTAATAAATGCATGTTAATTAACCATAAAAACCATATTCCAGAATTATTTAATATAATAATTGGAATTTTTAGGAGTATTTTCAAATGAAAATTTGAAGAGTTTAGTAATTTAAAAATATATACTAAACAAAAAATCATACACAAATTAATAATCCATTATTTCTTTTATCTATAAAACAATACTCCAAGTATTCTAGTTTATCAATTCATATTGTAATTGATCATTTATTGAGTTAGTAATCTAGGGAGATACAAATATTCTTGAGGTAGGGGCGAAATGCATCAGCCACATCCCCACAGAACAATTATGATCATACATTATTTGAATATACCAATTTCAGCGTGTCCTTTATAATGGGAACTCCTACAAATTTTCACAGGTGGTAGTCCTTTGACATGTATTTTTAATCCCATTAGCACAAAATTTTGGATCAATACGATATATGTATTAACATAATTGACGAATAACATATTGATAAATATATTAATTAGAATAGTGAGTCACATGTTCTCATCCTATCAAATTAACATTAAAAATTGACATGTAAAAACCAAATATCATTCTAACACGAAAATTTATGGAATATACAATAATATTATTAATATACAATTCAAAAGGTTAGTGAATTTATAGGATGTGTATTATTTAAATTTAGTTTTACAAATTTCCCAAGCCTCCAACACAACATCTCATATTTTTATATGAATATTTCATTCATCCTATATATTGGTGGTAATTCAAATGATTGTGATGGTTGGGAACATAAATAGAAAAATGTTAAACTTATTATAAATGATCCATATGATGGATACATACTATTACAAGACTGATGTTGGTTAACCCCCAATAATGATATTCATATATATTAAAAACATCAAACGTGAGATATCTATTTGATTAAGGAATTAATATCCCACTAAATAATCAATAGAGTGTTTATAAACTCGTAACATGAAATTTCAATGACATTCTATAGTATATGTACTTATTTTAAAAATAACCAGGGGGTTTGGGATTGGGAATGATGATGAAAATACCCACGGGGTACCAAAAATTACATTCTACACCCAAGGGTTTCTAATTGGAATAAGGATCCAAATGGATGTGATATGAAATGAAATGAAATGAAATGATAAATTATGACCATGTTATTTTGATATGTGATATAACATGGGTTTTTTTGGGACACTGAAAAAAACCAAAGCATGTTTTGATTGATTTAGTGACACAATAAACCCATTATATTATACAATTAATTAATAAAATATGAAATGTGACATATGTATAATTCATAAATTATAAAATATAGTATATACATAATTAGACAATGTTATTGGATGGATATTGTTTTTGAAACCATCAGTGGTGTCCTACTCAGATCTACTAATTCCCTACCCCAGATTCCGGATCAGTACCAAAATAGGATTCATCTTTCATAGATAGGATAAGGTATATAGTACTATATTAGATGGATGGGACATAATGGAGCATGGCTGATGGAATATGACATTAATTAGTACCCATTTGGGAGTGGTAATGGTCGTTATTTTCGGTTTTTCTATTGACATTGGAAACATATTTAACATTGCATGTCTACTATTTTAGTCTCACATTTGGGTATGCATTCTGATTCAGCATGCATTACTAGTTTTTTTGGTTATTGAATTATAAATTTGGTTGGTTATCGTCGTTCAGTTATTTCTATGATATTTATGCTACAGTTCTTCTTTGATTATGGGTGTATTGTCTGCTCCCTGTTATTTATATTAGACCCATGCCGCTAGATGGTAGCCTTTGGTGAATGGGGAGGCACATGTTAGGTCCTATAACATACCATATTGGGGCACCATAATGTGGCACCCGAGTAGAGACATTACACCATTAATTATTAATCCAACATGGATAATTTATAAAAAACCCTTTCTTCATATATTAATTTCAAATTGTTTTAATCAATTTTTTTGAAAAATAATTAATTGATAATCCTAATTTTTATTTGATTTAAATTTTTTTCATATTTATTTTTGGTTTTTA
Organism: Viscum album; assembly: GCA_963277665.1. NCBI lineage: Eukaryota > Viridiplantae > Streptophyta > Magnoliopsida > Santalales > Viscaceae > Viscum > Viscum album. The sequence goes on from OY728120.1 coordinate 578,908,818, forward strand.
TAATGAAAATATGCAACATTTAATCGTTTTGAAACTCTTTTAAATTATATAAATACATTATTTCAAATTGATACATCTCTATTTCATCACATTTTCTTATACATTATATTTATTTATTTGTATTATAATGTTTTAATTTATTTATCACTTCATTTATTCTATAATGTAATCATTTATTTTGGAATGTTTTAAATTTTGAAATGAATATTGATAATCTAGTAAATTTATAATTTTAGATTCAAATTTTTTGTCCATAAATTCATAATGTTATGATAATATATAATATATATTGTTTTATCTTTTATTTATTAGTATTAATATATAACTATTTTCTTGGTGGAATTTAGAAAAAAAAAGGGCCAAACATGACATTCCCTAAGATTAGCACATTAACCAAATAAGGGATAAAAGGGTTAACCCTATGGGATATGCATCCGAAGGGGAAAAATTATTATTATAGTGGAGGAATGATTGAGGTTCTCTATGATTTGATATGCAGGGAGTGCTACACTATTATTCTATCCTTTACAATATGAAAAGTAATATTCTCATCCTATTAAATAAATCTGGAATGTTTGATCAGTTTGATAGCATAATCTTATACCTTGAGCTACCTAGGGATTTCTCATGCACCGTTCTCCATGGCCAGACCATAAATGACCAAACTATGGCTAGAATGGTTTTGTTTTATTTATTTTTATGTGGTCATGATGTAGGTAACCTTAATTAATTAAATATTTTTCTTACATTTGTGATGATTACAGAAATAAGATATCATTGAATGATAATTGATTTGTAAAGGGCTTCTCATGCATTTGATTTATAAGGATGTTTTCAAGCATAAATGAGGAGAATAAAATAGTGATTAATCATCATCATCGCATAGTATCCAATGGTTTCATGATTAATTATTCCACAGAATCACTACTCATCCATTTTATGGTAGTGTATTCTATGGATCCTTCTAGAAGTGGTAGCAGCACCTACAATATGCCTATAATAACACCACCTTCATGGTAGAACCTTATGAAAACTATATCTCATCTAATTCTCATGATAATATAATTTCCATGGTTCATTTTGGCTCCAATGTTCCTGACCAATAGTACTAAAAGGCTTCTATAGTGTGGAATTTTCATTTAAATGTTTGATACGTGTTGTGATTCTAGACCATAATAATCTACCATTCTATCCCTTATATTTTAGATCATTATATCGGGAAATCATATCTCATGCCATGATATATCACGTTATGGTATCATGTAAGAAGTAAAAAAATCTTTATATCTCTTTGTACATTTATCTACCATCTGTTAAAATATTTTTTCCATAAATATAAATATTTTTTATTTTACTTATTTTATTTGAAATTAAATTTTAAAAACATTTTTGAATTTTTTTTCTGAATGTATAATTACTTTTTATAAGAAAATTTCCATGGAAATAGTTCAATAAATAAATACAGAAGCATTATATTCCTTATAATACACTATTTTGGGGGGTTTTAATATCACATAATACTAAAACTTTATTCAAATATTTTAATTTTTTAGTAATATTTCAAATACATGATTATATTCACAATCATGATAGACATTTATGATTTTAAAAAATTTCTTGAAAATAAACATATATTCAATTTGATATTTCTAAATATTTGAAATTATAATATAATATATAATTATTTTAAAACACGTGTCATATAGTAATGGGATATTGTGATACCGTGAGAATATATTACAGTTAATTATGATGGATTAGTCCATATGTATGTGATCAAGTTATTAAATAAACATAGTATAGTTTATTTGACATAATATAAAGACACATTCTTGATGTACATAATATCATCAACTCCAACAATATCAGTTCCATTGTTATGATAATCATTAATCTTCTACATTCCACACTATATTATAGATGCGAAAAATATCATCAAACATCATCATATTTCATATTTGATATTACTGATGGTTGTTTTAATTTTTTTCATCATGTTATATTTTCATTTTATTTTAGTAATTAAATTCATTGGATTATGATTTTATCAATCAGAAGAAGTAATTTCTATTGGTTATTTTACAACCTAAAAGAATGTTATTAATATGTGAATATAGGAGAAACGTTAGTTCCATTATTAGATAAAACTCTTAAAAAATTATGGATTATAACTCCAAGTAATGTAACAGCATGATTCTATAATAGGTTATCAAACATATAAAATTTCATTCTTCTTAGTGGGTTTCAATATTCACATAGTTGAAACAATGTCCAATTATAGACTCATGTATTTCTGATCAAAAACTATAAAATTAATTTTGTGTATTGTTTTCATTTTGGATGCACTTCACAACAGGAACATATAACCCAGTATATTTTATTTAACAAATAAACTCTAACGGAATATTTTCTATAAATTTATAAATGTATATTTATCCCATTTTAGTATAACATTCGGTCATTTAAAATTCAAATTTATATATCGTAACCTTCAGTGTTTGAAAAAATTGCATTTAATCCCTTTTTAGAAAATCATTTATCATTCACTTGTTCATCATTTATTTCTTTTTTATATACGGAATAATATTCTCCTTCATCATCATTATAGTCACTATTTTAATTGATAAACATAAACTAGAGTAAATTTTGACTTACAATGGAATGATCATTATCCATAAAAACCACAACAATGAATTATATAATATAATCATTGAATATTTCAGGGTCATTTTCAAATGAAATTATGAAAAGTGTTATAATTTAACAATATTTTGTAAACAAATTATCATACACCAATTAACGATCCAATATTTATTGTATAGAAGCATGAATATAACAACCATCTTTTTTATTCGATGCCTATTAAAATTAACCATTGTTTAGGTTAGTAAGACACAATGATACATTTCTTCTAGGTGGGTCTAAATGTGTCATCCACTTCCCCAAATAACAACTAAGAACATATATTATTTCATCAAACCTATTTCAATGTTTCATTTTTAATGGTAACTACTACTGATCTTCACATGTGGTAGTCCATTGACATGGATATGTAATCCCATTAGCATTTCATTATTGTTCGATTTGATCAATGTATTAAAATAATTTATGATTAACATGATGAAAATAATACTTATTAAAATGGTGAATAAAAAAAATTTCCTATAAAATGAACATCAAAATAAATTAGAAAATAATAATTAATTATCATTCTGATAATATAACGTATTGAAGTGAAATGTATATTATCGTTACACAATGAAAAATGTGAGTCAATATATAGAGTATGTATTCATTAAATGTAGTTTTAAAAATTTTCATTGCCTCTAACACACTCTCTCATACATATATTGGAATATTTAAATCACTATATATATTTGTGTTGATGCTAATGATCAGGTTTTTTGGGGACGTACAGTGAAATGAGTTGAATTATTATAAATGATATAGATGATGGAGACATCCCATTTTTAGAGCAATATTAGTCAATCCCCGACAACGAATTTCAAATATAATATATACTAGGAAAATGATATATTTATGTGATTTGATGAAATAATATAAAACCCAATGTGATATGATGTCTGTGAATATTTTTTTGTCTGGATATCATTTATATAACAAAAAATAGGATTTGATTTATATTTTTTAGATATGATAAAATAATTATGTTTTTATACTTACTCTATTATGTCACTCATTTTATAAAAATATGTAATCAATTATTGATAATATGAGTAAAAATGCAAGTAAGACCTTATGGATTAACATTTGTGAAGAGTTCACAACCCCACTCATTATTCATACCTATTCTACTATTTTATAGAAGACACCCAATATTATATCATTAATATATGTTGGGGAACTCTTTGATATCTATTTTTGGATTATAGAAACTGAATAAGATAAAATGATAGAAAAAATCTAAATGGGATTTTGATGAATGTGAATACGTATTTTCCATGATACCTCCCAAATGTTCCATAAAACCATTTTTTTAATGGAAGATCTCACTCCATGTCAAACGTTGAAGGAATTTTGAATATATATCCATTATCTATATATATATATATATCAATATTGTAATCCCAATAACTATATACATTTCCCAAAGTATGATCCCGTAATATCTATTTATAAAAACGAAACATTGTGGAGTTGGGGAAAAACATGCTAATAAAATAAGGTTACAGATTTTTTATTGTGATTGGAATACCACATAAAAATTTCTATGTCTTTATAAATGATTTTAACAATCTAATGTATTTCAAATTACCAGTAGCATCGTAAAACCCATTAGGGACACTCCAAAACCATCTCGAAGACACCATTGGGGTGCGAATCATTTATCATATACAAATCTTCTCATCAATCTAAAATGGACATCCAAATATTATATGTGTATATATAGGATTGTGCTTCTACAGATATGGGTTTATTAACAATATTAGTTTTCTTTACCATAAAGTGAACCGAAACCTAATACATTACTCATTAATACAATATCAGGTTGATGATTCATTTTCACATGTGATTTTGGAGTGTCGATATATCCACAACACTATGTAGTCTTGAATCAACAAGGGTAACTGTATAAAACCCAATAACATGAATCCATAAAGCTGAAAAAAAAATTATGTTCCACTACTTTTCAATCATTACAGAATGATATAAGAGGTGTTTTATTATTTTGGAGTATGAGATAATAATGAAGAGACACAAATCTATTATATATTAAGATATATACAGTGGTATAAGACTATGAAAAATTATATTGATCATTTATATATGTAAATAAATGGCGAAATATAATTGATGAAGTGGGTAAAAGTCAATTTTATATAAGAATTAAACAAATGATTTTTTTTTAAAATAAAATGTATCAAAAAATATTTTGTCCAATGATATTTGTTTTTAGTATATATTGTGTGTTATGATTTGTAAAAAAATATCATGACAAAAGGAATCCAATATAATTAGTAAATTTTTATTTTTTGTAGAAGAACCGTGTAAATATTATGTGAAGGAATTTTATATAGTGGATGGTGTTTCAATTAAGTATCATTATGTGAATATGGATCCTTAAATTTTATAGTATGCAATGTGATTAGGGTCCCCCAGAAGGATGGTATTTGTTGATAGTTTAAGAAGTGTAATTATATTTTTACTTAATTTTAAAATGATAAATTGTACAAAATCCAAAAAAAAATATTTATATTTAGCATAATTGAATATTTGTAACAATGATGAATTTAGGTGTATAGGTAAAAATTACGTGGTGGGACTTCCATTGGGAACATAATAATATACTCAATTCATGAAAATACCATCTTTTGTGACCAAAATTATATTTAGAAAAGGTCGACTTATTTTGGAAATAAAAGGTGATGTCTTCACATCTATGTTGATCATATATGGTTCCCCATATCATTGGGGTTTTAGAAAAAGGTTTTTATTATTGGTGGGTTTGAATTGTGTGGTTGGAAACTTATTTTTGTCAAATAACAATAATTCATTTGTACTCCCACATGAATTACAACATAATGAATGATTTATGTAGATTAAAGATCCACAATATGTGAGAAACAATTTTCTCTTATAAATAGGCCTCTTGACGTAAATATCATGGAACCAAAAAACCTTAAGGTATGATAATTGATAAATAATAATATTTGTGATCAAACTATTCTGAAATTCTTATTAATAAGGATCACCCACAAGAAGATGGAGCTTCCGCCCTCGAGCGGTCCTGGACGAAACCCTAGCTCTCGCGTGGGGACCCAAGATGATAGATCCTTTGCAGATGTCGTATCCGGACGTTCTCCTCACATAGAATCAAAGACCTCCGAATCCGTCTCTCCAAAAGCATACAGACATCGAGGTTTATCAGCGATCTCATTCACACCGGAAGAGGTAAATCTTCTCTCGGCAGACCTCCGATTTTCTTTAGTAGGTAAATTCACAAAACGTAAGCCTTCTTTAGCTTATCTTCGCAAAACCATGGAACCCATTGGATTTAAAAATTTTCATATCAGACTCTTGAATTCTTTGCATGTTCTTTTTCGGTTTACATTGGATAACGATTACTATAGATTTTGGACCCGTGGTTCATGGTCCTTTGGGGGTTCTGTCATGAAATTATTCAAATGGTCACCAGATTTCTATTATGATGATGAACCCCCTATTGTGCATATTTGGCTTGACTTCCCAGGTCTGCCTTTACATCTCTTCAAGCAGATTGATGTATGCTCTATTGCGCGGCTATTCGGTCAGCCTCTCAAAATTTATAATGCTACAGTTAATCTTTCATGCCCCTAAGTTGCTAGGACTTGCACAGAAATTGACATTTCTCAGGATATGCCTTCGTGATTTTGGATTCAGAATGGGGAGAATGGTTTTATACAGGATGTGATTTTTGAGAACGCCCCAGACTTTTGTACGAAATGTTTTATAATTGGCCATACTGCAAAAGGATGTGGGATTACCCCTCTTCCCCTACCACATTTCAAACCAATTTGGGTTGAAAAGACTGCTCCAGAAGGGATGATCGCTGATCAGATTGACATTCCCTGGAATTTTAGCAGCTCCTTGATCCCCATGGATGATCTTAACCCTCAATCATCCAATCCCCCTGAAAATGATATCCCTCATAATTCCATGATGGAGGTCTCCATTTCTGAGGGCCATGAGACTAATGAAGAGGGTCACGAGACTAATGAGGCCGCACAACTGGAAGCTGATGATTCTTTTCAGGAAGATGCTGATAAGATATCCCAAGCGGAGGAAGACTTTCATTTGAATGATCGAAAAGGAAAAAAGGCTATTGTTGACCCTGATGGCTTCATCACTCCGAATCCCAAGAAAACACGAAAACATAGGGAAAATGTCAATAGTGGGAGGGCAATTATCACTAGATCATTATCTGCCATGATTATTGAAAATGAGGTCCCTCCAGAACCTATCCCTATTGAACCCTTACCTGAATCCTCACAATCCTCTAATTGTCCTGACTCAGAAGCTTCCTAAAGTGAGGATGAGGAAAATGATCCTGGATTTAGGGATGCCTGTCAATATGATGAGAAATTGGATTTCTCAAAAGAACATGACTCATGGTTTGTAGAAAATGACACAAATGCCTTCCAAAAATATAAAAATGATGAAATGACTGCAGATGCTTATCTGGATATTAGAAAAAGGATGTTTATCAGAGTGGCTGAGGAATTTAAGAAAGACCCAAACATTTATTTTAAGGAAAAACCTTGGCAATGACTTCTGTCTACTGGTTCTTTGGTGTTTTTTCAGTTTTCTGTTAAGTTTGGGCCTTTTATTTGCATTTTTCCGTCGATTAGAAACTGTCTTCCATCTGGATTTGTTTTGACCTCATCTTCCATCTGGATTTGTTTTGACCTCATCTGGAAACCTGATTACTCTTGACCCACTCATTCAGAATCTTGGTCTTTATCTTCTATCTCCTACTCTTTTCTTATTCTGGATTTGAAAATGTGACTTTGGAGCTTATGAACTCCTTTACATGGTTTTTTATGCCTCTGTTTTTGGTTCCTAGAATCTGTCCAGTTGTATGGAATGTTGTTACCACCAATGGATGAAGGTCAATGAGTGTATTGATGCATCTATTTTCATTTTCTAGTCCCTACTGGCTTTGGAGAATTTTGCTGCATTAGTTATGGGTTTTTTATACTGGTTATGGGACTGTTTAGCAGAATGGATTTGTGGATTTCAGTGGAGATTCATTTGTGATATATGCTGCTCATCTTGACACATTTTTCCTGCTCTTGGTTTACAATTTGGCCTCTCATTAAAACGGAGTTGTTTCTATTTTTGTTCACTATTTTTCTGGCTTGAGTGTGCTTTTGATTTGGTTTTTTTTCACTATTTTGCTGGCTTGCTGACTTCTGAAGATTCCAGATGCATTGCTACCTCTCTAATTTTTCTCTCCATCTTCATTAAGTTCCAGAATTGTTGATGATGAAGGCTGGATTTGATCTTGGCTTACTGAATATTACTGCTAGTTTGTCTTTAACTTATTTATATGTTTCTTTTATTCCATACTCGTGTAAGACATTTACACCTCTATTCTGTAATGCTACTTTTATTTTTAATAAATTACTTCGGGGGCATGAATTGGGAAACCAATTCAGGCCACCATCTTCTTTAAAAAAAATTCTCCATGTTGACAACCAAATGTGTAATTGACTCTCCAAGTATGAAGTTTATAGAAATATTCTCTCTAGAAATTATATATATATATGGGAAGGTCCTCAATTCATAAATGATATTCCCAATTTCATTCATATAATTATACTGTTTAAATTATTATCTATGTATCCATGTGAGATCCTTATCTTTTGTGGAGATGTCTCATGCTTGTATATAGGTACTTCATTCCAAGTGGTGAGTAATTCCCATCTGGGTTTTACCTTGTGGTGCATTGGGGTGAATGTTAAGAATTGAGGAAGGAGGCTGGAATTTGAACGGTTGGCGAAGAGTCTTCCCCAATCATGCACCCAATCCCAAAACACCATGAAAAATTAGACATAGGGGAGCTTCAAGTCTATCACATGGTTTTTCTAGGTGTGTGACCCTTTATGAGAAATAATCCCCCCTATATAAGAGGCTCACAATTAAGGTGCATAGTTTGCAAAACCGGGTTCCCCTTCCATGAAAACCATGTGCACTGTTGTAATTAAAATGAAAATTCGTTTTTATAATAACCAAACCCCCATATTAAACCAAAATTGACCCCCACTTATCCCCTAAGGATTCCACAGGTTTTTAAAGTCTTTCACAAGAATTAATAGGGACCCTGACCTCCATTCATGGTGATTCCAAGTCCATATCGAAGATTTGCACCTTCATTGATAAGTGAATCTAATCCAGAATTGTTTTCCCATGTATTTCTCATTTTTCTCGCATAAATGAATGGTTTTCTATCTCCTACTAATTCGGTATCTATACCTAGTTTTTTTATATCATCTTTATTTCATATTGGAATGAGGTTGTCGATCTATATCATCTTCTTCATCACATTATTGATTAATCTGCATCAAATTGGGGATTCATCCATTTGTGAGTTTTTTTTCAATAAATTGTTGTAGGTTTTATATAATTAAAATCCAATATTATTATTTTTAAATATATCTATGTAATTTTTTAGGGGTTTTTTAGGAATGTAACTTCTAAAATTTATTTAGTTAATTTGGAAAATTAATTAATTAATTGAATTTTAATTTGAAAAAATTCTTTGATTAAATAAATATTAGGATATTAAAATTTTGGGAACTGAAAATATTTAAATATTTAATCAATTATCAAATTATTTACATTTAGGAATTGGAATAAATAATTGTTGAATAAATTATTTGGATTTTGGGATTTCAGATTCTGGATAAATTATTTATTGAATTATTTGATTGGGTTTGTTGTGGTTTTTAAATTTACTGAATTGGATTAACAAATTATAGAATTAATATTTAAACTGGTGCGATTAATTAGTAGTTGAATTAATTAATGTAATGATTCAAGCATGAAATTTTTTTATATGATTAACTAATTAGTGAAGAAATTTATTATAATATTATAATTCTGAAACATATGTTGTAACCGTGGAATTAAATTATGATAAGATGAAAGGTAATAATTGAATTCAGTCATGTATAATGATATATTAATGGTAGAAATGGAATTCAATTGTGAAATGATGAATGGTAAAAATATAATTCAGTTGTTTTCTATGAAATATGAATGATAAAAATGTAATTCAGTTATGAAATGATGATTGGTAAGAATGGAACTGGGTTGGGAGTAATGAAATATGAGTGGTAAGAAGGGAATTAAATTATAAAATGATGAATGGTAAAAAGGGAGTTCGGTAATTAATAATGAAATTTTAATTGTAAAAATGGAATTAAATTATGAAACCATGAATTATAGAAATGTCATTATGTCACATATTATGAAATATCAAAGAAGAAATTACATTCAATTGTCAAATGGTTAATGGTACATATTAAATTTAATATTTTATCAAGAAATATTAATGCTAAACATGCAATTTAATTATGATATAATGAATGCTAACAATGACATTAAATCATATATAATGAAATATTAATAGCAACAATGGCATTCTATTATGAAATTATGAATGGAAATAATGGAATTTAGTCATGTCTTATGAAATATGAATGGTATCAATGGAATTGTACTATTAAATGATTATTAGTAACAATGGAATTCAGTAATATATTACGAAATATGTAGGGTAACAGTGGAGTTATGATATATGATATGTTTTGGAAGACCTCAATAGCCCTAGCATGTTATGTGGTTAGATAATGATTAATTGAATAAATGTAAATTTTTTAACTTATTTAATTTAATTTATTCCCTATACAGTAGCATACACTATTATGAATAGATTTTTTTTATTACCATTAGTGGTGGCCTACTGAGTTGTACTCACACCCTACTTGGATGCCTGATCGGTACCCAAATAGACATTCTAGTTTCATGATAGTATGAGATAAATTTCCACGTGTTTGATAAGTGATTTGGGATGGAGCACATACGAGGGGACCAGAAATGGTTTAGAACCCTCTTCGGAGTTTTTACTCTATACTTTTTTTTTCCATTTTGACACGTGTAATGTACTATATAATGACATATTTATTATTCACATTTGATATTGTATATCAAGTTTTGGGTCATCATGTGATATTAGTAATATTCGGGTTAAAATTATATTATATAGTTATTATTTATTATATTCCATGTTGTTTTACATTTCTAAATATTTTGTAGTCACCACCCCATTATTTATATCAGACTCTTGTTGATAGTTGGTTCTCTGTAATATGGAAAGGCACACCAATGTCATGTAACAGACCAACTTCGAGGAACCGATGAGTGGCACTTAGGTTTGGAAATTGCAATGGTGTATCATATTAATTTTATTTTCTTTTATTTTCATCTTTCATTATATTATTGATTTGTATTCATGAGAATTTCAAGATTTAGGCGCCTATTATATCCCCATTCATGGGTGTAGCTAATCCATGTATAGGGAAAATCCCAAATTTCATGGGTGGGAAGATTGTTTTTGGTATATGATGTTATAGATGGATGTTATTTCACCTTGTCACTCACATTTATGGTGATTAAGAAAAACTATATTTTCATATATTTTTCATGTGGTCCAATGTGTCATGAATGATGAGTATAAATGTATCATTATAGGAATCCGAGATTATTTTGTGACAATAATCATTGTAGGTACACATGATAAAATCGGTTTCGTATATGTTATTTAATGTGAAATGTTTTTCATTTCCTGTTAAATCGAATTGAAAATGCAATGAATATATAATTTAGATTTATAAAATGATGAAAAATAATAATAAATAGGTTTATGTTGAGAAATTTAAATAACGAGATGATTTTTCCCTTTTCTAATGATGTCATAGAGGTAGGATGTTTATGGGTAGTGATATCACCTCAGTTTTGACAATGTAGTGAGGGTTAAGGATAAAACACTTATTGTCACTTGTTGTGATTCCATATTATATAAAATTGATAAATAGATGTTATGTGTCATAATATGATTAAATTTAAATCTAGATATATTAATCCATAACAACTCTTTTTGAGAGGATGATAGCCACACATGGCCGTAGATATTTTTATTTTAGTGGAACCTAAGGCATGAGTATAATTGGGTTATGAAGGTTGATATTAGTTACAAGGGAACCATTATATCTTCATGAAATTTATTTGATGATACCTAGGCTGGGATGTGAAAATAATTTATGAACTAATGAGGGAGTTCTAGTTTCACAACCCTTTGACTTTTTCTGGAGTAGGTGGACCTAAGGCAACTATGTTCGTAATAAATAACATTAATACTATACAAGACCATCCTAAGACTCCAATTGAGAGGAGTGTATATTTGATGATTATATTATATGTGGTCATGAAAAATGTTTTTTTGGAAATCTAGACACTGGATACATAATAGCATAACATGGAATTGATGGACGATCAAGATAACTTCTTCGAGAACGTCTTTTATGAGAAGCTCAGGTGGTAGAAAGCAGCGGAGTTCATGAGACTGGAATTGGTAAATATGTTAATAATGGACTACATTGGATACTTCACATATTTATATATATTTGTTCCATTATTATCTGGGGATGAGGCTACTATGACAAGGTAGCTTTAGGATGAGCTTAAATGTGAAATTATGTTCTAGGTGAATATCATCCGGATGAAGATGCTTTCAGGAGTGTTAAATAATACCATCAATTTTTATGAACAAAGGAAGGAGGATTATAGAGGAGTATATGTGGTTCTAAATAGACTGTCAGGATGTATGACATCCATGTGTAGGATATGTCTTTATGAAAATGTTTGTCAGGGTAGTTGAATGAAATGTATCCAAACAGAGTTGTTGGTTACACAGAACCTTGATAGTCTAATCTATCACTAGATCGGTCCATTAGGCCACTATCATTGATTTTTTACCCATAAAAAATAGATTTATGATCTTTTAGAATGATGGGTCATCTACAGAGGTTCTATATGAAATAGTGACAGACTGGTAGTGATAGAGGAGCTAGATAGAACAATGGTGCATGAAAGGAATATTCTATACCATATAAGTCTTCTAGCTGGAGTACTACTAGATATGGTGGTGTAGAAAATGGATGATGAGATTTTGGGAAAGAGTACCCCAGTCAACAGAGTTATATAGATCGATGGACCCTAAATAAATCATAGGAAAGAGTTGATGGGCAGTTATTTGTATTTCTTCCAACACTAGTGGATAGTGAGGATGGACCATCAACAATGAGAGGCACTATACTTGTTGATCTACATTAACAAGTTCATTATTTGACTATTTTTACTCTTACTCCATTATTTATACACAACATTTGATTATTTTGGGCATGGTGGTGGAGTTCTTGAGTGGGGTTTTGACGATATATACAACAATTGGAGTATGATTGAGATACATTTGTTAATGAAAAGGGAGTTCTCTTGAGGTTTTTGAGAATAATTTTCTACGGGATATCTACATTATAAATATGTCATGATGTTGTCTAATTTGGGTTATGGATTAGTTATTGGAATACTAAGACCATATTGATTTTTATCAGAGTAGAGTGACTTTTACATCACTTAAGGCTAATAAATATGTTCGCCATGGATAATGGGATGTCCATGCATGTTGTGAATGTCTAGTTATTCAGCATCAAGGGAAGCATAACACCCATTTTCCTAGTCTTCTTCTAGATGATAGAGGATTAAAGAAGGATTCCTTTCTAATTGTATTGGATATATTATTGTATGTTTTTTCTAATGAATTATTAGGCCTTCCACCTGGGAGAGAAGTGGAATTCACTATTGAGATATTGCTTTAGCATGATCCAGATTCAATTCCACTATATCGAATGGAACCAACTGAGCCTCAAGAGCTCATGAATCAGCTATAATACTTTTATGATAGGTGGATTATACAGACAAGTAAATCAATAAAGGCTTCTCCAGTTATGTGAGCAATAATGGACAATGATACAATGAACTTATATGTTGATTACCAGTAGCCAAACTAGATGTCAGTGAAAAATTGCTATCCAGTTCCACATATCAATGATTTATTTTTCCTGTTGATTGGTGATTATGTTCTCTCAATGATTGACATGATATTTGGGTATTATAAGCTATGAATTTGACCATCTAATATTCTAAGGACTGATTTTTGAAACAGTTATGACCTATATGAGTTCATCTTGATGTCATTACGGTTGAAAAATTCACTTTTAGTATTTATTCCCTTGATGAACGGAAACATCCATCAATACGTATATTTCAATGCATTATATTTGTGGAATATATGATGGTGTACTCCTAAACTCATGTTGATAATTCCCATCATTTTGACATCGTCTAGAGAACAATGAGAGAGAATTATTTATATTTCAAACTATCAATGTGTGAGTATTGTAATGATTAGATACACTAGTTCGGAAAAATAATCTCAGATGAAAGTGTTTCAGGGGATGTAGAGAAGGTGAAATTAGTTGTTTCATAGGTGAATACTGTGAAATATTTTCATATTTGTTTCTTTATGGGGTCTTTTACGTATTACTAGTTTCTTATCCAAGATGTTTTAGTTGAAAGAGTGAATTTATGGACTGACCAAGAAGGGGATAAACAGTAATTGGTCTGAACAATGCGATAATGATTTCTAGAGGTTTAATAATCTCATGATATCGACTATAATCGTGATCTTACCTGAACCTGATGGGGTGTATGTGGTGGTTTGTGACGCATCTCAGATCAGACTTGGGGTAGTTTGGATTTAATGTGATTGACTTATGGATTATTTGTCTCATATGTTTAGGAAACATAAACGGATCTACCATACACAAGGCCTCGAGTAAGCTATATTGGATTTATCTTTAATGTTTTTGCAGCATTATCTATGTGGTGAAAATTTTATATTGTATATTGATAACAATAGATTTGAGTATATATATTCCTAGGGATATTTAAATCATTTACAGTGAAGGATGGTTGAGTATATGCAGTTATTTGACATTGATCTAGAATAAATGCTTGAAGTGGGAAATAGTGTAGCTAACAGTTTGAACATGAAAGCTCTTACTCAAACAGTTTCAGGGGTCTAGAGTTGAGTTCAATATAAATAATTGTAGAAACCTGGTTTTTTCCCTGTAATAATTTTTAATATTTCTACATATATTTCCAGAGCTATGCATGAAGACGACATGCGATTCCGAGGCCCGATGTGCCCGAAATAATATTTTAAAAAATATTAACTGTTTTTATACTATGCACGTGACAGGGTTGTGTTTTCTCCTAAATGGTAGCTCGGATCAGAAATCTGAGGGCACAGTTGTGTCCGGAGCGTACCGTTTACCCTAGGCGGGGTGTTAAAGTTGCAGGCACGGGCCTGCTTTGAGAGATATCACCCAGGGTCGAAATTGTCATTTTTAAAATAATGACTTAGTGATTTTTATCATTGACGTTCCTTTCAAAAAACATTCAAATGGTGTCTCGGAATGGAAATCCAAGACTTCTGTTGTGTTTGAAATGAGTTGTTTTTCCTAGGCACGTTATAAAATAGGCGGGCATGGAGGATTCAGAATCCTCGCCCATCAGTAGAGTTTCAGAGAGAGTTTATAAATACATTTGTGGAATTAGGAGAAATTCAAAATATCCCTTCCACCTCTATCTCTCTCTCTCTCTCTCCCTAGAGCATTGTTCGATGTTCTTCGGCGTTCTTCGCCGTTCTTCACAGGATTGAGGAGAGAACTCCGGTGGATCGAGGCGGGATCGCAGTGGACGCATCGCCAACGTCGAACGACCGGATCGAGGTAGGATTCTTGGTAAATTTCTCACCTTCATTGAATTCTTAAAATTTTCATCAAATTTTGTCATTTTAATTCTATGATTTTAGAATTGGGGCGTTGACCGAACGAACACGGCCAATGCCCAAGCCCCGTTTTAATTCTCTTTCTTGGGCGTTCTTCGTCCCAATTTTCAGACGCACCAATCTTCGTCGGATCGACGATCGAGGGATGGCGTTGTGAAGGGCTTGCCACGAGGATTCTGAATCATCCTTCAGATTTTGAATCGGGCCACCGAAGCAGTGGCGGCGGCCATCAGACTCCCTGGCTCCGACAAGGGAGTAGGCCGGAGGTCGGGCATCAGGCAACGAGTGCGGCTGGGGGGTTCGGACGAGGTGGCAACGTCGGGTGCTGCCAGTGCGGTGCAACAACATTCGGTGGACGAGCTGAGCAGGGCGGCGGTGTTCGGCGGAGGAGACGAGCTGGCCCGGGAGGCCGCGACATTCGATGGGCTGGCGTGAGGCCGCTGTGGCGCCAGCGTTGAGCTAGGGGCGCGGGGCTTCAGGCGGAGCCGGTGGATAGGCGGCGTCAGGCAGAGCTGGCCGGTGCCAGTACGAGGGTGGCGCAATGGCTTTGGAGGTGTTGCGCTCAGCTAGCTGGGGAAGTCTCGAGGTGCTGACCTCAGGGGGTGCAGATTATACAGTAGCCACCTCCAGCGGGTCCTCGGTGCATGCAAAGACCAACCAGGATGGCCGGTCTGCTTCGGAGAGCCAGACCCTAGGGGTCCGGTTTAGCTGGAGCGGGCGGTGGCCAGTGGGTGGCAGCAAGTCGGGCCAAACCTGTGGTTGGGCCGCGAGCCATCAGTTCGGACCTGGCCTGCCAGGGTGAACCGGCCTGGTTGGGCCCCCTTGCGTTCGGGGGACCGTAAAGTCCAAACGGTGAGTTCGTTTGACGCGTCGTCTGCGGTTGCATGTCCATGTCAGTGAGACAGACTTTTTAATGTGTGTTTTGGGGTTTTTGAGTTTTGCGCCCGAGGGAGGGTGACCCGAGATTATTTAATTTAATAATAAATTATTTTAAAAGCTTGCGATGAGCGTGCTTCGAGAGCCAGACGTCCGTCTGACGTGCCGTCAAAGGCGTTGTGGCATTGCAGTTGAGACGGTCATTCCAAAGTTGGTTCAGAACCCCTGCGGTTTGGTTTCGTTGCTCGGACGCACGAAACACTTATTGCGATTAATTAATTAATTAATTATTCTTGAATTGGACCTAACTCCTACATGGGATGTTCGATTGACGCATCGTCAGTAGCAGCATGACCCCAGTACTCGTGCAGACTTTTTGAGATGCTTTCTGAAGTGTTCTGGTTGGAGACACGGTGCAGGCCCCATAGGGCCTAGTTCGCACATTTTACGGTGAAACCCCAATTTTTCACCTGACATTCGTTTGGGGTGTTTGAGTACTCGTTTTTTAGTGTTTTTTCCAGGGTATTATGGTGGTGTAATCCACCGGCCTAAATTCGGGCCCGAGGCTTTGGCCCTATGAGGTGGCTTTCAGACGTATGCTACATTTTTACAACTTATGCTTCATAAGTCCGTTCAGGGAAAAATAATAGCCTACACCACATGGTCATCTGCAAGGAATGCAATGTTACGATCAGCGTGACATGTTTCGGGGTCGAGGTGTGGGCCCCACAGGGCCCCATTTGCATATAACACGGGATATTGTAGCTTCTGCATCTGGAGTCCATATTAGTTGCCGTCATTGGCGTTGTGACTCTTTCATCGAGATTATGTTGACTGGGGTGGTTTCCGGCATTGAAGTCGGAGTTGAGGCATGGGCCCCACGAGCTGTCTCTTAAGCTGTGTGCATCGTAATGCGACTTTTTCATTAGACATACATTTGGGGTGTAAGAATAGTCGTTTGGCGTGTTTTTCCGAGAGCATCGCAATGACACAGTTCGCCTGACCTTTTCAGGAATGAGCTGTGGGCCCCACGAGATTCCATATGGGCATAAAGCAGTGTTGAATAACTTTTTCACCGGGTGCCCATTTCCAGCGAGTAAGTAGTCTATCTCGCGTGTTTTTTCACGAGGAGTACAACGGTGTAATATGTTTGGGCTTCCAGAGAGTCTTCCGAGATATCATTAAATGTGGAAACATGAAAGGGTGTTGGTCGGAGGTTCCTTTGATGCACTCCGATCCTACGCATGGTAGTGGTGTCAGTGAAACCCAGTGATGGAATGGGAAATGTGGACTTATCAAACCAGTTCTCAGTTTTCCCTCTAGTGGGGAAGGGTAGTGGGTTACCCGTTGACCTTAGGGTTAACCCTCCAGCGGGGTTGGGCAGTGGGTTACCTAACAACCTTATGAGGTTTACCATCAATCGCAGCTGGGCGGTGGGTTACCTGATGAACTTTTGTGGTTTACCCTCCAACAGGGCTAGGAAGCGGGTTACCTGACGACCTTTTGAGATTTACCCTCCAGTGGGGCTGGGAAGTGGGTTAACTGACGACCTTTTGTGGTTTACCCTCCAGTGGGGCTGGGCAGTGGGTTACCAGACGGCCATTTGTGGTTTAATCTCCAGCAGGGCTGGGCAGTCGGTTACCTGACTAACTCCTATGGTTTACCCTATAGCGGGGATGGGCAGTGAGTTACTGGATAACCTCCTATGGTTTACCCTCTAGCTGGGTTGAGCAGTGGGTTACCCGATGACTTCTTTTAGAATCATCTCTTCTATGAGGCTAGTTAGTGACTTTTCTCCATGGTTACTGGAGCAGGACCCTTGGTTGTACAGTTTGGCGATGAGGTATCTTCAGTGTGCATGACTGTAGGGCATCAGGGATGTATATCCTTAAAACTGTTGGCGACTTTTCATGGGCTGAGATTGTAGATAGAGATCCCTTTAAAAACTCATTCAGGTTTCTAGTTGATCATATATATACACCCTACTTTTGTTCCCACTCCTTGGGGGTTCAATTACTCTCATTCCCGGAGGTCGAAGACGCGTGTTGTATGCCCCACGCTTTCCATGTCTAGCTCATCTTGGATTGGACAAGTATACTTCCTTTCATTTGTTGGGTTGAGATACACTCTCTCTATTTTACTCTTACACTATTCTTGTTCGGTCTACTTCTCACTGTCTTTAGTATCTCCATTGTTTCTCCCTCAAGCATTTGGGGCATCGTACTGAGTATCTTTATACACACCCATGCTTGGGCTCTGCCTGCACTTGGTGTGCCCTTGCAGACGACAGACAGGTCGATCGAGACTACGGAGGAGCATAGAGGACACATGAGCTTGAGTTGTGTTCAGTGGATGAAGGAGGATTTTTGGGCGTGAGACTCACCAGTTGTTTACTTTAATTTTCCTATTGCTGGGTTGTGGTACCTTTCTTCTTGGGCGCGTGTTTTCCCCTTTTACTATTCAGTTCACTTGTTAGTATACTTTACAACATTACTTGTATTGGTTAGTGGTAGATGCATGTATGTTGGCTTTCCTTTTATAGTAGTGTTGTATCTTTCTTTCTTTTTTCTGCACTTTTGCATTGAGTTAGCTGGGTGTGTGTGTACAACTTCTTAGGAAAAGGCATACCCTAGTTTGTTGTTCCTTCAGCGCTAGTCTCCAGCCCATGGTCTATGGAAGTGGGCTTGTGCTAGTTGCAGCTCAAGCCCTGGTATGGGTGGGGACATTAAAAAGTGGTATGAATGGTGGTTCGTTCCTTAGGGCGTTGTTCGAACTTCCCAAAAAAAGAATAGGTTGAGTTTTGGTTCAATAGTGTCAACATGTCTCGAGAGCAGTTCTCAGGCCAGGGAGTCCAATGGTGGTGCGGTGGCCAACATATCCCTTCACCGGAACCCTGATAACCTGCTTCCTAACTCGATAAACTGAGACACTTGTTGCAGAGAATTTGGTTTATGCATCATATAGGATAAAGTCTTTAACTGTCCTTCTTGAGTCAGCTCCCCATCGTTATTGATACATATACGCTCATTTGATCGCGGTACTCCTTGATCGGATTCAGGATGTCTCCATGATGCTAGCCAGCCATGATACTAGTTCTGGTTCGTGATGACGACACCGTGAGCGACGAGGCCTTATTTCAAGATCTATCATACGATTACCCTTTCTCCTGGAGGACAGGCAGTAGGACCTCCGCCTCTGGAGTAGTAGATAGTACCAGCAGCGGGGGCTGATGATGAGTGCGAGTTGGGCATGCTACATGAATTCCAACATCATAGACCGCTAAGGTTCCACGGTGAGCCATACCCTCATATAATGAAGGGTTGGCTAGAGTCGTCGGTCCGACTCTTCAGGAATGTTCAGACACTGAAAGGTTGGATGGTGGCTTTGACAGCCAGTTTTTCCACCAAGCAGTTTGGCGTTAGTAGAACCGTGGTTAATCAGATGCACGATGAGTTTGTACTCTCGTGGGATGACTTCTAGAAGCTGTTTCGTGAGGAGTACTACCCCTCCTACTTATGATATTTACAGTTTCAAGAGCAGATGGAGCTTCAGCGGGGAGTGATGGTAGTAGCTAAGTACGTGATTAGGTTCAAAAACCCTACTCAGTACTCTTTGGATGTAGTCCATGATGGCAACTTCCGAGAACAAAAGTTTGAGCGAGGTCTCTGTAGAAGAGATTCGTGGCAGCGTAGTGACCTTGTGCATCCTCACCTGTAAAGACCCGCCAATTCGCATTGTCTTGAGAGTTCAACAAGTCATTACTTGGCATTAAGCGACATCCCCAAGGCACCAAAGTTTGTCAATAAATGCCGGTGGGTTTAAATTCAAGTTGAGGAAGATTTACCATTTTGGGAAATAAACCCATCCATTTGTAATTCACTATATGATGCATGAACAAATGAAAGACCAATCAACAACTTCCTTTATGTTAAACCACATCAGAGTACACAACAGCGGACGACCAAACCAAACAATGAAATACACAGCGGAAGAACAACTCAAGACTCTCAAAAGACACAACGACTCAGTGGTCCACAAGCTCTATGCTCCACAACATCTCCCAAACATCACCACGAGCCACTAGTAATGAGATGATTTACCTTTACCAATGTCTCAGAACAAAACATTTGCAAAAGCACAAAAGTGACAAAGGAGGGGTGAGTATAAAACTTAGTAGTTTTTTCCTAATTACTTCCCTACTCATTCCACTAGGATAGAAGAGTTAGACACATTTATATAAAAACAGTTTATATAAAATATTTTCAACAAATAAGGTTACAACTAAATATAAACAAGTTATTCAAAACGATCCATGCTCAAAAGCGTCAAAGTGCAATTTAAACCAGCTTTTCCAACAAGTTATTTTTCCAGAAAAATAACCAAAAAAATTTCCATACCATTTCACAGACATGCCTTTTTGGTATTCCCAACCATTTCACAAACCCGTGAAATCAATCATTCATGCTTCGTTATGACAGTTCCATACTCATGAGCAGTTTGTCCTCGATCTACCAAGTCGTTACAAGGTAATTACTTCCCATGTGCCATTACACCTTTGGAACTGAGGATAAGGTCATATTTCAACCAAGCATCGTACATATAGTTACCACGTGCCATTAAATGTTTGGCACCGAGCACAAGGTCCTACTTCAACCATGCCCCGTACATGCAATAGGAACACACACCACACATTCCCAACAATCATTCCAAACCATCCTTTCAATAAAACACCTTTTATTGAAAACCATTTTCCATACAAACCACATGTGTTCAAACAATTCAATACATTTCAATAATACTTCCTTATTATTGAAAACCAAATCCATCAAAACCATTTCAATAAAACACCATTTTTATTGAAAACCCATTTCTCATAAAACCAATTACAATTTCCTCAATTTCATAATTTAAATTCAACATTTTAAATTCAAATAGCCAAGTCCCTTTGCACACAATTCACCATGATTTCACAATTTCATCAAAACCCTAAATCATCACTAAAGAAGATTTATTCCATGATTTTCACAACCAATTCCATTAAAATAACCAATTTGAAACTTATCCAACCAATTATAACAAGAGGAGTCGAGATTGAAGCCACCTACCTCAACAAAAAGTCAAAACCAAGCAATGGACGAGGAACGCTCAAGAACACCAGGTCAAATCTCCAAAACCCACCTTAGACCTCTTCTCCTAACACAACCAAGACCAAATCTCATCATATTTGGAATCAACACACTTAGATAAACCCATAATAGGAGTAGATCCAAGAAACCGAGAGAAGAGGAGAAGTAGATATAAATAGATCTAAGAAATTGATCAAGAACGATCACATACTTCAAGAATCCGACTTCGATTCGCCAAGAGAAGCCTTCAGATCGCATCTGGAATGATGAGAGAACCCTATTTGACCTTAAGAGAACCAAAATCCCGAGTAAGGGCCACTTAAGAGCTTTAATGAGGCAATTATAGGCAAAATGATTTAGATCCACAATTAAAGGATCTAATTTTAAGTTATCGCAGGGTTAGTCCGCACGGTTTGACAAACCGTGTGCTAACCGTGCATTAACTACTGCCTCAGCCACCCTTCTCGCATGACCTCATCGCACAGTTTCCCTTAGCCGTGCGCTGACCGTGCGGAGGCCACTACCTCCTCAGTCAGCCACGCACGGTTTGGCTGCACAGTTTAGACAAACAGTGCGCCACCCGTTCACCTTCCCCTTTGCTTCAAACTTCACTCCATGATCTCTTGACTCTCCCATACGTCACCCTTAACTATTAAAACAAAGAAAATCACCAAGTAAGGGTTACATACCAGAAACTGGGGGTACTACATTCTCCCCACCATTGTCCGTTCCATCCCCGGAATGTAGAAAACCAATGCTTGTCTAAAAGAGTTCTAGCCAGTGCACTTTCATTTCATTCTGGCGTTCCCAAGTCTCTTCCTGAATATGACCATGTGGCCACAAAACCTGCATTAGAGCGATGCTTTTTCATTGCAAGACTTTATCCTTCCTATCCACAATCTGCACCGGGATATGTACCAGTGAAGCATCTGGCTCTAGGTCAACGTGATCCCATCTGATCACATGGTCAAGATCGGGTTGATACTTATTCAACTGAGATACATGGAACACATTGTGCACCAAACTGAACCATGGTGGTAATGCCAACTGATATGCCACCTCTCCAACCTGTTCCAGTATCTCAAAAGGTCCTATATTTCAAGTAGATAATTTGACCTTCGTCCCAATATGACGATGTCCAAGCCTTGGAGAGATTCTCAAAAAGACATGATCACCCACTATGAACGACAATGGTCTTCGACGGTGATCTGAATAAGATTTATGACAACTATAAGTGGTCTCCATCCTCTTTCTAATCAACTAAATCTTCTCCGTTGTTTCTTGGACATGGCTCGGCCCGACTAGCGAAGTTTCACCAGTTTCCACCCAGCATACTGGACAACGACAAGGACGCCCATACAAAGCCTCAAACAGAGTCATGTGTATCGAGGCCTGATAACTGTTATTTTATGAGAACTCCAATAAGGTATATTCTCCTCCCATGAGACACCAAAATCCATCACACAATTTCGAAACATGTCTTCCAATGTTTTTATCATCCGCTCAGATTGCCCATCCGTCTAAGGATGATACGCCGTACTCATCGTCAACTGAGTCCCCAGGGCTTGCTGTAATGATTTCCAGAAACGAGATGTGAACCTCAAATCTCTATATGAAACTATAGATATTAGTACCCCATGCCTCTTTACCAGTTCTCAGATATATATTTTTGAAAGATCTTCCACCGTATGAGTTTCACTAATCTGGATGAAATGAGCCGACTTGGTTAGACGATCCACCATCACCCAAAAGGCATCGTGTCTCCGGACCGTTCTTGGATGACCTGTTACAAAACCCATTGCCATCTGATCCCATTTACACTAGGATACGTAAAGATTGTGACATACCAGCTATTCTCTGATGCACTGATTTAACCTGCTGACTAGTTAGGCATCACGAGACGAACTAAGCAACTTTCCTTTTCATGTCGTTCCACCAAAATTGCGCCTTCAATGCCTTATACATCTTTTGTGTACCTGGGTGTACAACCCATCTTGAATGGTCCTAAGCATGAAGGAGTTGTTCCAGAGCAGGTAAAGGTACAACCATCCGATCTCGGAACCACAAAACTGAACTCCCATCTAGCTTCAATCCCTCAATGGTCTCCCCACCATTGAGTTTTGAACTCATTGCAACACAGTCTACATCATATGCATATGCCTCCTTTACTATCTCCACCAAATCAATAATAAGCTCAACGGGAATGAAAACTGCAACATTACCTCAGTCCTCACATTCCACATGCATGTCGGCTAAGACTGACATCAACTGCCATTCATCTAAAGCTTCTTTCGCCAACTGAGCATACAAATTTCTGCTAAATGAATTAGCCACTGAATTTCCCTTACCCAGTGTATACATAAAGTCAATGTCAAACATCTGGAGATACTCCATCCATATCCTCTGCCTCAGATTCAAATCTCACTGTGAGAAAATGTGTTTGAAGCTTTTTTGATCCTTAAACACATTAAATTTCTCACCAAAGAGATAATGTCTCCATGTTTTCAAAACATGGATGACTACAACCAACTCCAAATCATGTGTTGGGTAATTTTTCTCATGTACCATCAACTGCCTTGAGCCATAAGCAACCACACGGTCTCCTTTCATGAGAACACAACCCAACCATGTTCCTGAAGAATCACAATACTCCACATATCCCCTTCCTTATTTAGGGAAGATCAGGATGGGTGCTGATTTAAGACAAACCTTCAGTTCCTGGAAAGACTTCTGACATTCTTCTGTCCATTGGAATGGATCATTCTTCATTGTCAAATCTAAATTTGGAGATTCTAGCCATGTGAAATCACGCACAAAGTGTAGGTAGTAACCAGGTAGCCCAAAAAAACTGCGTATCTTGAACACATTCTACGGTGGTTTCCAAGATATAACGGCTTCTATCTTTTCAGCATCAACTGAAAAGCCTTTCACCAAAATGACATGGCCAAGGAAACATACTTCCTGTATCCAAAAATCACATTTTTATAATTTGGCATACAACTGATGGTCTCTCAATATTTCCAACACTATCGCCATGTGTTTCTCAAGCTCACCCTTGTTCTTGAATACACCAATATGTTTCCCACAAACACCACAACAAAAGAATCCAGATATTGCTAAAATATCTGATTCATCAAAGCCATGAGGACCGCTGGTGCATTCGTTAGACCAAAAGGCATGACTAAATATTCGTAGTGGCCATATCTTCTTCTGAAAGTTGTCTTTGGAATATCTTCCTTCCAAACACACAATTGGTGATATCCTAATCGCAAGTCAATATTGGAGAACCACTGAGCTTCCCATAATTGATCGAACATATCATCAATGCATGGAAGTGGATATCTATTCTTTATCGTAACATGGTTAAGCTTGGGATAATCAACACACAGCCAAAGAGTTCCATTTGCCTTCTTCACGAACAAAACTAGTGCTACCCAAGGAGACAAGCTTGGCCGAATAAAACCCTTGCATTCCAGCTCCTCTAAATGCACATTCAATTCCCTTAATTCGGTTTCTGTCATCCTATACGATCTAAGGGAAATATGACTTGTCCCCGGAAGGAGATAAATCGTAAACTCCACTTCTCTTAGAGGTGGTAACCATGAGAAGTTCTTGGGAATGACATTTGTAAATTGATCCACGACCGCTGGAAGACTATTTTACTCAATCTCTTTCTTTGATGCCAAAGTCAACGCTGCTAATTGTTAAGAGATCGTTCCCACCATTGGTTCCAACAAGATCTTTGCACTTTTCTTTGTCGTCCTCTCTCCTCTAAAGAGATGTTCGATGCCGTCCTCAGTCATGAAACTAAATGTTCTCCTATAACAATCGATGTAAGCCTTAAAATGTGTGAACCAATCCATAACCAGTATTTCATCATAGACATCCATGTCCATCATGGAGAAGTCCCATTTTAGCTCAGATCCATCAACAGTTATAGCACATGCTCTACACACGAAGGCATGCCATTCTCTTTCACCAATAGGAGTTTGCAGTTTCATGATAGAAGGCATCATTTCCAGTTTTATGTTCAGCAAATCAGAAATTAAAGAGGCAAGAAAGGAATGTGATACTCCAGTATCAAAGAACACTTGCACAAGGGTAGAATTCAAAAGAATTGTACCTCTCACCATAGATGGTCCATACTGATCATCGACCACCATCTTCTCGGCTCCATAAAATTTCTTCATCGCTGCACTGTTATCCTTATTTCCTTGCTGAGATTGCCCTGGTTGAGGTGACATGGTATTTCGAGAATCACCATGGCTAGCTCTGTTGTGCTGACGAGACTGATTCTGCTGTCCTCATCCTGTAGAAGTATATGATGATTGCAACGCCTAGGAAGTGTCCCAAACACCCAACCTAGGAGAACTGCGACAATAGCACTGAAGATGATCCATCTTGTTGCAATTGTGACATGCTCTAGGTTCCTCCATGCACTCCCGCATTATGTGGTCAGTCGAACCACATTGAAAACAACCTGCTTTGCTCTGGGGTCGTGGAGAAAGGTTGACTGATCCCACCTTCTAGTTCTAATTCGCACTCCCACCATGGAAGTAGGTATCCCTATTCCGCTTGTTCCCAACATTAGAGTTCCCACCCATTCCCGTGGGTACAATCCTGCCTCCTCCTATTGATCCCGAGATATCACGTTCAGTAACAATCGCTCTGTTCACAATCCTTGTATAATCCGTAATACAAAGCACCACAATCTTCATTTGAATCTCCTATCTTAGCCCTGATTCGAAGATGTGTGCTTTCAAAGAAGCACTAGACGCAACCTCCAGTGCAAAATGAACTAAATTCATGAACATAGCCACATAATCTGTGACAGAGAGGCTCTCATGTTTGAAGGTGAAGAAGTCTGTCATTTTCATGATCTTGAACGTGTGAGGATAGAATTGTTTGTTAAACAATTCTTCAAAATCCTCCCATGTAAGGCCTTCATCCAATTTAGCATGCACCGCTAAATCCCACCACTGACGTGCAGGATCCTCGAGCATATATGTCTCCAGCTTTACTTTCTGCTCTACTTGTGTGCCGATGAAATCGAATATACGATTCATCCTATTTAGCCACACCTCCGCCTTCTCGGGTTCAGCATCACCCCTAATGTTCGGTGGATTCTGCTTCATGAATTGGATGGTATGATCCAGATGTCATGGCTAATTCCTCCGGTTCCCTGTATCCACACTTTGAAAAGCTTGGACAATACTCTGAACTAGCTCTTGGTTCACACATGGTTCAGGTGCAACTACATTCTCTGCAGCTTCTTCAGGTTGGTTTCGATGACACCTACTGGGTGCGATTTTCTAAACCAACAAAAAACTCCGTCAATCTCACTCTCTAACAACTGTTGGCTTAGCATTTCAAATTCTATCACATCAACTATCACAACATTGATCTCAAACACCCTTTTTCCATGTTCAACCATTTTTGAGAATAGTCAACATACGTTTTTATTTAAAATCAATCGATTTTCAAATTAAACCAAATACCTTATTTTCAAAATCTTTCGGTTGAAAATTTTTCCCCATTTTTCAAAAAATTGGGATTTTTTCCAAAATTCTTACTCATTCCTCTCAAAGAGATATGAAATCCTAGTGGGAAGTCATTCCTCTACAATGCATGTCATGGTCATCTCATTGGCTAAACCCACGATAATGTAATTTCCATCATTCTAGAAGTGTATCAAAAACACTTATGTACCCAACACCCTGGTAACTTAAAGTTTAGCATAAACTGGTTAACTACTACATTTTATGTTATACATTTCACGTTCCAACAATCCTAATCCTGTCTAAGATGAACTCCCAATGAATAGACAAGAAGGAATTTCAACTCCAAGACAAAGAACATCGATGACCACTTGTTAGGCAAGGACCGAACAAGCTGATACCATTTGTAACGAACCACCAATTCCCATTGGCTTGAGAGTTCAATGAGTCATTACTAGGCCTTAAGCGACATCCCCAAGGAGCCAAATGCTGGCAATTAATGCCAGTGTGTTTTAATGAAAGTGGAGGATGATTTACCATTTTGAGAAATAAACCCATCCATTTGTAATTCACTATATGATGCATAAACAAATGAAAGACTAATCAACAACTTCCTTTATGTTAAACCACATATGAGTACACAACAGTAGAAGACCAAACCGAACATCAAAATACACAACGGAAGAAAAAATCAAGACTCTCAAAAGACACCACAACTCAGTGGTCCACAACCTCCAAGCTCCGCAGAATCTCCCAAACATCACCACGAGCCACTAGTAATGAGATGCTTTACCTTTACATGTGTCTCATAATACAACATCTGCAAAAGTACCAAAGTTCTAAAGTCGGGGTGAGTATAAAACTCAGTAGGTTTTCCTCAATGACTTCCCTACTCACGCCACTAGGATAAAAGAGATAGCCACATTTATATAAAACATTTTATATAAAACATTTTCATCAAAGCAGTTTATAACTAAATATATACAAGTTTTCCAAAACCATCCCTGCTCAAAAGAATCAATGTTCAATTTAAACCATCTTTTCCAACACATTATTTTTCTAGAAAAATAACCAAACAAATTTCCAAACCATTTCACAAACATCCCGTTTTGGCATTCCCAACCATTTCACAAACCTGTGAAATCAACCATGCATGCTTCCTTATGACAGTTCTATACCCATGAGTGGTTTCTCATCGATCTACCAAGTCGTCACAAGGTAATTACTTCCCATGTGCCATTACACCTTTGGCACTGAGCACACGTTTATATTTCAACCAAGCATCGTATATATAGTTACCACATTTCATTAAACGTCTGGCACCGAGCACAAGGTCCTATTTCAACCAAGCCCCATGCATGCAATATGAACACACACCACACATTTCCAACAATCATATGAAACCATCCTTTCAATAAAAAACCTTTTATTGAAAACCATTTTCCATCCAAACCAAGTGTGTTCAAACAATTCAAACCATTTTAATAAAGATGCCTTTTTATTTAAAACAAAATCCATCAAAAACATTTCAATAAAACACCATTTATATTGAAAACCCATTTCTCATCAACCCATTTACAATTTCAGAAATTTCATAATCTAAAAACAACATTTTAAATTCAAATTGCCAAGTCACTTTGTACACAATTCACCAAGATTTCACAATTTCATCCAAACCCTATATCATCACTAAAGAAGATTTATTCCATGCTTTTCACAATCAATTCGATTAAAATAAAAAATTTGAAACTAATCCAACCAATTATAACAAGAGGAGTCGAGTGTAAAGCCACCTACCTCCACAAAAAGGCGAAACCAAGAAACGAACGATGAACGCTCAAGAACATCGGGTCAAATCTCCAAAAACCCACCTTAGATCTATTCTCCTAAAACAAACAAGGCCAAATTTTGTCATATTTGGCATCCACACACTTTTAACTACCCATAACGGGTTTAGATATAAGAAACTGAGAGAATAGGAGAAGTAGATCTAAGTAGATCTAAGAAACCAATCAGGAACGATCACATACCTCAAACGTCCGACATCGATTTGCCAATAGAAGCCTTTGGATCGCCTTCAAAATGATGGTAGAACCCTCTTTGACCTTAGGAGAACCCAAATCCCGAGTTAGGGCTATTTAGGAGCTTTAATGATTCAATTAGAGGCAAAATGAGTTAGATCCATAATTTAAGGATCTAGTTTTAAGTGACCGCATGGTTAGTCCCCACAGTTTGACAAACCGTGCACTAAGCGTGAGTTAGATACTTCCACGGACACCCTTCTTGCATGGACACATCACAGGATTTCCCTTAACCATGCACCAACCGTGCGGAATCCACTGTCTCCTCAGTCATCCACACACAGTTTGGTCGCACGGTTTAGACAAACCGTGCGCCGCCCGCGCACCTTCCCCTTTGCTTCAAACTTCACTCCAGGATCTCCTGACTCTCCCATAATTCGCCCATAACTATTAAAACCATGAAAATCACCAAGTAAGGGTTACATACTAGAAACTAGGGGCACTACATCACCCTTCTCGGGGTGATGGAGCAGGCACTGGTGATAGAGAAATTTATGGTAGAGGGACGTCGATTGGTAGTGCCTTGACGCCAGATGTCTCCCCTTGATGAGACTCTGGCACATGGTCGGGGACAACATAGAGCACCAAGATAGCCCAGGTGGGACTAGTACTATGTTTTTGATGTGCGGGGTCATGTGGAGTGTGACTATCCGACCAAATGTGATGTGTCTTCTAGTTAGTTTGAAGATGCGCCACCACGACAGAGGCAATTTCATGATCAGAAAACTCCCAAGTGAGGACAGGGTGGTCCCCATGGAGGTGGTGTTGGTAGAAAATCAGGAAGAACTGTGGTTGGTGGACGACATTTTAAGGTTCTTCCACCACCACTAGGTGGCCCATATTAGGTTTAGGGAGCTGAAGGATGGGGCCGCGGGGGGCTGTCTCATATGGATGTCTATAATCCTGCAATGCAAGAGATGATAAGAGGTATGCTCAGTGTCTTTTTCTACTTTTCTCTGTAGAACATGTTAGAAACTATGTGAGGTACTCTTTTCGTCTATCTCCTTGATCGAGGGGTTACCAAATGCGATGTAGGGTGTCAGTGTAACCCTGTGTTGGTGTTGTCTGACGTAGCTTTGAATGCACGGGAAAGAGGGGTTCTTACCCCACTGAGACGTGTCTTTGTGATGCAATGAAAACCATCAGGGAGAGTTAGTACCACCCAAAGCGGATAGTATTGAGGTGCAGTGGATGAGTCCCTCTGACATATTCATTCATGGAGGGGTTGTGCGGTGGAGTGTCAGAGCAGGTTCTGGATTTTCTAGTGGGGCTTTTCTACTTGACCCCTTTTGCTCGAGGTGCCACTGGTAGGTTTGGCAGAGTGCCTGTTTTGGGGATTACTCTCTATCCAAGAGGGGGAAAACATGGTGTATTCCACATGCTTTCCATGTCAAGACTCTGACGGTTCGATGAGTTTTCTCACCTGCCCTGTTCATTGGTACATTGCGTGGTCAACGTCAATCTAGATACCGTTATCAAGTACAGGTCGAGGTGATGGAAACCCCATAAACATAAATACACATTTCACTATGTGGTTCTGGTGGTGGTGGCCCTTGACCTGAGAGTGTGGAGACACTATCATTGGGAGAGCACCTTGTGGGTTGATCAGACAACCAATTTCTCTAGTGCGTCCTCACCCAGAGAGACTTGATCCTTAGGCGACGTTGCTGGTTGAAATTTCTGCAGGACTATGATATCGATGTGGTCTATGATTTGGGAAAATGGAAGTGTTGTAGTAGGTTCCCTTAGAATTAAATCCTATGCTCGACTAGTGCGGGATGTTTTAGTGCAGCTGGTGTCCCTACAACTGACCTTGGGGGAGCAGGAGTGTACGAAATTCCTTCAGTAGATGGTGTTGACTATTTTGCTCCTTGAGCGTGTGAGAGATTCGCAGGTGGGGGATGTCGATAGTGAGGTACTGCGTGATCATATATCCATGGGCGATGCAACAGATGTGTATTATGAAGGAGGGAATCATGAGATCCTGTTCTGGGGACAAACCGTGATTTCGGACGCAATGTGGAAAGTAGAGGTTTGGCCAGGAATGTCCCCAACATTCTTTGGGTCGTTCAGGAATCGTGCGAAGGATTGAGAGGTTTCCTACCCTCCTGCCCTACCCTCCCAATAGTAGGAGTGGGCTCACAATTTATTCCACATGTCGTAGATGATGAGGTTTGTGCGTATTCTTACGCATTCCCTCGAGATTAGCAGACCTTATAGGTACGAACCATCCCTTTGGTTCGTTTGTTGTGCCATAATGGTGTTGTGCATGTTTTCCTGGGGGTGAGAGAGCTAGATGTGAGCTCTGTATCCCGAGTTGTTTTTCCCAGTTTTTCATTTCGGGGATGAAAATCTTGAATGAATGAATGATTTAGAGACCCGTTTTTGCCCTGTAATACTTTTTAATATTTCTACATATATTTCCAGAGCTAGGCACGAAGATGACATGTGATTTCGAGGCCCAGTGTGCCTGAAATAAATTTTATAAAAATATTAAGTGTTTTATACTATTCACGTGATGGGGTTTTGTTTTCTCTTAAAAGGTAGCTCAGATCGGAAATCCGAAGACACATTTGTGTCCGGAGTGTGTCGTTTACCCTAGGAGGGGTGTAAAAGTTGTGGGCGCGGGCCTGATTTTAGAGATGTCACCAAGGGAAAAAATCATCAATTTTAAAATATTGACTTTGTGATTTTTATCACAGAAGTTCCTTTCAAATAACATTCAAACGGAGTCTCGGAATGGAAATATGAGACTTCCATTGAGTTAGAAATGGGCCATTTTTCATAGGCGTGATATAAAATAGGCGGGCGTGGAGGTTACAAAATCCTCTCTTGTCGGTAGAGTTTCAGAGAGAGTTTATAAATTCATTTGTGGAATTAGGGGAAAGCCCTAATCTCCCTTACCCCATCTCTCTCTATCTTTCTCTTTCTCTCCGTCTCCCTCGAGCGTTATTCAACGTTCTTCGTTGTTCTTCGCCTGATTGAGGAGCGAACTCCAGTGGATCAAGGCGGGATTGCAGCGGACGCGTCACCAACGTCGAACGACCGGATCGATGTAGGATTCTTGTTAAATTTCGCACCTTCGTTGATTTCTTAATTTTTTCATCAAATTTTTTCATTTTAATTCTAAAATTTTAGAATTGGGTCGGTAGTCGAACAAACAAGGCCCACACCCGAGCCCTATTTTAATTCTCATTCTTGGGCGTTCTTTGTCCCAATTTTCAGATGCGCCAATATTTGTGGGATCGACGATTGGTGGTTGGCACTGTGAAGGCCTCAACCAGAGGATTCCGAATCCTCGTTCGGATTTGAAATCGGGCCACCAGAGTGGTGGCAGCGGACGTTGGAAGACCCGGCTCCGGTAAGGGCGGTGGACAGAGGTTGGGCGTCAGTCAACAGGTGCAGCCGGGGGGCTCAGACAAGGTGGTGACATTGGGTGCAGCCGGTTCGGTGTGGTAGTGTTTGACGGAGGAGCTGAGCAGGGCGGCGGCGTTCGACAGAGGACCCGAGCCGACGCCGGCGGCCACATCGTTTGGCGGGCCACCATGAGGTGGTTGCAGCATCGACAGCAAGCAGGGGGGCGGGGCTTCAGGCGGAGCTGGCGGAAAGGCAGCGTCGGGAGGAGCAAGCCAGTGAATTTATAAGGGAAGCGTGGCGGCTTCAGCGCTATCGTGCTCAGTCGGGGAAGCCTCGAGGCGCAGACCTCGAGGGTTGCGTAGAAGACAAGACACGCCTCTTGCGGGTCCTTGGCACACGCGACGATTGGCCATGATGGCCAGTCCGCATTGGAGAACTGAACCCGAGGGCTCCGGTGTGGCTGAAGTGGGCTGCGGTGAGTCGGGACGGACCCCCGCGGCTGGGATGCGGTCCGGCGGTTCGGACATGGCCGACCCGGGTGAACCGGCCCTGTTGGCCCCCCTTGCGTTCGGGTGGCCGTAACTTCGAAACGACATGTTTGTTTGATGCGCCTTCTGCAGCTACTGGTCAGTGTCAGCGAGATTGAAATTTTGAAGTGTGTTTCAGGGTTTTTGAGTTCTGCGCCCGAGGGCGGGTGAGCCGAGATGCTTTAATTTAATAATAAATTATCGGTAAAGCTTGCGACGGGCGTGCTTCTCGAGCCAGACGTCCGTCTGACATGCCGCCAGAGGCGTTGTGGCCCTGGAGTTGAGATGGTCATTCGAATGTTGGTTTGGAACCCTTGCGGTTTGGTTTCGTTGTTCCGAGGCATGAGACGCTTAATGAGATTAATTAATTAATTAATTATTTAGTTAATTAATTATTCTTGCGTCTGACCTAACTCCTTCTTGGGATGTCTGATTAACGTGCCGTCAGTGACAACGTGATATTAACACCTATTAGCTTGTAGAATACACAAACACTATTCTTGGCTTGTGTTGCACGCAAAAACGACCTTCCTCAATAGCGTGTGCTGCACACAATACCGAGTTTCATTAAACAACGAAATATTGTTATAATATTATTACGAACTAGCCATTATAAATTGTATTAACTGCATTTTGAATTTTATAACATTATAATTCATCTTACACATTTTTTAGAATGAATTATGAGAACAAAATCAATTTTTCGAATAAAAGAAGTATTTTTCAAAAATTGCAGTTTTGCCGCCTTTTGATGGCGCGCCCATTTTAAATCTAATTTATGACAAGTTTATAAGTTCAATTTTAAAAAATAAACTTCTTCATTTGAATCCGGATATAAAAATTTACATTTGATAAAGTTTTGTTTTTTTTCTGACAACGTTCTTATTTTGATGAATAGTAAAAACACGCTAAATTTTACTTAAAAACAACTTTTTTATCGAGATAATTTATATGGTTAAATTATAATACTAAATTGTTTTAAAGTATAAATAGAATATATTTTTACCATTTAGTATAATTCATGTCATTATCATTGATTTTACATGGAATTCGTATGATAAATCAATTAAATCTTTTGCAATGTTTTAAACAAAAACCCATTTTTTTCGACAATGTGATTAATTTTAAATTAATTAATGCAACATCTATTTTATGAATTTGGAAAAATGTATTAAATATTTGGAATCAGTAGGCCCAAATTATGTTAATATGCTACTTTTTATTTTTAGGCATTATGAATAGTAACTACATTAAATTTTATTTACCACAGTTAAAGGTAAATTAGTTAATTATGGGTAAAAATAATATTATAAAATTACCCTGACACATGTCTCAATATAATTGGATGATTATATATCATCTTAAAATATTCTTGGATCGAAATGATATCTATTAGAAACCACTTTCATGTGATTAAGACCTTTAATTTATTTTATTTAAATGAATGTGAAATATGTCTCACTCAAACATTAATAATTAAATTATTCGTAAAATAATGTTATATAGAATATAAATTCGGTTATAAATACTCATTTGAATGATAAAATGTTTTTCTTTATCATGGTAATTTATTTTTAATTTTTAATAATTATATAATCACTTTAATAGCCAATACATTAATGATGCAGAAATTATTTTTTTAGTGAAAAATAAATAATATAGTTTTTATTAGACTAATAATACCCATAAAAGGCCCAAAAACATGACCAAAACTTATTGGTCGTATACATAGGAACCATAAGCATCCAAAGGTCAATTTTTTGACCATTTGGAGCTTTATAAAAGTGATTGTGACATTTATTGTTTTTTATTTTAAATGATGTCAAAGTTGTCGTCTTCATAATTTAATAAATATATCATTTTAAAAGTTGGGTGTTTTAGACAATAAATTCGACAAAAAGTAATCCTATGAAAGATATTAGATTTATATTCATTATTGTATTTTATTTTTAATTTTTATGAAAAAATAAGTATATTAAATTATTATAAAAAAAGGTTGTAGTCATTATTTTATTACGATAAATATCAAATAAATTGTTTTAAAAATATTAAAATAAATATTATATTAAATAATTAACATGCTACACGAATTTTATAGATTAATATGACATGTTAGGAACCTATTAAATATTTTGGTTCGAATATATTCTATGTGTGTATTTTATTTAAATTCAAATAAATGAATAGTTTCAAAATTTACACTATTGGTATTTTATAAAATTAAAATATTATTAAAATATTTTAAAATCACAAAAAATATTTAAAAGTTAAAAAACTGAAAATAATATGGTCTACAAGGTGATAATGTATTAAATTATGGGATATTAACTGCATATAAGTATTTATTTATAAAAATTTAAAATTTAGAATATTATTTCCACAAAAAAGATTAAATAAATTAAATAAGGATAAATCAAATTGATAAGGTTTAAAATAGTTTCCCAACATGTCAAAATTTGATTTGTTGCTGAGATTACAACCCTATATTACCTTATATCAGAATTTGAGTCATTTTGAAAGTTTTTAAGTGTGGTTTTATTTTATTATTAATTAATATTTTTGAGGTTTCCAAAAGATCCCCTCTCTTCTATTATAAAGGGCACCTCATCCCTCTCATCTTCACACCATTTTGAGCCTTGAAGCTCACCCAAAACCTGCACATTTCATTTCTCCAATTCCCTAGAATCACTACGGGAAAAAAGGGCATTTGCGACGGGTTATTTGCGACGGGAATAAATCTCGTCGCAAATAGTCCTGTTAAAAACTTATTTGCGACGGGGTTATTTGCCTGTCGCAAATAAGTAGCCTTTTGTGACGGGACAGCTTTCCCCGTCGCAAAAGGACTGGCGCGGTTTGCGCGCCAAATCGCGGGAAACTTATTTGCGACGGGGGAATATTCCCGTCGCAAATAACTGGCGGCGGTAAAAGGTATTTGCGACGGGAATATTCCCCCGTCGCAAATAGTATGTCGGCAGGTTGTTATTTGCGACGGGACCCGTCGCAAATAACTATTTACCCGTTGACCGTAATAAATGTTGGCTAAGGTATTTGCGACGGGATACCCGTCGCAAATGGGCCCGTCGCAAATAATCTAACCTATAAATACCCCCATCCGTTTTTTTCACTTCATTCTCATTCTCTATCTTCTCCTTCTCTCAAAATTATATTTCTAGAGTTCAGTTTTTTCCAGTTTAATTTTTTTCTCCGGAGCTGATATTAAAGTTTTGAAGAACGATCAGAGCAGATCAATTTTCAAGGTATTTATGTTCATTTTAATTTAATATTTATTTTAAATTTTTTATTAGTTTCAATTATTCTTAATTAGTTGTAATTTAATTATGTTTACATTGTTTTATTACTTAATAAATTTAAATTATTAGTATTGTTCATAGTTAATGGTAATTAGGAATAATTAGTAATAATTTTTAATAATTAAGAATAAATATTAATAATTAGTAATAAATACCAATAATTAGGAATAATAACATTATTACATTATTAGTCTATTTTATTATTAATATTAAAATAATATAATTTTTTATATATATACAATTCTCTTTTCATCTGTGTGTTTGCTGTCTTCACATGTATTATTTGTATGTGGAGATAGAAAACGCACAGATGAAAGGAGAATTGTATATAAATTAGAAAATTATATTATTTTAATATTAATAATAAAATATATTAATAATGTTATTATTTGTAATTATTGGTAATTATTCCTAATTATTGATAATTATTCATTTAATTACTAATAATTAGGAACAATTATCAATAATTATCAATAATTAAGAATAATTAGTAATAATTAGTAATAATTACCAATAATTAGTAATACTTACCAATAATTTGGAATAATTACCAATAATTAACAATAATTAGTAATAATTAGTAATAATTACCAATAATTACCAATAATTAGTAATAATTAGTAATAATTACCAATAATTAGTAATAATTAGTAATAATTAGGAATAATTAGTAATAATTAGGAATAATTAGTAATAATTAGTAATAATTAGTAATAATTAGTAATAATTAGTAATAATTAGTAATAATTAGTAATAATTAGCAATAATTAGCAATAATTAGTAATAATTAGTAATAATTAGTAATAATTAGGAATAATTAGGAATAATTAGTAATAATTACCAATAATTACCAATAATTACCAATAATTACCAATAATTACCAATAATTACCAATAATTACCAATAATTACCAATAATTAGTAATAATTAGCAATAATTAGGAAAAATTAGGAAAAATTAGGAAAAATTAGGAAAAATTAGGAATAATTACCAATAATTAGTAATAATTAGTAATAATTAGTATTAATTACCAATAATTATTATTAATTACCAATAATTAGTATTAATTACCAATAATTAGTAATAATTACCTATAATTAGTATTAATTACCAATAATTAGTAATAATTACCAATAATTAGTAAGAATTAGGAATAATTACCAATAATTAGTAATAATTAGTAATAATTACCAATAATTAGTAATAATTACCAATAATTACCAATAATTAGTAATAATTAACAATACTTATCAATAATTAACAATAATTGCCAATAATTACCAATAATTGCCAATAATTACCAATAATTAGTAATAATTAACAATAATTGCCAATAATTACCAATAATTGCCAATAATTAGTAATAATTGCCAATAATTAGTAATAATTTCCAATAATTACCAATAATTAGTAATAATTAGTATTAATTACCAATAATTAGTATTAATTACCAATAATTAGTATTAATTACCAATAATTAGTAATAATTACCTATAATTAGTATTAATTACCAATAATTAGTAATAATTACCAATAATTAGTAAGAATTAGGAATAATTACCAATAATTAGTAATAATTACCAATAATTAGTAATAATTACCAATAATTACCAATAATTAGTAATAATTAACAATACTTACCAATAATTAGTAATAATTAACAATACTTACCAATAATTAACAATAATTGCCAATAATTACCAATAATTGCCAATAATTACCAATAATTACCAATAATTAGTAATAATTAACAATAATTGCCAATAATTACCCATAATTGCCAATAATTAGTAATAATTGCCAATAATTAGTAATAATTGCCAATAATTACCAATAATTGGTAATAATTACTAATAATTCCCTATAATTAGTAATAATTAATAATAAATATTAATAATTACCAATAATTAGTAATAATTATTAATAATTAGTAGTAATTACTCATAATTAGTAATAATTACTCATAATTAGTAATAATTACTAATAATTAGTAATAATTAGTAATAATTACTAATAATTAGTAATAATTACTAATAATTTGTAATAATTACTAATAATTAGTAATAATTAGTAATAATTAGGAATAATTAGTATTAATTACCAATAATTCGTATTAATTACCAATAATTAGTAATAATTGCCAATAATTAGTAATAATTACCAATAATTAGTAATAATTATTATTAATTACCAATAATTAGTATTAATTACCAATAATTAATATTAATTACCAATAATTAGTATTAATTACCAATAATTAGTAATAATTACCAATAATTAGTAATAATTAACAATATTTACCAATAATTACCAATAATTACCAATAATTACCTATAATTACCAATAATTAGTAATAATTACCAATAATTACCAATAATTGGTATTAATTACCAATAATTGGTATTAATTACCAATAATTGGTATTAATTACCAATAATTGGTATTAATTACCAATAATTGGTAATAATTACCAATAATTGGTAATAATTACCAATAATTGGTAATAATTAGTAATAATTACCAATAATTAGTAATAATTAGTAATAATTACCAATAATTAGTAATAATTACCAATAATTAGTAATAATTACCAATAATTAGTAATAATTACCAATAATTAGTAATAAGTACCAATAATTAGTAATAACTAACAATAATTAGTAATAATTACCAATAATTAGTAATAATTACCAATAATTAGTATTAATTACCAATAATTAGTATTAATTACCAATAATTAGTATTAATTACCAATAATTAGTATTAATTACCAATAATTAGTAATAATTACCAATAATTAGTAATAATTACCAATAATTAGTAATAATTACCAATAATTAGTAATAATTAGTAATAATTACCAATAATTAGTAATAATTAGTAATAATTACCAATAATTACCAATAATTAACAATACTTACCAATAATTACCAATAATTACCAATAATTACCAATAATTACCAATAATTAGTAATAATTACCAATAATTAGTAATAATTACCAATAATTAGTAATAATTACTAATAATTAGTAATAATTACCAATAATTAGTAATAATTACCAATAATTACCAATAGTAATTAGAAATAATTACCAATAATTTGGAATAATTACCAATATTTACGAATAATAACATTAGTACATTATTTGTATATTTTATTATTAATATTAAAATAATATAATTTTCTATATTATATACAATTCTCTTTTCATCTGTGTGTTTTCTGTCTCCACATGTAATATTCGCATTCTTTTTCAAAATTATCAACCTACTCGCCAATGGAGAGGTGAAAGTGAATGCAAATATTACATGTGGAGACAGAATATTAAACACACAGATGAAAGGAGAATTGTATATAATATAAAAAATTATGTTATTTTAATATTAATAATAAAATATACTAATAATGTAATAATGTTATTATTATATAATTAATGTTTATGAAAAAATTATATTAGTATTATTAAAATAATAAAAAATCAATATAATATTAAAATTATCAATATTTGTAACATGTTTTGCTTTATTCTCAATATATTCAATCTTTACTTGAGTGTTTTTTCTAACAAATTATTCAAAACCAGTAATGCATATGTGGTGAATGGAGTAACCCACCTTCCAAACTTGTTAACCCACCTTCCAAACTTGTTAAAACTTATAATGCATATGTGGTGAATGGATTTCGATTCCACACACATGCATATGGGGAATCGAAAAAAACAATGAACAGTGGAGTTAGCTTGAGAGGATCTCATCATCGAGAAAACGAAGTTGACTTTTATGGCATACTTGATGAAATCATTGAACTCTGTTATCTTGAACAACATTACATAACCATGTTCAAATGTCGGTGGTTGGATACAGAGAGAGGCGTGCGTGTTCATCCGACTCATGGAATCATCGATATTAAATGTAAAAGTGTTCTCGCAGTAAATGAACCATTCTTATTGGCTCAACAGACATATCAAGTTTATTATGCAAAGTACTGTGCAACATCAAGAGACTTGACTGATTGGTGGAGTATAATAAAAATCAAAATTCGAGACAATCAGTTTAGTCAAAGTGAATGTGCTTTCACTGATGTGCAAAGAATTGAAGTTTTTCAAGAGAGTACTCAAAATCAATCTTTTTTACAAAGAGACATGAGTATCGATGACGACACCCCACATTTAAGAGTCGGTGATGACGATGATGTTAATGATGTCACATATGAATTTGAAATGGTAAGAGATGAAGCAACTGTAACTCGAATGGATATCAATGATGTTGAGGAGGAATATGAAGATGACATTGACATATATGAAGATGACGATGAAGATGAACACTGATAACATTCCATGGTATTTATATACAATCATAATATGTATATATGTATATATGTATATATAATAGTAATTATCAATTATTTGCTAACATTAACATTTTCTGTTTCAGATGGACGATGCCACATTTCGTGAGTTGGCGGATGCTGACCTGACTTTCGATGCGGATGCGTTGCTGACAGATGACCCTCAGCCTGCAGGCGCTCTAGGGAGTACGCGGAGGGGGCGCGGTCTTGCACGATTGATGATTCCTGACCCCGTCCCCGAGCGACGTCCACGTCTTGGGTTTGATCCACGCACACGGAGGTGTGATAACCTGTGTGATAACCTGTGGATTTGACTAAGATTTTATTAATCTATTCACATAATAAATGTTTATTATTTTTTCAGTTTTCCGCATATAGCAGTCGGACAGGGCAGCGCTATTTTGCGCAACTATTTCTCTCAGCCGTGGACCACATGGGAGCAGATTCCCATTGATGTGCAGCAGGCCATGTTCGGTCATTGGTTGGTACGTACGTAAATAAATAATTTTTATTTTGAAAATTATTTCATTTCTAACTTGATATTTTGATTTATTTGTAGGGTTTATGGTATCTGATCGAGGATACCATGCGTGACGCCATCCACGAGGCATGAGAGGTGGCCATGCGTGATCGCCTTCGTCAGTTTTTGCACAATTTAAGAAAAGCTGCGATGAAGAAAGCAGGAGTGTCAGATTTTGAGGAGTCATGTAGAGCACACCGACCAGAGTATATTTCATCCCATGTATGAGATGGATTATGTGCGCACTGGTTGAGTGGTGCCTTTCAGAGGAGATCATCGGTGGGGAGGCAGAATCGGGGGAGACAGGAGGTGACTCATCGAGCTGGGAGTCGTTCTTTCAGTACTCATAGACAGCATCTGGTACGTACATTATTTATAAATATTTTATATAACTATAAATATTAACAGTTTATTTTTTATTCTTATAGGCTGTCGAGCACCCCGATATTACAGAGTACGACGTATATCGGAGGATGTATAGTGATCCTGCTACTGGGGAGCTCAGAGGTGATCGTCAGCATCACATCGTGGTCAGTATTATTTGTTTTCAAGTTTAAAAATTAACTGCATATAATATATTCACAATTTTAATTTTAAATTGCAACTATAGGAGTCATATGAGGCCGCAGCGTCACAGGCCCGGCCTGAGAGTCAGGCCGAGTCATCAGATCAGACCACTGCCCGTCAGTTTGATGAGGCGGCATGGATGCAGGCCACCCAGTATGCCTTCGAGAAGGGCCGGGTAGTTGGTATCGGCTCTCGACTGACTCCCGGAGATTATTATGGCAGTGCTGCGATGTCAGCGTCCAGCTCGAGAGGAGCTCGTGCATCTTCTTCTACTACACAGTATGAGGATCAGTTGCGATCTCAGACTGCACAGATAGAGAGTCTCCGACAGGAGCAGGAGCAGATGCGTCAGCAACATGAGGAGGAGCGTCGACGCCAGCAGCAGTTGTACGAGGAGCAGACGAGTCGGTGGCAGCAGCAGCATCAGGAGCAGATGGAGTACATGCGCCGACTCACTCATGCTTTAGGGATGGAGTTTCCTCCACCACCATCTGCAGATCCCCCACCTCCCCCCCTCCTCCCCTCCTTCAGATTAGAGTTTGTATTTATGTTATAAAATTTGGGAAATCAAAATATTTTTATTTTCTATTCTTAGTTTTTGTCTCATTATAAAATATTAATAATATTATATTTTTAAATAACAATATTAATATGAATAATAATATTATTTATATTTTATAATATTAAAATATATATATATATTAAAATTTTATAATATTATAATTTAATTATATTTTTTGTAATACTTGAATTATTTTAATATTTGAATGTAAAATAATTCTATTATTTTTATATTAATTAAAATAACTTATTAATATTTTTTATTTATCATTTATAATTCTAATATTATTATATTAATTAAATCATTTATTAATATTCTATTAGTTTTTATTTTTGAATTATAATTCTATTATTATTATATTAATTAAAATAATTAATTTTTTTTTATTTGTGAATTATAATTCTATTATTATATTAATTAAAATAATTTATTAATAATTTATTTTTTTTATTTTTTTTATAGTATTTGCGACAAGATACTATGCCCGTCGCAAATACTAGTATTATTAATAGTTTTTTATTTTAAAAAAAAAACAGTTTTTGCGACGAGACCCGTCGCAAAAACTATTTATAGTATTTGCGACGAGATACTATGCCCGTCGCAAATACTAGTATTATTAATAGTTTTTTATTTTTTTTTAAAAAATAGTTTTTGCCACGGTACTGTCGCAAAAGGTATTTGCGACGGGTCCCGTCGCAAAAACTATTTTAAAAGTTTTTTACAAAAATACGGAATACTATTTGCGACGGGGAGAATGACCGTCACAAAAAAAGGCTTTAGCGACGGGCCCGTCGCAAATAAGTGTTGTTGCGACGCCGTTTTCAGCAACGGGCTATTTGCGACGGGCCCCCGTCGCAAAAGGCCATTTGCGACGGGATCCCGTCGCAAATAGCCCGTCGCAAATACCTGTTTTTCTAGTAGTGAATCCTACTAGAGATCCTTTTTTTCTTCCAAGTCCAGCATTAGTGCCCTAAGAGAAAGTTAAGAGGAGGCGAGTCAAAGAAGAGGTAATCTCATCTATCAATTCTTTCAAATTACATTATTCTTATAATTCACCTTCTTTAGATGTTTAATTATAAAGTAATAACATTATTATAAATAATATACTGATATGTTATTATAAATATGAAACAACCCTATTTCACCTTCTACCCATCCCACGAAAAACAAAATCATCGCGTGTGCGTACGCACAAATTACCGTCTCCACGATGAGATAAGATTCATTCTCCAAGTTAACCATTGAATAATGATTATAAAGTATATATAATAAATAATCATGAAATATATGAAATATTAATGATACTGAATTTATGTATTGGTTATTTACTCTTATTCAATTTTATAACTAAACAAAAACAGCGTTCATGCGTACATACGGCCTACCGTCTCCATGAACGGTGTATTTCTTTCCATTTATCAATCTATTATACATATGTATATTCTGAATATATATTATATATAAATCATGTTTTACATTCTGGAAGTAAGTAATCATGATCTAAGTAATCACATGAATAATTATAAGTCAAAACACGGATGATAAATGAAACGATTTTACCCAAAATGCTACTTTAACATGGAATTGACAAATGAACGGGTAATATAAAGTCGTAATTGAATCATATATGATAACATAAATATTATTATGGTTATGTTAAAAGTAAATAATATGTTTAAACCCACTATACAGGGGTCTCAGACACATATAGAAGATATTGTACATAAGGTAAGAGATATTTTTTCAATCTCATTTTTATCTGAGATTGCTTATACGTAAGTATTTACTGGGGTTATATTTTTCATCCAAGTCCATAAAAATGATTTTAATAATGTGTTTAATATTCTTCCATTTATGTTTAAAGTAATTTTAACCCTCTTTTACTTTTACATGGTGTTATGGAAGGAATCATTTTTTTGTTTACCATACGAGGAACTTTTTGACTTTTCCGGCAAAAGAATGAGGAGAATGTTTTTTTAACTGTACGGCATGCACTGATTTTTACGGTTTCATGACGCATAATTTTCATGAAGCTTCCTCTATAAGATTTCATGATTATTTTAAACAAAATATTTTTCTTTTAAAATTACATGGAATTTTTGTGAAAAGAAAATGATTTTGAAGAAGAAATGATATTTTCCTCAATAATTCATTTCAAGTGTTTTTTCAAAATTATTTTCCATCTATGATGA
Organism: Viscum album; assembly: GCA_963277665.1. Lineage (NCBI taxonomy): Eukaryota > Viridiplantae > Streptophyta > Magnoliopsida > Santalales > Viscaceae > Viscum > Viscum album. Next base: position 578,953,259 of record OY728120.1, read on the forward strand.
CATTATTTAGTATGGTTATGTTTCAAGTATAATGTCTCTATTATTTACATTTCTTGATTATTATAATGATGAAATGAAATCAATTTGTTTTATATGGATTATTTTATGATGGTATGATGTTTATGATACCCATTTTATTCTTTGGGTTATGATGAATGATTATGTTTATGTTGTGGCACAAGTAAGAATTATTTCATTATGAGATGAGTGAGACCTACATCAATGAAAACCCAACTTTTTATTACAACTTAAACATGATTTATTACATAAAAAGTCACTTGATACAACAAAGAATATCGAGAGGTTTAGTGTCTTTGGGTCTTAGGATCATTACATGAAAACTTAAAACATGAAATACAACATATTTATTGAAAACTGCCTTTACATGACCACTACATTCCCTCGTACTTAGCATTGTATGGGATAACCTGAGGACATGCATACGAAAAGGGTGAGCTATAAAGCCCAGAAAGTGAATACACATGGAATAACATGAGGAGTAAAATAAATTTTAGACATTAGGAATATCAATGGAGAACAAGAGAAACATGAACATAAAGGCATGATAAATCATGATAATCATAACATGGAAATATGGCAACAACACTTAACATGGAATTAGCATGAGCTAAGGCTCATTGCACATAGAGAATGAGTAAATCCTCATTGCTCATAAAGCATGAGTAAACCCTTGTTTCACTTGAATAAGCATGAGTCAAAACTCATTGCACATGAAGTATTAGGATACTATAATTTACCCAATGCATTGAAGCGCTATAAGGGTGCATCCTTATTAAACATTTCATTTCATGCATAAGTGTGCCACATGGATCATAATACATGGATTCATAAAACATAATCATTTATTCCACGATAAAGGAATGTGGAATTCATACATGAAACTATATAATCAATAAGTAAATGTGCATAAAGGTGAACACCCTTGATGTAGAAAAGGGCATGATATTCACTACACAATAGCATTGGCTTAGAAAATCGGTGCGATTTTGGCAGCGTAATGACGTGACATAAGAATTCATAAAAAAAAGTTGATGGGAGCGAAATGGGTTACTCATAATATTTACATGTAATGGAAAGTATGGAGGTCATATAGATATATGTCACAACAATTGTAATGTAATTTAGATTCATGATACAAAAGTATTTATTGATTGTAAATGAGGAGAGAGATGTTCCTTTCAGAATTTCAGCATAGTAACAGGTGTACATGGGAGGCATTTAATGAGAGAGAAATGGGTCTCCCATAATTCATACATAAAGAGGGAAGTATGAGGGAGGTGAAAACCCATACCCCAACATTCATAATTGATATTAAATGGGCAAAAAAACTTAAAGAAAATTGGTCAAAAATGACAAAGGAAGAAAAAATCCTTAAATGGAAGTGTGCTTCCAATGGATTGAGAGAGGCTTGAGAGAGGCTTATTGGGAGCTTCGAGAACCTTGTAAGGATTCTAGAGAGAGTAGGGAATAGGTTGGAAGAACTTCAAAGGCTTTGAGTGAGGAGTATGTGGGATCTTGGGTGAGATTATATAGGAAAGCTGAGGGAATTCTTTATTTTTTAGGTTTGTGACCCCTTATAATAAATTAATCCAAACCACAAACCATCCCATGATTTTTGGCAAAGAGAATAGGAAAACAATATTTTATTAGGCCAAAGTCCAAACATTTTAAAATAATAGGGTTGCCTATGTGTAGGTGAGTTACACTCCCATGAAAAACAATTTAAAAAGACAAGTTGTTTAATAAGTCTTGAGGGGTCCATTAATGCTTTCAAATGTAAGTCAAAAAAACCCAAAACCACATTATTTTAATGGTAAAACATATATTGTCTGAACATAAAGATTATAGTATTTTATTACGTCACTATTGGGTCATTATGATGACATAAAACACATTATATTTTTAAACGATATTTGATTTTTACCCAAAAATTTGACTATCTCAGAAAATTATGAAAAATTCACCGTTGGATAATTTTGACGTCCTGATTCTAGAAATAACATTTATTTTATGTAAATAATATTCTAAATATGTTAATTTTCACTTTTAAAATAAAAACCGACATTTATCGAAAATTCACGGGTTTTGATAGAAATGAGTTTCAAACCTTAATAAAAATTATAATAGCATTCATAAAATTATAAGATCATTTATATTTAATAATAATTAATTTAATAATAATAATAATTTTTTAGTAAAATATTATTTAATTCAAAAATCCCTTAATTTTAAAAAAAATAATTCTTAATTAAATAATAACTACAAACAGTATTTATACTCTAAAAACTATTTTTCATGTATCAAAAATGACAAGGAGGTATATTCATTATTATATACAAAAAATAATATACATGAACATAGTACTAGTGATTTGTTACATAACCCCTTAAAACAACCGCATAAGACCAAATGGTAAGGTGTGCGATGGTGAAAAACTCTTGGGGTGGCTCAGATAACATCGCTCGAGTGGTAATCTCTATCAACTTCCACTTTTCCCGTAGACGGCCCCGTTCAAGCTTGAAATGGTGAATCTCAGCTTGGGTTTGGTCAAGAGCGAAGCCCAAGGATGCCACCTCTTTCCTGAGCTCCGACAAATGGGATTCATACAGATCAATTCTACTAGACGAGGCCATCGATTCTTTTTTCTGATTAAATTGGATTTGTTAAAGCCCTATATTTATACTAATCATGTGATCACTGTTCAACGGCTATATTAGAAACGGTCAAAATTATTATCATAAAACCAAATAAGTAGAAATTTTATATAAACATAAAGTGAAATTCAATCAGATCAAGATGGATTTTCAATAATGAAACTTTTGGTCGTTAAAATATTCCACCCTTAAGAAATTTCACCGTCAAAATTTTCCTTTTCCCACACTAAAACAGACGTTGGTAACTCATCTTTATCAATTCCTCTAATTCCCAAGTCGCTTCTTCAAACTTGTGGTTTCTCCACAACACTTTGACGAGGGGCATTGTCTTATTTCATAGAACATTTTCTCTACGATCTAAGATCTTCACTGGTTGCTCCTCATAAGAAATATCATCTTCCAATTGTACCACTTCTGAAGAGAGTACATGTGAAGGGTCTGGTATGTACTTCCTTAATACAGATACATGAATGACATCATGTACTTTGGCCATGGTAGGTGGAAGTGCTAGTTGATAGGACACAGCCCCGACACGATCAAGAATCTTGATGGGGTCGATGTACCTTGGAATTAACTTCCCTTTCCTTACAAACCTAATGACCTTCTTCCATGGCGATATGCGTAGAAAAACCATGTCCCCCACATTAAACTCAAGGTCCCATTGACGATTATCTGCATAAGTCTTCTTTCAATTCTGGGATGCCTTGATATGCTGCTAATTGGTTTTCACCTTCTCCACCATTTCCTAGACCATTTCTAGTCCAATCAGCTTACTTTCAATGACCTCATCCCAACATGCTACTGTTCTGCACCTTTTCCCGTATAGGGATTCATATGGTGCCATTTGGATGCTCGACTGGAAACTATTGTTATAAGAGAACTCAACCAGAGGAATATGTTGATCCCATTCTCCTTTAAAGTCCATCGAGAACGCTCTCAACATTTCCTCAAGTGTTTGGATAGTCCGCTCGGATTGACCATCAGTTTGAGGATGATAAGTCATACTGAAGTTTAGTTTAGTATTCAGAGCATGTTGAAGACTCTTCCAAAACATAGAGGTGAATCTTGGATCTCGGTCAGACACAATAGATAGTGGTACTCCATGCAACCTTACCACTTCCCCGATATATATCTCTGCCAGATGATCCAAATAGAAATCCTATTGGATAGCAATGAAGTGTGCAGTCTTTGTAAGATGATCCACAACAACCAAGATTAAATTTGTTGCCTTTGGGTTTCCTTGGAAGTTCGGTGACAACGTCCATGGTGATGTTCTCCCATTTACATTCTAGTATGGGCAATGGTTGCATCATCCCCTTAGACTTCTGCCTCTCTGCCTTCACATACTGACACACCTGGAACTTTGATGTATATTCAGCGATCTCCTTCTTCATGTTATCCCACCAAATGTTTTCTTGGAGATCTCGATATATCTTTGTACTCCCTGGGTGAATAGAGAAATTTGAACTATATGCATCATCCAAAAGTTTTTTCTTCAGCTCCGGACTCGATGGAACACATAGTATTTTCCCAAAACGCACAATTCCTTCTTCATTAACATTAAACTCTGAGGATTTCCCCTTTTTGATAGCTTCAACTTTTTCCAGAATTCCCACATCGTCCATTTAAGCATACTTTAACCATTACAAAATAGATGGTTGATCAATCATTTGTGATAGGATTGATGATGACCCCTTCTATATGATTCCCATGTCCATCTTCATCAATTCTAAGAAGATTGGATTCTTCTCAATTCTCATCATTGATAGAATCGTTGGGTCCTTTTTACTTAGGGCATCTTCCACCTTGTTCGCTTTCCCAGGGTGGTAATGGATTGAACAGTCATAATCCTTGATGAGCTCTATCCATCTTCTCTGGTGCATATTAAGTTGTTTCTGTGTGAATATATATTTAAGACTCTTGTGGTCAGTATATATCTCACATTTCTCTCCATAGAGATAATGCTGCCAGATTTTCAAGGCAAAGATCACAGCCGCCAACTCCAGATCATGCGTTGGATAGTTTTTCTCATGGATTTTCAACTACCTTGAGGCATAGGATATCACTTTATCATTTTGCATCATCAAACAACCTAAGCCCCTCTTCGAAGCATCACTGAATACCACAAAAAGTTCCCCGCTTGTGGGTAATGTGAGAACGGGTGCAGTGATAAGCCTCATTTTCAACACCTTGAAGCTTTCTTCGCATTCATCACTCTAAGAATACATTACTCCCTTATGAGTTATCTTGGTAAGAGGGTTGGACAATCGAGAGAAATTTCTCCCAAATCGTCGATAATATCCAGCTAACCCTAAGAAGCTACGGACATCTGTTACCGATGTTGGCATCATCCATCCCTCAATTGCATCTGTTTTGGAGGTGTCCACAGATATCCCATTGCTTGTGATGATATTGCCCAAGAATGAGACCTCCTTCAACCAGAACTCACACTTGATGTACTTTGCATAGATCTTCTCCTTGCACAAAGTCTCCAATACAATTCTTAAATGCCCCTCATGATCCTCCTTGGTTTATGAGTATATTAGAATATCATCTATAAAGACTACCACAAATTTGTCGAGGTAATCTCTAAAGACTCTATTCATTAAGTCCATGATGATTTCTAGAGAATTGGTGAGTTCGAAAGGCATTACTATGAATTCATAGTTCCTGTATCTTGTATGAAAAGCAGTCATGGGGACATCTTCCTTCTTCACCCTTACTTGATAATATCCTGACCACAAATCTGCCTTGGAGAAGTATTGTGCTCCACGAAGCTGATAAAACAAGTCATAGATTCGTGGGAGAGGATACTTGTTCTTTATCGTGATTTTTTTAAGCTCGCAATAATCAATGAAAAGGTGCATTAACCCATCATTCTTCTTGACGAAGAGGACTGGTGCACCCCATGGTGAAGCACTTGGGCGTATAAACCCTTTATCCAGATTCTCTTGTAGTTGTTTCTTCAGCTCTTAAAGATCTACAACAGCCATTCTATATGGAGTCTTGGATATTAGTAATGCCCTGGGTATAAGTTCAATTGAGAATTCAACATCTCTTCTAGGAGGAAGGCCATGCAGTTTCTCGGGAAACGCTTCCACGAATTCCCTCACAATAGGAATTTCTTCAAGGATGGTTTCTTCCTTGGACTCAATCATCTGAGCCAGATATGCATGCTCATAGGGCAGTAATATCCATTCTTGGTATGATGGACTAAAGGAGATTCATCTTCCTCCTTACACATGTAAATAATCGGGGGACGATTCTCCATATGGAGTGTGATTTCCCTCTCTCGACAATTTATGTTGGATCTATATAAGGAACGCCAATCCATGCCAAGAATTGCATCAAATTCCACCAGAGGGAGTATGAAGCGGTTCTCTGGGAAATTAAATCCACTGATTATAAAAGGGGGGGACTTATATTCATGGGATACAATGATTTCCCCATTTTCTGTACTCACCGACATCTTCACATACATGATTTGTCTTGGTGCTGGGATTAATCAACTAAAATTTCGAGATATAAAAGAATGCGTTGAACCTGAATCGAAAATTACGTTCGCTATTCTTGAATGAATAACTAGCATACATGTTCCCACTTCATTTTCAAGGTTCATTTCAGTAGAAGTGATGGAAAAAGCTCTTTCTTGCTGCCTCGTAGGTTGTTGGTTGCCTCCGAAAACCCTTGGATTAGGGCACTGATTTGCAAAATGACCTGGTTATTTGCATTTTTAGCATTGAACAACACATTCAGGTTTGAACTGAGCATTCCTCTCCTCTGTCGCAGCCGCGGGTCTTCTTTCCCACAGTTAACAGCTAGGTGCCCTTCTCTTCCACACCTGAAGCATTTCCTCGTCCCCTTAAGGCAATTTCCAGGGTGCTTCTTTCCACACTTTTGGCAAATGGGGTGCTGGATCTTCTTAGCACCATTGCATTTATCCATTTGATTTCCATCATTGAAGTCCACCTTACGCTTCTTTTCCCCATGATACCCCTATGATTCCCCGATCTCCATTTCGACCTTGAGGGCACATCAGACAATTTCCTCATAGCTGTCGAAGTCACGGGTCGCTAATGCTTTCCGTAGGCTAGGATTCGGGCCACCAATGAAGCGGTCAACTTTTCATTCGGGGGTAACGACAAATCTGGAAGCGTATTGTGCAAGACTTGTGATGTTTGCCTCGTACGCTCCAACAGATTCTTCTTCTTTTTTCTTGAGGGAAAGGATGTCCCTATCCATCTTAAGACGGAGGGTGTGTGGAAAATATTTATCGAAAAACATTTTCTAGAAATCCTTCCATTCCAACGCCTTGATCTCCTCCTCAGGCTTTTTATTTTTGATCAACGTCCACCACTGATCAGCTTCACCCTCCATAAGATAAGCCACCAGGAGAACCTTCTCTTGTTTAGAACATTGGAGGATGGAGAAGATCATTTCAATGGAGTTGATCCATTGTTCAGCGATCGTGGGATCAGATGATCCACTAAAAGTAGGAGGCCTTTGTCTCATGAATCTCCCGATAGCAACATGTTCCTTCTTAAGGGGTTTGGATGTTCCTCTTGACCCGAGTTTCTATTCAAATCTTGAGTTAGCTGAGAGAGAAGGGTGAAAAAGTTCGAGATTCCCGCTCCCATTGGATTGAGCATCTCATTAGTACAGTCATCACACTGATCTTCACAACAGTTGTTAGCCTGAGTCCTCCTATTACCGGCCATTGGCTGGAATAAAAGGAAAGTTAGGGGTAACACATAAAGGGTAATCCAATGAGAAAAGTTGATGACTTATAAATAAACTTTTATTTCTTTAACTCGTGAGTCTATATGCTTCAATCTAGGCTTTTCATGATCTACATTCTAACATATATTCTTAGGGGCCTTTTTTTTAATTCCTTTAACAAGGGTTCATACTACGCTTGTGAATTTATCAAAACATATCCCCCAGGAGTGTCGTAACCAAGAGTGCAGCAAGACCCATTGTCATGCACCAGTTCCTGTTCGAGTCTATCTCAATGCGGTGTTTTCGGGTTTTACCCCCAGGATACATCTGTGCCAGAGCCGCCTCTACCTGCTCGTATCCAGACAGGGATGTATTTGTTTTTAAACCATTTACTCGGTACTTAACAAAACATAGGGATTTTTTTATTATACTTAGTCATTTCTCTAAGTCTTTACTAAGGTTTTGTAATCCAAATCCCAAAAATAACTAAATATATCCTCTGATACCAACTATGACAACCCTGCTTTTTATTACAACTTAAACATGATTTATTATATAAAACTTCACTTGATAAAACAATGAAGATAGAGAGTTTTAGTGTATTTGGGGCTTAGGATCATTAAATAAAAACTTAAAACATGAAATACAACATCTTTATTGAAAACATCCTTTACATGACCACTACATTCCATCGTACTTAGCATTGCATGGGACAACCTGAGGACATGCATAAGAAAAGGGTGATCTATAAAGCCCAGTAAGGGAATACACACGGAATAACATGAGGAGTAAAATACATGTTATACATTAGGAATATCAATGGAGCACAAGAGAAACGTGAACATAAAGGCATGATAAAACATGATAATCATAACATGGAAATGTGACAACAACACTTAACATGGAATTAGCATGAGCCAAGGCTCATTGCACATAGAGCATGAGTAAATCCTCATTGCACATACTTCATGAGTAAACCCTCATTTCACTTGAATTAGCATTATTCAACACTCATTGAACATGATGTATCATGATACTATACTTTACCCAGTGCATTGGAGCGCTATAAGGGTGCACCCTTCTTAAACATTTCATTTCATGCATAACTGTGCCACATGGATCATAATACATAGATTCATAAATCATAATCATTTATTCCACGATAAAGTAATGTGCAATTCATACATGAAACTTTATAATCAATAAGTAAATGTGCATAAAGATGAACACCCTTGATGGAGAAATGGGCATGGTATTCACTACACAATGGCATTGGCTTAGAAAATCGGTGCGTTTTCGGCAGCGTAACGACATGACATAAGAATTCATAAAAATGGTTGATGAGAGAGAAAGGGGTTCCTCATCATATTTAAATGTAATGGAAAGTAATTAGGTCATATAGATACATGTCCCAACGATTTTAATGGAATTTAGATTCATGATACAAAAGTATTGCTTGGATGTAATTGAGGAGAGAGAAGTTCCTTTCGGAATTTCGGTATAGTAACGTGTGTACATGGGAGGCATTTAATGAGAGAGAAAGAGGTCTCCCTTTATTCATACATAAAGAGGGAAGTATGAGTGGGGTGCGAAATCATACCCCAACATTCATAATTGAAATTAAATGGGAAAAAAACTTAAAGAAAATTGGACAAAAATGAGAAAGGAAGAAAATTTTTTTACTTGGAAATGTGCTTCCAAAGGTTTGAGGGAGGCTTGAGAGAGGCTTCTAGGGAGATTAAGGAACCTTGGGAGGATTCTAGAGAGAGTAGGTCAGAGGTTGGACGAACTCAAAAGGCTTTGAATGAAAAGTAAGTGGGAGCTTGGGTGGGTTTATATAGGAAAGGTGAGGAAATTCTTTATTATTTAGGTTTGAGACCCCTTATATTAAAATAATCCAAACCACAAACCATCCCATGGTTTTTTCCCATGGTTTTTGGAAAATGTAATAGGAAAACAATATTTTATAAGGCCAAATTCCGAACTTCTTAAAATAATAGTGTTTCTTATGTGGAGGTGAGTCACACTCCCATGGGAAACAATTTAAAAACACAAGGTGTTTAATAAGTCTTGAGGGGTCCATTAATGCATTGAGAAGTAAGTAAAACAAACCCAAAACCACATTATTTTAGTGGTAAAACATATATTGGCCGAACATAAAGATTAATGTATTTTATTACATCACTATTGGGTCATTATGATGTCATAATACACATTATATATTTAAACGGTATTTATTTTTTACCCAAAAATTTGACTGTCTCAGAAAATTCTGAAAAATTCACCGTTGGATAATTTCGATGTCCTGATTCCAGAAATAACTTTTATTTTATCTAAATAATATTCTAAATATGTTAATTTTTACTTATAAAATATAAAGCGACATTTATCGAAAACTCGCGGGTTTTGACATAAATGGCTTTCAAACCTTAATAAAAATTATAATTGCATTCATAAAATTATAAGATCATTTATATTTAATAATATTTAATTTAATAATAATAATAATATTTTATTAAAATATTATTTAATTCAAAAATCCCTTAATTTAAAAAAAATAATTCTTAATTAAATAATAATTAAAAACACTATTTGTACTCTAAAAACTATTTTCAATGTATCAAAAATGACAAGGAGGTATATTCATTATTACATACAAAAATAATATACATGAACATAGTACTAGCGATTTGTTACATAACCCCTTAAAACAGCTGCATAAGACCTAAGGGTAAGGTGTGCGATGGTGACCGACTCTTGGGGTGGCTCGGATAACATCGCTCGAGTGGTAATCCCTATAAACTTCCACTTTTCTTGTAAACGGTCCCATTCGAGCTTGACATGGTGAAGCTCAGCTTGGGCTTGGTCAAGAGCGAAGCCCAAGGATGCCACCTCTTTTCCAAGCTCCGAAAAATGGGCTTTTTACAGAGCAATTCTACTAGACGAGGCTATCGCTTCTTTTGTCTATGTAAATTGGATTTGTTAATGCCCTATATTTATACTAATCATGTGATCATTGTTCAACGACTATATTAGCAACGGTCAAAATTCGTAACATAAAACCAAAGAAGTTGACATTTTATATAAACATAAAGATACATTCAATTAGATCATGATGGATTTCCATTAATGAAAATTTTGGTCATTACAATATCTCCCTCTAATGCATTGGGTAATGATTTATATCTCATGAGATAGACATGGATGGAATGACAAGTAAAATCTGGTTCAGTAATAAAAGGCTGGAACGACATGTAAACCCAGTTCAGTAATGAACTTTATCCACTATGATGGTCTTGGAAGAAATTCCATGGAAACTATGGAAATCATTTCATGTGCTTAATGGTTTTCCACAATTACATGTTTTCTCCATGCCATTTCATCATGATTAATGTTCTATTATGATCTATTCTTTATGTGCTATCAAGATTTATGTCATTGCTCAAGATTTTGATGATTTGTGTTCATGTTTTTACGTTCAAATGTTTATGGATTGTTTTTATGTTCTCAATGTTTACCCTTACTGAGAATTTGAGCTAACCCTTTTTATGTTTTTTCCCCAAGATATAAAGAAAAGGTTTTAGGTAAGAAAACAAATAGGGATGATATTTATTGGAGATGTTGGAGATCTTTCACCATGATTATAATATTGTGTTCTGAGTTTCCAAAGACACTAAACTAATACTGTCTTTGGGCGTCTGTTTTTGTCATGTATTAAGTATTCTGCAAAATTAATGTAATGTCTATGTACGTCAAGCTTTGGGTCTCTACAGTTGATATCAGAGTGAAGGTTTAGTTAACCTTTCGAAAATAGGATGCGAAAACATTAGTGATATCCCTAGATATATTTCGAATGTATGTCTGGGGATGTCCCTATGGTTTAGTATACCTATAGGTTACAGTCGTAGAATTATGTTGAAGATCATGAATAAACTAGGGTGAACCTAAGGTGTCATAGATTATAGAATGTGTGATACATTACACTTTTTATGATAATGTGGTTACTCGTTATTTTAAATGTTTCTTACACTATGGTTTTTGGTTTTAGTCAACGGAGGGAACCAAAATGAATTGGGTCAATATTTAATCCAATGCTAAAATTGGTGACTATGAGCAATGAAATTGCGTAATTCATAGAATGAAAGACAATGTGATTATGACAAATCAGTCATCGCGAGATATGATTAACAAGGTGAACATTAATGGTATTCCTAATTCATAAAATAAGAGGAAGACATACTTTTATGCATGTTCGCATGGTGATGATCATAGATAAAGGAATATTGAGATTTCTAAAGAAGGGAAGAAGAACCTTGATGTATACATAAAATGGATGGGAAGATGTTATTTGTGTGAGGAGAAGGGTAATAGAGTGACATACTATTATGGAGTTCAATGTCTGGTCTGTGGAGAACATGGGCATTAACCAACTCAATGCCCAAACCTAAGAGGTTACATCTAAATCAAGGAAGGACTTATTCCATGAAAATCATTGAAGAGGATGGATTGAAGTGTTTAGGTATTGGTATTCAAGAATAATGTTGTTGAGGTAATTTAATGGTATATTGGAATATCTATGTATTTGTCCATTGTAGTTTACTATAAGAATATGGTACTAGTAACAATGAAAAGTGATTGAAATATATTTGGAAAGAAGATGATATGTGCATAATGAAGGGACAAAGAGAAAATTATATGTTTGATGTTATTAATGAGCTCATTGCTGATATAAGGACAAAGTGATATCATGGTTTGAGTATATAGATTTTTTTGGATTTTGGTATGTTGAAAGAGTTAACTTTTGACAACATTCATGTTTTTAGTAAGGTTTTATGGTAATTCAAGTTTCAAGACAATACATGATTAAGGTATTCACATGTTTAAAATGTGACCAAAAAGATATATCTTATGATATATGGGGGATAGATAATGGTATTCACTTGATCGATAGATGACATTTTATATAATCATTTTATTTATACTATGAGATTGGACAGAAGTATTTTCGATAAGCCTAAAGGTTGAAATGAATTATGTTATACATCATATAGTTTTGTTTAAGGATAAATTTTTTTGATATTATTTTTGAAATGTTATAATAGTATATTTTTTGAAAGAGGACAACCCGTAGGACGGGCGACAACCCGTCGCGTCGGACAAGGATGCGGGAATCGAACCCACAACCAAATTGTGATAGGCCTTTATCGCCTACCAATGGCCTATAGGAAGTCTCGGGTTCGTATAAATTGATTTTATTTTATTAAGAGGTATGATAGATGAAGTATAAGTCAATTTTAGGAACCATATATGATTAATCTCAACATATGTATACTTATGTATATTTATTTATCTTATGCTAACCTTTTTTTTGATAGAGATAGATGGAATGACCTATCATTATATCGCATGATCTGCTAATACTTCAAGAATGAAAAATTCAACTTCATATATTTAAATAAGAGATAAATAGGAAATTTTTCATGGAATGACCAACAATGATATTACACTGAAATCAATTAAGTATTTCTCCTTATGTAAAAAATACATCAACTTCAAGAAAATAATCTTGAAAACCAAAAATGTTGTCATAGTACTCTCATATCTGATGAATTAAATGGTAACTTAGATCATCACAAAATTATGGATTTGTGATTGTTGGCTTTTTCATAGCCATGTTCTCTACCAATCTCTAGCAGAACTTGATGATTAAATTTCTCTTCCATATCCTTATTTTCAATTATGTTCTCCTATGTGGAAACCCAGTGATGAGTTAATTTGGTTAACTGTTTCGTTGCTTACATTACTTTTTAAAATTAAGTTTTAGTTTTCCTTTTTACGATGTGAGTTTCTATGAAAGAAAATTTCATGTAGTAACCGATTTAAAACCCCGTTGAATTTCAAGGGCGAAATTCATTTTAAGGGGGGTAGAATGTAACACCCCATAATTTTATGAGAAATATTATTTTTAATTTCATTGATGTCTTGTGTTGTACATTACACCAAGATTAGATTGCACTATATTCAACACCTTATTAGCTTGTAGTATACACAAACACTATTCTGGCCTTGTGTTGCATGTAACAACGACCTTCCTCAATAGCGTGTGTTGTATGCAATACTGAATTTCACTAAACAACGATATATTGTTATAATATTCTTATGAATTAGACATTATGAATAGTATTAACCAAATTTTGAATTTTATAACATTATAATTCATCATAAACATTTTCTAGAATTAGGTATGAGAACAAAATAAATTTTTCAGATAAAAGAAGTATTTTTGAAAAAATGCAGTTTTGCCGCCTTTTGATGACACACCCATTTTAAATCTAATTTTTGACAAGTTTATAAGTTCAATTTTACAAAATAAACAACTTATTTTGAATTATGATATAAAAATTCACATTGGCTAAAGTTTTGATATTTTTCTGACAATGTTCTTATTTTGATGAATAGTAAAAACACGCTAAATTTTTCTTAAAATCAACTTTTTTCATCGAGATAATTTATATGTTTAAATTATAATAGTAAATTGGATTAATGTATAAATAGGATATATTTTTACCATTTAATATAATGTATGTCATTAGCATTGATTTTACATTTAATTCGTAGGTTAAATCAATTCAAGCTTTTGCAATGTTTTAAACAAAACCTATTTTTTCGACACCAGTATTAATTTTAAATTAATTACTGAAACTTATGTTATTTGAATTTATAAAAATGGATTCCTTATTTTCATTCAGTAGTTCCAAATTATGTTAATATGTTACTTTTTATTTTTGAGCATTATGAATAGTTACTACAGTAAATTTTATTTACCACAGTTAAAGGTAAATTAGGTAATTAAGGGTAAAAATAATATTATATATTTACCCTAACACTTGTCTTAATATAATTAGATGATTATATTTCATCCTAAAATTTACTTGGGTCGAAATGGTATCTATTAGAAACCACTTGAATGTGATTAATACCTTTATTTTATTTTATTTAAATGAAAGTGAAATATGTCTCAATCAAACATTAATAATTAAATTATTTATTATATAAGGTAATATAGAATATAAAATCGGTTATAAATACTCATTTGAAAGGAAAAATGTTTTTCTTTATCATGGTAATTAATTTGTAATATTAAAGAAATATATAATCACATTAATAGCTTATAAATTAAAGATGAAGAAATTATTTATTTAGTGAAAAATCAATAATATAGTTTTTATTAGATTAATAATACGCATAAAAGGCCCACAAAACTGACCAAATCTTTTTTTTCGTGTACATATGAATAATAATAATCCAAAGGTCGAATTGCTGACCATTTTGAGATTTATAAAATCGATTAGGACATTTATAGTTTTTTATTTTAAATGATGTCAAAGTTGTCACATTCATAATTTAATAAATATATCATTTTAAAAGTTGGGTGTTTTAGAAGATAAATTCTACTAAAAGTAATATTATGAAATAAAATAGATTTATATTCATCATAGTATTTTAATTTTATTTTTTATTCAAAAAATAAGTATATTAAATAATTATACAAAAATGTTGTAGTAATTATTTTATTAAGAGAAATATTAGATAAATGATTTTAAAAATATTAAAATAAATATTATATGAACTAATTTACATTCTCCAAAAATTTTATACATTACTATGACATGTTAGGAACCTATTAAATATTTTGGTTCAAATATATTCTCTGTGTGTATTTTATTTAAATTCAAATTAATGAATAGTGTCAAAATTTACACTACTTGTATTTTATACAAATAACATATTATTAAATTATATAAAAATCACAAAAATATTTAAAAAAATAAAAAATTGAAAATTATATGCTCTAAAAGGTTATCAAGTATCCAATTATGTGAAATTGACAACATATAAGTATGTATTTAGAAAAATTTAAAATTTAGAATATTATTACCCCAAACAAGATTAAATAAATTAAATAAGGATGAATCAAATTGATAAGGTTCAAAATAATTTCACAACATGTATAAATTTTACTGGTTGATGAGATCACAACCCTATCTTACCTTATATTCAAAATTTATTCAATTTTGATGTTTTTAATTGGGGTTTTATTTTATTATTAATTAATATTTTTGAGGTTTCCAAAAGTTCCCCTCTCTTATCTTATAAAAGGGCACCTCATCCTTCTCCTCTTCACACCATTTTGATCCTTAAATCTCAGAAAAACCTTGCCCATTTCAATTTTCCACTTCCCTAGAAACCTACTAGATGTCCTGATCTTGTTCCAAGACAATCTGTAGTGCCCTAAGTAGAGGTTAAGAGGAGGTGCTTCAAAGAAGAGGTAATCTCTTCTACCGATTCATTCAAATTTCATTACTCTTCTACTTCATCATATTTATTTTTTTAATTATAGAGTAATAAATAAGTATATATAATATACTTATATGTTATTATAAATATGAAAAAACCATATTTCACCTTCTACCAATCCTATAAAAAACGAAATCACCGCGCGTGCGTACGTACGAAATACCGTCTCCACATCGTGGTGTAATATGTTTTTCCACCACCACCTTACATGGATGGGTATAATGGTGTAAAGAATAACTATATATGGTTATTATAACATGATACTAATTCTGAGATATTATATCATCCACTATAATTGCATTAAAAAATTATGGGAAAGATATCATCGTTCGTGCGTGTGTACGAATTACAGTACCCGTGACACGATGTGATTCGTTCTCCATGTTAACCATTCAAGAATGATTATAAAGTATATATAATAAATAATCAGGAAATTTATGTCATATTAATGATACTAGATTTATTTATTTTTTATTTACTTACTTCTATTCAATTTAATATGGAAACGAAAACAACTTTCATGGGTACGTACGACCTTCCGTCTCCATGAACGGTGTATTTCTTTCCATTTATCGATCTATTTTATATATTTATATTCTGAATATATATTATATATAAATCATGTTTTAAATTCTGGACGTATGTAATCATGGTCTATGTAATCACATGAATAATTACATGTCAAAACATGGGCGATAAATGAAACGATTTTACCCAAAACGCTACTTTAACATGGAATTGACAAATGAATGGGTAATATAAAATCGTAACTAAATCATATATGATAGAATAAATATTATTATGGTTCTATTACAAGTAAATAATATGTTTAAACCCACTATACAGGGGTCTCAAACACATACAGAAGAAATTGGACATTAGGTATGAGATAATTTAGCAATCTCATTTTTATCCGAGTTTTCTTATACATAAGTATTTACTGGGGTTATATTTTTCATCCATTTCCATAAAAATGTTTTTTCATAAAGAGTTCAATATTATTCCATGTATGTTTAAATTCATTTTTACCCCTCTTTGACTTTTACATGGCATTATGGAAGAAATATTTCTTTTGTTTACCATACGGGGAACTTTTTAACATTTCCGGAAAAAGTACGAGGAGAATGTTTTTTTAACTTATACGACATGAACATATTTTCACGGTTTCATAATGCCTAATTTTCATGAAGCTTTATATAAAATATTTCATGATTATTTTCAACAAAATCCTTTTCATTTAAAATTTCATGGCATTTTGTGAAAAGAAAATGATTTTGAAGAAGAAAGGATATTTTCCTCAAGAATTCATTTCAAGTGTTTTGTCAAAAATATTTTCTATC
The DNA here is from genome assembly GCA_963277665.1 of Viscum album. NCBI lineage: Eukaryota > Viridiplantae > Streptophyta > Magnoliopsida > Santalales > Viscaceae > Viscum > Viscum album. The sequence goes on from OY728120.1 coordinate 578,970,351, forward strand.
TAAGATGACATTATTTAGTATGGTTGTGTTTCAAGCATATTGTCTCTATTATTTACATTGTTTTATTATTCTTTTGATTAAATGATATCCATTTGTTTTATATGGATTATGTTATCATGAGATGATGTTTATGAAACCCATTTTATTCTTTGGGTTATTATTAATGATTTATGTTTATTTTGTGGCACAAGTAAGAATGATTTCATTAATATATGGGTGGGACCTATATCTACCTCAAATGAATTGGGTAAAAATTTATATCTCAAGAGATAGACATGGCTGGAACGACAAGTAAAATCCAGGTCATCAATACAGGGCTGGAACGACATGTAAACCCGGTTCAGTAATGGACTTTGTCCACTATGATGGTCTTGGAAGAAATGACTTGGCTACTATGGAAATCAGATAATGTTCTTAATGGTTTGTCAAAATTACATGTTTTATTCCAATTCCATTTTATCCTGATTAATGATCATTTATGATCTATTCCTTATCTACTGTCAAGAATGATTTCATTGCTCAAGATTTTGATGTTTTATGTTCAAGTTTTTTTGTTCAAATGCTTATGGATTGTTTTTAGGTTATCAATGTTTACCCTTACTGAGCATTTGAGTTCACCCTTTTTATGTTTTCTTTTCCACAAGATATAAATAATGGTTTTAGGTAAGAAAAAAAATAGGAAATCTATTTATGGGAGATGTTGGAGATCTTTCACCATGATTAGAAGATTATGTTATGAGTTTCCAAAGACACTAAACTAACACAGTATTTGGGCATCTGTTTTTGTCATGAATTTAGTATTACGCAAAATTAATTTAATGTCTATGTATGTCAGGCTTTGGCTCTCTACAGTGACCCCAGTCCTTATGCAGACTTTTTGAGAGGCTTTCTGAAGCGTTTGGGTTGGAGACAAGGTGCGGGCCTCACAGGGCCTAGTTCATATGTTTTACAGTGAAACACCACTTTTCACCCAACATCTATTTGGTGGTTTGAGTACTCGTTTCTGAGTGTCTTTCCGAGGGGATTGCAAAGGTGCGATCTGCCCGCCTAAATTCGGGCCTGAGGCGTGGGCCCCATGAGGAGGCTTTCAGACGTATGCTGATTTTTTACAACTTCTACTTCATAAGTCCATTCAGGGAAATTGAATAGTCTACGCTGCGTGGTTATCTAGATGGAATGCAATGGTTTGATCTGCGTGACGTGTTTCGGGGTCGAGGTGTGGGCCCCACATGGCCCCGTTTGCAAATAACGCGGGGAGTTGCAACTTATGCATCCGAAATCTGTTTTAGGCGCCGTAAGAGGTGTTGTGTCCCTGGCATCGAGGCGAAGTTGAACGGGGTGGTCTCAGGAGTTGAGGCGTGGGCCCCACAGGTCGTCTCTTACGTTGGGTGCAGTGTACTGTGACTTTTTCATCAGGCGTTTGTTTGGGGCGTATGAATAGTCATTTTGGCATGTTTTTCCAAGAGCATCAAGATGGCGCAGTTCGCCCGACCTTTTTGGGAACGAGGTGTGGGCCCCATGAGTTGTCGTATAGGCATAAAGTGGGGTTGAATAACTTTTTCTACTGGATCCCATTTCCAGTGAGTTAGTAGTCTATCTCGCGTGTTTTTTTACGAGGATTACAACTGTGTAATCTGTTTGGGCATGTGGAGTCTCTTTTGGGATTTCATTAAATGTAGAAACATGAAAGGGTGTTGGTTAGAGGTTCCATTGATGCACTCCGAACCTATGCACGGTAGCAGTGTTAGTGACACCTAGTGATGGCACGGGTAGTGTGGAGTTATCAGACCAGTTACGAGTTTGAACTCTAGTGGGGCTAGTTAGTGGGTTAACTGTTGACCTTAGGGTTTACCCTCCAACGGTGCTGGGCAGTGGGTTTTGTGAAGTAGATTTGAGTTTTACCCTCCAGCAGGGCTGGGTAGTGGGTTACCTGACGACCTTTTGTGGTTTACCCTCTAGCGGGGCTAGGAAGTGGGTTACCTGATGAACTTTTGAGGTTTACCCTGCAATGAGGCTATGTAGTGGGTTACCAGATGACCTTTTGTGGTTTACCCTCCAGCGGGGCTGGGCAGTGGGTTACCTGATGACCTGTTGTGGTTAACCCTCTAGCGGTGCTGGGCAGTGGGTTACCTGACAACCTCTTATGGTTTACCCTCCAATGGGGCCGGCCAGGGGGTTACCTGATGACCTCTTATGGTTTACCCTCCAGCTGGGCTGGGCAGTGGGTTACCTGACGTCTTCTTTCATACTCGTCCCTTCTATGAGGCTAGTCAGTGACTTTTTTCCGTGGTTACCAGAGAGGGAACCATGGTTGTATGGTTTGGCGATGAGGTAGCTTTGGCGTGCAGAACTATTGGGAATCATTGATGGATATCCTCAGAACTGTTGGTGACTTTTCTTGGGTTGAGCATGGATAGAGAGATCTCCTTACACACTCGTTCGGGTTTCTTGTTGAGCATATATATACTCCCTACATTTGTTTCCACTTTTTGAGTTCAATTACTCTCCTTCCAGGAGGGGCGAAAACTCCGGGGTATGCCACTTTCTTTTCATGTCTAGCTCCTCTTGGATTGGATGAGTCTTCTTCTTCTTTTTTGTTGGGTTGAGCTGCACTCTCTCTATTGTACTCTTACACTGTACTTGTTCTGTCTACTACTCACTGTATTTAGTATCTACTTTGTTGCTCCCTCGAGATTTTGGGGAATCCTACTGAGTATCTTCATACTCACCCCTGCTTGAGCTCTGCCCGCACTTGGTGTTCCCTTATAGATGATGGACATGTCCATCGAAACAATGGAGGAGCGTAGAGGACACATGATCTTGGGCAGTGTTCAGTGGAGGCAGGAGGATTTCCGGGTGTGAGACTCACTAGCTATTTACTTTCATTTACCCATTGCCGGCTTGTCGCACCGTTCTGGTTGGTTGCGTGTTTTTCCCGTTTTAATATTTAGTTCACTTGTTAGTCTACTTTCCATCTTTACTTGTACTGTTTAGAGGTCGATGCATGTATTTTGGTTTCCCTTTTGTAACAATGTTGTATCTTTCTTTATTTTTTCTACACTTTTTCATTGAGTTAGTTGTGTGTGTGTGTGTACAATTTCATAGGCAAAGGCTTCCCCTAGTATTTTGTGCCTTCGGCACAAGTCGCCAGCCCCTGGCCTATGGAGGCGGGCTTAGGGTAGTTGCGGCTCGAGCCCCGGTACAGGTCGGGTCGTGACAAGTATTTTCTCATTGACATGCATGATGTGGTACCTGAGAATCATGAAATTATAACCCTCAAATCTATTTTAGTGTAGTCTACACACTTGAGTTGGATTGAACATAGAAAACATGAGGATCTGGGATGTTTTTCCTTGGGGGAAATCCTCGAAGGAGGGGTGCTTCCATTGGAGTGGATGATAGATGATGATTAGATAATCTATGCGACGAATTGGTTTTTTGTTAATATGAGCATATGGGATGAGATATTGCATGACATTCATGTCACTATGTGGGATGTAGATATACCTGTTACCAAAATATACAATGTCCAATGCCGACATTTTTGTTGTCCAGGAATGAAATAGAAGATAGAAGGATTTATGAAATGATGGTACACCTGCCAACACGTCATGGATGGACATCAATGACCTGGTGGATTTTTATATCCATTTATTGTTTTAGAATGGACGTTGGATGGATTGACTATGGAATTTTAGGTTCAGATATCAATGATTACTTAGAAAAATTACTATATTTGGGTGATTGTGGACCAAATGATGAAGGTATCACATTTCTTACTTGTTACTAGAGACATTATTGGTAGATCCATTGGGATAATTGTATATCATGGAGTTAGTATGTCTATATGGGGTGCCACTAACTATAGATTCTAGCCATGAATCTCAATTTCCATGCACATCTATAATGGATCACAGACGGTTGATGGTACACAGGTTTTGTGGAGTACAGTCTTCCACCCAAAAATAGATGGTTAGTTGGCATGTACTATATACTTGATGGATGATATTCTATGAGCATGTGTTCTGGATTTTACTGGATCATGGGAGAATCAAATGTATCATTTTGAGTTTACCTATAATAAAAATTATCATGAATCTATATAGATGGAATCCTTTGAGGATATTTATAGTATGCTATGAAAATCCTATATATTCTCGGTGGAAGAGATTAAGTCAGAGTTGTTAGGATCAAGACTATTGTATGAGATGTTAGAAAAGGTTAACCAGATTAAATATCAAATCGATATGAATCAGAGTAGATCGAATGCATATGTTGATAGATGTAAAGTACCCCTATATTTTACAAAGTGGTGTCATATATTCCATCAGGTATCTCTGAGATTAGATCACTGCGGGATATGGATAGAGGGAAAGTAGGTACATAGGTTTTTAGACCATTTGAGGTTGTGGAGGGAAACTGGATAGTGACTTACCAATTGTCTCTTCCCCAGAGGTATAGTGATAAGAAATTCATTTTCCATGTCTTATAACGTTAGTGGTATCACACCGAACTGTATCATGTAATTGATGTGGATGATGTTGAGCATGATATAGATATATATTTTATGGATAATATTATACATGTGTCTCTTCATTGTGAGAAAGTGTTGAGGGGAAATACTATGTTAATAGATCTTGAATTATGGAAATATGTCTGTGTTTAGTAGGAAACTTGGGAGAGAGAAAAATAGATAAGGTCTCAGTGGAAAATTATATTTTACATAGAAATATAGAGATGTGTGGGAGTACACTCAAAGAATATATGTTATATGGTAGAGATATTGTCATATCCAGTCCATTTCTAGATATGTATCTAGCTTGTGTATAGGTACAATTTTTCCTTGTATTGTGTACTTTTCATTTGAGATTTACCATGGGGATACATTGGGTGAATATTGAGAATAGTGGAAGTAGGAGGGCATGCGAACAATTATTCCCAACGATTCACCATGCCTAAGAAACCCATAAAACCATAATAGAGGAGAATTTTACATATGGAACACATTTTTTCAAACCGTGCACCCCAACCCCGAAAACAGTGCCTTCAGTTTTAATTAAAAAAAATTATTTCTTAAATACCCTTACCCCCACATATAACTCAAATCGACCTCCTCATCCCATAATGATTGCACTCAATGGTGGATGCTCCTGAATTAATTACAAGGTACCCACAACTCCATTATTGAAGATTCAATGTACAGATTGAAGATGTACGCCTTCCTCAATACGTTCATCTCATCCCGATTGACTTCCCAATCACATTACCATTCTTTATCCCATCCTTAAGAGGTTGTTTATTTTTTGGATTCACGATCCCAATTATAGTTTTTTTATGATTTGTATGATTGTGGATATAGGTTTTAAATCTAGATCATGTTATTCATTATATTCATGATTAACCATCATCAATGTTGGTATTATTCTTTTAGAGAGAGATTTCCAAAAAATTTAGTTAGGTGGCCTATCATTCAAAATCTAATGACATTATTTAAATTACATGTTAGAAATTTTCAAATTTTAAGGTTTCATTTAGTAATTGAATTTTGTATATTCAGATGATTAATTTGGAGAATTCATTAATTAATAGAATATGAATTTGGAAAAAATAATTGATGATTTATTTATCTTGATTTTGAAAATTTTGGTTATGATATTAATTAATTATTTAAATATTTATCAGAGTATTGATATTTTTGGAATTAGAATAATTAATTTTTGAACTAATAATGGGGATTAAGGGATTTTGGATTCTTGATTAATTTATTTTTAATTATTTGGTAGATTTTCTGTGTATATGAAATTGATTGAATTTAATTAATTTTTTTTAATTTACTAATGAAATTAATGTGATAAATTAATTGATGAATTAATTAATCGAATGATGACAGTGTGAAATTTTTGAATTTTATTAATTAATTGGTGAATTAATTTATTTTAATTTTGTGATTTTGTAATATGATTGGAAACACTGGAATTTGTTTATGAAATGATGAATGGTAACTATTTAATGTAGTTATGTATTATGAAATATGAATGGTAAAATGTAATTAAATTATGAAACGATGATTGGTAAAATCAATTTATGTTATGGGTTATGAAATTTTAATGCTATCAGGGGAATTAAATTATAGAATGATGAATTGTAATCAGAGAATAGTATCAAGTATTAAGAAATATGATTGGTAACAATTATAATAAATTATGCAATTATAAATTGTAACTTCATAATTTTGTTATGAATTATGAATTATAAATGGTAATAGTGGAATTAAATTATATTATATGGAATGGTAACAATGGAATTAAATCATGTATTATTAAAATATGAATTGTTACAATGGAATTAAATTATTAAAAGATGGATGGAAATAATGAAGTTCACATCATGATTCCAAAAAATGAATGGTAACAAATGAATTAAATTATGAAATGATGAATAATAAAATTCAGTCATGTATTATGAAATATGAATGGTAAAAATGGAATTCAATTATGGAATGATGAATTGTATCAATTTAATTCATTTACTTATTGTGAAACATGAATTGTAAAAATTTATTTCAATTATGAAATAGTGAATGGTAATAATGAAATTCAATTAGGCATTATGAAATATGAATGGTAACAATGGAATAATGTCTTCTTATATGGTTTGGGTTTCCTTGATAACAAATGGGTGATATGTTGTTAAATAAAAAGTAATATAATAAATTCGACCTATTTACCTTATTTCATATATTTTTTTCCTTACACAAATTATTACACAAATTTGAGTGGATAATATTTTACACGCCAATAGTAGAATCCTAATGAGTTATACTGACACCTTACTCCATCATCCCAATTAGTATCCAAATAGATTTCACTTTTTCCATATAATACAAGTGAAAAAAACACGTTTTAGAAGTATAATTTTGTATGGATCATAGATAATTGTACCAAAAAATGTTCAGACCCCACTAAGGATTTTTTAGAGTCTTTACTTTAGGGTTTTCATTTTAACACATGGAACATACTTTAGCATCATATATCTATAGTTTAGTTATAATATTGTATTTCCCAATTTGGGACATCTTGTGATATTTTTATTATTCTCGTAATGTTTGTATCCTATTATTATTAATTTTTGTTCCCACTATCGTGATATATTGTTAAATAGGGTATAGTCAACCCATGATCGATATTTGACACACAATATTTTTCAGCAACTTTTAGAAAATGGTAATGCACGCCTAACGTAATGTGAATGACCAAATCAGGGAACCGACATGTGGAACTTTGGTTGGTATGTTCAAATACATTAATTTAAATGATAATTTTCCTCTATGATAGAGACCTACATTAAATTTTCGGTGTATCTTTTTAATAAATTACGTTTCCTATCTAGCCTGAACTCAGTTTTAATTGGAATTATTTGGTTGCATTTATTACTTTGATATAGTTCCTACATATTAAGTATTAGGGATATATTGAATTGATTTTTTATATAGGAGTGTTTATTTGAAGAGATCATCATATGGATGAACTACCTATCAGAATGGAGTGTTATTCCTCGTCTAATAACGGTGTATGGGTTTGGATATCCATCCCTCCAATATTAACATTTTGTATTTTTTCAATATCATATAAATATATTCCTTTTTGTGAATATTTCATGTATCACGTATAGAAAATAAATTACATTTGTATGTATATAATTAAATTATTGTATTTTGGAGTAATTAATATTTATTGGTTGAGAAAATAGTTGCAAATCTATATGGATTGAAGATATTGATTTTTTGCAGGGGCTAAAATTCCAAACATAATCATTATTAGAAATAATATTTAAGATAATCAAAATGATATAAGATAGAGACATTATAACCCATTCATATATTATGTGCAATATTGATCCAATTTTGAGTCATTAAAGACATTGATAATCCAACTGGGATGGTCATGAGATAGCTTGGTATAGATGGATAAACTTGTGTTCGGTAATAATATGGTGGCTGAAACTTGAAAACCCTTTGGTAGATCATTCCATGTATTGGTTCCCCTATATTTTCAATGTTAATCTTGTACATTTCATTTTCATTGTGTTATACTACATCAGATACCCAAATAAGATTAACATACCTAAGGAATAGAGTATAATAAATATATATGGTGGAATGGAAAAATAGTTTTCCTCTCAACTGTCAATGGGTCTTATATTATATTATTAGGACGATTCCATATCTAAATATGTTTGTGATGAGAGAAAAATATACAAAAAATCATTTCATAGATAAATATAAATCATAGGTGGCTAATGGATATGATGATTATTGAATGTGTTTAACATTTTTTGTGGTATCCCATTGAATAAACATATATATTATGTGTTTATTAATTAATTATAATAATTAGATAGAATATTCAAATTTAAGAATAATGAAATCATCATAATCAAAATGAAATTAAAAATTATTCCTTGAAAAGAAATGAATAATGTATGAATATAGTATTACATGTATCTAATGAAAATTACATATGTAAAAAAACTCATTTGTTCTATACAGGTTCCTTCTTGAGTATCCTATTTTTAAAATTGTCCATCAAATGTCACAAGATTCTAATGGAATCATATAATGTTTCATTTTATGATTTAAATAGAATTACATGAAATATGTCCATAGGTACATCATTCTAGATTTATGTATTCAATATGATAGGGTATATAATTTTTTGATGATTTATACACCTTTAATATAGAAAAAAGTTCTGTTGTAGAAGCAATTATCTAGATTTTTCAAATGGTTTTATAAATCTTATTGGAGGTCCCACGATAGTTATGAATGCTATAAAATTCAAATATATTATTTTGAATGATATTTTATTTCTAAATTATGTTCTAATGATGATGAAAATATATAATAATTTAGAAGAAGATACCGAAATAATGACAGAAGATTGTTGTTTTCTTTTAGGAAATAATGTCATGGAGTTACTATGTTGATAAAATTGATGCATCAATCTTGGATAAACATGTCACATGTTTTCATGTTATTAACTAATATTTATAATTACATGAAAATAATAATTATTTTTATTTAAAACAAATATATCGTAATATTTCATTAACATATTTTACAATTTGATCAATTACATAACATGTTTTAATAGAAATAGAAATTTCTATTTATAGTTAAGATATCTATCCTATATACTTTTATGAAATTTTTATTACATTGTGATTTATTTAAATAAATTTATACTCTATTTTATTAATAATATTAGGATTTATGAACAATGTATACTATGTCAAATAACATGTGTTGTGTTGGTAGTGTTTATTGGTAAATGATCAATCCAGCAGAAGAAAAGATTGATATAAATATAAAATTTGATTCTTTGAGAATAAACACAGTTCCCTGATTCCTATAATATTCATCAATTAAGAATAAAAACTCTGATTAATGGGATTATGCAAAATTCCTAATGGATTTTAAGAAAATCAATGGAATGTCAATGTTTGGTATGTGTGTTGTAGATACTTTGAATAGACACATAATAATAAAACATAATTTTATTTGATGGATGATGCACTATATACACAATATAGAGTGTCATATGTAATGTATTTGATATAAATGGTTTTCATAGAATATATTTGGGTCACTACTACCTAAGGATGGAGAGATAATTATAATGAGTATAGAATTTGGGCCATCAATTTAGATAGATTAATGTGTGTGTGTCCACTCATAGAAATTACATATGATGAGGTTATCTATTTGGATGAGTGACATACAATGTTATTATAGATGAATATTAATGACATATGATGACTCTTGGCCATGTTTTTCTTTTATTGGATTGTCAAAAATAGATGATTTAGCTTTATGGTATTATTATTATTGATGTTCCATGGTCACTCGATGTCATGGAGAATGTTAAAATATATGAATGAATGTTTGGCCATGATGAAGAATTACAGATATATTCATATATAGATATGTCATTAATAGGGACCAAACAAAATTACATTATAGCTTTATTATCTTTAATAAATTTATAAAGGTAACTATTTTTTTACATTTTTGGATTTTATTATGCATATTTTTTTATACTCTATAAACTCACATACAATATGAAATTATGGTTGACTGAAATGGTATTTAGTTCGACTTTGAGAAATCGTATAAAACATGTCCTACAGATGATCCAAAAAAAATTGGTATAGGTAATGAAAAGGTTTTTTATAGGATGTGATACAAGGTTCTATTCGTTATATAATTCCCAAAATGTTTATGAAGATATACAAAATATTTTTTTGGATATAATTAGCTTGTTATGACATATAATATAGTATACGGTCTAATGGGATAGAGTCATATATGATTTTTTAAAAATTATTCAATGAAGGTGATTTGGGACCAAAACATTTTTTCATGATATACATTTCGGTATTGAAGTACAATGTGGGATAGTATTTAAGGATCCCTCCCTAATGAAGAGCGACTCATGATGTAAAGACCCGTAAAATTCAAGGGAAATATTTTCTTAATTTCCTTTGGAATTTTACAAGAGCGCGGTTTCAGACGGCACCTGATTCCGAGGCCCGGAGTGCCCGGAATCAATTTCCGAAGTTTGGATCGGGTACGTTCAGTGAACGAACGAGCGGGATTTTCTAACTTTTGATCCGGTGCTCGGAATTGAAATCCGAGGGCACCGATGAACTCGCAGCGCCGATATTCGCTTAAAGAGACCTTTTCGGGAGTTGCGTTTGTTTCGGGTTGAGAGTTAGTTTTTGGGAGATTAGAATAAGTTAAATAAAAATATGTAAACAAAATTTTTATTTAAACTTAATAGTTAACTTCTCTCAAAGGAAGTTAGGTGTGGGACCCACACCCACTTAACCTCCCTTGAGAGGATTAAGTGTGGTGGGGCCCACACGAAACCTAACTTTACATCTTCCCTCAAACTCCCTTAACCCCTCTTTAATTAACATGACAATTTGTTAATTAATGTGGAGTTATCTCTTCTTTGAATTTCAAACTTTTGAAATTCTAGTGTGTTGTTGTGTTAATAAAATAAGATAGAGTCTTATTTTATTTTGGGTTTTAGTTTTGTCTCCTTGAGAGAGTTGGGAAGGTTCTTCTTGTTTCTTCATCTTCTTCAACCTCGACGAAGAACACGAAGAACGCCGTTCTTCAACGAATAACTTCTTCACCGAAGAACACGGTTTTTTCCGCGACACCATATCCGCGACCTGACGTTCTTCTTCCGCATCATCTCTTCCGCGACGGTTTTCCGCGACGAACGCCATCGACAACGACTCTTCCTCCGACGTCAAAGGAATCGACACCGATATTCCACGACTACGTCAACGTGCGACTATCGAGGTAGGGGTTCTTGAGTTCGTTGTTTTCTTTTTATTTGACTTTCCTCAAGACTTGACGAAGAACGCTCAAGTTCCGACGAAGAACGCCGCTCCGCTCTTCTTCGTCTTCCGTGTCAACGAGAAAGAACACCGCTTCTTCCTAGGACAACCTTCGTTGGCGTACAAGGTTTCGCCAACGACATGCCTCTTCGGACGCACCTCTTCGTCATCGAATTTGACGAACGACGACCGCGACGCCCGACCTCCGCGACGTCGTCTTCCGCGGAACGTAGACAAATCTTCGAACCTTATACCAAGGTAAGGGTTGTTGATTATTGTTAATTTATTTTATTCTTGATCGTGGATCTAGCATGTCTAACGTGAGGCAATTGAATATTTTAAAGTTGTGTTATTATTTAACGTGAGGGGGTCGGACCGCATGAACACGGCCGAACCCCCTCCATCGTTCTTGTTGAATTGCTTTGTGGATGAATCAAGGTGGCGTGGTGCCGTCGCACCACGCGGTTAATCGCCCAATCAAGAACTCAACGCCGTCGCGCGCACACCATGGAAGAAACATCTAGAACGCGACGCCGTCGCGCCGCGTTGAAAGAAATTAAAGTGCGGCGGAGGGGCGCGGTGCCGTCGCACCGCGCCGGATGACGAACACCGCGGCCGGTTCCGGGCCGCGGCGGGATGAGAAGACCGGCGGCCGGGCCGCCAGCGTCGGAAGCCGAAGAGGGGACCGCATTCTTCCGGTCCCGTTGGAGAAAACCGGCCGGCCAGCTGGCCGGCCGGATGGTAATTAACCGGGGGAAATTAATCCCCCGACCAGCACACAAAACCCCCCCTCATTATGAGGGGGGCGGTTTCCATGAAGGGGGGGGGGGGGCAGCAGCCCCCCGGTTTTTCTCCAAGCCGGCCCCCACGTGGGGGCCGTTTTTTCTACAAAGGGCGCGACAATTAGCCGCGCCGCCGCCTCCAAGAAAGCGGGGGCTTTGCCCCCCGCATGCCGCCTCCGTGCGCGCCGCCAGGCCGCCGCGCCACCGCCGGGCCGCCGCGCCACCGCCGGGCCGCCGCGCCACCGCCGGGCCGCCGCGCCGCCAGCCGGTCGGGCCGGGTCGGACCCGGGTCGGGTCGACCCGGACCCGGACCCCCCGTTTCGAATCAGTTTCGGTCTTTTGGCCATAACTTGAGCCTCGGACCTCCGATTGACGAACCGTCTACGGCAACGCGATCCTTGGATCGAGACGGTCGTTTCGGTATATCGCACTCAAGGTTTCGGATTACTTTGAGTTCGGCCGGGTTGGTTCGTTCACGAAACCAACCGGGCCTTCGGAGCGGAAACGCTCATATCTTGAGCTACGGACGTCCGATCGACGTTCCGTCAGCTTTGTTGTGTTCCTCTTAGTGAGACGGATCTTTTGGAATACTCCGCCCGTGGTTTGGACGCAGGTGGAGTACGGTCGGGTTGGTTTTGCCTTAAAAACCAACCGGGCCCCGGGGACGAAAATGCCAATAACTCTCAGACCGGGCGTCCGATCGACGCGCCGTCTGTTGCGTTGAGTTCCTGTTGACGATACAGAACTTTTGGATACATCAACTCTGGACTTTGTGACAGTTGATGTATCAGCCTCTCGGCTCGTGGAGCGGATCCTCCGAACGAGCTTGCTGTGTGCGGGAACCCTAGTGCTGGCTGCGACTGCTACTACTGCTACTACTGCTACTGTGACTGCGACGACGACAGTACAGAGATCCTGTGTGGATTCGACGACGACGACTTCAGCACTCAGCGATCCTACGTGGATCAGTGCTACAGGTCCTGTGTGGGCCCGATCCTGTGTGGGTCCGATCCTGTGTGGGTCCGCGCTCAGCGGTTCTGTGTGAGCCAGCGCCTACAGGTCCTGTGTGGGCCCGATCCTGTGTGGGTCTTTGCGGGGGTTAGTTACCTATCGATCATTCGTGGGTCCGACGACTTAGATGGATCAGAGATCATCTTTATCGTCCTTTGGTTAGTTACCTATCGATCCTTCGTGGGTCCGACGACTTAGATGGATCAGAGATCATCTTTATCGTCCTTTGAAGAAGTATACCTGTGTGAGCTGAATCTGTTGCTTTCCTGTGTGGATTGTGTTGTGCAATCCTGTGTGGATTACGTTTTTCTTTCCTGTGTGGAATACGTTTACTTTCCTGTGTGGACTGAGTTGTACTTGGGCTCGGAGGTTGGAGCGTATTTGAATTTGATGACTTAGGTATATGTATGGGCATATACCTAAGCAGAGTCGGTTGTTACTTCGTGATTGTACCTTTCTTCGTGGTTTATCCTTTGTGGATTTGAGAGACCTTCAGGGGTCTCGGGGTCCCTACTGAGTAGTTTATACTCACCCCTGCACGGGCTTGCCCACACTACGTTGTGTTGGATGCAGACGACGGACAACGTTGACCTTAGCTGAGGCTTGCAGAGCGGGACGGTACCCGGAGGTGGACCACTGGGCGGGACGTGCACGGAGCGGACGGCGGGACCCGTGGAGAAGAGGAGCTATCTGTACCCACCCTTCTGGTGGGATTTCCAGTGGACAGCTCGGAGTAGCGGCTTTTACTTTTCAGTTGCTGTTTTCCCTTTCGAGTTGTACTTTACTTTCAGTTTGGGTTTGTATTCTGGCCCATTTACTTTTCCGCACTTTCAGTTGTACTCTGCTTTTGTTTAGTGTTTACTTTCCGCTTGCTTACTCTGTGGTGTTTGTTTACTTTACAAAGGCAATGCCTTCCCTTTTTACCGGGATTTACGCCTTGGTGCTAGTCGCCAGCCCCTGGCCTATGGAAGGCGGGCTTGGGGTAGTCACGGCACGGACCCCGAGGGCGGGTCGTGACAAATTGGTATCAAAGGAGTTCGGTTCTATCGTGAACTATGATCTTTTCTATGTGAAGCAATAATGTTTAGCGTATTGAGTGTGGTTATCAGTCCAGGGAGTCCAGTGTTGGTGCGGCGGCCGACGTATCCGTACACCAGGACCCTGACTTCTGATTTCCGACTTAATGCACGAAAACATTGATTGCGTGTGTGTTTCAAAGTTTTCTTTGTGATTTCTTTGTGTCAGCTCACCAGGTATACTGTTTGACCGTGGCGCACCTGTTTCCTATTCAGGATGGCCCCACGACGGCAGCCAGCTAGGGTTCCGAGAGTTGAGCGTGACGACAGCCCACCGAGCGACGAGGCCTCGGTGCAGGGCCCTTTGTCAGCAGTGGCACCGGCGGTAGCACTACCCGCCGAGCCCCCGATACTTCCAGCACCAGCCGCTGACGATGCACGTCGCCTCAGTGCACTGCATGAGTTTCAGCGCCAGCGACCGCCCAGGTTTCGCGGGGAGACGGATCCCCAGGCAGCAGAGGACTGGCTGGAGGCAGTGGTACGAGTGTTTAGGCTAGTGAGGACACCAGCAAACCTCATGGTGATCCTCGCTGCGAGCCTACTACACGCAGCAGCAGGACGATGGTGGAGCTTGATGCTCCAGGTGCACGATGAGGCATCTCTTCTTTGGACGGACTTTGAGAGCCTCTTCCGCTCGGAGTTCGTCCCAGCCACCCTTCGTGCGGTGCGTATCCAGGAGCTTCTACAGCTGCGGCAGGGCAGCATGACGGTCGCTCAGTACTTGGCTAGATTTAACGATCTCTCGCGCTACTCGACCGACATGGTACGAGACCCATTCTTCCGGGCCCGGACCTTCGAGCAGGGTTTGAGACACGAGATCAGGGCATCGCTGATCTCTCTCAGCATACCGACTCAGACAGGAGTACTGGAGCGGGCCCTTCTGATCGAGAGCTTTCTTGCTGAGTCTACACCAGCACAGAGACCCACCGCAGGGCGGAACGTAGCGGAGTCTTCGGTAGCAGGTAGCCGACGGATGACTCAGGGGTCCAGACAGACCAGACCTTCAGGCAGACGACCTCAGGGCACTGGCTCAGCAGTGCAGGGCACACAGCGCGGAGCCAGTCTTTTGAGTGGAAGACAGTGCTTTGCATGCGGCGGGCAAGGCCACATGGCTCGTGACTGCCCGACCCGCCATGCGGAGGAGCAGCAGACGGTTGAGGAACCACCTAGGCAGAGGTTCGACCGTGGCGGTCCGCAGGGAGGAGGCGGACGAGGCAGAGGAGCTGGCCGAGCAGCAGGTGGTGGGAGACGCTTTGAGGCTCTGCCACCACCACCACCAGGAGGTCCACCCCGACCGCAGGGGAGAGCTCAGCTTCAGGCGGCCGAGGCCTTCGATCATGGAGCTCTGGGAGCCGATGGACAGGAGCATAACTAGTGGATACATCCTTTGTACTTCTGGTTCCTTGTTGCTTTTGTGTAGCGTCTTGTATTATGAGCTGCAATAATAAAAGACGCATACCTTTGTGATATTTTCGTTCCTGTCCTCTTTCATGATGTTACTAGGAGGTTCCAGTTTTGGCTGTTGACTTGACCCTCACTTGTGAGACATCTACTGGAGGAGACCCAGTTACCACACACTGATGCCGACAGTGTGACTCAACCCTTGGAGGCGAGAGTAACGGTTGAATCTCTTAGTAGTAGCGTCGAGGCCTTACGACGTCATCCTTGGTATGGATTAGTATCATCCATGTTAGGATTGACTGTTTTAGGCAAAGAATGTGGTTCATCCAGGGGATGAGACCAGATTTCTCTTTTCGGCAAAGAAGAAATCTTGCAGCTCTTGTGGGACCTGTGATGGTCCAGGCCATGACAAAGAAGGTCCAGGTCATCCAGGAGCGGATGAGTACAGCTCAGAGCCGGCAGAAGTCATATGCTGACAGGAGGCGGAGGCCACTAGAGTTCGAGGATGGCGACCACGTCTTCTTGCGGGTCTCACCTCGACGTGGTATTCGGAGTTTTGGCCGAGGCGGCAAGTTATCTCCGCGCTTCATCGGACCCTTCCAGGTCCTCAGCAGGGTTGGTGAGGTGGCTTATCGCCTGGCTCTACCACTTCAGTTGCACCGGGTGCACGACGTCTTCCACGTGTCTCAGCTGAGGAGATACGTGCACGACCCGACGCACATCATTGACCATGGGGAGCTTGACGTTGACAATGGGGCGACTTTTACGGAGGTCCCGGTGGAGATAGAGGATCGTCAGGAGCGGGTCCTGCGTGGGCGATCGATTCCTCTTGTGCGCATCAGATGGCAGCACGGGAATCTCCAGGAGAGCACATGGGAGCGGGAGGCTCAGATGCGTGCTCAGTACCCTCATTTGTTTCCCTAGTTTTGATGTATCTTTACGGGGATGTAAAGCCCTGAGGTGGGAGTAATGTAAAGACCCGTAAAATTCAAGGGAAATTTTTTCTTAATTTCCTTTGGAATTTTACAAGAGCGCGGTTTCAGACGGCACCTGATTCCGAGGCCCGGAGTGCCCGGAATCAATTTCCGAAGTTTGGCTCGGGTACGTTCAGTGAACGAACGAGCGGGATTTTCTAACTTTTGATCCGGTGCTCGGAATTGAAATCCGAGGGCACCGATGAACTCGCAGCGCCGATATTCGCTTAAAGAGACCTTTTCGGGAGTTGCGTTTGTTTCGGGTTGAGAGTTAGTTTTTGGGAGATTAGAATAAGTTAAATAAAAATATGTAAACACAATTTTTATTTAAACTTAATAGTTAACTTCTCTCAAAGGAAGTTAGGTGTGGGACCCACACCCACTTAACCTCCCTTGAGAGGATTAAGTGTGGTGGGGCCCACACGAAACCTAACTTTACATCTTCCCTCAAACTCCCTTAACCCCTCTTTAATTAACATGACAATTTGTTAATTAATGTGGAGTTATCTCTTCTTTGAATTTCAAACTTTTGAAATTCTAGTGTGTTGTTGTGTTAATAAAATAAGATAGAGTCTTATTTTATTTTGGGTTTTAGTTTTGTCTCCTTGAGAGAGTTGGGAAGGTTCTTCTTGTTTCTTCATCTTCTTCAACCTCGACGAAGAACACGAAGAACGCCGTTCTTCAACGAAGAACTTCTTCGCCGAAGAACACGGTTTTTTCCGCGACGCCATATCCGCGACGTGACGTTCTTCTTCCGCATCATCTCTTCTGCGACGGTTTTCCGCGACGAACGCCATCGACAACGACTCTTCCTCCGACGTCAAAGGAATCGACACCGATATTCCACGACTACGTCAACGTGCGACTATCGAGGTAGGGGTTCTTGAGTTCGTTGTTTTCTTTTTATTTGACTTTCCTCAAGACTTGACGAAGAACGCTCAAGTTCCGACGAAGAACGCCGCTCCGCTCTTCTTCATCTTCCGTGTCAACGAGAAAGAACACCGCTTCTTCCTCGGACAACCTTCGTTGGCGTACAAGGTTTCGCCAATGACGTGCCTCTTCGGACGCACCTCTTCGTCATCGAATTTGACGAACGACGACCGCGACGCCCGACCTCCGCGACGTCGTCTTCCGCGGAACGTAGACAAATCTTCGAACCTTATACCAAGGTAAGGGTTGTTGATTATTGTTAATTTATTTTATTCTTTATCGTGGATCTAGCATGTCTAACGTAAGGCAATTGAATATTTTAAAGTTGTGTTATTATTTAACGTGAGGGGGCCGGACCGCATGAACACGGCCGAACCCCCTCCATCGTTCTTGTTGAATTGCTTTGTGGATGAATAAAGGTGGCGTGGTGCCGTCGCACCACGCGGTTAATCGCCCAATCAAGAACGCAACGCCGTCGCGCGCACACCACGGAAGAAACATCTAGAACGCGACGCCGTCGCGCCGCGTTGAAAGAAATTAAAGTGCGGCGGAGGGGCGCGGTGCCGTCGCACCGCGCCGGACGACGAACACCGCGGCCGGTTCCGGGCCGCGGCGGGATGAGAAGACCGGCGGCCGGGCCGCCGGCGTCGGAAGCCGAAGAGAGGACCGGATTCTTTCGGTCCCGTTGGAGAAAACCGGCCGGCCAGCTGGCCGGCCGGATGGTAATTAACCGGGGGAAATTAATCCCCCGGCCAGCACACAAAACCCCCTTCATTATGAGGGGGGCGGTTTCCATGAAGGGGGGGGGGGGGCAGCAGCCCCCCGGTTTTTCTCCAAGCCGGCCCCCACGTGGGGGCCGTTTTTTCTGCAAAGGGCGCGGCAATTAGTCGCGCCGCCGCCTCCAAGAAAGCGGGGGCTTTGCCCCCCGCATGCCGCCTCCGTGCGCGCTGCCAGGCCGCCGCGCCACCGCCGGGCCGCCGCGCCACCGCCGGGCCGCCGCGCCACCGCCGGGCCGCCGCACCGCCGCGCCGCCAGCCGGTCGGGCCGGGTCGGACCCGGGTCGACCCGGTTCGGGCCGACCCAGGGGGGGTCGGGCCGGGTCGACCCGGACCCGGACCCCCCGTTTCGAATCAGTTTCGGTCTTTTGGCCATAACTTGAGCCTCGGACCTCCGATTGACGAACCGTCTGCGGAAACACGATCCTTGGATCGAGACGGTCGTTTCGGTATATCGCACTCAAGGTTTAGGATTACTTTGAGTTCGTCCGGGTTGGTTCGTTCACGAAACCAACCGGGCCTTCGGAGCGGAAACGCTCATATCTTGAGCTACAGATGTCCGATCGACGTGCCGTCAGCTTTGTTGTGTTCCTCTTAGTGAGACGGATCTTTTGGCATACTCCGCCCGAGGTTTGGACGCAGGTGTAGTACGGTCGGGTTGGTTTTTCCTTAAAAACCAACCGGGCCCCGGGGACGAAAATGCCAATAACTCTCAGACCGGGCGTCCGATCGACGCGCCGTCTGTTGCGTTGAGTTCCTGTTGACGATACGGAACTTTTGGATACATCAACTCTGGACTTTGTGAAAGTTGATGTATCAGCCTCTCGGCTCGTGGAGCGGATCCTCCGAACGAGCTTGCTGTGTGCGGGAACCCTAGTGCTGGCTGCGACTGCTACTACTGCTACTACTGCTACTGTGATTGCGACGACGACAGTACAGAGATCCTGTGTGGATTCGACGACGACGACTTCATCACTCAGCGATCCTACGTGGATCAGTGCTACAGGTCCTGTGTGGGTCCGATCCTGTGTGGGTCCGATCCTGTGTGGGTCCGCGCTCAGCGGTTCTGTGCGAGCCAGCGCCTACAGGTCCTGTGTGGGCCCGATCCTGTGTGGGTCTTTGCGGGGGTTAGTTACCTATCGATCATTCGTGGGTCCGACGACTTAGATGGATCAGAGATCATCTTTATCGTCCTTTGGTTAGTTACCTATCGATCCTTCGTGGGTCCGACGACTTAGATGGATCAGAGATCATCTTTATCGTCCTTTGAAGAAGTATACCTGTGTGAGCTGAATCTGTTGCTTTCCTGTGTGGATTGTGTTGTGCAATCCTGTGTGGATTACGTTTTGCTTTCCTGTGTGGAATACGTTTACTTTCCTGTGTGGACTGAGTTGTACTTGGGCTCGGAGGTTGGAGCGTATTTGAATTTGATGACTTAGGTATATGTATGGGCATATACCTAAGCAGAGTCGGTTGTTACTTCGTGATTGTACCTTTCTTCGTGGTTTATCCTTTGTGGATTTGAGAGACCTTCAGGGGTCTCGGGGTCCCTACTGAGTAGTTTATACTCACCCCTGCACGGGCTTGCCCTCACTACGTTGTGTTGGATGCAGACGACGGACAGCGTTGACCTTAGCTGAGGCTTGCAGAGCGGGACGGTACCCGGAGGTGGACCACTGGGCGGGACGTGCACGGAGCGGACGGCGGGACCCGTGGAGCAGAGGAGCTATCTGTACCCACCCTTCAGGTGGGATTTCCAGTGGACAGCTCGGAGTAGCGGCTTTTACTTTTCAGTTGCTGTTTTCCCTTTCGAGTTCTACTTTACTTTCAGTTTGGGTTTGTATTCTGGCCCATTTACTTTTCCGCACTTTCAGTTGTACTCTGCTTTTGTTTAGTGTTTACTTTCCGCTTGCTTACTCTGTGGTGTTTGTTTACTTTACAAAGGCAATGCCTTCCCTTTTTACCGGGATTTACGCCTTGGTGCTAGTCGCCAGCCCCTGGCCTATGGAAGGCGGGCTTGGGGTAGTCACGGCACGGACCCCGAGGGCGGGTCGTGACACATGAACAACCCACAAATAAATTTTAAAGTTAGATTTCTATAGGCCTCCATTTATGTGTTCTCTATAAAACCAATGTGACTGGATTCCATATGTATTATTGCTTCTTTGGTGAATAGGACAGAAATTAAATAGTTTTTGAATTTTTAATTTCAAATGATTTCTAAAATATAGCGTGGAGATCATAGGATTATGGTTTTATTTTTCTTCACTAGTCGTGATTAATTATTAATCAACCTCTTAAAATCTAATATGAATTCCCACATGAAAGCATATATTGGGGAATAAGTACTTTTTCATTATTTTTAGTACATGGATCTATAAATATGAAGGAATTTTTCAAGAATATATTCAGACTAGAAAATAATATAATACATATTCCAAACATGTTTATAATTAGTTATTTCCTCCATCATATAATTTTCCATCTAGAATTACAATCAATATTCATATACATTGCATTTGTGGTCTCATGGCTAGAGAATACTTCTTTATTAGGTAGTTCTATATCTAATTGAATCATATCTGATATAGGGTTCTTTATAAGGAAATCAAACAATTTATGCCCATTTACTAACTTTTTAGACACATTTTCATTGTCAAACTACTATAGAATAACTACAACTATCACTTGGAATCTATTTTACATCAAATAACAAAGGATTTATTTAATATTATTAACAAAGGAGACCAAGTGTTTTTAATAGACCTAAAAATGGTTCCATAGTATTAGAACCACAAAAACAAATTGATGTAATTTCTTGTAGATATTAAAATATTAGTTATTGGACATTAAAATTATCTTATTGTGATAAATAATAATACTCTCTTAGATTTATAATTTCTTACACAAAAGGTGGTAACTAATAAATTGTTCAAAAAATAACCAAAATGGATGATGATGTTTTCTTCAATGAGAAAAATCATGTATAGTGGATATTAATGGTATGGTTAGATATTATTTCCGTATATCTAATATCCCTTATTCTAGTGATATGTGGACAGTTCAGTCATCATCATTAAAAATGGAAAAAATATACTGATTATGTTTTCATTGAAGGAAATGATGTAATCAAGGTTCCTGGAGTTCTCTCAATTGATTAATGTTTTAGGGTGGTTGAATATCAATTATATTCTTTGTTATTTTCATGGTGTATCTTGATTCAATGGTGGTATTACACAATAATAAGGATTATTCCTAATTTTATGCAAAAATAACTTTTCATTGGGTACATATTCAAATATTATTGATGAAATTTAGTAAGAATAACATTATTACTTGTTATACAATAATATCATTGTTTCAATTTGGCCACAAGATCATCCTCATAACATTCTATGATATTCCCATGAATGGTATGGAAAATATACTATACCACACAATGGAATGTAGATTCATCACTCTTCACGTCATAGGGGGTTACATATTAATTGTATAACCCTTTGTGTAACCAAAAAATATTTCATTCCTCAACCTATAAATTCATTGAAATACATTTATGACGTGAGTACCAATCCATAAATGAGACATTGTAAAATATATATTATTCATTTATCAAATGTTACATGATTGGGACTAGGAAATTAACCTTTATGATTTTGTAGTTGAGATTACAATATTTAATAAATTTGCTTCATTTACCATTATTTTCCAAGAAAATTATAATTTTGTCTATGGATATTTGGTATCAAAATTCATATAAATTAGTGACATTGAATTTTTTTTTATTTTTAACATCAAAAATCTTACTATAATTCATATTCATTTTTATTACTCCTTTTTTATAGCCATAATTCTATTTTAACAGAGCTAAATGTTGCAAACTGATTTGGGTATTAAACCGATTAAATTCTGTGTCATTACATGAAATAAAATACTCAATACTATATAGGTAATGAGATGTACTTATCTTATTAATCATATGTTATACCAACACTGATAAAAATAGGTATGAGATCTTCATTCATATTAATATTATGGTGTCAATGATCATAAATGGTTGCTGAGAAACCATTATTGAACTCTGGATGAGAATCCCTGATTTCCTCCCCTTTATTTACAACAATTGTAGGAGAAGATGAATAACAAGATCCTTGACATGTAAGAGATCATACAGGGGAATCATTATTTATATTGGGACAAAATTCATCAATGGAATATTATGGTTCATATGATATAGTTGAAACCATAAAAATATATGAAGCAATAATAAATCCATGCCTTCATCTTTTTGGTTTACCATAAGGATGAAGAATATTGTTTATATAAATGGAATATTCATCAAAATAACATTATGATTATGATGCTCTGGGGGATTATTGATCCATATATATAGAATGAGAATCCCCTCATCTATTGAAGGAAATATGTCAAATGAGACATCTTACTAGAAAAATTTTGGGAGTAATTTGTATGTAGGATATATTTCAATGGATTAATATTCATAATGAAACACTAGAGTTAGAGATATATCCTTAATATGTAGGATGGGAAACATAAAATCATCTTTGGGTTCCCTCTATGAATTGAAATGGGTGATTTATAGACCATATGTACAAATAAAATACGTGTAATTAATTACCAATAGTTGTTAACATTCCATTTTATAGCACCTTTCATCTATATTTTAATATTGATAATAGTCAAATGAAGATTTCTCACTATAATGAACAATTAATTTCTAGTCGACATATTATTTTGATTGTTAGAGAAATGATGATTGAACAACTATATGAAAATGAATCTATGACATTTCTTGCGAGACAATAAATTTTACATCTTAGAAAACCAGCTGAAAATCTATAATTTACATGAGACCTATTAATTGAGATTTAATATTTTGACTTTTGTTTTATCACTATTTAAATATCTCTAAATTCAGAGGGTGTAGGGAGGCATGTAAGAATCATTATATTGTAAACATACAAGGGTAGCGATCTTGATATGGTTGACTCTAAAAATCATATCAACTATATATGAATGGACATATATATCACAAATAGTTTCACATATATAAAAATTCTAGATGATGATATGGATAGATGTTTCCGAATCATGTAATATTAATCCCCCGCGCCACCGCCGGGCCCCCGCGCCACCGCCGGGCCGCCGCGCCGCCGCGCCGCCAGCCGGTCGGGCCGGGTCGGACCCGGGTCGGGTCGACCCGGACCCGGACCCCCCGTTTCGAATCAGTTTCGGTCTTTTGGCCATAACTTGAGCCTCGGACCTCCGATTGACGAACCGTCTGCGGCAACCCGATCCTTGGATCGAGACGGTCGTTTCGGTATATCGCACTCAAGGTTTCGGATTACTTTGAGTTCGGCCGGGTTGGTTCGTTCACGAAACCAACCGGGCCTTCGGAGCGGAAACGCTCATATCTTGAGCTACGGACGTCCGATCGACGTGCCGTCAGCTTTGTTGTGTTCCTCTTAGTGAGAAGGATCTTTTGGCATACTCCGCCCGAGGTTTGGACGCAGGTGGAGTACGGTCGGGTTGGTTTTGCCTTAAAAACCAACCGGGCCCCGGGGACGAAAATGCCAATAACTCTCAGACCGGGCGTCCGATCGACGCGCCGTCTGTTGCGTTGAGTTCCTGTTGACGATACGGAACTTTTGGATACATCAACTCTGGACTTTGTGACAGTTGATGTATCAGCCTCTCGGCTCGTGGAGCGGATCCTCCGAACGAGCTTGCTGTGTGCGGGAACCCTAGTGCTGGCTGCGACTGCTACTACTGCTACTACTGCTACTGTGACTGCGACGACGACAGTACAGAGATCCTGTGTGGATTTGACGACGACGACTTCAGCACTCAGCGATCCTACGTGGATCAGTGCTACAGGTCCTGTGTGGGCCCGATCCTGTGTGGGTCCGAACCTGTGTGGGTCCGCGCTCAGCGGTTCTGTGTGAGCCAGCGCCTACAGGTCCTGTGTGGGCCCGATCCTGTGTGGGTCTTTGCGGGGGTTAGTTACCTATCGATCATTCGTGGGTCCGACGACTTAGATGGATCGGAGATCATCTTTATCGTCCTTTGGTTAGTTACCTATCGATCCTTCGTGGGTCCGACGACTTAGATGGATCAGAGATCATCTTTATCGTCCTTTGAAGAAGTATACCTGTGTGAGATGAATCTGTTGCTTTCCTGTGTGGATTGTGTTGTGCAATCCTGTGTGGATTACGTTTTGCTTTCCTGTGTGGAATACGTTTACTTTCCTGTGTGGACTGAGTTGTACTTGGGCTCGGAGGTTGGAGCGTATTTGAATTTGATGACTTAGGTATATGTATGGGCATATACCTAAGCAGAGTCGGTTGTTACTTCGTGATTGTACCTTTCTTCGTGGTTTATCCTTTGTGGATTTGAGAGACCTTCAGGGGTCTCGGGGTCCCTACTGAGTAGTTTATACTCACCCCTGCACGGGCTTGCCCGCACTACGTTGTGTTGGATGCAGACGACGGACAACGTTGACCTTAGCTGAGGCTTGCAGAGCGGGACGGTACCCGGAGGTGGACCACGGGGCGGGACGTGCACGGAGCGGACGGCGGGACCCGTGGAGCAGAGGAGCTATCTGTACCCACCCTTCAGGTGGGATTTCCAGTGGACAGCTCGGAGTAGCTACTTTTACTTTTCAGTTGCTGTTTTCCCTTTCGAGTTGTACTTTACTTTCAGTTTGGGTTTGTATTCTGGCCCATTTACTTTTCCGCACTTTCAGTTGTACTCTGCTTTTGTTTAGTGTTTACTTTCCGCTTGCTTACTCTGTGGTGTTTGTTTACTTTACAAAGGCAATGCCTTCCCTTTTTACCGGGATTTACGCCTTGGTGCTAGTCGCCAGCCCCTGGCCTATGGAAGGCGGGCTTGGGGTAGTCACGGCACGGACCCCGAGGGCGGGTCGTGACAAATTGGTATCAAAGGAGTTCGGTTCTACCGTGAACTCTGATCTTTTCTATGTGAAGCAATAATGTTTAGCGTATTGAGTGTGGTTATCAGTCCAGGGAGTCCAGTGTTGGTGCGGCGGCCGACGTATCCGTACACCAGGACCCTGACTTCTGATTTCCGACTTAATGCACGAAAACATTGATTGCATGTGTGTTTCAAAGTTTTCTTTGTGATTTCTTTGTGTCAGCTCACCAGGTATACTGTTTGACCGTGGCGCACCTGTTTCCTATTCAGGATGGCCCCACGACGGCAGCCAGCTAGGGTTCCGAGAGTTGAGCGTGACGACAGCCCACCGAGCGACGAGGCCTCGGTGCAGGGCCCTTTGTCAGCAGTGGCACCGGCGGTAGCACTACCCGCCGAGCCCCCGATACTTCCAGCACCAGCCGCTGACGATGCACGTCGCCTCAGTGCACTGCATGAGTTTCAGCGCCAGCGAATGCCCAGGTTTCGCGGGGAGACGGATCCCCAGGCAGCAGAGGACTGGCTGGAGGCAGTGGTACGAGTGTTTAGGCTAGTGAGGACACCAGCAGACCTCATGGTGATCCTCGCTGCGAGCCTACTACACGCAGCAGCAGGACGATGGTGGAGCTTGATGCTCCAGGTGCACGATGAGGCATCTCTTCTTTGGACGGACTTTGAGAGCCTCTTCCGCTCGGAGTTCGTCCCAGCCACCCTTCGTGCGGTGCGTATCCAGGAGCTTCTACAGCTGCGGCAGGGCAGCATGACGGTCGCTCAGTACTCGGCGAGATTTACCGATCTCTCGCGCTACTCGACCGACATGGTACGGGACCCATTCTTCCGGGCCCGGACCATCGAGCAGGGTTTGAGACACGAGATCAGGGCATCGCTGATCTCCCTCAGCATACCGACTCAGACAGGAGTACTGGAGCGGGCCCATCTGATCGAGAGCTTCCTTGCTGAGTCTACACCAACACAGAGACCCACCGCAGGGCGGCACGTAGCGGAGTCTTCGGTAGCAGGTAGCCGACGGATGACTCAGGGGTCCAGACAGACCAGACCTTCAGGCAGACGACCTCAGGGCACTGGCTCAGCAGTGCAGGGCACACAGCGCGGAGCCAGTCTTTTGAGTGGAAGACAGTGCTTTGCATGCGGCGGGCAAGGCCACATGGCTCGTGACTGCCCGACCCGCCATGCGGAGGAGCAGCAGACGGTTGAGGAACCACCTAGGCAGAGGCAGAGGTTCGACCGTGGCGGTCCGCAGGGAGGAGGCGGACGAGGCAGAGGAGCTGGCCGAGCAGCAGGTGGTGGGCGACGCTTTGAGGCTCTGCCACCACCACCACCAGGAGGTCCACCCCGAACGCAGGGGAGAGCTCAGCTTCAGGCGGCCGAGGCCTTCGATCATGGAGCTCTGGGAGCCGATGGACAGGAGCAGAACTAGTGGATACATCCTTTGTACTTCTGGTTCCTTGTTGCTTTTGTGTAGCGTCTTGTATTATGAGCTGCAATAATAAAAGACGCATACCTTTGTGATATTTTCGTTCCTGTCCTCTTTCGTGATGTTACTAGGAGGTTCCAGTTTTGGCTGTTGACTTGACCCTCACTTGTGAGACATCTACTGGAGGAGACCCAGTTACCACACACTGATGTCGACAGTGTGACTCAACCCTTGGAGGCGAGAGTAACGGTTGAATCTCTTAGTAGTAGCGTCGAGGCCTTACGACGCCATCCTTGGTATGGATTAGTATCATCCATGTTAGGATTGACTGTTTTAGGCAAAGAATGTGGTTCATCCAGGGGATGAGACCAGATTTCTCTTTTCGGCAAAGAAGAAATCTTGCAGCTCTTGTGGGACCTGTGATGGTCCAGGCCACGACAAAGAAGGTCCAGGTCATCCAGGAGCAGATGAGTACAGCTCAGAGCCGGCAGAAGTCATATGCTGATAGGAGGCGGAGGCCACTAGAGTTCGAGGATGGCGACCACGTCTTCTTGCGGGTCTCACCTCGACGTGGTATTCGGAGTTTTGGCCGAGGTGGAAAGTTATCTCCGCGCTTCATCGGACCCTTCCAGGTCCTCAGCAGGGTTGGTGAGGTGGCTTATCGCCTGGCTCTACCACCTCAGTTGCACCGGGTGCACGACGTCTTCCACGTGTCTCAGCTGAGGAGATACGTGCACGACCCGACACACATCATTGACCATGGGGAGCTTGACGTTGACGATGGGGCGACTTTTACGGAGGTCCCGGTGGAGATAGAGGATCGTCAGGAGCGGGTCCTGCGTGGGCGATCGATTCCTCTTGTGCGCATCAGATGGCAGCACGGGAATCTCCAGGAGAGCACATGGGAGCGGGAGTCTCAGATGCGTGCTCAATACCCTCATTTGTTTCCCTAGTTTTGATGTATCTTTACGGGGATGTAAAGCCCTGAGGTGTGAGTAATGTAAAGACCCGTAAAATTCAAGGGAAATTTTTTCTTAATTTCCTTTGGAATTTTACAAGAGCGCGGTTTCAGACGGCACC
The DNA here is from genome assembly GCA_963277665.1 of Viscum album. Classification (NCBI taxonomy): domain Eukaryota; kingdom Viridiplantae; phylum Streptophyta; class Magnoliopsida; order Santalales; family Viscaceae; genus Viscum; species Viscum album. Next base: position 578,998,179 of record OY728120.1, read on the forward strand.
TGATTCCGAGGCCCGGAGTGCCTGGAATCAATTTCCGAAGTTTGGCTCGGGTATGTTCAGTGAACGAACGAGCGGGATTTTCTAACTTTTGATCCGGTGCTCGGAATTGAAATCCGAGGGCACCGATGAACTCGCAGCGCCGATATTCGCTTAAAGAGACCTTTTCGGGAGTTGCGTTTGTTTCGGGTTGAGAGTTAGTTTTTGGGAGATTAGAATAAGTTAAATAAAAATATGTAAACACAATTTTTATTTAAACTTAATAGTTAACTTCTCTCAAAGGAAGTTAGGTGTGAGACCCACACCCACTTAACCTCCCTTGAGAGGATTAAGTGTGGTGGGGCCCACACGAAACCTAACTTTACATCTTCCCTCAAACTCCCTTAACCCCTCTTTAATTAACATGACAATTTGTTAATTAATGTGGAGTTATCTCTTCTTTGAATTTCAAACTTTTGAAATTCTAGTGTGTTGTTGTGTTAATAAAATAAGATAGAGTCTTATTTTATTTTGGGTTTTAGTTTTGTCTCCTTGAGAGAGTTGGGAAGGTTCTTCTTGTTTCTTCATCTTCTTCAACCTCGACGAAGAACACGAAGAACGCCGTTCTTCAACGAAGAACTTCTTCGCCGAAGAACACGGTTTTTTCCGCGACGCCATATCCGCGACGTGACGTTCTTCTTCCGCATCATCTCTTCCGCGACGGTTTTCCGCGACGAACGCCATCGACAACGACTCTTCCTCCGACGTCAAAGGAATCGACACCGATATTCCACGACTACGTCAACGTTCGACTATCGAGGTAGGGGTTCTTGAGTTCGTTGTTTTCTTTTTATTTGACTTTCCTCAAGACTTGACGAAGAACGCTCAAGTTCCGACGAAGAACGCCGCTCCGCTCTTCTTCGTCTTCCGTGTCAACGAGAAAGAACACCGCTTCTTCCTCGGACAACCTTCGTTGGCGTACAAGGTTTCGCCAACGACGTGCCTCTTCGGACGCACCTCTTCGTCATCGAATTTGACGAACGACGACCGCGACGCCCGACCTCCGCGACGTCGTCTTCCACGGAACGTAGACAAATCTTCGAACCTTATACCAAGGTAAGGGTTGTTGATTATTGTTAATTTATTTTATTCTTGATCGTGGATCTAGCATGTCTAACGTGAGGCAATTGAATATTTTAAAGTTGTGTTATTATTTAACGTGAGGGGGCCGGACCACATGAACACGGCCGAACCCCCTCCATCGTTCTTGTTGAATTGCTTTGTGGATGAATCAAGGTGGCGTGGTGCCGTCGCACCACGCGGTTAATCGCCCAATCAAGAACGCAACGCCGTCGCGCGCACACCATGGAAGAAACATCTAGAACGCGACGCCGTCGCGCCGCATTGAAAGAAATTAAAGTGCGGCGGAGGGGCGCGGTGCCGTCGCACCGCGCCGGACGACGAACACCGCGGCCGGTTCCAGGCCGCGGCGGGATGAGAAGACCGGCGGCCGGGCCGCCGGCGTCGGAAGCCGAAGAGGGGACCGGATTCTTTCGGTCCCGTTGGAGAAAACCGGCCGGCCAGCTGGCCGGCCGGATGGTAATTAACCGGGGGAAATTAATCCCCCGGCCAGCACACAAAACCCCCCTCATTATGAGGGGGGCGGTTTCCATGAAGGGGGGGGGGGGGGGGGGCAGCAGCCCCCCGGTTTTTCTCCAAGCCGGCCCCCACGTGGGGGCCGTTTTTTCTGCAAAGGGCGCGACAATTAGTCGCGCCGCCGCCTCCAAGAAAGCGGGGGCTTTGCCCCCCGCATGCCGCCTCCGTGCGCGCTGCCAGGCCGCCGCGCCACCGCCGGGCCGCCGCGCCACCGCCGGGCCGCCGCGCCGCCAGCCGGTCGGGCCGGGTCGGACCCGGGTCGACCCGGTTCGGGCCGACCCAGGGGGGGTCGGGCCGGGTCGACCCGGACCCGGACCCCCCGTTTCGAATCAGTTTCGGTCTTTTGGCCATAACTTGAGCCTCGGACCTCCGATTGACGAACCGTCTGCGGAAACACGATCCTTGGATCGAGACGGTCGTTTCGGTATATCGCACTCAAGGTTTCGGATTACTTTGAGTTCGTCCGGGTTGGTTCGTTCACGAAACCAACCGGGCCTTCGGAGCGGAAACGCTCATATCTTGAGCTACAGATGTCCGATCGACGTGCCGTCAGCTTTGTTGTGTTCCTCTTAGTGAGACGGATCTTTTGGCATACTCCGCCCGAGGTTTGGACGCAGGTGGAGTACGGTCGGGTTGGTTTTTCCTTAAAAACTAACCGGGCCCCGGGGACGAAAATGCCAATAACTCTCAGACCGGGCGTCCGATCGACGCGCCGTCTGTTGCGTTGAGTTCCTGTTGACGATACGGAACTTTTGGATACATCAACTCTGGACTTTGTGAAAGTTGATGTATCAGCCTCTCGGCTCGTGGAGCGGATCCTCCGAACGAGCTTGCTGTGTGCGGGAACCCTAGTGCTGGCTGCGACTGCTACTACTGCTACTACTGCTACTGTGATTGCGACGACGACAGTACAGAGATCCTGTGTGGATTCGACGACGACGACTTCATCACTCAGCGATCCTACGTGGATCAGTGCTACAGGTCCTGTGTGGGTCCGATTCTGTGTGGGTCCGATCTTGTGTGGGTCCGCGCTCAGCGGTTCTGTGCGAGCCAGCGCCTACAGGTCCTGTGTGGGCCCGATCCTGTGTGGGTCTTTGCGGGGGTTAGTTACCTATCGATCATTCGTGGGTCCGACGACTTAGATGGATCAGAGATCATCTTTATCGTCCTTTGGTTAGTTACCTATCGATCCTTCGTGGGTCCGACGACTTAGATGGATCAGAGATCATCTTTATCGTCCTTTGAAGAAGTATACCTGTGTGAGCTGAATCTGTTGCTTTCCTGTGTGGATTGTGTTGTGCAATCCTGTGTGGATTACGTTTTGCTTTCCTGTGTGGAATACGTTTACTTTCCTGTGTGGACTGAGTTGTACTTGGGCTCGGAGGTTGGAGCGTATTTGAATTTGATGACTTAGGTATATGTATGGGCATATACCTAAGCAGAGTCGGTTGTTACTTCGTGATTGTACCTTTCTTCGTGGTTTATCCTTTGTGGATTTGAGAGACCTTCAGGGGTCTCGGGGTCCCTACTGAGTAGTTTATACTCACCCCTGCACGGGCTTGCCCGCACTACGTTGTGTTGGATGCAGACGACGGACAGCGTTGACCTTAGCTGAGGCTTGCAGAGCGGGACGGTACCCGGAGGTGGACCACTGGGCGGGACGTGCACGGAGCGGACGGCGGGACCCGTGGAGCAGAGGAGCTATCTGTACCCACCCTTCAGGTGGGATTTCCAGTGGACAGCTCGGAGTAGCGGCTTTTACTTTTCAGTTGCTGTTTTCCCTTTCGAGTTGTACTTTACTTTCAGTTTGGGTTTGTATTCTGGCCCATTTACTTTTCCGCACTTTCAGTTGTACTCTGCTTTTGTTTAGTGTTTACTTTCCGCTTGCTTACTCTGTGGTGTTTGTTTACTTTACAAAGGCAATGCCTTCCCTTTTTACCGGGATTTACGCCTTGGTGCTAGTCGCCAGCCCCTGGCCTATGGAAGGCGGGCTTGGGGTAGTCACGGCACGGACCCCGAGGGCGGGTCGTGACACATGAACAACCCACAGATAAATTTTAAAGTTAGATTTCTATAGGCCTCCATTTATGTGTTCTCTATAAAACCAATGTGACTGGATTCCATATGTATTATTGCTTCTTTGGTGAATAGGACAGAAATTAAATAGTTTTTGAATTTTTAATTTCAAATGATTTCTAAAATATAGCGTGGAGATCATAGGATTATGGTTTTATTTTTCTTCACTAGTCGTGATTAATTATTAATCAACCTCTTAAAATCTAATATGAATTCCCACATGAAAGCATATATTGGGGAATAAGTACTTTTTCATTATTTTTAGTACATGGATCTATAAATATGAAGGAATTTTTCAAGAATATATTCAGACTAGAAAATAATATAATACATATTCCAAACATGTTTATAATTAGTTATTTCCTCCATCATATAATTTTCCATCTAGAATTACAATCAATATTCATATACATTGCATTTGTGGTCTCATGGCTAGAGAATACTTCTTTATTAGGTAGTTCTATATCTAATTGAATCATATCTGATATAGGGTTCTTTATAAGGAAATCAAACAATTTATGCCCATTTACTAACTTTTTAGACACATTTTCATTGTCAAACTACTATAGAATAACTACAACTATCACTTGGAATCTATTTTACATCAAATAACAAAGGATTTATTTAATATTATTAACAAAGGAGACCAAGTGTTTTTAATAGACCTAAAAATGGTTCCATAGTATTAGAACCACAAAAACAAATTGATGTAATTTCTTGTAGATATTAAAATATTAGTTATTGGACATTAAAATTATCTTATTGTGATAAATAATAATACTCTCTTAGATTTATAATTTCTTACACAAAAGGTGGTAACTAATAAATTGTTCAAAAAATAACCAAAATGGATGATGATGTTTTCTTCAATGAGAAAAATCATGTATAGTGGATATTAATGGTATGGTTAGATATTATTTCCGTATATCTAATATCCCTTATTCTAGTGATATGTGGACAGTTCAGTCATCATCATTAAAAATGGAAAAAATATACTGATTATGTTTTCATTGAAGGAAATGATGTAATCAAGGTTCCTGGAGTTCTCTCAATTGATTAATGTTTTAGGGTGGTTGAATATCAATTATATTCTTTGTTATTTTCATGGTGTATCTTGATTCAATGGTGGTATTACACAATAATAAGGATTATTCCTAATTTTATGCAAAAATAACTTTTCATTGGGTACATATTCAAATATTATTGATGAAATTTAGTAAGAATAACATTATTACTTGTTATACAATAATATCATTGTTTCAATTTGGCCACAAGATCATCCTCATAACATTCTATGATATTCCCATGAATGGTATGGAAAATATACTATACCACACAATGGAATGTAGATTCATCACTCTTCACGTCATAGGGGGTTACATATTAATTGTATAACCCTTTGTGTAACCAAAAAATATTTCATTCCTCAACCTATAAATTCATTGAAATACATTTATGACGTGAGTACCAATCCATAAATGAGACATTGTAAAATATATATTATTCATTTATCAAATGTTACATGATTGGGACTAGGAAATTAACCTTTATGATTTTGTAGTTGAGATTACAATATTTAATAAATTTGCTTCATTTACCATTATTTTCCAAGAAAATTATAATTTTGTCTATGGATATTTGGTATCAAAATTCATATAAATTAGTGACATTGAAATTTTTTTTATTTTTAACATCCAAAATCTTACTATAATTCATATTCATTTTTATTACTCCTTTTTTATAGCCATAATTCTATTTTAACAGAGCTAAATGTTGCAAACTGATTTGGGTATTAAACTGATTAAATTCTGTGTCATTACATGAAATAAAATACTCAATACTATATAGGTAATGAGATGTACTTATCTTATTAATCATATGTTATACCAACACTGATAAAAATAGGTATGAGATCTTCATTCATATTAATATTATGGTGTCAATGATCATAAATGGTTGCTGAGAAACCATTATTGAACTCTGGATGAGAATCCCTGATTTCCTCCCCTTTATTTACAACAATTGTAGGAGAAGATGAATAACAAGATCCTTGACATGTAAGAGATCATACAGGGGAATCATTATTTATATTGGGACAAAATTCATCAATGGAATATTATGGTTCATATGATATAGTTGAAACCATAAAAATATATGAAGCAATAATAAATCCATGCCTTCATCTTTTTGGTTTACCGTAAGGATGAAGAATATTGTTTATATAAATGGAATATTCATCAAAATAACATTATGATTATGATGCTCTGGGGGATTATTGATCCATATATATAGAATGAGAATCCCCTCATCTATTGAAGGAAATATGTCAAATGAGACATCTTACTAGAAAAATTTTGGGAGTAATTTGTATGTAGGATATATTTCAATGGATTAATATTCATAATGAAACACTAGAGTTAGAGATATATCCTTAATATGTAGGATGGGAAACATAAAATCATCTTTGGGTTCCCTCTATGAATTGAAATGGGTGATTTATAGACCATATGTACAAATAAAATACGTGTAATTAATTACCAATAGTTGTTAACATTCCATTTTATAGCACCTTTCATCTATATTTTAATATTGATAATAGTCAAATGAAGATTTCTCACTATAATGAACAATTAATTTCTAGTCGACATATTATTTTGATTGTTAGAGAAATGATGATTGAACAACTATATGAAAATGAATCTATGACATTTCTTGCGAGACAATAAATTTTACATCTTAGAAAACCAGCTGAAAATCTATAATTTACATGAGACTTATTAATTGAGATTTAATATTTTGACTTTTGTTTTATCACTATTTAAATATCTCTAAATTCAGAGGGTGTAGGGAGGCATGTAAGAATCATTATATTGTAAACATACAAGGGTAGCGATCTTGATATGGTTGACTCTAAAAATCATATCAACTATATATGAATGGACATATATATCACAAATAGTTTCACATATATAAAAATTCTAGATGATGATATGGATAGATGTTTCCGAATCATGTAATATTAAAAAAAAAATATGAAACGTAGTGGATGTTGTCTCTTCATCACATATTGACGTTCTTGCATGGGTTGTTGAATTCACACATGCTACAACCAAATTAGAATTTGTATGGTTTACCCAAGCATCACATGTTACATGGTGTGGTGAAATGAATGTCTAAGGTGTATACATGGGGAGCATAACTAGCTTCTGAGAGTCAATGGTTTAAGAACCTTTGGGATATGATTCCTTTCATGTTTTATTCATTTTAGGGAAATTCTAGATCTATGGTGTTTGATGGTTTCAACAATAAATAGAGAGGGATAGAGGTCAATTTCATGATCCTAATATATAGTGGTTGTGAGGAAATCCGGCGTCGCTAGTTGACTATGGTCAAATCAACTTGATTTACAAATGTGGTTTACAGTTTCGTGACTAGGATATAATAATAACACGACTTTCATAAGCTTGTATAAAAAGGTAGAATGTATTTTAGGATATTTATAATATCCTAGTATAATCCAATTAGGATAGGGTATTTCACTAAATTATCTCATGATCAGGGATGTTCAATTTATTTTAATATGAATTAATTGTTTATCATTACTAATAATTCATAAGACTTCCATGTTATGAATTAAATATTTATTACAGTGCATATTCACCTACTCTTGATCCCTACATTGAGTAGTAGTATACACTCATGGTCATAGGATATCAAAGTAAATATCTATTTAAAACCATGATTGACCCACTACGTATGATTGAATTTATACAGATATCAATCATACAATTAATTTAGAGCCACCAAATAAGATGAACCTGAAATTGGGATAAATGAATTTTAAAAAACAATGAAATTAAATAATTACATTCCAATGAAAGAGTGAATGAACACACACAACATAATCAATTAATTATGAATGAACGTGATGATGTGAAAAGGGGTGAATGTGATGATGAAAACATTCCATGATTATTTTGTATTAAAAATAAAGAAATAGATGAAGAAATTAAAAATTAAGGGTTGGGGAAACAATGATGGAATAATTATAGGAATGAAAATGCAAAAATAATGTTCCTGGGTGCTTTTTTTTGTTTTTTGGCTCTATCTATCCTCTTCAAATCCATTGGCATGTTCCTTTATTCAAAGTGAAAATATTTCACAACATGTAATTAGATTCACGTATTGTAATTTGGAATTGGTATGAATCACCACAACTTTTTTATCTATAAGAATCTCTATAATATCTCAAATTCGAATGAAAATTTTAGCCTCTCACATTACAAGACTCCTTAGCTCAGGATGTTTATCTTCATTCCAGTAGTATCATTAGAGATGGTTTCTCATTCAAGTGGATAAGGATGTGTATCTTCTACTCATGTCATGTGAGGACTCTTATACTACTAAACATCATGACACAATTCATGTCATGGTTTATGATGTTTGGAATCTGGGGAGACACTAAAAAATGACGTGAATATAGATTTCACAATTTTAAATAGGGAAATAATCAATATTCTAAATTATATTCTTTGAATCCATGGGGCCTATTTACATAAAAAAATTATAAAACAAGTGCATTATCCAATAAATCATTTAAATAAATTAATTGAATTTTTTAAAATGAATTACATTTGATTTTGGCTTATCAAATTCCCTAACACATACTCAATTTCATATCCTCAAGAAATTTGACCTCAATAGTAATTTCATAAATATATGAAATTGTTAAAATATGAAACATTGATTATGTATAATGAAAAAACTATTTGTAAGAAAAAAAATGTTAGTCACCCAAATCAACCCCACATAGAAAATCCTTCATGCCACTTTTTTTAGATAGTTAAACAAATGGCTCTGAGGTTGTATATAGATGGAACAGGGTGAAAATAAAGCTCAAAAGGAGGGTAATATATAAATTACAGTTCATGAACGTCACGAAAATTTTAATAAATAATCACCTCCTCAGTAATCACGTCCACTCTCTCATATCCTCGGGTTGGATCCATTTATAAATCAATTAAATAGAAAAAGGTCATCATGTTCCATTGGTTTTTATTATGTATTTTAAATTTTCGAAATTCATTTCAAGGAAAGATCTCACATTCCTCCCCTAACCACATATGATCTTTTAGGGAATTTATCAGACTGGAAATGGTGATTTATGATCTTCCTAATACAAAACCATTGCCAATTTTTATTTTCTTATTATGTTTAAAATAGAATATAATATAGAGGAAATGATATAAAGTATACATAAATCAAAATCATATAGTATAATTAGAAACACAACACATATCAGGAAAAAAACATTCCATAAGTATAAATGCTTCCCCCATTCTTGTCCAATAGTAAAACCATGAATGATACAAGGAGCATTGTAGGAATGGGAAAATCCTATTGTAATAGCATCGTCCTATAAGGTCATTTATGGACTCTATTGGATAATTAAGGAAATATTTCAGGTGGTTCCCAAGAAATATTGGATCCAAAAATATTTCCTCAATCATATAAAAGTGTACTTTTCATCCATAGCCTCAATAAGAACTCAAATAATGTTATGACAGGCTAACTTGTCACATGCATCAATATAGAAATGTTCTCAAAATAGAATATGAAATTGTAGGAATATGTTATCTTAGGTAATGAGAAAAACAAAAAAAACTAAAAATAATAATGGGTATAAAACATTGTAATACATCAGTTAACCATAAATAAAAAATTTGATTTTTTATATTTAAAAGATCACCAATCAATTTAAAATATAAATTGAGACAAAACATGGATTCTAACAATTTCCAACACAACTATTTCTTTTATTTAAATGGGGATAATTTTTTTCAGGACTTAATCATGAATACAATTTTAAAAATTTCTCCTTGAAAATTTGGTATATATAATAATTGAAGTGTATTGAAACATGAAATCACAAGAAACTCCCCCACACAATGAAGGTGATCGTTTTCATATATACAAGTAATTATTTTGGGAGTTTTATAGAATATAGGTTGCAAAAAAATGAAATTACAGTGTTAATTAGATAATTCATGGAATCAAGAGCTCCCTGTAATATTTGGCATGTCATGAGGGAGCATGGTCTATCTTTGTTATGTGAAAGGAACCATAAAAATGGATTATAAAATATCTCTTGCACTAGAGGAAACATTATTCCAATAATATTTAATCTTTATTAAGAAAATGAATAAGCAGGTGCATAATAAAATGAGAAAATCTAATCATTTTTTTCAATTATGTTAAAAGATTTTATTGAAGTTCTAAATGGACTAAAAATGAAAATGGAAAAGTCTCAATAATGATCACTCACAATATAAAAATAATAACTATAGGTTTCCGCCCGTAATGTGACAACACCAATGTCATCAACCAGAGAGATGGTATAAAACAACATGTAGTGGGGTCTATTGGCTCAGTTTCACCTCTTAAATTTGGAGATACTAGTGGATGTTTCATCTAGATCATGTGTTCACATTAGTAAAATTATAACTTCAGGTGAAGCATATGAATTAATTAGATATGTTAGTAATGGAATCTTCACCCCAAGGGGCTTCTACTAGGCATGGATATTTATGTATAGTTCATGAAGATGGCATTCTATTTCTTGGACATGTCGGTTCACCCTCTAGAACAGAACATATAGTGTAAGAGGTCCATCGGCAACTATTGATAATATATAGGATCTAGAAATTTCCATTTAGAAATTGAAAAAAATTAAAATGGACCAAATTCTGAATGATTTGGAATTAAATTTCAATATATATATATATGAATAGTTCAAAAATGAGGGTATACACGAATGAAAAAATAAACAAACATCCCTATATAGATAAAATAATAAATCCAAAAAAAGAACTAAAATTTCATATTAGTTGTTGGGACCATAAAATACACCATCATCAAACTACCCATTATTGGAGATGAAAAATAATTGTATGGATCAATGTCTATAGAGGTAGTATGAGCTGGTGGATCAGTGATAGATGGTGGAGTAGTGAAGATGGTTACATGAGCTGGAGTGGGTGGTGGAGAGGTCCTATTCAATTGGGAGGGCATAGGACTGACAACTGGATTGAAAAAAGGTACCTCATTGTATGTATCATTGGCTAGCCCCAGCCCTGCCGGGCCTACTCAGGTAAATGCCCCTTCTAGGAAACAAGGTCAGTATGATCTATGGAATGGTCGGGGTCGGATATGGGTGATGTTGGATTAAGGTTTCCGACTTAGGATTTATGACCCATGTTTTTAAAAAACATACTCGATGTATAAAATTACATTAATCATGTATTCACATCATGCAATGGTTAATTAAAATTTATTTTTGAATGAAATGTTACACATCATGTAATAGGGTTAAACATTATGTAATTAGAATTTCTATCTCAAACATGTTTATCCCCTAAACTCTAACTCATAACTTATCTATAACTTCATTATGGTTATCCTAATCTATCCAAGGCTATGATAACCTACCCTTGGCTACCTCTCAGTCATCAAATCTATTAATGTCGAGGTCATGACTTAGTAAAAGCTCAATTGAACTTGAGCTTGATGACATATCCTTCCCAAAAGGATTCTTAATAGATTTTAAATCTTTCCACATTCATCAGGAATGGTGATCCACTATCTCTATGTATTTAAATTATCCTATATAGAAAAACTGGAATGAATTTTAAGGGGCGTGACCATCGAGATTTTTTATTACCAGGGAATAATTTCAATCTTTAGTTAAATTGATGGACCATATTCCCAAGTACAATGATACACCTAGCAATTCTTGATAATTCCAAAATGTTGTTTTTCCCCTTATAGTTCCTGGAATTTTCACATGAATCCTTCAAGATTATTTCCAATTAAGTTAACTACAACATATCGGCATCTCTATCTATCTTAGAATCTAAATTCAGATTCTTAGTCACCAAAAACAAATGACCCACCAGTTCAACTAGAAGATGAAATGTTTTCCTATATACCAGTCTTAATGGTGTTGTTACAATAGTCATTTTTATGTAGTATGGAAATCCCATAGTGAGTCATTAAACATTAGAATCTAGTCACATCAGCATGTATTTACATTATTTCCAAAAATTTGATTGATCTCTCTACTTTATAGTTCAACTAGCCCACTTTTTTATTGGTGGTAGTGAGTTCCTATATAATATCTAATTCCATATTTTTCTATTAATCTATTCACAACATGATTTGGTAAATTTTTTCTTCAATCACAAATGAGTAATCATGGAAATCAATATATTTAAAACAAATTATTATTCGGAATGTTCAAGAAAGATTTTTCTATATCAAATTTTGTAGCTTTAGCTTCAACCTATTTCAAGATATAATCAACACCAAAAAAATGTTTGATATTCTATATGATGTGGGGAATGATCCTAAGAATTATTTTCCCCAAATTATGATGATATTTACTTTAATTATTGGATTTTTATCACATTGTTTTACTAAGATTCCATTCTGTTGGCATCTATCATAGATTTGGAATAATTCCCTCATGACTAGGTGTAACATAGGCTATAAAAGTCAACTTTGTTGAATTTTGGATACTGTGAACTCACGTCTATGATGTCGTCCAGCTAGTAATTCATGATACATTTCTATTAAATTCAGGATATCAATTTCATGGATGAGAATTTGGATCACGCCATCAGCACATTTTTCAAATAACAATGGTTCATCCAAAAATATTTATTATAATAAGCTAGAAATTTTTTCCCTTATATATATGAGAGGTCATGGTTCCAGAATATCATTGAAATATAATTTTATTTATCATAAAACTGGGGTTGAACCTTGATCATAGACTAGGTTTTATCTAGAAAATGTACTTCAATTTCAGCCACCTAATCTTTCATGATGAATGACAATAGAAGTTAGGATAAATGGTCACCAATAACATTTTATTTTTTGTTTCTGTCCTTTACAAAAATCTCAAACTATTTCAGTAAGATGATCCACTATATAAGCCTTGATTTGGCATCCTTCATGTTTATCATGTATCTTAGGGTAGCATGATCATTATGTACATGAAAATTGGAAAAAAATATATAGGAACATAGTTTCACAAATCCATATACAGTGACTATGATTTATTTCTCTATTGTCATGTATTTTACATGAGCTTCCCATAGAGTGTCGCTTTCATAAAAGTTGGTAAAAACGATGTGTCCAATTTGTTGTTCTAACATAGCACGAAAACTAGGTTGATGGCATCACAAATTATTTCAAATTCCTTATCCCAATAAGGTAAAATGATGGCCAAAGATTTTATTAGGCTTATTTTCAACTTTTTATATGCCTTTTGACATTCCTCAATGAATTAAATGGTACTTATTTATACAATAAGTATTTCAAAAGATGGGTATCTTTTGTATTGTCTTTTAAAAACTAATTGTAAAATTTGGCATTTCCTAGAAAGCTTATTATACCCACTACTGTTGAAAGTTCAGGTAAATTATTGATGTATTTTATTTTCAATGGATCAAGTTCTCTGAAATCTATGGTGATTTTATGCCTAAGGAATTTTTTTCCTAGAACTATAAAATGATATTTTTCCCAATTTTGGTGTATGAATATTTATTCACAGCATTATAAGACATACTCCAGATTGCATAAACAACCCATAAATGATCTTCCACAAACCGAGAAGTCATACATGATAAATTCTAGTAATTTTATTGAAATTTCATGGAAAATTTGATTCTGGATTCGTTGAAATGTTTCTGTAGAATTACAAAGTCCGAATGACATTTTCTTGAATTAAAAAGTACCAAATGGGCATGTCAATGTGGTCATTGGATAATCAGCGGTGTCAACTGCAATTTTTTTGTATCCTAAATATCCATCTAGGAAATAGTATAATTAATTTCATGCTTTCATTTCTATAATTTGATCCATTGATTTTATGTTAAATTAATCCTCCTTGTTGTTGAATTTAGGCATCTGTAATCTAAACAGACTATCCCTCCTGTAATGGTAAATGTTGAAATCAATTTGTTTCCATCATTTCTCCTAACAGTGAGTCATCCTTTCATAGGTAAATCTTTTAGGGAGATGTCTTTTTCACTATATTATATGGAAAATTTTATTCATACATCCAAGAGTTTTATCTCTTCCTTTTTGATGACTTCCTTCATCGGTGGTGCATGCCGCATTTTTGGATCAAATTTTTTATTTTAATATTCTTCTATTAGAATCACCTGACTACATCCAATAGTATTGATTCCTTTGATGTCTTCCACTTCACATAAAATTTACTTCTAATGTCAATTCAAATCTTCAACCAATTTTTCGTCTAGTTCCTGAAATAGTTTCATGTTGATTATAACTAGTAGAGAGGTTGAAACTCCTAAGTATGAGCACACAAAATTCTTGGTAGAGAATCAAGTTCCTTTTTTGGTGGTTGAATGATAGAGGGGATGAAAGGTCTCATTGCACTCTCGTGATAGGTTCAATAAATCTTAATTCCTCAAAATCATACACTTTTTATGTCACCGATAGTGAGTCTTCACATTCATCATGAATGTCCATGTAATAATATCGTTTTTGGGAAGAAGGGATGTTGTTTTAATCAACAACATCATCTGATTATTGAAAAAAATTTACTAGGTTAAACACCAAATATTCTTCTCCAACATGAAATATCATATGTCTTTTATTAACATCTATAAAATATTTTCCTATGTCTAGGAATTTTATTCCAAGTATAATTAGGAAATCACCTTCTTATACCATGTCCAGAATTATGAGGTTAGATAGATATATGAATTTTCCAAGATTTACTAATATAAATTCTGGAATACCCATGGGGTACTTCACTGATCATTCAGTGAGTTATAGTGACAGTCTAGTTTTTTGGTGATCATAGAGCACTAACATACAAAATACACTCATTGGCATGATGTGGATGTCGGATCTAGGATCACACCGATCTCTTCCAAAATTTCAATATCCAACAGGATGATGAATTGAAAATTATATAGGATATCCCATTTTTTAGGATTATATGTTTCACAATAGTAAGGCATTACATTATTAATGAGATGACCCCAAGATAATATCTTTTTGGTTTGTTGATATATAGATCCTTGAGAAATGTTTCCTGCAATAGTATTTGATAAAATAACTTTTAAAAATTGTATGTTTTTGTGTAGTTTCATGATCATTTCCTAGAATATATTTTATAGTGCTTCCTCTCATCTTGATCTTTCTGTTTCCTTGATAGTAAGATGTGTCTTGTACGGTTTTGGGGAAACAAAAACTTGTTCCATAGTTTTCTCTTGTGTTTGGTCACTTATAGCTGATGATACTTCTTGATGTATGGTTTTCAAAATTTCCTAATCTTTTGGTAGTAGTTTTATATTCCCTTCTGGTTTCCATTCAACTATTTTACATGGATGTTGAAATTTCAATATCTTTCACCTTCTCAGTACTACAGATTTAGCTTCCTCCCTATTAATGCCTTTATATTACCATGTAGGTTACCCGATAGTCTGTCAGAAAAATTTTACGATATTTGACCCATTTGAACATCAAGATACTGCAGTGAAGGTATTTTGTTTTTGATTTTCATTTCCTAGTTTTTCATTATATAATATATTTTTTGAGTGAAATTTTCCGGGTGGTTTTCCCTGTTACATTGAAGAGGAGAAGGTTGTTTCTAAGGACTTGTCTTAGTGGGTTGGAATTGCTGTTGAAGTCATTATGGGAAGGGTTGTTGCATATGTTGTTGAGGACATGGAACTAGGTTCATAGGTGGATACCCTAGTGGTGCTGAATTCCAAAATGCTTTATTATAACTCTTCTATTGAAAATATCCATGGTTTTTCTGAGGTTTGTACAGAGCAGGCCTATGCATGAAACATTATTGTTGATATTTAAAAAGACATTTTCATTAAATGTAATTTATATAATTACTATCTAGTTGGTATACAAAACATACCTTTCAATCTTTGTAATGAATATTTCCATACAATATCTCCCATTATTGTATCTATATTATGAGAGAAGGATGGTGTTGTGCTGATGACAAATGAAATGATTTGAGTTTCTTCGTGGGTACCTTGACTTGTGCTACTAATTTGGGGTTTTCATCAACCTAGTGGATACCATGCCGAGGTGGTCGATGATAAATATTCCATAGGTCATCATTGTGGTAAATTTCATCTTGAATAGATATTCTGGTTTTTGGGGTTTTAAAAATCAATCTTTCCTTATCAGAATCATCAAAGATAGTTTGTACGACTGGGTAGAGTCCTTGGTAACACATTTTTAACTGAATCCACGTGTCCAGTCCATGGTGTGGACACTTATTCATCATCTCCTTGAATGAGTCATACTATTTCCATAATGATTCTATATCATTTTGAGTTTTGTTATAGATTTCATTCTATATCATCCATATCCAGATATGTGGAAAGTATTTATCCAAGAACATTTTGGAAACATCGTACCATGTCGTGATTGACTCAAAAAATAGAATTTTGAACCATTCCATATCTATGTATCATAGATAAAATGGGAGTTATGGAAGATTGATTGTGTCTGAATAGACTCCCTTGATGGGAAATGTATCAAAAACATCCAGGAATTAGGAAATGTGATAATTTTGGTCTTCGCAGTGGATTCTACAAAATAGATCCATGTTTTATTTCATATGAATGAGTCCAGGTTTGATTTCGATGGTTTGTTCTTAGATGTGGGACCCGATATGCTTGGGGTCGCATCATGGATTGATGTAAATCCATAATCCATGATGGTCCTCTATGGATACATCGGGTGCTCCCCCAAAATTACTTAGTGAATGATTTTATGGTTCAGTGGATTGGGTCCCTCTTGATCGTTTTTTCAACCATTGCATATTTATGACATTAAAATAGGAAACTATTGATATCTGGATCGAAGGAAAGATCTGGTTTTGTCTCTAGAATATTCTACCTAGTTTATGGACCGTGGTACATGCACTATACTGCAACGTACATACAAAATGACATATTAAAAATGAAGAAGGAATGGGGGTTAGTGAAACATAATCATATGCCTTTCTCCATAGGCATTATGAGAACATTGTTTCCATCCTAGAGACACTTCCAAAATATGATGTTGCCCCATGTTTCATTGAATTATTGTGGGTTTAGGTCCGAATAAAAATTATAAGGACTTCCCAACCACCACATGATATTGGTGTAGTTCAGAGAATGTCCAAATTCAAACCCATGGGGAGAATAATTAGCTTTCAGAGTCAATGGCTTAAGTCCCTTTGGGGTAGGATTCCATTAATGTTTGATTCCGTTAGGGAAATACTAGATCTATGGTTGTTGATGGATTCTTCAATAATGATAGAAGGATTCGGGTCAATTTCAATAATATGTCAAAAAGGCAATTTTTAACAAAAACATGGTTGGACCATAATGATTAGGATACCAAGATAGAAGAGGTCTCTAGTTGAATATGGTATATTCAATATGCCCTACCTATGTGGTTAAATATTTCTTAATTGGGAAACTATAACAACCTAGGTTCATTAATATTAGTATCAAGGGTATAAATTATAACAGTCTATTGATCATATCGTAATCTACTTGAATCAGGATAGGGTCATTATCTTGATTATCCCATGGTCAGGGATGATAAATTTAATTGGAATATGAATTTATTTTTTATCCTGATTACTAATTGATATGTTTACAAGGTTATGAATTATTGATTTTATTATGGTGTAGGTATACATACTCTAACTGCCTACCATAGGTGGTTTTATCCCCTCATTGTTGGTAGAGATGAAAAGTAATAACTAATTAAAACTATGATAGAAATTCTAAGAACAATTTAATTTAATCATATCATAATCATTAAATTAATCTAGATTTTTTAAATAGGACAAACATGAAATTGAGATTAAATAATTGTGAATCACAATACAATTAAATACATACTTTAGAATGAAAGCGTGAATGAATGCACACAACTTCATCAATATATGATGAATGAAGTAAATGATGTAAAAAAGGTGTTAAGGTTGTGATGAAAAAAAATCCATGATTATTTTTATAAATAATAATTAAATATATGATAACATTAATAATTTAGTTATGGGGAAACATAGGGGGAATAATGAGAGAAAATAGATGAAGAAAAATTATCTTCATCGAGCTTATTTTTTATTTTTCATCTAGCTCTCCACTTTAAATCCCCTTGCATGGTCCTTTATCTAGAGTCAAAAAATTACATGACATATACCGAGATTCAAATAATGTAGTTTTGAATATGTTTCAATCTTTGTAGATTCCATATCTATCCATATCTAACACATATCTCATCTATGGATTAAAAGTTTGATTGCTTTCAAGAATTGACTCCTTGGCTCACATCGTGTATCTTCTTTCCAATTGTATATTCTCAGAGTATTCCTTTTTTTCATGTTGTTTATGATGAGCATCTTCCTACCACATTTTCTAATGGATATTCTACTAATAAACATCATGATATTAGTCATGGATTGTTTTATGACGTATAGCATCATGTGAAACACTATTACATGACCTGATCATAGTTTTCAAGACGTGCAATAGGAAAAACTAAAATATTCTCCATTTTGTCCATGGAACACTCAAGCACCTATTTCAAAAAAATCTCAGCATAAAAAATTTGAATTATCGAATATATCATTGATAATACACAATAGAAGGACAATAAAATGAATATATGATTTTGGCTTAGCACATGTATCTGATGTAGTGACGTCAGACCTGAATTCTTGGGGGCTTGATAAGGCATCCTGAATAATTTCCCAGATTAATTTGGAATGGTTATTACATTATTATATTTAGAACATTGATTGAATGATATATATATATTTCAAAATAAAACTAATTTACACCATAAATATTAATTGAATAATATTCATCTTCTCCTCAGTTTTAATCTAAAATGTTGAAGTTGAATATTCTCAAAACTCTTCCTTTAACCAAAATATTGTCTATTTTTACTCTATATAAAATTATTTGAACATACCCAATAACATATTTTTGTTAACTAAATGACTATTAAAAAAATTCATACTTTGATTGTATAAAAAAATTACTAAATGATATATAATTGTTTTCATTTCCATAATTTGATAATTATGTCATTTATATGTGAGTATGGTCTAAATGAGTAGCTTTATCCAAAATGAATACCTACAATTGGAGTCTACTACACCTTCATTTTTTCTATCCTCTATACCATTTCCATCGTTTTTATGGGATACTCATTTTTATATCAATAATAATCTTTATTTAAAGGGTATAAAAATTATATGGAAATTATTGCTCCATGTTGAACCCTATTATCAGATGTAAATATATTTTTATGGTATTTCCTATAATTCTAGTGATGCGGGTAATAAATCTATGGGAATTTTTTACATTCCTTGGAACATATAAATTTTCCTCATTCCATTTCATGTAACAAATGTGCTGATAATAAACTATTTTAAATGATTGTACTGGTGGAGATGTCACCATAGATATCATAAAAGGATTTTGGGTTCGAATTTGATGATTTAGTTATCCCATGATAATTTCAAATTCTAAGAAAATTTATTTTCTTCCTATTCAATCATCGAATACCTTTATATGTGAGTTCAGGAATATTGGTTACCCTCTATATTTTGAAAATGTTAAAAAAATTCATTTTTTGTCATTCATGGTTATACCCAACTTTAAAAGTCTTGTGTTTATAATTTTTTATGTAATATACTTATATAGGTTTCAAATTGGGATATGGATTCCTAACATTTTAAAGATAGAAATGAGACCAGGGAAACCATTCTGACAGGCTATATTTGGTGTCTGGATATTTTGGAATTTAATAAAATAATTATACAGGTTGGTGTTGAAAATTATAAGAAAATACACTTTTCAGACTATAAATAATGTTTTCTTCAAGATATCTATATTTTTAAAATTTTTATCAATTTTTATAGAAAAAGTTAGGCAATGTAAACATTTATATTGTTTGGGATCCATAGTAATTGAAACATCTATAATGGTTTGTGAGTTAGATAATTTAGTTATTCAATTATGAAATTTCAATGATTATTTTGAAGTACTCATACATGGTATTACATTGGAACAGAACATGTAATCCTCCAACTAAAATACTATAACTGAAAACTGCTAATATCCACCATGAAATTTAAATAGAATGTGAACTACATAAAACATGTCATAGTTTATATTGGTGTATGTTTATAATTAATATAAATTTTTATGTTTAATTTTTAGGAAACAGAAATGTTTTTATGTCTAATAATATATCATTTTAACATTTTTTAAAATTTAATGGTTAAGGATAGTTGTATTTTGTAACGTAGAGATAAATTGGATGGAGAACTGCCACATGATATCTTATCCATATATAATAGTCCAAATAGGTAGATTTCCCTATGAAAAAACTATGTTCTATAGAATTTTTTCATGAGATAACCATGTGTTTATACATTCAAATATTGTGGTGTACACAACTCAAAGTCACATTGGGATAAAAATTGTATGCAATGTTGTTATAGATCACCTATAATATTAAATTTTACTAAAGCGTCACTCAAAGAAAAATTGTATAAGGATTAACGTCCCCAAATAAAAATATGGATTACGATCTTGGTGTACTTTTACAAATTACACCACTATGTCTTCAATACCAAAAAATAATCATGGAGTTCTTATGAAATTGTTTCAAACTGGCCTAAGGGCATCATTTCTTCCATAATGAATGAATAAATTTAAAAATTTAAAAAACCTCAACAAAACTAACTACTAAGGTGATGAATAGTATAATTCAAGGGGGAATCATGTAAAGTCATCAACTATATTGACCCAAAGTTTGTTATAAGAGTTTTACATTGGGGATAAATAAATGAATTACTACCATGATGGATAGGGTTCTTTATTAGTATTGGTAAACTACATACATATATAAATCTCATATTACATTTGAAAATTATAATTAAAAAATGTATGTAATTATTGTACATCCATTATGTAATTCAATGATTTATTCTTCATATCCATGGGAATGGGACACAAAATAAGAGAGATGAAAAATTATCAATATGGGTTAGGTATAATAGAATATATCATTAGTTAATAAGGCATTGTGACACCCCAAAATTCTAAATTACGAACCTAATATTTAATGTAATGAATGATGTGTGACATAAAGAACATAAAGCAATACAAGACCATGATAATTTAAAATATATTAACGATTTTTAAAAGACTCAATATGTTATATATCATTTAATTCGCAAAAACACTAATGTTAACTTTCCTTTCATCTATGAATGAACTTGTTTGATAGATTTCATTACATATAAGATCATGTTTTAATAGAATAATAATATATGATTAAACAACTATAAATTGATGTAATAAGACTTAACCTGGACTTCAAATGAATTGTTATTAATAGTTTAAAATAACTTATGAAAATTATGGTTTAAATAAATATAAAATTATTTAATTGGTTACAAATTAAATTTAAATTAATATAATAACCAAATGAATATAAATGTAATATTTATATAAAAAACTTTTTATATGCTCACAATGATATTTTTTCTTAATAATTTAAATTACATAAAATTAGTGATTCATATTAATGTAATATATATATTATATACTAAATAAAATATATTTCACATTCGTCTAATAAATTTGTCACGAACCGCCTTCACCAAAAGGAGGGAAGGGTCAGCAGATTGCCAGGCCCTTCCTTCTTTAAGTTTAAGGAGAGATAATGAACCCCGTGACCCGCCTTCAACAGGTCCCGGAGTGGCGACTAGCACCAAGGGTATAGAAATTTCTCACAAATGGAAGGCATTACCCCTTTTTGTTTTATAAGATCGAGAGATGAGATGATGAAACTCAACAACACCAAGGTAAAATAAAAGTAAAACCAAGACAAATAAACCATTCCCACATGCATGTTCTAAAAGTAAAGCCACAAAGTACAAAGGGAGAGTACAAAGGTAAGTACCAAAGAAGAAAAACAGAAACTGCAACTGCCCCAAAGGTCCGAGCTAGTACGGTCCTGCTCGATCCCCGAAGTCCTCCTGGAAACCTGAAAGCAGTTTTATATACGTAGGGTGAGCATACAAGTACACTCAGTAGGGAAAACCAAAGACTCTCATGCACAAGTGGGGGAACGTACTAAAGTCCCGTGAGAAAAGGAGTAAACCAAACACCTATCAAGGTAAACTATCCACCCCAGGCCTCACCAAGGCACACTCCCCAAATAACGCAAGTTAAGTAATATATATAATCAGAGCACATCGATGTTTGGGTACCCTGCGCCACTTTCCCACTAGTTATTGAGACATCCTATGCATCGGACCAATCCCTCCATTCTCACCGCAGTCCCACTGCCACACCCGCCCGCACACACCTGGGCCACAATTATCACATGTAACCACGCCTGCAAACACCTAGGCCAGAACAACCACCACCACGCCCGAAGACACCTGGGCTAAAGGATCCACTACCACGCCTGAAGACACTTGGGCCTCATCCCGAAGACACTTGGGAAACCACCTGCCGCACACACCTGGCCAACCACCACACTACCCCGCCCGAAGGTTCTTGGGCTAATAATGGACCTTAGGCCATCACAGCCTGCCCGAAGATACTTGGGCTATCCAGGAACGGGAGCAGAAAAGGAGCTAATAACCAGCCACTAAGAATAGTGTTAGGAAAAACACCCTCCCCCATGAAATGGGGGTGTTCGGCACTAAGTGCTCAACTTGGGTGGGGTGCGAATAAGAAACACAAAGCTACAAGTATATATATATAGGTAAAAATCACTCACCCAAGCTAGGTTTTTCTTCAGATAGCCTACAGATCACAACATCACTCAAGTCCGAGTCACTACTGACGCTAACAACCATTTGTCCCCTTTATTATTTCATGTTCAGTAATAATGTTTATGTTTAAGCACTACTAGGCAACTAGTAGGCATAGTCATAAGTCCAGGAAGGTAAACAATCAAGCAACAACCATAACGCCCATACCCGGTTCTCAACAACAGATGATTCCACCCCAATTCGTGATATAAACATGTATCCACCCGGTCTTAAAACTCATAATCACCGAAGCCACATCAACAGGGGATCCCATCCCCGGTTTCATAACTAATGAAATCATAAAAGAACAGGCGATCCCATCCCCTCCCATATCTCCAGCAATCGACTCGTAAGAGAAAACCACCAAAACACTGCCACCAACACTATGCAAGGCCAAGCCTGTATCGTCAGATTTAAAATATTTTACAAGTTCCATGATTTCAATTCCATTTAACCGGGGTTATCACAGAAGGGATTGATCCTGGTGCTTTCAATTTATTTATCCGGGTATGCGTGATTAACTAATTTACGTTTTCACAGCAGGAGTTTACAACCACAACAAGCCATTTAAAACATCAACAGAGGTTCATTAGTGCACAAACAACGACCCCCAACGGCCTCGATTTTCAGAAGGCATAAGCCAACACAAATCAGAAATAAAATCACAATATAACGTAGAAACAAAAATTACAACCCCTTCCCCTTCATTCTTTAGATCTTCGTTTATTATCTTCATTAAGTTCGGTCCAACCAGTTCTACAGAAAAAAGAGCACGCCCACCCCACATGATACACAAAAGAGAGAGACGAAGGATAAATTCCCTACCTTTTGATAGATGGTCGACGTTTTAGGTCAGGCGTGGAACTTCATGGATAACGATGCGCCCGATACACCACAAGATGTTTGTGAAAAGCCGTGATTGAGGAAAGGAGAAACCACAACTAACCCTTAGTTTATAAGAGCCGCGGACGGTTGAGGTGAGAACGCGTAACCACTTACGGCGCGGGGGTCGTGGGTTGACCACGCGGCTGGGTCAGTTACACACGGAGGTCCCTCGGGATTTTTAGGAATTAATTATGGGCTTGAAATTGTTTTAAAAGGAGTAAGAGAATTAATTTACGTCGAAACTTACGTTGCGGGAGCGGAAAAGTCAGGTACTGGAAGAAGGACGAAAGGCTCGGCGAGGGGACATGGTGTCACCCTCACGGTGCCACCGTCACGGTGCCACCCTCACGGTGCCACCCTCACGGTGCCACCGTCACGGTGCCACCGTCATGGTGTCACCTTCACGGTGCCACTGTTTTGGTGGAACCTCACTTTGGCAAAATAATGGGCCAGGAGGGTCCAGGCCATTACATTAGATACCTCTTAAACGATTCTCGTCCTCGAGAATCAAAACAAATCAAGAAGGAAAGAGAGGGTCCAGACAACCACCTCGAAAGATACCTCTTAGAAGTGAACCCATGCTAACCAAAAACACTTCTCTGTCAAGAACCAAGCAACATACCATGCCAAACTGCCCAGGCTTGTGGGTTGGGGAGTCTCCTCCCCCATGTCAAGATATTATCCGCTTTGGGCGGCACTGACTTGCCTGCACGAGTTTAATCGCATCCACCTTAATGCGTCTTGAATAGGGTGTTGGAACCAGGTTCTTCAAAGCATGATTTGGTGTATGGTTTGTGTTTGTTGTCAATCCTCAGTGGAAGTTCAGGGTGTGAACCAAAAAAGCGATCATACCGTTCAGGAAGAAAACAGTAGTGAAGGTGGCGCTGTTTCCCAGTGTTTTCCAAATTTTTGGGCCTGAAAATCCGTAAATAAAGTAAAGTGTTTTTGGAAAAGATACTTGCGCGCCGAGCTCTTGGAGGATGAAAGACTTGCGCACCATATGTTTTTGAGGATCAGAACATCACAATTTGGCTAAGGAAAGAAGGTCGCGCAAGTGTTGGTTGGGTCGCTCAAGTAACTTGCGCGACAGTGGATCTGGAGACAGGACTTGCGCGCCGTCGAGGGACTTGCGCGCCGCCGCGCAGGGGGTCCAGTTTGCCTATAAATACTGGACCACCCCTCCTCATTTCTAACGTAGTTCAAGGCCGAGAGATTGTTCGAGCTCTCGTCGCGCAGGTGGTTGAGTCGCGCAGGTGGTTGATTTGTCGCGCAAGTAGAGCTTGCGCGCCGGTGTTTGGCTGTTCTCCCAAGGCAATTTGGAAGAGAAAGGAAGTGGATCGCGCAAGTATTTAGTTCAAGAAGGCAGTGTCGCGCAGGTGCTTCAGTGACACTTGCGCGCCAGTTTAGTCTTGCGCGCCTGAGACTTGCGCGCCACCGGGAGACTTGCGCGCCGGGCTTGAAAAGGAGACCTAGACACTATTGAAGCACGCCTGCCTTGCTGGAGCTTCACGAAAGCCGAGAATCTACTCGGTTCATTCGAGGAAAAGTGATATTCTTCTTCTAGTGAGAATCAGACTTCAATAGAGCATCTACATTCAACAAAGGATGCACTCTTATGCAAATGAAGAAGAGACCTACACGTCTATAAACTGAGTGGGACTTCACCAACGGCAATGAGCCAGGGGGAGTCAACGGGAGTGACCCGAGGGACGCAGTGAGCTATCCCTGAACAATTGTAAAGGCAGTGAGCCTGGGACAGAGTGTCTGTTCCCGAACTTTTGTATCCGTAGCTAGTGAAGCATAGTGGATTTAGGTACGACCGGCAACCAGTCGGCGTATGCTCCTTGGACGTAGCCCTTAGTGGTGAACCAAGTAAAAATGGCTGTGTCCTCTCTGTGCATGTGAATGTTTTCATTTTGATCATAATCATCATACAGGTTCAACAAGTTCCTACCAACGTGGGAACAAGATCCAACACATTAAAAGAAAAAGTGGTCACCCTAATTCACCCCTCCCCTCTCAGGGTGTCCCGGGGTCCTTCAAGTGGTATCAGAGGGTAAAGGTTGCTGGTGTTGAATCTGACCTTCTTCGTCATGGAAAACGCGGTCAATGTCAGAGGAGTCCCTCACTTCGATGGAAGCAATTTCCAGATCTGGAAGAACAGAATGAGATCTCATCTAAGATCTCTTGGAATGGAAGTTCTTTTTTCTACTATGCAAGGAATACATGTCACTGATCCAATAGGTCTGGCTATGACTGAAACAGACAGGAAACTTCTTGATGCAGATGCTAAAGCACAGAATGCTCTCACTGCAGCCCTTTCTGATCAGATTTACCTGAAGGTGATGAATTTCACCTCAGCAAAATCCATGTGGGATAAACTTGAGAATATTTATGAAGGAGACAGCAAAGTGAAGGAGGCGAAACTACAAGTGCTTCACAATCGTTTTGATGATCTGAAGATGCATCCAGACGAGAATGCAGACTCTTTCTTCAATCGAATTACTGAAGTGGTTGGAGCAATTCGGGGTTTAGGCGAAGAAATCAAAGAAATTGACATTGTAAAGAAAATATTAAGAAGACTTCCACCTCTGTATAATGCTAAGGTGTCAGCCCTTGAGGAAAGAGATCTCTCCAAACTTTCTCTAGATGATCTACTGAGCAGCTTGGTAGCATATGAAATGAGAGTCAAACCAGAAGATGCTACGACTCGGGTGAGCAAGGAAATGGCATTCAAGGCCATGGATAAATTGAAAATCTCAAAGGATAGTAGTGGTGATGATGACGAAGAGAAAGAAATTCTTTCTCTCATTGCAAAGAAGTTCCAGAAGGGGAAAGGGAAATTCAAAGGGAAGTTACCTCTCGCATGTTTCCGTTGTGGAAAAGTTGGGCACATTGCCTCTCAGTGCTTGAAGAATATCAATGATGATGACAGTGAAGATGAAAACTTCAAGAAGCCTCAGAGAAGGTTCTTCAAAAATTGAGACTTCAAATCTGGAAAGAAAATGCAAAGGAAGAGTTTTGTCTGTGAAGAGGAAGAAGATGACAATGAATTCTGTGATGAAGAAGAACCGGAATTCAAAACTGGGAACCATGCTTCTATGATGGCCACTGTTGAAAAGTCAGAAGATACTGATGGAGAAAAACAACTGAGAACTTGTGTAGATCCTGAGGTGCAACTTAAGGATGCAGTTAGTAAGCTTAAAATTAAATGTAAGAGCTGCAATAAGTGGAAATCAATTGTAGAAGAATCGACTGAATATGTTGATCAACTTGAAGCTGAAATTGAATGACTAGAAGAATTTGTGAAGGTACAGTCTAAAATAATTGAAAGCAATGATGATGCAGTTGATCTGAAGCTGAGAATTGAAGAGAAGGCAAAGGTCATCAATGACCTCACATCCAGACTGGATGAAAAATCCAAGACTACTGAGGGTCTTGAGGAAGAAGTAGTTACTCTAAGGAGTAAACTGGAGACTGAATCAGTTCCAAAAGAATCAAGGAAGAAAATACAGTTCGGAAGATTCTCAGATGCAGAATTACTTGCAAGAGCCAAGTGTGGTTCTGATGGGGTTGGAAAAGTCTTGAGTGATCAAAGACCCGCTTGCATGGGAAAGAGTGGAATTGGCTGTGAGGCTGAGTCATCAACTGCTGGAAGTGAAAAGATCCAAAAGAAAGACAAGATGAAAGTTGAACATGATGAAATGTTACCTAGAGTGCTAAAAAGGGAACCCCCAATCCAAACTAAAAGGAGACCTGAAAATTATCCTCAAACATTCAGAAATGACAGACAGTCTTACTACTCTCCCAAGGAAGAAGGTATAAGGAGAAATTCAAGTGAGAAGACATTTCCTCTCATGAAGTGTCAGTTTTGTGGCTATCTGGGCCATACCATGTCTTATTGTGAAGAGGCAAGAAGCTATCTGAATGGAGAAGATATAGATGCTCAACAAAGGAGAACAATTTCATATCCTAATTCTTATAGAAGAAATAATTTCTATGGATATTGTTTTCATTGTTCTAACTTTGGTCATAAGGCCATTAATTGCAGGCAGAGAAGGGACATTGACACCTCATGCAGAAGTTCCAGACATGTCAAGTCTCGTCAGCAAGACGATGTTTCTCTTTCAAACAGGTTCTCACCTCTTAAAGAAGACTTTGACTATGAAGAACCTGGGTTTGTGGAAGAGATAGTTGAAAGGCCATCAGTTCTATATACTCAATCTAATGTCTCATGGAAGGAAAGGAGGAAGATTGAGAAATCAAACCTTGCAGAGGTAGCTCTCAAAGCTACAAAGAACAACAGTACCTGGATTCTAGATAGCGGTTGCTCATCTCATATGACAGGTAATGCCGGTCTACTAACAAATATCATAAAGAATGTTGATGGTACAGTAAGATTTGGTAATGATGGGGCTCTGAAAATCAAAGGGAGTGGAAGTACCAAATTAGCTAATGGAGAACTAAAGAAGACTGAAGTCCTTTACGTAGATGGCCTACGTCATAATCTCCTCAGCGTGAGTCAACTCTGTGACTCAGGACTTGTTGTTACTTTTAATCAGAAAGGCTGCACTATCAAGGGAAAAACTGGCAATTCTCTCATGAAGGGATGCAGAACAGAAGGAAACTTGTATCAGGTTGATAGTGAAGAGAATGTATGTTACATGACTGTTGAAGAAGAAAACAATCTGTGGCATCGGAGATTGGGACACATCAATCAACAAGACATGGAGAAAATATCAAAATTGAGAATTGTCATGGACATTCCCAACCTGAAGCGTGAGCGTGAAAAATCCTGTGATGCTTGTATTCGTGGGAAGTTGGTCTGCAGTTCATATCGGCCAAAGAAGAAAAAGGCATCTCACCTTCTTGATCTGATTCATACAGATGTTTGTGGTCCAATAAATGTTACCGGAACTCATGGAGAAAGGTACTTTGTCCTTTTCATAGATGATTACAGTCGAATGGCATGTGTGATGGTCATTCACCAGAAACGACAGGTCCTTGACTGCATGAAAACATATCGGCGAATCGCCGAGAATGATACTGGACGAACAATCAAAGTGTTGCGATCTGACAATGGAGGAGAATACACGTCCATTGAATTTGAAAATTATCTGGAGAAGCATGGGATACAACATGAGGTAGCTGCTGTGAGAACTCCACAACAAAATGGAGTTGTTGAACGAAGTAATCGGCAGGTGAACAACATGGCACAAACTATGCTGATTGAGAGTCGTATTCCACGACATTACTGGAAAGAGGCTGTTCAAGCTGCAGTGTACATTCAGAATCGATCAGGACTTTATATGGGTGAGACGAAGACACCATATGAATTGTGGCATGGACGGAAGCCTTCTCTAAAATACTTTCGTGTTTTTGGAAGTAAGTGCTTCATCAGGAACAAAGAAGGAAATCAGGGGAAATATGGTGACAACGCAGATGAAGGAATCTTCCTCGGTTACTCAATGAACAGCAAAGCCTACAAATGTTTCAACAATCGTTTGGGAAGGATTGTGGAAAGCAATGATGTTAAGATAATTGAAGAGAAAACCACAAATGCTTCACGGACGTCATATGCTGATGTGATAGAAATTCATGAAGAATGTGGACATGAAGAAACTACAAAAGCAGAAATAGAGTAAGCTGTTCAAAACACTCATCAATCACATAATGATGTTGACTCAGAAGAAGAATCTGTAGAAGAAACTATGGCTGAAGAGAATACTACTGAACCTCGCAGGAGAAATCGAAGAGCTGAGATTGATCCATCCAACATAATTGGGGATAGGAGTGCACCCACACAAACCAGAAGGATGAGGAATACCACGCAATCTGCATTTCTATCAGTTGTAGAGCCATCCTCATTCGAAGAAGCTGCAAAAGATGAATCTTGGGTGAAAGCCATGAATGATGAATTAGATCAGATTGATAAGAATCAGACATGGGATCTTGTCCAGAGACCTGAAGGTCACAATGTGATTGGTACCAAATGGATTTTCAAAAATAAGTTTGATGAGCATGGAAGTGTTATCAGAAACAAGGCACGACTGGTATGTAAAGGATACTCCCAGATTGAAGGTATTGATGTTGAAGAAACCTTTGCTCCAGTTGCTAGACTGGAATCAATCAGGCTTTTCCTTTCCATGGCACTCCAAAGAGGATATAAAGTATATCAAATGGATGTTAAGACAGCATTCTTGAATGGTGTACTCGAAGAAGAAGTCTACATTGAACAACTGGTGGGGTTTGTCTTGGGTACCGATGAAACAAAGGTCTGCAAACTAAAGAAAGCTCTATATGGTTTGAAGCAGGCACCACGGGCATGGTACTCACGGCTAGATTCATATCTCAAGAAGTTGGAATTCAAAAGAGGAGGAGTTGATCACAATCTCTATGTGAAGAATTCTCCAAAAGATCAGTTCATGGTTCTTGTCTACTTTGATGATATCATTTTTGGTGGCAGCAGGCAGAAATCAGTGGATGAATTTGCCAACCACATGAAATCAGAATTTGAAATGTCTATGATTGGGGAGCTCACATATTTCTTGGGGTTGCAAGTAATTCAAAAGAAGGAATACACTTTCATTTCTCAGGAAAAATATGCAAGAGAGTTGCTGAAGAAGTTCAATATGCAAGACTCCAAACCAATGTCAACTCCGATTCCTGTTGGAACTAAACTTGGAAAGCATGAGGATGGGAACTCTGTTGATCCCACCATGTACAGGAGGATCATTGGAAGCCTACTGTATCTGACAGCGACAAGGCCAGATATTGTCTTTGCAACATGCCTTGCGGCCCGCTTTCAGAGTAATCCAAAGGAGGAACATATGTCAGCAGTAAAAAGAATCATGAGGTATATTCAAGGCACACATAACTTCGGGTTATTTTTTGCTGCAGGCAGGGACAGTGAATTATCAGCGTTTTCTGATGCTGACTGGGCTGGGGATGTAGTAGACAGAAAGTCCACTAGTGGTGGAGCTTTCTATATTGGGCATAAATGTGTTGGCTAGTTGAGCAAGAAGCAAGAAAGTACTTCTCTTAGTACTGCTGAAGCTGAATATATCTCCGCCACAAAAGCATGCACTCAACTTCTTTGGATGAAGCAGCAGCTAACAGATATTGGTGATAAGGTGCAGCAACCAATGGTGATTTATTGTGATAACAAAAGTGCAATTGATCTTACGAAAAATCTGGTTCAACATTCTCGTACAAAACATATTGAAATACGGTATCATTTTATCAAAGAAAAGGTTGAACAAGGCGTGATTAAAATGGATCATGTTGGAACTAATGAGCAAGTGGCTGATATCCTAACCAAGCCATTGTCCGCGGCTGTGTTCGAGAAGCATCGGTTGAACCTCGGTGTTCAACCACCTCCTACTGCATAAGGAGGCTCCGGAAGTCCCCTCTCCCCGTTTGTTTTAACTGTTTTTATCTGTTTATGGCTGTGATGAAGGTTTATGGGGGAGATACTATCCAAGGGGAGTATGGCTTGAGCTGAACGTTGAACAAACTTTTCGGTCTTTGGTTTTATTGTCAATGGGGGAGAAAGGAATAAATTCAAGGCAAGAAATTCTTCTGTGATGAGAAGTGTAAGCTTGTGATGAGAAGTTTAATAAGGATAACATCGGGATGGAGAATTTCGTGTACGATTTCAACACACTAAGACCCAATTCAAGCTTTCTCTCTTGTTTTCTACACCAAGCATTGCTCACGTAGACTTAGAGTGTTAGCTGAGTTGATTCTTGCGTTTTGGATTCGCTCATGGTTGGAGATCTATTGAATTTATTCTGATTGCCAACAAACCCAAAGGGGGAGATTGTTGGAACCAGGTTCTTCAAAGCATGATTTGGTGTATGGTTTGTGTTTGTTTTCAATCCTCAGTGGAAGTTCAGGGTGTGAACCAACAAAGCGATCATACCGTTCAGGAAGAAAACAGTAGTGAAGGTGGCGCTGTTTCCCAGTGTTTGCCAAATTTTTGGGCCTGAAAATCCGTAAATAAAGTAAAGTGTTTTTGGCAAAGATACTTGCGCGCCGAGATCTTGGAGGATGAAAGACTTGCGCGCCATATGTTTTTGAGGATCAGAACATCACAATTTGGCTAAGGAAAGAAGGTCGCGCAAGTGTTGGTTGGGTCGCGCAAGTAACTTGCGCGACAGTGGATCTGGAGACAGGACTTGCGCGCCGTCGAGGGACTTGCGCGCCGCCGCGCAGGGGGTCCAGTTTGCCTATAAATACTGGACCACCCCTCCTCATTTCTAACGTAGTTCAAGGCCGAGAGATTGTTCGAGCTCTCGTCGCGCAGGTGGTTGAGTCGCGCAGGTGGTTGATTTGTCGCGCAAGTAGAGCTTGCGCGCCGGTGTTTGGCTGTTCTCCCAAGGCAGTTTGGAAGAGAAAGGAAGTGGATCGCGCAAGTATTTAGTTCAAGAAGGCAGTGTCGCGCAGGTGCTTCAGTGACACTTGCGCGCCAGTTTAGTCTTGCGCGCCTGAGACTTGCGCGCCGCCGGGAGACTTGCGCGCCGGGCTTGAAAAGGAGACCTAGACACTATTGAAGCACGCTTGCCTTGCTGGAGCTGCACGAAAGCCGAGAATCTACTCGGTTCGTTCGAGGAAAAGTGATATTCTTCTTCTAGTGAGAATTGGACTTCAATAGAGCATCTACATTCAACAAAGGATGCACTCTTATGCAAATGAAGAAGAGACCTACACGTCTATAAACTGAGTGGGACTTCACCAACGGCAGTGAGCCAGGGGGAGTCAACGAGAGTGACCCGAGGGACACAGTGAGCTATCCCTAAACAATTGTAAAGGTAGTGAGCCTGGGACAGAGTGTCTGTTCCCGAACTTTTGTATCCGTAGCTAGTGAAGCATAGTGGATTTAGGTACGACCGGCAACCAGTCGGCGTATGCTCCTTGGACGTAGCCCTTAGTGGTGAACCAAGTAAAAATGGCTGTGTCCTCTCTGTTCATGTGAATGTTTTCATTTTGATCATAATCATCATACAGGTTCAACAAGTTCCTACCAACGTGGGAACAAGATCCAACACATTAAAAGAAAAAGTGGTCACCCTGATTCACCCCTCCCCTCTCAGGGTGTCCCGGGGTCCTTCATAGGGGTCGGGTTCTCTCCTCCCCCATAGACAGGGATTTTCACACACATCCAGAGGAAGAAAAACCAGTACATTTCATAGCCAAAAAGGACAAAACGTTCTTCCACAATGGGTAAAACAAGGAGAAAAACTCAAAACAACTCTGGGTACTGGGTACGCATCTATGATTCCCTCTCCCACGTACTCTCCTCAAGACCACCATGTCTCCACAACACGCGAACCAAGGGAATGGTTCACCCACGAAGCACCTTCTCCTTGCGATCCTCGATCATCACTGGTCTCTCAACAAAGGTCACGTCGTCCTCGATGTCTATCTCACCACAATCAAGGACGTGTGAATCGTCGTGCAGATAACGACAGAGCTGGGACACATGGAAGACACCGTGTATCCTCAGTAGCGGCGGTGGCAACGCTAGCTGGTAAGCCACCTCACTAACCCGCCGCAATACTTCGAAGGGTCTGATGAACCTAGGGGAAAGATTACTCCCCTTGCCGAACCTCCGCTGCCCACGCCGAGGGGAGACCTTCAAGAAAACGTGGTCCCCAACCTCAAACTCCAAGGGCCTCCTCCTGGTATCAGCATACGACTTCTGTCGGTCCTGGGCCGCCTTCATCCTTTCTCGTATGAGATGAACCTTCTCTGTTGTGTTCTGCACCACCTTCGGGCCAAGGAAGTCGGCCTCTCCTACTTCAGCCCAACACATAGGTGAACAGAATAGCCTCCCATACAGGGCTTCAAACGGGGCCATGCCAATGGTAGATTGATAGCTATTATTGTATGCGAACTCTACCAGGGGCATATGTCTCACCCATGATCCTCCTAAGTCCAGAACATATGCCCGTAGCATATCCTCCAAGGTCTGGATGGTGCGCTCTGTTTGTCCATATGTCTGGGGATGGAAAGTAGTGATAAGGCATAACTGGTTGCCAAACGCATGCTGCAATCCTCTCCAGACTCGCGAGGTAAACCGTGCATCCCTATCCGAGACTATAGACCTCAGAACTCCATGCAACCTCACCACCTCATCTACGTACTTTCGTGCTAAAGCATCCACAGTACTCGACTCCCTGATCGCCAGAAAGTGAGCCGATTTCGTCAACCAGTCCACTACCACCCAGATGACATCGTACCCTCCTTGGACCTTGGGTAGTCCCGTGACGAAATCCATCTAGATGTCATCCCACTTCCACTCGGGGACATTTAGAGGCCACAGTAGGCCACATGGAACTCGGTGTTCAGCCTTCACTTGCTGACACACTAAGAACTTGGCCACAAACTCTGCCACCGCTCGCTTAACTCCGGGCCACCAAAACTGCCTCTTCAAACCCTGGTACATCTTGGAAACTCCTGGGTGTACCGCCTGGGGTGAGTTGTGGAACTCACCGAGAACCTTGCCGCGCATCGCCTCCGGGACAAACAACCTTTTCTGGAAAAGCATCCGGTTCTGACCATCCTCTGTCAATCCTTCCAGATCATTTCCATGGTCAACCCGGTCACGCATCACTTCGCACTCCAGGTCTCCCCACTGAGACTCCTCCACCTGTCGAAACAGAGATGACTGCACTATCATCTGATATAGGCAGCCTCTGCCGCTATCCATCCTCGCATCTAGGTATAAGGCATCCAACTCTTCCATTGCCTTCCAGGCGTCCGCCGACTCTCGGACCGCATCCTTCTGCGTCCTCCTGCTCAAGGCATCGGCCCCCACATTGCCCTTGCCTTCAGTATAAGAGATCTCGATGTCGTAATCCTAGAGGAACTCCACCCATCTCCGCTGTCGCAAGTTTAAGTCCCACTGGGAGAAGATATATCTCAATCCTTTGTGATTCGTGAAGACTACAAAGCGTTCCCCGATGAGGTAGTGCCGCCATAACTTTAGCGCAAAAACGACCGCTGCATGCTCCAGGTCGTGGGTGGCGTAATTACGCTCATGGGAACACAGCTGCCTGGACCCATAAGAGATCAACCCTTGTCGCTGCATCAACACGCATCCCAGACCCTGTCCTGAAGCATCACAGAATACCTCATAGGCCACCCCTTCTTCTGGTAATCTCAGCACTGGGGCACTGACCAACTTCTCCTTCAGATAGCTGAAGGCTGACTGGCACTACTCACTCCATACGAAAGCCTGGTCCATCTTGGTCAGAGCCGTCAAAGGGGCCGCAACTCGGGAGAAGTTGGGTACGAATCTCCGATAGTAACCTGCCATCCCAAGGAAACTACGGACCTCTGCCACATTCTTGAGTGATGCCCAAGAAACAACTGCCTCAACTTTTGACGGGTCCACCGCTACCCCATGCTCGGACACCACGTGCCCGAGGAAGTGCACTTCTCGTGTCCAGAACTTTCATTTTGACAACTTCCCATAGAGCTGGTGCTGTCGAAGGACCTCCAAAACTGTCCTCAGGTGCTTTGCATGGTCCTCCTATGATCTAGAGGAGACCAGGATGTTGGCGATGAACACAACCACGAACCGATCCAGGTACTCCCGGAAGATGGAGTTAATAAGCCCCATGAACACAACGGGGGCATTCGTAACACCAAAGGGAATGACTACGAACTCGAAGTGTCCATACCTGCACCTGAACGTTGTCTTCGGGATGTCACTCTCTTTCACCCTCAGCTGGTGGTACCCAGACCGTAGGTCGATCTTCGAGAACCATCCTGCCCCTTTCAGCTGGTCGAAAAGATCATCTATCCTTGGAAGAGGGTAGCGATTCTTGATCATCACCTGATTCAGCCTCCGGTAGTCTATGAAAAACCTAAGACCACCATCTAACTTCTTTGAAAACAAGACCGGAGCACCCCATGGTGACGAAATCGGACAAACATAACCCCTCTTCATCAGATTGTCAATCTGTATCCACAACTCCCGTAGCTCCGAAGGTGCCATCCGGTAAGGAGACATCGAGATTGGACGAGCGCCGGGCTGCAGGTCTATCCCGAACTCGATATCACATCGAGGGGGTAGAGTCGTCACCTCCTCAGGAAAGATGTCCATAAACTCACGAACGATCTCTTGAACTTCCACCATTTTAGCACCTACTGATTCCACTGTCAGCTCGGTCAACAAGGAGAGGAGAGGTTCCTCTCTCCTGTTTCCCTTCGGACTGCTCCGCTCGCTGGTGAAGGTAACACGCCGGCTGGCCACCTATGAGAACACCACCCTTCTTCGAAAACAGTCGATGATGGTGCACACAGAAAATAGCCAGTCGATGCCTAGGATGACATCATATGGATGAATCTATGGTAGAAGAAGATCCATAACTGACTGATGTGGCCCTAACATCAGTCTACATCCCCGACAAACGAACAACAAGTCGGTCTGACCTATGACTAGTGTACTCAACACCAGGGGCACTGGAAGTCTCTCGGCATCTAGACCCAAGGCACGGGCTAGACTGGGTGCAACAAAGGAGTACGAAGCTCCGGTATCGAACAAATCATAAGCAAGAGTGCTAAATAGACTGATCGTACCTCGAACAACCTCTAGCCCTGTTGGAACTGCTGCCTCTGCGGCATGCAACTATCCACGCCCATCTCCCCTGCCCCTCGGCTGTCAGCCACCTCCCCGACCACGCCCTGGTCGAGGTCCCTGTGGAGCGCCCTGAGGTCGTCCTCCTCCTCCTACGTCTTCCCTCGGAGGAGCGGGGGCTCGATGTCCCTACTGCTGCTGCTGGAAAGGTCTGGCTGGAAGCTGCTGCTGGGGCGGGTGCTGGGGATGACTGCCACTGCTGTACTGCACCCGGTCGGGGCACTGAATCCGGAGATGCCCAGGGCTCCCACAGATGAAGCACCACGGTCCTGGGCCCGTAGGAAAAGGGCGAGGGCCGGGGGATCGAAACTGAAACTGCTGCGGCCTGCTCCCTGCGGGTCGGAACCTAGAGGGTCCTGACGCTGGAGACCTGGTGCTGACGACCTTCCCCTTTGATGGTCCTAGCTGGATCCCCTCTCGTGACACTCCTCCTAGAGCATGCGTCCTCTCCCCCACTTTGGCCTTCTTTTGGACCTCCAAGTACGTCGGCATGGTAAAGGTGGTAACAACATACTAGAGGGAGGGTCGGAGTGCCTCCTCTAAACGTCTTGCCCGAGACTCCTCGTCGGGAAAGAGGTCCGGAGAAAAACGTAGGAGGTCCTTGAACTTGATCCCTATCTCCTTCACGGACAAACTCCCCTACTGGAGGGAGAGTAGTTCCTGCCTCTTTTCTGCCTTCATCGTCGAGGAGAGGAATTCCGCCCGGAACTCCCTCTCGAAATCCACCCAACCCACCTCAGACTCTCTCCTCTCCCCCAGGTAAAGCATCCACCATTGACACGCCACTCCCCGCATCTGGATGACAGCCAAAGGAACCCAGTACTCGGTCGGGGCCCGAATTAGGCCGAAATCTATAACTAGCTCCTCTAGCCAACCTTCCGTCATCATATTGGAGGTGCTGCCCTCATACTTCTCGAGGGCCTATCGCTGGAAGGCTCGAAGAGTCTTCTGCCACTGGTTGTCCTCTTCCTCTCGATCAGCTCTCTACCGATCGGCCAAAGTAGTCTCCGGGGCCTCGATCGCCTGTACCACACGTGGTCGCCTTCTAGGTGCCATAGCTGCAATGTAAACAAGGAATGCCTAAGCCCAAGTAGTGTAGAATATTGTTCTTAAAACTTCTTAAAATTTAATTTATTCTCAATCCCCAAGACATCCCAGAAACACAAGAACACAAGTCATTTATGATGCATGTACCTTTCCTAGGGTCTCTACCCTGCAATCAGTGTGGCCTCACTTGGTCGTTCGGTAGGTCCAGAGTCCTTGCATCGGATCACGGGGGCCCATAAAATCCCGTGTCCTAGCCGGCCTTCCCTGGCCTAATTCACGTGCCAAGGTCACCCAACACTTTTTCCTTACCATCCCATGCAATCCTCACTGTGCCTAACTCCAGACTCCATCCTATATCTCAACCATCATCTCTGATACAATTCTTTCATGACCCGCCTTCACCAAAAGGAGGGAAGGGTCACCAAATTGCCAGGCCCTTCCTTCTTTAAGTTTAAGGATAGATAATGTCCCCCGAGACCCGCCTTCAATAGGTCCCGGAGTGGCGACTAGCACCAAGGGTATAGAAATTTCTCACAAATGGAAGGCATTACCCCTTTTTGTTTTATAAGATCGAGAGATGAGATGATGAAACTCAACAACACCAAGGTATAAGAAAAGTAAAACCAAGAGAAATAAACCATTCCCACATGCATGTTATAAATGTAAAGCCACAAAGTACAAAGGGCGACTACAATGGTAAGTACCAAAGGAGAAAAACAGCAACTGCAACTGCCACAAAGGTCCGAGCTAGTACGGTCCTGCTCGATCCACAATGTCCTCCTGGAAACCTGAAAGCAGTTTTATATACATAGGGTGAGCATACAAGTACACTCAGTAGGGAAAACCAAAGAATCTCGTGCACAAGTGGGGGAACGTACTAAAGTCTCGTGAGAAAAGGAGTAAACCAAACACCTATCAAGGTAAACTATCCACCCCAGGCCTCACCAAGGCACACTACCCAAATAACGCAAGTCAAGTAATATATATAATCAGATCACATCGATGTTTGGGTACCCCGCGCCACTTTCCCACTGGTTATTGAGACATCCTATGCATCAGACCAATCCCGTCATTCTCACCGCAGTCCCACTGCCACACCCGCCCGCACACACCTGGGCCACAACCACACGCAGTCCCACTGCCGAATCCCACCCACAAACACCTGGGCCACAACTATCACATGTAACCACGCCTGCAAACACCTAGTCCAGAACAACCACCACCACGACCGAAGACACCTGGGATAAAGGATCCACTGCCACGCCCGAAGACACCTGGGCCTCATCCTGAAGACACTTGGGAAACCACCTGCCGCACACACCTAGAAAACCACCACACTACCCCACCCGAAGGTTCTTGGGCTAATAATGGACCTCAGGCCATCACAGCCTGCCCGAAGATACTTGGGCTATCTGGGAAAGGGAGCAGAAAAAGAGCTAATAACCAGCCACTAAGAATATTGTTGGGAAAAACACCCTCCCCCATGAAATGGGGGTGTTCTACACTAAGTGCTAAACTTGGGTGGGGAGCGAATAAGAAACAAAAAGCTACAAGTATATATATATAGGTAACAAGAACTCACCCAAGCTAGGTTTTTCTTCAGACAACCTACAGATCACAACAACACTCAAGTCCGAGTCACGACTCACGCTAACAACCCATTTTCCCCTTTCTTATTTCATGTTCAGTAATAATGTTTATGTTTAAGCACTACTGCGTAACTAGTAGGCATAGGCATAAGTCCAGGAAGGTAAACAATCAAGCAACAACCATAACGCCCATACTCGGTTCTCAACAACAGAGGATTCCACCCCAATTTGTGATATAAACAAGTATCCACCCGGTCTTAAAAGTCATAATCACCGAAGCCACATCAATAGGGGATCCCATCCCCAGTTTCATAACCACCGAAATCATAAAAGAATATGGGATCCCATCCCCTCCCACATCTCCAGCAATCGACTTGTAAGAGAAAACCACCAAAACACTGCCACCAACACTAAGCGAGGCCAAGCCTGTATCTTCAGATTTAAAAGATTTTACACATTCCAGGATTTCAATTCCATTTAACCGGGGTTAGCACAGAAGGGATTTATAATGACCCATACTTTACATACATTGTTAATACTTCAAAATTGAAGCATACTTATTACAACAGATAACAAAACAACAAATGAACCGTATAGGTATAGTGTCTTTAGAAACTGGGAAACATAAACAACTGGTTCATAAAGCGTCTACACTGTCTCCCATTTAGTTCATCATATCTATAGTCCCTTTTGGCATATCTTACTTAATAACCTTCTTCCTGACCTGGGGAAGGAAAACATACAAAAGGGTGAGCTCAAATGCTCAGTAAGGGTAAACAAAAGAAATATCAATCACATCATATTCATAAGAACATAACTTTTGGAAATCGTAACCTGCAAAAGAGAGCATAATTTCATAACATGGGATAAATCATAGTAGTGAAATGGAATAACAATTATCATAACTTAAAACATGAAACTTTTTGTCATA
This sequence comes from Viscum album, assembly GCA_963277665.1. NCBI lineage: Eukaryota > Viridiplantae > Streptophyta > Magnoliopsida > Santalales > Viscaceae > Viscum > Viscum album. Next base: position 579,037,901 of record OY728120.1, read on the forward strand.
CACACATAATCATAGATAATCATTTCTTATTAGTCAAGACTCATTTCCAAGACTATCTTAGTGGACAAAGTCCATTTCTGAACCGAGTTCACTCCCCGTTTCAGTCCTGTTTCACCGAACCAATGTAACCTACCATTCCAGCCATGTCTATCTCATGAGATATAAAATCTTTACCCAATGCATTGGAGGGATATCTATGTCCCACCCATCTCATAATGATACCATTCTTATGTGTGCCACAAAATCATAAATCATACATCATTGCATAACCCATGTAATAAAAATGGGAATCTTAAACATCGTGACATCATCAAACAATTCATATAAGATAAAGGAATTCATAAAAAAAATTCCATCACAACATAATCAAATCAATGTAATAATAGGGATATAAACAGAACCCTATATTATCTTAGATGGAAAATAATTTTGATAAAACACTTGAACTCCATTCTTGAGGAAAATATCCTTTCAAATTCAAAAACATTTTCCTTTCTTCACATGTCATACAATTTTAAACTAAAAGAAGTTGATTAAAAATAAACTTGAAAACATGTAAAGGAAGCTTCTTGGAAATAATGTTTTAAAAATCCATTCATGCCGTATAAGTTAAAAAAAACATTCTTCTCGTACTTTTGTCGGAAAAGTCAAAAAGTACCTCGTACGAAAAACGACAAAAGATTCCTTTCATATCTTTTACTAAAAACTCACCGAAGGGTAAAATTTAATATAATCTATTGTAGAAGGATATAAATATTACATATTGAGGAAACATTCATGTGGATGATAAAATACACCCTAGTAAATACCAAATTATAAACAATCTCGGATAAAAATGAGATTGTGATATTTCCCTTACCTTAGGTCCGATTTGATTCGTAAGTGTCTGAACCTCCTGTATAATGATTTAAATAATGTTATTGACTTATTCCAGAATCATACTTATTGTTATGATATCATATATGGTCATATTCTTAGCTTCTTATTAGTAATATTTCATTACTACTTGTTATTCGGGTGTTTATTACTTTTTGTTCTTATGCGTGTTTTGTCAAATAGATTCTTATTATTCTCTTTAGGTTATATATACCTCATTTCCAGAATGGTATTAGTGTAATATATATCATATTAATTCATTCAATTCATTTATATAATCATTATGCAATGAAGATCATGTAGAACGAGTCGCATCACATCGTGGAGACGGTATTCCGTACGTACGCACGGGTGATGATATCGTTCCTATGATCGTGGAATTGTATTGGAGTGTATGTATACTATTTCAAAATCAATATCACTTTATAATTGTCATATATAGTCATTATTTACACCATTATACCCATCCATGTAAGGTGGTGGTGGAAAATAGATTACATCACGGCGTGGAGACGGTATTCCGTACGTACGCACGCGCGGTGATTTCTTTTTCCGTAGGATGGATAGATGGTGAAATAGGGTTGTTTCATACTTATAATAACATATAATTATATGAGTGATACTTATGTTATTACTTCATAATGAAACAATTAAAGAATAAGAAGTGGAAGAAGAAATAAAGATGAAAGAATCGGTAACGGACATTACCTCTTCTTTGAAGTGCTTCTTTGAGACCTCCTTTTAGGGCACTAAAATGGGTCTTTGAAGAAGACCAGAACCTATAGGATGTTTCTAGGGAAGTGGAGAGGAGAAATTGGAAGGGTTTGGCCGAGCATTAAGGCTCAATGTGGTGTGAGGAAGAGGGGGAGGGGGTGCCCTTTTATAAGGGAGGAGAGTGGCACCTTTGGAATAACTAAAAATATTATTTTATTATAAAGTCAAATTCGGTTTTTAATAGCTCAAAATTAATATATTTATAAGATAAGGTGGGTAGGGGTCGAAATAATCTCATCCAATAGAATTTAGACAAGTTTAGGTATCAATTTTAACCTTATCATTTAGATTTAACTTTAAGTTAGATAATTTAACTTTCACCGTGTCTTCTTGTTTTCTTACACTATAAGGTTAATAAACTTACTATATCAAGACAAACGAACCCCAAGTTGTTTATTATTAATATATATAACCTTATCTAAGTCATTTAGACGAACCTTAGATTTTTAGGAATAAAATAACAATTAATAAAATATTTGTTTTTTAAAAACTATTTTATGTCAATTTTGACACTATTTAGTAATTGATTTTTGTGAAAATAATAACAGAATGATTAGTTCGAACAAAGTTAATTAAATCAATACCAACATGTCATATTAACCTAGAAAATTAGTGTAATTCATAAAAAGTCTCAAATTACATTTATTTGGGTATTTATAACATCAATTATGTCAATATTTCATTAATAAGATAATTACTACATCATCGTTGTGTCATAAAAAAATTAAATTATTTAAAGTCTAAAAATTACAAATAAAATACAATTATGTAGGAAATATTTTTATCTTTCTAATGAATATTTATAGTCGAATTTATCTTATGTATAACCTCATATTAAAAATTATTTACTTATTAAACTTTGATTTTAACTATTTTAACCCTTCTTTAAATAAATTAATAATAAATGTCCTAATCTAATCCAAGTGGGCCTAAATGGTCATATTTTATTCCTAAGGTTGTTTTTGGTCGAATTAAACTTGTCCAATAGAATTAGGACATGTGTTAGGGTAATAATAATATCATTTTTACCCTTAATTACGATATTTACTTTTAACCGTGGTAAAAAAAGTAAAAAGTTACTATTCAACAAAAAATTATTTTCATCTCATTGAACCACATTTTACTTAATGACATAAACCGTGTCTCTCGGATTTTCAAAATTCCACTCACAGAAGCGGTAAAATTAAGTTTTATGAAAAATTCAGTTTTTTAACTACCACTTAGTGGTTTCACTATTCATCAAAAATTGAAAGTTTTCCAAAAAATACCAAAATTTCAACCTAGGCTAATTTCGATATTACGAATCCAAAAATGAAGTCCATTATGAAAAATGAAATTTATAAAATTTCAAAAAGTGGTTATTACTATTCATAACGACTAGTTTTAATAATATTTTAATAGCATATCATTGTTTAGTGAAACTCGGTATTGCGTACGACGCAAGCTATCGAGGAAGGTTGTGGTTGCTTGTAAAGCAAGCCAAGCTAGTGTTGTGTGTAGTGAAAGATTCATTTGATGATTTATATAACAGAAAAACAAAATATTTCACATAAAAGTCTCGGGTGTTACAGGATTGATCCTGGTGCTTTCAATTTATTCAGCCGGGTATGCGTGATTAATCAATTTACGTTTTCACAGAAGGAGTTTACAACCACAACAACCCATTTAAAACATCAGTAGGGGTTCATTAGTGCACAAACAATGACCTCCAACGGCCTCGATTTTCAGAAGGCATAAGCCAGCACAACTCAGAATGATAATTGCAATATAACGCAGAAACAACAATTACAACCCCTTCCCATTCATTCTTTAGATCTTCGTTTATTATCTTCATTAAGTTCGGTCCAACCAGTTCTACAGAAACAAAAGCATGCCCACCCCGCATGATACACAAAAGAGAGAGACGAAGGATAAATTCCCTACCTGTTGATAGATGGTCGACGTTTTAGGTCAGGCACAGAACATCACGGATAACGATGTGCCCGATGCACCACAAGCTGTTTGTGAAAATCCGCGATTGAGGAAATGAGAAACCACAGATAACCCTTAGATTATAAGATCCGCGAACGGTTGAGGTGAGAACGCGTAACCGCGTAAGGCGCGGGGGTCGTGGGTTGACCATGCGGCTGGGGCAGTTATACACGGAGGTCCCTCGAGATATTTAGGAATAAATTATGGGCTTTAAATGGTTTTAAAAGGAGTAAAAGAATTAATTTACGTCGAAACTTACGTTGCGGGAGCGGAAAAGTTAGGTACTGGAAGAAGAATGAAAGGCTCGGTGAGGGGACACGATGTCACCCTCACGGTGCCACCGTCACGGTGCCACCGTCACGGTGCCACCGCCACGGTGTCACCTTCACGGTGCCACTGTTTTGGTGGAACCTCACTTTGGAAAAGTAATGGGCCAGGAGGGTCCGGGCCATTACAAAATTTGATAACAATAAGGTAAGAACAAATCAAATATTACACATAATATTCAATATTTTTATAAAGGCAGTTTTCCAGATTTTAATGTAGAACACATTTTAAATGAACATTTCATCCTAATTATCTATTATATATGTCCAAATATACTTTTAATTTGAAAATGAAACCTAAAGAATAATATAGGGAAAATATTTCGTAATTTTATGTTATGATTTATTTTTTTAATGAATAGTTAAAAATACCAAATTTTAGTTTGAAAATTATTTTTCATATAATTTTTTATAAGGATAAATTATATTTTTTAATTTATTTACTGTTTAATTAGATATTATCTTTATAAATTAAAAAAATTTATGTAATTGGAATGAATTTCACTTTGAAATTGATTATAAAAATATAGCAATCTTTCCGACGATTTTACTTTTAAGACCTGCAATGTCGTCATGCCTGCATGATTAAATATAAATCAATTTCCTCTACTTATATTAATGGAATATGAAAAAATGGATTCAATAATTGGAAGCAGCTTAATTTAGAATTTATAAAAATGCCAAATTTTTTATAATTATTATTTAAAGTGATTAAGTTTAATTACAACGATTAAAATAATTAATAATGTTATTTATGTATAGAAAAACCAAAAAAAAGATAACAAATTCATCCTTAAATATAATACCATATTTGCAATAAAACTCACATTAGAAAACTAAAAAATCATATAATATTTTGAATACTATTTTATTTAAATGAATAATGGATAATTATAATGGAATCTTTAACGTATTTCTTTTCAATTATGGTTGGAAATTATTTTTATTTCATGATTTTTAAAATAATTATTCCATTCACATTTTTTGGAAAAAAGTAAAAAAAGTGAATTATTTAAAACATTAAAATAAGATTTGTTTAAAACATTTTTTTAAATAATAATGTTGGAAAAAAATTATTTAATACGTCATTAGATTATATCAAATATAATATTTTTAAAAACATTTTATTCAACGGTTTGACATTGTATAAATATATTAATGAAGGAATATAATACATTAGGTATTATCCCTAACAAATTGTATATTGTCTTCATAATGGTTGGGAAAATAATTGAATAGTTTTAATTTTTAATAAACAATTAGAGGAGAATAATATATATATATATATATGGATTTGTTTATAAATACTAAATAATTCCCCCAATAGATACACTGATATAAACAATATCAAATAAATATGAGATTGTTAAATAAGCACTTACAAAATCACTAAATTTAGAATCATAACACCAAGGAAATATTTATTATAAAATGAAAAAATATATACGATTAATAAATTGTAAATAATGATATATCATATCAAAGGATAATTAGATAAACCTAATAATAGAAAAAAGTCATATAACATAACATATGTAAAAAATAATACAATTTTAGATGAAGAACCCTTAAATTAATCACATCAATTAAGTGGGAATTAATCATTGAAATGATTATGTGTAAAAAATTTAAATCAACCAAAAATATGTGGTAATATATCATAATAAAATTTTGTATTGTTACAAACAATTATTTAATATCATAGGTTATGCTGTATAAGTGCATCCCAATTAAAAGAAATTCATCTTACTTGAATTTTTTTTATTTCCAATATTCATATCAAAGAAAAAATGGTAAAATAATTTAAATTTCATGTTACACTAACATATCTATGAAGGATTTCATAAATAACAATTAATAAAATTTTATAAACACCGTATAAATGAAATTAGGTTCATAATGTCAAAATATACCTTAATGAATGAGAATTGGGAGGATCTACATTACATATAGTATGAATCATTACATACATTTTTAACATTCCTAAATAATAAAGATATTTAAATTAATTAATTTTATAAGACCTTTCATCATGTTTATAATTCCTTTTAATTTTTTATTACCAAGTTATTTCTAATAACTTATTTAATTTTGTTTATGTATAATGTTTTGATAATATTCGGTTAATATATTAAAAATTACTTTTAAAGGTTGAATATGGTAATAAAATTTCTTTTTACAACATATATATAATAATAATCTAGAAATAATATTAATTTCAATAAATAATTTAAATTTTTTCCAAACGATCAATGAAACATGGTTATAAAAAATGATATATTTCATGATCATGTAGGTGGTATGAAATATATACATTGTGTAACATATCCATCATCCAATGATCATAAAATAAATGAGTAATTTATTTTGTACCATTTAATAATGGTAATTATCATGTATATACCATATTTGTTTTTAAATATACTTATATAATCCATATTTGAGATTTGGTAATGAAAAAATGATGCATATTTCTTTCTGCAGGTGGTAATCCAAATGTACATAAGAATAATGTTATAGTTTTTCATGGGATGGAATGTTATAAAAATATTTGAAATATTGATTTTAAATAATGAAATGTATTTCATGAAAAAAATTAATTTAATAAATCAATAATTAAAAATTCCCATAATGGATGACGATGGAAAAAAAATAAAAAAGATTGTGAGGTTGTAGTCCTCCATACACATGAAAAATAGTTTTTTTATTCTTTAAATCAAAGAGGATATGTATATAATGGATTCCATTAACATAAAAAAATATCATTATATTTTATATAACAATTTAATTATATCATTATGTCAGGATATTATTCGAATGGGGACTAAGGGGAAATAAAAAAATTGATCGGTTAAAAACGATACCTCCTCTTCGAACACCCTCTTTATGTTTACTACAAAATCTCCCTATAAAGAGTATACTAACAACACCAAGGCCTATATTATGTGTCAATTAATTTAATAATTGTATTTGGGTAGGTATCGACTGAGAAAAATATATTTTATGTGTGTATAGAATAGGATAAGGGGTGCCTGTTTATAAGTGTGGTATATGCATTATTTTAAAATTTTAATATATTAAATTAATATAATTTGATATTTAATTTAAAATTGATCTCAAATAATATAATTAGAATATATTGTGAGTTTGAGTTTAAAAAATATTATATAATATTTAGTGGACTATTTTTGGGATATTTTTTCACAAATAACATTATAACCCTTCAATGACCATATTTACAATTATTACATTATTAAAAGTTTTCACAATTGATAGTTCCAAAATGACACCATAAAAGGGAAAATGATTCTAAATTTACAAGTGCATATGTATTAAACTATATCCAATTATTTTTTAAGAATATATTCTTTCATTAAATTTTAAATAATTTGTTAAAATATTATTTATTATTAGATATCATTATTTTCATTTTTTGAACAATATAAATAATTTGACCTTACAAACATCAATTAAAAAATTAAATTATATTCTAATACCTTAAAAAACCATAATATAATTTACTAATATAAAAAACTATTTCAATATACTAATATCTACTAATTTTATAAATCTCAATATTGTTATAATCATTTATTTTAATTTTCTATTAATTGAATATATATAATATTGGTGTTTTGTAAGAAATTAATGAAATTATTTTATAAATAAAAGATATAAATATATTAACATTAAAAAAATAATTTATATTTCAAATAAATTATTTTAACCATATATAGGCTATATTTATCCCTCTATTAAAAATTTTGAGATATTAAAAAAATAAATTTTAATGTTTTTTTGACTTTTCACAACATAAAATATTATAAACATACCAATTATGAATTAATAAAAAAAAGTGTAATAAAATTTATTATTGGATTATTATGTCGTATATATAATAATAAAATAATATTAAGGATTTTTTTGGATCATTTTTAGTCCATATCATATAATTTTAAACCTAAATTACCTGACTAACCCATTTTGTGGTATAAAATATTACTATTGTTACAATTACTAATGAAAAAAAATATAAAATGATATTTCATTAAAAACATTGATCCCCATGAAAAAAAATTCTGATAAAATATTTATATTTCAAATCCTCGAAATATAATTAATCAATGTAACATAATTACAGATAATGAAACAAAAGTACTTTTTCATAAAAATGTTTTACTAAGAAAAAATTTAATCCCAAATCTTACTATTAAAATTTTTCAAATTAAAGTAATTTTGTATATATAGATTAATATATATAATTTTACTCTTTAACCATTTTCAAACCAAATTGGACTTTGAACATGCTTGAAAAAAATAAAAGTTTCAATAAAAATAATTATTTTTCTATAAAAATTATAAAAAATTGTTTTATGGATCAAACCAAAAAATTAACCTTCAAGTATGTTTAATGTGATTATTTACAATTTTATGTTAATTTTCTAAAAACTATAATATTTAATTGAATTTTTTATAATATTTTTTCACAAAACAATGTTAAAATCATTTTCAAATATAAATAAATTTTAAATAAATAATTGAATTTTCTAATCATTCAGTTCCTATTTCCTATGAATTTAAAAAAAATTATCGTGTAATTACCTTATTTATATTACATAAATTTTTTCATCCAATTCATACCCACTAATTTAATTTATATATTATAATTAAATAATTTTATTTTTATAGTATCTCAAGATTTGATTAAAATCATTTTAATTTTTGACACAAACTATTGAAGAAAATAAAGAAATTTATGAATAAAAATATATTTTTTTTTCATTTGTTATATTCTATCACCCTTAAAAAAATTATGCCCCAATAATTTCATCTTGGGCATGAATTGTTCAATATTTTGAGATAACATTATCGAAACCCCAAAACATGTTGAGGTATAATAAAACATCCTTCAGAAATGGAAGGTTATAAAAATAATGGTCACATTAAATATTACATATCAGGATTCCCAAATAAGAGGAAATATATGGGAATTTAAAATATACGCATGTAAGAGCATACTGACATCTGATAAATAATAGAAAGTGGTATCGAATATGTGCAGGAGAAAGTTAATGACAAAACCCCCTAAATCATTGATCGATGAAAATACCATTTATTCTTAGAATATAAGTTTATAGGCTAAAATTATTATTTCATGATACTTATTCTAGAGTTGAGGAATTATTGTACTATCATGAAACAGACAAAGTTAAAATATACTAAATAGATTTATTTCCTTTTCCTAATCTCAATATTATCCTTTTATTTTTATTTGGACAATTTAAACTTCATCTCTTACACCATGAAATTGAGATAAATATTTAATTCCTAGTGAACTAATATTAAATTTTAATATCTCATTGGATCTATAAAATAATAATAAGTGGTTCTTCAATCCTTTACTAAAAATGAAATTGTAATGCCCCACACTATTGTAAATAAATTTCACTTTATGATTGCTTTAAATTTCATTCTATGGTTATAGAAAAATCATCCACTTAATATGTTTTGTTATATCATAACCAATTTTAGACCGATATATTAATTATAAACATTGAAAAAAATTGTCATTTAATATTGATCATATGATTAATATAAATATAGGGTTATGATATATCCAATTCAAATAGAAGAACCCACCAACGACCTAAAATAATAGGGTTGTACCATATAAATCCCATATATCAATGATTTTGAGGAAGGTAAAATCAATAGTATTCTCCCATGACCAATAATAAGAAAATATCCATGATGTAATTCAAGAGAAAAACAATTTGTGGGAGGTGTTCAAGCACATCTAGATCACAACCAAAACCATGTATGTCGAACCCCGTAAAAACATTCCACCATCCAGCACCAACACATTAGAGAATTTGATGGTGTAATAATTTAATATGTATTTAGGCCAAAATATAAATTATATTATATTGTATGTTCAAATGAATAATGGTTATATTTACAAATTATTTTTGTTTCTTTATAAATGATTTTGTTTTTAATATAATAGAACAAAAAATGTTTTTTGTGTAATATAAATAATCAATTTAGATAATGTTTGCTTGTCGATTTCAATAATTATAAAAATAAATAATATATTAATCTAATAATAATATAATATAATATTTATTAAAAATAAAAGACAATATAATTTTTTTGATATCAAATTTAATATTTAAAAGGTTTTGAAAAATTCTATTGTTAAAAACCCAATCATTTCTCAATAAATGATGATTTTCTTAAATGTAAAAATTCTATGTTATATAAATTGTTTTTTGAAAAATAAATATATTCTTTGAATTAGACTATATAAATCAGCCAACAATGGTTTTAATAATTTTCTAAGATAGTTTCATTTTTATGTAAAAATAAAATAGGTTATATATATATATATATATATTTATTTTTCATTATGGCATCTTAATTAAAAAAATGTGTTGTAATAGATAATAAAAATGTCATTAATGGAAAAATATATATTTTTCCTTTAAAATATTTTAACTTTATGTTATTCTTTAACTTTTATATTTCCTTTTGAATCCTAAAAACCATATATTATATTTTATGGTTTTAAATTTAATTTATTTTGAACATGACTCACATCCACATCTCCAAGGGTAATTTTTTTTAATATATCTCACCAATCTTATAAAATAAAGAAAAATAGTCTGCTTTGAATGAAACCATGGAAAATAACTATGGTATGGTTATTGGTTTTTATTAAATTATTATATAGAGTAAAAAATCCTTGTTTGTGAAATAAAAAAGAACCCCCTTAACTTTTTATATATAAACCCCCCAATGACACCCTTAATATTAAGTAAAAATTATTCTTTCACATCCTTAATGTTTCCTTCCCTCCCAAATGTCTTATCATGGTGACCCAATCAATCATGAGTCACCCCATATGTTTTTTGAATCAACCCCATAAGGTATGAGACTTTATCATATTTTTAATTCATAAAGATTCTATATTTTATTGCATTTATATCCATTTTTTAAAGTTCATATTTGTGTTTTCACAAAACTATTATTTTTATTTTGATATAAAAATTATAAGAGATACCCTTACTCTAGTTAAAAAATTTCATATTTTATTATGTACTGTCATTATGCTTCAAAAATTATTCTATGATTTTTTCATGCCGCATTTTTCTTCAGTACCCACCTTGTCATAAGAAAATTAGTTCAAAAATTTTAATTTAGTATTTTGCTCTGAAAATTCCTTCACATATTCATTTTTAATTCATTTTGATGAGGCACCACATACTCTTCCATTGAACAATTTTAGGATAATTCTTATACTAAAATTATGATCCCCAAATGACATAGTTATTTTCAATGCTAAACATTCGCGAGAAGTAAACCCATACCCATTTACACTAAACAATATTCCTCTAGATGTACCTATAATTCATTGAATGTGGAATTTTTTTTATGTAACCCTTATAACATACTTTTGGTATTTAATTTGATCAAAAATAAAAAAATTATGAATGATCTATATTGAACACTTATGGATGTACATATATGAATGATATGCGTACCCTTGGAATTATTTTTAACTTGATTACCTTGAGAAATTATTTACTTTTAAGATATTTCATTAATTGGATAAGGGAGTAATCCTAATTCATTATGGGAAGTTTACCGCTATGTTATGATGTATTGGATGTTATATATGACCTACTTTTATTTTGTCTCTTTTATTGTTGTTTCCACTTTCCTAGGTTACATATATGACTTCATGTTATATTATTCTTCTATTTTTCATGCCTCTGATTTTCATGCCTTTTATATCTCATTAAAATGAATATTTTATAACATGTAACAATTTCATGTTTTTAGTTTATGCCTATTCCATTAATTGGATTTATTGTTCCTTAATTATTATGTATCACCCCTGGTTATCCCATTGAATTTTAAGACAGTTTGAGTATTATGATAATGTTTAGGATTCCAAAAATAATTATTATGTACAACATGTCTTAATTTCATAATGTAATGATCATAATGACTCTATAGAAATTAACTTCTCGATCATTTAGGTTTTCATATTTGTGTTCTTATGTAATAACCTGTGAATTAATTTCAAATAATAAACTTTTTTTTTCATATTTGGTTTCATAGGAATGATTAGTAATATTTTAGATTAGGATTAGAAACAATTATTGAAATCTTTAGTGAAGATACTAAATATAAGAAAAAATTACTAAATTTTTATAATGTATATATATTATCTATTTTCAATGTAAATAAATCTTCGTCTTTATACTAAAAGTGGATGTAGATATTGAACAGATGAACCTATGTATAATAATATCAAATAGGTCACATTGACTTGGAATCGATCATAACCTAGTGCATGAAAATAGGAATTCTTTTCCCCCTAGTATGAAACATCCATGGGATATTCTTTGGAATATTATAAATCATGTTATGAACAATTATTATATGAATAAATATTTCCATTAGTTACTATTTTAGGAAATAGATAATGGATAACATAGATTGATGCCTATAAATTCATGTGTTATTGAAATACATCAAATTTTTAATCTATCCCATTAATATTGTTCACATCACATTTATTTGTTAACAATTTCAAAAAAATGATTCCAAAGAAATTTTTTGAAGATGAATATTTTTTGAAAAGAATCAAAAAGTTAAATGTAGTTTTATCATCAATGGATATACACCTTCCATAATATCACACATTTTTATTAGAACTATTGAAACAAAACCACATAACAGGGATATAGATATGTCTATAAATATAAAGAATTTGTAAATTATTTAATATTAAGTATATATATCATTCCCTATTAATATTTTTTAGATTAACATTGAAACTAATGTGGAGAATATCCCTTTAGTGGAATTTGATTGAATTCTATGTATGGATTTTATTTCCATACATTAATCCATCAAAATATTCCACTTGAAAAAAAAATAATCTTTGTATTTTTAGTCAACCAATAATTAAATATATTTAAAACGATATGGATGAATAATAATTAGAAAAAAATTCTCAATGAAATTAGATTATTTACCTTTGAGAATGCATATATAACTGAAATTATTTTGTATATGGAAAATATCATCATTCGACACATTACCATTGTGAAGGAATTTATAGATGTGTTTCATAAAGAATATCATTGTTTTCATCCTAATCAATAGATCTTATACCTAATTATTTTCAAATATCCATGAATGCATATATAATTTCATTTGATTGACATGAGGTTTTGAAGAATATACTAATGGATAATATTTAAAAAGGTATCACATGTCGATGTACACCATCATGAGGTGGGAAAATCCTAATTTTCAAGAATATTTATGTGTCCATGCACCTTTAAATTGATTATTGTGAGATTAAAAAGTTCATGATGTAGGACTTGTATCCTCTTACATGTATTGACTATTTTTTTATTAGAAAAAAAGAGCCTAGTACTCCTCTAAGGTGGATCTTCGGTCAGGGTAATATCATGTAATGTTGAAGAAGGAGGATATCCCCAATACTATTTTTATTTCAAGTTACATAGACTATGATTTTATAGTAATTTAATTTACAGTCACATTTTTCTTTATATATATTTATGGACATGAGTAATAGAGTCTTATAGATTACAATGATTTTTTTTGGAAAGTCCTTATAGATGACATTCAAATATACTCAAAATGGAAGTACTAGCATTTGGTGAATCTTAGAATAATGCTAAATATTTTTGGAATGGAGAAAATTGGGGATTTTATAGAAAATTTGTGTTCTAGTTGAATAAGGTAACATTCTTGGCCAATTTTATCACTAAAAAGGATTATTTTTTACACTTCAAAAACATAGGCTTTTGAAGGATGCATATATCTAATATATGTGATATATTTTTGTATACTCCTTTTATTAACTATTTAATGTGATCGATTAATAAGAAATCTATCATAAATGTAAAAACACAAAACCAAAATATCTAATATGGGTGTCATGTTTGGATTGAATAATGAATGTTTATAGAGCTTTGAGGAGCTGAAATGGGGGATTATCATTTCACATATACATATTCTATGAATATGTGGTGAATGGTTAATATTATAATGAAATGTTTCAAAAAAGGGGTCAGCCTTATTAAGGGATAATGAGAAAGTTAGAACCAATGTGTCATATAAATTGATTAATCTTGAAAAAAACTACCCTAAATATATATGATTTATGTTACAGAAATCATAAATATTGAAAATATGGTAGAATGATCTCTTTGGTGTGAAATTTGAAGTATATGTGACTCAAAAGAGATAAAATTATAATCAAACATTGATGTATCTAAATATACACTAGTTGATATGGTTATTGATAATTAAATACTTTTAATTCTTAATCCATAATCATCATGGGATTGATAATAATGTGAAATATTCTCTAATTAGAATATATCTAAAATTTTTTCATTGATGTAAATTGATAAGGATATGATCATATTATCATTGAAATGGATGAGAATTAGATTAATTATTACAGGATAATCATAAATAATAAAAATAATGATTTCTCAAATATTATTCCAAAAGTAGTTAAAAGAAAACCAAGGGGATGATGTGGAAATGTAAAAGAGGGGAAAATCTATAAGAATAGGAAATTCATATAGATTAAAATTAATGAATATTGAGATGTATAATTTGGGTCATGACTATGTGTACCAACAAATCTAGAGTTAAATAAGGATATTTTGGACTCTTCACATAGATCTATGTGAATCCATTAACTTATGGAGTACAATGATGTATTGAGATATAAAATTTTACTGTCGGTGGGGAAATATGATGAAAAAGGTCACAGAATATAAATCAAGGTGTTGTGTGTGACAATAAGTTAAGGATGAAAAGAAAAATTCCAAGGGGTGATAAAAAAATTACTCATACCAACATGGAAATTGGAAATCATAGCCATGGTTCTTTTCACTAGTATTCCAAATAAATCATGATAAAAAAAATGTTATATGATTTTTTGGGGATCATCATTAAGAAATATATCATTATATTGTTATCTAAGAGGACTTTTTATTTGATCAACCTGAATAGATATAATTTTCTGGAGTATTAAGGCTGAATGGAAAACCATAATGGAATGTATCTGATCAAGAAAAAATGTTTACCTCAATATTGTCGATGAGTCACCAACATGATATAAATACTAATTTTATGTTTATCATGGCTTATGACCTTAATACAGATGGATAATCAAAACGTACTACCCAGTCACTTGAGTACACCTTTAGAGAATTTTCAATAGAAATACAAAGAAGATGGGATCAACATCTTCTGATATTTATTTTCCCAAACGCATATATTTTACACTCAAAAATAAATATGGATCCATATTAATCCCTTTATGTGAAAATAGGATGAACCATTGAATGTTGGTATGATGTTGGTGAACAAAAAAAACTAACGGTCATGAAATGGTTGACTAAATGGTGGAACCTGTCAAAACCATTCGGCAACACCTTAGGGATGATCATAAATGAATGAATATCAATGAACAAAATCATCTATTTGACCTAGATTATGTGTTTTTAGATATTTAATTTCTCCAAATATCTCTATAGAAGAAATTAATGAGATTTGGAAGTAAGGGAATTCGTAGTCAATGATACGCTGGTCCCTTTATGGTCTATAATAACATTAGAGAATTGTACTGTTGATTAGAACTAATTCTAACCTATCTCAATAAAATAATATGTTCCATGTATCCCTATTGAGGTAGAACACACCTGAACCCTTTAACAAGATTAATCTAGAGGTTGTACGATTGGAAAATGACCATTAATTAGAATAAAATTCTTGGAAGATCGCAAATTCAATGTTTTATGAAATTAGACAATTCCTCTAGTCAAAGTGCTATAGTGAAACAATGTGATAGATAAAGGTTCATGGGAATTATAGTTTGTGATTAAAAAAATTACCCACATCTTTTTTAGTGAATGAATTGAAAATTTCATGGGAGAAATATCAAATGGGGAGGGGGGAGAATGTAATGACCCAAAATTTTATTATTAAATATCCATTTGTTATTAATTAAATTATCTTTAACATTTATTCCAAACATATGCACTTAATTAATTTTATTATATAATTTCGTATTTAAATGATCATTAAGATTAAAAAAAATTAATAAAATAGATATTAAATAGAGATAATAGAATTATGCTAAATGCGATTGAAAAAGAATAAGAAATAATTCCCTCAACTAGTAGGGTTATTTCCTACGAAGCCCATTTATAAATGCATAAGTGGGAGAACATTTCAATGGGATTTTACCTTGACCAAGATAATTATGGGATCTAACAACTAAATAATGAGTGAAACTGTTTATGGGAGTAGTTCAAACTTTTCGAGATCACGAGAAAAACCATGTATGCTAAACCACCCCAAAGAATCCTCACAATCATGCACCATTCTCTTAGGTAGCTTACTACTATAATAAATGGATATGTATCATGAACCTAATGATATTAATATTTATTTTGAATTTTAAATATAATAAACCATATATTTCCTACGTATTGATGTTAATTTATAAATGATTTTGATTTTCATATGATGAAACAGAAATTATGTTTATGTGTAATAAGAAATTTTAATTAAGGTATTGCTTTATTATTAACTGATTAATTTTTAAAATAAATTATATATATATATATATATATATAATAAAATAATATTTTTAAAAAATATATAATAATATAATTTTTATGATGTAAAATGTAATATTTATAAGGGATTGAAAAGTGTTATTTTAAAAACACATCATTTCTCAATAAAATTTGATTTAGGTGTTAAATGTAAACATTAACACATTTATAACATTGTTTTTATTAAAGAATTATTGTTTTTAGAATTAGAATTAAAAAATTAGGTAAAATTTAATTGCTTCTTCTTTTCTTAGATAGTTGAATATTCTTGTGAAAATTAAATACTTCATAAATATAAATTGTTCATTATGGACACATAATCTCCCAAAGGTATTGTAATAAAAGAAAAATTGGTATCCACAACCAAAAAATGTTTTGATATTAAAATAATATGATTATTATTTATTTGATAAATTTTATAAAACCATTATAAATCCATGGAATCGTTTATTATATTTCAATGTTTTAAAATCATTTCACAATTTACATGACAAACTTCCACATTTCCAATGGTAATATTATTTTGTATTTCATCCCTTTTCCAAATAAAATGGTTAAAACTAATACTATATTGAATAATAAATGCGAAAAACTATGGTAATATCTTTATTTTTGACTAAGTTATTATACAGAGTCAAAGATATATATTTGGAAAATAATAAATAAGTCAACATTATTTTCATATAAAAACCCACATAATGTCCCCTTCTACATTAATTAAAAACCTCGAGCTCTTACTCTGAATTCCCAACCCTATATTCTAGATATGTTTCTCCATGCTCCCAAAAAGCTCCTCCCATGTTTTTTGAATCACAACTTAGGGTAAGGGACCCCCCTCTTGATTTAAATTAAAGTATATTGTTGATATTATATATTTTATTTAAATTCCAATTATTGGGAAACAATATTCCAAATTCTTAATTACTTATATTTGATATATGAATGATGAGATACCCATTTCAATCTTATTAAACTATTTTATTAATCAGTATGTATTGGCTTTATGATACATAAATTATCATATGATATTCACATTCCATTTTATTCTTCAAAAAACCTCCTTGTATTATGACTATTAATTCACAAGTTTTCATGTTGAATTATTTTCACATATCCCACATACTATCCTTTTTAATTCGTCTTGATGAGACACCCATTTCTCTTACATTGATATATTTTATGAATCATCATGTACAAGGGTTATTCTATCGTGATGTCACTATGGTTTTTGATGATGAACAATTGTTAGGTGTATACCTATAACCATTTACACAAACTTGAGTTCTCCATGTTTAAACTATTATTCATTTTATGGGGAGATAAATTTATATAACCCACATTCCATAATTAAATTATTAAATGTGATCCAAACTAACTCAATGTTGATAGATCAATATGGAACACATATTCATGTACATTATACAAATGGTACATGAACAACTATAATTATATATCACTCTAATGCTTTTTTAACATTTAATTATCATTAGATATCGTGCATACAATTATGGAGTTAAACTAATCCATTATGGGACTTTTTCCTCAATGTTATAATTTCATAGAAGTTAGACTTGGCCTATGATTTTTATGTCTTGTTTAAAGTTTTTTTCAATTTACTATGTTTCCTTTATCTTATCATGCCATATCATGCATCTTTGTTAATTTTTTTTTATCAACCTTTTTATATCCCATTGAAATTACATCATTCTAAAATGTAATATATTCTACATGTTATTCCATGATTTCTCCCAAACTGGGCTATATTGATCACCGTTTTAATATATATGTCCACTAGGTATCTCATGCTGTTTTAAGAACACTAGAATATTATGAGAAACATAAGGTTGTTTTCAATATTTTTGATTTAACACCTTTTTTATGTGATAATGTAATATAGCTGATTACCTAAATAAAATATACTTATTAATACTATTGGTTATAAGACGAGTGTTCTTATGTAACAAATCATTAATTAATGTGTTATAAAGACAATGTTTGGAATAATAATGGTTTTAATAATTTTTTAAAAGTTTATCTTAAATGAATAAAAAATAATTATAAATAATGATACATCAAAATCCAAAATTATACAATGAAACTAATTTTTTAGCATTATTTATTCCATTATAAAAAAACATTTTATCCTTAATAACATCAATTTTTTTATTCAATGGTTATCCCATACATTTCATCTTACACAACCAAAAATGTAATATAATTAATCCCAAATAATCCTTTTTGTTAATCATAATGTGTATATTTATGATTCAAAAAAAGACCGCTAACCACCATAAAATAAAAAAATACATAAAATGTATTTGACCCAAAAACATGTACCCCTAAATAATATAACATTTACCAACCAAATAATTTATGGAAAAAAATTCCATTTATCATGGACATCATGAAGGATAATGGGAGGAAAGAAACCCTTGTCAGCCTTAGGATATGGGTTCAATCCATAGAGCATCGAAGGATGTGAAATGTTTTCTTGCAGACTATATATTATTATTTTTTAAAAAATATATTAATTAAATTCTAATATGTTTCCCAAAATATGATTAATATCCAAAAAAATAACATTAATAATAAAATCACTTTTTAAATACAAATGTTTTCTATATGGATTATTTTTTCAAAAAACAATCAAATAATCATAATTCATTTTTATTAACATTACATCAATGATCACATTAAACTCATTGATTATCAATACCTTTAAACAAATGTCCATAATATATTATTCATTATTCCTGAAACAAAATATTCACTAATATATATAGAAATCTATATGGTTTTATTCCCGTAAATTCTTCCAAAAGTATCCATAAAAATTTTAAATTCTAATAAAAAAATATAAAAAGGTATATATACTATTTTTAAAATATAACTAACCATATACTAATATTACCATGACTTATTTGGTTTATTTCAAATAACTACAGAATTATATAGTTTTCTATGGGTTATATTCTATGATACCACATAATGGATCATAATGAAAATTTTAATTGACCCAAAAATATTCCCTTGATGTGTCAAACAAGGTATACCAAAAGGAAACACTCACTATGTACTACAATAATGATCAAGATATACTCAAACAATAATTTTTAAGGTTATTACTAGTAGAATCATCTGTGGAAAATAATGAAAACATATTGTAACTAGGAGGGGAGGTGTTTTATCGAATACCAAATACACTCTGCATCACAAAAAATTATGAATTTAATCAATACCTGATCATATCCCTAATTTTATACAGTGTATTATGATCACTAATCTATAACTTCCCTAATCTAGTTCCCAAGGTTTCTACTAAACATCTTCTAATACCAAGAGTAATATTTGAGACTCTAGTAACCTAGAGGTATAAGTGACATTATTATATTGGTACTAACTATAAAGGGTTCATATCCTGATATACTAAATAATTTATTAGTATTGGTTAAATAGATACATATTTCAATCTCACATTACATTTGTAAATATAAATTATAAAATAATATCAATGTTTCTAATTCCGTAACTAATTCGAATATTGTTTCTTAATATAATAAGGATATGAAAACAATATTAGAGAGAGTTTAAGCGCTCAATAATGTTATATATAGAAAAAACCATCATGTGTAAATAAGGAATAATAAATATGTAATGGAAATTAAACCTAAAATAATCTATTTAATCTATAACCTGAGCATAATGAATAATATGTAAGAACTTAATGGTGATCATGTAATAAAATATAAATAATCATATTATATTGAAACATATCTAAGGATATCAAATCTATTCAAATAAACATATGGACAATTATTAATAAAATAATAATTTTTCAACACATAAATCAAGAAATCATTTACATTCCAAAAATGTGTCATGCAAAGAAATCATTCTTAAATGGGTAAGGCCTCAACCAAATAACAAAAATAGTTTGTATCTTCAGATAGAATGATGCATAAATTAGATATTAGGTAACCCTCCCATTAATTTATAAGTCTAATTAATTAATCATATGGAATGGTGAATAAAAAGTTAATACATAATTAATATAATAAACCTTAGTGGAATAAAAACTCTCAAATGTTAATAAATTCACCAATTAATATTATCATCAATAATCTAAAAATAAAATAAGTATTATATCATTACAACATAAACCTGGTGGAGTAAAATAATTGGTTAATTACATTTATAAACACAAATAAATGAAAATATCATTAATTTCATAGTGCTGGAAGAAACTTATTTACCATTGAAAATCACTTTAAAAAAAAGTAAAAATACCAGTACTATTTGGATAAATATTTTCATTTTAAATTTCTATAGAAACATTTAAAAGAATAATTTTATTTGCAAGACACCATTTAAGTGAAAATTATCAACCATGGAGTGTATATGGAAACAAATATTCTATTTATCAATATTGTTAAATAGTAACAAATTAAATCTATTGAAAACTATATGATCATACCTTTTGAACAATTTTTGTAAAATAAAGAAATTGGTAAAAATGAATTTATTAAATAATTGGATATAATTAAAAACATTTGATAATTGTTTTGGGGAATATATCAAAGTTTAAGAAAATAAATTCGATGAGAATTGGAAACAATTATAGTTTTTTGTAACAAAATTATTATTCTATATTGAGTACATAGAGAGATAAATGAATGAAACAATTGATATTTTATAAAACTGTAGGAGGAGATGAAATTATTTTAGGTTTAAAATATAAATAATACATAATTCATAAAATAGAGGCTTAAACATAAAAATAAAAAATAATGATGAAAATAACATTATTATAATTTGAAAAATTATATTTCACATCAATTTTGTAGATGAAACTTATTATAGAATATATATATATATATAATATATCACATAGAACAAAATTTGAGTGGGAGAACCCATGTAGTGATCATATCAACGAAGTGACAATTAATCAATTATTTCATTTTGTGTAAAAAATTAAATTATAAAATTAAAATTGTTAATACACCATAATTAAATTATTTGTCGTTTCAAAAATATTAATTGCATCCCATATTCAATAAAGTGTTTATATAACTCAATTAAAACAAATTGTGTTATGAATTATTTTAACAATTTATAAATTTAAAATAAAATTACCTTGGATGAATCAACTAAAATTTATACAAAATAATCCATGTATTAATAAGGATTCAACATATAACATGTAAAAGAGAAGTATATGAACCATATAAAATAACTAAACATATAGCATTAAAATATTCCATAATGAAAGAAAATTGACATGATGTCCCTTACCATAGGTTATAAGGGTCAAATATTATTTTTCAAATTCTTGAATAATAAAAATATATTAATTAAAAACTCGGTTAAAAAAATTTCTAGTTTAATATTTTTTTTATATATTACAATGTTATATTTATTTTCTTTAGAAATTATTTTTATGTTATACATTTTGATGGTATTCGGTTCATATATCAAAAATTGCTTCGGTAGGTTGTTTATGGTAAAATTGATCATTTTTAAATAATGTAAAAATTAATTATAAATAAATAATTATAATTTATATGAATAAATTACACTTTTGAAAACAAAAAATAGTCATGGTTATGAAATATTAACTATATTACGTTCAATGAGAAGGTATTCACTATTTACACATGTGGATCATTGTAATATTTCAACAATAATGACAGAAAAATAGAACCAAGATATTAAATTTCTATAAATATAATTATATCATAATAATCATATAATTTTTTTAAAAAACTTATATATTCTATCCTTGTTATATAGTAACGAACAACAAACCACATCGCTTCGAAGATGTGATAAATGCACTCGTACACATGAACGACATTATAATTTTTAGATGGATGTAAATGTAAGGAGATATATGATATATTAATATAAAAAAATGATAAGTGTTTGATTAATATAATATATATATTTATAACAAATAAAAACATAGAACTATCCTTCACATTTATGATGGAAAATAAATTAATTTTGTTCATGAGGTGGTAGTCTTCCATATACTCGAGTGACATTTTCTTTTATAATTTGTTTGAAGTTGATATAGATATATTGTATTTAATTAACATACAAACAAAATTTTATATGTGATATAATTATGTTGTAATATATTCGTGTATGAATAATATTTAATTGATTGGGATGAATAATTCAAACAAAATAGATCGATTTTGAATTATACAACTAATTCGGAAAACTTCTTTATGTTTACCAAAAAAACTATATAATATAGTTTTATGATAAATATATTTTTATAGGATAAGTTAATAGAATATTTTAATGTCTCCGGGGTTGCATTACTAAATAAATTTGATTAATGTGTAGATAAAATGTAAGAGGGGTGACCTTTTATAAGTGAGGGGAGGGCATTATTGGAATATATTAGTTTATTAAGTTAATATAACTCAGTATTCATGTTAAAATTGAACCAAATTGATATATTTAAATGGTTATATTAGTATTATAAATACACTTATCTAATAATAACAAGACATATTTTGGTGATTTTTCACCCTGGTCTTTTGTATTTAACACTCTATTAATCCTTTTGATTAAAATTATAATATTAAATTTTTTCTACACTTTTTGGGTCATGAATTTAACCATTAATAGAAAAATATCTTATAAAATAACCAATAATGATTTTTAATCTATTTCAATTTAATTTTTTAAGTATATTATTTTTATTAATTTGAAATAATTTAATAAAAATATATTTTAGTACTAAATATCATTAATGACTATTTTTTGAAATATTAATTAGGTTTTACCATTATGAAATAATGATAAAGATTAAATTGAAATATAATCATTTTATACAATCCTAAAATGATATATTATTCTATATAATTCATGTAACCAAATTTTTAAATCATATTATTTTACTTTTAATATTTTAAAAGACATTTATTTTTCATTAATTTTAATTGAATAAATCTTATATTGGCATTTCATAAAAAATTAAGTGATTTCATCAAGAAAAAATATAAATTAATTATCACGATAATGAAATCATTTATATTTAAAATAAATATTTATTATTTAAATAATAACCTATTTTAAATATTTCATGGGTTAGTTCCATTTAGAAGTCCTTATAATATAATTTTTAACCTTAATTACCTGATTTACCCTTTACCATGATGAAAAAACATAATATTGTTACTTGTAAATATGGAAAAAATTGAAGGGTCTAATATACCAAATTTAGAAATTATCTTTATAAATATAGTATATATTTTTTAAATTCAATTAAAAAAAGTATCATATTTAAATTTATGTAGAAATTTATAAAAAGTGATTATGGTTTTATAAAATAAATGAATATTTTTTGTACAAAAATGTTCTTATTCAAAATTCTACCAAAATAATAAATGTAATGAAAAAAATTGTAATATTTATAATTTAATAGATGAAATTTTACTTTAAATCAATCTTAACTAAAAATTAATCTTTGTAATTTCTTGAAAAAAAATATAGTTCTCAATATATATCATTATTTTTTTTATTTTCTAGAAGATCAATATTCTTTTGAAAACACACAAAATAATCACCCTAAATTATTTAAACGATGATTCATAAATAAATTACATATCATTGAATATATTTTAAAATTTTCTAGAAAATATTTATAATATTTTCTACCTAAATTCAATAAAAATAATGTTTCAAAAAATAGTTTTTTTGAATAATAAAATGAATTTTCTAAAAATAGTGTTAATTTTTTATTTATTAATTAATAAATTTGAATTTATTAGAAAAATTATTCACTTATTATTAATTTTTTTCTATTTTATTCAAACCTAATAATTTAATTTATAGTTTATAAATAAATATTATTATTTTAATAGTATCAAGTGATTCGTTCAATCTATATGTTGCATGTGATGTAAGTTATCAAAGAGATTAAATTAATTCAAGGATAAATATATATTAAATGTTTTATGTGTCAAAAATATAATGAATAATGGAGAATACCAACATTAAATCTTAGATGATTATTATATAACCATGATCTTATTGGGATGAAGATCCATTATTTAAACAATTTAATAAATAATCAAAATAATAAAATATAAAATAAACATAAATCACATAGAGAATATAATATAAAAATAAAATTCATTGTAATTGATTAGAATGGATTTTTTTTCTATGAATGGTCACATGAAATTACTCAAAAATAACCAAATTCAAGATCTATGTGGCCATATTTTAATTTATGTTAATTTGGTTAATTATTATCCAACCCACTTTAGCATTCCCATATAGTCTAAATTTCTAAAAGAACTAAATTTATTATAATTTATTATAAAAGAAGGATATCAAATAAACAATTCATAGATAAATCCCCTCAATACCACAATGTTTAGTTCTATTTTAAAAGCATCTATTCAGTACAGAAATTTAATTTAAAATTGATATTGTATCACATCATAATACTAATGAATAATATTATTCAATAATAGATTATAAAATAAAAACAATGAGAAAATAAAAATACCAAATAGAAATAATATATATTATGGGTATTTACAATTCTCTTCATGTTTTATATAATAATAAATACACCGAACTACATAAGATTTAGGATGGAAAGGTAGAAAAAACTAGACAATTGAATTAAATTTGAAAAAATTCCAAATTATATGGATTTTATTACAATAAATAATCAAGAATAAAAGAATAAAAATAATGAATAAAATCATATATATGGAAAACACTCTTATGCTAAAATAGTGTTATCTTCTTCAAAATTTCTAATACGTTGCTTCTTTGGTTGATGAACATACTCAGATTAAGATGATTTGAAATTCATCATGAAATCACACTGTCAAACATGTATTACATCAACCAAAATATAGGCAGACAATATGTAACTATGATGCACTCTAAATATATATTGAATGAAGATCATTTCATAGTTTTAATAGGTCCCGCTAATTTACTATTTATATAGTTGTCATTTAAAAGGTATGATTAGTAGGAACATATAGCATGATCTCTCTCATAAAATTGAAAACATAGAATCCTCTCAACGACAATAAAATATTGACATGAAAAACATGTGAAAACTCTCCTTCAATTTTTTTATGCATAATCGATTATAATAATTTCTTCACAGCTAGGTTTTTTAAGAATTTTTTTCCAATGTTAGTAAAATCACATTATTATCATACAATTAATGAATTATTTTAAAGGTGACTAAGGGTGTGATATGTGGAACTTCCATTAAATCCCAAAAATTAATAAAATAGATAATAATGAATTATTTCAATAATATTAACTTCTTTTCTATCTCACAATAGACCACTAACTCTCTCTTATCTACGCATAATTGGATTGATATTTGATATAATCTATGTTATTCAATGTAGGGGAGTCATGATATGTGGAACTTCCATTAAATCCCAAAAATTTTTTATGAAAATTTAAGCTAGCCTCTATAAGTGAACGAGTCTTAAGGTGGTATTGGACATTAGACAGTCATCATGGAGATATCTTATTTCTCACACGTCACTTCCTCATACAATACTATTAAAATAGGATGAAACTGGTGGCTCGGATCCATGAGCTCAAACTCTATCATATTTAAATGTTATGAAATCATGTTGTAGGTTGATAAACATGATACCAAACATAAAAAATCATCATTAGACCCTAGAAATAGTATATTATTAAATAATTATGTCACTATATTTTTCATAAAACATCTTCATTTTTAATTATGTATGAATAATTTCTGCATAATTCGCATCCCACAACAACTTTTAGTCGTAATATTTCACTTTATAAATTGTTTTTGGGGATTCTATGTTGTTTCATCACTATAGTACCACCATATAATATGAAATACCGCTTAGTGATTCACTACACATGACCCATGCTTAACACAATAAGGATCTCTTGAGATGGACCATAATTCTCCTACACATACTATCGTATCAAGATTCTTATGATGAGATGATACAATTATATTCAGGTTGATGGATTCCCCCTATTTCAACCAAATGTTAATATTTTTTAATAAAATTTAATCCAATTTTCATTTATATTTGACATAATAGTTGATTTTTCATAGAACATTCAAAACCAATGAATTACACCAAATTTGTTTTCATTATATTAAAATAAAATGAAACCATATATTCAAACCAATGATAATATATATATATATGTGTGTATTTATTATTTTCCAAGGTATAATATTTAGTGGAGGTTGTGGAAAAACATGAAAAGTTCTTATCATTCGTCAACATTATTGATAATCCAATTCTTTCTTCCATCACTACTTGAAAACAAACCTATACCAACGGTTTTGAACCGTTGGTATAGCCTATACCAATGGTTTGGGGAACCGTTGCGAAGTAAGATGTTTGGATAGGTCTATACCAACAGTTTTGGGAAAACCATTGGTATAAACCAATACAAACGGTTTTGAAAACCGTTGGTATAAGTAATATAAAAATCTATACCAATAGTTCCATAAAACCTTTGGTATTTGTATTTAAAAAAAAAATCGATGGGATTTGTTCCCACGACCCCTAGTTTATCATTGAATGACCTAACCACTAAAATAACATGACTTTTGTGAACATAATTTCATAAATATATATATATGTATTCTCATAATTATTTTAAATTTTGATTTATATATTTTTCTTAGTAAGAAGATTCGATAAAAAATAAAAGGACCTATACCAATGGTTTTGACAACCTTTGGTATATGTTTTATGTTTCTGGGTGGGATGTTGGAATTTGTGGCCACCTTTCCCAATGGATTGGCCAAACCGTTTGGAAAGTGACCTCAAACACATCCTTTCCAAATGGTTTGGCCAAACCATTGGGAAAAGTTACCTCAAAGTGGGATTTCCCAACAGTTTGGCCAAACCGTTGGGAAAGGGGACCTATAGCAACGGTTTTTACAAACCATTGGTATATAAGCATTGCGAAAGGTCATATTTATAGTAGTTCATGGGTAACTCAGTGGAAATGATTGTCATTATCACCCCATGAGAGGAAATTCATTATTATTAATCGCCTCATTGGTTATATAGAATGTTTATTTCTACCATAATATTAATGGATGTATGAAATATTCTCTTACAATTTAAGAAATAACATCATGTTGATGTATATTATCTAATGGATATGTATTTTTTACACCCAATTTTTTTCACACCATAGTTATGTTATATATATAAATTATACATTTAGTATCCTTAAATTAAACAACATACAATCAAAGTAGGAAATATTATGATTAAAATAATTTTCATCAATCTCCTATGTTGGAGGGTAGGCTATGGGTGTAACTACACATTTCGTCTTTTTTCATTTCTGAATCTCATTGTGTATGGTGTAGTTAAATATTCAACGACATTAGCCAATTTTTGGACTATATATTATTTCTTGTTAGAACCCCTACTTCACACATTTTTAAGGAACAATTTTTCAAATGAGTGTTTTGTTATTTTGTTCCTTTAAATATGATACATGCTTTGTGTATCCTTTAAGATTTATTTTATCCATAATAACAAATGTAAATCATATAATGAGGCTCATATATATATATATATATCCACTACAATTTATAAAACAACATTTAATCTAATGAATATCATTTAATGGACATATCATAATCTCCCTTGTTTTTTTACCAGAAATAACATTGTATCTTGAACCCCCAATTAGGTTTCACTATTTATACTAATTCACAATCTAAATTGGTTTTCAAAATTTAAATCTAAATGGATTACCTAAAATATTTTATTTAACATCTTTTAGAGAAATGATATAAATAAAAATACTAGTGTTGGAAATATATAGAGGCTCTTCTTGTGAATCTCACCACAATCAAGAAAATACCAAATTCAATAGTATTAGTATATTTAAAAATTCAACAATCATATTTAGATAATATACTTTTCTCTATATCGATCAAGGAATTCCTCATATAGGTATTTGAGGATCATAGGGGTGGTATTAGTGGGAAAAAATCCCTATATTATTATGTTAGAGATTCTGAAGTACTACTATGTAATTTATGGGATTTATAGTTTTCATCACTGAATAGTATGTGGGAATCATATTGTCCAGCTAAAAGGTTATTATATTTGGTGTTTTCTCTACAATTTTATGTTTTTTATTCTTCGTATGAGAGGACTGTGTTACAATCGTGACATTTGGGAAGCCATAATTATTTAATTATTTTTTGTATATATGTTTTATAACAAAGAGATTAAGATTTTAGAATGGTGTAAATAAATATATTTTTTGTATTATATTGGAAAAAATATCATAAATATATAATATATATACTCTAATATAAATTGGATTTAATACGATTTGATAATTTAATTCAAAATATTGAAAAAATAAAATAGTTATTATGTCTTGATTTTTAATTAAGAAGCGAAACCAAACATTTAACTATACTACATGTTATATTAATTGGAAAATACATAGATTCATAGTGTAATTAACACCATTTAAATGTTATTGAAAAATTATCCATCGATTCAGACATTATAAATGATTAAAAGTGATGGGATGAAAATCAAGTGTTATTAAACCTTACAAATGTGCGCTACTATGGGTACAATCATGAGATAGTTCATATTTCAACCTAAATAATAAATTTATTGAGATAAATGATATTTGAAAAATTCAAAAACAATATCTAATTCATCTATTGATCTGTAGAACTATTAATGAATCATGTATACAAAATGAATGAAACATAATAATAAAACATCGACTATGATTTTACAACAAATTAATAAATAATGTAATCGGATACATATGATGGATTAGCACTATAGTAGTGAAAAATTTAATCATACCCCTATATTACATGAGACTAAATGGAAAGGGATATCACTGTAGAGATATAACAAAGTCACATGACAATAACACATGATAATGACCTCTCATATCTCGTAAAAGAATAAAACCACTCCCAAATTGACGAGATTGATTAAATAACCATACCAACATTCCACATGATGTTGAAAAGGACATGATGTCTATAATATTAGAATAAAATGGGGATTTAATTTCAATGTTAGAATAAATTGTCCTGGTCATTACTCACATTCTTGGAATCTATCCCACATCAAAATAACTAAGAGTGATAAATACTACGAACGAATAACAATATATGCTTTGGGATGATGTCGCCAATATGTGATATTATTCTCTTCAACCAATATGGAATTAATCACTATAAAATACTAAATCATCCATCATTGGTTCCTTAGATTAATCTAGGAATACCAATAATAATTGATATGTGAATTCAAATTTTTTTATGAATCCAAGACTCATGTAAACCGTACCCAAGACTTCCATCATAAAAATAATATTCTCTTATTAATGATCTATTCAGAATTGTAATTTAATTTCAGTATCTATACATGTAATATATCAATATCATCTAATGATAATTGTTTTATTAAAAATATATAAAAAAGAAAATTCATACTAAAAATGAGATATATTTAAAAACCATGTGTGTTTATATCCAAACTAGGAACGCCACATCGAGGTCATTGGAAATGTCTGAAAAATATCTATAAGATTTTTTAGTACCATTAAAGGGATTTCCCTTATAAGATCAAGGAACCAAACATTTTCATCATTTTTATCATTCATTGTACGCTCCAGTAAAATCATTCTAGGTACTATAACATAGCTACAATGATACCCTCATCCCATATATTCAACTAATGTTTTTCATTCATTAGTTATAAAATATTCTTTTTTTCATGGTTACATGTTAATATACATGTGACATTATATTGATATTTCAATTTCAATTTTTATCTTCCACATATCATTTATGTTTCTATGGTTTTGGTATAATTCAACACATACTTCCTCATTTTATATATAAGGACTATTTTTTTTGAATATGGATATGAGGTGATTAAGGGTTTATTATTAACTTTGTATTGATATGGAAAGGTTATATAGTGTTTGCATCTTACATTTTTATTAACCTAATAAATCAATGAGAGAGTTGACTGTTATGTTGCCAAGGGATTTGTAATAAGTGATGAATGGTAGTTAAAGAATTCACTTAGATGTCAATATTTTGAATGTTAGAGGGAATATAATGTTCAATATATTCCTCACAACCTTTATAAAATTTTATTTTTTAATATATATTTCCATACACCCATTCAAATTCTCTTTTATTCATTCATTTATTAAGGTTAAAAAAAATTAAAATTGAATGACCTATCGAGAACAAGAATTATTATCCCTTTCATAGGTAGAATGATACCTATTCAACAATCAAAGATTTATAACAGTTATTTTAATTGTTTTTTTGAGTTCATGTTCCAAAATAGATTCACATTAATTAAACACATTTATGAGAGGCTTGGTACCTCATCTAATATATCTTAAAAATATATACATTTTTTCTATCATTGTTTCTTTCATCATATATATTTTAAATATGTAGTTTAGAAAATGGAAAAATAAATTTAATTCATAATGAAATATTATTATTTTTCCTTGTCATTGAATAATTATAGGATCATGTAATTTGTCAACAAAATGCAGAATAACAATTCTAAAAATTATTTTTTCCATTTTATTTAGAAATACAAAAAAAGGGCATTATACTAGTTCAAATAATTAAATAAACATGTTAAAAAATGTATATACTATTCTCATAGGTTGGTTTGGTAAAAATAGAGAGGATTAGATAGTTTTTGGAAGAACGACTGAAGTAAGTCCTATGATAGTATTGGTATTAATGGTTGATGAGAAATTATAAGAATTACCTTACCTTGGTCCCATGGTCTATTTCCTAATAACGAATATGAGAATGTTTCTAATTTTCGAATATATAATGTAGTAAACATTATGATGTATTTTATTTAATTTGATTTATCATTTAACAAATTTAAGAATAATTTAATCTATTGGATTATATATATTTATTTTATCTAATCACTATATTCAATTTTCAATATTATATCACAAAAAATGTGATATGTTCTAATGAAATGGTTGATGATCACTAAAAAAAATCATTATTAAATAAAATGAATGATTAATTTACTAAAATTATGAATTATGGGATGATTTTTATGTGGAAGATAAATATATGAAAAACTAATTTCATTCACATTCTTATCATGACCAATTAAAATTTATATTCTCTAATGTATTAATTAATAATTTAACCAAACTATGTATTTCCCAAGAAGATGAGGGGGAATGGGGAATTGATATTGATATGTTAGTATTTGATAATCTATTTAAATTATTCCTTAATGTGGACCATCACAATACAATGAAATATTCAGTGGGAGAGATTTATGATAGAAAGAAGAGGACCCCTTATATCACTTATATACACCATCCAAAATATATGATTTTTAATGAATTAAAATGGGAAGTGGTTTTAACACAAAATATATCACATATAGTGGAACTAAATAAATATCACATTATGGGATATATATGAATAAAAATGTGGTGGTTCTCATCATTCATATCTACATCCCTCAATAGATTATAGATGATATACATGATATTTATCCATCTACCCAATAAAAATCCATATTATATATTAATTAATATTATTACATTGTTTTTAATAAATATAAGAAAATCATATTATATATTAATAGGGTTTTACTTCAATAGTGGACATTAGAATGCATTCCAGATCATATGGATGAAAAGAATGATGTTTTCCACCTCTTTGGACTTGTTTTTTCTTTCAATTTCAATTTTCAAGGGCACAATGTGTAATTTTTATAATTTCTATTGATACATGAATCATTGAGATAATAAGGTATTATTTTTTAAAACGTTCATGTGAATGGACATGTTAGATATAGTTATAATATATATTTAAATTTTTCTTATATTTCATTTTTTCTTCTATTTTAAGATTTTGAAATGAAATGAAAAATGTAAAAGAATATTTAATTCCACTAAATGGAAAATAAATTTCATAATGGTTAAATGGAAATGATTTTTAGGACTATGTAATCAGTACTCAATTATATATAAATTAATAGAATCAAAATTAAGACAAGTGGAATTATTTATTTTGAACCAAATATTGTGCGACATAACCTCAATGAAATTAAAGAGCTTAAGACGAAAAAAAGAATAGAATCATATATAACATTTTAAACCAGAATAAAATGGGAAATATGGATCCCACATGATTTTCAGAGAAGATTATGATCTAGGTGTTTGTGTAAAAAATAAATTAAATAATATTTTTAGAAATTACTTAAAAATTTTCATGGATTAAAAGGCATAAATATGTGTTGTGTGAAATTATCTTAATAGAATGGATTTTTCTGATCATAAAACTAATATATATTGAATAATGTGAAATTTATTTTTGATAATTTAATTTGTGTTATATCATGAATGTGTGAAATAAAGAAGGGGTGCATTGATTTAATCAATTAGGAAAAAAAGATGGTTAAACTTGTTTGTAGAAAAATTCTATTATTTCATACACATATATATTTTATTGAACCAAGAAAAGGATAAGAAAAAATTTGACCCATTTTAAGCATGAATAATTGTTTATATTTATGTGTGTTATAGTAGTGAAATCAAAATATTACCTATATTTTTAGTATATATTTATTATAATTAGTATAAATAAAATTTTAGATCCGTGAAAATGTTATTTTTTTATGTGGATAATAAGACAAATGATATTTTTTAAATTATTATTTTTTTATTAATTTGTAAATATAATATGTTAATGTAAAAGACATGAAATTATATTTTTGTTGTTGTTTCTGTAGTTATATATGTTAATCATATAATGGAGTTGTCTTGGAATAATTAAAAATAGATAATATGTAGCTATATAAGGATATAAGTGACTTCTAATTTTTGTTCTATATTTACCTGGTGATTCTAAACACATGTATGATTAATAGTAATGTGTTTTAGATCATATGACATTAAAACATATGGTAGAAGACACTATGGTGTACCACCTTGGGATTATTTGGATGTCATTATAAATAATGGTTTCCCTAATCTATGTATTATTAAATTTGGGAATTTAATAGAAAAATTATATTAAGATATAAATTCCCTTAACTACATAAGAATCATATAGAATGAAATAAAACCATGTAAGAATAGAAACATGGAGATATATTTTGATTTCATTAATCAGCCACAACATGGGATATGGATAAGTTATTTCTATAAGATAATTCATGCATGGGATAAAACCTAGTGGAAAATTTTAGATTAAATACAGGGTAATATTTATACATAAGATAAATCAGTTCAACCCATATCCTCACATGAAATTAACTCAAATTATCTTCGATTAGAGTAAACTCATAACCATGTCATTGAATTAAATTAAAATTGATATTTTATATGCCATGTGAGATGAAAATGGAAGTATAAACATCAATGTTATAGTATTTAATAATTTTCTAGGTCGCGTAAGATTCAATTGGTTTGACTACCCTTAAAATGATATATAATATAATAATCTAACCCATTTCATAAAAAATCATGTGGAACACTGTTTTCTAGGAACAATAAAAATACATGGTGGGATATCGCCAATAGTCTATTATACTTTGCACTTCAACATAAATGGATCATTGCACCTCCACCCTTTGTATCTTCAAACATGGGTTAACTAGTTATGTTTTCAAACTCTAATATGAATAAATAAATCCCTTCAATGCACATGTTAGATCCCTTTCCAATGTGTCTACAATTCACAAGTATTTTCACCTATAAGAGTATTTTTTCTGAAAAATAATGAAACATTTAATAGTGAATCCATTTGATAGAAATCAATATCAAAATTGGATCATGGTATTAATAAAAATCCTATATAATAGATGAAAACATAGGAAGGTGTTTCTTTAAAAAATCTTCATGTGCACATAATCAAACTAAGCTATCCACATTGAGATCATTGGGAAATATCTATGAATATCGAAAAGGATCATATGTCCCTTATGATTTTTTTCTTCCATTAGAGTGTGGGATAATATTTTTACAAATATTTATCAAATTTTTTTATGTTCTAGTGATAATGTTTTTTCTAATCCTGTCAATCCAGAGAGAGATAGTAATCAAAATCAGTGAATCTGATTGTCATCATTCATTATTAAACTATTTTTTCTTCATTTTCATGGGAACAAGAGAATATTAATAAAACAATAAATGGTGTTTTTTGTTATCAATTTTATTTATGTATTATTTATGTTTAATGGGAATTTAAAAGGTTTACCCCATCTAATTCCTCATTATTTATGTTATTTAAAGGTGTTAGGATGTCTAATGGGTGATCAAGGGTTTTTGATCAACCTAAAACTGATTTGGAAGGGATATTTTTATCTCACTACATTATTCTATATTAAAGAAAGATACAATAAATAAATTTGAGTCATCTATTATCACAAATCATATAATTAATGAATAAAAAAGTGGATAAACTTACTTGAGTATTATGATGGAGAGGTCTGGAGGAAAAATAAGGTTGGAAATATTCCCTAGACCAACATTTCATATGACTATGAATATTATTTACCCATTCAAATAGACAATATATATTTTTTTATTCTATTATTTTCATTCTAAAAAAATAATTGAAATTGAATAAATAGTGTAGAAATTGAATGGGTAACATTTTCCTTTGTAGAACCACCCCTATTTATCTCTCCTAGAATAATTAAAAAAATTAGAATATTTTTTAACTGATATAAAGGATTTGGAAAACCTAATTTCATGTACATTGATGTAGAATCCATGTAATGGGTGGACCCCATTGATTAATACTATTATGAGGTCTAGGAATTGGGAGTTCTTATTAGATAGATCAACTATCATAAACAAATACATGATACTTATCATGGGATAGAGATATAATTTTTCAATATTACCAGCCCAAATATCCTATTTAATCAATTAATAGACTTAAATTACAAGATCTATTTTAAAATTACCCTCTAATATTTATTTCATGAGTTCAACCAATGATAATTTTGTATAGTTCCATCAAACTTATAAGATATTCATGTTGTAGGTAGCAATATCGATTTATTAATTTAAGATTTTATTCCACCATAGGTATAGAAAATTAAACATAGAGGACAATATAATCTTGAATATTTAAATGATATATGAACTCCCTATACAGTAGGTATCTTGATGTGAGATGATTCCATGTTTTCCACAAGTCACGAGGAATTTAATGTACGAATTACTCTATCAATGTACAAAAAATAAAATAAAAAACATAGCCTATGAGATATAAAATGACCAATTTTTTTCATTGACTAATTATATCTATTTGAAAAAGTCTATTCCTTATTCTTAATGAGTGATTGTTTGACCAGATCTTTTCAAAATGGTAACATCTCGTCTATTTTATCTAAAGGAGTTGGATCGTTTTGAATTTCCATAATAATATCCAATGACTCATGCTATGGAGGGATAAAATTGATTGTTAGCTCACATTAAAAAATTACTACAATGGGAAATAAATAATTTAAGATGATTTCTCAATGTAACTTTCCCTAAAATCTTATTTACCATTCAATATTGATAATTTTTGTTCAAATAAAAAGTATTCATGGAATATCCAATGAAAGTTTCTACCACTAAATTATATTTATTAACCTACCAATCATGAAAACCCCCTTTGAAAATAAATAAATAAATTAGGGGAAGCATATGAAATTCATATCTAAATCTTAATAGATAAAATCCTTCATGTTTAATTTATAATTAATTTAAAATAATAATTTCCAATATCCCAAAAATAGTTTTCATATTGTTGAGTAATTAAGTTGTTTCTCATGTAATATCATCATTTTGATAAAAATTAAATTTAATAATTCTTCTATTGAAATCTACACAGGCTCCATAAATCTCTAAAAAACCCTATATATATTTATAGTTCTTTCATGGAGGATCATTGGGATTTTCATTGATTATCATCGATCATATAAAACAATTCCTCCTATTATCTAATTATTCTTGAGAGGGATGGATTAAGATTCTATATTGGGATTGGGATAATTCTACAGTTTCCCATGTGGGAATGAAAAAATATCTATAAAATATTATTATTGGGCATTAATATTTACTTTTGACAAATTTATAATTACATAAGTTCCCATTATCTAATTATTTATATTATGTAAACCATTTTTTAAAATACCATAAATATATTGATATCATATTATCATGAAATATGATAATGAAAAATATTAACAAATAACTTCCCATCGGGCATTAAGATTGCCAGAAAATACACATCATAATTTATAAACAATAAAAATATATTTATTTATATAAATTGATTTTATTAAAATTACATACATAAATATAATTTTGAATATTCTTGAGAATATATATTTATTTTAATATTCATATGACAAAAAATTATTTCATTAATCTATTCACTAAACCAGTGAGAATAATAATGTTTACTCGTTACCTTATAAATAATTATATAAAGACTGAATTAATATATTATTAACTAATGTTGAAAAAAATATTTATTCTAACATTAAAATCATATATTTAAATATTTAATATAGGGTGTTTAAATTTATGAGATCAAGAATATATTGTTAATTATTATTCAATAATATTAGAATAATCAGTATTTTTAATATTTTCATTTTTATATTTTAATGATATTTAGTATACAGATGGTGTGTATCCCTATAGTCCTATTTCTTATTTGAATTATGTGAAAATACATAAAGACCAAGATAATATTCTAATAAAATTTCATGGTACTATTATAATTTTATGTTAATATGTTAATGAAAATAACATGCCAACACAATAATATAATCCATTTTTTGTGTTATCTTATCATTAATGTTATATAATTATATCATGATCATAGATTTTATACTTATTTTCATTAAAAATACAAAATGAACACGTTGATTAAGTACTAAGGAAATGAATTTATTAGAATTTTTGATTTTAATAAAAGAATATATATATGTATTATATCTTTAACTATAATGGAACAAACATATTCTTAACGTATTCAATTAATATCAAATTAGTTATTATGTAACAACGTATTCTACCCCATAATAAGAATATGTCATCACAGATATCATCTATAAATTAAAGTACACAATTTAAGATATAAATAAAAAATAATCACAATTACAAAGATGAATAAATATATTTTTAATGAACAATATAAAATCAAATACATAACATGTTATTATGATATTAAACATTCTATCCTCATAAACACCCTTCATTGAGATTGCCTTCTGTGAACATGATAAGAAGAAGTGTCTCTATCATATAAATATCCACCACCTGAAAGTTAATCATCATCACATCCACATCAAAAGGATGTAATTAAGATTGTATGACAAACATTTAAGATTATTTTCATAAAAATATACTTCATATTTATATAGGGGAACTAAAATAACCTTTTTATTTGACAAATGAAAACATGAAATTTCTGTATTAATTCATCACAGGGAAGCACACATCATATTAAAAGTTATATATTATTATTTTGAAAATAGATAGAAATTTTTTAATTGGATTTATGGAAATGTATCTTATAAAATCCTGTATACACTATTTCCAACTTTTTAAAAAAATAGTTTGTTAACTCGTACAAGATATTCATCGTTATACTCTTATATGGATTTAGATAACATGGAAACAATGTTCACTTCTGTGGAAACACTAATATCATAAACCTAATCCCTTTGAAAAATAATTCATGTAATGTTACTTATGAATTATATAATTATTTATTGAAGTGATATGTGATCATAGAATAGAATAACTACTATTACATTATCAAAATAGTATGAAATTTTTTCATTATAGAAAAGGAAAACATGTTTCTCTTATATGAATATTACCATCCACAATACTCTTTTAGTTTCATCATAATCCATGATATAATAAGGCTTGTCCATTGAATCAATGATGAAATGATTATTTGAAATCATCCATCTCATGGATCCTCTACTAAGGGTAAGCACAAATCATAATATTGATTTATAATTATTTAAATTTGATTATAATCTACAATACATGTAACCCATTAATACTAGTTCCTCATAACCTCTTTAAAATTTTAATATTATTTTATGCCTCATTTACTTCATAATAGTCTTTACAACTTCCAAATTAGTCTCTCCTAGGACGTTTCAATATTTTCCAAAAAATATAAATAAAAGTTCACGTCATTATTTATTCAAATAATGAAAAACATGACATATAAAATCAATGAAGCATAATGGATTCTACTAATTATCTCTCTCTGTAATCATGTGGTTGAGGTTTCATTTGAGTGGATATATGTATGCCATGTTATGTTTCCATCCATCAATAATTGGATTGTTCCTCACAGAATCTCTTTAACTATTTTTTAATTTTTGTACCATGTATTTTCCTATGTATTTTATTTTATTGATTCTAAAATAACTCTATTAAAAAAAAATATAAATTTACACCTAAATAATTATTAGATAATCAAATTTTCAAAACTTTATTAACATACATGATGTCTTATATTTCATTTCCCATTATTAATATTTCATAAAAAATACTACAAGTAAAAATAATTCACCATAACTAAATTCCTTACATACACAAGAATCACATTCATTCATTATGGAAATAAATTCTCTGTTGGATTTATAAAAATAATTTTCCTATGATACCCATGCCTGAATTAAGACAAAAATATTTCTCTTCAACATGCACACCATATTAGCATCCATTATTGTAATAAAACAATTCAGTTGTATCATATCAACTTCGTTGAAAATATTTCCATTATGGAATGTTATCTTAACTAACTATTTTAAAATTATCATAATCCTGGTATGAATATATGTATAGTAGAATTTAAATTGACTTAATTATTGATATTATTAGAATAGATTTTGAAATTATATTCCATGAGGATTATTAAAAACAAAAGTTTCCAAATTTGTTTTATAGAAATAATAATTACAATCCATTACCATATTATTCTTGAATAACCATTTTCACATAACTAGGATTACATAAGAATTAGGATATTCAAAAATGATATCTTATTTATGGTATAGATAATCCAATTTATAATTAATAGTTTATTCCACCTGGTCTCTTCTGAGTTTTTTACTTATTAGTTGTGCTAGAAATGGTCATTATCATCATCTAATAAAGAATATCTATTCTTAGTGACAAGAAAATAAAATATTTATAGTTATATAACCTCTTTGGTCCCCTAATTCTATATATTTTTTCTTAATAATGTTTTACACTTGAGAATGTGGAATTTGGTCATGTGACAACCCTTGTGTCTCTTAATCCGTGACATCATTAATGTGGGTAATTATCCCACTATATCATTCAATGTTTTCCCAATACTAAAGTTTCATCTTTAAAATTGATATTATTAAATATTAATCTGAATATCATATGTATATTATTACCTTATTCTATGGGATATCCTATAGTGATATAGTCAGTGTCTTGAGATATGGGTGTTTACAAATATTAGCCTTATACATACATTCACATCACAACATGTATATAATCGGGAAAAAAATAATTCCAATATTTATATATGTTTATAGTTCCACGTTCAATATTAATTGGAATACAATTTAGTATTTTAGTTAATGTCTATAATCCATAACCTCATAATGACAATGAAAAAACATTCCTCATCGTAGATATATTCATGTCTAAAATATGTGTGGTTATTTATTTTATTTACACCATTACACATTATTTAATAAGGACGACTTAATTGAGATTATATCCAAAATAACCATATATAATAAACTATAACCTTATATATATACACCATACCTAATTGAAAGATAATATTATTTTTCTTGTTACCAATATAATCCCCAATTTAAAATTTTGATTAATGAAATTTCTCAAAGGAAAGAGATTAATATATCATTAACTTGAAAATTACATATATTAAAAATTAATAGTTAATAGTCATTAATTAAGAGTATTCATTTATGAATTCTTCTAGAAATAATCTACACTCTCAGGTATAAACTAAACACACATCATGTTAAAAATCATTCAAACAATTATGATTTTCATGAAAATGATGGAGATTCCACAACAAAGTGTAATTTGTGTCATGTAAACTTTATTAGTAATCTATTTTAACATATCGGTTTTAATAATTTAACATATAATGAGAATAAATAAAATGATACATAATATAAGGTATTATATATTTATAAAATTATCACCTCATATATTCAAACATGAATAAAATCCATTATTTCCAATTCCCTACATTGAAATTAATTTTTTTGTAAAAATCAGAATATAAATAAAATTCATTAATTCTAGAATTATTGATTTTTATAACATGTGATGATAACCTCTTAAAACTATCTTAAAATGTATAATTCCATTGGTGGATTACATATCAATTTCACATATATTATCCTTTTGGAATCTACTTGCTACATAAATTTTGATAAAATTTAGTGAAACACCATTTATATCTAATAACCAATTTTTTTTAAATATAGTCATTTAAATGTATAATTAATCAAAAATAATCATCCCTTTTAACCATTACCAAGGAATAGTTTTTCTATACATAACCCTCCCATTAACTATAAACACAAAATTTTCTATTTTCTATAACATATATGTATATTTTTATCTTCATGGAAGTGAATCACATTGATAATTATACATAAAGTTATTCTCTGACCATTTTTTCTTCAATTTCAACATGTTTAATATCAATAGATAATGATTTTTCAAGCAACATTTTTTTTATTCTCATGTAGAACAATGGTTAGGAGATAAGGGATCATCTTCTAAATATTATTAATATTAAAATTCGTATTAAAATTTTAGAATCATATAGGATATGATGAATGTTTCATTCATGTGAATAATTAATTAAGTAGTTAAACCCCATAATTTATAATATATCAATGTAAACATTCATCGTAACTTCAAGAAGTACAGTCGACACACCTTCTACAATATTTCACGTAAATAATGGATGGGAGGTATTATTCCTATCTAGACCTACATTCACTTGTAATATATCATTGATATGAGATAATATAGCATATGATTCTATGTCTATATGAATCCTATAGAGAAAAATATTCAAGAATGAAAACATGATTCTTTGTATATCCACTACGTTGTCTATTTGATTTCGAAATAAATTCAGTGCATCCTCACATTCCTCTATAGAGGGATTATAAAGATATGAGGAATGTAGTAGAAATAAATTTATCATGTGAAATAATATGTTGTAAAAGAGAATTCTCCACTATGGAATTCTAATACATATTATGATATTTACATTATCTAATATGGAATATTTGGAAATTGTTTCGATTGAATGACTTTGAACATTCTATAATAATGAAAAGAATATTTTAGGTACAATATCATGATTACAAAGTGTTATGAAAGAAATTAATTTTTATTATAATCTAACTATTTTATCAAATTGAAATATTATAAACCATGGGATATGAAATTACTTGTAATTTATATATTATATAGGTAGTGATTTAGATTAAAATTCATATAACCTAGATGGATGCAATTTTTAATTATTCAATGGTTTTATATAGTACATTCAAAAAATAATAATTAAACTCAGGGTTCCATGAAATGTTAAGTGGACACCATATTCTAAACATGGAATTTATAAGAAAATTCATCCATATTAAACAATGTATTATGGGGGAAAGCTATATCAATTCTAACATGGTTAATTTGTCCCAAAATATTTTGTTGAACTCCTCAATAAATGGAAGCATCCTAATAGTACCACCATCAACACATTTATCTATCATTGTATTATATTTAAATTGATGGATTGTAATAGTTATCTTCATATTTTATATGGGAGATTTTTTATCTTGTCAATAATTGTTCTATGTTTTATTATATCTATTATTCTAACATGAAGTTGATTTTTCAAAATTAATGTATCATTTTTAATAATATAATTTATGTATAAATATATTTTTTTCCGCATAGGATAATTGTAAATTTATTTAATTTATTTGATTGTGTATGTCACGAACCAGCCCGGGTACCCTGGTAACCTGATAACTGAGCCTGCCCTGACATAGACCTAAGGGCGTTCCCGATCCCCACAGGTCAACGACTAGCACTTGGCATCACACAACATGCAAGTGGGAAAGATTCTACCACAATAATCCAAAAGCAAGATAAAACAAAACAGTATGCATAACAGAGAAACTCCACTAAGAGTGATGTACCAGAATACAAGGACGCATTAAAATCCCAAAATACTACAACCCAAGTACTAAAAAGGAAAAAACAGTCACAAATACTCTAATGACACAACACACCAAGACCAATGTTCAGCAGATGGAATCACCTCTTAGAGATCCCTTCCCTTTGCTCGAACCTGGAAGAAGAAAGTATAAAAACACCCGAAGGCAAAAGTTGGGTGTGATCCTAAGCCGAGTAATATACCACCAAAGATTCTATAACAAATTCCAGGTATAGATTATCCAAAGAAAACCTTTCAGTTTTTAAATAAATAGTTTTGGCAACTCAAAATCATATTTTAACAACACATGCTATACATTTTCAAATGATGGAATAAATAATTTATGAAAAGGCTTTACAAATGATGGAATATTTCTAAAAAAATGGCTTAAGCCAAACATTTATATAAAACAGTTTATATAAATTCATAAGGCATG
This sequence comes from Viscum album, assembly GCA_963277665.1. Lineage (NCBI taxonomy): Eukaryota > Viridiplantae > Streptophyta > Magnoliopsida > Santalales > Viscaceae > Viscum > Viscum album. Next base: position 579,081,311 of record OY728120.1, read on the forward strand.
TAAATAGTTAAAAAGTATTGGCATACATTTATATCTCATATATAAATAAACAAGAGATAAACATGGTCATCTACCAAAAGGTACGATAGTATTAACCAGTTATAGGATTCCACACTCTCTATGTGATCTCAGAAAAATTTATATACACACGTCCCTATGACACTGGCCAAAGGAGACTAGTCACCATTCCATTAGGGATGTGACCCGCTACAAGTATGTTTTAGAACTTTGACATAGCATAGAGTGTATGCAAATAACTCACTAACTATATAAGGCTTCCATACGCTCTTACATGATGGGTGAACAATTTTAAGAATGCTTAAAATACGATCAATCCCATTCTTCCATTTCAAAAGTGCCAAATTCATTCCATTAAAAACAAAAACTAGTTTTATTCAAAATATTCCTTTCCACAAGATAAAACCAATGGTTTTCTATCAAATCTTTTTAAGCCATTTTCATATTTTTGAAATCTATTCAAAACCAATTCCATCATTAAACAATTCATTTCCATAATTAAATTCAAAAATTTAATTGAAATCATTTCCATCAAATCCAGAATCTAAATCCAATAGTTTAAATTGGCCAATTTCCAAAAACACACCCAATTTAATGGAATTGGGGTTTTCAAAATTCCCATGCCAAAACCATTTCAAATACCTGAATTCATTGGAATCAGGTTGTTATCATTTTAATTGAATGAAAACTTGAGAAATTGAATTTAGATCAACAATTGAAATAAATCAAGAAAATAAAATGTTAATCAATTGGGAAAATTGGGACAGAACCACCTACCTAGATTTATTGACAGGAGTTATCCCAACGAGATAACCCAAAAACCGAGCGGCACAACAACGTCGAAAAAAATCTGGATCTAAATTCTTAAAACCAAAATTAAGATCAATGAAATCAAGATCTTTCAAAACTAGATCTAGCTTCAAAATCCTAGATCTATACCTCATCTCATTTGTTTATATCCATGGAAATAAATGAAATCTCCCATGAAAAGATCCAGAAATGATAGAGGAATAAACGAGAAACACAACGGGATGAAATCCACTTACCTGGAGGAGAGAAGATCTTTAATCCGAGCATTCAATCTTGAATAAATATGTTTGGATCTCCTTGGAATATCTCTAAGAGGCTTTGAAAAGACCTAAAATGAGTCAATCCCAAGACAAGGTCAAAATTATGGAAGTCTCGGGGGTTTGGGTAGTTTTAAAATAACAATTTAGAATTAAAAACTGCGTGCACGGTTTACCTGGGTAGAGGCACATGGTTTGTCAAACCGTGCGCACACCGTGTGTGCCTCACTGTCCAGAGGTACATAGTCTGTATGGTTTGGACGCATGGTTTGTCAAAACGTGCACACACCGTGCGTACCTCTTTATCCAATGCTTCTTGGTTGGCACAGTTTGGTCGCACAGTTTGTCAAACCATGCACAAACCGTGTACACTCCATTTCCCTTTTGTTTTAATTAAATGTTCACTCAAACGCACCCCCAAGTCACTACTCCAAAACAGAGGTGCTTAGAATCTTCAAAAGTACCTAAAAACGTAATGTGATGTTATAGTGTAAAATAAAAAAACCATGAATCACATATACAAGTGAATATAAATGAACTAATGAAAATAAAACAAACTTATGATATGATCACGAGATTTATCCTACTCATTATTTTATCGTTTGAAAGATAATAATACCTCTACCCTTTGGGAAATTACTCATTAAGTTGATTCATATATAATGTTATATCATTCCCTCATTGAAAATTAAAAATCCTTGGATTGTTATATCTTGACTCATGTCTTAAACTTTCTCATGTTACTTGGTGCTATATCCATTACAGATTCACACACCCTTGTTAGTGATAATGAAGAGGGATTACAAGTTACATAAATTAAATTTCAATATGTTGTACAAAAAATAAAAATAGAGGACATTATGTTACACATAATTTCATATTTAGTGTAACAATAAATTTATCAAAATAGGATGTTAAAAAATTATTAATTTAAATAGAACCAACAAATAACATGGTTGGTCAATGTCATTTGTCAATATATACATGAAATTACATCACATTAAACTTTGATGAATTATTTTAAATGAATTTTAAATATTAGTATATTTTTATCTCAAATACTAATGTTAATATTAATTATTTATTTAATTCATTATATTACTTATTTTTCAAAATAGTTTATGTTTTACAAAAGATTACCATCATTTATAATATCACATATATTGTTTAATAAATAATTTTTAATTAAATTAACTATCTACATATCATGTAGTGATATGCTAATATATCATATACATTCATTTTAAATTTAATTTTTATCATGAAATTTCATAAATACATGAAATGTATTGAAGAACTCATTGTTTACATCCTTCAGAATGCTATTAACTATAATTGTGGAATTTAAGAGTTAAATGAGGTGTTCTATCACATTTTATGACATGAGACTTAAAATTTTTATGTAATTATTATTCAAATCAGGTACATAATATTTATTCATATATATATAGTATACTATGATATAAAAACTGTTGTTTTAGTGGTAAAACCATATATTCTGCGTGATATATATAACCAAACAACATGTCATAATACTACACAATGTGTTTTGCTGGAATTTTTTTTGATATACTTGAGTTTTACTTGATATTTACACAATTTTTACATGTATAATATATGTGGATATTAATTTTTAATTTTTTAGGCCAACATTACCCACATATAAGTACTAAACATTTTATAGGAGTGAAAAATTATGTTACATGTTGTGTATATCTAGATAATCTTTATGTATAATGACATAATATTAATTATATATGTTATTAAATCTTACACAACTACATATCAATGTCTGTGATGAGTGAATTAGATCATGTTACAAATTATTTACATGAAGCTACATGAACTAGAATAATGTTATGTCCACCTAAAAATCATGGAATTAATTGTGGAGTTTATTTTTTCTGGGATGTTACTTTTTACACAATACGAATACCATAACACGTATCAAAAAAATATGTTTTAGGGTTTTTAAACCATATAAAAGTCTATATATAACATGTAATGAAGTTTTTCATATTTAATACATGGATTTTGTGACCTATTGGTATTCTATGTTGCATGGGATGTAAAATATGTAAACTATCAACATGTCATGCATAATCCCTATTACAACTCCTATCTATTCTATTGGAACCAAGGATGTTCTTTTCTAGAAATGGAGCATAGTTTTTTTTATTTTAATTCGACCTTGGGTTGATTATATTGTTTTAAAGGGAAGTGATCTTATAGTACAAGATTTATATAATGTTGAATGTGTTGTCTCTTCCCAATGGTTGAATAAATTCTAGGGTTGAAATCAGGAGGAAGAGGCTAAACATGAGAAAGGTAGATTTTTTTGATTGAATATTCATAAATATCTTAAATTTATGGTATTTTAAAATATTGGGTTTTAGATAGGCCAAGATTCATGAAGATGGAATGGATCACAAACAGGAATTTTTAACATCGTGATGGGATGCTAGTAATCTATTTGACTATAAGAAGTGGAGAATCATGAATGCTGGAAAGGTTATTGATAGTCTCTGTGACATCAAGAATATTCAGGAGATGGTTTACTTTTAATGGATATTCATTAGTGAAGAGATTCGAGCCCATGATTATAGGGGTTTAGTATAGATATGATGGAGGCAGGGGTCATCACTAAGGGATGATCCAATTAATATGAGGTTACCCCCAATTCATTTTTCATGGAAGTATTTGGAGAAATTTGTTAATCATTCAAAATTCAGGAGGATTAAGATCATTATGAATCAGGTATTAATTGTGATCTTGAGCATCAATAAAAGAATATATTAATCATGACCAATTCTTATGTATCATTAAATATAGTGTTTCATAAGGATAAGGTATTCCAAGATGACTCATTAATATTTGCGAAAAATGAGTTTTTTAGTGATGATTTTGTGCTTCATAATGGTGCTTGAGTAATATTAGTATTGAAAATCTAGATTATATTACTGGTGAATTCATGTGTATCAACTCTATTCTATGGATAAAGAAGAGCCTCTTCCTAGTCATGTACAAATACAAAAAATTTCAATATACTTAAACTACCTTCATGTCATGGAACATAGCGAGACATCATCCAATCTAGTGAGATATGGGGGTTGACGGAAGTGTTACGATAGTGGAATTGTGTTATACACAAAATATTTCATATAAAGTGTTTATAGAATAGAGAGACAATGTCTAAACATCTATTTTTCAAAACTAGAGAAGATTATTGGATTTTAGTGTGATCGAGACACTGTCCAAATATTTTATTTGAAGAAGCACAATGTTGTTAACAATGTAATAAATATTTGTCATCTCTCTTCTTGAGAATGTTTTATGACATCCTAATTTTATGAGATAGGTTTTAAAAGTTCTAACTATTTGTAATAATATAGATCACCTTAAATGAAAAAGGTGAAAACCTAACTCCACCATCCCCTCTCAGGATGTTATGGGATCCTATAAGTGGTATTTGATAAAGGTTACTAAAGTTAAATATTTCATCTATTCTTTTCATGATGAATTCAGTAAATGTATGGGGAGTCCTATATTTTATTCAATAAACATACTCATACTGAATAACATGATTCTACCTCATCTAATATCCCTATTAATGGAATTTCATTTTTACACTACACTGGGGATTTAGGTCAGTGGCCTAATAAGACTGTAAGTGACTGAGACACATGGGAAAATTCTATATATAAATACCATTGAAAAAAATGAGCATAATATACATATACTTGATAATATATATTTAAATATTTTGAAATTAACTTCATAAATGTATATGTGGGAAGAAACAAAAAAATCTAATAATGTTATAGGAAAGTGAAGGAGGAAAAACTGAATTTTTTTACAAGAACTTCAATGTTCTGATAATGCATCTTGATGGGAATGTTGATAAATTTTTCAAAATAAAAAATTATTTTGTTTAATAAATTCAATATCTTGGGGAGGAAATAAAATATATTTAAATTCTGATGAAAACATTGTGGAGTATTACACCACTAAATTTTCCAAAAGTATCATTCTTGGGGAAAGGGAATCTGTCTAAAATTTCTCATGATGATATACTGACTAGTCTGGTAGCTTATGAAATAAGAGTTAAAAAAAATATTGAAAAATATATTCGATGAAAGGGATCGAAATTAAAATCCTATAAAATACATGACGTCTAAAATGATATTTTTGATGATGATTATTATAATAAAAAATTATTTCTATTTTATTCATGACATTCAAAAGAGTAAAATTGATATTTGAAGGAAATTTTTCTATGGACTATTTCGATGTGGTAGAGATGGGAACATTGCCTCTCATTTCTCGTGGATGTCAAATAATGAATAATGATATGGTATAAATATGAAAAACCCTAGGAAAGGGTTCCCCCAAATGGGATACATAAATTTAATAATTAAATTAAAAATTAAGAGATTTTTCTATGAAAAAGAAAATGATGTTGATGATTTTTTTTGTAGATAAAGAAACTGATTTAAAATATGAAACAAAATCATTAATTATGGATATAATTGGAAAGGATGAAACTTCCATAAATAATCCAATTCAGTTTATTGATGTTTTTGATATCAATATGTTACTTAAGGGTGTGATTGTTGTGCTTGGCCAACAAAGAATATGAAACAGAATGTTTCGATCTATTCTTGAAGATTCATCAGAGTTTGTGGATCGAATTGAATCTGAAATTTATTGACATGAAGAATAGGAAGAGGAAAATGTAAAAAATCATCAAATCATAAAATATGGGTTTTAACATAAGATTATTAATGATGGGAATGTGAAATTCCTTAGTTATTTTTCATTCATACTAGTGGTGAAGACCATGAATTATGAGATACATGTAGAATAATTTTTTTATTCTATGGAGTAAAGTAGAAAATGAATCTATTTCAACAGAATAAAATAAGAAATTATTTTTTTGAGGATTCACAAATTAAGAGCTTTTATAAAGATCTGAACATGTCTATGAAGGTGTAGATAAGGATTTGAATGATAAGAGATCGACTAGGATGGGAAAAAGAGTAATTTCATTTGATTTAAAAACATTAATTACTAGTAAATGTTGACAAAAAAATAAAGGGAATCATAAAGTTGTCTGTATCAAAATTACACCTGATTCCCCAATAATGAAATCATTGAACCATATAGAAAATATTTATAAATATAATAATAATGTTACCACTAAATATTTCCATTTAATAATCATTTGATGATAAGGGGACATGAAGAGGAATGGATGTGTGAATACATTTCCTATTGCGAAATGACAATTTCATAGTTTTATAGGCCATATAATGTCATTTAATGAAGAGAAATGGATATATCTAAATTGGGAAACTCCATGTAGTCACCATGGAAGTATTATACCATATACATCATCCTATAGAATAAATAGTTTCCATTTAATTTTTTTTCAATGTTTTAAATATGACCATAAGGATATTTATTTAATGCATAAGAGAGGTGGGAAAATTACCTATAGAACATAAAGATAAGTAAAAAACCTCCCACAAAGAAAATTCACTATTGAAAGTGGGGATTATACTTTATATGATGAATATGATTATGATGAACCAGTTAATATATTAAATGTAATGGGATGTTAGACATTAACCTCCACTCAATTAAATATCTAATGGAATGAAAAGATGAAAATTTTCAAATATGAAATTATAGAAATAGATTTCAAAGGTACAAATAAATGGTTTTCCTGGAATCATTACTGAATATTATCATTCTATATTATATAAAATGGGGATTTATTGAATAATTTTATGAAAATAATTCATTTAATCTTGAGGTCCATTTATGATATTTCTCTAATAATCAATGTAAGTGGATGTACCAAATTTGAAAATGATGATCTTATGAAAACTAATGTTCTGGATGATGGTGATTTGTGTCACAATCACTTAACTATTAGTCTACACTATTAAATGGGATTAAAAATGAAATTTAATCAAAATGTGTTCACTATTAATGTAATTATGGGGAATTTCCTCACATAAGGATACGAAATATATATAAATTTATACCAGGTTGACCATAAGGGGATAATTAGTTATATTAAAATTGAAGAATAAAAAAAATTGTGGCATCAGATGATGGGTCAAATTAACCAATTGATTAAGAAATTATGACTAGACTGAATATAGTCATTTATATTACAAATATATATCATGAATAAGAAATACTTGTAATGCATTCATGCGATTAATTATGGTAAGGATTTCATACCATCCAACGAACAAAAGGGCTTCAAATCTATTTGATATCATCCAAAAAGACGTATGTGGTACCAAAAATGTGAATGGAACATATGGAGAGAGATGAAAAACACTTTTCATTAAATATTATATTAGAATGAATTTTGTAATGACTATAAATAGGAATCAACAAGTCCTATATTACAGGAAAAGTAATCCAAAATTATATAGTATGATACTGGTCATACCATCATTGTTCAGTGATTTGACAATGTAAGATAACACACATCCATTTAATTTGAAAATTACCAGAAAGAGGAAGGAATGTATCATGATGTAGATGTACTGAGAACCCCATAAAAATGTGGCTATTGAATATTGAATTCCATAGTTGAACAATATGTATTGAACTGTGCTGATTGAGTTTTGTGTCTCTCATCATTACTAGAAAGAGGATGCTCAAGAAGCTTTGTACACAAAAAATCAAAATAACTATTTTGGTGATAAATTGGGACACCATATGTGTTATTGTGTGGAAGGAAATCCACCCAAGAGTATTTTGATGTGTTTGGATGTAAATGTTTCATCCAAAAAAAAGAATCAAATTTGGAATGTAAGTTGATGTTTTAGATGAGTCAATATTACTTGGATATTCATTGAAATAAAAATCCATAAAATGTTATGATAATCATATTCGAATAATTTTGTAATGTAGTGATGTAATTATTTTAGAAGATAATAAAATAAACCCCCAAGGAGATATATGTTAGAATGATAGATAAAAGAGAGTATAGTGGACACAAGACTATTTGAAATGCATACATATTTGAAAGATTAGAAAAAATTAAAATCACACAAAATGATGATAAATGAAATGAAAAATTAGAATATGAATTGATAGAAGAATAAAATTCAACAGAACATCATTGATGAATTAATATATAATAAATTCCTAAATATAACATAATTTAGGATTTTTCCACACAAAAAAAGTCAAGGAGAATTAGTAATGAAACACCTTCTACCTTTTTATCAGTTGTGTAACCGACTAAATTTTATGAATCCGTGATGTATGAATCATGGTGTATATCCATGAATGAATAAATATTTTAGATTAACCAAAACCAGACATAATATATTTTTAATATGTCTAAAAATCATAAATTGATGGGAATGAAGCTGACCATTAAAAAAATATATGATCATCAGAATATTTTTATAAAAAGAAAAGATAAATTGAAAATTATATTCACATATTAAAATAATTCATTTTGAAGAATTTTTTCTCCAGTTGAAACACTGGAGTTGATTATGCATTCATTGTTGTTACAATTGAAATAGGACACTGAGTTTTTAAAATTGTTGTCAAAATATAAATGTTAAATGATGTACTTAAAGAAGAATTATATATTGACAAAACATTGTTATTTCTAATAGAAAAAAATGATTCAATGGATTATATTCCAATGAAATAACATTATGGTATATAGTAGGAACCACGTGCATGGTACTCTTTACTAGATGCTTATCTAAAAAACCCTCAATTCAAAAAAATTATTTTTTATCATAATAATTATGTGATGAATTTAGGGAAAGATCAATTTATGGTTCTTGTTTAGATGGGTGATTTTATATATGGAGGAATCACTAGGGATCCATGGTAGAATTTTCAAATCCCATGAAATTAGAAATTGAAATGTCTATGAATGGTGAACTCACTTACTTCTTGGGGAAGAATGTGATTCATAATAAGGATTGATACATTATTTTCAATAAAAATATGAAATAGATTCATTGATGAAATTAAACATGCATGATTCTAATCCAATGTCCAATTAAATTGTGGTTAGAGAAAAACATTGAATGAATGAGGATGTGACTTCGGTTGAACCCACCATATACATCATAGTGGTTGAAAGCTTATTATACATGAATCAAACAATGGATATATATCATCTTTAAAACATTCGTAGAGGGCTTCATTCAATTTAATCCAAAGTAATAACATTTTTCAAATATTTTAATAATCATGAGATATTTTAAAATTAATTTCAATTTTTTCTTATACTCTTCTATAGGATGAGATAATGAATTATCCAAATTTTATGATGTGAACTAGGATGAAGGTGTGTTGGATAGAAATTGCATTATTTTTTGTCAATGTTTCACTAAAATAAATCAATGGGATGATTGAGAAAGAAATAATAACACACTTCTCTTAAAAAAATGAATTGTAGTATAAATCTATCATAAAGGCTTTTACTCAACTACGATGGATGTAGAAGAATCACACTGAAATTGGTGATGTGGTGAAACAGACCACTGTGATACACTTTGTGAATAAGAGAAAGATCGAACTGGTTAGGAATACTGGTCAACACTCTACAAAAAAATATAGATTCAAATATCACTTCATGAAGAAAAATCTGAACATCGTGTGATCATAAGGGATAATGTTATATCAAATGACCATGAGGATGAAATTATAACTAACGACATGGAAGGAATTTTTTTTGAGCAACATCAGCTGGACTGTTGGGTTCAACCACCTCCTAATGCATTATAATGATACAAGTGGTTCCCTCTACCAATTTTTGTTAACTGTTTTGATCTATTTATGCAATTAATGTAGGTATATGAGAGAGATTAAATATGTGGGATTTTGTTTTGAGTTCTATAAGAAAAAATACTTGTTCATTGTTTTTATTTCCAAAAGGGGGAATGAGATAATGAAATCAAAATTTTTATAAAATTTATTTGGTTTTAGAATATTGAAAAATAGTGCAATTCATATAGGAAATGATGAGAATTAAGTGTTATGAGGTTATAATAAGATTATAGCACATAATTATGAAATCATTCAAATGAACAAGAACAAAGATCTTCTGTACCCTGTTGTTTTCTAAACTGATCTCTTCTCACATTGACTTAATGTGTTGTATTATTTGTTTCTCACATATCAGGTTTTGATAGAGGCTAGATCTATATACAATTTTTAGACTAATTGTGAAAAAACCCAAATGGGGAGATTTTTTGAACTAATGGTGTGTGTTATTGGAAAAATTCATTCTCTTGGTTTTTTTCAATATAAAATTAGATTATCATGGGTTTAACATGGTAATAGATCTTACAGAACAAGGTTAATATAATGCTGAAGGTGGTGTCACATCATATATATTTCCCACTTTTGGACTCAAAATACAGAGGAAGAGGCATGCAATGTGAATGATGGGTTTCTGGGATTGAATCATAATAAATATAGTATATTCATTGGATTCAAAGAGAATGGATTTAAAAAATTATACGATTCACTACGATGTGGGGTATTATAAACAAGAATAGATAATGGTTTGATGATTTGACGGTAATCCCTGTGACTATGTGAAGTGGAGAATTATGAATTAACAATGTGTTAACAGTAATCTCCATGACTACGAGAAGCTTCATGAGTGATTTTAACATCATTGGAACTTCATGTGCAAAGGATATTCATGAACATGAATTTGAACCTTCCTGAAATATATGCTAGAGGGGTTAAATCATTATGAATTTAGGAGCCTCTAAATAAGAGGCTACCTCCACATCAATTATGATAATTTTTTAATAAAAGGATAAATCATCTTTAGTTTGCAAAGACCAATATAATCACAAATCAAGTATTCATTATGATTGTGAGAATCAAAAAAATTACTATCATAGTATTAAAAATTGCATCGGTATCTGGGGAAAAAAATTATTGATGATTGGGTATTATGTGATGAATCAGTGAGATTCACAAAGACAGTTTGTTCGGCGAAGGAAGTCTTCTTTGAGAAGGATGTGAGCATTACAATGGAACTCCAAGAATAGAATTATAGAACATATTGTTTAAGTGAATAGTGATTTAATTTAAATGAACTAATTTATATGGTTTGGGAATTGTCTTGTTCTATTTAGGGACTATGACTTAAATTACAACATACTAAAGAGACATTAAAGTCATTGATCACCCAAAGTATTGATCTAGAGGGATTTGACAGAAGTGTTCTGAGAGAGGTACTGCACTATCCCTAAAATTTGATAAAGGAAATGTACCATAAAAGTTTGACTATGTTTGAATATTCTTATTCAAAATGTTGTGATGATTAGTGGAGTTAGGTTTAAATAAAACACAATCAGAATTTTCTATATGGGCAAGACCTTAGTGGTAAACCAAGAGAAATTTAGGTGTTTTCTTCATTCATGTGATTGTTTTATTCCATCCTGATTACTTAAGATATGTTTAACAGGTTCCTACCATCATGGGAACAATATTTTTCACTTTTAATGAAAAATTTTACACCTTCATTCAAACCTACCCTCTCATGGTATTCTAGGGTACAATATATTGATGTTCATTACATGGATTGTAAGGATGATATGTACCAACAAAGACAATGTGTTTTGAGATTTCAATGGGCTTCCTTTGATTGGTTAAGAACAAGTACACAATGTTTAATTTTTATTACATTCTGCATCCATATCATTTGTAAAAAATCATAGGGACATCCATATTGAATCTTTGATCATTATTTATATGTTTTATTTATGTTAATGGTCATTTTAATTTTATGAAAAGTAATTCTGTCATCTAATAGAAAATATATGATAAAATAATAATTAATAGTAACATATAACATATAAATTGATGAAAAAAATTAAAAAATTAAAAAAATTTATAATTTGACAATATTGATTCCATTAGATGGTTGTCATTCATTGAATATGAATTTAGTTAGGTTCCCAATAATGTTAAACCTATAAGTCCAATGGGTAATCATGATGAAATTTTCTAACAATTGCAAAATCATTCAAATAAATCCTAAGCAACATGATGGATAGAACTATAAAACATTATATTATAAATCTTTTAGATATAATTTGTAATAAAATATAAGGATTAAATAATGATAACACAATAATTATTGATCAATATGATTATAATTCATTCCATTTTATCATTGAGGTAGATACTTGAAACACGATTCAATCATGACTTAGCCGTACATGCTAAAAAAATATATGAAAAATAATGTTGATTTATGTTGTTCTATAACATATAAAAAAATTTCTTTGAATAGATAACTATAAGTTTCAATTATAAAATTATATTATTTAATCTTAATTCATGATATCTAGGGACAATAATTTATGTCTTCGGAAAGTGATAATTCTATATACTCATTTTTGTGAATAAAAAATATATATATAATTTTATAATTCTAAAATTTTCACATTATGTTATGAGATAAAATATTTTATATGTTTATTTTGTCAAATTTCCTATACTATGTAAAAATCAGATAAAATAATTATAATATATTCTTATGGAATTGACTAAACAGACATATTAAAAAATAATTTATATACGACAATTAATTTGACCCAGCAGTCCTCCTCCATAATTTATTATTATTGAATAAAGAAATGTAAATAAAAATAGTTATTTTAAAAAATTTATTACAATAAAAAAATATCATACTCACTAAATAGGTGAGAAAATATTAATTTTGATCAAGAAATTCATAAATAATTATTTTTATTAATATTTTATAAATTTTTGAAAAATAAATTCTTATTCATTAATCGTTTAATAATAAACAACATATTAAATAAATATTGAATTCATTAAACCTAATAATAATTATGTATAATATTATTTTCCCCACATATTCAAAACATTAATATCCTGTGATATAATATATTTATTCAAGGATACATGAGTTATTATTATTTCGGAAGTTGAGAATAATATTTATTTTAAATATTATATTTTATATATTTTATGGATGTTTTGTATACATATATTTTGCAACCCTATAGGACAAATTTTTAGAGGGATAAATTGAACTTACCTAGAGTCTAAGATTATCATTTCTCAATAAATTAAAGATCTCACAAATAATTATGTTCATTCCAAAATGATATAAACCATTGAATTATTTCTGTTGAATAATAAAATAGAATTGTAGTGATAGTTTATAATGAATGTAAAATATTAGGGTCATCAACCAGTATTGTTTATTTATATTATTTGACCCTATAAAATGAACTTGTTGTTGAAATACCATAACAACTAATTTAATAAAACTATTTTATTTTGTTTATTGTTCATGATATTACATCATCCATTAACTCCAAAATATTTATTCATTTATTTTCTAATTCATTTAATTTCATATAACTTATTTTGCACCAAATTATTGATACCACATTAAGAGAATATTTCGGTATTGTATTCATCCATACTCTAATTTATGTGAATAATAATATACATTAATAATAATATCATGTTTAATGGCTAATAAACACATCTATATAAATGAATATCCAATGAAATATATACAATGTTGAATATGTATTGATGTGTATACCCATATAACCTATATTCAGGGTGATTACCATGTGTGAACATCCTAAGAAGAATTATCAATGTCTTGTTATAGTCTAAAAAATATTTTATAACTTCATATGTGTCCTATCAGACATATTGTATTAGACCATATTAAATGGTTTGAAAAATGTCTATGTAATGTCTCTAATTACAAATTACCATGGGGGAACTTTTATAGTAATTATCGGTGACAAGTACTCTTAGGAAGTTATCAAATTAAATTTACCAAAATGAACAATAATCATGTGATATTTTATTTAGTAATAGTAATATAATCAACAGTATAAAATTTTTTCGTACTAAAGAACAAACAACAATAAATTTTTACAAATAAAATTAGTGTCATTGAAATTAGTTGGACCTTCATTGCATGAATATATATTATAGTAAGGAGGACCTTAAAAACTAAAAATATTGGAGGTTCCCTATTGTTAATAGTTGTTTTTCATCATGGGGAGGACCTCCATTTTTACTGATTTTTTTTCAGGAGGACCAATAATATATATTCATTAGGGAGGATATGAAGCATTTTTTTTCTTGGATTATAAAGTGTTTTAAAATGTTACTACAAATTTATTATGATTTCTTTGGGTAAGACCTAATTACTAATAAATAATTATGATGCATGTGGGAAATTTACAATCATTCATCACATTAATATTTGGGAAACCACTATAGTAGGTTTTCCATGAAGCAACATTGAAGTTTCCTGGCCTCACCTATTCCTAGGGATAAACACTATAAATGATTATTTATATGTTACAACTATAATGATTCTCATCATAGTTTATTTTAAAATAACACATGGTGTATCTCAATTTTGGAGGATTTAAAAGGAACAAATATATTAATTTTTTATAGTACACTGGGGATGAAATATACATACATGTTCATCTTTTCCTTTTTAAAATAGTTTTGAATAAAAATATCCATATTAAGATAATAAATATCATTATTCTCGACGTATTTCACAGGATACAGACCTCAGTATCTGGATGAGGTTTTCTTAAGTTCCTAAAAGATGTGAGTGTCCACATGGTAATGTACTAAATCCTCAATAACATATCTCCATTAGTGGACTATCATCTTAGATTTGTTTTTAGGTGAATATAGTTAGAACCTGAAACATGATTTTGGCTACACAGTGTTGCGAGAAACACTCATTCATAGGATCCCTCCTATTTGGAACCTTAGTTTCTAAATAATATGTGACATTATTTTATATAGTTATTCTTATTAATAATGGTAAAAGACAATAATAGTCATTAGAAGTAAAAATCCCCAAAATCACTGTATATTGGAGTTCTCGTTTAGATCACCAGATCTATAATCTAAATATTATCCTCTAAAATATATTTTTTAGGAATTAGGAATGTTCGGTAATGGTGATAGTAGTGAATAATGAGATCCCAAATTGGAATCTATTTATTATTCATTGGTAAAAAGTTTTCATCCTCCTCCAACTCACTATGATTACAGAGTCATGTGTTTATCACTATAAATAAAAATCATTCATGAAGAATATAATACATTGGAAGAAATAATTCTTATATGTTTATCATTAATCCCATCTATGGTTGGGATAGATTCATATGATTTATACTATCATAGGAGGGTTTCTATGAACTGATACTGGTGGTATTGAGTCTATGCATATTTTTACTAAAAATATGAGTAAAAACATCATTGTACCAAAGGAGTATTTTTAAGGTACATCTTATGGGTGATGTTCAAGAACATATTCTGATTTTTTCTATACCCATGTCTTACAGGTAATGAGACATCAGTCATTATTTAATGATTATATTTGGTTTAAAGGGAGATACTCTAGTGGATAAAAGTAAAAGGAAATTATTAATGCATCATCACATGTTAAAATTATATTGTAAATTGATATCATTTCAATGTACATGATTTAATTAAAATTTAACAACTTATATTCCAACATTTAGTTTTACACTCACAGTTTATTTTTATACATGTGATTATTTTCTAATGTTAGTCTATTATTTAGATATTCTACTGAAGCATCTAATTATTCATTGAGGTTTAGAGGATGATAGGTGAGATATGTGTTTTATGGACTAATACATTCTTATGGACGCACTCATAAATTTAATGATTAAATTTCATATCAATCTAAATAAAATTTCTAGTAAACATGATCATGTTGATGAATGATTGATAAAATAGATTAACACGAACCTAAATATCCAGTATAGGTTTTTTAACATTTCTATTACCAATTTGTTATATTGTTTTTTAAAGACAATAATCAAGGGAATATATAATTTATCAACATACATGGAGGTGTTATTTGTTTTGGAGTTGATATTACGCCCATGAGAGGAGATTCAAAAATATCCCTTGGAATTGTATCTGATCCCATATTGTTTAATTCATCTAAATGGGACACTTTATAAATTTAATATTGATTTAACAAGTACCATTGTGGTTCCGGTAATGGATGTACATCCATAACTAAATAATTTCAATTTATGTTAATGCTTCAAAGAACAACATGTTTCCATTCATTGTTATGTATCCATGAATGATGTAGTTCCTTATAATTTATGTCTTCATGGATAATGATGGTCATTTCATAATAATTTTGTAGGGCCAATGTTGAATCTCTATAATCATTTTCTCAGGTATATGTTGATAAAAACATATTCATTAAATACAATTATGAAAAAAATAAGATGAATTAAAAACACTTACATTATTCTCCAAATCATTATAGTATTTAAACATTGTGTCTCATAATTAATCTCCTAATCCTAATAACTAGATAATTAATGTATTTGAGGAAAAATCATATATGGACATTGTTTTAAAATAATTTCTAACCATTCACCATAATCTTGTCACTATAGATCCCTTTCTAGACATCTCATAGGTCATTCTCATATTCATAACATGGGGAATTTGAACATTTAAACATGGTGATCTTAGTCAATAAATAAGGGTAAACATATTAACATGTCATCAAGAATTAATATTACAAGAAAATGAGAAAACATGATCCTGGGAGAAATATATCAAGAAAACTATAATGAAACAAAAATATTTTTACATACATCATAATATTTGGTCACGTAATCTCAAATTAAAAAATATGTGCCTTGGAAAAAGAAAATTATATAATAAATAATCTCTATGGTGTATAATCATAGAAATATGACATAACATTATATATAGCCATTGAAAAATTACATAGAAATGCATTATGTCAAAAAAACACATAGTAAAATTCATACAACTGTTAAAGAATTAAACCATTCCAATATAGTATGTTATGAAAAAAAATATTTCCTCACATCATGTTTAAATATAAAATGGTGTCCATGAATCATATTTCAATCGAGAAAAACTTCCAATCATTGAACAGTTATCACATTAGAAATAAATAATTTAGAAATTCATTGTAGGGGGTGATATAGGACCCCAAAAATTTGAATCCATGAATATCTTTCAACACGATATAAATAATAAATCATTCAATTAGATACCATTTAATAATAATAGGTCTCATATAATTTCAAATAGTTATTTCATAAAATGATATCAAAATTAAATTGTCTTATATGAAAAATTACATCACCAAAAGTATAATTTCATAAATTATTTAATATGGTGATTCAGAAAATATAATTCAAATTGAGATTGTTCATTTAGAAAAATATATAAAAATTAAGGCCAAATATAAGAGTTTCTTAAAAGAAAATTTCGTCACATTTTCATTAAATAAAGGAGTTTTTAGTAGCTTTAGAAATTGTATCATTTGAGAAATTAAAATTGTTAAATTTAAAAAAAATTGGAATTATTTCTCAACAATTCATCAATTATAGGGAATAATACAAACCTATAAAAATAGTTTATTGGGTGATAAAATGTTCTATTAGGAAAGCATAAACTTTTTTAAAATTTTCAAAATTCTGTTGTTACCACTAAAATCGAATAAATAATGATATATAATTTATTTCAATAATAGAAGTAAAATTTTTATGATCACAAAAAAATATATATATTTCAAAGAACTAAATCATAACATTGGCTGTAATAGTTAATTGGGAAATAGATAAAAAAGAACTCATTTTATGTGGATGAGATTTATATATATCATCACCCAAATATATGAATAAATTAATTCAACAAAAATATGAATTTTAATATAATATTTTATTTAAAAAATATATGGAGGAAACAAAATTCAATATAATAATATGTTTAATAAAAACAAAATGAAAACAAATATTTTAACAAGAATCATTTTGAACCCATATAAATTTTTGTTAAGAATACCCCCTTCATATTTAATATATTTCGAATAAAAAAGGCATTGAAGTAGAGAAAAGTAAAATAATTTATAGTCCAAATGATTTCAAGGGGAGTAATATCAATGAAATCTAAATGGATATATATAAAACACATGAATTAAAACAAATTTTGATAATGGTATATGTCATAATGATATTTTGTCGAGATAATAATACCCTTATAACATTGTAATTAAATGAAATCGATGTGTGTGAATTAAGGATCCTTAAAGGACATGTAAAATCCATATTATTTTCATTAACATTGTTATGATATTATTTTGGTTATTATAGAAACCATATATATTTATAATATGTGAGAAATATGAAAACATGTCTATATAGAGAGAAAATAAGATAGAAAACCATACAATAAGTAGTGACATTCGGAAAGGAAATTTTATGAGATTAATCCTCGTAATAAATCTTTTGGAACATGTATTTTGACTTATATTGGAGAAATTTTCAAGATATTATATCCTCAATAATTTGGATTGTTTTTTTGGGGAGTTATTTTGGTAGATTTTGGTCTAACTATTTGGTCTACGGTGTGGGGAGAAGTTGTAACGTCCCTGACTACATGAAACAAAACATGAACTAACTGATGAGGTTCCACAAGACATAATGTGGGTCAATACCTATGAATGATGATTATAATTGGAAATGAGGGTAAATAAATTGAATTGTGAGTATACTATAATCCTATATCATAATAAATAAAAAATAGAAATAACCAAATATAATACAAATTTGAGCATGAAAACAAAATAAATAAACTAAAACTAAAACGTGCTACAGTAAAAACTAATACAACAAATTACTGAAATAAAATGTTATACATTCAACTAACAACGCATTGGGAAAATTATAATACATAATTAAACAACATACAATACAGAAACGTTGTATTGAATCACTGAGTCTAACTCATCCAGTCACCTAATACTAATTGAGTAATCCCACATGACGAACAACAATCAGTATGGGTCTAAGCCCTAACATATTCCTACTATAATCATGTGAGAGGGGATTGAGTACCCACATTTAATAGAGGCCCGATCAGGGTATGAGTGAGAAATAGTATCCCACCGCCAACATTGTGTAGAGAAAATACCAAACAATATAACAATGCATAAATGTATCACAAAATAACATTAGAAGGAAAATAAAATAGGTTACATTTTTTTTGATAATGATAAATTAATCAAATTCATTGATTATCCCCAAAATTATTCATTTTAATTGAATCAACACATTCGAATCATGTTGTTACAAACATATATCATTGAGGTAACTGGTTGGAAATAATAGAGCCCTAGTCCAAGAATCTAACTGATATCTGGTATGACATGTCTACCAATTCCAACCACTTGTTACAAAGTCATAAAACACATATCCCCAATACATGAATCCCACCGGGACTCAAAACATAAAATTTTAACATCCCACTCATGATATAGAACTCCATTTACAGAACATTTGGATCAATAGAATTAATAATTCCCCAAAAAAACTATGGTGCACCGGGGTGCCTGGAGAATCTATTTGGTCCATACAAAACATGTGATTGGATCATCTATCCAACATCCAAAAACCATTAGTCACAAGTTACCAAATATAGGGCATCAGTCCATGAATCCAATCGTGATTTCAAATTTCATGTCTCAAAATCCCCAAACATTGAATTATCAATTAATCCAACTTCATTAAACATTTACATAATCATTTCATTCATTATATTAAACCAAATTCACCATTAAATCATTTTAAATATTTAACCAAATGCATATTATATAAACCTTCATTGAATAATTGAATAATAAAAACACACATTCAACCGTTTCATTATCCTTTAATATTTCATAAACACCAAAATGGATCATTCACATAAAAAATATTATAAAAACAAATTAAACTTGTGCTTTATACATTGAAATCTCAAAAAATATCCATGTCCTTTAGATTCTGTGAAAACCATTAAAAGGTTTCACAGAGAAAATTTCACAGAAACAAACCACAATCCCATTCCAAATCTACAATTTTAAAATTTTTTGATCCATTTTCCATAGTCTAATTCTAGGTCAATACCTTATTTAAAAAAAATCATTTTAAAACATAGTTTTCCCATGGTAGAATGTAAAAATGATTAAAAATCTAAAATACACAATTTTAATGTTTTAAAAATCACTCATGAGGTCTTACTAAATCCAAAACAAAAAATAATTCATTTCTCAAAGGCGAAACACAAATTTGGTGGCCCTATGTGTGGTATTACATCATCAAATAGATCTAATAGTTTCTGTGGAGTTTCCAAAGACTGAATCTAAAACCCAAACCTATTTCATTAATAGTTAGATAAAGCATAACACACATGGGATCTATTTAATACAAATTAATTCATAAATTAGTCTATTTTTATATTACATAGACCACATAAATCATTAATTATGATTTTTCATTATATTTAAAAGGAAAAATTTCCATTTCAAGGCCCACACAAGCTTTATCCGAACACCTCAACATCAACCTGACTTCATCACCCCCAGTAGGGATATAATATGACACCACATGCAAAAAATAATTTAATTATTTCAATTGTAATTCATTATTTTATCAAAAAAAATCATGTAATAGTTCTAGAAATCTAACTAGGTGGATAAACTCTAATATAAATTTCATAAAATAGTTGTGGAGGGTCCATAATAGATTCCTGGCACCAATATTGAAAAAATAACAAACATGTGATATTCAGTTGACATCTAATTAAATTAAAATATTATAAAAATCCTAATAATATTCAATTCCATCACATATAATAATGAACCTCCATGCAATGATGTGTGGATTCTATATTGGGATCTTATCTACCAGTGTTGACCAAATTCCACATGTGGAATGGACAATTCCACTATGATTTTCTAGAATCATTAACAAAAACATAAACTATTGGAATCCAAAATTAAAGAAGAATGAGAAGAAACATAAATAAGATCACATGTGGGGGATAACTCAAATCATACACCAAGAATATTCCTAAAATCACCTCAATAATCAAAAGTGGATGTATGAGAAAATATTTTCTAGAACCCCTGGTTTGTGCTCACCAAAATGAGTAGAAGGGGATGGTATTAGATAAAAACTCACATGGAAATTTCTGTATAATCCCCATTATTAATGAAATATGGGTTTTTGTATTGTTTGGCTTCAAAAAATTCCAATAAATGCACCAACTATGAGGTTGGCTATCTCAAATACCAATCCACTCAAATGGTTTTCCATATGGGGAACCAACTATGTGAATCCCTCATTTCTTTCACAGATTCCCATCAGTATTAGTCTAAATGATCATAAAAACCATGGTCCGACCATTCTATCATCGGTGAGTTCCCTCTATAGTATGGTACACCATTTTTCTACCATCGAGTACAGAATGTGTTCCATGCCTTAGACCCTCAACAACCTCTCACAATTTCTCCATTGGCATCACAATGATTACCTAGAACAGTTTCCAATCGATGAATTCCAAATGTATATAGTAAAAAACAAACTAAAATTTTCATGAACATCAAGGTGTGACATGATTTATCAAGAAAAATCAGCACAAAACCAAGAACCACATTCAGAGAACACAAAATCTTCCCAATGATAAACTAAAGCCTCCAAAACTCCAGAAAACACTTGGGCTACCTCCAGATCCCCATTCCACATCTCAAAATACCTTTTGAGGAATTCAAATTCTCAAAACCCTATTCTAGGACATAATTCAATATTCTACATGTATTGTAAAATAATTCAATGTCCCTTGGAAATTTTTGATCCATTCAGATATGAGATCTTAAAAAATCCACATAATAATATCTCTCATCCCCAATATGCCTTGGTGGTGTTCCCACTACCCCCCATGACCTTCCATGGCCAAAAATTTCTTTTTAAATATCATAATTAAACATATAATACCTTGAAACAAAATATGGGAAAACCAATTACCAAATCCACTTAAGTAGCCATGACTCTGAGATAAAACCAATCACCAAAATAGAAACACCCTGATGGAACATAATTAAGCATTTATATAGGGAGAATTCGTTAAAACATTAACCATGTGGTCATCAATCTATGGTTCATACCATAATATGAATTAGTTTATAGCCAAGAAAATTCAATATGTAATACCCTTTTTATCAGGGAGAACCAAACATAAGTTAACTCACTCTTCCACCGTGTTCCGGATATAGTTTCGAACTCACCACACCAAAACAACCATGAGAATTTCAATCACCATTAACACAAATCATCATCATCAAAAACAAATCAAAGCAGTTTCTCACATATGATACATCCATTAATTATTAACACGTCTAGTTTTTTTATAAATCCAATTTCAATCTCAAAATGAATCCTTTTCCCAAATGGAAAACAAGTATATTTTTAATACTAATACACCCATCAGGTGTACTATCTTATTTCATAATATCCACTGTAAACTTGTCCCCATAATAAAAAAACACTATCTATTGGACTATCACCCTCTACCATGGTCCCTATTCCATCACATGAAATTTCATTCCATGACCACCAAAACATGCCCACATGTGTCCATACAATAACCATTTTTTTAGAAACACAATGATCTAAAAACCAATATTTGATCACTATCTGATAGAATATTTTTACCATTATCATTCATCGACCTAAGAATGACACCATAACTAATCTAGGAAATATTCCAGGAACATGGGAAAAAATTTATTAATGATCATACCCCAAAAATTGATACATCACTCCCCACCATAAATGTGAAATCATTATTTCCTCACAAATGAAATTCCAATTAACATAGCCCACATTATATTCACAACCATCCCATGAAATAGTATTGGAAATCTCTCTCCAACTATATAAATAATAATAAAAACATTATTTATCTCTAATCTAAGTCTTCTGAAGATGTTTTGCCACAAAATTATATATCATGTCTCATAGGCAATCTATGGGTGAACCAAAGGCACCATTATATTGATAATGCCATTCCAAGAATATTAAGGAAGGAACAAACAAGTTCCATGGTGAGAGAATAATATTGAAATCGATTAGGAAATGATTTTCATTCACATTGCAACATCAAACATGCATCCTCCACCCTGACCACTCTAAACGGGCATGTAAGGTGCAAAATATTGGTTCCTTCTCTTTGGAATAAATTTAGTCTTACGCAAGGACCATGTAATCCCAATGGGATGTCAAAAATTATTTTTAATGATCTATTTCTGAGTTTCAATGAAGGGTTTCATAGAAAATAATATTTTTCCCATCTTCTTGGAGGAATCATCAATAAAGGATTAATCTATATATTGAAGTGAAAGCCCCACCATTCTTCAAGGTGAATTTTTAGACATCAAAGCATTGAAATTATATGCTTAATATATGTCTTCCAAAACATCACATATGAATGGAAAACATAAATGTATATGATCATGAGTGATCTGTTCCCATTGGGTCCTTCCTTGAGAGGGCCCATAGTTACTGAACCCTCTCCCGACTTCATTTATCCTAAGGAAGGTGCACACCAAAGGCACGCCTCTGAGAACCCTTGGTCATGGGCATGAAAAAAGCTTTCTCTAAACCATTCCATTTGCGTAGAACTCTCTGATCATGTGTACTCTAATTCTATGAGGATCCATGTATTTCCATCTTGACCATGTACCTATTCTAGACCCTCTTGCATGAAACCCTAATTCCTTATGAGTGACTCTTTCTTGCAACCCTATATGATTGTGGGAATCAACATTATAGTCTCTAATGAGTCCTCCCATGTTACACTTTTTCATTTGTTTGCATACATTTATTGGCATAGTTATTGTAATCCTCTTTTATTTTCATCATAGGTACACTCATGTGGACCCCATTAGTGACCAATTCCAACCAATATTAAATCCTGGAATTGATGTAGCCATACCCCTCCCAAGGGTTTATGAGAGATGGTATTGTAATATCAATAGGTGAGGAATGAGTCCACCATGTCTGAGTTGCATAACATAAAACTTCTTACCACAAATGTCCTCAACACACAATGTCATAGTGTGATCTCACCTTTTGCGGAAAATGTAGTATATCCTTATGCATGAGTGGCACATAATGAGATCCTCCTCACTTGAAATGAATTCATTCAAAAAAGAATGATATTATAGTAGGAATCCCTCTTAGAGTAATAATATAGTCTTTTTTACTAAAGGAAACACATTTATCATATATTATTCCCCCATATATGAAGCATATAGAGGAGACGAGCACACTCAATACCGCATTCCACTCCCTTTGGGATTTTTATCCTTGGTTTACATCCACGCGTAATCCCCTCTCACATGGAATGAGGTCCTCCTTTTAGGGAATGAGATCCTTCTTGTGTAACATCAATGGGTAGTCCCCACACCATCTCTCATTGGAACATATTTCGTGACATGATATTCAGGTCTAACACTTCCTCTTATTCTCACATCGATAATGTCCCATGTGGGAATATAGATTAGTAGAAACCATGATACCAATCCACCCTGAATTTTATATTCTATGCATAAGCCCCAACCAAGATGGAATCCCTCTTGGATTAATCCCCCACCATATAAATTGTTTCCATGGGCCTCATAATTAGTTTTATGTTTCGATACCCATTATCATACTATGTGGGATTTGATTACTAATCAATTGGATAATGTAGGAATCCTCTTTGATGTAATAACCTAGCAACCCAACACATCATCCACTCGATTGATTCCATAATATTCACCCATAATCCATCCTTATTTAACTCCGGTCACCACATCTGGGAGGAATCATGCCATCAATATTGGACGTTTATACACTTAATCACCACCCACATCATCATTACTCCTAGTATCACTCAAGTAGTTCCCATGCATATGTAACATAATGATCAAAAGAATAAAAAAATGATAAGGACTCTTGCAAGGGAGATAACACTATTGAGTAAGACCCACACCATCAATCAAACTATATAGGTTATTATTCCTTCATTCTACATAGGGTACATAAGACACATCCCTAAGGTTTAATCCTCAAAAACAGTAAACTCAGGTGCCCCCTCCTAGGGATACACCTTAAGTGGTGTACATGAAAACCTGCATGTTGTGAAATATTCCCTTCATTATACAAACCAACAAGGACTACCTATATAGGCATTCTGAACCATCCCTTGGTAATCCATCAATGTAGTACCCCCTAGGGATTCAACTCACTGATAAACCTACATGGGGAGTTCTAATCAATCAAACTGTATATAAAAGATGTTAAACTATCGACATTACTCATAATGCTTCATCATGTTAAACGTTGGACAAATTTGGGGAAATCCACTGAAGATATTACTTTGGAATCAGATACCTCCATGATTGACATGGAATTCCTCAGGGTTCAGGCGTGAAATTCCTCTATGAGATTCCTACATATGAGTAAGAATACATGTATCCAATATTACTTTGTCTAGACATTAAGGCTATGTCGAACATGACTACTCTGTTGACTGAAGGTCGTTACCCTATCAATTCCCCTTCGATGTTCCATAATAATTTAGTGTAATTAAGAAATATCCAAAAAAACAAATGGGACTAGGAATGAGATTCATGAACACATCATAATCTATGAGGGAGCCACATAATAGATTATTAATTCTATGGAGAATCCATAAAAGAGGGACCAACATTCCATAATTCTATTTATATCAAGAAGAAGTTATCACTGAGGATGTGATGAATGTAAATTGCTATTTGAGAGAGAGAATATAAGGTAATAATGAAATAATAATGACCCGATTGAATTCAAGGTGACGCACCCAGGTGAGCATGTTAGAAATAGAAATTGTAAACCGAACATGGAACTATTCTCCTAATGTTAGAGACCAATAGAATTCATGAATGTATAAGAATAGCATGTCGCCTCATCCAGCTATCAAGGGGTAATACCCAAAAAGTAAATAGTGAACTTGATGTGGGACTAACAATAAATTTGAGAATCTAATCATTCTGAATTATGTTATGTGACATCATCCGTGTGGTTATTTTTATACAAAAATTAATGATTATACAAAATGGGGAAATTTGGAATTTTGTTCTATATAACCATACTGACAGCTAACTCCTCCAGATTTTTAGGACCCAAGCTATAAAAAACCAACTATCTCCCACTTATAGATGAAGGGGTAAAATAAATTTCAATGTGGATATTCTTCATGACTATATCTATACCAAGACACTATTATAAAACTCAAATATACATCTTCCACACCACATATCACTGCCATGAATCACTCATAATAGGTTTATGGAGAACTGAGTATGAAAATATGAGTTTGATGGGGTAATTTCTATTAGGGATATAACTCATAAGGTCCTGGAGGTCTGTACACTTATTCGACACCCCCAAGTGCCATTCAAGGATCCATAACTCCCATCTCCATTGAAGAATTAGGTTCCTCTCCCTAGAGAGATCAAATTACTTTTTCCGCAATTCCATGATGGTGGGGGACTCCTATGTCATAATAAATGTAAGTACATCTCAAAATAAACGAACAACTGCTCCAACCGAGCCACATCAACTCCACTGATTCTCAGTAATTTAGGGTAGAGAACATCTGGTCTATTACACTTCTCCTCCGGGTTTGGTCTGAATGAACTAATGATAATATCAGGCATGAGCTCAAGAGGCTACTTTTTTGGGGAAATCATATTCCATGGATCAAGGGAATCCTGCCACCCAAATAGAACTCCATCAGATCCCTGTCACTAAATATCATTGACACATCAATTACATATCAGAATCAAAACCCTAGCCACCCCACAAGTAGGCTAAGATAACTATTCAGATCACTAGCACAACCACTTGCCAACACGGGCATACATGTGATGATGAGATTCAGTTTATAGGCACTCCCTGTACCATCTCTATTTACTTATTTCCTCCCCACTCACACATTCAACATGGATTTTCTCCCCATGTTCCCTTCATCGATCTAAGTAGTGTTCCTATGATCCTTGTCGACATCCAGTTCAGATTTCCTCCATACACCTAAGGTAACTGATATGATGTTCATCCCCATATCACAGACCATCAATGTGATGGTCTTCCTAAAATCATTCCAAAATCTAGTATTTGCCCTCCCTACTTTAGTGCCTACGGACAAATAGGCCCTCTCCATGTCACTACTAATCAGAGTATAGGTCCTACCAACTCCTTCATCCTCCATTATGGAGGAAATCCCCATGATTTAACCAAATCATATGGAGTTCCTGCCCACACCATCACCAATCAAAGTAGATATCCTCCCCACTCCATTGGCAATCAACACAGATTCCCTCCCAGGGTCCTTTTTGATCAGTGTGATGGTCCTCCACGATCCATTTCTCATTCAATCAGAGTCCCTCTCTGGTCCTGCACTATACAACTTAGAGGCACTTCCCATGTTTCCACCATCTTAATCATAGGTCTACCTACTCTAGAACCAATCCATGTTGCGATCCTCACTGTTAAATTGACATTAAACACAATGGCCCACCCCATTACCAGTTTGATCAATGATAATTTCATCCCCACATATCCACCCACTAGTATGTAGGCCCTCCCCATGTTGTTTCTACCAGTCATCATGGTGGACCTACCTATGTTCTCTCTAATAAATGTATATATCCTCCCTGTTATGTTAGAATCTAGAGTGGAGGACCACACCACTATTATATCTGTCCGAGAAGAGGTCCTCCATTCTTCTTCATCAATAATGAACGATGTACTCCCCATATTAGAGTTATCTAAAGTGGAGGTCTTCCATGATCCAGTGCCAAATGGCATGGAGTTATCCACATGTGAAAGAACCACTATTCAATAATGAACAATCTCAAGAAAAAAGTGTGATCATCCACCACTGAAGGAAAAACACTGTGAAGCTGCACATTTTTTTCAATCACATCAGCTTTTTAGATTCTGACGCCGAATGTGATTAAATGATAGAGATCTCAATTTATCATATATATCTGAGTATGGGGAAGGATCCTGATGGGTAATATAATTTATCTCACAATGTGATATTCACAATATCCTTATATCCCACCACATCTACATGTGGGTGGGGGATTATTTGGTTCCCTTCCAACCTCTCACGTTTCATTTTTCTCATACATCACCAGTTTCATTATTTACCTCTACTCACTATCATTGAGAGTTATTATGGGATTTGATAGATAATGGGAACCTAGTGGAACTAGAGTTAACTTCTTCTTACCTCAGACATGATGAAGTGGTAAGTCCCCCATCCTACATGGATGAGAAGATGTAGTTTGCATTGACCCTGAGACACAATCTAGCATGAAACAATCATGTGTTATGTACCAAATCCCACATAGATGTGGTGATGAAGTCTTAATTTACCCCAATACATGTTCTTTAATGAATCTATTAGTCGTCTCATGTATCATCCCCTCTATTGTCTAGTACAACGCTACAACAATCCACATATATTCCACCACTGGTTTTTCATCTATCGCCAAATGGGGCCTAGGGAATCAATGGTTCAGACCACACATCTATATATGGAAACCTAAATGACTCTCTATATGAAAATCAGTTTTCAATGGAAATTTGGATAAATAAAAGCCCCAAAATTCAATATTTGGATTCACTCACCCATGATGAGATCAAGCTCTTCTTCCAGACCATCTAGCTAACGTGTTTTCACCTCTCTGACATTAATGGTTCTTCCGAATGTATCGAGAGAATTTTGACCACAATGATCAGTAATATCTCATGATTAATTTGGAATAACACCCAATGTATTATCACCATTCTTCAGAAATCTACCACCAGACGATACAATAATGATTCATTCAGAGCTTTACAGTGCTCCAAAAAATTAATGAAGATTCATCCTCGCATATGAAGAACCAATTATGGGTGAAGTATGTTTCAATAAACATTAATCCCATACTAAATCATCCTGACATTCCTAGAGATATTGATTATATGACTCTAGGTATAGTCATGGTGGATATAGATGATTTTGGTTTACTCAAGGAAAAGGACACTGGCGGTGGGTCCAACGAAGAGGAACGGCCCCATGGGACAGTGAAATTTTTGGAGGACACTCGTAAATGTGTCCTCACTCACCTAAAAATGTAGACATGTTGAAATTGAGATCCCTAGATATCAATTTATGTCAGTCGAGATAACAACAAGGGTAAATAAAAGATTGGGTCCTCAAATACATATGATGCATCTGATTTTTGAGGACAGGGAGGAGGTTAATCCCGTTATGTAATCCCTTGTGTAGAAGGTCCTAGATCATAGGTGGCTCATTGATGATCTTCATATAGGATGCCTTGTATATAATTACACAGAATATGGTAATCCTTGTCCAGATCATGTTCCTCCTCCACTAGGGTAATAGTGGAATCCAATGCCATTCCCAGTTAGCAGTCCCCGATCGATCATTGAAATCATATGCATCTCGATAGGGTATAAAATAGTTTTTATGGAAAATAACAATTGCATAGATCTCCAAATCAGCCAAAGAAATAGTATAACCATACATGGAAACTTAATAAATCCACTCATAAAGTCTCACATCATGATGCACCAATGGCAATGTAGCAAGTTTTTGATCTTTAATACCCTGTTGATGATCCTCTAAACACAGTGCATGTAAGGAATACTCAATGTGATAGGAATCACTTCCATGATTAAATAGATGCTCTTGTCACTCACCACGAAGTTCTTGAAAATTGATGGGTGGAAATCCATCCTAATTTTATTCCATATCCATAATGGGTGCATGATAGTCATGCACCCCCATATATCATGAATCCTTACCTTCATCCCCATCAATAATATGGGAAGAAATCTTTAGTATCTGACCAAAATCATATCAATGTGAGAACCAATGTTTGGAAAACCAAAGCATCAAGATGCTTCTATGCTCTGTTATATAGTTCTAAAATTATAAGGGACCATGTTTATATGGTTCAACTAGCTACCCATTGGTTCTATTAGTGGTATGAAAGACCTCCACAGTCATCTTGTTCACTAGTTCGCCTCAACCACATTCAAGACTAGTATTTCATAACTCTTCATGTGAATGAAACTATTAGATGAATATGCCATGGAATTTTTCAGCAGGTGGAAAGGCCTCAAGTATTCACATGGAAAACCAGTTACTAAAGTGTAGTTACTAACATTGTGTGTGGGGAATGCCAATACTAATATGGTACCTTCCCTCATCACTCGAAATTTATGAGGCGGGTTCTAAGAATTCAATGTCATGTTCCAAAACATTGATAAATCCTTGTATAAGGATAATCTTTCATGTTGGTTTAAACATCTAACTCCTGTAAGAAGAACCACTAGGGTAGAAACTTCTATTTCATGAAATGTAGTGGTTCCAAAGCCATTAAATCTAATTCCAATAGAGAATCGCCCAACATTGCCTCACCAAGAACATATATAATTATCTCAACAACCTCGTGAAACTCCTCTTAACCATGTCTAGAATTAGTCGGAAACTCCTTGGTAGGCACCATAGTCTATATACGAAAATGTGGATTTTTGTATTTATCAGAGCCAAACACCCAGTGCACCTGTCCTATGAAGGATATGTAAGAACTACTCCATCATGGTTTCAAAGGTCCCTAGTTATTTCCATAGTGCCCTAGAACATGGGGTTCTAAAATTTCAAATGGTGAGGAAACCCCATAAGGCTAATATCAATGATTGTCCAAACCACTCCATTACCACACCATTCATTGAAATACCATAAATCAATGCTATGTGGTCAAGGGAATGTTGTAATATCATGTGGAAAATGGTGTAGTTAGATAGATCATTGTTTTGGTGAAGGATACATGTGGTTTAATGAGCATGATAGTGGTAGTGAAGGTTCAGATGAATCATAGTGTGTTTCCAATCATGGGACACAGATGTATGATGACTTGATGGCCTTTAGTGTGGTTTCTTATACCCATGGTGTCATTCCTTTTAGAATGGTCCAACTAGAGCCTCCCGTGGTTTCTACTACTTCATTGGAAGATACATATGAATCTATATTGCATCCATAAATGTCTTAGATCAGTAGGCATCAATAGTTAATGGGAAGGAAAAGTGACTCACGAACACCAAATGTATATTACACTATTAAAGTCTTCAGGAATACAGAGATGGTAATTTCCCCTCACATCTCTCTATTATAGGAATACTCCTCTAACAATGGTCATATGTATGTCTTCATGAATACCATTGACATGATAAACCCCAACATGGTCCTCGAGAGGAAGTGTTTATGAAATGAATCATAATTTCCTCTAGTTGATATCGGTATAGAAAGAGATAAGGAAATGAAAATTGTCGAAATTATCAAGTTAGTGCCCCTAATCATGGTGTTCATGCTACAGAGACCTGATAGTAGGGTTTTTTAAATGCACAGAAAGAATATTACTCTCAGATAGTTTTTTTTAGATTCGATGCCACCACTGATCCTGCTAATTGAATGGGAAGAAAAGTGGAAACCACATCATGATTGGCTACATCGATCAATGGTGAGGTCTTAGCCATGTGACAATCAAGCAGTTGTAATTTTGGGTGATTTATCTAATGAGTAATAGTACATTTCCAACACTATCGAGAATCCACTGGTTCATCCAACTATATCCACCATTCAATATTCCAATGTGAAACAACATATGATAATAAATGTGAATATGGTTTTCGGTATGATCTATTGAAGCAACATTCCAACATTCTTGTAATGCTCTAGATCCTTGAGGGCCTCCTCCATTCTCTATAAAAGTGTCAGGACCTCGTAGAAGACATGAAAATCCCCCTATAGTTAGAAACAAATATAGCATCCTAAAAGTCATTATATATTGAGGATGTTAAATGAGTGTAGTGATAATACATAATCTAATTCATTGGAAAATATGAGGGATCCCTCAAGGATGGGAAAATCATCCAACTAAACATCACTATCTAGTTCAATGGAATGGATGTTTGTCAGTTTCTGGTTGACATAGGTTCCAAGATCAATCTCATACCACCCCAGATGCTCCAATATTTTGGATTAACTAATAAAAATTTCAATCCCTCAAACAAAATGATTCAAGGATATGAAAAGACCTAGAAATGGTTATGTGGGAGAATATGTTTGAAGACCATGATTATTGGCTTGGTAGTAAAAAATGATTTCAGGGTATTCACAAAGGATATCAACTATAATGCCCTGATGGGTTAACCCTGGCTCCATTTGGATGTAGTAAATCCATTCTCATTTAACCAATGTCTCATGTACTCCCTCAACAGCCGAGTTTTCATGATCTAAGTTGATTTATCTCCTTTTCACAAAATTAAAAAATACAATTTGGTAGTGACTATTATTAGAGCAAGGGATTTCATGTTCATACAAATGATGTCATCAAAACAACCTCTGTGACACCCATGGACAAACCAGGATGATCCTTTCACCCTCAAGATTCACTCATTATAGTCCACCACACCAGAATTGGGACACTACATAGCCATTTCTAAAAAAATGGTGGTTGCCTCCCCAGGTTTATGAAAAGTCGAAAGATTACCCTATGACTCATACATATTTCAATATCGGGTGATCCTAGAAACCCTTAACTTGGTATTATTTTGAGATGTTCTCCTAATGGTGACTATTCTGGGGTATGATCAATTATTCTATTCGGTTGGGTTGTGTCTCCAAAAACAATCATGCCCATACTACTTTTAAATCATTCATGGACCAAGTGTCCCAATTCCTGATAGAATTTGGTCGAAACCTACCATAAAAATTGTCACTAAACATAAATAATTACATAGTAATGATTCAGTTTCAATGTAGGGAGATGATGAGGATGATTGAGAAAATTCTCCTCCAACATTTGATGTGGATTTCTCCACAACCAGAGATAACATGGATTAGGTGAATCATGGTACTGAAATAGATACATTCCCAACACAGATTAGTGATTCCATGCCTACAATAGAAAAAAGAAGTTTTTACATTTTCTAATGTAGAATCATGATTTATTTTCCACTTTTTATGTAGAGAATATAGTATTAGATCCACTATTTGTTTTCGATTATCTTGGGCTCTCAAAATTCCATTGTGTGTTCAACCCGTAACCCATAAAAATGAACCCTTCACATGGTCCCATAGTCGTGGTTGATTTTGATAATCTTAGGAATTTTTTTAATGATATTCAATGACCAATATGGATAGCCAAAATTGTTCTTGTATGGTGGGATAATGGACATATTACAGTTTTTATCAATATTCATGTCCTAAATCGCCAATATTGGAAGCATGATTTACCATTTTACTGATAGATCTATTAAGTTATTCCACAACTAGGATCTAGGATCTATCTTTTTTGGATGTGTATTTCAGATACCATCAGATGTAGATGTCCCCCAAAGATGATGATTCTACCACCTAAAAAACTCCACAAGGAACATCATGCTATCTGAAAATTACTTTTAATTTGATGAACAATGGAGCCACCTATCAGTGAGATATACACTATATCTTCAAACAGATCCATATGAATGTAGTGGAATTCTGCATGGATGAATTAGGGATCAAATCCCACCATCATGAAGACCATCTCAGTGATGTTGAATTTTTTTTCAGATTCTTATGCACTTTACATATGATGATGAACCCATTGATGTGTTCCATTGGGGATTCATTTGTGATGTATCTTAGATTCACTATCACATATAGAGGCATCAAAATCTACAATGATATGATCAAATACATCAGCCACATGCCTCCACTAATCAGCCTTTGGGAGATCAAATGAATTTAAGTCCACAAAGTGTTCAAACAACAACTAATCATGAATATATATAGAATGTTTAATCCAATTTCCTTGATCATGAATAATGACATCATCTACAAGAGGGAAACTGATTTCTAGGCCCCATTTGAGTAAATCATGAAGTAACTACTACAACCACCAGATATGATGCCTTCTTTTATAGGGAAACTATTTTTCCTTTAGATGAAATGCATGAAATGATCCCTTTATTTCCTTCTAACTAATATGAACAATGAAGCGATAGAGAAAATATTATACTATCTCATTTGTATTCTCATCAACATAGAGTCCATACACCCTCCTATTTAGAAGAGTTAACTCACATTGGTTTTCGTAGAACAATATTTTATGGTAGTATTTGGATCACTATGATATATATTTGTAATGTAGTGTACATACACTAATGTATATCCTAAAATATCCAATGATGAAAAGCCTTCAACTATGTTGGGTAGTGATATTTTAGTAGATCTACATCATGATGATTTTGTAAAAAGTCCTCAATAGTTTGTTGTTGGCAGAAATCCAAGATTTCCATCTGTCCCACACTGAGAAGTATATGTATATTGAAATTATATATGATGCCATCATCTCAGTTGACCATTATATGCCAGGCTGGCAGGTTCATTTCAATGGTCCCTCATGGAGACAAACAAGTAGATGGTTCTACAAAACAATTGTCAATAGTGTTGGATAGGGGATTGTCTTCATCACCCACGCAATGTTTGACATTCCATATTCAATTATGAGGTTAGAGGGATTCAATAACAATGTGTTGGAGTATCAGGATCTCATTACTCGTGTCGAGATAGTGCTCTATATTTAATTTTCCCACCATCACTTGAAGGGTGATTTGATGTTTGTCATCAAACAGATCTACAATGAGAATTTTTTTGTTGGAACCATAGTATTCTATGCATGATTTGGAGTATGGTTTGTGTTTGTTTTCAATCCTCAGTGGAAGTTCAAAATGTGTACCAGCAAAGATATCATACTGTTCAAGAAGACAATAGTATTGAAGGTGGCACCATTTCCCAGTGTTTGTCAAATTTTTGGGCATGAAATCGACAAATGGAGAAAAGTGTTTTTGGAAAAGATAATTGCGCACCGTGTACTTGAAGGAGAGGAAACTTTCATGCCATATTTTTTTCAAGATCAGAACATGGGAAAATGGCAAAGGGATAAGGGCCGCATTAGTTTTGGGCTGGTCGCGCAAGTGACCTGTGCGCCATGAAGAGACTTGTGCGCTGATGCCTAGGAGGATTGGAAACATGCGCATCTATTGTTTTTCAAGATTATAACTTCAAAATATCGAAATGTAAAGAAGTCCGCGCATGTATTTGTGTGGTCGGGAAAGTGAGTAGCACGACAGAGGCTAGGGAAGATGAGCTGCATGCCGGAACCTGCGCGCTGAGGGAAGACTTGCACGCCACCGTGTAGGGGGTCCAGTTTGCCTATAAATAGAGGACCAACCCTCCTCATTTGTTATGAAGTTTGAGACTTATAGATTTTTCGAGCTCTCGTCATGAAAGTGGTTGAGTTGCGCAAATGGTTGTTGGGTCGCGCAAGTAGAGGCTGCGCGCCGACTATTGGCTGCGCGTGCAAAGTGGTTCGGGATTTAGAGGCGCTGAGTCGCGCAAGTTTGGAGTTCAAATAAGCAGTGTCACACAAGTTTTTTGGAGTCACATGTGCGCCAAGTTTGTACCGTGCAAGTGACTTGTGCGCCATTCCTGAAACTTGTGCGCCGAAGCTTGGACAAGCGCGCCCGGGTTGTTAAAGTACATCCGTCCTTTTGAAGCTGCACGAAAGCTGGAGGATCATCCGGTACCCTCATCGCAAAGTGAGATTCGTCTTCAGGTGAGAGTTGGAATTCAACAGAGCATCTACATACAACAAAGGACACATTCTTGTGCAATGATTAAGAGACCTTGACGTCTATAAACTGAGTGTAACTTCACCAAGGGAAGTGAGCCAGGGGGAGTCAACGGGAGTGACCCGAGTGAAGTAGTGAGCTATCCCTGAACCATTTTAAAGGCAATGAGCCTAGGACAGAGTGATTATGCCCAAACCTTTGTAATCCATAGCTAGTGAAGATTAGTGTAATTTGGTATGACCAACAACTTGTCGTCGTATGCTCCTTGGAGGTAGCCCTTAATGGTGAACCAAGTAAAAAGTGATGTGCCTTCTCTGTGCATGTGAATGTTTTCTTTATGATCATATTCATCATAAAGGTTCAGCAAGTTCCTGCCAACGTGGAAAAAAGATCCATCACATTAAAAGAAAAATTTGTCACCCTGATTCACCCCTCCCCTCTCAGGGTGTCCCAGGGTCCTTCAAGTGGTATCAGAGGGTAATGGTTGAGGGTGTTGAATCTGTCCTTTATCTTCATGGAGAATGCAATCAATGTCAGGGGAGTCCCTCACTTCGATGGAAGTAATTTCCAGATCTGGAAGAACAGAATGAGATCTCATCTAAGATCTCTTGGAATAGAATTTCTCTTTTCTACTATGCAAGGAATACAAGTCACTGATCCAACAGGCCTGGCTATAACTGAAACAGAAAGAAAAATTCTTGATGCAGATGCTAAAGCACAAAATGCACTCACTACAACCCTTTCTGATCAGATCTACTTAAATGTGATGAATTTCACCTCAGAAAAATCCATTTGGGATAATCTTGAGAATATTTATGAAGGAGATAGTAATGTGAATGAGGTGAAACTGCAAGTGATGCACAATCGGTTTGATGATCTGAAGATGCATCCAGACGAGAATGCAAACTAATTCTTCAATCGAATTACTGAAGTGGTTGGAGAAATTCGGGGTCTAGGTGAAGAAATCAAAGACATTGATATTGTAAAGAAAATATTAAGAAGACTTCCACCTCTGTACAATGCAAAGGTGTGATCCCCTGAGAAAAGGGATCTTTCCAAAATTTCTATGGATGATCTACTGAGCAGCTTAGTAGCATTTGAAATGAGAGTCAAACCAGAAAATGCTATAACTTGTGTGAGAAAGGAAATGGCATTCAAGGACATGGATAAATTAAAAATCTCAAAAGATAGTAGCGGTGAAGATGAAAAAGAAAAAAAATATTTCTCTCATTGTAAAGAAGTTCCAGAAGGGAAAAGGGAAATTCAAAGGGAAGTTACTTATGGCATGTTTTCATTGTGGAAAAGTAGGGCACATTGCCTCTCAGTGCATAAGAAAGATCAATGATGATGATAGTGAAGATGAAAGCATAGAGAAGCCTCAAAGAAGGTTCTTCAAAAAGGGAGACTTCAAATCGGGAAAGAAAATGCAAAGGAAGAGTTTTGTCTATAAAGAGGAAGAAGATGATAATGAATTCTATGAAGAAGAAGAACCAGAATTCAAAACTGGGAACCATGCTTCCATGATGGCCACTATTGAAAATTTAGAAGATACTGGTGGAGAAAAAAATTGAGAACTTGTGTAGATCTCGAGATTCAACTTTTGAATGTGGTTAGTAAGATTAAGATTAAATGTAAGAGTTGCAATAAGTGGAAATCAATTGTAGAAGAATCAACTAAATACGTTGATCAACATGAAGCTGAAATTGAACGACTGGAAGAATTTTTGAAGGTACAGTCTAAAATAATTGAATGCAATGATGATGTAGTGGATCTGAAGCTGAGAATTGAAGAGCAGGAAAAGGTTATCAATGACCTCACCTCCAGACTAGATGAAAAAATCGTGACTGCTGAGGGTCTTGAGGAGGAAGTTGTTACTCTAAGGATTAAACTTGATACTGAATCAATTCCAAAAGAATCGTGGAAGAAAATACAGTTTGGAAGATTCTCATATGCAAAATTACTAGCAAGAGCCAAGTGTGGTTCAGATGGGGTTGGAAAAATCTTGAGTGATCAAAGACCCGCTTTCATGGGAAAGAGTGGAATTGGCTGTGAGGCTGAGACATCACCTATTGTAAGAGAAAAGATCCAAAAGAAAGATAAGATGAAAATTGAACATGTTGAAACGTTTCCTAAAGTGCTGAAAAAGGAACCCTCAATCCAAACTAAAAGGAGAACTGAAAATTATCCTCAAACATTCAGAAATGACATACAGTCTAACTATTCTCCCAATGAAGAAGGTATGAGGAGAAATTCAAGGGAGAAGACATTTCCTCTCATGAAGTGTTAGTTCTGTGGTTATCCCGGCCATAACATGTCTTATTGCGAAGAGTCAAGAAGATATATGAATGGAGAAGATATAGATGTTCAACAAAGGAGAACAAATTCATATCCTAATTCTTATTGAAGAAAAAATTTCTATGGATATTGTTATCGTTGTTCTAACTTTGGTCATAAGGCTGCTAATTGCAGGCAGAGAAGGGACATGGACACCTCATACCGATGTTCAAGACAAGTCAAGTCTCGTCAGCAAGACAATATTGCTCTTTCAAACAGGTTTTCTCCTCTCAAAGAAGATTTCGACTATGAAGAACCTTGGTATGTGGAAGAGATAATTGAAAGGCCATCAGTACTATATAATCAATCCAATGTCTCATGGAAGGAAAGGAAGAATATTAAGAAATACAACCATTCATAGTTGGCCCTCAGAGCTACAAAGAACAAGAGTACCTGGATTATGGATAGCGGTTGTTCATATCATATGATAGGTAATGCCGACCTACTGACAGATATCAAAAGGAAGGTTGATGGTACAGTACGATTTGGAAATGATGGAGCTCTGAAAATCAAAGGGAGTGGAAGTGCCAAATTATCTAATGGAGAACTAAAGAAGACTGAAGTCCTTTACGTAGATGGCCTATATCATAATATCTTCAGTGTGATTCAACTCTGTGACTCGGGACTTATAGTTACTTTTAATCCAAAAGGCTGCACTATCAAAGGAAATACATGCAATTCACTTATGAAGGGATGTAGAACAGAAGGCAACTTGTATCAGGTTGATAGTGAAGAAAATGTCTGTTGCATGATTGTTGAAGAAGAAATCAATTTGTGGCATCGGAGACTGGGACACATCAATCAACAAGACATGGAGAAAATATCAAAATTGATAATTGTCATGAACATTCCCAACTTGAAGCATGAACGTGAAAAATCTTGTGATGCTTGCATTCGTGGAAAGCTGGTCTGTAGTTCATATCGGAAAAATAAGAAAAGGGCATCTCACCTTCTTGATCTAATTCACATAGATGTATGTGGGCCGTTAAATGTTGCTGGAACTCATGGAGAAAGGTACTTTGTCCTTTTCATAGATTATTACAGTAGAATGGCATGTGTGATGGTTATTCACAGGAAACGAAAAGTCATTGACTGCATGAAAACATATCGGCGAATAGACGAAAATGATACTGGATGAACAATAAAAGTGTTGAGATCTGACAATGGAGGAGAATACATGTCCATTGAATTTGAAAATTATCTGGAGAATCATGAGATACAGCATGAGGTAGCTGCTGTGAGAAATCCACAACAAAATGGAGTTGTTGAACGTAGGAATCGATAGGTGAACAATATGGCACGAACTATGCTGATTGAGAGTCATATTCCATGAAATTACAGGAAAGAGGCTGTTCAAGCTGCAGTGTACATTCAGAATCGAACATGAATTTATATGGGTGAGACGAAGACACCATATGAATTGTGTCATGGACGGAAGCCCTCTTTAAAATAATATCATGTCTTTGAAAGTAAATGCTTCATCAGGAACAAAGAAGGAAATCAAGGGAAGTACGGTGACAGTGCAGATGAAGGAATTTTCCTGGGTTACTCAATGAACAGAAAATCCTACAAGTGTTTCAACAAGTGTTTAGGAAGGATTGTGGAAAGCAACAATGTTAAGATAAATGAAGAGAAAACCACAAATGCTTGAAGGACGTCATATGCGGATGTGATAGAAAGTCAGGAAGAAAGTGAACGTGAATAAAATACAAATGAAGAAATAGAGGATGTTGTACAAAACACTTACCAGTCACATCATGATGTCAGCTCAGAAGAAGAATCTGAAGAATAAACTATGGCTGAAGAGAATGCAACTGAACCTTGTAAAAGAAATCGAAGAGTTGATATTGATCCATCTAACATAATTGGGGAAAGGAGTGCACCCACTCAAATAAGAAGGATGAGGAATAACACGAAATATTCATTTCTATCAGTTGTAGAGCCATCCTCATTCGAAAAAGCTGCAACAGATGAATCTTGGGTGAAATCCATGAATGATGAATTAGATCAGATTGACAAGAATTAGACATGGGATATTTTCCAGAGACCCAAAGGTCACAATGTGATTGATACTAAATGAATCTTCAAAAATAAGTTTTATAAGCATGGAAGTGTCATCAGAAACAA
Source organism: Viscum album (assembly GCA_963277665.1). Lineage (NCBI taxonomy): Eukaryota > Viridiplantae > Streptophyta > Magnoliopsida > Santalales > Viscaceae > Viscum > Viscum album. Next base: position 579,121,557 of record OY728120.1, read on the forward strand.
GGCACGACTGGTATGTAAAGGATACTCCCAGATTGAAGGCATTGATGTTGAAGAAACCTTTGCTCCAGTGGCTAGACTAGAGTCAATCAGGCTTTCCTTGCCATGGAACTCCAAAGAGGATATAAATTATTTCAAATGGATGTCAAGACATCATTCTTTAATGGTGTACTCGAAGAAGAAGTCTACATTGAACAACCAGTGGGATTTCTTTTGGGTACTTATGAAATAAAGGTTTGCAAACTGAAGAAAGCTCTATATGGTTTGAAGCAGGAACCACGGGCGTGGGACTCACGGCTGGATTCATATCTCAAGAATCTGGAATTCAAAATAGGAGGAGTAGATCACAATCTCTATGTGAATAATTCTCCAAAAGATCAATTCATGGTTCTAATCTACGTTGATGATATTATATTTGGTGGCAGCAGGCAGAAATCAGTGGACGAATTTTCCAACAACATGAAATCAGAATTTGAAATGTCTATGAATGGGGAGCTCACATATTTCTTAGGGTTGCAGGTGCTTCAAAAGAAGGAATACACTTTCATTTCTCAGGAAAAGTTTGTAAGAGAGCTGCTGAAAAAGTTTAATATTCAAGACTCCAAACCAATGTCAACTCCGATTGCAGTTGGAACTAAACTTGTAAAGCATGAGGATGGGGCCTCTTTTGATCCCACCATGTACAGGAGGATCATTGGGAGCCTACTGTACCTGATAGAGACATGACCAGATATTGAATTTTCCACATGCCTTGTGGCCCGCTTTCAGAGTAATCCAAAGGAGGAACATATGGCGGCAGTAAAAAGAATCATGAGGTACATTCAAGGTACACATAACATCAGGTTATTTTTTTCTGCATGCAGGAATAGTGAATTATCATCATTTTCTGATGCTGACTAGGCTGGTGATGTAGTAGACAGAAAGTCCACTAGTGGTGGAGCCTTCTATATTGGGAAGAAATGTGTTGGATGGTTGAGCAAGAAACAAGAAAGGAATTCTCTTAGTACTGCTAAAGCTGAGTATATCTCTGCCACAAAGGCATGCACTCAACTATTATGGATGAAGAAAAAATTAACAGATATTGGTGATAAGGTAATGCAACCAATTGTGATTTACTGTGATAACAAGAGCGCAATTGATCCTACAACGAGTGTTGTTAATCATTCCCGTACGAAACATATTGAAATCAGGTATCACTTTATCAAAGAAAATGTTGAACAAGGCGTGATTAGAATGGATCATGTGGGAACTGATGAGAAATTGGATGATATCCTGACCAATCCACTATCAGCGGCTGTGTTTGAGAAGCATCAGTTGAACCTCGGTGTTCAGCCACCTCCCAGTGCATAAGGAGGTTTTGCAATACCCCTCTCCCTGATTATGATAACTATTTTTATCTGTTTATGGATGTGATGCAGGTTTGTGGGGGAGATACTATCCAGGGGGATTATGGTTTGAGATGAACGTTGAAAAAATTACCAGGTTTTGGGTTTATTGTCAATGGGGGACAAAGGAATAAATTCAGGCATGTTCAGACCTGTAATACTCTTGTGACACAAGGAGAATTCAGTGTCAGTGATAGGATGAGAAAGATAAGAAAAAATTCACCAGTCATGTAATGAATCTTGGGCATCATTGAGAATTACAAAACACTGGAACCCAATTCAAACTTCCTCTCTTATTTTCTACACCGAGCATTACTTACGTAGACTTAGAGTGTTGGCTGAGTTGATTTTGTCATTTTTGGTTCGCACATGGATGGAGATCTATTGAATTTATTTTCTGATTGCCAACAAACCGAAAGGGGGAGATTTTTGGAACCATGGTCTTCTTTTCATGATTTGGAGTATAGTTTGTGTTTTTTTTCAATCCTCAGCGGATGTTCAGAATGTGTACCAACAAAGAGATCATATAGTTCAAGCAGACAACATTATTGTAGGTGGTTCCATTTCCCAGTGTTTGGCAAATTTTTGGGCCTGAAAATCGACAAATGGAGAAAAGTGTTTTTGGCAAAGAGACTTGCGCACCGTGTACTTTATGGAGAGGAAACTTGCGCACCATATGTATTTCAAGATCAGAACATGGGAAAATTGCAAAGGGATAAGGGCCGCGAAAGTTTTGGGCTGGTCGCGCAAGTGACCAGTGCGCCATGAAGAGACTTGCGCTCTGATGCATAGGAGGATTGGAAACATGCACGTCTATTGTATTTAAAGATTATAACTTCAAAATATAGAAAATTAAATAAGTTTGTGCAAGTATTTGTGTGGTCGCAAAAGTGATTAGCGTGACAGAGGCTAGTGAAGATGAGCTGCGCGCCGGAACCTGCACGCCAAGGGATGACTTGTGCACCACCGCGTAGGGGGTCCCGTTTTCCTAATAATAGAGGACCACCCATCCTCTTTTGTAATGAAGTTCTAGACGTAGATATTTTTCGAGCTCTCGTCACGCAAGTGGTTGAGTCGAGCAAGTGGTTGTTGGGTTTCGCAAGTAGAGGCTGCGCGCCGGCTGTTGGCTGCGCGTCCAAAGTGGTTTGGAGTTTAGAGGCGCTGAGTCGCACAAGTTTGGAGTTCCAAGAGGCAGTGTCATGCAAGTTGTTTTGAGTAAACTGCGCACCAAGTATGTACCACAGAAGTGACTTGCGCTCCATTCCTGAAACTTGCGCGCCGGAGCTTGGAGAAGCGCGCCAGGGTTTTTAAAGTACATCCGTCCTTTTGAAGCTGCACGAAAGCTGAAGGATCATCCGATACCCTCAACGTAAAGTGAGATTCATCTTCAAGTGAGAGTTGGACTTCAACAGAGCATCTACATACAACATAGGATGCATTCTTATACAATGATAAAGAGAAATTCATGTCTATAAACTAAGTGTGACTTCACCAAGGGCAGTGAGCCAGGGGGAGTCAACAGGAGTGACCCGAGGGAAGCAGTGAGCTATCCCTGAACCTTTGTAAAGGCAGCGAACCTGGGATAGAGTGATTGTGCCCGAACCTCTGTAATCCACATCTAATGATGATTAGTGGAATTTGGTACGACCGAAAACTTGTCGGCGTACGCTCCTTGGACGTAGCCCTTAGTGGTGAACCAAGTAAAAAGTGTCGGGTCTTCCTTGTGCATGTGAATGTTTTCTTTCTGATCATATTCATCATACAGGTTCAACAAGTTCCTACCAACATGGGAACAAGATCCATCACATTAAAACAAAAAAATTTCACCCTGATTCGCCCCTCCCCTCTCAGGGTGTCCCAGGGTCCTTGATTTTTTTGGTGGCCATATATCATACCCTTGTTGATGTGACCTCGCCTGATAAAATTCATGGTTCCCTTCTCCATAGAATATTACTCATATTCCACGGTCATTGAATGGTTGATCAGATTTCTTATATTGTCTATTAGGATCTCGTACAAGGCCTGAACAAGCTTATCTATTAATTCATTTGCCGCACTGAAGGGTTATCACTTAGCCCTTCAAGATGGTGATGCTGACCATTAGGTAGACAACTATACTAGCACTATTTCAACAATGACACCTTAAAACTCACATGATATTGATTTAACCTATGAATATACAACTCCTTTCATTGAGACTCTCAATAAGGACACTCTACTGGTAGAAATTTTCAAACATGTGGGAATCCAGCCGCACACATCAATGTTCACACTGAAGAGTGGGACCAACCTTAACCAGAATCTCTACGGACATGTGATTGATGTAATTATAATCATTTTCAATCAAGGAGATGAGATTATCTAGTTTATTTCGGAAGTCCATACCGATCCATGTGGTTTCAAACATCCAGGTTTGAAACTATCCCACCAGATTTGAAGGATATACTACTTTTTTCACTATAGTCCATGACTGTAACAAGTTCACTATGAGTAGTCATACATGTGAGATCCATGAAAACATTGTTCATCGACTACAAGATAACCTTCATATCACCAATAATTCATAGCCTTTCACATTATGGGGACTTGGGATCATGGGACCATAATAGCCAATAACATATATCATGTCTAGGTTTATTCTAACCATAACTGATTTCTTCTCCATGTGGGAAGAATCAATTCATAAATAAGATTTCAAGGATCAATATATTTTTTTAATTCTTGAACTCATAAATCATCCATCATTTAGGATTCCCTCATGATATTCTCACTGAAAATGGTACAAACATGTGAGAATCTGAATAACATAATTTGTATTCCATGTACAACAACAAGTCTAACCAAACATCCCACTATCATAAAAAGGGAAATGGATATATTGAGGTGTTAAACAACACCTTCTGTAAAATTATTCAAATGATAGAGGGCCAAATTCAGACGTTTTGGTCAGACAAGATCCCCTATGTCCTCTTGGGTTATCCAAATATGACTTAAAATTCCACCATGTTGACTCAATATTTATTGGTGTATAGAAATGAGTCCATCCATCCCATTAATATTCAGTAACTATCAATCAGAATAATAATATATCGTCAAAATATATCATAAAATATTGTCGAGTTCTATCTAGATGAACTGAAAGAACTAAAAAAAATTGGCTCCATGACATGAACAATCTATAAGGGAAGTAGAAAATATTCCAATACAATTAAATATGAAGATGTTCCTCTGATCATTCCTCCAATGTGAAATAGTTTTGGATATATGATGTCCCATGATAGAGGGTAGTAATACACCAAATTTGGAAACCATGTTTAAATGACTGTACATCATTCACAAGGTATATTACAATGGTTGATACTCTTTGGTTACCATGGATGGGGTGAAAATCACACCTCCAACAAATGTCATGATCCAGAATATGTACGTCGCAAAAGGAGTATTATTCTCAAAGAACTAGATGTTAAACATGTAGCATGGACTACGATATACCACCATAACCCAAAAGTTGGAATCCATGAATGATGACATTAGACTATATAAAGGTCTTGTTTAGGGGATTGTAGAGATTTTCATGAATTCTTTGTCCCTATTCACATCAGGTTATGGATATTATGTCATATAGAATCAACTTAAAACAACTATCCCAAATAATCCATCACGCACACTGTTAAACTGAATAGCATTCACATCCGAGTCACACGACTTTATACTATGTAACAAATATCATCTTATCCACATGATGAAAAACAACATAAATCAATGATGTTATTTTCTTATAAGAAATCTCTTTTGGAACCAGTTATCCACCATGATATATTTTGGAAATAGGTATAGATTGATTCACAATCAAAAGGGATATGTATCGATATCCAGGTTTTCCATCATGTTCTTTCCACTAAAAAATAAACATAAATAAAACAACAAAGAACATAAATGAAAAAATATAACTCATCGCTATGTATAGGTCAGAACTACATAGGAGGTATACATCTAGATCAATGTGTGGTTGTATTCCCATCCTCATGGGAAACTAAGAAATTGAAATACACTTTTACTTTGGGTGTATCCATAAATTACCATTTCTTCTCCCTTAAGACTCTTTTATGGTATGTGACCATCCTTTTCTCATTTATATAAGGTATTCCTTCCTTACATACCACACATATGTCTATAGGGATAATCACAATAGCATCTGTGGTAAAATGTTGTGTGTCCTTAGGAGTCATATGACGTCATTAATGTTTTATTTATTACTTAATAATCCAACATATACCCATTTTGGGGACCCTCTTCCCCCAGGAAAAAACTCCATAAAAATAAAATAGAAGCCTATACTCCATGAATCAGGACTATAAGCAGTATGATGGTATTCTCATGGAAGTTTTCTATTTTCTTGGCCTCATTGGTACTCATTCACATAGAATTTTACATAAAAAATATTCTATGATTACCCATTTAAGATACCATTCATCACCATCCAAACTCTATGACCATAAAATAAGAGATAACGTCATCAATACAAGATGTTAAATGATGATGGTGTATGGAATAGTTTCAAGATTCCTTATTATAATTGTGGGATGCTTCAGTTTTCTCTAAATGTTTTCTTTATCGATTAGTGTTGGTCTCTTACATTATTGTGTTCAATATCTAAATATGTCTTGTTTCATTTTTATAAAGATATGTAGTAACACCATATTTGTCAATCTCATGCCTAGACGTAATATTGACTACATTTACATTAGTTCATCTACATCTTCACCACATGATGTTAAAATTCATGGTATCTCTAAAACTAAGAATTGAATGACTCTAATAATTATGGAATACATAAAAAAACCAGGTAATTTTATTTATATGTCAAGACAATGGTTTGAAAACTTTAGGTCCCTTGGGCTCAGTTGAGGTCAAAAAACTATGACCCTATACTTTATGCAATTCATCATAAGTTATCTATGTGGTACTTAGTCTCTCTGATCCTTCATTAATGTCGAGGTTTTTCTCTTGTGTTCCAGATATATACCAATTAAATGAACCATTATTTCATAGTCCAAGCATCCAGACATTTCATTTTCTATAATCAAGGTTCATGAACTATGACATTTGATTTTGAGCATAATGTCTAATCAATACAACCTAAAACATTTTTCAAAACCTGGGCTCTAAAATCACTCACCAATTCACCTGTTCCAATCATTTAGTCATTCTTAGTTGGAATTCCCATCATTATTCAAATCAAAAAATAACCCCAAATAGTGCTGACCTAAATTATTTTACGGATTACATCAAATGATGCGACAACAACCTATTTGATCTATTGGAGAAAAATGGAATCTCATGTTTTGAATATAGTCAATGATTATTCCCATGTTTAATCACCCCATTAAGGACTAGTAGGGTGGTGGATTCTTTGTTTCGAACATGGTCATTAGTCGATCCATACAAACTTTTCACCCTTTCATCCGGACCAAATGTCCCAACATACCTCCATTACACCCTTCTATGTCATGGTGAATTTTATCCCTTGTCTCACCCCCATTTCGAGGTTCCACATATCGAGTATACCCATTATACCGTCCCTTGTTTTTCACACTGAGCATGGCTCAAGTAGGCTTAGGAGTTCAGGTGTGGTGGGCACCGATGTGGTCGATGCACTGATATGATCCTTGTTTTAATACTATATGGACTTAATCTAAGAGACTAAATTGGAATGTTTGGTTTGGAATGGGCCCCATGGTGATTATTTTCATTGAAATCATTCTGTTTCCTTGATCATCCATGGTATAAAATCCTCTTGGGAATCTTTCAAATTGGGTTGTTTTTTTACATACTAGGGTAATATTTATGGAATATAAATTTTATAGTTGATGCAGCGTAGCTTTAAACATTTTTTAATGATCTATGAAATTAGGAACATAAATTCAATGTAAAACCCTAGTATGTGGTGTGGTTATGGGACTCCTCAGTACACATTCATGTCAGGGTTTTAATCACATCATGCCACATAATCATGTCCTTTGAATACCAAGGTCCAAAAATTACAACATTAAATGATTACCCCATAGTCCACATGATATGACATTAAACTATTGTCGAAGGACTAGGAATTATGGCCATTAATTTTGTGAAAAATCTAGGTCCCATGACGTTAAACATTGGGACACATTCTAATTAGATGATGTTAAACTGTACACTAAATTGTTCTCATTGTATGACATTAAACGTTGTTTCTATCATCCTTGGTTACATGATTTATATCTATACCACATCCTTGGACATCTATTGAGTTGTCCATTTTTTATGATTGACATATACTACATTGTTCACATTTTCTACAATCACTTGGCATCCGGGATGAGACTCCCTGGTATGGTAGGTTTGATTATGTTAAAACTAATAATCCTACATCAGGGGGTTCAAATCCAAGAAAGAATATTTACAAGAGTGATGAAATCCACTCAAATAAACCATCACTCCACTACCATACATTTTGGGCCCCTAATTCACATCATCATCCACTTAGACATCTAATGGGACCCCCTAACAGCCTGGTATCATGCCACATTGGCTCAACTACCATTCTATGTAAATATACCCAATGATGTTAGATTTTATTTATATACATGATTCATATTTCAAACATAGTCGGTGGTTGATCCTTTATTGAATATACCCACTATATGGAAATATTATAGATACTATGTTTTTAACAATTTTAATAGTCTTACCATATATCTATTCTATTCTCCTTGTGTAATAAATTTTGGTTATTGTAATTCATACAATGAATTCTCATTTTCATGGATTGTATCTATTCCCAAATTTTTATCCCATTCACTCACTATCTCATATTAGAAAAAATATTAGTTTATCTGGTAGCCATATTCTCTAGTCACAAACACTCTCACCATGCACTCTCGGTGGTTAGTAAATAAAAATAGACCTGTGTGTTCTATAGTTATCTAAAAATCTCAAATAAAGTGAATGATTATGTGATCATCAAATATCTGTCACACCAGGAATAACCCCTGATAATTTATGGATTGTCATTATGTGTCTCAAAATTATGGTTGAATTTGATAATTAATGAAAAAAATGAAATGTTTTCATATATGAAGAAGGTTTTAATAGAATGAAATCACACATGCCAAGGCATAGAAAGGGTAATCCATATATTGGAGCCTCTCATGAGTTCATAATGAATTTCCTATATATATATATACTCTTTTGATTGAGAACCTCTGCTCTGCCAACCTCCAGAGTGTTTCTTCCAGGATTTTCTTACTCTTCTCATGTTCATCCTACTCATCGATAGCTGATGGATAAATTTCATCAACACTTGTGAATTACCAATCCTTCTCAACCTAGAGATTAGTGATTTTTATAGTTTCCTTATTTAATTGGGAATATAACTCTTCCATTAGAGATCTTAGCTTGAAGAATACTTTTTCTTAAGTCCTGTGGAAGGCATGCCATTCACCCAATTTCTCCTCAAGCCGATGAAACTAATATTTTACATTTTGGTGAATGTGAATTCTTTTAGACTTCTATTGGATCCATAAAACTTCTAGATGACAGATACCCTCCTATATTTTTTCAGTTATATAATCATAAACTAGATATTGGAGGCCTCTAACATCCTCTAATCCAATGTATAGATTGCATAGACATCCTATCAGATTGACTGAGCTCTAGATCATGGGGTTGAAAATCATCAATTGATAATCATTAAACATATTCACCCATGCCAGCATCTAGTTCATCCACAATAGTTACATCTCTAGCATATGTAGCCACCTGTTCATCTGGAACCACCAATGCCTTATCTCCTTGAATAACTGAATCCTCATGAATAGGATAAGTTATCAAAATAGTTCCCATGGATTCCCAGTCATCATGTGGTATCTGAGATTGTAATTTTACCAGAAATACATGTGATAAAAGTTATTCAGTTAATTTGATCCAAAATTATAGGTGAGACTCTATGAAATTAATGACTTATTGTAGTTGAGTGTTTCCTAGTTGAGATCTTCAGTCACCGTAGGGACTTCGACCATATGATACCATTTAATACTTGGTTTTTTGATGATATAATTTTTTTTCTTCATATTTTCATTTTAGTTGAATCTACAAGTAACATTCATAAATGTTTATGCTAAATCTCTATGAAAATATGACAAAAAATAGATCATTCAAGATATCCTCCTATTGTTGGGGTGGGGGGATTTCGATGATAAACCGTTTCGGGGATGCTTCCTCCCTAACATGGGTTACTCGCTTTGAGATACCTATGTGTGACACAAATTATATTAATTGAGGATCCTGGGGTTATGAGGATTCCAACCAAAAATTCCCTGATGGACATCCACTCACCTCTTATACCTCTATCATCCCTATCCTTGGTTGGAGGCCCTAAATAATCATCCTCTACACGCATTGGCACATCGTCACCCCTTAATGCAGGTGACCCTTGCATGAATTAAATATTATACTCTATAGGATTTATTCCTGTTATTTGTAATGTGTAACTGAAATGGGTGGATCGAATATGCGATATGAGTTTACTGAGAGATATACATGCATCCCTTCTTGAGAGATCATGATCTCCCTGATTTCTCAGTGACTCCCTTGATATGTTTTCCCTTAGGATTCCCTATCACCGGATCATACTATTTAACTTAAAAATCTATATCATATTCATGTAATGCTTCATCTAGATATTACTCATGGATAAACATTACCTTTACTATGGTGGGGGTGTATCATACCTCCCCTTTCAGCATGTATAAACATCCATGGCCATAATTATTTTATGTCGCTGAAGGCAGTTCACCTTGTTTTGAATGACAATCAAACTCTTTATTGCACAATAATAATTCATTTTTTTCATAATATTACACATTATAAAAAAACTATCAATAAGTCTATTTTATTTAGAAATTATAGACATTACATAACAACATAAAACATGAAATACATTGTCTTTAGTGAAAACTCTCATATGATGTTCATATCATTCCTTCATACATAAAACTTCATGGTATATCCTAGGGGAAGCATAAAAAATGTGTGACATATTATTCCTAGTAAGGGAATTATCAAGTTATAAAATTAATAATATAATACATGTTAGATAATAGGCATATGAATGGGGGGAAATAGTAGGAATCATAAACATTAACAATGGTATATGATATAACATGATTATAATAAAAATGGAAACGTGGAATCAATTTAAAAGAAGTGTGTCATAAACACAATTCAATTGTATATCCACTAAGACTTCAATGTGAAAAATTTACCATAAAGGAATCAGGTTCACCCCTACCTCAACACAATATATTCTGATTCTATACATTACCCCATGCATTGGGGCTCTATCTTGGTGCACCCATCATAATAATTTCATTTTCAAACATAATTTTAACTCATAAATAATAAAACATGGATTAATTCAATTTCATTATTTATTCCATTAATATGGAATTTTTAATACATACATGTAATTCCCAAAAAATCTGAATATGTGAAAAATAATGAATCCCTTTAATAGAAAAACGTGTATAGTATTCACTACACAAATGATTTGGTATAGAAAATCACTGTGATATTTTAGCAGCATAATGACGTTACATAGAAATTCATAAACATGGTTGATGAGAGAAAGGGGTAGCTCATCATTATTAAGAAAAAGTTATGTAATATCTACATGTAAACACATGTTCACCATTAGGAAATGGAAATATAATTCATACGTTCGTATGAAAATTGAACAAAGAATAGAAGGAAAGGATCCTTCATAGAATTTTTACATTGAAAATCATTAGGTAAGGGTACAAATGGTAGAGGATAAATGAAACCCATTATAGATAAAAAATGGATATAACGAGACCGATTATATATTAATTAAATTATAACAATTCGAAATTACAAAAAATTAATTTCAAATTAGTTTCTTGAATTTGAATGGGGAGAGGAATGTCCCTTACTTGAATTTGTGACTTCAACTGTATGGGGGGGGGGGGTTGGGTGTTTTTAGGAGCACAGAGGTACTATCGGTGGACTGTAGGTAGTATATTTAGGAGTTAGGATGTGCTCCATGGATTTTTATTAATGGGAAATGTGAGCTTGGGTGGGATTATATATGAAAAGTGGTGGATGTCATTATTATTTTCGTTTTTCACACTACAAAATAAAAAATTTAAAACAAACAATCATTGCATTATTTTTCCCATGGTGTATTTCAAAATGGTTTGGTCTACATTTTATTATGTAATGGGCCCTACATAATAAAATAATTCCCTTTATTATGTATAGGTGAGTCACACTCTTAAATAAGTGATTTTAAAACAATAAAATATAGTATAAATTTTAGAGGATTATCAATTGATTTAAAAACAATTTAAATAAATTTAAAATAACATTAATTTTAAGGGAAAAAATATATTTGGTTTTGGATCCCATTATGACATAATTTTTGGCTCATTATCATGTCATAATATACAATGTATATTTATATTGTATTTTTTCCACAAAAATTGGTCTCTCTTAGAAAATTATGAAAAATTCAACATTGTATAAATAAACTTCCAAATTTGAAAATTAATATTAATTTCATCTAAATAAGTTTCTATATATGTGAATATTAACTTTTAAAATAAAAACCAACATTTATTTAAAATTCCAGGTTTTTTTAACAATATCAATTTTTGAACCATTATAAAAATTACATTTTAGTACATAAAAATTATTTGATCATTAATAATTAATAAAAATTATTAATAATTATATTTTAAAAAAATTATTTAAAAAATCCATTAATTCATAGATATCATAATTTAATTTTAATATTAACTAAAATTACAATTTTTGTTTTATTGAATCAAAATAAAAATATATTTGAAAAACAATAATGGTATAAAAATATATTATTTATTCTAGACAAAAATAATTTACATTTTCCTATTTTTGGGAATTGTTAGATATCTCATTAATTCAAAATAAAATGAATTAAGAGAAATATTCACGATTTTGGGGCATCCTTGGTGATGTTCAATGAACCTAGTTTGGGCCACAATATCAAGGAGCTTGAACTTCGCCTATAAAATGTTTCTCTTATGCTTCTATTTTCAGATCGAATCATGGGATTGGTATTGAGAAAAACCCCATAAATTTATCTCCCTCGGAATCTCAGATAAATTATCCTCATAGGGTATGATCCAATTGATTGTGGCCATCACTTCCTTAGTCTGTGAAAAATCAATTTTTGAAAACCATATATTTTTACTAATATTGGGACCACTATTCAATGGATATATTATCAATGGTAAAGATAATTTACGGTCATTAAAATTTAATTGGATATATTAAAAAAATTAATTTCCTTTTTTTTCTATAACTATATTATTATAAAATATAATTAATATAATTGGAAGGGGAATTTACATTATTAAAGTTCAGGTTTTTACAATCTACCCCCATTTAGAAATTTCACATTAAAAAAAATTCATTTTGCAAATTAAAATAGATGAGGGTAACTCTGCATCAACCCCTCCTCTGTTCCCCACATTACATCATCTAAAAAGTAGTTTATCAATAACACATTGACGAGGGCATTGTATTATTTCATAGAACATTCTTTTTAATATATAATATCTTCATTGGAAACTATTCATAAGAATAACTATCCTACAATGGTACCACTTATGGAATGAGTACATTTGAGGGGTCTGGTATGTAATTAATCAAGAAGAATACAAGGAATAAATCATGTTCTTGAGATTGGTTCGGTGGTAGTGCTAGTCGATATGCCAATTTTTGGTGTGACTAACGATCTAAAAAAGGATAATGTAACTTGGAATAAGATTACCCTTCCTCCAAAAGGACATCACATTATTCGATGGAGATATGCGGAGGAATACACTGTATCTAAAAAAATCTAGTCCTAATTGATGACTATCTGCATATCTATTCATTCGATTTTATGAAGCACTTATGTGTTACTAAATTTTCATAACCTTCTCCACCATTTCTTCATCCATTTAATGACGTATAATTTTTCATTACCGAACTTCATCCTAACATTCGATTTTTCTTACCCTCTTCCCATAGAGGTCTTTATAGGGAGACATTTGGATGCTCCAGTGGAAACGATTGTCTTAAGAGAACTCGACCAGAGGAAGATGTTGGTCCTACTGTATTCTAAAATCAATTGAGACTACTCTCAACATGTCATAAAGTGTCCATATATTCCACTTTTATTACCCATTAGTTTGAGGGTGATAAGCCATGTTTAATTTCAACTCAGTGTTCAGTGCATGCTAATGAGTTTTCAAGAACATTGATGTGAATCTTGGATCTCAATCAGATACAGTAGATAATGGTACACTATGCAGTCTGACCACTTCTCTAATATATATCCATGCAAGTAGATCTATAGATAATTCCTATAATATCTCAATGATTTGTGCATTCTTTTTATGATGATCAACCACATACTATACATCTTTATTCCCTATAGATTCCATTGTATGACCAGTGAAAATTTCCATGGTGATGTTTTCACATTTCCATGTTGGTGTGGGTAATGGTTTCATCATCCCCTTATAATTCTTCCTTTTAGGATTCATTTTAAAAAATAATAGACAAATTTATGTATAATTAGAGATTTCCTTATTCATCTTATCCCATAAATAATGTTCTCATAGATCTCAGTTCGTATTAATAATTTACCTCCATATGAAGTGAACATAGTGGTCAATGATTTTAGTCAATGGGTAATATTATCTTTGGCATTATGAGGATAAAAAAAGATCCAATATTTCTAGATATAAATACGACTCAGAAATTTTCCTAGTGATATGGTGTCACATCATGGAGGTAGATCTTGGCCTCGATTAGGATAATTGGTATAGATATCAATATTTTAAAACCAAATTTTCTAGAAACTAATGATTTATATTATTTAACAAGAAAAAACATTGAGCTATATGGGTGAAATGGAACCCCCCTTAGTATTGGTATGAAACTCAACACTTATGGTTCTTGTAGAATTGATATTATTAGGGATGTTGTAGTGGTTCATGATCATCAGGGGTCGGTTAGTTTTTCATTTTTTTCTTTTGTTGAGAATTAAGATTCAATTATAGATTTATCCATGGTGAGTTTGAGTGGAATCATGTTTTATCTATAAAGAAACATGAACACGGAAGTGATGGATATGGGTTCCTTGATCAGTTTCAATGATCTCCATAAATAGGTTGCCTCTCATTGGTACATTTCTTATTTCATACAACGCTTTGATCTATTTTTGAGAAACCAGGTACACAAGATTCACTAATGGGTAGACGGACAAAACATCACAGATTATAAGGTATATAGGAACACTAATAGAGGATATGTTAATTTTTATGATTTTGAGGGTTCACTTCAATCTGAGTGTGTGAGTATTGTGGGCGTTGATGATCATGGTATGAAATTTTCATGGCCCCCATAATAGATTTTGTTTTTATTTGCTAATTTAAAATTGAATAAATAAATTCATACATTCATCCTGGATATGAAAAAGATGTATATATAAATCTAGAAGGAAGTGGAATAATCTTATCTTACTAAATTAATGTTAAATCATTTATCCATGTGATGAATAAATATATGAATAAGGAATATTTTGAACATATAACTATGTTTAAAAATGTTCATAACAGTAAACTATATAATGATGGAATGATACGATTTAAGAGACATGTATGTGTTCTATCCATAATAGTCTTGGAGATGTAATTTATAGAGGAATATTATAGTTCATCATTCAATGTTCATCCTAGATATAAGAAGATTTGTATATATTTAAAATAATAATTCTATGGGTATGGAATGAAGAAACATATCACAGTGTTTGTACCAAAGTTTTTGGTATATTAGTATGTTAAGGATAAAAGACAAAGGTCTAAGGGGATGATGCATCCATTATCCATACTAAAAGGGAAATGGGAGAACATCACCATTGATTTATTATTGAAAAAAAAACTGAATAGAATTATACTATTTTGTTCGTAGTTGATCACCTTACAAAAAATCACACGTCATCCCTATTAGATAAGAAAAACCATTAGATTAACATTTAAGATTATATATTAAAGATGTAGAAAAGATGCATGTATGAAATAATTTCATTATGTATGATCATGATCTATAGTTTAACATTCTATTTTGGTGATGTATCATGTAAGATCATGATATAGATTTGGGTTTCAGCAGGGAACATCATCACTAAATAGTTGTTCATTTGGATGAACATTTCAAAACCAAGATTACATGTTGAGATCTTGTTTATTGAATTTAATCACTGTTTGGGATCAACCCATACCCCTAGTTGAGTATTATTACAAAAATATATATCACTATATAATTCATATGCCTCCTTATGAAGCCCAATATGGAATAAAATTTAGAGATCCCATGTTCAAGAATGAAATTAATGAAAAAAATCTATCGATACATGATATTATAGAACAAATAGAAGGTAATTTTAAAGGAAATTAGAATCACATTTTGATAAGTATGATTCGGCATAAAATTTATGCCAACAATAAACATTTTGATCTAGAATTTAAATCTTGTGATTAGGTAATTTGAAGAATTTCTTTATCGAATAATGATATGATATTCATGATGAAATGGAATATACACACATGGTATATGAGTCCATTTTAAATTCATGATAGTACAAGGGTTGTACCCTCTAACTTGTCACTTCTACTAAACAGATAAAAAGTCTATGATGCATTACTTGTGTCTATCATAGGGAAGTATATACTTGATTCATAACATGTACTGAAATCATATGTGACACTACAAGAGAAAGATAATTAATATTAAGGACACAAGAAATTGATCATGGATAATACAATGAAATTTATATAAAATAAGACCACTCACCTATTCAATGTTTTGTGAAAAATCCCACTAGTTTCGGGATACTACATGACATCTTTATGATATTATAATGTAGAAGTATCATCTTTTTTTATATCAAAATGATGAATTATGAGGGGGGGATTCATTTTATTGGTGGTTGAATGTAATATACAATTTTATTATGAATCGTTTTAGAATAAATTTATTTTACATGTAGGATTTAATTGTAAAAACACCATTTTAATCTTGGATTTAGGGAACAAAAACATAGCATCCATTACATGCAACACTGAATTTCATCAAAACCATGATATTTTCGTAATATAGTTGTTTAAATGTGACTTTAATAACATAGTCATTAAACATAGTTGGATAAACAGTAACATGTTTTTATTGTAAATTATATAAAATTGGTTTATATGAATAAAAAATATTTATAATAATGTAGAAAAACTGGAAATTTTTATAATATGTTTCAAAAATACTTTTATGACAAAAAGAGTATTATTACATATTTCTGTGACTAATAATAAAATTATTTTTTGAAACTATTAGAAAAAGACTTTTTAAAAATGGAAATAATTTTTCAATTTATAATGGAATGATTATCTTAGGTATAATTCACTATTTGTTTGGAAATGTATCATTTTTTGATGTACGGTGAAAAAAATGAATTATAATTAAAAACTGCATTTTAAGATAAGCTTATTTATATAAAAAAATAATATATTAAATTAGATTTATTGTATAATTATTTCATTTATAAATATATTAATCCAAAAATTTTAATTTAATGTAATTTCAATAATAACTTTGATTTAAAATATTTAAAAAAATTTGATAGATTGTTTCCTTCATAAACTCACATTCTCACAATAATAATGTGATTAATTTTAAATTAAATTTTACAAATTACAGGAATTTATTTATTAACATGTATACAAATTTTAGAATAAACATAATATATAATTTATACTAATTAAAAAATTAATTTTCTAAAAATATATGTAATAAAAAATTGTATAAAATATTTACTGTGGTTAAGATAAAAATTGCTATATTAGTGGGTTAAATTATGAATATATGGGGGAAAATGTTCAATTGACACAACCACCAATTAGATTTCCATTTATGGACATTATCCCTTATTGTTAAGATAACGACCCATTTTATTGGCTTTTTCATGATAAAAACATGGGTATAATTGATTCCTCTCATGAATTATAAGATTAATACTCACCATGTTTATGAAAGGCTAAAACCAATCCTTTATTCTCCATAACATGAAACCCTTTTTTTTGAAAATTCCTACCCAAAATATTTCCCAACATACCAATCATCATATTAAAATTTATTTATTTAACTTAAATCCCTACAAGGAAGGATTCTAGTCAAACCTATGAAGGATACTTGAAAAAGTGATAACATTAACCATGGTCCATTTTATTTTATTTCATCATAAACCTAAATAAATAATATATCTATCAAAATAATATAATACATTTATTATATTAAATATTATAAAATGATTTTAATTAAATTTAATGAACTAAAACCGTATACACTTCCTTATAACGGGTTTGAAAATAATCATTTGTGTGAATAGATGACTACCACCTCATAAACCAATTTTAGTAAATTTTTCATTATAACCAATAAAAGATAGTAAATACAGATAATTTTTTTATATATTTTATATTTATAATGTTATTATTCATATGAAATTTTTATATCACACATATATCCACAATCTACATTTTTTAATACATTAATATCGCTCATGTGCAGGGAAAACAACCACCTCATGAAGTGATATAATTTATTCACATTTTACATGAAAGATATTAAGGAAGTGTTTAATAAACATATGTGATATATATCACATAATAATTGTTCTAAAATGGTTATATATATACTATTTAGTTTTGTTTCATTCACTCGGACTTGAAAATAGAAAAAAATATATCATGTATACATTTGACATACCATCTCTATGAATGATGTATTTTATTTCCTATCAATAAATTTTAAGGATTAATATAATCAGATATATAAATATCATATAAGATAATTATATCATGATATAAATGTTGGTAATTAAAAATTCATGATCATTATAGGAGGACTAACAAAAAAATTAAAACATATACAAAAAATAATGCAGTTATTTATTAAAACGTGTCATTAACATGAAATATTTAATAATTGGATAAGAAAGGGGAATAAGTAAATAATATATGGAATGAAATATATTAATTTGGTTTTATACTATATTTATAACAAATATAAAATTATTAAACAGGTTGTATAAATGTGTTAAATGGAATGCAAGACTTACGATAATTGATTATTGTTGTAATTTTAGTAATATGAGATATATGTTATGTCATGAACCTATATTCATTGATAAGGTATATATATAAAGTCTCTGACATATAATATCATGAATATATTCATTATTGTGATATTTTTGTTTTCATTTTAATTTATTACTTTTTGTGGAATATGATCCAATATTACCTCAGTGGTGATGTTTTTATGTTATAATCTCTTCATTTAATAGAGTTATTTATGATTATTATTCTAATATTGATATCTCACGATCCCCCTATCAATAAATATCATAACATTTATCATCCTATGGTTATTCATAATATCATTATGTAATTTTCAAATTTTTAATCATTGGTACATAAAATTTATAGGATTTTTTATGAAAATCATTCATAATTTCTCTATATTGTAAGAAGTATTGTTTTTTTCATATCCATGTTTTTGAAATATATTTTTAAAAATGATTTATTACCATCTTATTATTTTTAAAAGTAATATTTTCCATTTTTTTAATTTTTCAATCTATTTAATTATTCTGTATAACCTTTCCCAAACAATTCCTTTATGTATTATTGTGAAAATTTTAATTGAGCCTTCTTTTTAATGTTTACGACATGAAAAGAATTTCAAACATCATGAACAATCATTTATTTTATGATTATTTTAATTTATTGAAGTATATTTTCTAGTAAATTGAGTTTTAAAATGATTTATATTTTAAAAATAAATTTCAATGTAATCCATGGATATTATTAATTATATTTCCCTAAATAGTTTATATTTTTGTAGAATAATGTTTTCAAATCTAGGTTATATTCGATTGGTTTCACCATGAGGAAATTCTTATGAAACCCTCTTCTTCTAACATTTTATTCTGTGATGAAAGGATTATGTAACAAATATATTTTATCCATGTTTTGATATGATCAATATTTTGTGAAACCCTTTTCCCATATAGTGTTATTATATGTTCAATTTTTATGATCTTATGGAACACATAAATATGGTTATAATTATGTTAGGGGTTGTACCTATATCTCCTTATAATGAATTGGATAAAAAATATTATCCTACCAAATATATATGACAAGAATAGGTAGTGAACTCAAGTTGGTATGAAATGGATAGAATGGGGAGTGAAAAATTGTTTTATAATTACCATTGTCCGCTATGATGTTATATGGAGTAAAATAGGTCTATTATAATACATTGGGGAGTAAACTCCTTCCAATATTATATCCATAGAAATTTTTCTTTTATAATATTGAAATGATTTTCTATTATTATATATATGTGTCAAATTCATTATCATATTCAAATGTTATATACTCTTAGCTTGTATTCGTTTATTTAATTTTGATTCACGTGTTATGAACATATATTATTTATTACTTAACTCATGATTGAAATGATTGATATACATGGTTTGACTTCAATTGTTATGGTCATTTTCTCATACCCTTATGTTTGTGTTATTCGTATGTATCTTTCTTCTTTACCATTAATAAGCAAATAAGATCACATTTTCTTATTTTTTTTATTATCCATGTTATGAAGATATGTATTGTTTATGATTTATCTGATAATGTTAATAGATTAATGTAATGTTGTTGGAGATGATTAATATCACATTGGGACTAGTGTTGTCTATTTCCATGTTTCCAAAGGCACTAAACTATTACATTCCATGACTTATTGTTTGTTTAGTGTAATAAATATTTATAAAAAATGATTTAATATATACTTACAATAGGATATGGTCGTTGTATGTGGGGAATCCTTTTATCAATGATCATAATGAGTAGATGGAAAGTGTTATTTTTTCCTTAAAAATGATCAAAATATATTAAATATGATATTATTTACTCAAATACACTATCACATATCATCCATGTAATACAGTAAAAAATATATCACATAGCTCTATGAGGTAGTAGTATGTTGTACATAGAAAATTACCTAATCGTTTTCAATGGCTTTTATTCAAATAATTTACAAGATATATTAATTATCCAAAATGATTATTATTTCATTTATATCACATATAAATGATAAATCCACCATATTAAAATATTTTTATAGGTCAAGAAGGAAAGTGAATTATATTGGATCTTGTGGAAGTAGAATGTCATACCCACAAATGATGGATTCATTTCCCATTTTATGGAAAATGATAGGGACATAAGATATTATATTAATATTGTGAAAAAAAAATACATGTTATATAATTTTATTGTTTTATAATCATTATTGAGATAGATTTTAGGGATCTGGAAGATGAAATAATACAATAATGCTCGGTTAAGAATAATAACTCTTCTTTTGTCCACCTTTTTTCAAAAATTACTAATGCCTTCCTATATAGAATTGATGATAATAAAAGGTTTTTATGATGTAGGGATGAATATAATCAAGATATTGTATAGGTATTTTCCTATATACATGGATTTTTGATGTGTGAAAAGGAGAGGAGAGGATATACTCTTTTATAAGTGAAAGGGTGTGTCATTTTTTTAAATACCAAAAACTATTCAATAGACCGAAGTCGGTACAATGAATAGTGAATAAATATTTGAAAAATAATAGAGTGGATGGGTGATATTTTTTATCTAATACACCTTAATTAAAAAGGATACATTTCTTAAAATTTTTACTCTACTACTTTTGTTTACCCCAATACACTAGTTATATCATTAAATTTGGTAAAAGATATATATTAAATATAATTGTAATTATAACAACAAATTAAACTGACCTTACTTAATAATATTATTTATTTAAATATATTAAATCCATCTTATCCAATTTTATTTATATAAAATTAAAAATTTAATATAAAATTTAATATTCTGATGGTGTCAAAAAATTTGATTCAATGAAATGTATTTTTCAATGAAAAGATGGTCTTACAAAAACTATATATCTATTAATAATTTTTTTTTGAATTTAAATTAATTTTAATACATATAATATATATATATATATATTTTCTTTAAATATTTACTTATTGGGGTTATTTTAATTATCTAAAATAGATAGACAATGTAAATTTTGATATAGTTTGGATAAAATACCCTATTAGTCAAAAAAATAATTGTATACAAAAATAATGAGAACTGGTGATTAAAATAAAAATAATTGGATAATTATAAATTAAATTTTGAATATTTCAGTTTATTAGGGAATATAAAATATAATAGAACATTTAGATTTCATTATTTATGAAAATAACTGATGGTATTTAAAAATAATAATTTTCACTATTCATTAAAAAATCCAACATTTTAAAAAAATGTTAATAATTCACCGTAATCTAATTTTAATATTATTATTTAAAAAATTATTTTATTTTTAAAATAATCCATTAATTAAATATAATATTTTCTTAGTAAATTAAATTGAAATTATATTTGATTGAATTTTTTTAAAAATAAATTCATTTTATTAAAATTTCTTTGTTGAATTCCAAAGAATTTAATGATAAATTTGTAACTATTAGTAACATTATATATATTTCATAATTTATTTAATTTTATTCATACATGTAAGTATAAAAACTATGTTATAAAATATACATTTAAATAATAATATTTTAATAGTATATCTCATGTTGTTAAAACATATTGATGCATGTTATATATGATATCAAATGTAGAGGTTGTTTTAAAATATCAATTTGTTACAAGAACCATGTATTATGATGAGTATAATTCCACCATGATTATATATGTTAATAAATAGTATTTATTATTGTTGAACATTTATATAATTGAAACATATATCTGATTCATTTCTGGAACTAGTATCACTATAAAAAACATATATATATGTTATACGAACCTATATGCCTCATATGATTCTTGAGATAACAATATATTATAACCCAATTCTAAGAGAAACCCCATTAAAAAGATAAATCATTAAAAAAATAAACAATTTTTTTGTAAAAATAAACTAAATTTTATGAATAAACTAATAAAATCAATCAAAAAACCATGGTAACATGGTCTTGAACACATCATGGTGATCTATTACCACATGAAATACTACACATCATAATTTGAGATATGTTACACATAATGTATAACTTATTATAGATAGTATATATTTTAGACAACATTTTAATGTCTCTGACACATCTCACTCTATAGTAATTGAGTTCGGTGATAATATAACCTCACGCACAGCTCCCCATATGATGGAGGCTTCGAAGTAGTAGTGTAGGTCCATGATAATACCAATGTCCTAGAGTACCATAATCTAAGCCATAAATAAAATAGTCCAAAAATAAATCTCATCATTATAATTACTAATTTAATAAATGATTAAATATACCAAAATACACAAATAAATACATAACATACCATGTGATAAAAAATGAAGTATAAGAAATGTAAAAAGAGTTCCGTAGACATCATTATGATCTTCCATATGAAGATAAAGTAAAATCCCAAAAAAATATACAAAATTAAAATAATAAACATCTATTTTTGAATTCCAGGCATGAAAAAATCTTATGACTTTGTGAACATATATCCTATATAATCTTATGATCATGATGTATGCCCTATTATTGATGTGTGAGGAACACATAAAAAACAGTTTCAGTAAAATATAGTTGGCCAATAAAAATTATGTCCCTAATAAAATTTGTAATCCTAGTGTGTGATAAAATTTAGTATTCATAAAATATCAAATAAATTTTTACATCTCAAAAAACTAGATACCATTAGTCTTCGAGTCCTATGGTGATATAAATTATTTACCATACTATCTTCATCCAATAATTGATTTATATGAAAAAATATATAAATATATTGACAAAATATCACCCCTCACTATGACAAAATCACCACATGTAGTTCATTGGACTGAAACTCGTACTAGTATTACTCATTTTATATAATATAGGGGGATGGATCCGAACCCATTATACAAATAAAATAATACCATACACCAGGGATGGAATAATTCCCCACCCCACAAACATATCACATTGGGGGGGGGGGATTGGAACGATTCCTTAGTATATCATATCTTATTTGGGTGAAATAATACACCTACATAGAATTATATATCACATCTACCCAAGTGTATCATCTGTCAATGGTTTCTCATATTATATATGTCATAAATATAGTTCTGGATATATAATCCAACCCCAATTAATTTTCATTGGTCAAACTATTGAGCACAAAACCAATTCTCATCATTTCGATAATTCTAGGATATAACTATACTATCTCTGAAATACTAATCGTATCTAGTTAGAAATCTGTCTCAGACTCCATCCACAGTTCCCTAATATATATACTTATCTATACACTAAACATGGTTTTATCTATCTCATTCCCTACTCCAGGGTCAACTACCATAAAAATGGCGCAAAATATATAATAAAACCATCACTAAAAGAGAATATTGATATGATTCATTTTTTAGATGTGGGTTTTATAACCAAAATTAATCAATTTTTAATATTTAATTTACTATTTAGATTTTAAATTTAAAATTTCAAATAAATAATTTATATAGTTATTATTTTATCTAATACTACAAATAACTAAAGTTATGTTTTTAAATAGATATTGTTTTAACAAAAATGATGTCATATTTTTTCTAATAAATAATATAACATCCTCAACCCACACAATTACAATCCCCAAAACCCCCATAAAACTCCCATAATCATCATTTCCACTCTACTATCTATAATATTTTTCAACCTCATATCGACATTATTGAGCCTCTCTATTACCACATAATTATTTATGATCTACTTCATTACTATGGACTATCATAGCCTAGTACACACCATTATTTTCTCCCTCTATGATATTGTTTTTCCAATTTAACAAACAAATTTCTCAAAAGAATACATTTATTTATTGAGCCTTTCAATGGCCTATACCCCTTCATCCTCCACACCCTTGACTAACTCCAGAAATCATGTAAATAAAAATTTATAAAATATATATATTTCACATGGTTAAATACTTTTTTTATAAATATATTTATACTCATATATAAATTTAGTTTTAGAAAATAATTTCTTATTCACGATCACATGAAAATTTAGACATTTACTGGGTATTTAAAGCTAATTTATAATTCATCATTTTTAAATATGTACGAATATTCTATGTCCTTTCATTTTTTCATGTAGAATGAATGTGTGGGTAATATCTTGGATATACATGGCTAATTAGTTTACAATGTACATTTTAAACTAGGATTATTCTATATATTTATGAATCCATGTTTCATTATTTTTGCAAGAAATTATCATAATAATGAAAAATTATCCTTTTATCTTTATACATGGTTGTTTTTTTAATTATATATGTTTTTATCAAGAAATTTATTATTATTATATATGGTATTGATGGAATAAATGAGGATTATTAAAATATCATGTTATAGTAAATACACTTGAATGTATTTCTATATAGTGTTATAGTTGTTATTCTGACTGGTAATTTGAGTCTTGAAGAATAATAAAGTGGGTTCTTCATATTTTTATATTCATAAAGTCTTAGGTACCATAGAATTACTTTTATAAATAAAATTAGATGATATAGTTATCTTTTTGGTAAAGAATGACCTTTTGATACATCAACCATATTTCTAAATGTAAATAATTTTGTTTCAATTTTTCAAAAATGAATTATCAATATATGAATTATATCTGACCCATGTTTGGTGACTTAATTAATTAAGAGATAGTTATTGTGATGATTTTATAAAATGAAATAATTATTTCTACCTATACTATGACTTATATTACAACATTATTTCGTAGAAAATTAAAAATTCTGATATTTAAATTAAACTATAATAGATATATAGAATAATAGTTTTCAAATATTATACCCAAATAATACATTTTTTAATTTTATATTGTCTATTAAATTCCCCACATTAAATATTAATAGTATTTTTATATTTATTTTTCATTTACAATTCCTATAAATTTGTAACTTAAAAAAATTATGATTTTATGAAACTTTTTTATAAAAAGATATTTTATTTTATTTTGTCAGTGAATATATTTTTAATTTGAATGTGAGTATATTAAATAACATATGGATAAAATTTGGATTATATTACATAAAAAAATTCATGTTATGTTGGAGGATTAGATATAATTTTATATTTTGACATCAAAAATTGATCTATGTATGAGAGAATAAAATTTCCATGTCAGAAATTTGGAAACAAATGTTAATAGAAGAGTGATGGAATATTTTAACACTTGTTATGGAATAAATTTCCTTCTTAATATTATTAGTGGGCATGTAATGTGGGATCCATCATTATAGAATTTTATTTATTACTCTCACTAATATTATAATAAACATATTAATTTGTATTATGAAATTGGCGATTCAAAGCCAATTCTTAGCTGTGGAATGTGGGGCAAACTTGGGCTGGTGGGGACCCCCCTTCTGGGAGTCAGTGTTAGCAACACATGTTTTCATTTTAGTTTGAAGATGTGTCAGGGTGTGTGGGAGCACACTGAGAATGGCGATCAGGTTTTCTGGGGATTGTGATGTCGGTGACCCATTTTCTCAGCAACGTTCTTATAGATATCATCATAGGATCTGTCGTGAATGAAGATCCACGGCAACCCAGATGTTATTCATCTATGGTGAGTTTTCAGATGTCTAGGTCTAGCAGTGTTCGAGACACTGTTGTTCAATCTGTCGCCCTTACTGACAGTGCACTGAGTCTTGGAGGTTGCATGTCCTTGGTTGATGGATCATCGTAGATCTGCACTATCCACGGTCAGCTGGTTGAAGGTGCCTTGCAGGATCACAATGTCGCCTGAGAGGTTTTCATTGTTCATTTTAGACCTATGAACTTGGATTTTGGACATGGTTTTTTGGGAGATGCAAGAACATGATTTTGGGTTGTTGATTCCAATCCAAGACCTCTACTGTATAAGTGTTTGAGTGCAGATGTTTGAGATGGATCTGGAAAATTGGCTGCTACAATGTTTCCTTCTGATTATTTTTTCCCTTCTTCACAAAGGATAAATTCAAATGATGTTTTGAAGCCTAGGTCTGCACCTTACACTGAATCATGCTCTGAAATAATTCTTCGGAATGGGTATTCAACACATGTTGAGGAAAATCCTGCTATTTTTCTGAAAGTATTTCCATCGGGAAAACCTCCCTGATAGCACGTCTTGTTTTACCCAAGTGTCATAAATCCTGGAGGTTTGATGATTTGTTCTGATATATTTCATGTTTGTGTTGTTTCTCTGACCGGAGTTGATTATCTCTTGGATGTGGTTTCTTTCATTGAATTTTCCTTCAGATGCATCTAAAATTCTTGCATGGAGCACTGGATCGATTTCCTTCAAGCCTGGGTGGCATCACCTTCATGAATAGTCTTTGGAATTCAATGCTTCATGTGTAAGGAATTTTTTTCCCAGGTATGGGTTCATCTCTGTGGTCTTAATTTGGTCCATTGGAAACCAAATATTCTGTGTTATATTGGCATGGAAATTCGGACTCCCCTACGTCATGACATGGAGACTGAGATTATCTGGTTTGGACATTTCGAAAAAATGTTAGTTGAGATTGATCTTAGCTCCATAATGATCGTGAAGGTAAATCAGTCCACTCTATGGAATGAAATTAAAATTGAGTTTGAGTTTGATAGAAAGCCACTTTTTTGTAATGAATGTATGTATGTTGGGTATTCAGTGGAATTATGTCGGAGGCAAATTTCCAATGAGAACTGTGGGATGATGGGTCATCCATCTAACCTCTATAGAAGGAGATCAAATAGGAATAATGTGGAGTCATCAAAAACCCTTGACCGTAACATCAAGCCATCTTCCTATAAGGCTAATGTGTTGGTTTCTGAGAAATAACGTCATGTACCTTCGAAAGGGAAGGGGCTGATGGTGGATTCATCCCTGTTGAGAGCCAAAAGTGGTACTTCTAATATTTGGGTTATCACTGTATCCTCAATGGGTGGTCCCTCCACTGCTTGGGATGACTTTTCAAAGAGAGTACACCTAAGGATGGTCGTGTAGTTACTCCCACAGTCTTAGTTAGTATTGGAAATAATCCTCCTCTCTCTATTGCGGGATCTCTTACTTGCACTGACCCCTCAAATATTTACATGAATGATAGTCATAGTGAAGGATTGTAATGTGATGAGACTGTTGAGATGAATGTCACCATTTTGGATCTTTCACAGGTTGATTTCCATCAAGAGATCTAGAGGCTTATGAACTCTTCCAGTATTTCTGGGAAGTTCGGTGACATCTCGGAGGTAGAAGTGAATACAGCGGGTAGCAGAGGCCCTGCTTCATTTAACAATGAACTCATTTCTGTAAAAGGGTATGTTGAATACACTACAACTGTCTCAAAGCGAAAGAATAGGAATGACTATTCTAATACACCTCACACTGTGTGTACTCGCTCTTCTATGCTATCAGGTTAGTTTAATTCTAATTTTTTTAACATCCTCAATCATGGTAAGTCCCACTCTGAATGAGAAACTGATGATGATTCTGATTACGAGATTGATATGTCTTATTATGATCATAAACATTGTGTTTTGACTGATGAGGGAAAGTATATTTTTTTAATTCCACTCATCTTCTCTATATTATTTTCATTTATCTAATAAATATTAAGAAGCATTGTTTCTAGCTGGACATTCTTGTTGAGGATGAAAATCTGGTAATGATTGTGGCATATTAGTATATGATAACTTGTGGAAGAAAAGAATAAAAAACGTATCTTAGTAAACAAATATATTTTAAAAATCAGTCAAAGATGGAAATATATAATTATATAATATATATAAAATGTAAAAAAAATATTCTCTTCCATGATGGTTACACGACATTAAATAACATTTTAAAAATACATATAACAAAAGATGGATTTTATTGAAATTTAATTTTGATGAATTTTAATAAGTTGAGGTCCCTATATCTTATTATGAAATGAAAAATATTTTATATATTATCGGACTTAGTTATATAAAGATAAATTCATGTAAAAAATGACTACTTAATTAGGGAGAAAATTCTAATATAAAAGTGTGCAATATATATTTTTAATTCAAGATGGAACCCATGGAATAATGAGTATAGTATAAATTAGTATAGCTCAACAATGAAATAGAAAAAAATTGTGCAATGTTTTTACATTTCATTCAATTGACAATAGTATTGACATAACTATTTATGTTATAAAAAACTAATTAATATATGAAATGGTGTAATTTTTTTAATTAAAAACTTGTTTTCATGAAACATTAATAAGAATAAAAATTATATAATATCATTTATTCATTAAATAAATATCTTTATTTTGATCCTAAAATGTGCATCTATAATTTATATTAGATGTATAATGTTTTTGGTAATATAAATACGAAGTACATTATATGGTTGTAATTTTTTATCTTATTTAATATTTCTTGTTTAATTTGTATAAAAAAATTCTTAAATCATTTTTCTGATTATTCCATGATAGAAAATTCCATGAAATTAAAATTATCTCTACTTTTTTACTCATATGTCAGAAATATATGCTTATTGAATTATATTGTCAAAACATATGATGTATGTATTAAAAAATGATAAAAAATCAATCATCCAAAATTTTTACTATCAATGAAATTCATAGATTAGAAAATTTCTATAGTTTGAACACACGCATGTTTTAGTTTTATTGTTTTTGAAATTCATTTTTAGCCTCAATGGATACCTCATTTTATAATCTACTATCTCATGTTTCAGTAATTATTTCTTGATATATCTAGGAGATTTGTCTTTAATAATTCACGATTTAATGGAAAAATAATTTTATACCTCGAAGAAAATCATTATAGGTATCATATGTCATGAGAAATTATAAAATATTAATATATATTTTATAATGTATTTCCATGTAAACGAATGTGGGAATGGAGTTTTAGTATAATTTAATATAGTTAAAAATAATAATTTATTTAATATATAATATATTTCAAATATTTATACCTGAAATTTATTTTTTACACTATAATCTAGATGTTATAAAAATTGGGAAGAATTCAGGTGAAAATATTATGTTTATATCTATTAATGAATAAGGGAAATCAAAATATCATTTAAATAATTATAATGTTATTGAAGAATGCATTGTAAATCATGATTTATGATTAAAACATATAGGAAAATATCCATTAGTAATGATTGTACTAAAAAATCTTAAAAAAATCTATTATTTCACACACTATAAAAATTTGAATTTCTCATATTTATATTAATGAAATAGTTAACTTTGTATTGTTTAGAATCATAAAAATATACACAAATTTAATGTAGTAACTATCATAAATTGATATAGTGGTTTATACCATTGGATGTGATGAATTTATTATTTGAAAAATAACTTTTTTATAATCAAATATTTCAAATTCGTTATAATTCTTTTGAGAATACATTTATCATGATCAAACATGATAACCATAAAGGAATAATCATAAAAATTTTATTTCATTTGTAGATCATCATTAAAGAAAGATTTTTCACTTTGATTATTATTATTTATCATGGGTGTGTAAATTATCAAAAAATCTAACTCTTTTTAAACTATTTTATGTGTGTTTATAGTGTTTTTGTAGAGTTACAATGACAGAAATGGGACTTGAAAAGTGATGGGTTTATGATGGATATAGAAAACCTCATTATAGTGTATAATAATATTGATAAACTGGTCATCCACAAGAAGTACTCCAATAAACTAGTTGAAAAATCCTATAATGAATTAAAAAACACCAAAAACAACCCACTAGTGTCTCACATAGATATATTAAAAAATAGATATATTCTTCAAATAAAATACAATGATTATAATGATATTCATTCTGGGAACAAATATTCAATAGTTCCTTACTAACGATCAAAGGGTATAAAATATAAAATATTTATCATGAATTTAAAAATAAGTTTTATAGTAAATCATTAGTTGGAATAGAGAACCTCATAGAGCACTATTTAATGATTTGATCATATCTAAAATCATCTTCAACCAACAAGATTTATTAATCTATAATTCTATATTCCCTCTTTATTATTCTCCTCTTGGGTCTTAATATCTTCTCATTGTTACCCCTTGGCTCTGAGAATTTAATTTTCCCTATATATAACCTTATTTAATCATCTTATATTTTAGTATGAGCAATGAATAAATTATAATGGGTTTTCACAAAAGACAACCACTAATCTTTTTCCACTTAAATTTTGTTTTATATTGTTTCCCATTATAATCCATTGGTTATATTGTTATCATTTTTCAACATAATAAAACCAAGGGTCTCTTAGTGTGAATTTTTGTTTCTATTAAAACCAATGGTTTCCATTCATATGGTTCTTGGAACTCCATTGAATCCAAGGGGTTTAGTATATCCTTTTGAAGCCTTATTATGGGGAGGGGATATATGGCCAAATCATGTTCTATTGTAAATCTCTTTTATTTAAATATCTCCTTCCAATTATCATTTCAAAATTAACCATTCCAATATGCATATTGTTAATTGTTTTCTTATCCTCGAGGATATTTCTTTGATATTAATATTTTTTCCAAAAAATATTTATTTCAATTATAATGTCATTAATATATATTTTATATCCTAAAATGGAAATAGATCACAACCATGTTATCTACTATGATCCAAAATTAATATTATATGATATTAATAAGTTTTAAACAACAATTTTCTTTCAAAATTGTTCATATTTATAAAAAAAATAAAATATTTCAATGATTTATAATTTTATTATGACATATATTTTATATTTTCTTACATAAAATTTTAATGGACTCAATAATTCCAATTGAAAGAATAAAAAATGAATTTTATTAGTATTAAGGTTAAAATGTGTGGAAAATATTATGAAAAAATATATTTCACCTATAGAACCAGAAGATAAATAGATAGCCAATGATATTAAATATTAAAATCTTAATGATAAATCCACGAATGGCCATCTTTGTGGGCAATAATGAAATTCATTTAATCACTTATATTCCCATAAAATACTGAAATTTGTAGAATTTACTCATAAATAAACTATTTAATTTTATTAAACTAGTTTTAACATGTATAAAAAATATTATCAATGAATTTATATAAATAAAAATAAACCTATTACAGGTGTGTTTAAGAAATTTATAGTCATTGTAAATTTTCATAATTCTTATTGTGATAATTTGTCAAAAAATTTATTGAAATATATAAATTAATTATTCCCATTTCATCGAGTACTCATTGTCACAACCATTCATGAATTGTATACCATAAATAATATATTGGTTGAAGAGCTTATTATACCTATTGTTAACTATGAAACAATAATACATGAATTAAATGATAATGAATCAAATGAAAAAAAGGAAGCCCAAGAATAAATTTTTTTACCACTCCATTTATGAGGATGGTTCATCCAACAGTGAATCTTAGATTTAATGCTTGATTACAAAATTGAACTTATTGAACAAAAAGAAGAATACATTCGATTTTTAGAATAATAAAAATAATAATAATGTGAGGAAAGTATCTTATTTTTGAGTTCAAAAAGAAATGACATATTATAATATAATGACCTATATATGATACAATATTAAATGATTTGATGAATGTTTTGAAAGAGTATTATTAATCTACCAAGAGTGATATAGAAGAATCAAGGAAATCATCATACTAAATAAAAAAATGTATTAATTTTACATGGATCATAAAAATGTATTTTATATACAAGGTTCTCCTGTTTGAAATTACCTTCTCATTCCTTGTATTTTTATTATTCATTCTCATCCTCTTATACTTCTAATAAAAATAATTAACTTGTATATTTATGGGATAATATTCATTCATAGAAAAATATCTCAAAAAAATAAAAATGTTCGTTGTGAGAATGTATACTCTGCAATGTATATGACATTCTTTAAAAATAAAAACATGATTTTGATCTGAATTTACACACCCAAAAAAATAAACATTTTAGAATATGAAATCAAGGATACTAAAAATAGTATTTCTCAGTTTACAAATGGTGATAAATATCATATTATTATTTAGTATTCTCATTGTATTATAAAAATTCATCATGCTAATGGTTTCTTAAATAAACCGTCATCTTCAAAAAAATATTACATTTCTAAAATATTATTCTAAAAATAGTATTGAAAATATTATTGAAAGGATGTAAATATTATATGTAATGTAATTAAAAAATTCATGTAATGGAAGACCTAAATATATCCATAGTTTTTATAATATCCCTGACTATTATCATAAAAACATTTTTTGTTCACTAAATCCAAACATAATAATAGTTTTGGACTTAATTTTTTTATTAAAAGAATTTTATAGTCGAAATCCTACCAGACCAAAATTATTATTACCAAAAGGAACTCACATTTGATTTCTTATAAATATATACCAACAACATATATTATCTTATAAAAAATATCTATGCTATTTTAGATGAAATAAAATCTTTTTTTTCATTATATATTTATTTTATATATTTGGAATTTTTTAAAATGATTTATTTCTTCATTAATCCATCTATGAATATTTTAATTATTTAAAATTGTTTCTAATCCTGTGTTATCTTGGAAATATTTATATTATAATATAATGATTTGATTTTTTATGTGATGGAAAAATATTATTGATTATATTCAAAAAAATTAATTATTTGCATAACATTACATTTGTTTTATGGATTCTTATTTTCAAAAGAATATATTTTGAATGTGTTTCTATTAATATCATGTCTTATTTGGAGCATGAACCTAGTTTTCATGTTAACATGGCTTCTATAGTTTAATTATTTTCATATAATTATATATCTAATTATTAATATATAAAAAACCCCTCTCTTTTGTATGTCTTACTATTAGAAAGGGATATATATAAATATTCTTATACATATAATATTTTTATGTTTCTTTTAATATTAATTATATATTGTGTTTTATTTTCGATATCATGAAAATTGTTTTGTAGTAGAAAAGATTTATCAGAAAATAATTATTCATTGAATGTAAATTATTGTATATTTTTCAATTTTAATAATGTTATGATATTTGATAACGTTTTAATCAATTTTTATCATTTCTTATTATATCTTATATCTCTCCCCAACATTCATTGTATGATTCTTTATAATAATCACCATCAGTGATATGTTTTTGTTAAAGATTAAAAGGTTAAGTGAATTTTTGGATGTTAAAATAGGGTTTTAATAAGGTTGATTTTCTTCAATGAATTATCCATTAAATGGGAGATAAATTCTTATTATTACTAATTTGGAGAATATATTCAAAAAAATTGAGTCATGGTTTCATTAAATTATTTGAACTCCTTAATTTTTCTTAGTTCCTTCTTCCTTATCATGATTTTCATATCGATTGTTTGTGATCATCAATGTTGATAGATATTGATGGATCTAAATGTATTTTTACAGATAAAAAAACACATTAATTTTTAAAAATGTATTTCTTGTTTGTTTCTAGTGATTTTGATAATTAATAGTGACAAAAACAAAATAGAATCTATTCTAGTTAAATGTGAACATGAAGGACACTTTTTCAGTATAACATAAAAATAATGCACTAGATAAGCCCAAGGAGTTCATAATCAGACCAACTGTACAAATAGAACCACTTATAACATACATCTCTCCACTGGATACCCTATATAGGGAAACTAACTATTTTATGGAGATTCTATAAGACATACCATTCTATCATACACGTCGTATAGCCATTTTCATTAGTTGGCTTGAAATTTGTGTCATTCATGAACCTTATAATGTAAATTCACAAATTGAAAAAAATAATTATCTTAGGATATTAAATCTATGACTTGTTCCTACACCACCTCAGCACATTATAATGTTATAACTAATAATTATTGGGGGGTGGTATGTACATTTTTATAAAATAGAAAAAATCCAACGAATAGGATTCTGATAACTAATTAATAATGATTCCTCTCTGATGCAAAATGATAATAAACATTCCATTTTTAAAATAATTTTTTGGGGGATTTGAAGTGTATATGATCAGTGGTAATTGAAAAGATGAATGGGAAAAATTATTATCATTAATGAAATCAGTAATCATATAGTACCAAAAACCATAATCAATATATCCGTATTTTTCCATATTTATTTTTTTCCTATTATGACATTGTATTTTCCTATTTCAAAAATAT
Organism: Viscum album; assembly: GCA_963277665.1. Classification (NCBI taxonomy): domain Eukaryota; kingdom Viridiplantae; phylum Streptophyta; class Magnoliopsida; order Santalales; family Viscaceae; genus Viscum; species Viscum album. Next base: position 579,156,443 of record OY728120.1, read on the forward strand.
GGATATCATAGTCATTTCCTCTCTCTATCACATCTTCATCTATCTTACTATTATTTAGTTATTTTAGTTCATGAAATATAATGAGCTTCCCAAAAATAAATGAATATATTTTCTCCTTTATTATTTTAATTATTTCCTTTTTCCATTCATATGTGAGGGTTCTATTAGTTTTATACTTTTATGGAGAAAATAAAAGGCTATTTTTTTTCTTCTTGTATTCTAGGAAAACAATGGATTCATTATTTTCGTTAATAGATCTCAAAAAAAAATTCCTCCTTCACATTCATTATGAAGGGGAGGAGACATATGAGAAATTATTTTGTTATTGAAAATAAATCTATTTTTAACGATTTCATTATACTTGTGCTTTTAAATTTTTAGTTTTATAAATCACATATAGAAAATTATTTTTAATTTACCAACACTTTTATTTTGAAAAAATATAACGCTAAGATTATATCACTAAATATTTTATATCAAGGTTTTTTTTTATTGATAAATCACCCCCTCTGTCAATATAATTCTTCCTTCAATTATTGACATGATTATGAATGTGGTTAATGAATCTAAAGATTTATGGATCACATATTATTAATGGATGTATCCTATATAGATATAATGTAATTTTATCTTTCCTATCATTAATTAAATATAATTTTTACCATTAGTACATATAAACATTATTAATTAATTTTAATTTTTTATATTTCTATCACAATTGTTGTATTAGGGGGAAAATAAATATCAATTCAAACATTATTCTATTGATAGTTACCTTTCTAAGGATTTTTAAATTTTTTTTCAAGAATTTTTTATTCAAAAAATACATTATTGAACTAAGTGTGATGTTTTTATGAAAATCCAATTAATTCACATAAAAATAACTAATAAATAACAATTCTATCATAATTTTATGAATTCATAATATTATCCTTATTTTTGAAGGTAAATTAGAAGAAAATACAAGAAAGTATATATGTTCTACTGAATAAATTTTTCTTATACAAATATTGAATAAATGAAGACAAAATAAAAAAAATTTAATTTGGAGTCAAACTCAAAATGAGGTAGTTATAAAATAGGTGTTTTAAAAAATAATTGATTTTTATTTTTCTGGTCATGTATGTTATGAATATTATTGATTTTTTTGAATATTATGAAATTTAACATATTTAAGTAAAAATATGTTATATAAAAATGTAGAGGAAAAAATTGTTATAATTGTGCTAAAATATTTATATAATTGAATTATTTACCTATGGTTTCTTTTTTTTAATATTATATATAATTTTATGTTTTATATATTGGTGTTATATATATTTAAAATGTATAAAATGATAATGTACTTAAATAATATAACACTATTATAATTACAGTTGAAAATTATGGTTACTATTAAAATAGAGTTAATATTATTGAGTTACATTACTAGAGGAAATATTCAGTTATATTATTTGAAATCATGAAGTTTTGTATTTACATGATTGTAATTATTGGTTTCATACAATTTATAACAACAATATTTCATTGTCAATCAATATCGGGGACAACGAAGAATATGATCCTTATTTTTATTATTTCCAAGGAAAAATTATATATTATTTTGATGATGTAGTAGATGAATAGTGGAGTGTTGATATCAACCTATATTAATGAGACATGTATGATATGGGTGAGGAAGGTCAAGTAATTTTTATGATATGTATAATTGTGAAATAATTTTTTATATAGTTTATAATTAAATATATTTATATTAATTTATTTTAAAAATAATTTTGGTTTTAATTTAGTTACTTATTGTTTTGGAATGTTTTTCTAGGAATTACATGATCAATGTGGTTGAAGGACACAATGCACTCATCAAAACCTGACTCCCATTTTTTGATACATAGTACCCATTGTTACAATCATTGTTTACTTATATTAATACACTTAATTACATACCATATATTGAAATGTTTTTAAATGGATTTAAATTTTTAGTGGAGTTTTATTGTTAATATTGTTTTTTAGGTATTACATTCATTGAGGGGTTTACAAACATGAGTAGATATATATCACATGATTTTCCATTTACACTAATGAATCCTAGTATAATTCACCAAATACCATGAATAATATTATTTCTATCAATTTTTATTATCGTATTATACATTCATTAACATATATACCATCTATATAGGATATTGGTTTTGAAATTAGATAACCTATAATGCATCAGTCGGGTAGTCATGCAAGGGCTATGTTACCATCAAGAGGCTAATGGTGTGTCATAACCATTGGACTATATTTTCTAACAATAACCTAAATTTATGATATATTTATATTAATTACATAATTCATAGATGGAAGAGATAAAATTTAAAATAGAATATTGAGAAAATATATAATCCTGATTTACAAATTTCATTGATATAATGGTTGTCATGAATGTTAAATACTATGGTTTACCCACTACATTTGTACAAGTGATTTTTAGGAAATTCCAAGAAAACCAATATTTTTATGACACATCACCTCCCATTAATTATTCATATTGGAGGCACAATACATTATCATATATTAATGATATGTTTAAATTAAAATAATGGAACAATCATAATTTTCTAGTAATATAGGATTAAATCAAATATTATCACATAAAATGTCAATAATCTATGTTATTTCATTATTATATTTGTAAATATTAATTAATTTTGATATTCTTGGTGTAGTTTCACATCTATTGATGTTAAAAAAATTATATTAATACATGAATTTCAATTATTTTACGGTGGAATGAATTCAATTACACATCTTTAATAGGGTCAAAAATAAATATCAATATAATATATAGAGTCATTAGAGACCAATGAATGTATTTTTTGGTCATCAACATGCTGAATAAATTCAATATTTATATTATATATCAATTTATTAATAGAATTTCATAAATAAATAATCAATTTTTAATTATATGTAATCTAATCAAGTGTGTTCTATGAGTAATTCTTCTAATCCATAAAGACATGTAGTGTTGAACAATTCAGGAATGATGATTTTTTCTAGATAATGAAGTATAAAGGTACCAAAATTTACTATTATTCATTAGTATCTAGAATTTATATCTTGTGATATTTTCCTTGAATGGAGTATTGTGTTAATGGTTGGGGTATTTTTCTTGTACCATCTTCATAAGGGTTTTTTGAAAGGACACATGAACTTACATTTACACTATTATCAAATACACGGGGTTTTACATAATTATAGGAGATATGTGATGAAAATAAATTTATGGAATAAAAAATGTATTTAATATCATAAAACACTTATTGATTGAAATTCATCCTTTGAGTGTGATTTGACTGTCATATCTCAATTTATTAAAAAAAATTATTCGCAAATAAATTGTGACTCTCAGAGGAAATTAATGATTGTTATGATTCAAAAAATCTAGTTATGTTCAATATTTTACAATTATATTTATATGATTTATTATTCATTATAAATGAAATCTGAAATTTCATGTCTATTAATTATGTACTGGGTAATTTTAGAATTAACAAATAGAATGTTTTAATTAAAATTTATTAATCTATTAATTTTCTGATCATGATGATTCTTGTGTTGATATGAAAAAATTATTTCCATGGAAATTGTTTGTTTTATTCAAATAATTACATGAATATATATTTGAATTTAATTTCTATTTATACTCGGTAAAAAATAATTTAATATTTCATTTTGAAAATGGTTATATGTATTATTCGATAATTCATATGAAGTTTTTTGTATTTGTGGAAGTGTATTGCAAGAAAAAAATTTGTTTTATAATATTTTATACACATTTTACTATATGTATTTTTTTTGCGTGACATCATTTGATTTATATTTGTGGAGTATTTTTTAAAATAATGTCTAGTAAAAAATATTAAATTTATTCATCGAGGGAGGGTTGAAGGAAGGGAGGGGATGCTTAATTTGATTTATCAATGTAGAAGAAATGTGTTTCATATTGAGCCTGAATCGATGTGTCATTTATATTTTAATATAACGTATTTAAAAAAAAATATAAAGTGATATTTTAGAAACTATAATTTTAATTAATTATTATGTATAAAGTGTAATATTGACTATTAATGTATGTTATTTTTAAATTTATGTTGTATTATATCGACAACAACTATATATATAAATATATTGCATTTTTATTTGATTTTTGTGGGATGGAACTAAATTATGTCTATTTTATTTGTCCAAAAAATGTATTGAGGTTATTATAAATAATTATAATTATTTTATGGTGGATATAACTACTATAGAGGCTAATGTTATATATGAAAAAAATATTTTTTTGGTTTTCTAAAACTAATGTGATCGAAATGGAAGTGAGTACATTTTACCTGGAAAATTTAATAACCCCTGCTAATTTCATTAATATATACACATTATTCTTATATTCCATGGTAGTTTTATACAAAAATTATTTATTATTTATGGTATAAGAACATGCAAAAAATTATATAAACAATCTGAAATATTTGATTTGTATCATATCAAAAAACTGTCCACTAATTTTTTTTCTGACAATCCATTTGGAGGTTATTTGATTAAAGTTTATTAGGTAATTTTTGAAGTTGATAAAAATATCAATAAAAACTATATAAACCACTAATATAACCTGAATAATGGGAATTTTATGGCTCCATTCGGGTTTAATTAGTCACATCATTGATACAATACATTTTTCAAATGATAGACATAGTATAAATATCATATAACCTTCAATGTAAAACCAATAAGACCCACTCAATGATCTTACAAATAAATCCTCTCCATGTATCCTTTTATGGATATATATACATGCCAGTGGATGAGGTGACAACACCCTATATAATAACCCTTTTATTATTATTATTATTGAATATAAAGCATCCATATTTCATACCACTTTGTAAAATTGTCCATGTAAAACAATCTACCCTTCATGAAGGGTAGTAAGGGAACCTATATTAGTGTTTACTATCCTTAAATTATTACATTTACTCCTATAATGTGTGTATATATATATGAAAAACACATATATGTTCTAGAATATGACCATTAGTTACAAGGGAATAATGATATAGCTTAATGTTACATCGTGGCCCAATAAACATTCATTTGGTTCATGGGTATATTAAGGGAAAAATAATTTTTCATTCAATACCGATCAAAGACATGTGATAAGGGATCCTATCACATGAAAAATATGTGATTCATAAAAAGATGTGATATTAAGGGAACACATACCTAGTTTATAGTAATTACCCTATTACAGAAATCTATACCACCATCTATTATGATTATTTATGCCCTAGAAACCATCAATATTCATCAAAAATACCCATATTATTAAAAAAACATCAAAATATTAATGAAGACCAGGGATGAAGATCACTCATATCCAGAACATCTAATTAGTAATGTTAAAAATGTAATAATTTAATATTTATATTTAAATAAAAATAAAAAATATTTAAAACCCTTGATGAAACATATTAGTGCAGATACCATAAGCAATGGGGTGTGGTTCGCTTCCGATATACACTCACACCTGTGCCAAATGTTTTTCTGAAATCATTCTCCAAAATTTATGATTAACTATATTCATTTTTAGAAAAACCTATATAAATACTAAAACCAATTTTTCGTTTTCCAAATGGATAACGATAACAATAATTTTTTCTCTTAAAATATCATTTATCCAATGGAAAAATATCCTTATTATAAGGGATCATTTCAGCCATACCAGGGTGAAATAATCACTAAAAAATTGTCCAAAAAAATTGTAGGGCTAAAAAATATAAATTATAATGAATTGTAAAATTTTACAATTATTTTATAAATTACATTGGATAACACCTAATATTCACTTACCGCCATTGGGAATCAACCTATTGCTGTTAGAGGCCACTGATTTGGTCCACTCCATATGTAATGTTAACCAAAATATTTTAGTGGCTGACACAAAAATGATGCATCTATGCATGTTTTAAAAACTAAAAAAGGTCACCTTCTAAACATGACCCATAATACTAATGGAATTATTCCATTTAATAGAAACTTGTCAGGATGTTCCATCATTCTGTCTTTAATTAACGTGTATCCCTTAACAAGGAATAAATAACATAATTATACCTCTTAGTGTTACATCACTAGTAATAGAATGAATTGCTACTTATTACACCCGAGGATTTTACAAAATATTTTTTATAATAAATTTAATATATTATATAGGATTCATTATACGTAACACAATGTTTAAACAAATGATGATATATTATTAAAATATTCTAATTTACTGTCAATGATATAAAGAACTGTTAAAATGATTGGTTTGAATACGAAAAATAAAATGGTTAAAAATATATGGTTTACACTAATAAAATAATAAATCAATTGGTTATCAATTTATTATAGATGAAAACATAAATCATTTGAAAAAAAGAATTTTTTATATACGTGAGTTGTGTTTTTATCTTAATAAATTAAATTAATCATTAATGTTGAGTGATTTCCATGACATATATATATATATATATTCAATAAGAAGTTTTATCATTATTATTATTCATTTATATTATCATGGGATAAAAATAAATGTAATTTAATGATTAAAACCGAAATTTTTTAAGAAGTGGTTAATTGAGATTTTTTAAATTAATGTTTTCCCACTTTTAGAAAATCTAATTAAAAAAATTAACTTCATTTTTGAAATATACATTTAAAAATTATCTTATATGTAATACCATAATATTTAATGGTATTTCTCTTCATAAATATAATTTTTTTTTGATGACATAGGTTTCACAAAACACCAAGGTCAAATGAAAAATGTTATCTAATTAAATAACATTATTCCAAAACATCCATTATAACCATGACATTAAATTATTTTTAATTATTATAATGAACCCAAATTTGAGATTTATTTATATAATCAAATGTTTCAACATTCATCAAAATTATTTTACAGGTATGTGATAATAATGAATCCAAATTTATTCTTTAAAATTCTATATTGTTTTCAAGGTAGTTTTACCACCATTCATTGTCGAACATGTTTAAATTTTTTTTAATATTTTTAAAATTAAAATAAAAAAACGAACATAAATTTTAAATTTGGAATTTCAAAATTAATGAGATTTAATTTTTGTTATTTTTATGAAAATAAGTATTTTCTATTGAATAATGAAAAATCCCGATTTGTATAAGAATATAATTTTATTTATAAAAAGAAGTATTTTTAAGAATTAAATATTAAAATAAAATTTAAAAATTCAAATAAAATTTAATCTTCATATAAATGAAGAGAAGATACGTTAATATTTCTGAAAAAGTATTTAAATGTATTGCAAATGAAAAATTAAGTGTTTCTTGTGTTTCTCAAAAAATTATTCTAAATTTTATAATTAAAAAATATATATAAACAAAAATTTAATTTACTAAAATAGATAAGTAAATTATTAATTTATTTTCTTATGATTACAATATATTTTTATAATACATAAACAAAGTCATCAATGTGACATAAAAACTGTTAAAATTTTAAAATCAGTTTTCCAGAATATGATGATTCTATTTTAAAAAAATTCTCCTAAATATAAAATAAAATTCATTGAATTGAGAATATTTTTTACATATATTCATAAAAAATTGTCCGTTTTAATTAATTTTATATTTCTAAAATTGGTGAATTTTTTTGAAATAATGACAGATGAAAATTCGTGGTTTATATACATTATAAGTTAGATTCAATATTTTCTTTAGTCATTGATGATTTAATAAACATAATATAAAACTCAGATACACATATTGATTTATTAAATCATGTTAAAATAAAACATTCTTTGTCTTAATCGAATATAATAAACTAATGTATTAAATAATAAAAAAAATCCCCTATCATCCATTATTAATACCCCTCTCACTACCCCTTATCCTCACCCCACCATGGCCTTGATGATTTCCCAATTTCTACCCAACCCCCTATCAAATCTCTCCCCCCACATTATCTTATTTTTGGTCCCACCTGAAATTCTATTTCAATTTTTCTTAAGGATGTTTTCATGGAGATGAATTTAATAGGTAAAACCTATTTTCTTTCTTTTAATATTATTTCAATTTCTTTTCATTTCATCTAATTTATTTAAAATAACAATCTAAAAATGCATTAAAACTCAAATATCATATATATAATTAGATTTTATTATGATAATGTAATATCTACCATCATTCCTTTTCTCATTCCCATTTTTTTAATAAAAATGAAAATGATTTTTGTGATGTGTCGATTCACCATAATCAGGGATGATTATTCATTCTTTTTTCGGATGAATCCTAAAAATATTATTACAAACCATTTTATCATTTAAATATATTTTAATATATATTTTTATAACATATTAAATATTTTTAACTAGTATATATTCATAATATTAATTAATTAAACAAAAATATTGTGTGGTGATCGAAAATATGCCCAAATAATCCAAATGGTTATCATTAACAATGTATCTAATTAATAATCCTCATATCTAGTAGAAAAATGATATATAAGACCGTTAAATATTTTTTATAATCATTAATAATATATAATTTCAATTTTGGATAACTATTCCCATATCAAAATTTCTTTCTTTCATATATAAAATTGAACTAATCATGAAAACCAAGGAAACAAACTCATATGAATATAAAAATTTAATATTATTACTCATCAAAAAATAAAATAGATGAACTTAATAATATTTTAATAAATAAAATAATGTTAAAAATATTTTGTATTAAATTATTTATGAATCTAATTTTATTATCCAGAATGTCAGGAATTAGTCCAAATTGAATTTATACATAATTTAAGGGTTTTTACATATCTCCTTATTTACTGTGAGATATGAATTATTAAGATATATTTATTTTTCATAGTGTATTTATACATCCCTATGAAGTATCACAGTATGAACCACATTATCTTGAGGTTACTAAACATTTCCTATTATAAATACTACATTAACAAGGCATATGATTTGATTGATTACAATGTCGTAAGGGGTTATCATCGAATGGAATTTTTTAATTTGAGTTACATTTTCAATCACATTTCCCCAATTCATTTCTTCCTTATTTTTATAAAATCCTTAAAAATTGTGTTCATATGTTACAAATTCATTTTTCTATGTCGTTTATATCTCTTTTATGGGTAAATACATGTTTTATAATATTTTTGTTTAGCTCCTCCTGATAAACAAGCCCGAATAAGTGGAACTTCTAAATCGCATACCCATTTCATGTACACTACGTTATCTATTTTGTGTCCACAATATCATTTTTAAAATAACTATATTTATCATTTAAAAAAATCATAGTAGTATTCTAGGGTTATATAATCAATTAATAAATTATTTTTTTAAATAATTGTTTAAATTTTCCTATAAAAAACACTAAAGTGGACCATTTCTAATGTTTCATTAAAAATATTTCTAAATGATTTCAATTTAGTGGGAAATAATTTATTCCTAAAAATTAATTTCATCATTGATAAAATTTATTTCTGGGATATAAATATTTATATTCTAATTTTATGACAAGTAATAATGGTTTCAAAAATAAACACTACATCCAAAACGTAAAAATTTATTTTTTGGAATATTTTATGTTTCACAAACCAGCCCAGGTCGACCCTGAATGGGTCACCTGAGACGGTCCACGGCATGTCCTGAGGGGCGTTTCCGATCCCCCCGGGATGGAAACTAGTACCGGGCATCATGTTTTAATCGTTGGGAACGATTTATCCCAAACAAACCAGGATTTGTAAGAGAAAAACAAACAAACAAAACAGACAACACTAATAACCGAAACAAAACTACACAACAACCATACCTCCAAGTGACCTCGAGATCACCACCCAACTAAACACCAGCGTCGCTCCATCACTGAGCGACTCAAACTAGGAAAACCTAAACACAAGGAACCTACAACTAAAATGGTAAAAGATAGGCGTGAGTAAAAAAAGTACTTAGTAGGGGAGCCCAACAACAAATCCCAAAGCACTGCCAGTAAATAAAGAATCTACAAATTCCAGGTTTTAACTACAATGTATAAAAGTAAGCTTTCATAATGTTTCAATTGAAGATAAAAACACGATACATTACCCTTATTCTATTTCAAAATTTGATTTCCTTTCATTGGTGCCAGATTCATTCTAAAGGAGAAAGAAGTGTTACATTTTCAAATTTTACACAAAGAGAATAACGCATCTTCATTTGAGAACCATTTTCACAAAGTATAACAGGATAAGCTGTAAAGAACAACTAAAGGTAAATAAACAAGGAACATTAAGTAACCATGGGTGATGCTAAACATCCCTAGAAAACCCCTGGACGTACTCAGGTTCAGACTACCTGCCGACATGGTACTCCACAGTCAATAACCAACTGGCCACCCTAAAAGCAAACCAGTGGCACTCCCCACAAGGACTAACTACCAAGGGGGGACTAACCCATCTAATCGGGGTTATCCAACAACCTTCACTCGATTCTCTAAAAGACACCCATGAACCCACAATGGTTTTAATAATACTGTGTAAGTGGGAGGCCCTCGCACGCGTGACTCACCTCACCGCACTTGCCAACCCCTTACACGGACACCGCTAAATGACAATCCTTGAAGGGAAATCCCCTGTAGAGATGCCCCATAAGTACGTATATATTTATGTAGTCAGTTCACAATCAATAAAGTTCCAACCGGGCCGCCACATCATTTACATTTAAACCATTTCATATCAAACCATTTCCAAAAGATATGACACACGCCACCATGTTTCAAACCATAAAAACATAATTAGAAAGCCATTTAAGGAAAACCAAACCACCAATGAAAAATTCCAAAATCTAGTTTGAAGGCCAAACAACATTTCCTCTATCCATGTTTTCAAGAAAAAACCAGTTTCCATAAATGATACACCCGTCATTTTATACACACCAAAAACCATCTTAAAAAACAGTTCAGTATGACTTGTAAATTTCACAGTGTAACCGTATGACAATATCACAAGAAAACCACACAAATTTATCCAAGAAAGATATTTTCATTGTGATGCAAGAAGTAAAGAGTTTTCAAATTCAGAAAGTCTCCATTCTAGTAATAATTTTCTAATACTACTTTAAATTTACTGAAAAATAATGAAATGAAAAGGAATAAATAAATTTCTAAATTTAAAGGCAAGTGCAGTGGGAGACCTACCTCGATTTTCAAACCGAAACCAACGACGCAACACCCCTCACGCAGGGGCGTACACACGCGCAAGACTAAGACCTCTGCGTTGGGGAATTATTTCTCCAAAGAATTGTAACAAACACCAAAATAGTAAAATAGCAAACCATTGGTATTAAATAAACTCAAACAGATTCACATCACCGAAATTACCTCGGTGCAGAAATGCGCTCGACCCATGGGGTCACGCGCCAGTCATAAGGGGCGACGCGCACTGGCAGGGAGACCACCGGGGGCCGCCCACCGATTACCCGGTGCGCTGCTGGCCGGCGCAATGTGGCGGCGGCTGGCCGGACCGCAGAAAGACGGTACACCGCCGACCGAAGGTGCGGCAGAGCCGACCAGAGTGCCATAAAGTGTCAAGGGATGCCGACAGGGCGGTACCGGAGCAGAGCAGAGGCGCCGACAGGGCTGGGGAACACCGACGGGGTGGCCTGAGGCCGCTGGCCGGATCAGGGGCTCGCCGGAGAACAGGGCGGCACGACAAGGCCGCCGGAGGGCAGGGCGGCGCGGCGAGGCCGCCGGAGGGCAGGGCGGTGCACTAGGGAGCGGCGGAGGCCGAGAGCTCAAGTGGAGGTCGGGGAGCTCGTGTGGAGGCTGAGCTGGGTGCTGGGGGGTAGCGCGAGGCCGGGGAGCGATGGAGGGAGCTGGGGCGAAACGGGGTGCGGCAGAGCCGAGGGGTTCACGGAGGGGCGGTGCACCTGAGGGTGGTCGAGCGGCGAGCTGGCCGCTGGAGGAGGTCAGCGGAGGGTATGGGGGATGGTGGGGTAGGGGAGAAGGGAAATGGGGGGGGGGGGCTTACGGGATTAAGGTTAGAATTAGAGTTATGAAATTATATATATATATATATAAGATAATAAGATAATAATAATAATAATATTAATAAAATACTATAATCATAATAATAAAATAATAATACTATAATAATAATACTAATAATAATATGATAGAATAAGTAAATAAATAAAAAAAATCTTAATAATAATAACAAAACTTTATAAATATAATGAAACTTTATAATAATAATAATAATATCTTAAGTATAATAATCATAATACATTAATGGTCCTAATAATAAAAATAAAATTTTTTTATAACAATTTAATACAAATAATTATATTAATGTCAATATAAAAATTTTAATATTTAAAATGTCGGGCGAACACACGGTCACCCGGACCGAACGCACGGTCACCTCTAATGATGCGGTAAAAGTGCACCGATGCGAAACCAGCCAACATAATTAAACATTGAAAATTTTAAACTGGGACCAAGAAAGAAATAAAATAAAAGGCGTATTCGGTCGGGGTGTGACAATTCTCCCCACAACAGGCACTTTATGCCCCCAAAAATTCACCAAGGAAAAAGTCAGTCAACATCCAAGTCCATGCCCAAACGGAACTAAAGGAACTGACGTGAACTGAGAATCTCGGGATGACCTTACACTACACAGGTCACACCCGATCGATTCAAGAGAAAACTGAAGTCCGAGGTTGAGGGGAGAACACGAAGTGGTTCTCCCCACCACAAGGACTCAACCTATGCAGAAAATTAACCATCTAAATAGACAAATCTGGGAAAGGGGGGTGACGCGGGAACTCCCAACCGTACTAATCTAACCTCTATAGGACGAGTGAAACCGCTCCACTAAGACTTAGATCTCTCAGCCTAGACCAAAACCCCGAACACCTGAGAAAGACTTACGAGAAGAAACTTAACCCATGAAGTAAACTCGAGCACAACTAAAATGTCAATTTTTCCAAGAAACTTACATCTCCAAACGAACATAGTCAAACCGAGATCAACTCACACAAGATCCAAACACACCTTTAAGAAAAACGCACGATCCAAAACACCATAATCAGGAAAACTAGACTATTTGGTTTACAAACGAGCATTCTCATCCTAAATTCATGACGAAACATTGAACCTACGAAAACGCCAAAACTTTAACAGTGGAATAACGAGAATGGAAGGACCTCTAATGCTTTGATGCCAACACCGAACACAAAACCCGAACTGAGGCTTCACACCCCCATGAACTTCTGACTGTGCGTGAGCTTCACCCTGAGACCTGTGGCTGGGGATCTGATGGATGAAGTATCTCCTGCCTCACAGTCAGGCACTGACTTTCTCCGATCACAACATCCTCTTTAAGTGACGCTTCCTGCAAAACTTCTCTTGATGATCCAGACACCTGCAATGATGTCACATCTTCAGAGGGGTGTGACAAGATGAATTTGTATGCCCAAATGTGCATACCGACAGTACACCATTAGACGGTTCGATGAACTGTAAGCCAGAGCCACTACAAAGGACTCTTTGGAAACATATCCTTCTGACACACTCTGCTCGTCAGATGGGAGACCTTCATGAGCAACTAGATATAGTTGATTTCCAACCATCTGTGCTCCAGAGACCAGCTCGACTAAAAACACCTCATGCACCAACTTCTCAAAAGATGGTCCCAAAATGGAGAACTCACCCTTTGATCTCTGGATGAAGACACCCATTAAAGGGAGGAGTCATCATCAGATCCCGTGACGCTCTCTCTGAAAAAGAGACACAAGATCCTTGAAATTATCAACACCCGCTTTCACATATATTGGTCATGTCGAATGCAAATGAGATCTTCCTTCTTCTTCATCTTCCGCTCTTCAAGTATAAACCATCAGACGAAGACAACACTAGAGAAAACCCATGTTATCCCAACTCATCACGATGGAGGGGAAAACCACTCTCACTCGTCCAAAGATGGACCTTCGAACATACTCAAAACAACATCCACCCTAACAGCTTCTAGAGTTCCCAATACAATGAGGACGCACTCAACCTCTTCAAGCCACTACACTATCTCTAATAGGATCCAATCACCATGAAGGACAAACAACGTCCGAGAAAGAAAAAAAAACTGGGCATGACACATCAACACTCTAGGGACTTTTCTTGGGTGGCATTTCTGAACAACATATACAACACTAAGCTAAATCCGATATCAATCGAAGAAACATCAATAAAGCATCGTCATCCAAAACAACTAGCTCAAAAAAAACCAAACAACCACAAACACAACCCAGAATTTCCTGTTCAGAATTTCCGTTTCATTTTAGATTCCAAAACCACCCATTTTTTATATATTTCAAAACCATTTTTTTTTCAAGACCACTTTCCAAATACCAAATCCAGTTGTCAAGCCAAAATCACTTTCCAAAACCATTTTTCTCTTTAAAAGCCAATTTTGAAAACAAGGTCAAGCCTTTAATTTCAAACACACCTAGGTAATCCCATGAACCATTGCACATGTATTCATCCACTTTCATTTATACGAACCAACACTCACTTTCCACGCATCCTCTCACATGTGAAAACATTCATAAGGATTACCTGAGGTTTCACCCCAAACCATTCTTGACCAACTGCACAACAAACACCAACTTACCAAACCAAAGTCTTTCAGTTTTAAAACCCATTTCACAAATTTAAAGTCATTTAAAAGAAATCTATCCCAATTTCAAAAACCCATTTTCATTTCCAAAAATGCACTTAGGCCAACCAGAACGAAAATGAAACTCAACTTACATCAAACCACTGGAGTGAGGGACTAGCAGTCACACAAAACCTGGAGACATGGTAGTGGGCCATGCCCCAAGTAAGCGTCAACAACTAGGAAGGATTCAAACCATGTACCCGGACCCCACATGGGTCACTACTCCATGTGAGATCACGATGTAACATCGGTCAACCTCGGTTGTCATCCCTCAATCCAAAACAAACCAGAGTGAAAGAAAGACTCAATTCTCGGACTATCCCTGGCGACTTGAGGTGTGGAATGGGTGAGGGTTCATGACGTCATTCCCGTACCTACCTCTCGAGTCCCGACACACCTAATCTCCATCTACCGGACATCCCAAATAACAACAACCTCCTCAGATACCATTTTGTCACGAACCAGCTGAGGTCGACCCTGAACCGATCACCCAAGACGGTCCTCGGAAATTCGTGAGGGGCGTTCCTGATCCCCCTGGGATAGCAACTAGTACTGGGCATCAATTTTTAATCATTGGGAACGATTTATCCCAAACAAACCAGGATCTGTAAGAGAAAAACAAACAAACAAAACAGACAACACTAACAACCGAAACAAAACTACACAACAACCATACCTCTACATGACCTCGTGATCACCACCCAACTAAACACCAGCGTCACTCCATCACTGAGTGACTCAAACCAAAAAAAGCTGAACACAAGGAACCTGCAATTGAAATGGTAAAAGAATGGCGTGAGTAAAAAAAGTACTCAATAGGTGAGCCCAAGAACAAATCCCAAAGCACTGTCAGTTAATAAAAAATATACGAATTCCAAGTTTAAACTACAATGTATAAAAGTATGCTTTCATAATGTTTCACTTGAAGATCAAAACACGAGACATTACCCTTATTCTATTTCAAAAGATGAATTCCTTTCATGGGTGCTAGATTCATTCTAAAGGAGAAAGAACCGTTGCATTTTCAAATTTTACACAAAGAGAATAACACATCTTCATTTGAAAACCATTTTCACAAAGTATAATAGTATAAGCTATAAAGAACAACTGAAAGTAAAAAGCCAGGAACATCAAGTAACTATGGGCGATCCTAAACATCCCTAGAAAACCCATGGATGTACTCGGGTTTAGAATACCTGCCGGCATGGTACTCCACAATCAATAACCAACTGGCCGCCCTAACATCCAACCAGTGGCATGCCCCACAAGGCCTACCTACCAAGGGGTAACTAACCCGTCTAATCAGGGTTAGCCAGCAACCATCACTCGATTCTCTAAAAGATGTCCAGGAACTCACAGTGGTTTTAATAATATTGTGTAAGTGGGAGTCCCTCGCAAGCATGACTCACCTCACCGCACTTTCCAACCCCTTACATGAACACCGCTATACGACAATCCTCGAAGGGAAGTCCCCCTGTAGAGATTCCCCATAAGTACGTTTATATATATGTAGTCAGTTCACAATCAATAAAGTGCTAACCAGGCCGCCACATCATTTACATTTAAACCATTTAATATCAAAGTGTTTCCAAAATATATGACACACGCCATCATGTTGAAAACCAGAAAAACTTACTTAGAAATCCATTTAAGGAAAACCAAACCACCACTGAAAAATTCCAAAATCCAGTTTAAAGGCCAAACATCATTTCCTCTATTTATGTTTTCAAGAAAACACCATTTTCCATAAACGAAACACCCGTCATTTTATACACACCAAAAACCATCTCAAAACACAGTTTAGTATGACTTGCACATTTCACAAAGTACTCGTATGACAATATCACCATAAAACCACACAAATTTATTCGAGAAAGATATTTTCAATGCGATGAAAGAAGTAAACAATTTTTAAATTCAGAAAGTCGCCATTCTAGTAATAATTTTCTAATACTACTTTAAATTTACTGAAAAATAATGAAATGACAAGGAATAAATAAATTTCTAAATTTAAAGGAAAGTTCAGTTGGGGAACTACCTCGATTCGCAAACCGAACCCGACGACGCAACACTCCTAACGCAGGCACGCACACACACACAAGACGAAGACCTCTGCGTTGCGGAATTATTCTGCCAATGCACTATAAGAAACACCAAAACAGAAAAACAACAAACCATTGGTATTAAATAAACTCAAAGAGATTCACATCACCGAAATTACCTCAGTGCAGAAATGCGCTCAACCCACGGGGTCGCGCACCAGTCAGAAGGGGCGGCGCGCACTAGCAGGGAGACCACCAGGGGTCGCGCACCGATTAACGGGTGCTCCACTGGCCGGCGCAAGGCGACGATGGCTGGCTGGACCGCAGAAATCCGGTACGTGGCCTACCGTAGGGGCGGAGGAGCCGACCGAAGTGCCGGAAAGGGTCGAGGGACGCCGACAGGGCGGTACCAGAGTGGAGCAGAGGTGCCGGCAGGGCTGGGGAACACCGACGGGGCAACCGGATGCCGCTGGCCGGAGCGGGGACTCGCCGGAGAATAGGGCGGCACGGCGAGGCCACCGGAGGGTAGGGAGGCGCGGCGAGGCCGCCGAAGGGCAGGGCGGTGCGCCTGGGAGCGGCGGAGGTCGAGATCTCACGCGGAGGTTGGGGAGCTTGCGTGGAGGCCGAGTTGGGTTCCAGGGTCTCGCGAGGTCGGGGAGTGACGGAGGGCACCGGGTCGTAGTGGGGTGCGGCGGAGCTAGGGGGTTCGCGTGGGGGCGGCGTGCCTGATGGAGGTCGAGCGGCGAGCAGGCCGCGGAGGAGGTCAGCGGAGGGCAGGGGGGGTGCACGGTGGGGTAGGGGAGAAGGGAATGGGGGGCTTATGGGATTAGGGTTATAATTAGGGTTATGAAATTATATATATATATATATATAAGATAATAACATAATAAAAATAATAATTGTAAAAAAATACTATATTCATAATAATAAAATAAAAATACTATAATAATAATAATAATATGTTTGAATAAGTAAATAAATAAAACAATTCTTAATAATAATAATAATAAAACTTTATAAAAATAAAAAAACTTTATAATAATAATAATAATATCAGAAGTATAATAATCATAATACTTTAACTATCCTAATAATAAAAATAAAAATAATATTTATAACAATTTAACACTAATAATTATATTAATTTCAATATAATAATTTTAATATTTAAAACGCCGGGCGAACACACGGTCACCCGTGCCGAACGCACGGTTACCGCTAACGATGTGGTAAACGCGCACCGATGCAAAACCTGACAACATAATTAAACTTTTAAAATTTTAAACCGGGACCAAGAAAGAAATAAAATAAAAGGTGTCTTCGGTCAGGGTGTGACATTATGAGTGATTTTATTATAGTATTTTCATATAATATTATGAAAAAATATTTCAATATGATATGTGAAACATTGATTTAATGTTATATTTTTCGATCTATAATTCTACATATGATGAATTCATTAGACATAATAAGTGATGAAAGGGGCCAATTAATTCATCTAGAGGCATCATTATGTACCATTAAACAATGTACACTAGGTTTCAACCAATTTATTTTTCGTGCCTTGGGTAAATAATTGATGGAATGTTTATGATGTTTGGAATTATTAATTCCCCATTATGATACTATAAATTTATATTTCATTAGATTATTTAACTAAAACATTATCTGTGGTAAATTTTTCACTCTCAGTTGATTATTATAGAATTATTTTATTATTTCCTATCCCTTCTACATTATGATCAAGATTATGTTTTAATGAATTTTTTTAGTTATACACAATTTCTTTTTTTATGTTTATTAATGATATATTTTTCTGAATTACATACCCTTACTGAGAATCTGATCTCACCCCTTATGTTTTATTTTTCTCAGGATGTGAAGATATATATTATGTATGACATGGAGGGATAATTTAAGAGTTTATGGTTACTTAAAATGGAGATGAAATGTATTCTTTCAATGAAATTTAACATTTATAACTTATATATGAATCTAGTTATCCAAATGTACTATACTATTCAGTCTTTTCGGATGCATCCTCCTTGTTTATATATAAACATAACAAAGTCCAGAACTGGATTTGGGATACAAAGGCTTGAGTATTTATAGCTACTAATATATGAACTTTAGTAGAGCTTTGGAAAATATATTTAGAAAAAAACATAATGGAACATAACCAAAAATTTACTTTGAGGATAAGAACATATGAATATACTATAACTTTTAACGGTTAATGATTTTATCTGTCTTTATAGATAAACATCTCTATCTGAATTTGAAAAGTGGATGTGGCTCTTGAACAGATGTACCAAGGGGTAATAACTCTAAAAAAGTTAGTCAAGACATTTTTGGTGTAACCTAGTACATAATGATGGGTCTTACTCTGCTCCTAGATTGATAATCATGAGGTGTATTTTTATTATAATTCAGATTCACTGTACAAACCATTAGAGAGGACATTAAAATTAACATGAACCGAATGAAAAAATGATTATGATAATGAGATTAACTATGATTAAATTTATTTTTTCTGTTAATCTTTTTTCTTGGTTTAAATTATAAATTAGGATTCATATCCAAATTATGTGTATGACATTGTTTAGAAATTACGCATATTGGTTGGAATGGAATCTTTATCAATGAACATAGAACTTGTAGGGATTTTCCACCAATACAATATAATGATTCTTGAGATGGAGTTACAACTGTTGGTGAGGAACATAGTACTATTTTTGGACACTTGACTCAGGTTATGAGTAAAAAATAGTCTCTCATTCAGCATCTGCATCCACATTGAGGTGTAATAATTTTTCAATTCATCGTTCATCAAAACTCTCCAATATTAAATTTGACTACAAATCCATTTTTTTGAGGAATTTATGTGTTCAACAGAGAATATATTTCTAGCATTGGGAATTAATGAAATAGATAATATTATTATGGGAATTTATTGTTACTCGGGAGATTCCTATTTGTGACGGTCGTTAGTTAAAAACACAAAGGAGGTGAATGAAATTTAAAATATTGTATGTTAGGTTTTAAAGGAATTTTTCTATTTATATTATTTCCATTGTGAATATTAGGTTGATATGGAGGGAAAATTATTATTTTTAGATATAATGACTATGAAAATGCATCCAGGTATGAATCTAGCATTACATTGTTATGAAGGCATGCATCTTACTAAATATATAATCCAATCATAAATATTGAAAATTTATTTGATGTAATTATGAAAATTATATGATGGTCAAATGTATCCCAAAATGTTTCATTCTGTGATGATATAGTATCATTTGATATCATGTTAGATAAACAGTTATCTATGTTTTATGATTTTGAAGGGAATCTAGAGATGAAGTGGAAGAAAAAAAATGAAGTATAAATTTAATAAGGTTAATATGCATTTACAACATGGGATAAAATTGGAATAAAATAATATTTTATATGCATAAGAGGAAAAATATTTTTATTCAAGTGTGGAGATAAAGGACAATGTGCACCTAATTTATTGATAAAGAAATAATATTCCAACATTCAATTCTTCTACTGTAATGATATGGGGAACTAAAAAAATGAATTTTACATTTGTCAAAAAAATATATATTACAAGAAGAAAAGGTATCATATTCATGATTAAGATATAACCATAGATGAAGATTAATGATTAATATTCCTATGTTTGGATTTTGGATTCATGTTATATGAGTATTTTATCAATAATTCTATTTTTATATGATTCATAATATATAAAAGGATTGTAACTCAGTACATATTAATTATGGATTTAGAGGCTTGAATTTTTTCATTATGGTTGGGAGGTTTCAATTTATTCATATATTTTGTAAGTGGGATTAACATATACCTTATTTTTATAATCATATGTTATGATTATTTTGAAAATTCAAGGACACTCGTAAATTTTTGGTCATTGAATATGTAATGACATATTTTAGAACAACCTTAATATCAAATCCATATGGAAATGATTATTTCAAAATTTATAAATTATTGTTCATTAATAACTTATGCTAAACTTCTTGGTTTCACTAAAAAATTCAAGGACAAAAAAATTAATTAAGGATCATATGATATTTTAAAAGTGATTTAGTATGGAAATATTATTCTTTGATATTAATTCTTAGTTTTAATCGAAAAAGTGAAAATATATCCATGAAAATCCAAAAAAAGATATTATTCTTATGACATAGAAAGTAATCAAGTATGATTATTATATTTTGTGGTTTTCTGAATATGGAAATAATTCTGAAATAGAATGAAAAATAATTTGGAACAAAAATGATAACAATTTACATTTTATTCTGAGAACTCAATGGTTTTTTAATAGATCACATGATTTATGTTTTCATGATGGTTAAATTCTAAATGACAATGTTATCTAACACTATTAATCACCGTTTGGTAGTTATATTTCTTTTCATGTACATGTTATCAAATTCCACTAATGACTTACTTTATGAAATCATTTTTTTGTTACCTTCTCATTTCCCATTCCCAATTATTAAGAGGATTTTTTATTGACCAAAGTATCATTGTGGGTTTCCAAAAATGAATTTTAAAATATACACCAATGTTTTTTTATGTTCAATATCAAATTGAGACGAAAAACTTCATTAGAGTATGGAATAACGTAACTCCCTGAGATTTTATGGATTTCCTCTTCATAAAAATAATCCCATTGACATCATATGTTTCGCACAATGTCAAGCTTAAAAAACATTGATATATCATTATATATAATTATTCCAAAATAACCATTATAACCAAACCATTTAACTGGAATGAATGAATAGTTTCAACAAAATTTAGAAATTTATATATTTAATCAAATGTTATGACATCCATATAAATTATTTTATAGGAATGTGATAATGATGAATCAAATTATATGCATTAACAGGCTATATTATTCTAATGGTAGTTTTATTCCATTTTATAGCAGACTTGTATTAAAATTAATTATTTAATCTTTTATAAATTCTATATAACAAAACAAATAGAATTTTTAAAAGGGGATTGTTAAATAATATTAGGGTGAAATTTTTGTACATTTCGTAAAATATTTATTTTCAAGTGAAGAGTGAAATATTGTGATTTTTACAAAATTATAATTTAATATAAAATTAATATTATATTTATTATATGAATAGTAAAATATATTATGAAATTAGAAACTAAATTTTTAATTCTTATAATTGAAAATATGATATATTTCTATATTGGGAAATGTTGATAAATGATGTCAAAAGTATAAATTATTTATTGGTATTTTTGGGAAACATAATTTTTTATTCAAATTTTTTTAATTAAAAGAATTTTTTAAAATATTTATTTTAATGATATATATTAGAAAATTAAAATCTTATTTTTATAAAATTATAATAAAATTTATGAGTCCTTAGTTCTTTTTTCATTGTGTAAAAAAATTATAATATTAAAGTTGATATTTTTCAACTAAATGATTATTTTATTTAAATATTAATTGTTTAAATAATATAATTTTTTTTTCAAAAAATAGAGCCTACTTTATAATTCAAAACATCATAAATTTATAGGGTTATTTTTTTAGTTTCTTATAAAATATTTGATTTTTTGAATAGTGAAATACGGTAATTTATGGTATATATATATATTATAATTTCAATAAACCATTTTTTGAGTCATTACTGACATATGAACCATAATATAGAAATCCACTTATACCTTTAGATTATCTATTAATGGAAAAAAAAATATTTAGATACATGGGCCAAAATGATAAACTAATGAATAAAATAATCAAACAACACCCATATCCTCCACTATAAATACCACATCTCACTAGCCCATCTCCTCCGAACTCTAAAGCCATGAAGCTTTACAAATTAATACCAAATACCTATAATAAACATCTCTATAGTGTTCATTTATTTTGGGCCTCACCCAAAGGACCAGTTAAATGATTCCTACGGATATTCTCATGGATAGGATTTCAGGAGGTAACATACCTTTTCATTCTTTTATTTTTCATTCAATTTCCATTTTTTCATATAATTTTCTTATATACTAAATCCATAAATTCCTGATAAATTCATTATAATATATATAGTATTTTGATTATATGATAACAATATATCAATAGTCAATTATGTTTTGTTCCCCTATATTGTTCTAAAAATGAAAACATCATCCGTGAGTTGTCAATTCCCCAAGGTCATGGATGATAAATATTTTTTTTCTAATGATGAATTTAATTATGGTCATAGAAAAAATGGCAAAAAATATTATAACATGTATATTAAAATTATTTAGTTTTTTTATCTAGTATATATAGATAATATAAATTAATAGAATAAAACTAGTTTTTTATGATCGAAAAAACAACAAAATAATCCTAACTGTTCTCACTAACATTTTATTTAATGAATCATCATCATATTTTTGAAAAAACATTTATAAGATGATTAAATATTTTGAATGATCGTTAATAATGTATTACTTCAATTCTGGATAACTATTAATTTTTTACAAGATCGTTCATACTTGTATACATGTGAAGGAATCATGAATACTGAGAAATTGAACACAATAGAATAATGAAATTGAATCACCGAACTAATCAAGAAGATATAAATTAACTATATAAAATTATAATATATAAATTAAATTGTGAATATGTTCTAAAGTAAATTATTAATGAATATAATTTCATTATCCACGAAATTAAATATATGTTCAGAATTCTTTTGTATATATAGTGAGGGTTTTCTCATCCCACATTTATTTCGGTCAGATATGAATTATTCACAACTTTTTATTATATTTACTATATGTATAGACCCATTGATTTATAATATTAGGTAACTATTTATATCCAAATTATTAAAAGTTTTATATTATTAATTTTTATTTTATGGGACATATGATTTAATTGATTAAAAAGTTGTAAGATAATATAATTAACCCTCCTTTTTTCATCCAGGTTATTTTTTCTCTCTCTTTACCCAATTTTAGTTTTTGAATTTTTATATAAAACTTATAAATTCATTCGATATTTATTAAAAAGCTTTATCCGGATCATTTTATATATTTAAGGAGAAATACATGTTATATATGGATTTAAATTGACTCATACCGATAGGCAATCCCGATTAATGGGATCTACATATTTTCTTACTCATTTTTGGTGCAATAAATAATCATTTTTATGATACAAATATTTTTATAAAATATCTATTTTTATCATGATTTTTTTCTTATTTTAATGTTTTATGAATTCAAGTGACCCTTAGTTAACTTTTAAGACACATTAAATTTTTCCATAAACCACAATAAAGAGGCTGATTTATAAGGTTTCGTAAAATCAAATTTTACATGTTTTCATTTATATATGATATCATTTATTCCTTAAATGTAATTTCATTGTCTTTCCATTATTAATTTTTTATACACATGTTTATAATATAATGTTATAAAAATACATCTGATTTTCCAAAATAACCCATGTTTCCAAAAGTAAAAATGTATTTTTCTCAAGAATTTAACAATTATTTTATTTGATTATTTTCATCTATGACTATTATTAAAATATTTTAATGTTCTATGTGACACATTGATTTAATGTTAATTTTTTAAAATCAATATTTCAGCATATCAGGAATGCATTGGAATTTGTACGTGATGGGTGGGGATATGTATATCCCCTCGATGCATCAGTAGGTCAAGTGAGACAAACATGACCAGGTGTTACCCATTTATGTATGGTTTCATTGATGTAACCATGAAGGTAGATTAATAATTTTTGAAACTATATATTCCCAAATTATTATACTATAATTAAAAATCCAAGTAAATATTCGACTAGTAGAATATACATGGTTTATTTTTATTTCTAATTTTCTGATTTTTTGAATTATTTAAGCACATTTTATTCCTTAAATATTATTAAAATGATAATGTTTTAATTTAATGTATATTTAGTTATTAATGATTCCTTATTGAAAATGTTTATTTATGATAGATTCTCTATGTTATAAAACCTAAATAAGCTTATCAGCTTTCTCTATTCTTATGCATTATATTCCACTAGATGCAAGATGACTACTATGAATGAGATTCATGGTTAGTCTAGGATTTTATGTGTATTTAAATTGGAGATGCAATTTTTTCCTTAATTTCAAGTTATAATGAAAAACATATATATACATCTAGTTTTACAAATCTACTAAACTAGTCTATTATTTAGGATGTGACTTCCTTGTTTATTATACCAATGTAATGAAGTATTTCTCTAGCTCTAAGATACTATGTTTGAGGTATGTAAATTATATAAAAAAATTTATAACTTTCATAAAATAATTTTTTTGATTAATTGTGAAAAATAATGCTTCTTATTGAAAATGGACCTTTCATTAGACCAGATCAAAAATATAAATATTAATTTATTTTTATTAAATTTTAAATAAGTAAAATTATTTTATGATAAATATAATATGTGTAATTAGATTCAATTTCGTGTTTAATATTTTAATTAATCATTTTTATTCATATGGATATAATTTTATTCAAATACACCATTCATAATTTTTGTCGGCTTAATTATAAATTAAATTAACAAAATATTTTAATTGATATTTTTTAAATACATATAATATTAGGAAAATAATAATTAATATTATATAATATTTATACCATAAATTTACATCATGAATAACTGCAAAAATAGTAAAAATTAATATCCATTGTTAATGTAAAAAAACGTTTATCATGCGGTTAAACTAAATTGACAGGGACTAAAATGACATAAAACATATATAATTAAAATTTTATTTCTATTTATAGACATTATATCATATAACATTATATTTTGATACATTTTTACACTTTTGGGTGTGAATATGTGGTTATATATATTTCTTTTCAAAAAGTACATGTGTTTCTACCCGTACTTTTAATTGGATAATACCTCTCCTCAGATTTCTACAATTCGAAATCCCTTTTTATCCATAAATACAGACCTAAATACCTTCCATTATTCTCAAATCCACTTAATAAAAAAAAAATTAACTAAAAAAACCTCTTAATATGAATTTAGGTATAAATATATTGATGATCTCTGAAAAATAGTTATAGTTCTGAACTATGCATTTTCATTTTACTTCTTCTTCAAACTCAATAAAATCAAATTAAATAATGGTGAAAGAATATTTTTTATTTCACATATAATCAGACGTTATTTTGATAGATTTTATAACCAACAAAAATCATCTCTTCTGCCCAATGTATAAGGGAATCCATAGATTTTCCGTTTAGCTGACTACCTCATTCTGAACAGATGTAATTTTTTTTCCGTCGTCACATATAAAAAAACGTATATAATGGAGTGTTTATAAAATTTATATGATATATTTGAAATAATTATATTTATATAATGAAAATATAAAATCTACATTCTCAAATTCAAATCATATGTAAATTGATAACATTTTTCTCGTGTATGTGTGGACTATCGCCAAAACAATGCCATTTATACATTTTATTTTTATTTTTAAATTAATTTTAATATAGTTATATATTAAAATAATATATTTTATAAATTATATATTATATATTCTGGGAATAGTAATTAATATTTACTTTGTTTCATTCAATTCACCATGAAAATAGAAATATCATTCAATCATACATATGGACAACTATCTCCATAAACAATGTAATTCAATTTCCTATATCTCAATTTTTTAATTAATTCATTACTTGTATTTAATGATAATTTATTATATTATATTATTAAGAAAATTATTTATTTTAAGGAACCAAAATAATTTTAGAAGGAAAAATACTACAAAAACAGAAACGTATATGAAAAACGAAGAAGTTATATCTCGAAACAGTGATTTCAGTAAATAAATCTTAATTAATAGATGATAATTGGTAATATGTGTAACATATATGGAATGATATATATGATTATAATTATATAATAGATTTATAATATTCCTATTTCTATTATAAATGTGGTTTAAATGTTTTTGAAGAATATAGATACCAGATATAAGATATCATCTTCTCACTTTTATTTCTATTTGACACATTCCATATTAACCATATCTTTATATTATATTGTGTGAATTTTATGCGATAACTTTTATTATTACAAATATTTTAATGAAAACTATTTGATTCAAATATCAATCTAAATTTATTTATCTTTTGGGGATTATGATTCAAAAGTTACCAATGTGTAAATGGTTTTATGTTACTATAAAAAATTTTATTTGGTTTTCTTATTATTAAGTTTCTGATGATGAAATATTTTGAACTATTTCTCATAAAACCATTTTTTTCTTAACCTATGGTTATTTATTGAGAAAAAAAAATTCCCATTTCATTTTACCCAATTTAAAAACTCAATTGTACAAATGAATGATTTGTTGAATAATTAATTTATTTTTCTCTTCGATGAAAAATATGTATTATTTAATATCCATGTTATTTAAAGATGTTTTGGAAGACATTTTATTATTAATATTTTCATTTATAAATTCATTTTTTCCAAGTTAAATTATTAAAAACTTGTTTAAAATTAATCTTCAATAAATTATATACATGACTCATTTTTGACATTTTTTAAAAATGTTGAAGGACTTATTGTTTTATCATATATGACATGAATAATATATTTCTCCACCATAGATACTAAATGATTTAGAGCTTCTATTAATTTATTTGAATTGTTTTTAAAATGTAATTATTTTATTTCTTTTTTTGTTGTATTCCAATTATTCATTATAAAAGTTAAAAGGAAATTTTCATTATAAATAATCTAATTGATATTTCAAATACATTTTCTATCTAAGATGACACCTATGGATGTCACTTATGATTAACTGGGGAGATTATCCTAGGATTCCACCGATATTTATTTACTATATGTTTTATTATTATGATGGAATAATGTGTATGTATCCTTTTCCTTTTCAATGTGTTAAACTATGATGAATTGTTGAAATGATTATGAATTTTTTTTCATTTCAATAGGAAATTATATGAGGATTTGTTTATTAAACCTATATTATTATCATTTTTTGATATGAAGAATGTTTTTTGATATTATTGAATACATCTATATTAATTTCATTATGTGATGAGTGGGCCAAAAATTAAATGCTCCCCCAATTTGATCAGTAATGATATCAAATGAAATAAATATGACTATCATGGAGAGTGAACCCAATTAAGTAAATGATTCTATCTACTAGGATAGTCATGGGAGTGAACTATGAATAATATAACAGATTAGGTAGATGATTCATTCCACTAGGGGTCATTTTCAAATGTTCCTTGACTAATAATTAACTAATTTTTTATGTTAATGAGTATCCTTGAAAATACCTATTTTATACCAAGGTTATGCTCCCATGGTAAATCTTCTTGGTTTATTTCAGTATTAATTTATCATGATATTTAAGGATTTATTCCATGACTTATGATTATTCTCTATGTTATATAGGGTATGGTTTTTCATTTTATTATCATATTATAATACCGTTATACTCATGTTATTCTTTTGTAATACAGAATATGCCCATTTATTACCCATACTATGAATCTGAGCTAAAAACATTCATATGATTCCTTTAACAGTGTTATAAAAAATTATATTATTATGATATAGAGGCGAAAGACATTATTAATCAAGATCATCATGTTAGATTATTTAGTATACTCATGATCTATTTTTTTCTGTATAAATTCATCCAATGACACTTGGGTTACCCAATTAATTCATGGAACATTATGTTATGTATTGAATATTAATATGTTAAGATGTAATATCTATATAAAAAATTAATGGAAGGTTATATTTTCTATCAGATAAAGGATTGAATATCCAATAGAAAATATGATAAAAAAATTTATTGGGAACTATAATACTGAAAAGTAATTATAATTTTCTATTTTTTTTAAAAAAAAATTACATAACCATACAATTAAAAATATAGGTGAGTTAATCATAGAAAAAAATTGTTAAATATATGAGTAAGATTATTGGAATAAATCACCCAATATAACACCCATTGAATATCAGTTATAGTATGATTTCGTTTATCCTTGATAATATCATAAAAATGATTTATTCTATCTTATCCCAATCCTATATATAGTCCTCCAAATTGATCTTCATTTCATTAAATACTTATTCTAAAATACGATCATTTTCAATGATTAACACCCCTTAAACACCATTAATATCAACTCGTATAATTCTATCATACATTTTTAACATATTATTTTATATAATTGATCTAGAAGACTCTTTTTATAATGACTTTTTTAGAGTGAAAAATTATATCAAATCATTTTCCATTCTATGCATTAACTATTCCTTCAATTTTTGTCAAATCATCATTAAGAATCGATTAATGAGACACTAATATATTATTACTGACATAAGTAGTATAATTTTTTCAGTAAATATACATAACCTGTCAATTTTAATTTCATGATTAATATTATTACTATATTTATGAACGTAGTCTTGTAAAATGAATTTACATTCACAAGACATATTATCCACACATGAAGCATTATCACCCTGTTTCCCAAGCTCCTGATTAAAAAATTAATTTTTTTTATTCAGATGGATTTATATATTTCTCTTTTTTATTTCCTCAAATAGAGGACATATAAATAAGTATTTTGGGTAAATTAATTTATTCTTTTTGTGGCCTTATTTTCGATCCTTATAAACTGTAAAATGTCTAGTAGTATGACTATCTTAATTTTCATACCTCAAGAATAACCCAACAGTATTGATCCCATTGGGATCAATCTGATTTTACTTCATTCAATAAGAGTTAGTATATTTATCACATATATTAGTTTATTTTAGGGATATTGGCCTAGCATTTTCTCTTTTACATCATGTAATGAATGTCTTCCATCATTCAGAATAAAAAATATTATGCTCCTTCCCATTCAAATATATAACGTTGATTTGAAGATGAATCATTATTAGTGTATCCCATATATTTTATATTCCCAAATAAAAAAAATAAAGTGCATTATTACTGGGAGAAACCGAAATTTTATAGAGTGTACTTGTAGTATATTTGGTTCTATATTACCATTAGTGTAAAGACAACATGATATAGATACTACATATTTTCCATGCTTATAGCCTCAATGATATCTAAAAAAGAAGGAGAATCTATTTTAAGGATCGATATATTCCAATGAAATACCTTCAATTCCATCTTGGGAGAAACTACGTTATGTATCAAACTGGTAATGTAATAATCAACTCTCAGATCTATATTCACATGTCCCTAATCTTTCAATGTAGGACCATCATTAGATGTTACATCAAAACCCAAATGGATAATATAGAGATTTGATAAAGGTCTAGACTCACATTCAGAGATATAATGAAGTTCTCATATTGGCTCTTCTACTATAAATACAAATAGAGGACAAATGACCCAAACTATTACATAAAGGTAAATAATTTACCAAGGACACAAAGGTCGCCGCTTTATTATACTGAAACTCCTAAGTAATCCAAATCGAGACCCAATCGACATGTTTTTTTTAAATTTATACATCAAAATATATACTTGGGGAAACAAGGTGGATAAAGAAATTTTAAAAGCAACCCAAACATAAAAATTGGCCATCCAAATTTCCAAGCATAAAACCTATTGAGGGTTTTTGGAACAAAAGTGTATGTTCCAGAAAACATATCCAAAGAGTTTTAGTATATGAATTTTGTTTTTTATGGATGTATTAAGACATTAAAAATAATTATATGTGGAATCTATTGAAGTTAATTAGATATTTGGAAAAATAAAGTATCATATCCTCCACCAACAAAAAGGGAATAATATTTTACTGATTATCGTAAAGGCTAATGATCACATGATCCAATAAACCCATTAACCGAACATTAACACATAAAATGACTGTACCAATGAAATATGATGTATGAATAAATAAAATATTATTATGTTCAAGAAGGATGTGGTTTTAGTGAACTCTAATAAAGAACGATAAATTATACTATGACCCTAGAGGGGATTTGGAAGGATAAGAATGAAATTTATTTCTTTGAATGATGAATGAAAATATGAGTAAGAGAATGTAGAAAAGAAAAGATAATACATTTATTAATATGAATAGTGCCCTCCCCTATAGAACGGGAGGTACTACATCAGATAATATAACATCGTAGAGTATCACAGAACACCAATATAGCTATTAGAAAAAGAATTTTTTTTTGTATTATTGAAATAAAACACGAGAACCATAAGGTTAATTAAAGGATTATGAAAATTCATTGGAATTGTTAGGGAAAGAAAGATTGAGTGGTTTCCAAGAAATGAAATCCATATATGTATAATAACTGTGGATATTTATCTATATCAATTTTACATATGTTTAATAACTCCAAAAATGAATTATTTGTCTTTGTATCCAACAATGAATTCTTAATGACAATACTTCTTGATTTACCACACAGTTTTCACTACTTGATGGTACATTTTTAAATTTAAAATAATATTTATAATCCATCGTGAAGGATTTGAATGGATGATGTCTTTGGATGACCGATGTTAAACCTAATGTGTCATCTATATATAATAAAGTTTCTTGATTTAAGAAATCATATAAATGAATTTTCATTTTTCTCTTCGATTAACGATGATTAATGACCATACATGAAATTTATGATTAAGTAAGTGAATGATGATAAAATTATTAAGATTATGTACTGACTCTGAATTATGTTTTTATATTATTTTATATTAATAAAATAAAATACATTATATCGAAAATGTTCCCTTATAATGTTATGTCGATCCCCCAATGATTATATGTTGAATTAGCTATGAAAAACCATAATAGTACTATGATCACATATAAATTCAATGATTATTACCCAGTTTATGTGTGTAGGTATGCTCTTCCACGAAATTAAATAATTATATCTCTAGTTGAATTTGAGGTAATCTTAGGCATTGATTAACATTCACTATATAAATCACATATCAAATTCCAAATAAGGGAGCCAAATTTTATATTCAAAAGAGCCATGTGATCACATTTCAATTTGATAATAAACATGAACTTTATATGAATGTAAAGTAAATTTTAAGTGCCCGGAACCCATTTCAAAATTGTTGTGAATCTCTGGTGGTTAGGTAGAAGCTCAAAAATTATGTTATACTTATTATGTCGATACTATCAAATGACCTCCATGAAATTATGAAGATGAGTTCTCAATAGAACTCATTAAAATTTCACACTTCTTTTCAAAGACTCTCTATAGAATGAGCCAATTTAGTGTTATAAATTAAATAATAAAGTCCAGGATAATTAGTAAAAGGAATTTATTCTTCCAATTTTGTCACCCTAGGATGAACCTATCATATTTTATTAGAAGAAACGGGATTGGAGAGTCTCTATATAGATTATATCCAATTGAATGAGGACTATGTCATAAAAAAGTACCATTAACCATTTATAAAAGTCCATTAATTAATGGCTTATATGATCAACTTCATTGTGACCAATCCTTTTCCCATGGTAACTTTTATCTCGATAAAATCAATTGATGGTCAAGAAATAGGATATACTATAGACAAAATTCCAGAATATGTTAGGAGACTATGAACATATACTAATTCCATTTTGTATAACTTATTCCCTTGTGACTTTCACTAATTTAATCAATATATTATTTATAGATTTATTACACCAGTTTGTGGTAGTATTTATAGCTAATATTATTATATAATAAAAAATAAATGAAGATCAGGAATATTACATGTGAATTGTATTAAAGACCCTATAGAAGGATAAGTTACAAGAAAAATAAACCATGTGTTATTTTTTTCTATAGAAGATTCATTTTTGGGTCATATAATATCAAATGAGGGTATATATCTCCATTAATAAAAGACCAATTTCAATGAACAATGGACCTACAAAAAAATTATTTACACGATTCAATTGATTCATGGTTTCTATAGATATTTTATCCAATTTTAGGAGAATTTATCACAACTAAAAAATAAACACATGGGAACCAATTTTCCCTATAAAGATGAATATGAGGAAAATTTCAAAGAACTAGTGAAATGGTTATTCATCAAATATATTTTTACATTACTCAGTAGTGTAGATTGTTTTGTTATCAATAGTTTTTTACAAAATATGGGATTATGATGTGTTCTATTTCACAATAATATGGTGATAGATTGTTTGTTCTGAAAATTTATAGTTTACAATAATTTTTTTTGAACTAATGATTTTGAGACAAAGAAGGAATATGACCATAACCTTAAGATAAGATACATAATAAATTTTATTCATGGTTTACAGAAGGTCTTCAGTGAATATGGTAGGTTTATATGAGGTTTCAAGTGTCTATGGGATGGTAATAGAAGTGAAATGGAAAAAACAATGTTTAGAGAACAATGTTATCATTGTTAGTATAAACTGTTCACCATAACCATGAGAAATGCATATGGGATTGAGTGGTTAAAGGAACCGTGTGGGATACCACTAAGAAACAATGTATCCAAGACACCCCCTTAGAAATTGGAGAGTATAGGGATACCACATGGTTTATTAAAACATGAAGGTGGTTAGCCATGTTATGCGGCTGAGTTGCCTCATGGATAGAGGGACACACACTATTGTCACACGGTATGGAAACCATGCATACAAACCATGAATCTCATATAAAGTGGGATATTTCCATTTATCATCATGGGTATGAATTTTTCTTCATCGGATTTATCCCCCATTCGACACCAAAATATTATGGTGATGAACTAAAAACCTCCTCCCACATTATTGAGATTGTTAAATTTATTTGTAAGAATTTGGAGTGTTGTTTATTGTGAATTAATGATTTGGGTATGTGTTAAAATTGGCTTTCATCCATTTTATATAAGTGTCTATTTGTGGTTTTCCCACTATTTCAAATCTATAAATCTATGTTTTCCTAGGGTGTCCATCGACATAGTGTTTCAGGCTAGGTTATTTCAAATCAAGGGTTTCAGTTAGGAAATGAATCACCCATGGGCATGAGGTAGGATTCCATATTATTTTTCCCATAGTAATGATTCAATATGTGTGAATGTAATTTTCTTATGTTTTTTCAATTCTTAATTATAATTTGTTTGGTTAGGGAATGAAATTTGGGCCTTATACTACAATGTGAGACATTTCACGAACCATGTTTGGATTTTTTTTATGTGAAATAAAACATAAGGATACTCAATGGTAATGTTGAACACTTGAAAATTATAAAATTATCTAATAATCATCTGGTTACTTTATTAATTAATATTTGTAGTCATTTGTTGTTAATTTATGAGTGGGAGTAGTTTAAGGGAAAATTTAAATAATTTACTCTATATTTTGAGAAATTTCATAGAGTCCTTCGAAATGGATTAAATAACGTATTATGTATTATGATCATTTCATGGATTTGAATTATTGAATATGATTTTTCTATGGGGACTCATTTTCTAAATAGACATGTTGACCTCATGGAATTTAAAAAATTGTTTCCATAAATGAATTCAAATGATGACATGAAATGAAGATGTATTTTATGTTTTCTTGAAAATGTATAATGATTTTTGAATTGTTGTAAATGAAAATGAATTACCTAGGGAATGTTATTTTATTAAAATTAGGAATATCCTTGTTATAAATGTATAGAATAAAGGTTATTTTAAATGAGTAGTTTGATTTGTGTTTCATGTCATTATTTAGTTTTATTGGGATTTGAAACCTTAGTAAATGAAAATACATATGTGTAAATGTGATAAATAGTAAAAGTGTCACATCTAACATGTATTTTGTATGATTTGGGAATTTTATAGATCCTATACTCCCACGATTTGGGTGGGACGAATTAGCTAGGACCCATAAGTTTTTTCCAATGATTGGAAGTCGTATCCTAGATCCATGTTCCTAAAATAGAGTCTTAGGGTTCTCAGATTCAGGTGGGACTTGGCTGATTCCATAGGCCCAATGATATATTACATATTTAGGATATCAGAAAGAGGCTCTATGCTCCTAGGTGTTTCATGTTCTGGGATTTAAAATTGATGCTCTCTGTTCCCAAAAAATTTAAATGTCGTGTTTAATGACCAAGGCTATAGGGTATTTTGATATGTTTTATGGATTATAAATTCTCATAAGTGAATAATAGAGTTTAAACCCATATATTAATATAGATTTGGCTTCAAATATGATTGCATCTAGTTCTATAGTTTGGTTGATAATATGGAATCTAAAAGATAATAATGGGTAATCAACATCTATTTGGATGAGAAACATGATTTCCATTTTTTTTGGTAATATTTATTTCACCTTGATTTATTGAATAAAATATTGTAAAAACTTTTTATTATATTAGAAAACATTGGTGGTGGCCTTCATAGTTTTAATCAAACCCTGCTTGGGCTACCAATGTACATGGGTACCTGAGAATATGATACCTTATTTATTGCAATGGTTAACGATAGGGATATGTTATTTTCTTTGTCCATTGAATGACAGGTTAAATCTTGGGTTGTTAGGATTATGTTAGTTTCTATGTTCATCATATTTTTATCAAATTTGTTACTTGGTTACATTTTGTCACTTATATAATGCTATGAATTTATTTTCATTCCTTATTATTATATATGTCGATTCTAGTTTTTCTGTAGTTTTACTCTGATAGGTGATTATAGTCACAGAATTCCACCCTTATGGGATCATGTAACTATACATATGCCTCTAGTGTATAGGGAGGTTCACCTAAGGTCATGTGGTTAACCATTTGATGAGACAAATTATAGTGGCTCTCATGAGAGAGAATTGGAATGGGGTATCAATGGTGGTGTATTTTTCCTTATTAATTATACATGGTAGAAAAGATACTATGATCCTATCAATTCATGATAATGACCTCATTTTAGGTGCCTACATCTAATCATATGAGGAAACCCAATTTTTTCTAGTGGTTATAATTTATGTTCTATTTTTTTCTTTTATTATTGGTTAATACGTCCACATTAAGCATTGCACATGGACTTGATGATATTAATTTATAAGGAATTATATCTTGGCCCATTATGTAAGTAAACGTAGTGTGGGATCATTAATCATGATAGGAACATAGGATAAGTTGGCCATCTTTATTTTTCTTGTGATTGAGAGTTCCTTGGGATTTATATTCTAGTGTTGTACTGTTTTATCTATATCTTGTTCCTGGTAATCTTTATTGGAAATTATTGATAATTAAAATGTATCAAAATATGATTTGGATAAATTAGTTATTTTTTTAAAAAAATTAATTAATTTTTTATTGAATTCTTGTTTTTTTTGAAATGGGATTTTTTGAAGCATGAAACTATGGGATTTAAATGCAACTGTTTATTTGATATAGGAAATGTTAAATTATGAAACATAATGGGAATCTTGGAATGGGTCTTCTTTTTATTAGGATCAGAACTAATTTTTGGGTGGTTTCACCTTGAGTGTTCAGTAGTTTTATATCATGGTTATGTGTTGTGAGATTATATTGGAATTTGATGAGTATTTAAAGAGACATTATTTTTGTACCATTAGTTTGTTTTTAGACTAATTACTGTAAATTTTCATACGTTAAAATTGGTGTGTTGATCATTATGCGTTGATACATTACAAATTTTGTTTTTGAACATATAATTGTTGTTTGGATTGTATTTTCGATATTGGTGTATGAGTTTATTTGTTGTGGGATCATCAGTAAATGGTCTCTTACAACACTACGAAAAGTGTTTTATCAGA
This sequence comes from Viscum album, assembly GCA_963277665.1. NCBI lineage: Eukaryota > Viridiplantae > Streptophyta > Magnoliopsida > Santalales > Viscaceae > Viscum > Viscum album. The sequence goes on from OY728120.1 coordinate 579,193,112, forward strand.
ACTATGGAATAAGTGACACCAGTGAGTCATGAATTGTTTGAAGTCTGATGTGTATGGTTTACTATTAGAGAATATGTTCCTTTCAATACCTTACTATATTGAGTGAGTTGTTCCATTTCATCTTCCTACTTGACCTAGGGGAAAGGAAAACAAGATTACCAGTGATTTTGGTTATGGATGGAATATATGGATTTTGTGTACATTGGATGTGTTTTATAGAGAGTGATTTATTGTGTGGTCTGGTCCAAGAGAGATAAGTGGTAAACTCAATGGTTTTGGAGATTCATCTTTATTTTTTTCCATGTTCTGTTGGTTTCATGTAATAGAGGGTATCCTTAATGTGGGGTTATCTTAACATGGATATTGCTTTGGAATTTAAAGAATGGTTGTTATATAGCAGCTCAATTGATGTACATTGTGTGCCAATTATATTTAGTGAATCATAAGGGTCACACCTTGGATTATCTATGATAGAAGCAGTTTAATTCTTGTGGTTAGTTGTAATGATATCTTTAAAGGGATAAAATGATTAGAAAGTGAGAACAATGGTTTTGGTTATTTTCTATTTGGGAATGAATTATGTCCTTGGTTAAATAAATGGTGATTATTATAGCATTTACACATTATTCTATGTTAATAATGATGCCCAGAATTATGAAATGTAAGATTGATAGACCTATTTCTTAGGGAGTTCGACTTTCTATAAATGAAAATCCAGAATGCCTCGAGTTTGATGACATTAACACACCGGGATGTGTTGTTGGTTTCATAAGTTGGTGCTGATCCTATCTCTATTTTGGTCTGACTCATGTGTTTTATACATGGGTTTGGAGAAATACCACATGATGTGTGTTACCGTAGGGCTATGGATGACTTCAGGTTGGTATTCATGTGAAAATATGTACGATGCCGTTTTGAATATTATAACATGTATCTTGGGATGAGATCCTATTTTTTCTATGAGATTAAATTTGGAGACACTTGTTATGAATGGGTATTTTTCTTATGGAACGTTAAAAACAAAATGTTGTTTGTTTTGCGAGTTTTCTTGACTATGGTGGATGATCTCAAGAGGTGTGGTGGTGTTGCTTCCATAGATAGTTTTAGATCAAGATTATTAGGTGAAGAGTCGTGAAGTGGTGTAGGGATGTGCTGGGAATGTTCCCCATGAAAGGTTGTAGATGGATTTTATGGGATACTTGTGGGAAGTGAATCCCGAGATTCTTAAAAATTTATTGTGTTGCTATAGTAGAGGGATCATCATGAATGGATTACTTGGGAGTTTATTAATTAGTGAATTCCTTGTGTACAACTAGTTAGTGATGATCATGACCAATATGTTGGCATATTCATGAGTATTATAATAGATAATTGGATTTATACAGATCCCCCTGAATGCGTTTTTGGTGTATATGGGCCCTCTAGGATGTTACTCATACAGAGTAGTATAGGTGATGTTATAGGGTTTCAAGAACTCCCTTTAATGGGTTTTTGAGGTCCTCAGGATGAACTGAATTTCACTTAATGTTGTGAATTCCATTTTTAAAATCTAGGGATGGTAACTGGTTAAGGATGTTTTTGTTCTAGTGGATGTTATATGAACACATCAATGTTATTGGCTTCAACAAGTAATCAAAACATGATCCATGGTTGTAGGTGTTTCATGAGGGATGTAGTGATAATGACACTCCTAAGGTGGGAGGTAATAAGCTTTCATTGGATGTGTGGAGAATATCATTGAGTGGTTGTGGTGGAATCATAATGAAAATGGGAATCCTATGTGCTACATGATTAGGTTTCTTCTAGATGGCCATACGGGCCAGAGATTTGGTGGCTGATTCAGACGAGCATTTGCATTGAGATCAATTTGATTATAATGGAAACCCAGTATGTATGTCTCAGGAAAAAATCAGTGAGTTCTATAACAAACATATATAGTTTGCGAAGAATTATATTCTTTTATAGTTGAGTTTTATAAGAATTAATGGATAGACACTGTTACATATATCTGATAAAAGTGATATCATGTATTAATGAAGGATCTAGGGATGGGTGAAGTGAAAATGTTCCAATAGGGGGAGTTAGTCAATTTAGAAAGAGTCAGTTCATAATTTTATGATATTGCATGGAAAAATGAACAAAAGTGATGAGTTGTAAAACAAATTCATTGGATGATTTTAATGGTATGCGTGTAACTGTAATTGAAAGTGGTTTTGAGCATGAACAATGTTATATGTAGATGATTTATGAATGGTGGAACTATTTCTAATATGGGTGGTTTTGATAGTAATGATGGATGAAAATGTTTTTATAGAGTTCTTATGGATGTTGGTCATGGTGTAATGAGAAATTAGAAAGGTATTTTTTTATGTTTGTGATAAGGATATATGGTCCCTATTGATTTTTGATGATCCAAAAAACAAAATTTATTGGTATTTAAATAAATAATATAACTGGGATCACCATACTAGAAAAGTTTCTACTTGGTGTTGTGACCTATTTTGATTTGTATGGAATCAGGTGGGATCTTTATTAGTGATTAGATTTGATGACCAGCATAGGCTCAATGTTTTTCCATTTTATTACCTTGAGATGATGGGTTTTCTTGATTCATTCTTCAATAGATTGAATGTGTAAGGAGGAAATGGGCCATGAGTGTTGAATGTCCTAGGTTATGGGAATTTGGGTAAAAAACTATATTTTCCATTAGGTGATGCTATGTTAGGTCATAGTTAGAACATTGACGAATAATCTATCATTGTTCAAGAAATTCATTTCAGGAGTTGCAATGAAAATCCTACTACTAGAGTGTCGATTGGATATTACGTAGTGGTATGATTCTATGTAAGATATATCCATGTTTCATGATTTAGGAAGTGTTACATTGACTCCCCTATCAAATTTTTATTGCTACTTTTTGCATTCTGATTGAAACATTATTTGAGGAGAATCAGGTTCATAATTTTGGGTCACAACATGAAAATGAAATGGGGTAGGACAATTTCATTGGACTTATTGTGGTGAAGGAGTAATTGTTTTTAGAAGGAAAACTGAGAGATGGACCTTGATAGGTGGGCCCATTGGTATGTCCATTTTTCTGGAAGGATTGGTGGTTCCTTGGAATGTGGAAGGAGAAATAACCGTAATATATTGTGGAGTTTATAAGATCATTACCATGAGACTAAGTAATTTATAGTTAATGTTTTATAAAAATATTTCACCATTGAGTAGGATATGTTTTCGGGATGTTCAAGGGATTCAGGTAAAGGTAATGGAGGGAAATAATCCAATATGTGATGAGGGAATAGTTGGATCACAATTGATAGTAACCAGGAAAATTTATAGTGAAGATAGTATAAAGGCATTCACGATTTAAGAAACCATGCTAGATGCCTCCAAGAAATCATTCGGCCTTGTATCCCTAGGGACAGTGGCCTGTTCAAGGCTACCACATAGTTTTTTGAATAGTGTAGGTTTCTAGATAGATTTTGAAACCTATTTCCCTCATGGTTATATAGAGAAACATGGTTGGAACAGGGCTTGGGAAACTATTCAGAAAAACCCAACTACTCATACAAATTGTTTAATTCATATTTTACCATATTTTTTTCATGGTTTCTATTAAAAATGTATCACCAATTCAACATTCTATAACTATGGTGATAGTCTAGAAGCCTCTTTCGACTCGTTGGGTATTTCTACATTTATTCATAGGAATTTGGAGTGTGGTTTAGTGTAAAACGATTACTTGGATATGTCTTCAACTCAGTCTCCGTCCATTTTTCAAAAGAGGACTTATCGGTGGTTTCACATCCATATAATTATATCATGAATTTATTTTTCATTATTTTTATTCTTCTAAGTGTTTTAAGATGGTCATGATTGAATCAATGATTTAATCTGGTTGTATAATAACTTATGATCTTGAGGTATGCGGTTTCAATGAATTTTCCCAAAGTGTTCATATGATATACTTGTATGTTGTATTGATAAATATTTGTCTTGGTGTGTTTCAATTTAATTGGATATGAACCTAAATAAGTTCCATAGATTGATTTACGAGACATTTCATGGACCCCATTGGGTTCGTAGATGATTTGATATAAAACATAGGGATTCACAGGTGGTTATCTAGAACCCATGAAAACGGTAAAATGAATAGGAAAATGTAGTGTTAGTGTATTATTGAATGTGTGTGGGTTTTAACGCCACATTTTCTTATGGAATATTGATTAAGGGGTATTTGAAATGTCATATGATTGTTTTTGTGAAATTACAAGGAATAATTCGAAATTGTATAAGTTACATATTTTGGATTATGATATGAGAATGGTTTTCAATGATGGAATATGATGTTGTGATATTGGTTAATGTTTTATAGAGAGGTTCTAACCTCATGGGGTTTGCAAAAGGGGCTCTTAATACCATATGTTGACATAAAATTTGGGGTTTCACAACATTATTTGAAAATTAAAAATGACTATTTTGAATTATAAGAAATTGAAATGAATTCTTTTGGCTATATTTTAGTTTCCCAAAAACTATGTATACTGTTTTAATGGATGGATTAGAGATGATTTAAAAAAATATTTTGATTCGTGTTTTATTACATGGGTTGGTTGTAATTGTTTATTGAGAGCTAAGTATTTTAAATGATATATGGGTAAATCTGATAAGTAGTTAAAGAATTAGGTTCATGTGGTATGTTATATGTGTAGTGTATTGGACTGAGTCTCTCCTCCCATGGTTTGTTATAGAGATATTCTTTATTCCTCGGCAATGTATTACCCGATATATGAAGTTTGACTAAGGCTGAATAATTTTATATTAGGCACATAAGCTCTATTGAATTCGGTTGTGATAAACAGATGATCTAGGCCCACTAGTGATTACGAAGTTTAGGATGTCGAATTGAGGATATATGCTCCAAATGTTGGTAGGTTTTAGGCTGTTAGACTAAGACTCTATTATCCCAGACATAAATACAAGGCCTAATTATCAGACTAAGGCTCAATGATATGTTGATAAATTATTGGGTTAATATGTTATCCTTCTTGAATAAATGTTCGTGTGACCCATTTTTACATTATGATTAGGCTCATGGATTGACTAGGCGTAGTTTTTCTATTTGTTTGACACTACAGAAACTAATTGATTGGAATGAATAATCAACAACTATTTACATGTGAAATGTGACTTCAATTATTACCATTAATATTTTTTGCACCGTGATTTCCTGAATACACCATTAAATAAACTAGTATTTTATTTATACCGTCTTGGTGCTGTCATACTATGATGTTTTAATACATGGCTCTGGCATCAATGAAACTTGGGTACTTGAGAAGATTATTTTTATTTTCTAGAATAGGTCCATGAAATTGATGTTGTAGTTAGTTTGTGAATTGGATGTTGGGTTGGATAATTAGATGTGAGGACAAGGATAAGTGTCTAGAAAAATTTCAGGTTCTTGTATTATATGGTATTTTGAATAAATAATGTACGCCATCTTATATTGTAATCTATTCAACATATCATTATCACATTTTTATATGGTCACATGATGGATCTTGTTGTATGTTTTCAATTTATTTTTACTAATAGTTTTTATATTTATTGATACTATTTTTTTGGAGGTTATACTCTGATTGGTCGGCATGTTATATCTATCTCTCACACATATACATGTGTTGCTACTGATCAGCCTCTAGAGTATGGAGAGGCATGCCCGAGGTCATGTGGAAAAATGTCATGGAGAACCAATTATATTCTCTTTCGGGATGGGGTGGTACTTCTAGTAATTTTATCAATAATAATATATATATAGTATATTTATAGAAATATGTGTGATAATTATAACGACCATAATATATTAAATTATATATTGACACAATAAGTGTTGACAATTCACTATAAAAGATGATTGGAGATAAATAATGATTATTACTGCTCAATATGTCCCTAGCCTAGGAAAGTGAACATGGTGGATAATTCTATGAGTCGAAAGGATCATTCTAGATTATCAGTTATAAAGATAAAAAATTAACCAATATTTATATATTTTCAATGGACAGAGCAAGAAATCAAGTAAGAAGTGAAAATTCAATATTTATGGAATATGAATTAAAAAATCAAATCAATTTAATATTAATGAAGAAAAAACGAATTAATAGAGCTATAAAATATGTTCATAAATGTTTCTATGTCTATAATTAATTATTATTGAATTTTAAAGCTGGAATTTCATCAAATTAATTATGTGAGACAAATTTATAAGTGGATTTTACCCCCATTTACCATAGTAGAATGTAAATTAGAAAACATCACCTTTGATTTTGTCAAAAGACTCCTCAAAACATCTAAAGGGAAAATGATATGTGTATTATATATTAACACCTAATGTTGTCAACACACATCATCACTATCCTTGATTATTTATCTCCATATATCTATACATGATGTATATCAAGGATATGGAATGTTTTCATATACTACCCAATTATAATGTAATTTATCGGGATCTATGGTTTAACCAAATTTTCTAGGAAGTCATTAGTGAGCCCTCGATAAATTTTTTTGTTTCAGATCAATTCATCATCCTTAGATAGATGATCGGTTTGATATAAAAAATAAAAACATAATAGTTATGTTGACATATTTATCAATGGATTCCATTGGTATTTGGAATCAACACCATACTTTAGCCATGTTTCCATAGTAAAATAGCTTATACTAAAGCAATACAATTAATCATTATAAATAACTATTTGGAAGGAAGTTTAACCCTACAATTTTATGTGATAATATGGAGAAATAAATATATTAAGATCATAACTGGGTGTTGAAATTGTAGAAAAGGTAAAATCTATTCAAAAACACATAAAGGCAACACAAAGTCAAATAAAGGCTAGACTGATGACCATTGGAGAGATATGAAGTTCAATTTGGATTATAGGTTGTTTTTTAAAATATCAATAAAGAATAATGTTACGATATTTAGGTTGAAAGTAATGTTGATCCATATGAATATTATCCTATTCAATATTTTTGATCATGTACGGAAAGTATAATATCACATAGTGCTTCAACCAAACCGCTATCATTTCCAGGATGTGATCGATGTATATCTCCATAAAAAGTACATACCTATCTTGTCACATGAATTTTACTCATTGGTTATACTACTAGAGTGGGAAATCTATTTTTATGAAATAAAAGGTGGAGACTCTATTTAATTGATAGAAAGTATGGTGTAACATGATCACTAATATGTTCAATGTTTTTTGGTGAAATAACTATGTTAGGGAAGCTAAAAGGGAACCTCAGAATATGATGGGAAAAAATATACTACGTTTAAAGATTGAATGTGGTTGAATTTCGAAGGTGAAATTAATTTTTAGGGGTGGTAAAATGAAACATCTAGATTTTTATAAAATATTTTCATTCAAATAAATCTAATTTCCTTGCTAGCATGAATTACATGAAACATCATGTTTAAAAATACCTCATAATACTATATTATAAAATGGAGTTCAAACCCCATTGGGTGTTGGTGATGTAGTAGTACTGTAGTGGTACTCTAGCACATGAATCATTGTAGAAAGGTGGGAACTCTAGCGGTGGCTGACACTGTAGTAATAGAGGGTACAATAGAATGCAGGTACTATATGAGAACTATACACAGTATTTTCCTTTGGTCAAAACATTTTGGCCTATGGGCTATAAAATGGGCTACATGCCCACTGGGCCTTTGGCCAATGTAATGGGTCTCCCTCTACATAATCAAATGTTGTCTTTTTATTTATTTAACAATAAAATGATGCTTTGGCCCTAGACTTTTAGATGATAAATTTAAGGGAATAAATATTAATAATAAATTGTCCAAATTTTTTTCATAACTTGTGTAAAAAAATAATATTAATGGGATATCAATTTATTATAATGGATAATAAAAATGAATTTCAATTATTGGAATTGAATTTTTGGAAAACATTTTTTATGTGTGCATTAATTTTTTTTCATCATATATTTGGTTAATATATATTGGTTTATGATTTTAATCAATTGTTAATATTATATATTAAATAAAATATTTTATCATTCATCTAATGTTTTTTTCTAAAAAAGTAGGATACGAATTAATCATGTTTTATGCATAAAAATATTAATTTTCAAAGAAGTATATTTACAAATTTTTGTAAAATAAAAATTCTTCCACATGTAGAAACTTTATTTTACAAATAAAATTTAATTAAATTAATAAAAGGTACAAATTATCTTATATTTAAATTTTTTATAATTTTTTAAAAGGAATCATTTTTAGAATATTGAAAAATATTTATTCTTATTTAAAAATGACTATTATTTTATATCTTTTAAAAAGATAGATCTTGTTTTAAGATCATTTAAAAGTAGAATAATTTATAGGTTATTATTATTAATCAAATTCAGGTTATTTTAAAAATCAAATTTATCCTCTCTGATATTAAAACAATCTATAATTCAGAAACCATTTTATAAGAATGTATATTTTCATCAGGTATAGGGGTTAAATTTTAAATTAAATTATTCTACTTATGTTAATTGAAAATTATTATAGGTATTTAATATATATATTAATCTTTATTAAAATTATATAATAAGTCCAACATAATATTTTTTCATAATTATTATTGAAAATAATAAAACTTAATTTCAATATTTATAGTTAAAATCGTCTTACAATGTGGTTAAAGTAAATGGATAATTGTTTAAATTTCTTAAAAATTTGTTTAATTACTATTTTATAGAAACATTATGACCTTATCTCAAATATGGTTTTTTATTTATCCATTTTTTATCCTTTTGGAGTGTGTAAAATGTTGTTACATAATTTCATATTCAGAAATATATGTGTTTCGTCTCCCAAACTCATAAAAGGTCATATACTCTCTAATCATATAATCATATCCATTATCTTACTATTTATCCAATTTGAATCAAAATTTAATACATAATTAACCTCACATGTACTAGATACATTAATATTTTTATTAAACCATTATATAAGGACTATAGGTATAAACACAATGAGGTTTTTCAAAGAAGTGGTATAGTTCTAATCTTTTTTGTTTTATATCTTATTCCTCCCAATTAAAATATTCTCTGAAATAATCTTCTAAAAAATATATATTTACATTATTATATAATGTTATTATATCTATGGAAAAACATATATCATTTTCCCATTCAACCAAATGGGTATCAAAGATTTCAATTGTTTGTTCGGAAGACTACCGGTTTGTAAACCAATTCAATTATTTTTCCATCACAACATCACCTGAAAGGATAAAATGATTGGTTAACATATTTATATTAAATTTATGATATTATTTTATTTTTGTAATAATAATATCACATCCACCTTGTTACCTTCCAATTCTTCAGAAAATGATAACATTTCTAACGTGTACGTGTGGACTACCTGCTCCAGTAAGCGATATGATACGTTTCTGCTTTTATATTAGAATTAATGTTAATAAATATATATTTGAGGAATATATATAATATATATAATATTTAAAATAATAATTATTGGATAATTAATATTTCCCTTTCTTTTATTCGATCCATAAGGAAAACGAAAGCAACATTTATGCATATGTACGACTGGTCGTTTCCATGAATGGTGTAATTATTTTTTATAATATCTAACTTTTATAGATGAGTATCACAAATTATACCATTAGTATATACGATATACATTTAAATATAAATATATAGGTATTAAGATTCATTATGTGATAGAACCCTAATAATGTACAGTAAAAAAAACTAATGAACCAAAACAGACAAGAAAAACGAAGCACTTATCATTATGGCATCATATTTTGATAAAGAGTTGTTAATACAAATGTGATAAATGGATATATGTAAATTATATATGGTTCTATATATATTAATATGTTTAGTGAAAAAATTTATAATGAACATATATTTATTATATAGTAGTTTTGAACATGTAAAAATATAGTATAGACTTGAGGTAAGGTATTTTCATCACTCTTTTATTTATATAAGACACAATCTGTATTCAATAACTGTTCATTATTTAATATTTATATTCTACCCATGAATGTATTTAATTATTTTTATTATTATTTTTTTTACATAACCTTAAATTATATATTCAGTTATTGTGCTTATGATTAAAAACATACCAATGTGATAATTTTTTTTATTAAAGTCATGTTTTTTATTGGGATTAATAATGATTAAGATTTCAATGATGAAATATTATGATCATTACCTCATAAAAATCATAGATATTTCTATCCTATGATTTTATATTTATAAAATAACATTTATCATAATTTATAATCTATTTATGATCTCAAATGGAAAAAATAATATTTTTAATTAAAAACATATTTATTCATTTATTCACTTGAATATCATCTCACTTCTATATACATATTTTCTAAAAAACAATAATGATTTTTTTAATAATATATAAAATTTTAATGTAAATATTACCCTATTTATAATTTTTAAAAATGACTTATAATTAATATATTTTTTAAAGGTGATTTTGATGTTTACAAAAAAAATTTGAAACTAGTTTTTATTTTAACATGTAATACATGACTGGTATTTCTCACCATCATTGCTACTCAGTGTTATAATGTTTCAATTGTAGGTTTAGAAAGATATATTCAATGAAACTATTTTAATTTATATTCATAATAATTTTATTTTCTAAATTTGGGATTTAAAATTTCAAATGATATTCCCCTCATGAAATATTTTGAGGCGTCATTAAGAGTCATTTTCCATCTAATGTGATAGAAATTAATGTTGCATAATCCTTACTATATATAAATTCCAAGGATAATATCCTTATTTATTATATGAATGATTTATGAATATGATGAATAGATCATAATGAAACATATTCCTTGTCCACATGTTATTCTACGATTACATGATTAAATGATTATGAAATCCTATTATTTTCCATCGGTAACTCTATATTGGAATATTTATGGAGCCCATATTCTATTAATTATTTATGTTCTGATGAATATTTAATGATATTAGGGAACATATTTCTATGATTTTCATTAGGTGATTGGTTGTCCAAGAAATATTTGTACATCTAATGTATAGTGTAGTGATTGATACCACATGAGGAAAGGGAAAATGAAATTGGGAGTGAATCTAGATCAATGACGGGATTTTTCAACTATTAAAGTATTGGGAGTGAACCTTGACTACTATAATGGGTATTTTGTCTGAACCCATACCAATATTATAGTATTGCTAATGATAGTTGGAAACTAGGTAAATGAATTTCTCTGCGTTTATGTATGCCAAAACTCCATGTTTTAGGCCAATGTTATGCTCTTAAGGATCTTGTTCAGTGATTCCTTAATGATTTATGTATTATGAACTATTAATATTTATGTAATTAATTATGATTATTATCTGTTTAATACATGTTAGGGTATTGAAAATTTATTATCATGTTTTCAAACAATTGTGCTCATTTTATTCATATGGTATCATTGATATCTCCCTTATTTTCAAATACAATGCACCTAAGATCACATTATACTAAATTTCCATTCCAATTGTTATAAATAATGATAATATTTGTAAAATATATAAGATAGTATATAGTTATAATGATCACAGATGGAGATGACGTAGTTCACATATGTACATGATGTTTGTGTATTCATGTACATAAAGATACTATATATTTATAATTATGTTGTGTATCATTCATTTAATTAAGGAATATTAATCAATTAAGAAGTAATATCCATATATGAATAGAATAGATCATTATAATGCTCATAAATGAACCAAAATTTCAACACCTAGAGTAATTGATGTTGGATTTAACAAATGGTACCTGATAACCCAATTCATTATATGACTCATATAGTCATAAAAATAAATATCCTCTGTTATGAATTTGTGAAATTCAAAATATAAGGGTTTGAATTAATATAACTCTGAATCACAATTTTTAAAAAGTAACCATTCACCATGGTGTGATATCCATATGAAAGAGTCATTCTTATTCAAAAAAACTCAAATATAATGTTCACTCATTGTGAGGTACCTTTCTCATAGAAAGATATTTTCATTAAATGGTTTATCATTACCAAAGAATACACTAAATACTTCGCCATATAATGAAATCCATAGGTTATAATTTGGCATTATTCTTCTTTTCCTTCACACCTCCACCATCCACTCTACAAGGAATAATCCTCAATCATAATGAATTTATGATATATATACGACCATAAATTACAAAACAGCCTCTTCAAACCTCAACTTATAATCAAAAAAGAACATGGAATACATTTTTTCCAATAATAAAATTAGAAAACATATAATAGATATTTTTATATACCATAGATATCTTTCTAAATACAAGTTTCGAAAGATAGCTGGCATTATAACCCAAAAATCACATTTCTCTTTTATTTAAAAATATGTAATCATTTTGATTGTTATATAGTAAAATCATATATATTTAGGTACTGTAATGTTTTTTATTTTTTATGGTAGTGATTAAAAAATTACTTCCAGTAAGGTTATGTTACAAACCTTTTTCTGAGGAAACACATAATTTACAAATGATGTATATTCCTTATAATTTATATTATTGATTTATTATTCTGAACAAGAAATTATCATTGATAATATAATCAATTCATGACAGAATATGAGTATAATATCATTAATATTCTGGATATTCACAAAATACTATTACATTTATCTATTTCAGAAATAAAATATAATACACCTATTATTGTATATGATCATTATTCTGATCGAATGAGACACTAATCAAAGGGTTTAGTTCCAAAGATTATTTAATTCGATCATAAAATTAATATACATCATTTTGGTGATTATGTTTATTGATGATATAATCATATATACCCATTTTGATAGATCATAGGATAATTTAATCCATGATTAAACCCAGATTACATAATTATAAGCGTTGATAAATGATTGTAATAAACTAATACCAAAATAAACTACAACATTCCAGTGTGTGTGTTTATTATTTGAGGTTGAATGAAAAAACTAGGGAATATCACATTATATAACCCCATGATGATTATATATTGGATATAGTAGAAGGAAATGAATTATAATTTTAATGAATAGTTACCCACGATATAAATATGTTTCCATAGATCCTGATGATCAAATTGATAATATATTCCCATACATATATAGAATAGTTACTATAGAATAATAATTTTTTAGTTTATATGAATTCCATAAAAAATCATATATGTGTGTGGTGGAAATAGTTTTATATTTTGTGAATAAATATTTATATATTTTACTTATAAATATTTATATATTTTCCTAGTTGAATATTATATCACTGGTGACATATTTTAAGATTACACATTGAAATTTAATCTGGATTTAAATGACATTTTAAGAAGAATATTTTTCACTGAATTTGGATAAATTTAATTTATTAATATAATTTGACATTTTATTGGTGATCAACATTACTAAATCATAGATACATATTGATAAATATATGAAGTATATGATTGATAACATAACAATAAATATAGTACTTAATTATTTAGGATGATTCATTGGTCATACTAAACTATAAAAAATATTCATCTACCAATTTTCTAAAATTTCTATGAGAATTTTCCCTAATATTAATAATTATTATCAATTATATTTCAATAAAAAAATTATTAGTGAATTTAAATTGATAATTTATAATTTGATCACAATAATTTTCTATGTTAACCAAATTAGTGTATTCCTTTTCTCATAATGTCTCATGCTTGTGAATTTTCTATTTCAGTAGTTCATTTGTAAATAATGGAAAATAATATAATGGACATATATTTCACATGAAATCAATCAAATTGATCATTAAAAATTATATAACTAATGTGAATTATTTGATATTAGATGATAATTTCATAGAAAAATGTATACCATGCTTGATTGGTTCAATAATTGTTGTATTAACTATCCACTATGTGTTGGACTATTTTTTGAAAATAGATGGAGTTAAACCAGCACTAATCATGTTTATTATTATAATTCATGACAACTATATGAATATTATTTGTAATAAAGGAGAAAAAAATCACATAACATATTTTTTAGCAATAGTTTAAGGAACATTTGATACTATTACAATAACTACTAAAACAATATTCAATGACATAAAAATATTCATTTTATAGACATATATATTTCAATGATATATATTTGAATATCTACATTGTTATACGAATCATATTGATTAAATATTCATGTGACCAGAAAATGGTATTCCAATAATATGACAAGAAATATTATCTAAATGAATAATTTTCATTCAATTAGCGAGGTGATTGAATTATCATGGGGAAAATAAAAAAGAGGAGGTGGGTTCAATTGTTTATTTTTGTAACATATTAATTGTTTGAGAACATTATGGGGTTGATAATATAAAATGAATTGTTCTTTGATGTAGGATTTAATAGCATAATATTAATAAGGATTAAAGTTAAGTTGTATTATCAGGTGAAAAATATGAACAAACTGGTTCATTTTATTTGATATAATATATTATATTATTAAGAATATGAGAAGTTAAAGTGTTAATGTATAATGTTACATAACATCCCAGATCACCAGTAGCATGGTTAAACAAGTGGAACCATATGACCTCAATCTTGAATCCACATATATATATAGGGTACATACAAGAATTTATGGTACATATGGTTCTATGAGGAGACTATACCCACAAATTTAGATGAAGATAAAAAACATCAATTGTAATAACATTAAATAGTCATATCAATATAAAAAACATAAAAAAATTATCCATAAGTTATAATTTCAATATAATAACATAACACAATTTATATCTAAATGATTTGTTCATATTTCAAATATGAAAGAAATAAAATTATTATTTTTATGGATTAACCCAATAAAAAGCAGTCTACGAAAAAATTAGATGTGATTGAAATACTATTATGGATTTCATACCTAACGCTTCTTGCCTTATCCAATTATTGTACTTCATATATCCTATCTATTTTGGGTAAAATCCCTTACTCACTCGATTAATGATAAAGTATTTATATGTATTGGGAAACCAAAAGAGAGCATGATTAGAACCCAATAGAAAACCAGCTCAATTGTCTCTAATTAAATATAGAATGTAAAATTTCATCCATGAATTGATATCACAATAATAAAAATAAACCATTAAAATATTAACATGTTACATCCTTTAATGTTAAAAATGATCCCTATGGAGATATCCTACCTACCTCAACCATTGTAAAAAGAACTATAAAGCTGTCACTAAAATTCATAAGGCTTGTGGGGTACGATGTTCACATGTCTATAATGATTGTATCATAAAAATATAATCAACCCCTATTAATTAAAAAAATGTAAAATGGGATTGGTAGACTATTCATATACTAATTTCATCCCATGTGAATCTCTACCAGTTCAATTAATAGTATAGATAAAAATAGGAAATGTGTCCCATTTATATATTTTTATCTCCCCAGGGAAATCCCCTCACTCTATAGAATAATATATGAAAAATTAGAATGGTTTCAAATTTATATATTGATCTCATCCCATACGAATGTAAATCACATCATATTAAAATATAAAGAGAAATGAATATTGTGTATCATGCCAATCCTGATCTCAGCCCTATGTCATCAAGGATCAATTGAGGTATTACCTATTCATCTTTTCTTAAGGAAATAAATTAAAAATTAAATCCAGATTTAATATCCATTAATGGAAACATGGATTTTCAAAATGAAATGTGTGTAATTTTTACATAACAATGTTTAATGTTAATGAGGAATGTTATGTTTATGATTTTTCTATAATTTAATTGGAATATATGAGAAATAGATAATTTTATGTTAATAAAAAATGATTTATACTATGCTATAAGTGTTAGTGAAATTTTATTATGGTTCCAATATTGATGTATGAATTTCATCATATTTATCATTGAGATGTCAAAAAATTTAAACATATTATCATTGTCTATTGATTATTATGACATTGAATATTGTGATCATAACTGCATGCTAATCCTCCATCACAAGAACATGGATAGACAATACTAATAGGATGAAACACCATTTGATAACTCAACCTCAACTATTTAGGAACCCCCAATTTGTAGATTTTGATCCCATGTAATTAATTTCATTACAATTCCATATGAAATTGTTAGAACTATCAACATGAAAAGAACAAAAAAATTAACTCATATTGAATCACATATCGGTTTGGTTGAGTGGATGGAGAAATTTAATTAAGAAAAAGGTTAAAATGAAATGATTATATAAACATATTGATTAAAATAACAGCATACAAATTGTATATAGTTAACGATATAAAAAAAGTAAGTGGAATTTTGAATATTTTATAACTGAAGAATATAAAAGGGACACCCCCACTACATAATCCTTATTGAATGATTCAGTAATACAATTGAGTTTTCATGGAAAAATTTAATTTTTTAAAATAATTCAGAATACATATTTTTAAAAAAATTGATAATTATTAAATAAAAATATTCATGCTTAATTGATAAGCCTCTATTTCATTGTTGATCATTATAACTTACATATAAGGAATTCTAGTAAAATTTATATGGTAAATAAACCCTTATAATTAATTGATGAGTGAGGAATATTTCTTGATATCTTGACAGATCCCCACCCCCATGAATTATTTTACACCTATCTAGTTCATATGGCATATATGTTTTTGGATATTTAGTGTGACTGAATTATTCACATGGTCCCCAATCCAAATTTTATTGACGCCGTATGGGGATAATGTTTTTTCAGTGGGCTCTCCAATATTTCATCACATATATATTTACTATTATGTAGTATCTATAGAATTATTACACAATAATAATTTATACGAATGAACACAAATGTTAAGTTATTTGAAATATAACAATTTTAAAAATTTTTCTACAAGAGTATGTTGGTTTGGATTTATCTTGTATTAATTCCTAAAATAACGTTGGATATGTAATTTACCCCTTGTATTTCATTATCTAGAATACAAAGGATCATTGGTGAATAATGAATTTAAAATTGATAGAATATAAACATGTAAATGTATCCTTGAAATATGAGTCTCATTCCATTGTTTTAAATTTTGAATTTTTATGTATTGAAATGAAATGTACATTTTTAATATGCATTTTAGAAAAAAAATTCTTCACGATATATTATTTTAATGATGTGATTATATTGTGAAAATTTTAATTTCTATTTGGTCACAAAATTTTTGTGTGTGTTATGCATATGGAACATTAGGGTTTTTTAGACATTGTTAGAATATTATGTCATCAATAATGTTTAACCTATGTTTTTAAGCTTAATTAATCTCTATATGTTTATATAACATCTATTAGGAATTAGAACAAACCATGTGATGGAGGGAATATGATTATGTTTAGGTTCTAGTGGATTCGAAAGATATGCCATGAGCACCTTTTAATTATATGTATCAATTGAAATTATGTCCTTGGGGTCTTATAATAACCAAAAATCAAATCATGTAACAATTTTGGCTACTAGACATATCATGGATTTCTTCATTCAGGTCACATTATACACATGATATACTATTCTCCCACGGAATGTTTAATGAGCCATGTTTCTAATATGTAATTATATATATATTATTATTTTTTCCATTCAACATATAATATAAATTTTATACATAAAACAATATGTTTTCATTACAAATACAAATTTTTATAGTGTTATAATTTTCTGTATGAGATACATTATAGCCAATTTTCAATAAACAAAAAAAAATATTAATTAAAATAATTCTTATGAAATATTTACATGAAAATGATAATAACTAAAAATCTAAATTTCAATTAAATTTTTTTTATACAAATCCAAAGAAAATTCAATAAAAATTATATAAATTATAAGAATAATATATTAATTATATGAAGCATTATTTAATAGTATGATGTCATAAAATAAAATTTATTATGTTAACTGAAATATAAATTTCATGTAAATATATTTAATTATGTTTTTAAAAAATTTATCTTCAATTGATATAATTGTAGTTAATAAAATATTCTAAGTTAATTATATTTCAATACTAATAATATTATTTTTGTTAGAAATATATGAAATTAAAACAAATATGAATATAATATAACATGTTTTATGGAACATAATATTTTTATGGCTAAAATGAAATTTGTTTTATGAAAGACTAAAAAAAATAAATATGAATATTGATGGTAAATAAAATTTAATATATGATAACATTAATATAGAAAAATTTAATATTAATATATATTATAACATATATGATATTAATTCAAAATAATATTTTTTTCTGAGGGACTAATGTATTTAAATATATGATGTATTATTATTATAAATATTAATATTAATTAAAAAGTATAATAAGATTATTAAAATTCGAGGTTAATATATATAGTATGATAAAATATTATATATATATATATATATATGTAATTAACATAGTAATATATATGAAATGAATAAAAAATTTTGTATGTAATAAATAATTATAATATATATCGAAATCTATCTTTTTTGTGGTAATAGGGTTAAGGAATTATAAATGAAATTGACTTTTTTTTGTGTGTTTAACACATTAGATAACAATAAATAGAATAAAAAATTTATTAGGCATGGGAGGGGTATGAGACTAAGTGATATAATCCCCTTTTGAGTTTATAGGGGAATATAATACTGATATTTTATAAAAACAATATATATAAATAATACTAAAAATGGTGGGGTGTGAGTTCTCTAGAACTCAAATGGTGACCCCACATTTGGTAATATATGTGGGAACAAATAGTGTGGAGTGAATAAAAAAGACTAAAAAAATTAAATGAAAATGAATTAAAACAATATATAGATTGTAATAGATAGATAATTAATATAGATTACTTAAACCACATATAGGTTGACTCACACTTATTTAATGTTCAACACAAAATATTTTAAATAATTATTTTTTGGATTTATATATATATATATATTTATATTGATTTCATTATAGGAGTGTTAAGTAGTATGTCAGGAAAGATACCATTGATACACTCCATGTAATAAATTCTTTATATTTCAATTGTATAGAGGGAATATAAGGGATATAGATCGATTAGTTAGGAGTTTATATCAGGATAAATAAATTTAAAGAACTAGGTATGTTGGTTTATATTAAAATATTTCTCCACTTGTTTTCAATTCTACAAATTTTTAAAATAAAATTCCTCGTTAATGGGTTACAATTTTTTAAAAATTTATATTTTAAAAATTTATATAAGAATGTCACTATTTTAAATGTTAATACTGATCTAACATTTGTTTTAAATATTTTTAATGTTAGAAATTATTGTTATTGTGGGACAATAATTTTATATTTTTCAATTTATGCTTAGAATAATTTTAAATAAAAATATAGTTTTATGTGGTTATAGATTTTAAAATATATGTCAAAACATTGTATATCACAATTTTGGATGTTCCTCATGTCTAAAATTTTAGAATCTCCACGCACTAATTTTTTTATAGGAATTCCATGTATGTTATGAAAATTCTATATTATATTTTAAAAATCTTCATATTTATTTTCCTCAAATTCATTATAATATATATATATATATATATATATAATTTTTTCTTTATAAATATACCAATGGTTATATTATTTGGAAAAAAAGATTTCATATAATAATCTTGTGAAAAAAGTGGAAAAAGAGTAACTGTTTTATTTATCCCCTGGTCATTTAAAATATGAAAAGTGAAAGGGAGTGGACACAAACAACATGGGACATTCGACACCGTGTGATAGGAAATCCCTATAAAACATTTAAGGTTCTTGCTATCTGAATAGTTTTTTCAAAAATGGAATTTTTATTATTAAATAAATCTCTATATTAATTATATAACATATTATTTTGAGATATTTTCATTTAAAGGTAAATTTTTTAATTAATATATATAAAAACATTTCATTATTTTAGAGAATTCAATTTCTTTTGATTTGAAGGAATCCATATTTAATTAAATAATATTATCATTCTTTTGAAATAAATGTCATTTATCATTATGAATATATTTTAAAAAGTTTATAAGTAACGTTATATAAAAAATGGATTCCAAGAATATTTTAAACCCATCACCATTCCTTATTTCACACCATGTTTTAACATTATTTCATTGGGGTACTAATGGGTAGAACCAATTTTTTAGATGATACTCAATTATGAGTTTTAGTCAGATCATAGAAAATGTTTTCAGATATGTATTGAAATTCTAAAAATATTATATTTTAGGGAGATATAATTAATATATTTTTACCTAATCATTCCATTATCTAAACCGAAAGGATATTCAAGAATTTATATTTTTTACTATTCATTGATATTATATTTTTATTTTGAAAAAAATATAATTTTTTAGAAACCATGATTGTTGAAGTTGGGTATTTCATTCAAAGTTAGAGTAATGTTTTAGAAAAATATAGATATCACGATGTTAATAATTATTCAATGGAAAAAATAAAACTTTTTAAGAGATTATATTTTAAGTTATTTTATTATAACTAACTTTCTGATCTATAGGGAGAACCTATAAGATATATAGGGGTCCATTATCAGTGATTTAGCAATCGTTTGAGGTATTTTAAAAATTAAAATAATTACTAGATTATGAAATTATAATTTTCAAAGGAAATTATTATTTGTATTTTTATTGTTATTAATTCAGCACCCATGAATTTTTAGCAATAAAAAATATATTTTTTCTCTATTCCTAAATATTAAATGAAAACAATATGATTGAAAATGAAAATCACAGGAACACAATTTATTTACGTGAGGGAGAATGTACAAACCATGGTATTTAATATACCTTTTTATGTATGTTTTAATTTTATTCTATCGGGAAATAAAATAAATATGCATAGGTAAAATATTCTATATTACAAATCAATATATTAAAAATAATTGAATACATTGTATGAGATAATAGGTTATTAATTTTCTATAATATATGGGTTACAATATTTATTATATTAATTCCTAGTGAATATTTGATAACAAATGATATATAATTATAAATTTTTATTATGTAAATTTGATTTAAATTTACGAAAGATAATAATAATAATATTTTATTAATAATATTTAGAATAAAATATATTTAATAGTATAATGTGGTAAGATAATATTTAGTTTGATATGGGAAATATTAGTTTAATGTAATTATATTGAATTATGTCTCTAAAATATAATTTTAAAATGATATTGCTTATAGTGAATAAAAAGTTATAAATGTACAGTAGTTCTATAGTAATGTAATAATATTAATGTGATGAAAATAAATTAAAAAAATACAAGAATAATATATAAAATCTTATTTTACATAAATTGTTGATATGTGAATTGAAAATGTAATTTTTATATAAATATATAAACTAATAATTTGAATACCAAAGGAATATTTACTATATTCCAAGATACCTCGAATTAAAGTGCTCTAATAGTAGTATTTCTCAAGAAATAAAAGATATTAATTTAAAATAAAAAATAATATTTAGATGATAAAATATTGGAAAAACATAATGTATTAGTTTAATATATAATATAAATAATTAAAAATAAAAATTTGATGATATTAATTAGTATTGAATCAATTTTTATATTATTATGAAATTATATAGATAAGTATATATATTTGAAATAAATTAAATTTTTTTGTTATATATATATATATCATCCTTTTTTAAAAATTGTATATTTAAGTATAAAAAACTAATATTTATATGTGTGGGGAATTATATAAAATAAATAAATAAAATTGAATTAAGGGGGAAGGGGCATGAAAATGAGTCATAGAGGCCCCATTTCAATTGATACAAAAAATAATAAAACCGAATGAGAATAAAAACCCAAAAACAAGTGAAACTGAATAAGGTTGTTGCATCATTTGTGGCACACAAAAAAGGTGAACCCATTTGGGGAATTACCTATGGGGATTTTTATTTTTAAGTGAAAAATAAAAAAAATTGGTAAATTAAAATAAATGAAATATAGATAAAATAATAGTAGGGTTTTGGAACCTATTGTAGACTATAATAATCCTTTTTATGGGTCACCATAGATATTTTATAATAATTTTTCATTGATGATATATATATATATATATTATAAATTTTTTTTAGAATATTAGAAGTAATGACACCACTGTAAGGGTGCTTGATAAAAATATATCCATATTTTACTTATTATGAGGGATAATGAGGGTAGGAATACGATTTGTAGGACCTAACACTAGGATGTTTTAATTATCATCACTATGCAAAGGGATATTTTTTAAATTATTTATATATTTTTAATTGTCCTATCCAGTTAGACATTTTTTCGATATGGATGAAATTTTCTTAAAAATACATTTTTTAAATATAGGGAAGTATTTACTAATTTTAAAAAATATTTTTTTTCAGATGGATTTAAATATATCTTATGTTATCAGTTCATAGTAAGGGAGAAAATAATTTAAAAATTATCATTTTATTTATTAAATTATTAAATTTAGAAAAAATTTTAAGTAGTAAATAAAATAATAATTTATGTTAATATTTTTTATTTCGTTATCATGGATATAATGTATATATTAAATTACTGTATCTCCATGAAATAATTTATTTTTATTTTTGTTCCAACTATGTTTTGAAAATCATATGTTATTTATAAAATTTATTTTCAATAATTGTATTTTAATGTATTTATTTATCTAAATGTTCAAAAACATACATTTATATGTAAGTGTATATTTATAATTTTATTCATGGTGAATGTTTTGAAAGTATAGTTCTGTTTGGAAACTCTAATGAATTTTTTTTGTTATTAATAAATGATTTATTTATAACTTTTACATTTAAAAACAGATGATGGATGAAGAAAGAACACAACCCCCTAATGGAATTGTCCACCAAGAACTAGTTAGTCATTTTTCAACATTTAATATTATAGATTTCAACATGGGCTTTCATTCTAATATTTCAATGTGTATTTTTAAAAAAAATTATTTGAGTTATTTTATAAATCATTAATTTTATTTCATTTTTTATGTGTTAAAAAATTGATGCATTTTTTTAAATTTATTATTTATTCTTTTGGTTCAATTATTTTCGATTTAAAGAAATTTATATTTTATTACCAAAAAAATGTTACTAAAATTTTTATGTTTTTAATGATGATAATATTTTGAATAACTTTTAATGTATTTTAATGACTAATAACGTTTTCTAAAAAAATCTGAAACCCATTATTGAGACTATTTATCACCTACATTTTTAAAATGATACCCAAAAGGATATCATTAATTAGATGTAATTGTTGAGTCTCATACCTGAATATGTGGTTTATTTAGACATTCCATAGTTTTCCAATAATAATATAGGTTATGAATATTTGTACCTTTGAATTATATATATATTCTATTTACTTTACCTAAAATATATAAACACTATATCAAAAATATCTTCAATAATATAAGATTGTATAATATTAAATGATGTTAAATTTTTATATTGAAATTGTTAAAAACAGTTTCTAAGCACTATATGTAGTAGTATGGGATATTGTAATCACAAAAAATTATTATTTTGATAATATATATCCCATTTATAACCTGAATTTGGCATACAAAACCTACTTTTTTATACTATATTTAATCCACCAATTTATTCCCTTCACGAATATCAATCAATCATGGAATTATTCATAGATAGTCATTAATTTTATTTAAAAATTAATTATTAAAAAATAATATACCCTATTTAGTGAATTTAAATAAAAAAAATTCATGAACTGAGTGGTAAAATTAAAAATATAATAAAATAATTACTCAAAAAATATATGAGGTATTAAAATTAATCAATTATGATTTAAATATGAGGGCTTGTTTATATTAATATAAATATTCTCACTTGACAAATTACCAATCCCCATGTAATGATATTAGATATAAACAATAGGTTTCATCTATAATCATTTTATTTCCCTTAGTGGAAGGCACCAAAATTATAGAATATGAGCATAATATTTGATAGAGTATATGACAGGAAACAATAATTGTGGAAGGGAATGTAACAACCATAGAAAATGGGATATATTTATTATTCAATGAATTTCATCAATTAAATAGTTCCATTACACAGAATTCTATGTTTATCTTTATATACATTCATAATTTAATTTATCATTTAGTACACGCTAACACCGATAATGAATGAAATATGAATTAATATTATAATATAATTATTGAATACATTAGTTATAACATATCATAAAAATTATTAGGTATAATTAGTACTCTGAAATTTATAAAAAATTTGGTTATCCATTGATTATTCAAAAAATAGATAACACTTCGAAGAAAAAGAACATGTTTTCTATGAATGTGTATTTTTCTAAAAGACCGACTAGTATCACTTTTAACTCTTAGTTTAAAAATAATTTTTTTACAACATTTAGTAAATTTGTTCGATGAAATAAAAATAATTTTTTAAATCATATTCCCAAAATTAATTTAGGGAGAGTTTTTTTGGATTTGTTTGATAAATTTCATTTTTGATCAATTATGAAAAATGATGTATTTTAATTGAAAATATATAGATCATTTAAATAATATATTTTATGAAACTATATTTTTAATTGGGTTTAATGTCAAAATAGTTCAATGATATATAAATTAATCACATTTAATTCATTGGAATTATATTTCTATTGAATTTAAAAATAAAAACATTGTAAACCTTTGAATATTATTAATTTATTAACCCACTTTTTCCTGATTCTTACAAAATTATTTTAAAATTTCATTTTATCAAATCAAGTAATAAAATATTGAAACATGGATTCCACAATTTGAATAAGAATATTTTTTATTTTTAACAATTTGAAAATAATTCTTTTCCAAAATGAATATTAAATGACCTAAATACTAATTACTATACGTAAGGTAAAAATATAGATACTAGAGGCTTTAACTAAAAATATAATGATAAAAACGTTATGTACACATTTATAAAAAATATTTCAGGAAAATATTTAGACCATTTCTCCTCTGTGGATATATAATGGTCCATTTAGGACCCATCCGACTCTTTCCCTAAAAAATTATTTTTAGTCAATAAAAGAATCATCTAAGGGGACTTGGTAGTACATCCCTTTTATCCTATTAAGGAGATATCATTGTGAAGTCATTCACGTTGAGTTAACTATTTCTGAGAATTTTAGAATTTGTTTTTCTATGGAACAAGAGACACCCAATTATTCTATATCCATGAAAGACTTTCATTCAAAAGGATGTTTCTCAATGTGGAGTTTTTTCAACAACACTTAAGAACTCACATCGATCAAGAGGATGAAAGGATAGGCTCATCACACCCTTTTTGGGTGTCATTTTTTCCTACACTGAGTCTCCCTTATAAATTTAACAAATTTTCATGAATCCTTTATTAATTAAGATGTATGATGAAGGTCACTCTTAAATTAAAAATAATTTATTAGCATTTATAGTGAATAAAATATTGATTATGTATGTGGGGTTCTTCATTAATTGTTATATCTTATTGAATTTTAGGATCTCCATTAATGGTATTCCTTTATGTACTAATTATAGAATCATTACCCGTCATTATGATAACGAGGGTTTTTTAGTCACATAGTGTGGAGGTCTAGAGTGTATCATCATGTATGGAGAAAAGAATTTTTTTGATGTTGGTATCAAACCCATGAGATGGGATTCTTATGTATCATTGTGAAGGGAATCAGAGCTCATGTAGTTTGATGACACGTAATGGGGTGCACCATTCCATTTTACGAATATGTTATAAGGAACAAACTTTTCAGTTTATCATCATACCCCATGGACTTCTAGATGGAATGTACATAACTACAGTTTGGTATGGGACTTTTGACAATGTTCCTTGGGGAACCTATAAGGGATATAGATTCACAAAAAGGATTAGACGCTATTGGGAATGTGGCCCAAATGCAATAGGGTTTATTTTGGGATTTTGATTTGGACCTCAAGGAGGCTCCCTACGTATCCCATTTGGATCAGAATCATTGCCAATATAGTTTGGTGATGAGGAACCACATCTATTGGATGTTAATTTAATATTTTCTCCATTGGTTACTGGCCCATTGCAATTATTTTGTTGGGGATTACTCCAAATGAGTATTCCCTATAAAAAGGGGTTCATGAGGGATGTCATCAATCATAGTGATTTAGTGACTTGTTTGGGTATTATACATATGTAGGAGGCCCATTGAGCACAATAATTATGTAGGCATATTATTTTCAGGATAATAGCTGGAATAAGAGTTCTTATAGTTATATTAATTTGGTCGCACACACTATGCATTCCTTTTTGAAATGGGGTTAGGATTGTGGATTACACCCGAGGAGGAGGCCCATAGGTTGGGATGGGGCTTAGTACAGATTAAGATTCGCATGACTTGTTGGGGGTAACATATGGAATGCGGACCACGAAATAATATGCCTATAGGTTACTCATGAGGAGTGTTACTAATGGTTTTGGGATCATGTGGATGTCATGGACGTTGTAATCCAAAGAGCCCGTCGAGTAATAATATATGTGAGAAACAAGAGGAAATAGATGATCTAGGAAAAAACAAAATATTATATTCCTTAAGGATGTATACATGTCCCTAGGTACACATTCATAAGGAAGTACTCTTAAGGAATCTAAGATGATGATCTGAAAGAAGGTTATATGACGAAAAATTTATATAATCCTATGAATTTAGGGATGCCGGAAATGCTAACTGTACATATATGTGAGGATGTGTCAAGCCTGATGTGATGGGAGTGATGATGAAATAGATATGAAAAACTACAAATTTCTCCTCCTACACTAGTGGATGAGGTTGAGGGTATTGATATAGAGGAGATGACACTAGTTCCCATACCATCTAGCCCACAAATCACAGGGGGGTGGAGAAGCATGAGTGAAACCTCTGCAAAAAGGCTATGTGACTACTCTAGGATAGATTAATTGAAATTGGTTTCAAATTAAGGTAGGAGGATCTCATGCAATGTTAAATTAAAAATCAATAGTAATAATCACTCTATCATCCTATTACTAGAGGCTTGAGGCTTAAGAAACAATAAGGGCAAGACTTGGCATGTACCCATGTATCTAAGACTGGGAACACCCTCACCATATTCTGAGAGTTGGGGTCCTAATGATCATAGGAATTAAAATACACATGATCCATGAAGACCCTAACTGTTATGTGTGAAAAGTATGGGAAACATATTAATAAAGGAATAAAAATCCAAATGGTAGAGATAATTGTTTTCCCCTCTTCAGAGAACAATAATTATAGAGGCTTTAGTGGAGGTTTCAATACTATCCATCCAAGACATGGGAGCCAAAGGAATAGTCAACCTATAATTGATGGATTTTAAGAGGTAATGATCCAAGGTTTTAATAGGATATAGGATTGGAATATCCAAGGGATGGATCTAAAGGTAGGCCTAGGTGACAAAATGAAGGATTTCACGAGGCGATGATTCATTAAGGTTGTCCTGGGTGAAGTGATGTTGACCTGGGAGATTGACCAAAGAGGAAATGAAATATGGGTGAGGATTTTATGAAGACTTAATGGGTATCAAAATATGTTCTCGGAAGGTTCATGAAGAAGTCCAATATTATTCAATTAGACATCACACTATTTTTTTCATACATGGGGGAGAGAGTTCCTCATAAAGGATTTGTGTTATTAAACACTAAGAGGACTTAAATTTAAATATCCCTATATAAATTAAAATTCATAATGGTTTGGAGAATTACCTAGAAGGTATCAAAGGACTCTTGAGGAGGACTAGGGTGAAAAGTGTATCAGGAGTCCAGTATGAAATTTTATCTATACAAATGAAGACACTAGGGTATTATTTATAGGATTCTATGGGACCCTGGGTTAAGGGAAACATTTTAATAGGTGTCTCACACATAGGTTCCATGATGGATAATGGTTAGGTTGGTCACGCATGCTGATGCGTATGTACTATGCATGCTGATTCTCCTCAGGGTTTCCAACACAAATAGAAATCATTTGAATTTTTGATCAATGTAATTATTCATTTTTATAATTCTCTTCCTTCTATGATATTTACCTTTAACACCTTTTCATCTATGTGACAGAATGAAGTTTCAAAAAATTCCCCCATGAGGATTGTATCCGATCAGATGAATATGATCTAATAATTAAGCAATTAGATGAAAATGTTTAATGGATGGTAGAGTTCTTCGACGCTAGTCTCCCAATGTGTTTGTCCACATAGGTCATACATATTGGTGGGGTGTGCAAGTGGTCCATGTATAGGATCACCTTCTTCTATAAATAGGGGAACTATTTTCATAAAAAACATTCATGAATCAACATCCTTGGTCTCAATGCTCCTTTATTCCAGGAAAGTATCCAACATATTATTCCACTATAAAGAATATTTTTCAATGGTATTTTGTGTTTCGTTATGCATGATGCATAAGATATTGTGACTCACTTGCTCAGGGACCTTATACAAGGGTCCAACAAAAGGAACATTCACAATTACCCTATGGGGGTTCATGGGTTAGATGATTTCTCCTATTTATGCAAGTGTTCTCATAATGATCATGTCTCTAAACAAATTGATTCTTATTTGTATGTTGAATGGGAAATAAAAAATACATATATTATTATGAAAAGGATAAGAATCACATGGAGGAGATGGTGAAAATTATAGGACATGACTACTATAATTTATTAAATACTACTCTACTCAATCTAGCACAACATCAGATGATATTAGAAATAAATTCTTAAGAGTAATAACCTTCCCCTTTACGATAATTTTCATCTAAAGGAGGTCCTTCTACTAGCTTAGATTAATTATAACCCAATATCTAGGATACAAAACAACATGAACTTCAAAACATCCATTACTTCAGTCGTGGGTATATATATTAATGCCCAAAGAACATCCACATCATGTGTCATGCACCAAATGTAGTGTCCTCCTAATCTGAAACTGCACATGCATGAACTAAATCGACAATGTTATGATAAATTTTTCCATTATTCCCATTCAGATCAATTAAAGGTTTGGGGTATAGGCCCTGAATTATGCATATGGTGTTGTGTTAAGAAATCATGGATGTGGGAAATTTGGGTGTGCTAGATCATTTTATAATTAAAAAATGTGATTGAAGATGTCCAAATCAATGATTATTTGTGGTCAGAGAATACACATGTTTATAAGAACACCTACATCCTCCCTGATAAGTTACGATGATAAATTCCATAAAAGAAAGCAGTCCAACTGATGCATGGGGATGTTTGTGTCCACTTATGGGAAATCCATAAGGTCTCTAGGGATCCAATTCTTGTAGAAATGTATGATGTTTTCATCCCTATGGTGGAGATATGGGATGAAATTGAAAGGAAATCACCTAAAGGTCATGATATAATGAAAATTAATATGTATGTTATGAAGGAATACCCCTACCATAAGGTTAATATATATCATTAAGTGTTGAGGATTACCTTCCTAGGGCCAATGGGGAAGTCCACACTTTTAAACATCCAATTGGGTGTCTCGTGTTGGTGAATTAGAGCACTCTTAGTACATTATTTTCGAATTTGATAATGGTGAGTATGAAAAATGGGTGTACATTCCCATGTCTAGTGTAACAGTTAAGACATGGCTCCATGTATTTTAATCCATTTAGTTATGCATTTACCAATAGGTTTTCTATGATTCCATTGGTGAATAAATATCTAGAAAATTCATTGTGGCAGCCATGCTAGCTTGGAAGAAGTATATGGGGTTTGAACTCCCAATCATGGAAATACTTTATCAAATCATGATGCTAATTCATGTGGTAAAGGCCTCATTCTAGATTATATGACCATTCCAGGAACAATAGTGATTGGTCATGGACCACATTAGGTCAGATGATG
Organism: Viscum album; assembly: GCA_963277665.1. Lineage (NCBI taxonomy): Eukaryota > Viridiplantae > Streptophyta > Magnoliopsida > Santalales > Viscaceae > Viscum > Viscum album. The sequence continues at coordinate 579,223,230 of OY728120.1, forward strand.
TATTTATCGGGATCGAGATCCCCTAGATCTAGTTTTAACCTCCGGTTCATGTTATTTTATGCCTTCTAAATTTTCCCATGAAGCCTAGTAAGACATATTTTAGGCTAATCATATTCATTGATTTAATTATCTTCTAGTATGTGGACCTATATATTTAAAAATATACTAATGATGAGTATGCTATAAATGTGATAAGATCATATGTGGTGACCTTTCAAGAATGTTTATTTCAAATCTATATCAACAGTGATGTTTTACATGAGGCTTATGCTCTATAACTATTTTTACATCAATTAACGTGCCTAAAACTATTAACCTTATCTCATCTGGTTCTTGGAAAATTATAAAAGAATTTGATTGTAGGACAATAGCTATGGACGCTTATGAAAACAGTGTTTACTCAAGTGTTAATAAATCAACGTCCTTCAGATGGATCCAATGGATTAACAACATTAAATGATAAGGTATGGAATGAATCATATCATGGGGGAGTGATGGTAGATGATTTTTCTTCATTAAATACTCCTAAAAATGACCAGCGTGGAAAGAAAGGTGCAATGGTGTTTTCTACTTCCGAATATGTTTCTTCTACCTTGGAGGATTTTTCCACCCCATTAGAGGGTGCATATGAAGTCGTATCAGGATAATCCAAAATACCTTATGGAAGGTTCAGTATTCTCTCTATAATCAAAAGGGTTACACCGTCTAAGGCCGAACCCAGGTAGTCCAGAAATAATTGGCATGAAGAGACACAAGTTCCATTTTATCATCCTTCATTTACGATAGATATTGATTGGAATCCCGTGAAGTACATCTCAGTTTAATTATTTGTATCAATGTTCAGGATAAACTAAAAAAACATACGGCTAGTAATAGTATAATTTTGGAAGGACATGTCCTATGATGCAGAAATCATATTGTCACTTCTTCATGATGGTATAAAATTTCCATGTATATGAGATACCAGAGCCCCACCAGACATTCACATCATGAAAAATACTTTTGAGGTTAGAATTAATATCCATTATTTAGTGAATCTAATTTATGTTAATGATGACCAGATACATTCTACGAGATAGGTGGAGGATATGGAATGAAGGGACACAACTGATGGTGTTTCCCCCCATCTTCATTGGAATGGATTGATTAGGTCAACCCTAAAGACATAATTTCCAATTTTTCATATCATTGTTTTATCTGTAAAAAGAATTTTTGGTGATGGGACCGCCATTTTGACTTGCATCAAGACATGGGAGAGATAATTGTGGGTCCATCAATTAAATATATCCCAACAGCTTCCCCACTATTAATTGATGAATCTTCTGTTGAATATTGAGAGTTATCCTTGGGCCAACAAAAAATTGTGGTTGATATGGAGGGGAAACAATATTATATCCTCTAATACATTCTATTGAGGTGTTTTCTGATATCCCTCCTCCATCAAAAAAATAAATGAAGTCTGTTGAATAAAATATTTTGAGAATCACCTTTTTATAGATTGTAATACATGACGGTACCATTAAACATTTCTTCATCCAACATAATTGTATAACCCATTTCATAGAAGTATAATATAATTCTCTGTACTTTCTCAAGGGTCTATTTAATGAGCCTCAAATAAATTAGGAAGTCCCTCTTGACCAATATCATATTCCTACCCACGAGTTAGCTCCATAGATTTATGAGGAGTAGAAAATTGAGTATATTTAATCTTCTCCTGTCACTACCCATGAAGATGTATATGTGGAGGAGGATTATTTTAATTTAAATGGTATAACATAAGGTTCCTCATGACGATATATAGCCTTTGTCCATATCATATTTTATTTCGAAGTCTTGCACAAGAGGACCCAGTGATAACTGATGCTGACAATATGGCTATCACCATTGAGGTTGTTCAGGGTATCATTTCATCAGTGTTAGGTGACATACCAGGTCACAAGACAAATATTTTGAGCATCTCCATTGGTGAGATTACCATAGGGCTTGGTAAAAAATGGATTCTATGATAGATCATTGGATTAACATTGATGAAATGAATTGGAATATTAATCTTCCAAAAAATATAGAATAATTTGAGGTATATCATATGGGATTGAATGGTTTTGTAGTCTTTATTTTTATTGAATCCATTTTTTTTTGTCTAATTATCTAATCATGACTGGTTGAGATTTTCTTCTCCATCAGCCAAGAATATTCCAAAGTCGGTGCATGGGCAAGACATCAGAGCCCATCCTAGCTCAACTATTGATGGATGGGGGATAACATGGGTGTACCAGGAAATGGGGTGCCTTCCTGAGTTTCATTTTTTGAACCACATGAATTCCTAATATAGTATCCCTTTTCAAGATGTTCTAGTTCAATCTTCAAAAGTACAAATTTATTGGAAAAAATACACACATGTTGTTGGCCCATTATTGATTGAGTGACCTCAAATTCATTAATCATATCCAATTTCTTCAGTAAATTATTACTTTTTGAGGATAATGAAATGTATTTCACACATTCCTGCTCTATAAACATATATGGTTGGGTTTAAGGGAAGATCCTCTGTGACAATGAATTCAATACCTGAACAAGAAGCAGTAATTGAATAGTAAGGATATGGGAATGGTGTATCAATAACTACACTAATTTCAATGAAAAACTATCTCTAATTTCATGGCAATGAGAAATATTTTTAAATTCATATTCTCTTCTCATAACATGATTTGGTTATTAGATTTGTATATTTAAATTAATCTCTCACACAACTTTTGAAGTCCTTCCCTCACAAATCAATCAAATATTGTTCACATTTTTTAAGTTCCAAAATTTTCTTAAAGATTTTTTCGGTTATGTGTTGGCTTGGATATATCCTTCGCGTCTGGGATAGCATTTCCCATGTTTAGGTGAGGGATTTTGGGTGTCCTAGGGACTTTGGGTATGAAGATAGGAGCAATCAGGACAATCAGTGCAAGGCACATGATCTGCACACGGTTAGTGTAAACTGTGGAGGTAATCCTTGCAGACCATCCATCCTCAGACTGTAGCCTTCATAAGGTCTATGCATGGTTATGGAAAAGAAAGTGGGATCCCTTGGAAACTGTGTGGGTCATCCACTCGCACTCAGTAGTTGTTTCACAGTTTGTGCATGTCCCAGAAAGCCATACAAAAAAACAATGCAGCCCAAAAGCATTGGAATAATTACAAAAATGCCACCCTAGGATTTTATGACCCAATTCATTTTCCCCCTACCTCTCTCTTGGAACACTAGGAACCAACTAAATCTCACAAAATCTCCATAGGATAGGTCTCCTTAGATCCATGGGAATTTTTAGTATCTTCAAGTCCGTAATGAAGATTCAGGTAGACCTAATCCTGTATATTCTTCTTTTATTAGTTTGGGGATTGTATCTTCCTCTCTCATCCATCTGAAACACAAATACCCTCTTTTTTAGGTGAGTTTTAGGTTGAGGGATCAAGGGGTGTTTGAATATAGATCTATGACCACAGTTAAGAGTGCATTCATCGTCGGATTCAAGGTAGGTGGTCTACAAGATATATCCCATTGTTATGTGATGGATTTGTGCTTGTCTATTGGTATTTTTCATCTCTCATGTTGTGTAGGGTTTCCCTTCTATAATATTGGGTAAATGTGGTGTCTAAATGATTTACTTGAAATTATTAGAATCCATTGCAATGTGCAGGTGTGATTTGACCATTTTAGGACCACCAATGGGGTGCGTCATCCATTCTGGACCTAGAGGATGTTGATGGTTATGTGAATGATTTTCAATTAATAATGGGGAACCCATGTCTAACAAGTTTTAAATTGTTGATTTGGTTGTAAAGGAGATTAAAATATAGATTCCTCTGGTTATAAGGCATAAAGGGTCATTTTGAATGACATGAAATAGAGTATCTGGGTTGAAAGAGATTATGTAAATTATTTAATTATTTTTTCAGAAATGCCTAATGGGATTAGTGCATATTAAATGTTGAACATTAAAATGGTTATGGTAATGGGATATGGGGGATATTTTAATGAGATTAAATAAGAGAATGAATGAACTTGTGGAATGGGTTAATGCATGAGAATAAGGTGGTGTACCTAAATGATTGAATGTAAGGAAGGGATTGTGTTTTGTGGTATGAGAATTTTGTTTGAAATGCATAAGTGGGTAAATGCACGTGGAATGATAAATGGGATAACGGGTTAATGAATGGTCAATGATGAATTTGGCTATGGATTATGGATTATTGAATACATTAAAATGGTAAGGAATGAGAATGAGAAATTGGATAAATGAATACTAATTTTAATTGGTATATGTAATAATGATTTATGGCATAGTATTAATTCCCCCCTCTTCCAAATTAAATTTTTTATTAAATAAATCCATTTTAAGGGGAAATGGTAAACCTTTGTTCTTAAACAAATCAATCACTACATACTGAATGAATTAAAAACCTGATTAATCACCAGGCTAAGATTACATGATTCAACAACTCTATAAAGCTCATAGTGCAGAGTACTAACCTGGTTTTCTGGATCCTCTCTAATTAGATCTTCAATGTGAGTTATCATCCATTCCATTGTCTGAATAAACTCATCTATACTGATTTTCCCCTGATTAAATCCCCAAGACATTATTCTATCATGTTTATCAAGCCACACTTCATGCTCCTCGTTAACCTCAACCTGCCACTGTCGTGCATACATTCTTTGGATCTCTTCATCCAAGACATTGGGCTAGAGACTTGATTCTGTCATTTCTTATTTGGAGTGCAGGATAGGATTCAATCACTCCCCAGCTTCCTCTACCCTGCATCTTGTATTCCAGCTCAAATCTTCACTTTCTCTATTCAAAGCATCTTTACCTTCCTTTTTACTACCCTTCTTGGCCGACCGAGTCTCCATCAGTTTTGGAAAGTAATAATAGTCCTTCCGACCCTTTGGTTTCTTCCCCTGTACCACTATGCATTTCCTTGAGTCACACATACCTTTTTTCCCATTCTTTCATCTAGGGATATTGGGTCCATTCCCTTGAATACGTTCTGTGCTATCCACTGAGGGGTGGCTGTAGCAATCATCATCGGATCACGCCTGTTTGGGAAATGTTTGGATATACATGTTCATTGGTTTTCTCATATTGTTTCTGTTATTTTTATTTTGATCTACTGTGGATTACTCAGGTAAAGAGGGTATAGTTTCCTCATGTTTCATATTTGACTCTCATCGCTAGTTGGCAACCTATTGTGTATGGGTAGGTGCACTTGAGTTCATTTGAAGAATCAGCATGGATCACCTTTTTAGTGGATTCTAGGTTGGTAAAGTTACAATGTGGTATTAGAGGAGTTATTTTCCCCTTCTTATAATATAGGGATGGTAGACCAGAGATTAGGTTGTGTTGGGCCTTTTTAATGATCTCGTTCTTGGGAGTATCTAACCCATGTACGATGGGAAACCAGAGTCACCCAGGGTGGGTATTCTAGTTCTTGATTTGTGATATTACAATTGAATGATATTTCATCATTGGGTGATACAAATGTTGCATGACTTGACTAATTTATGATATTTTTCTCATGTTTGGAAGGGCATGAGGTTTAGTATTCACGCATAATTTTAGGAACCTATGGTATAGGTGGCATGCATCATTATAGGCAAAAACAGAAGATGGGTGTCTAGGGCATAAAGAGTAGAGTGAATTTTACTCCCTTGATAAATTTGAAGGAAATTATTCTTAATAATTGTAATAAAATTTGGTCAATGAAGAGAATTCATGTGAATAGTTAATGAATAATGTGTATAGATAAATATTATAACCGAAGATAATTTTTTGGGTTGGGATAAATTGTAAAAGGTTGACTCGGTGTATAAATGAGAAATATCACACAAAAATTGTAAAATTTTTAATGAGTTAATCATAATGAAATGTGTAAATGAGTTAAAATGCCAATTTGAACATGATGTGAAATCAGAGAGGTGGATGAGGGGAACATATCATGTTTTAAAATAATAATGGGTTTGAATAAGTGTTAAATAATCACTTTTAATTATGTAAACTTCTTACCCCATGTTGATGATGACCCGTAGTATGTATGGTATAAGGTCGTGTTCTAATATGATGATGATTGCTGGGGTAGAGTATAAAGAGTTGTTCATTTATTGTTGATATCTTGAGATCTATGTCATCTGTGTTTAAATCATGTCATTCATCCTTCGATGTTTCGGGTGAGCGATAAGTTTAAAATAAGAAAGGTTTAGTTCAAAGGGGGGATCCTTTGTGTTGTTAGTTTTTCCCTTGGTTGTGTGGGTCGAGGTAGTGAGATTTCCTTAGTTTGGGACTTTGGATTTGGATTGTGAGGCCTTACTAGTTGTGATATGTCTTTGGTGGTGTGTTTAGGGATCCCTTGGTGGGGTTGTGGCTTTGGGGTTGTAAGGTGTTGTTCATGAATGTGGGTGAAGAAAACTCTCATGGTTCATGATAGTATAGAGTGCTTGCTGGACCCTAAGGATGGTTCCATGGCTATCACGACCCGCCCTCGGGGTCTGTGCCGTGACTACCCCAAGCCCGCCTTCCATAGGCCAGGGGCTGGCGACTAGCACCAAGGCGTACATCCCGGTAAAAAGGGAAGGCCTTGCCTTTGTAAAGTAAACAAACACCACAGAGTAAGCAAGCGGAAAGTAAACACTAAGCAAAAGTAGAGTACAACTGAAAGTGCGGAAAAGTAAATGGGCCAGTATACAAACCCAAACTAAAAGTAAAGTAAAACTCGAAAGGGAAAACAACAACTGAAAAGTAAAAGCCGCTACACCGAGCTGTCCACTGGAAATCCCACCTGAAGGGTGGGTACAGATAAATCCAATGCTCCACGGGTCCCGCCGTCCGCTCCGAGCACGTCCCGCCCAGTGGTCCACCTCCAGGTACCGTCCTGCTCTGCAAGCCTCAGCTAAGATCAACGCTGTCCGTCGTCTGCAACCAACACAACGTAGTGCGGGCAAAGCCCGTGCAGGGGTGAGTATAAGCTACTCAGTAGGGACCCCGAGACCCCTGAAGGTCTCTCAAATCCACAAAGGATAAAACACGAAGAAAGGTACAATCACGAAGTAACAACCGACACTGCTTAGGTATATGCCCATACATATACCTAAGTCATCAATTTCAAATACGCTCCAACCTCCGAGCCCAAGTACAACTTAGTCCACACAGGAAAGTAAACGTATTCCACACAGGAAAGCAAAATGAAATCCACACAGGGTAGCACAACACAATACACACAGGAAAGCAACAGGATTCAGCTCACACAGGTAGACTTCTTCGAAAGAAGATAAAGATGATCTCTGATCCATCTAAGTCGTCAGACCCACGAAGGATCGATAGGTAACTAACCCCCGCAAAAGACCCACACAGGATCGGGCCCACATAGGACCTGTAGGTGCTGGTTCACACAGGACCGCTGAGCGCAAATACCCACACAGGATCAGACCCACACAGGATCGGGCCCACACAGGACCCGTAGCACTGATCCACGTAGGATCACTGAGTGCTGTAGTCGTCGTCGTCGAATCCACACAGGATCTCTGTACTGTCGTCGTCGTAGTCACAGTAGCAGTAGTAGCAGTATTAGTAGCAGTCACAATTGCAGCCAGCACTAGGGTTCCCGCACACAGCAAGCTCGTACAGGAGGATCCGCTCCATGATCCGAGAGGCTAATACATCAACTGTCACAAAGTCCAGAGTTGATGTATCCAAAAGTTCCGTATCGTCAACAAGAACTCAACGCAACAGACGGCGCGTCGATCGGACGCTCGGTCTGAGAGTTATTGGCATTTTCGTCCCCGGGGCCCGGTTGGTTTTTAAGGCAAAACCAACCCGACCGTACTCCACCTGCATCCAAACCTCGGGCAGAGTATGCCAAAAGATCCGTCTCACTAAGATAAACACAACAAAGCTGACGACACGTCAATCGGACGTCCGTAGCTCAAGATATGAGTGTTTCCGCTCTGAAGGCCCGGTTGGTTTCGTGAACGAACCAACCCGGACGAACTCAAAGTATTCCGAAACTTTGAGTGCGATATACCGAAACGACCGTCTGGATCCAAGGATCGCGTTGCCGTAGACGGTTCGTCAATTGGAGGTCCGTGGCTCAAGTTATGGCCTAAAGATCGAATCCGTCTCGAAAATAGGGGGTCCGGGTCCGGGCCGACCCGGCCCGGCCGGCCAGCGGCGCGGCGGCGTGGCGGCCTGGCCTCGCACGGATGCAGCGCGCGGGGGGCAGGGCCCTCGCTTGATTGGATTGGCGGCGCGGCTTTTAGCCGCGCCTATGGAAACCGCCCCCCCCCCTCGTGGGGGGCCTGCTTTGAAAAGAACCGGGGGGCCGCCTGCCCCCCTCAAGGAAACCGCCCCCCCAAATAAATGGGGGGGGATTTTGAGCACTGGCCGGGGGAATTAAATTTCCCCGGCCTTTGACCTTCCGGCCGGCCACCTGGCCGGCCGGTTTTTCTCCAAGGGGACTGGCAAACCGGTCCCCTTTCCGGCTTCCGACGCCGGCGGCCCGGCCGCTGGTCTTCTCGTCCCGCCGCGGCCCGGAACCGGCCGCGGTGTTCGTCGTCCGGCGCGGTGCGATGGCACCGCGCCCCTCTGCCGCGCCTTTGATTCCCTTCGACACAGCGCGACAGCGTCGCGTTCTTGACGATCCTTCCACGGCGCGGCGCGACGGCGCCGCGCAAAATAATCGTGCGAATATCCGCGTGGTGCGACGACACCACACCATCTTGTTTCAACCGCAAGATAAATCATCAAGAACAAAGGAGGGGGGTTCGACCGTGTTCATGCGGTCCGGCCCCCTCACGTTAAATGATAACACATATTTAAATATCCTCACGTTAGTCATGCTAGAACCACGAACAAGAATAAATAAATAAACAATTAACAACAACCCCTACCTTGGGTTCAAGTTCGAAGATCGTCAACGACCTGCGGAAGACAACGTCGCGGAGGTCGGGCGTCGCGGTAGTCATTCGTCAAATCCGATGATGAAGAGGTACGTCCGAAGAGGTACGTCGTTGGCGAATCTTCGTATGCCGACGAAGGAAGTCCGAGGAGGAAGCGGCGTTACCTTTCGTTGACACAGAAGACGAAGAAGAGAGGAGCAGCGTTCTTCGTCGGAGCTTGAGCGTTCTTCGTCAAAGCTTGAGCGTTCTTCGTCAAAGTTTGAAGAAGAAAGAAAAGCTCTCAAATCCTCTCAAGATGGATAAACAATTCTAACCAAATAAAATAAGCTAAGAGCTTATTTTATTAACTCAACCAAACCTTTTTGAATTTCAAAGGTTTGAAAAAGTTTAAACAACTCAACCTCATTAATAAGCTAAGTTGTCAAAACATTTAAAGAGGGGTTAAATTGAGTTTGAGATAAGATGGAAGGTTAGGTTCATGTGGGCCCCACCACAATTAATCCTCTCAAGGGAGGTTAAGTGGGTGTGGGTCCCACCCCTAACTTCCTTTGAGAGAAGTTAACCAACAAAAGTAAAATAAAAAGTGTTCCACATTTTTATTCAACTTTTTATAATTCTCCCCAAAACTAACATTCGTCCCGCAATAAACGCAACTTCGGAAAAGGTCTCCTTAAGCGAATATCGGCGTTGCGAGTTCATCGGTGTCCTCAGATTTCAATTCCCAGCACCGGATCAAAAGTTAGAAATTCCCGCTCTTTCGTTCATTGAACGTACCCGAGCCAAACTTCGGAAATTGATTTCGGGCACACCGGGCCTCGGAATCAGGTGTCGTCAGAAACCGCGCTCTTGTAAAATTCCAAAGAAAATTAAGAAAAAATTTCCCTTGAATTTTACGGGTCTTTACATTACTCCCACCTCAGGGATTTACGTCCCCGTAAAGATACATCAAAAACTAGGGAAACAAATGAGGGTACTGAGCACGCATCTGAGCCTCCCGCTCCCATGTGCTCTCCTAGAGATTACCGTGCTGCCATCTGATGCGCACAAGAGGAATCGATCGCCCACGCAGGTCCCGCTCCTGTCGATCCTCTATCTCCACCGGGACCTCCGTAAAAGTCGCCCCATCGTCAACGTCAAGCTCCCCATGGTCAATGATGTGCGTCGGGTCGTGCACGTATCTCCTCAGCTGGGATACGTGGAAGACGTCGTGCACCCGGTGCAACTGAGGTGGCAGAGCCAGGCGATAAGCCACCTCGCCAACCCTGCTGAGGACCTGGAAGGGTCCGATGAAGCGCGGAGATAACTTACCGCCTCGGCCAAATCTTCGAATACCACGTTGAGGTGAGACCCGCAAGAAGACGTGGTTGCCATCCTCGAACTCTAGTGGCCTCCGCCTCCTGTCAGCATATGACTTCTGCCGGCTCTGAGCTGTCCTCATCTGCTCCTGGATGACCTGGACCTTCTCTGTCGTGGCCTGGACCATCTCTGGTCCCACCAGTGCTGACTCCCCAGGGTCTGTCCAGCACAAAGGAGATCTACAAGGTCGGCCGTACAACGCCTCGTACAGTGCCATCCCGATGGTGGAGTGGTAGCTGTTGTTGTACGCAAACTCCACCAAGGGTATGTGGTCCTCCCATCTACGACCAAAGTCTAGGACACATGCGCGGAGCATGTCCTCGAGAGTCTGAATGGTCCTCTCCGTCTGACCATTCGTCTGAGGGTGAAAGGCTGTGCTCAGACGTAGCTGCATCCCGAACGCCTCCTGTAACCCCTTCCAAAAACGGGAAGTAAAGTGAGCATCTCGATCGGAGACGATAGATGATAGAACACCATGGAGCCGCACAATCTCCTGAACGTAGAGACATCCCAAGCTCTCCACTGAGCCCTGATCTCTAATGGGTAAGAAGTGTGCCGACTTGGTGAGTCGGTCAACAATCACCCATATGGAGTCGTGACCTCTAGAAGTGCGTGGAAGTCCAGTCACGAAGTCCATAGATATGACGTCCCACTTACACTCCGGAACCTCCAAGGGCTGTACCAAGCCTGCTGGTACCTGATGCTCTGCCTTCACCTGCTGGCAGGTGAGTCATCGAGAAATGAACTCTGCTACTGCCTTCTTCATGCCCGGCCACCAGTGCTGTCATCTGAGGTCCTGGTACATCTTCGCCACTCCAGGATGTACCGCTAAAGGAGAAGTGTGAAACTCTCTCAGCACTTCCTCTCGTAAAGCGACTGGTACCATGGTACGTCCTCTGAAAAGGATGTCGTGCTCTTCTCTAAGGGAGAAACCATCAGGTGCCTGTCCCGAGGATATCTGTGCACGCCGTGTCTCACAGTCAGGGTCCTCACGCTGTGCCTCTCTGACCCGCTGCAGTAGTGGAGGGGTGACTGTGAGAGACTGGAGGAAGGCTGCTCCATCTCTATCCATGAAGGATATCTGTAAAGAGGCTAGCTGCTCCGTCGCCCCCTCAAGTAACTGAATGCCCATCCTCCTGCTAAGGGAATCGGCTACTATGTTCCCCTTCCCAGGAGTATAGACTATCTCAAAGTCATAGTCCTGGAGGAACTCGAGCCATCGCCGCTGTCTCAGGTTCAGGTCCTTCTGCTAGAAGATATACCTGAGACTCTGATGATCGGAAAAGACTGTAAAGCACTCTCCCATCAGATAGTGTCGCCATGTCTTCAGAGCGAAGACCACTGCTGCTAACTCCAGGTCATGGGTAGCGTAGTTCTGCTCATGCAGCCTCAACTGACGTGATCCATAGGCGATCAATGCCCGCTCCTACATCAGAACACATCCGAGTCCGGTCCCTGATGCATCGCAATAGACTACGTACCCTACTCCCTCCTCAGGAAACCTCAAGATAGGTGCGCTAGTCAATCTCTGTCTCAGCTCCTGGAAGCTCTGCTGACATCTGTCTGACCACACGAAGGGTTTCCCCTTCTTCGTCAAAGCTGTGAGTGGTGCCGAAACTCTAGAGAAGTCTGGCACAAATCTTCGATAGTATCCAGCTAATCCCAAGAAACTCCGAACCTCAGTCACGCTCCTGGGTGGCTCCCATGCTAACACAGCCTCAATCTTCACAGGATCCACTGCAACTCCCGCCTCAGAGATAACGTGTCCCAAGAAGTGGACCTCACGTATCCAGAACTGGCACTTCGAGAGCTTCCCATAAAGCTGGTGCTCTCGGAGTGTGTCTAGTACAACCCGCAAGTGATAGGCGTGCTCCTCCTCAGTCATAGAGTAAATCAGAATGTCGTCGATGAAGACCACGACAAAATGATCAAGGTATGGCTGAAAGATCCTGTTCATGAGAGCCATGAACACTTCTGGAGCATTGGTTACACCGAAAGGCATAACCAAGAACTCATAGTGGCCATACCGACATCTGAAGTCCGTCTTCTGCACATCCTCATCTCTGACTCTGAGCTGATGATAGCCTGACCTGAGGTCTATCTTCGAGAACCACCGTGCTCCCTTGAGATGATCAAAGAGGTCATCAATCCTCGGTAGCAGATAATTGTTCCTCACTGTCACCTGGTTCAGGCGACGATAGTCAACACAAAGTCGCAAGCTCCCGTCCGCCTTCTTGGCGAACAATATCGGGGAAGCCCAGGGTGAAACACTGGGTCGGATGAACCCCTTTCCCTGCAAGTCCTCCAACTGTACCCGTAGCTCTCGAAGCTCGGCGGGGGCCATCCGATATGCTGGAGTGGATATCGGGGCTGTCCCGGGGTACAAGTCAATATAAAAGTCTACCTCTCTGCGAGGAGGTAGCCCTGGAACGTCGTCGGGAAAAACGTCCGCAAACTGATCCACCACTGCAGGAAAACCAAGACTCCGCACGTCAACTGCTCCAAGGATGAGGCTAGCTAACTGATGAGTGATGGGCTGTCCTCTCCTCCGCGGAAGTCCATCCTATGCTGCAAAGGCTCCCTTCTCACCGGTGAAGGTGAACCTGCTCCCGTCGGTGCGTACACATCGCACCTTGCACCTAAAACAGTTAATCTGTGCATGGACCGTAGATAGCCAATCCATGCCAAAGATGACGTCGTAAGGCCTCGACGCTGCTACAAGAAGATCCCAGCCGAAGCTCTCGCCTCCTAGAGTGAGCTCACACTGCCGGCACCAGTGCGTAATCGTCGAGTCTGCTCCCGTAGGAGTCTCTAGCCGTAAGGATCGAGCCAACGACTCTGTCGGAATCTCCGAGCTCCAAACAAGGGCAGCGGCTATGAAAGAGTGACTCGCTCCTGTGTCTATAAGTACTGCAGAAAGGGTGGAATAGACACAGATAGTACCTCGAATCATCTCGGGTGCGCCATGGTCGTAGGCCTCTGCTGCCTGGAGATGTGCCTGTCTCTGCCCGCCAGCTCCCTGTGGTCGGGGTGGACCTCCTGGTGGTGGTGGTGGCAGAGCCTCAAAGCGTCGCCCACCACCGGCTGCTCGTCCAGCTCCTCTGCCTCGTCCGCCTCCTCCCTGCGGACCGTCACGGTCGACCCTCTGCCTCTACCTCGGTGGTCCCTCAACCGACTGCTGCTCCTCGGCACGGCGGGTCGGGCAGTCACGAGCCATGTGGCCCTGCCCGCCGCACGAGTAGCACTGTCTGCCTCTCGAAAGACTGGCTCCTCGCTGTGTGCCCCGCACTGCTGAGCCAGTTCCCTGAGGTCGTCTGCCCGAAGGTCTGGTCTCTCTGGACCCCTGAGTCATTCGTCGACTGCCTGCTGCAGATGAATCTTCCACGTGCCGCCCTGCGGTGGGTCGCTGCGCTGGTGTAGACTCTGCAAGGAAGCTCTCGATCAGGAGGGCCCGCTTCAGTACTCCTATTTGAGTCAGTATGCTGAGGGAGATCAGCGATGCCCTGATCTCGTGTCTCAAACCCTGCTCGAAGGTCCGGGCCCGGAAGAATGGGTCCCGTACCATGTCGGTCGAGTAGCGCGAGAGATCAGTAAATCTCGCCGAGTACTGAGCGACCGTCATGCTGCCCTGCCGCAGCTGAAGAAGCTCCTGGATACGTACCGCACGAAGGGTGGCTGGGACGAACTCCGAGCGGAAGAGGCTCTCAAAGTCCGTCCAAAGTAGAGATGCTTCATCGTGCACCTGGAGCATCAAGCTCCACCATCCTCCTGCTTCTGCGTGTAGTAGGCTCGCAACGAGGATCACCATGAGGTCTGCTGGTGTCCTCACTAGCCTAAACACACGTACCACTGCCTCCAGCCAGTCCTCGGCTGCCTGGGGATCCGTCTCCCCGCGAAACCTGGGTGGTCGCTGGCGCTGAAACTCATGCAGTGCGCTGAGGCAACGTGCATCGTCAGCGGCTGGTGCTGGAAGCATCAGGGGCTCGGCAGGTAGAGCTACCGTCGGTGCCACTGCTGACAAAGGGCCCTGCACCGAGGCCTCGTCGCTCGGTGGGCTGTCGTCACACTCGACTCTCGGAACCCTAGCTGGCTGCCGTCGTGGGGCCATCCTGAAAAGGAAACAGGTGCGCCACGGTCAGAACAGTATACCTGGTGAGCTGATATAAGTAATCACAAAGAAAACTTTGAAACACACACGCAATCAATGTTTTCGTGCATTAAGTCGGGAATCAGAAGTCAGGGTCCTGGTGTACGGATACGTCGGCCGCCGCACCAACACTGGACTCCCTGGACTGATAACCACACTCAATACGCTAAACATTATTGCTTCAAATAGAAAAGATCAGAGTTCGCGGTAGAACCGAACTCCTCTGATACCAATTTGTCACGACCCGCCCTCGGGGTCCGTGCCGTGACTACCCCAAGCCCGCCTTCCATAGGCCAGGGGCTGGCGACTAGCACCAAGGCGTAAATCCCGGTAAAAAGGGAAGGCATTGCCTTTGTAAAGTAAACAAACATGACAAAGTAAGCAAGCGGAAAGTAAACACTAAGCAAAAGCAGAGTACAACTGAAAGTGCGGAAAAGTAAATGGGCCAGTATACAAACCCAAACTGAAAGTAAAGTACAACTCGAAAGGGAAAACAGTAACTGAAAAGTAAAAGCCGCTACACCAAGCTGTCCACTGGAAATCCCACCTAAAGGGTGGGTACAGATAGCTCCACTACTCCACGGGTCCCACCGTCCGCTCCGAGCACGTCCCGCCCAGTGGTCCACCTCCAGGTACCGTCCTGCTCTGCAAGCCTCAGCTAAGATCAACGCTGTCCGTCGTCTGCAACCAACACAACGTAGTGCGGGCAAAGCCCGTGCAGGGGTGAGTATAAGCTACTCAGTAGGGACCCCGAGACCCCTGAAGGTCTCTCAAATCCACAAAGGATAAACCACAAAGAAAGGTACAATCACGAAGTAACAACCGACACTGCTTAAGTATATTCCCATACATATACCTAAGTCATCAATTTCAAATACGCTCCAACCTCCGAGCCCAAGTACAACTCAGTCCACACAGGAAAGTAAACGTATTCCACACAGGAAAGAAAAACGAAATCCACACAGGATAGCACAACACAATCCACACAGGAAAGCAACAGGATTCAGCTCACACAGGTAGACTTCTTCGAAAGACGATAAAGATGATCTCTGATCCATCTAAGTCGTCGGACCCACGAAGGATCAATAGGTAACTAACCCCCGCAAAAGACCCACACAGGATCGGGCCCACATAGGACCTGTAGGCGCTGGTTCACACAGGACCGCTGAGCGCAAAGACCCACACAGGATCAGACCCACACAGGATCGGGCCCACACAGGACCTGTAGCACTGATCCACGTAGGATCGCTGAGTGCTGTAGTCGTCGTCGTCGAATCCACACAGGATCTCTGTACTGTCGTCGTCGCAGTCACAGTAGCAGTAGTAGCAGTATTAGTAGCAGTCACAGTCGCAGCCAGCACTAGGGTTCCCGCACACAGCAAGCTCGTACAGGAGGATCCGCTCCACGAGCCGAGAGGCTGATACATCAACTGTCACAAATTCCAGAGTTGATGTATCCAAAAGTTCTGTATCGTCAACAGGAACTCAACGCAACAGACGACACGTCGATCAGACGCCCGGTCTGAGAGTTATTGGCATTTTCGTCCCCGGGGCCCGGTTGGTTTTTGAGGAAAAACCAACCCGACCGTACTCCACCTGCGTCCAAACCTCGGGCGGAGTATGCCAAAAGATCCGTCTCGTTAAGAGGAACACAACAAAGCTGACGGCACGTCAATCAGACGTCCGTAGCTCAAGATATGAGTGTTTCCGCTCCGAAGGCCCGGTTGGTTTCGTGAACGAACCAACCCGGCCGAACTCAAAGTATTCCGAAACTTTGAGTGCGATATACCGAAATGACCGTCTCAATCCAAGGATCACGTTGCCGCAGACGGTTCATCAATCGGAGGTCCGTGGCTCAAGTTATGGCCAAAAGACCGAATCCGTCTCGAAAACGGGGGGTCCGGGTCCGGGCCAACCTGGCCCGACCCCCCCTGGGTCAGCCCGAACCGGGTCGACCCGAACCAGGTCGACCCGACCCGGGTACGACCCGGCCTGGCCGGCCGGCGGTGCGGCGGCGCGGCGGCCTGGCGGCGCGGCGGCCTGGCGCCGCACGGATGCAGCGCGCGGGGGGCAGGGCCCCCGCTTGATCGGATTGGCGGCGCGGCTTTAACCGCGCCTTTGGAAACCGCCCCCCCTCGTGGGGGGCCTGCTTTGAAAAGAACCGGGGGGCCGCCTGCCCCCCTCAAGGAAACCGCCCCCCCAATTAAATGGGGGGGGGCTTTTGAGCGCTGGCCGGGGGAATTAAATTCCCCCGGACATTGACCTTCCGGCCGGCCACCTGGCCGGCCGATTTTTCTCCAAGGGGACCGGCAAACCGGTCCCCTTTCCGGATTCCAACGCCGGCGGCCCGGCCGCCGGTCTTCTCGTCCCGCCGCGGCCCGGAACCGGCCGCGGTGTTCGTCGTCCGGTGCGGTGCGACGGGACCGCGCCCCTCCGCCGCGCCTTTGATTCCCTTCGACGCGGCGCGATGGCGTCGCGTTCTTGATGATCCTTCCACGGCGCGGCGCGACGGCGCCGCGCAAAATAATCGTGCGAATATCCGCGTGGTGCGACGGCACCACGCCATCTTGTTTCAACCGCAAGATAAATCATCAAGAACAAAGGAGGGGGGTTCGACCGTGTTCATGCGGTCCGGCCCCCTCACGTTAAATGATAACACATATTTAAATATCCTCACGCTAGTCATTCCAGAACCACGAACAAGAATAAATAAATAAACAATTAACAACAACCCCTACCTTGGGTTCAAGTTAGAAGATCGTCAACGACCTGCGGAAGACACCATCGCGGAGGTCGGGCGTCGCGGTAGTCGTTCGTCAAATCTGATGACGAAGAGGTACGTCCGAAGAGGTACGTCGTTGGCGAATCTTCGTATGCCGATGAAGGAAGTCCGAGGAGGAAGCGACGTTCCCTTTCGTTGACACGGAAGATGAAGAAGAGAGGAGCGGCGTTCTTCGTCGGAGCTTGAGCGTTCTTCGTCAAATCTTGAGCGTTCTTCGTCAAAGTTTGAAGAAGAAAGAAAAGCTCTCAAATCCTCTCAAGATGGCTAAACAATTCTAACCAAATAAAATAAGCTAAGAGCTTATTTTATTAACTCAACCAAACATTTTTGAATTTCAAAGGTTTGAAAAAGTTTAAACAACTCAACCTCATTAATAAGCTAAGTTGTCAAAACATTTAAAGAGGGGTTAAAAGGAGTTTGAGAGAAGATGGAAGGTTAGGTTCGTGTGGGCCCCACCACACTTAATCCTCTCAAGGGAGGTTAAGTGGGTGTGGGTCCCACCCCTAACTTCCTTTGAGATAAGTTAACCAACAAAAGTAAAATAAAAAGTGTTCCACATTTTTATTCAACTTTTTATAATTCTCCCCGAAACTAACTTTCGTCCCGCAATAAACGCAACTTCAGAAAAGGTCTCCTTAAGCGAATATCGGCGTTGCGAGTTCATCGGTGTCCTCGGATTTCAATTCCGAGCACCAGATCAAAAGTTAGAAATTCCCACTCGTTCGTTCACTGAACGTACCCGAGCCAAACTTCGGAAATTGATTCTGGGCACACCAGGCCTCAGAATCAGGTGTCGTCAGAGACCACGCTCTTGTAAAATTCCAAAGATAATTAAGAAAAAATTTTCCTTGAATTTTACGGGTCTTTACAATGGCCTTGGTGACCATTTGATTTGGGACCATGTTAGTTGTGTCTTCAATCCCGTTAAGTATTTTGTTGTTGTTTTGACTATGAATGTGTACACCGTAGCTTGTGACCAAGAGTAAATGGTTGTTTCGTGTGACAAGCATAGTGGGCATCAGAACTGGGGCAAGAGTGTCATGCACGGGAATTTCATTGTTCGTTTCATCATAAGTATGGTCTAGAGATAGGATTAATGGATTATTTTGGTTTTGACTCTAGTCTATGGATATGGTATAATTCAGCCATCATGGTGACCTATGAGAGAGGTCATATAGGTTTTTTGGTGCTTTTGGTTGTGTACCTCACATGTAGATGTTTGGAACATTGATAGTGGGGTGTAGAGTGTTTCATGGTTTAGGTTTTACCTAAGTGGGAAATGTAAAAAGGTTTATGGTTGGTGGTGTGACTTGAGTGGGGGTCGCACATTGATAGTTTCTGAAATCATGGGTGACTTTTCGGGAGGATATCATTGTGATGTGGGTGCCTTGGAATATGAAGCATGACATATTCTATCGAGATGATGTTAATTCATGTTTTGAGGATGGTAATGTATGTATGGTTCTTCCATAAGTGAACCCAAGTTATTGTGATGGGATGTATGGTTTTTAATGGTTTATTCGAATTGATGAATGATTCTCCCCTTTTGGATGATAAGTAATGAGGGTCTAGAGGTTGTCACTGAGAAGATTAGAAAGAGTGGCTGGAGTGTGGTTATATGCCTTTTCATGATGGTGACTACCGATATAAGGGAGTTCATGTGGTTGAACATGTTGTGTGAATGGTTTGGTTATTGTGCGACATGCAGAGGCTACCAAACCAAGGGACGGGGTTAGGTAAGTAAGCAGACGATGGGATATATGAAAATTTAGGTTGTTTTGTGGGAGACTGATGGCTTAGATGGTGGTGTAGACCATGAGATACGATTTATTGTTATTGGGGACACATTGAATGAATTTTAGGAGTGAGGAATAAGAAGTCCCACATGAAACATTGGTTTAAAACTAGTGGTTTGGTTGTGGAGCGATGGTTGAACATGGTTGGAAATTACACCTGAGTGGTGGTGTATAGGTGTTCATGGAAAACATTCAACAAGGAGACATGAAATCATTGGAATGCCAAGGTCTCCCATAGTTTGACAACATAAATTGATAAGTTTTTGTTGGGGTTCCCTGAAAAATTCTTAGCATACCACAACTAATGCCGATCATTCCAAACATCTGACATCGTCCCAGTTATGCTGAGAAGCTATGGCTCACACTAAGATACATAGAGGTGCATGGTTGGATGAGGGATATCATGGAATTTACTCTCATGATAACCAAATTTTGGGATCTTGATGATTGAATAAATACCCACTATGAATTTTGGTGACGTCCTCAGGATGGGCCTAATGATGAAAAACATCATGGGTGCTATCCTTCAAAGCATGGAACTTGCTCTGTCTGATATTTTTTTTTATTTTTTTGGGAAAAGGTTGGATGGCCATATCTATGTTTGGGATTTATTCTGTGTTCGAGTATAAGATGAGGTGGTTGGAATCCCCCATGGTGAAAAATGGTAACTAAAACCCAATTGTGGGGAGTGATACGTCAGTCTTGGGTGTGGAGAGGACATCATCGAGTCGATGTAGTGGCACCAGGATGCCAACGAGGAACCTGTGATGTGCTTGTTATGTTACTAAAATAGGATATGAGAAATTTGGATGTGATTTCTAATGGTCCAAGATTGGGATTCAGCGTAGGGTGGATCTATGTGAGGTTAGTGATATCTATGATATGTATTATAAGTGTTTGGTTGGATATGACAACCAGTTTTGGGAAGTGAAGTGGGGGTGTTGTGACTCCAATGAAGATTGGTGTTACACTCAGGAAATTTTTCCATTTTGAGGTTGTGAGACACTGT
The DNA here is from genome assembly GCA_963277665.1 of Viscum album. Taxonomy (NCBI): domain Eukaryota; kingdom Viridiplantae; phylum Streptophyta; class Magnoliopsida; order Santalales; family Viscaceae; genus Viscum; species Viscum album. Next base: position 579,243,261 of record OY728120.1, read on the forward strand.
GATGTCAGGGGAAACATGGCCATGTGATGTGGCTTCATGCCATGGGTGAAGCCGGTGATGGTCTGGAGTGTGGTAATTTAGTGAGGATGGAATTATACTAAACTTCATGGAATGACCTCTTTTGGGTGTGTGGGATGTGAATTTTAGGCTTTAAGTCAGTAAACACTTTGGAAAGGTAGGTGTTATGGGACAAGCCAATCTAGTGTGGTCCGTCCTGAGATGGAAATCTTGAATGGGTGTGGTGAGAGTGACCCACCTATAGTTTCATGTTGTGGAAAAAGTGCCTTTTTTAAATGATGTTGTACTGGAGTGAGGTCATGTTGATCTAAGTCCCAGAATTTATAGCTCGAGAATGTCCTTCTAAAAGGTACTGACAATGCAGCTGGATGTTAATGTGTGCTAATTCCTTATATATGTTAGGGCATGGTGATGAAAAACATGTTAGGTGATGGTAATTTGGGTTTGAGTTTAGGTGGACCTTCATTGATGGAGGAGGTTCTATGTAATTGAAACTGGTGGAGAGAACCATACTGGATAATTGGTTGGTTGATGACATTATCATAATTTTTGGTTGGAAGGACACCTGTGGTCACTGTTATGGTGAGTTATCCCTAGTAGAGATCTTGAGCACAATTTTACTAGTCGATTATCTGGGTGTTTTGGAGTTGCGTTTGGATGTATAGTTATGGAATTAAATCTCCATGAAAGTTGGTTAGAAGGATTGTGTGTTTTTATTCGGGTGATACCGGGTATGTCACTATTAGAGTTGGGTGAACTAGAAAATGACACTATATGACTTGGACCATGAGTGATGCCAATGATCAGGCCATTGAGGTTCCAATTTGTTCATCCATAATTATGTAATAAAGGGTGTTATGTTTCCATGTGTTGGGATATAGGTGTTTTTGCCTAAGTTTTCCTCATGAATATCTCATGGTGGGAATGGTTAAAGTGGATGAAGCTTGAGGTGATTTGGGTTTAGGATGTGGGTTGGGTTGAGGAAGACATGAGGGGAATAGTTTTCCCTTGACCTGTTTTCGGTGGACTTATGATTTCAATATAAAAATATTGAATGTGGGTGGATAGGTAGGCCTAGTTAAATGCCCTTTAGTTATGGAAGCTTAGTGACGCCTGGAAGAGCAGCTCAAGGAAAAACTGTTATAAGGTGGGGAGTTTGTAAGGTCTGAGAATTTATTAAAGTATGTTTTCATTACTTGTTTGCTTTGATCCCTCCTTTGTATCTTGATAGGTTTTTCCCATGTTCAGGAGGGGCCTCGGGGGTGCCACGGGGGCTCGGGGCACGAAGAGAGGAGAAATCATGCCAAGCAGTGCAAGGCACACGATCTGCACATGTTTAGGCAAAAACATATGGTAAAAACTTGTGTCTTATTCATCCTCAAATAGTATACATTTCATGTTCTACACATGGTAATGGAAAACCATGCAAGATCCATAGAAAACAGTATGGGCTGGCCTCTCGTAGACAGTAGTTTTTGCACGGTTTGCGCATGGTTTGGAAAACCATGTGGGTAAACCATGTGGACTAGAAACATTAAAAAACATACAAAAATTCCAACCCTATATTTTAAGAGACTACTCGGGGTTTCCTCCTTCTACTCCCTTTGAACCCTAGGAATGAACCAATGCTCCCAAGCGCTCTAAAAAATATTGATCTTCGTCAAATGTTGGGAATTTTGAGTGTGGTAATGTGCAGATAAAAGATCATGGTAAGCCTATTATCATCATTAATATCTTCTTAGATTGGGGTTTTTATCTTCCTCTATTATCTATATGAAACCCTAAAACAATCATTTTTCAAGTTAGTTTTTGGTGGAGGCTCCAAGGGGTGTTTTAATCTGGATCCAAGGCCACAATTAAGAGTGTGTTCATCGTCAGATTCAAGGTAGGTGGTCTATATGTTATATCCCATAGTTTTGTGATAGACTTGAGAATGTGGGTTGGGATTTTGGCTGTATATTGCTGTGTAATGGTTCCCATTATTATAATTGGCTAAATTGGGTGACTAAATAATTTCCTTTAAACCCTCCCAATCCTCGTGGGATGTGCATGGGTTGACTTGACCATTTTAGGACCACCCATGGGGTGCGCCATCATTTCCGGACCTATATGAAGGTAATGGTTAAGTTAATTATTTATGAATAATAATGGAGAACCCATGTATATCATGATTTTTAATGATTTATTTGGTTTTAAATTATATTACTATAGATATGCCTAGTTTGATAAGTCATAATGGGTTGTTTGCAATGACATGAAAATGGGTATTTTGGTTGAAAGAGATTATGTCAATTGTTTACTGAAATTTTGGTTAGAAATTCATATGGAGATTATAGAATTTTAAATGGTGAACTTGAAACTAGGTAAGGAAATTAGTGATTGAGAATATGTTAATGAGACGTAAAAAGTGAATAGATGAACTTGTGGAATGTGTTAATGCATGAGAATTAGTTAGTGTACCTAAATTATTGAATGTAATGAAGGGATTGTGTTATGTGAAATGAGGATTGTGTTTGAATACAATAATTGGGTAAATTCTTGTGGAATTATTATTGGGCTAAATATGTTAATGAGTGGTCAATGATGAATTTGGATAAGGCATATGTATTTTTGAATACATTAAAAAGCGTAAGTCACGATAATGGTAATTTGGCTAAATGAATATAAATTCTAAATGTTAAATGTAATAATGGGTTATGGAACAGTATTAATTCCCATGCTGATGTTGTGAATTATGATATCCAATTTCATTGAATGTGGTTGGTTGTGTTATGGTATGGTTACGATGAGTTGGTAACTTAGAAAGTGAACAAGGCTTGGTAGAGTGGGGTATTAACTTGAGGTTCTAGGCCCAAAGGTCAATTTAGAATACTGATCTAAACACCACCCCAAAATGCATGGGTTACGGAAGGGTACAATGGATCTTTCCACTAATGGTTGCATTCTACCTAGACTGAGGCTTTGAGGTGAGGATAATGTGTTGATTTGATATGTGTACCCCTAGTTATATAAGGACTGGATTTTTCCCCTATTTATTGTGATTCATTTACTTATACCCTTTTGTAGACGATCATTAATCCTAACCCATGGAACAAGGGATTAAATAGATTACGTAATGAAGATGGTATAAGAAAAGGTATTGGGATTAAATCTAGTCATGAATTAAATGAAACATGTTAACTAAAGACACCTGAATTTTCACTTGTTTACTTACATTTTTTATGTAATTCCATGCACTATCTGTTACAATGGATATTTTTGGACACTATTGTTAGTGGCCTTCTATGTTTTGTACTCACACCATGCTCATGCTGTCATTGGGTACTCGAGAAGATCTCTTGGTTGTATGTATGGACATGGGTCAGGGCCCCACAATAAGATGTTGAGTTGAGCTCGAGACATAGTTGGATATGGATCCATACATTGAGTCAGGAACTGTCGGGAGTTTTGACCATTTGTACTAATTTTGATTTTACTCACTTTCACTACTACTATTTCATGTAATTTTTGTATATGATTTGTGTTTTCTCATGGTTGGGAAACATTTGGTTATGCATGTTTGTTGGTTGTTTCATAAATTTTCTGATATTTTTATTATGATATGTTGTGGAATAATCTAGTAAAGAGGGAATAATATCCCCATGTGCCTAATTAGACCCTCTCTGCTAGTCGGAATCCTATGGTATATGGGGAGGCACACTTTAGGTCATGTGGTGACCCTTCTCAGAGCCCCTGTTTAGTGGCTTTCGGGGTAGGGAAGTTACACATTTGGTTTGTTGGGATATAGAAAATTTATTATTGCGTAATTTTTTCTATTGTAAAAGAGTTCATTATAAAATTGGAGCGATATAATGAGCTTCAACATGACCTCATAAATTAAAATCTACCCATCTACATTGATGATTTCTAATATAAAATATCCCATGTGGAGGCCAACCATATAAAGAATATTGGGGAATGTAAAAAAAGATTAATGAATAAAATATTCATGTATCACACCTTCAGAATTCATTGGATTCCCCTAACATGGAGCTTGTACAAATCCACCTTAAATTATAATGAGTCTAAACTCATAGGATAACTGCTATCGAGGTTGTATCAGAATCCCATTGCTGAGATAAAGAGAATAAATTCTTTCTTTTGGTTGGGATTATTGATGCAGCTAATACTGTTTGAGATTCTAATGAATAAATGATTAGTTATGTTGACATTCTATTTTAATGTGTGATGGAGAGGGTCCATAAAATAGACACTCCAATTTTTTTTCATGATTTATAAATGAAAGGAATGTTGTTTATAATCATATATTTCTTCATCCCTATTTTTTTCTACATTCATAACATAACATTCAATGTAATTTGTGTACAAAAATATATTTATATTATCAAGTTGCAATTATTATGATAAGGAAATAGACACTTTCTAAATATTTATTATGTTGTGGAGCCTAGAAACCGTAGTTCGACATTCTAGGGCCATATAGGTAAGCCTATAATCATTGTTTATTTTTTATTCACCCAATTATTTTCCTAATTCCAATATAATTAAGACATAGTGTGTGAGAATTTTATTTTACGTAGACCTCCGTTTTTTTGGGTTCAGCATAATATGTTTTCTGCAATTTATATATCCATTGATCAGTTTTTTTCCAAAACCATGTAGAGTGTATGTATAATAATCAAAGACATTAATTTTTGTCCATAGTTCCCTATGATGGTCATTAATAAAGAAATTTATATGTCTATTTTTTAGCGTGTTTAATTTCATGAATTATATACTAATGCAACATGTGTTTTTTGTCGAACAAATTTGACCATAAAATATTTAAATGACAATACATATAATGATTTTTTACAAGAAGGTTGTAACCATCCACAGATACCCCCAATGTAAATTTTTAGCAATGATTTTTGGGTTTCCAAATAAAAAACATGATGATTGAATATTTAGGAGGTTTCTCATGATGACAATGTTATCACTAGAAAAAAAACAATTTTAAGGGGATACATTATGAAGGTATATCCATGACCAGTTATTTTGTAGTAAAATATTGGAATCCTTTGGCTGAAGGTACCATTTTTTGGGTGACTGATAGAAAGCTTACTAGGGAGTGTTTCCACATAGTCAGGGATACGATTTTTGAGGAACAACTATATTTTACTTCTGATTAATGAAGAATGTATACAGTGATTCAAATTTCTCATAACACTGATCTGTTGGTTTTCATGTAGATGATTTCTGAGAATAACTGGACGATTTTTATTAGAAATGGTCATAAATAGGAAATAAAACCCACAATAATTTTGATTATATAAAGGATGGTATATTTTGTTTAATGGTCATTGTCAGGGGGATGTCCCTTTCTGAAAATGGGTTAATTTATAATTCTATATAATGTCAAGCGACTATCAAATTTAACATGTAGTTTAGAAAATTTCGGCAGGGGGATTGTGGTATAGTTTAACATATTATGACTATAAATATATGTTATGTAATTTAGTGTGATTCAATGGGGAAATTATGTTATCCTGTTTAATGTCATACAATAAGGATGTAATGGAATATATATTTTATGTTCTTTATCCTTGATAGAAAAGATGATGATTCGTCCATTATTGTGATCTATTAAGAAATGTGCTACAATATTTACGTGTGAGTGGGGATAGTTTTTAACTCTTATTTGGGCATTCCCATTTCAAATAAGAGGAATAATGAAAGGATATATGGAGTTTGAGGGGTTCTCTCATGGGGGTGAAGTTACCACTGACTTTTATACATGTTTTTATGGTTGATTAATGTCCATAAAATGACTACATATTACAAGATATTCAATAGTGGAATTCTATTAGTGAAAAACATATATTGTCGGATATATTTTGCAAATCCATCTGGACTCTATTTTATTATTTTCAGGGAATAAAGTCCTTATTAGTGATGATATTCTATTATGAAAGCTGATAGATGTTTTTTGAAAGTTTAATTTCCATAGGAATAGAGTTTGAATGATGGGAGGAAATTACATGGATACATAAGGATTATTTCAAGTAAAAATATCCATGAAAAATCATGGAAATAGGTTCTCTAACCTTTTCAATCCCAATAATAAGAAATATGGTGCCTATATATTTAAGTCATATGACTAGGACCATAATATTATGTAGACAATAGGTTACATGTGTCTTGTCAGGTCTACATAGTTCCCACATATTTCATACATGAATGAAGAAGTCTTAAACCATGGTCTTAGAGATTTTACAATCATTTGAGAGGATACATGAGAAATGATTGAGGGATGACAACATAATGAATTTTAATCAGGGGTTCCAGTGTAAAATGATTAATGCTGGCAAGAAAAAAAGAATATTCTTCCATTAGAGAAGTTATCGCTGGTTGAATATCCTATTTTATGATCTATACTATGAAAAGACAATGGGGACGTATTACAACATATAAAAACTATAAACCTTTCACTAAAAACCCTATTTCGTCAGATTTTTTCATCTAATGCAACTGGCATGTTTTATATAATAGTCAATAAAATGTGCCCTCAGTCATTAGACATTATTTTACTAGGTTCAAAGAAAGGTTTTGAATATCTAAATGTTTCCAACATCAATTGTATGACATGTGGAATGTATATTTTAGGAACAAATAAGTGTTTCAATATATATTTTCCATGAATTTTAGAGACCCTTGAATAGATATTACTCATATCTAGAAGAGGAATATCTCATTTATCCTATGAGGATCCCCAAAGGAGGGAGCCTAGATTAAAATCCCCTACACAGATCTTTGATTATATGTAGAGGAGGGGAATTTATCATTAACTCAAGAATAGGACATGGACATGAGTCCAAGGTTCCACTATGTATCACATTAGATGAGAATAAATCCACACATTTTTCATCAATAAATTTCTCATACATAGATTTAATTCATGTTTATAGGTATAATGGGGGGGGGGGTATTGAGTATAAGTTCCCATATATGTTGACAACCAATATTAAGTGTTATTAGGTAGATCTGAGTTTAACCTAATAAAATTGTGGTATTTCCCATATTATGATACATATGAGATGATGTTTGAAGACCTGGATATCACTACATATTTAATTATAATGGGAAATAAATGATGCATAGTTTAGGTGAAAATAATGCTTTTTATTATCATGCGATGATGAAATCTTATGTTTCAATCATGGTATTTCATCCAAGACAATGCTGATATCAATAAAAATTCATATTCCTTATATCTGAATGGTGGTACTATACCAAAAATCCAAATTCCACAAGATCTATGCTCTGACTGAGAAACAAGGGGGTTAAAAGATCATCTTCCATGGCAAAATGGAAACACAAGTTAAGGGAATGAGTATTTTGATTTTTGAGGTGGATTGGCCAGGTGATAAAATCTAGGAATACCTATGTATCTCACAGAGATGATAATAAATCCATATATTTTTCATGGAATCATGTGTAGTTTACATCATGCAATGAGGACAATAAACATGCATCTTAACATCTTGTTGTTAGTATGAATATTAACAAATTTAAAAAATTAGAAATGTTGTGTTTGGTCCAAAGGATGGAAAATTGGGAATCAGTGTATTTATCATTGTAATGATAATCATGACACACATAGTTATTGAAAGATTAACTATTAATTTCTCACCCATGCATAGGAATAAAGAATTTTTTTCATATTTGTTTTTGGCTATAAAAATTTTTGGGGATTAGGGTTTCCATAAAAAACTCACTAAAAAGATAATCATCATATAAATAGTTCTTAAAAACCATTACACCTATCAATCATGTTTTATATAGGGATCATTAGATTTTATATTTCAAGTAATGATGGATGGTCCCATGTATTCATGTCCTGGAATCACGACATCTCTCATGGTAATATAAACCATGAAAAACATTCAAAAAACGTTCCTTGTGTTTATCTGATTTATAAAAAGGATGAAAAATTGTGTTCCCATTTTCTTAGTCATGGTTGGACATGAGATGGAAGATTTAGACATCAATATGCATATAATCAGAATGAGAATCAAGAAAAATATAACTTTTGAACATACTATCATTTTTACCATCATACGATAAGGATGTGATATTTATATCACTTGTAAATATAAAGGGGATACAATATAATCCATAGTGTGGAAATAATGTTAATAGGGATCAAGCTCGGGAGCTGCCTATCCTTTCATCCTCATGTATGGCCATGTTGACCTCTCAATTCAATGAGTGGTTAGAGGGATGTGACTGGGAATTACACCTAATGTGTAGGCCCATATTAAAGATATAAATAGAATTTTCAACTCATGGAATTTTGGGACATACAACTAAGACCATATGTTGTACATTTGGTCATCATGTGATTAAGAGGATAACTCCATGTTGGTAAACATCATGTGGTGAAAAAATTTGATTGTGCCATTTATGAAAATGAAACAAATAACAACTACACCATTTAACATCATTTAGATGATATGTGATATGGTGATTTTCAGTCTCACATCATGAAAATGGGCCGATTTTTCATTTCATTACATGAAATATTTCAACAAGAACCCTGCATTTGTTAGGGTCAAAATGACTTCCCTGTCAATTGAGATCAAGGAATGATATAAATTAGAGTGTAAATTCTATATAGAGTATATTTTATCCCACCACATATCATACATTGTAGGATTCATTCCTGGTATCATTAGAGTCACAAGGACCTCTACCAATTCTCCATGGAGGAATGAATTGATGAATACCTTCTTGTTAAAACATAGATCATTCTATTTTTTACTATATTCTAAGTAATGAAAGATATAAAATATTTTCACATTGATCCTCTCCAATTAGTCAAGTCATTTCAAGGATTATATATATATATATATATATGATTATATATGGGAATTCAGTTCAATGGTAATTGAACCAAAATGGTCAGAACTAGTTATGTTTAGTACTAAAATGATTTTGGGGAAGCCCATATGGAATTATGTGTTGTAGTTTGGTAAGACCATAATGAATTAAAGATCCCTTAAGGCCATTATTTTTATCATTGTCCATAATATTAATTATTATGTTTGATAGGGTCTTTTTTATGGCCAATAACTTACCATTATCCACTTCATTATAGAGGGATGAATGGTTGGATTCAATATATTATTCCAAATAATGATTTTCCACTATATTGGAAAATAAACTGGTGCTATTCCCCACTAATATTCAATGAGGAACAAAAAAATTATTGATATTAGTGTTGATTAATAAAAAATATATATAGTCATTGAATTCATTTACGGGTGTTGCAACATCCCATTGGGATATTAAATCATTATTAGTTAATATGTATTTTAACTAAATTGCCATTTCTACTGGGTATGGCCCCACAATATCAATCCCCCATTTCGAGAATAGATATGAGTATTTGGATGAATATAGAAATTCTCATTTGTGATGTATAAAGTTGGAATACACATGGAATAAATGATATTTCATTGTGAATTTTGTGTAATCCGGTTTCATCAAAGGCTAAATGTAGTTAAGACTATAAATTTTGATCAGAAATACGATATCCAGATAAGTGGGAACTGTATAATCCCACATATACTTATTCCATAATATATTCCCTCTCTTATATATCAATACTAATATGATGGAATACATCAAATCCATGTATATAGTTCAGTTTTTGGTGATTTTGTCCATCATAAAGAGTGGATTAAAGTTATCATCATCATCTTTTTTCTTATGGTGATGGATCATGGAGCTTGTTCTGGAGATAATGAGTATTAACATGGTGTCTTGAGATTTATTGTTTTAGGAATTCCCTTAGTACATTAATTCAAGATTATCGTGGTTTTGATGTATTAGTTAAATGATATTGTTAAATTTAAAATCCTTATCTACAAAAAGAATGTATTTTGTTTGTTATTGGAACATTTTTTTGGTTTTCATCATTTCAAAGGGAAAATAACCCCCACTATTCAGGGATCCCTAAACATTTATTTATAGGCTTTGGGGCCTTGGGGATGTCTCCATAGACTGAGTAACACATCTAACTCAACTCAATCCATTGAGGAGGGGAGTAATGTTAAAAGTGGTTTCAAGTTGTTTGGTCTTTCACATTCATAGGAATGTTGTATTTTCGAATTATTTTTCATTGATTGTTATTCTTAGAGTTGGAATTCGTTCTTTGTTTATACCATCAACTGGGATTGTAGCATGGATTATGATTGTTGGAACATGATATGTATTACATGGAAATAAATAGATAACCATTTTATGTTGATATTTGTGTTACCAGGGAGTTGGGTACATAATTGTTTTAGAGAAACTTATAGGAGTGTAATTTTATTATCATGGATGTAGCTAATGTGATGGGAATAGAATTTATGGTAGAAATGACTCCCCACTATGATTTCATATTACATTTGGTATACTAATTTATGATGTGATATTAATGTGTTAATTTTTGAGAAATGTAAATATTATTTTCAATTGAGAATATTGGAAAAGTGAATAGTTTGGGTACTTTAAAAATTGGTCAATTTTCAAAACATGGTGGGTGTTTTATTCAAAAATGAATGAACATGGGAAATATGAAATTTTGGAATGCATAGTTGTGATAATGATAATTTGATATAATTAGAAATTGTAATCCTTCGGTTTCTATGGAGTGAGACTTAGGTTACTTCTTCATTGTTAATAGAAATAGAACATGGTTGGAATCATATAGACCATGTTACAGAAAATGTTGTTTCACAGGTTCCCCAAGTGATCAATAATATAGTTCAATTTAGAGTGCCATATTTCCATGTTATGAAAAGTGGAAATAGAATAGATGTACTGAAGCATTTATATCACTCAACTTAGATTCATAATCATAATCGACCCATATATAGGGTTGATTTAGAAAAGAAAATGGTGGAAGAATTTATGAATATGATGAATCAAATATTTAATTTTATGCATTAACTTGCGGAGTTTAATATAATGTTAGTTACATTCATTTTGGAGTATCTTGAACATCAGTGGTGGGAGTTTCAAGTCCATGATGGAGACGAACATGGTGTGACATGGGAGTGTTTTTGAGAATTTTTTTTACAAATAATTAAACCCTCACATGTTCATGATTAAGACAACATTGAATTTCATTAGTTTAAAACAAGAGAACCTCTCCATAGCGTAATATTAAACTATATTCATGAACATAGTCTGTTTTGTTCGTCATGTTGTTGATAAAGCATCCTTGAAGAAGAGGAACAATTAATTGTGATTGAGGAATGAATTTTTTTCCAAAATATTTCTTCCCTATAAATCATATTATATATAGATGTTAAATAGAGTAATTATGGCTGAATGGGATATCAGGGGGATATTGTGTGGGGAAGAATTCTGTTACCCATGAGAAATGGTGGGGACACTAATGAAAGAAGAAAGAGGAAGAGGGAAACATATTTCCAAGGGGGGTTATGGTTCAGTATATGACAACATGGTTGTTGGGCCTTCATTTGAAGCCTTTTTATAAAACATGATGTTTTAATTATAGCTATGAAGAATACATCATGTTTTATTGTATGGAAAACCCATTATTATTCCATAACTACTAGAATAAGGGGAATATTCAGCCTTATTATCACATTTATCTATGTCCAGGTGTTAATGTCACTCATCTGAGTTCTAGGTTCACTATTCCTCAATGCGAAGGGGATATTAGTATAACAATTGTCAGAAGAGAAGAGTTAGTCATAGTGATTTTGAGAATAAACTGAATCCTCTACATGGTATGGTTTAGTGTGATTATAATCAGCCAAGTGTGGCCAACATGCAGGTGTTAGCAGCTGAGTAGGTTTTTGTTGATGATCATTCTGAACCATCCACCATGATAACAATGATTATTTTGAATTATACCTTAATGAATGTGTTTTTTGATATGGGAATGTGTATGTTTTATATTAATTCTTGTTCTATTGAATTTTTGGGTTTAGATATTGAAAATTTGAATTTAGTTTTAAAAAATGAATATCATATCTATCAAAGAGTATGTTGAGCCTTTTTGTTTAAAGCATGTGGGATAAATGTTGATTGAGTTGGGTCGATATGGGATTTCTCATGGCATGAGTAGGATGATTTTTATATAATCATGTGTATGGATTTATTTATGATTTCTATGTTCCACATTGATTTTAATGCATGACCAGTTAGATAAAAAATGGTTGATGTCATCAACAATTTATTTATAGGAGAGAATAATGTAATGGTTTGTGAAATTGACTTTTTATTTCTATCTGTTGGGATAATCTAGTATCGGTTTTTCGCTTTGTCCTAGGAATAAATAGATGAATTCAAGAAGTGTTTTTTGGATGTTGCGGACTGGTTTCTAGATGTCCTTGCTAAAAAATTTTATAGGTTTTAACCTGTAAGAGAAGTAGAGTATATGATTGAGCTTCTTCTATAGACCATCCTGGTCTCACTTCCATCTTTCCATATTGAAGCAGTATAATTGAAGAAATTGAATGTGTATTTGGCGGAAATAGACAAAATTGGTTCATCTGGCCTAGCATGTATCCATAGGAAGCACTGGTATAGTTTTATAAAATGGAATATGGAACTGTTTTCTAATGTTTTGATTATAGTTGGATTATACCATATATAATAATGGATCGATACACACTACCATGAATAGATTTCATGTTCGGTAAGTTTTGGGTATCTCAGTGGTTCTCCAAAATTGACTTGTGATTAGGATATCATTAGTTGCAGGTGCAGAAGGAAGATATTATGAAAAATTCATTAAAAAGTAGATACAAACATTATGAGTATGTGGTTATACCCTATGGTCTGGAAAATTTACTAGAAGGAGTCATGGAATTAATTAATTATATATTTTAGAGAAATTTTCATACTTTTGATGTGGTGTTATCCGTTGACATATTACTGTATTCCAAGACATGGATGGAGTATGAGATATATATATCTACTGAGATGGGGATCATGAGAGATCATGATTTTTATTCCAAATTATTAATGTGTGATTTATGGATATAATAGGATTTTTTCCTTGGACATTTAATATCTACTAATGGGGATTTCATGGATCGATAGATATATAGGTGGTTATCTAATAGAAACCTTCAATGAATGTCCTCGAGATACCGATCATTATTGGTTAACATAGGTATTACCAATTATTTTTACATTACTCTTCACATTTATCTTCAATGATGAAAAATATGATAATGAATAATGTGCCATTTAAATGGAATAAGTAGCTTCAGAAGTCATTTGATGTAATTAATTTTTAACATACATTATATCTAATCTTGGTTTTTCTAGAACACTGGAAATTGTGCACAATGTATTATTAAACATCAAGATCATGGTTGGGGTGTGTTCTCAATAAAGGGGATCATTTTTTTACATATTTATCATGGAATTTGAGGTTTCATGAGAAGAACTTCTCAACACATGATTTAGAGTTAGCGGTTGTGGTGCATGATTTGAAAATGTGGCATCGTTATCTCTTTGGTGGGAAATCCAAAATTTTTACCAATCATATGAGTTTGATGAATATTTTACCATAAATATATTTTAATTTGAAGAAAATTAGATTGTTGGAGTATCGAAAAATGATATAATTTTTGTTGATGCATGCAAAGATTAAAGGAAATTCAATGGAAGATGTATTATGTTTAAATACATATGCACAAGTTGTGAAATAGGGATCAGATTATGAGAATTTGATCATGGTTGTAGCTAAAAGCATGTTATAATGTGATGAATTTGATCATAGTTGTAGCTAAAAGGATGTTTTAAAGAGGCATAGAAGTCTGATTCAGATTGTGTGGTGATAGGGTATTTACTCAAATGGGCGAGATCATTAAGGGATGGAAAATAAAATCAAATTTTGTTTCCCAATTTCAGAATTGGATGGTTGCAACCGAGGATTTTCAAGTGAAAATTCTCATTGTTTTTAAGCATTCTGTAAGGGTTTTCTATCTTGGAATTTAGAAAATATATAAGGAATTGAAAGCATTGTTTTGTGGGGTGATATGAAAATTAATGTGTCTGACATTTTTCGAGAATCCTGATATTTCAGAATGTCGAGGAAGTGGATCAATAGTTGGATGGTATGATAAGGTATCTTCATATCCCTATGTATAAGTGGGAATAAACAAAGTTGTATTTTGTTATAGGTCTCCCTAGAATGACCATGATTCATTTTTCTATATGTCTAATAGTGGATCGACTGATAAAGTAGGCTTATTTCATTTTGGTGTTTGAATCTCATATAATGGAGGATCATCCCAAACTCTATGTCTATGTTGTGATAATGAGGCATGGTGTACCAGTTTAATTCCTATCAGATAGAGATATGTGGATTATGTCTCATTTCTGTATATCCCTAAAACAACCTCTTGGGACACAGTTGTTGAATAATACAACATATCATACTCAGAGAGATGGAAAATCCATGAGGTTGATACAAACATTGGATGATATGATGCAGGGTTTTGTGATAGATTTGGGTGTCTCATGGGAGGATCACTTGCTCTTGGTGGAGTTTTCATATAATAATAGTTTTTGTGAGTTGATACATATGAATATATTTGTTGAATTGTATGGGTATCTGTGTTGTTATCCACTATGTTGGGTATTAATATTTGAGGCATTGATGGTTGGGCCAATTCATGTCCTATAGTCTATGAAGAATATTTAGTTTATCAGTAATAGAATAGATATAGCTTAGATTCATTCGAAATCATATACAAATCATCATCGATGTCCCTTTTCATTTGATGTGGGTAATCATGTGTTCTTGAGAATTTCTCTATGGTTTGGACAATGTTGTTTTGGAATGCATGGTATGTTATCTTAAATGTATATTCAGCCTTCCGATATAAATGATATGGTTGGGGATATGGAATGTCGGTGTTATTTTCCACCACATTTCAGATCGGTTCATAATTTATTTCATGTATCTCATATGTAAAAGTATCATCTAAACCTAACAATGTGATTTGGTGGTATCATATTGAGGTATAGATAGATGCTTTATTGGTTCACATGATACTGTGTTATGTGGATGCAAATGAAAATGAGGTGGGTGGTAAAAGAAACTGTCTAGTTCATGTTTTGTGAAAAAATGGTCAGATTCAGGAGTACACTAAGGAATGAGATATTTTGATTGATGATAAATGGAACAATCTTTTTAGGCAATGTAATGGTTCTATAAATTCCATGAAAATAAATTCCAATGTTGGGTAGAATTTTAAACCCTATTTTGATGTACGTAACCCTTCTTATGACATATTTTTGTCTTTAATGTTTTTGTATTTGGTTTGGTAGAGTTTTTAAGGGTTTGGGGAATTTTTTGATGTTATTTAAAGGTGAAAATTTTTAGCACAGTATGGGAAAAAAATGATGATTCTATAAGAAATAGTGTAAGATGAGGTAGATGCAATAGAGATAGTGCATATTTATATAAAATAGATGATTATTACAATATGTTAATTGTATAAATATTTAATTTTATATTTCCATAACTTATAAAATTAAATATGGACTGTGGGTTAAGATTGAGTTTTATGAACAATGATGGTGATTGAAAAAAATTTGTTGATTTCTATATTTTATGATAATTATTTTATAATCAAATAATGTTATATAAATATTGATTAGGACATACATACAAAATCTTTATTGATAATGTAGGAATATTTTGAGGTGAAAATGTATTCTAAAGATATTTCATTAGTTTTTTTTTCATTTTTAGAGGAGATATTGAATAAATGATTCATATTTATATGTTTTGTAGATTCCATTGGTGACCTGGAGACTCTATGAGTCAAAAAATTGGACAATATTATCTATTATGTGTAGCGTGTATCACTTCTATTGGGTAATTTAATCATCTATATGTACACCTAGACCATGGCGTGAGTATCATTTTGACCTTCTACAACCTAATTATTTAATGCAACATTCATTGATGTATTTTTTTCCTCCGTATATATTTCCTCTACTAATGTATCCTCTTTTATATAACCAACCAATACATGAAGTATTCATTTGTATAAATTTATTTTATTTTAAAAATTTCAATCAATAAACATATTATTTAAAATTTACAAATATGATAAATATAAACCAAATCTATTAAATAAGTTGTAATAAAAATTCCATTATAGAATAATTGCGTTTTAAAAATATAAGGGATTAAAATTAATGAAATATATATTAAATATAATGAATTATTTCAATGGATCCATTATTATCATGATGAAATATAAAGCGAAAATGTTACCCTATCTCAATAATGATAACATCTATATGGAGATATCCCATTTCAACATCCCATAAGGATAACTTCTCATAACCCTAATAATTAATATCAACTTATAATAAGGTTTTATGTTTTAAACACGCCTCCCATAATACACACTTGGGATGTCAAAAGGCCCCAAACCATTTTAAAACCCGAATCTAAGGTACTATTAAATAATTAAATATAACAAATGAAATAAATAGTATCACTATTTATACAATAATACAATAGATTGTGCAATATGTCAACACCTAAGTATATTTAAATTGTTCAAGAAGCTGTTTTTGTATATAAAAACACATCTCCTTATCATACGATGATAATTTTCACCAAACTAGATCAAATATATCATAATATTACAAAAAGTACACCTTACTCGTATGAAATTTTAATAATAACACCATTTTACATTAATCACGTTATGATGAGTAAAAAAATCTTCATTTCACACCTCATCAAGACCACACATGGCCCAGAACATCCATACCCAACTCATATTTTTTAGAATTATCTTATTTATATTATTATTTTGTTCAGAGAACCCATTTTCTACATATAAATATCAAGCATCTCAAAAATAATATATACAATGATATGACAATATAGTTTCTTCATATATTAGTTCAGTTGGACTCAACATATTAAATATTAACACATAATTTATTATTGTTAAATAATGACATAAAATACTTACATAATCCACTACGAAGGTATATCTAGATAGGGGAAATGAAAAAAATCAATCAACATGTGAATAAATGAAATAACATTATTATGCCAAACTCCAAAAATCAGATTTTAGAGAAATAGCCATTAGAGATGAATTGGTGAAGAACGAAAATTATGGGGTTATATTAAATGAATAGAGGGTAAATCATAATAGAAGCCCCTTGAAAAAATTTATTTTCAAATTTTATAATATTTGGAAAAAATTAATATAAAAAAATAAAAAATTTAAGAACACTCTATGGGTCTTCCTGGTAGTATTTCCTAAACATTTGGAACATAGTACCCCACTGGGTACCTTCCTTGGGGTAACTGTACCCTCTGTCAACCTTAGGAACTTCAACATTCAAATATATGAACCAAGCACTATATCTACTTTAGTATGTAACTAAACTACATCTCATCAAGTATAAAAATCTAACACATGGTAAAAATCATGAAAATAATGTATTTATCCTCAATGAAGTCATCTAATGGAAAAAAATAATCAAAATACATGTGTTTTATAAAAAATTGAACGAATACATAAATGAAAATTAAATAGGTGTTATAATCTCCCCATCATTTAGTAGCTCATCATTGAGTTTCCTCACATAGTATTATTGACAAAACGTTCATGTTGTTTTACTCTAATATCAATCTCTGGCTTGGGAATCTCTTCTTAGATAATAATATTATACCACTTCACATTTACCAAGGGTACTACAATCATTAAAAAATCATGAATCTATAGTGTGAAAAATTAATTAATTAATTCCTTAAAAATTATTCAACATATATACAAACCTCATTGATTCTAGTTATCTAAAAAGGGTCTAAGAGCCATATACAAAGATTTTATATGTGGAATACAAGTATATTTCATAGAATTATTGAGGATTTATTAATAACTATTCTACTATAAAAATCCCCCAAAAACAATAATCCAACACACTTACATAGTAACCATATTTTAATATATCCATATATAGAGATTACCTAACATTAATGAAACCCTTAAGATTACTTGGAATCCAACCTAAAAAATGATAAGGTGACATATTTCTCTATATATGATTGTGTTAATCATTATACAATCAGTTAATTATCATACATGAACTAGATATTCTAGGACAACTCATTCCCTTGATAAATCCTAATATTATATTATTTTATGGACTATTATATTAACATAAGAGACCAATATATTATTCCATATATTTCCCAAAATGATACCATCTGAATTTATTACTAATAATTATATGTATTAGAAAACTCATCCAATTGATTAAAACATCAAATAAATAACAGAAATGTATTTAGTTATACTAATTTATAGAACATTTTTTTGATAAATATTGGTTTTCCCTATAAAATTAGTTTACGAGGGTAAATTATGTAAAGGGATCAATGTAATTTGTGGTCACAAAATTAATTTACCATGATAAATATTGGTTACCACTATAAAATATTTATTCTTCATAGAATGATACATTTAAAAATATTGTGTATTTTCTAATTGAATTGTTTGATTATATAATAAGACTATAATATGAAGATTAGTCATATATAAAAATAAATCAACACTAATTTAATTAATTTCTATTGTTAATTATGTTTAATAAAACTCATAATTTAGATGTCATTTGTCTCTATAGAAATATATTTTCTACATATTAAATATTTTAATTTAAATTATATTTTATAATATTTTGAAATTGGATAACATTATATGGATTCTAAATTCAAATTTATCATGTCAATATTTTAAATTGAGAATCATTTTATATTTTTATTAATTTAATAATTACCAATGTTATATTATAACCAATATTATTAATCTTTACAATGGTTAATCTAATGTGCAATTAATTTTACTAAATCAATTATACATTTATACCATATAGAATAATGTTTTAGTCAAAAAATTAATAAAACTATTTATTTCATACATTTCAACACATAAATCACATAATAATAATTATATTTAAAATTTCCCTTATATTTCATTCATATCGAAATATTTATCACTCATTTTAACTAATAGAAGTATCTCATTCCCACCCACATGAACCCAAATATCAATTTCAAAACTCCAGTGAAAACCTACCAAATAAAATATTTCTAGACTCACTATACAAAATTATTTCCTACCATTCTAAAACAAAATGAATCATATGATTCATTTTTAATGGATACATTAAGAGATGATAAGAATTATGAATGTAAACATTATTTACCAAATAAATTCTTTTAGTTATCCTTATCATCAACTCTCATACCAAAAACAT
Source organism: Viscum album (assembly GCA_963277665.1). NCBI lineage: Eukaryota > Viridiplantae > Streptophyta > Magnoliopsida > Santalales > Viscaceae > Viscum > Viscum album. Next base: position 579,262,608 of record OY728120.1, read on the forward strand.
TAACAAATGTTTGTAATGATATAATTATAAATATTATATTAAATTATTAATATATTAATGGTATAATAATTATCTAATCCCCTCCTATTCAATTAGAAGAGGAAATTGAAATGATTCTCATACATGTGTGTATACAACCACCTCCTAGAGAGATATGATTATGTATTCATAAAAATTATTCATGTATTATTATATAAATGGTTTTATTGTATATATATTTCATTAATGTCAAAATTTTTAAAATTTAAATATATATTATGTATTCTATGAATATTGGTTTCAATAAATATTCAATGTCAAACTTACCATCCAAAAAGATCATTCAACGAGGAAAAAATAATAATTTATACATGGAAGAATATTTTCAATTAGAATATTCTATGAAATCATCCCATAAATGATTAATCTCTATAATATAATCAAATTAAATTCAATATAATTTTATGATAACTATATAATAATAACTGAATCTCTTGTAGAGCCTTACTCACACATAAACTCTTATGTGTACTTATTTGATTGGTTTATCTCCCTAATTTAATATTAAAAAAAATAATCAATGATATATTTTCATTATTAATATATTATATTAATATGTTTAAATTTTTTTTTTGGGATGGATATATAAACATTTAACTAGATAATTACGATAACACTATTCATTCATAATAAATTATAAAAACATGGTCATGAAAAGTATCATGGTGAAGAATAATATCTACAATAATAACTTCATTAATTTGAAACAATAAATATATTTATCTATAAAATAATTTTCCATTTATTATTTTATAATTTAAAACCTTAAGAGAAGAATGATTAGAAACACCAATGTTATGGAACTAGTTTAAAATAACAATGATTTCAAACACCTTGATTTAGAAAATAGATAATAACTAACAAATATTCATGTTGAGAATTATTATATATGATGGTTATAAAAGGATACAAATGTGAAAATTTTCTAAAATATATGATTATGATAGTTCTTTTTTTATACATGTGATTCAGGTGACTTATTAGAATATTCAGATGTAGATAACGATTTCATTATCTCAAATTAAATTTCACGTAAATTTTTTGATATTGTCATGCATTATTTATTTTATGTGATGTATCCCCTATAAAATTTCATTCATTTATTAAAATACCATATAAATCATTAGATATTAATATTAACTTCCTGATCATGATCTCATTTAATTTTGAATCTTATGGTACTATTTCATTGAGGGTTTGTTCACCAATATCAAATTAATGTATAATGGTAATAATTATTTTATTTTTTTTAAAACATTTATCAATAAAAAATTATAATTATATTCTACTATAGTCATTTTTGTATCTTTAATAACTTATTCCAAATTTACATTCCCCCTTGGAACATTATTTAACAATATTAGGGAAATAGAAACGGTATTTTTTTATTGCAAACTTCCATTTTTTACGGTCCATAATCAATGTAACATTACTATTTCACACCCCAACCATAATCACTCATTTATATTATATGTTTAATAGTAATTTCATTTTTTTGAACGTTTTAGTTTGTGCCTAGGTCGAATGTTCTGATTTTTTGAATATTTTGGGGAATCTTCTAATGGTTGCATGGTTACAACACGGTTAGTGGTATCCATGAGGCCTGGTCATGCAGCTGGTGTTGGTCAAACAAAACAAACTTCACAAACTATACAAGGACATGTGGTAGGTCTTTGGTAATTGTTCTATATTCAATCAATATATAGATTGGACAACGTAGTTACTGCACGATTTGGGAAATCGTGTGGTCAAGCCTTGCAAAAATGTGAGTTCATTAAAAACTTTTTTTTGAATACTCTCTCTCCTCAGTTATTAGCCAAACTCAAGATCACTCTCCCCATCCCCTCTAATTTTGGTGCACTATGTGGTCCTCTATAACCCTTATCATTTGCTTCCAATCATCCAGGGTTTCTCTTCCTTTGGATATAAGGTATGTTTTTAGTGTATTGAGTGGTTTTCCCTACTATTTCCCTTTAGCTCTTCTTTTCTTGGTTATCCGTTGGGGTTTCCATCATTTGAAAAACCCTAGGGATGAGGTTTGATAATGTGGTTATTTTTAATTTTTTTAATGGAATTTGGATTTTCTGTTAGGATCAGTTCTTCTTCTCATTGCAGTTTCGTTCTGATAGAACTTGGCTTCAGTAGTTACTTCCATTTATTTCACTCCAATTTCATGTCCTTTAATTATTGGAATTCAAAATAAATTTAACATGTTGATTTTAACCCTTATGGAACCATTACAAAACTCATCATATCATTTTTTAATATATTTGTTTTTCAAAAAATATGATTTAAAGGGATTGGAGTGAATTGTCTAGGTTTATAACATCTTGGGTGTCATTTTATATTCAATAGTTCTTGTAATGTAGAGTTTATAGATTTTATGAAATTTATAGAGTAAATTATTTTTTATGATAATTGGTTGTTTGTGAGTTTTATTTGTTGTGTATGATTTGGTAATTTTTTATTTGATATATGCGTGTAAACTTCTAGGAAAGGGGTTTATGGCTTAATGGTGGTTGTTATGTACTTTTAATAATGTGAGTGGTTGGTTTTCGTTTCGTGATGAGAGAGAACATTGAAAATACATTTTTCATGTTTCTTATTTGATTGTGGTATTCCATTGGATGTTCCATTAAATGAATATGGTACATTATGTTTATGTTTTCTCTTGACCATGTTTTTATAAACTATTAATCTTTTCATTCCATTCTCCAAAATATTTTCTTATTTCCATAAAAAAGCAAAATTATTTCATCAAGGGTTTTCGAAAACATCAAATTAAATGATTTTATAATGTATTGGCCCATTTTTCCTTGAAACATGGTTTTGTATGAGTTTCAAAATTATAAAAGAATGTTTGTAAATTGTTAAGTGTTTGGGTGTGTGTTTGGAATTTAATGCTCAGTTAGGAATTGTAAAAATAAAAGCAGGGTTGGTGTGATGTGTTTGTAAATATTTTACATAGGTTGAGCTGAACTCATGTTTGACTCATTTAACTCAAGGATAATTTTTTTAATCCTTTAGAAACAATTATATTTGTGAAATATTTGTGCCCAGTTAGGACCCTAAAGTGTTTTTTATAAAATGGTTTTAATGTTTATATGGTATGGCGTCCAGGATGGATCCTAGTGTAATGTTTAATGTACTGACATTTATATGAGGATCCTTTATGGGTTGGATTTATCCTCGTGGGTCACCGTATATTGTTGTCCATATTTGGTGTACGAAAGTGTAGTGACAACAATTGAGCATAGTCACATGTGTGTTGTGATAATATATATACAAATTTACTACCACCATAGGATCTTGGGAATCTTTTAGACTATCGATTGACGATATATTACCAGCCCTAATTAGATGGTATGATTCTCTCTCGAGTTGTTGATAGGCCATGTGGGTTGTTCCACTAGTGAGGCTAGGAGAGAGAAACCAGTTGGTTATTGACACATGGGATTCACCACACACCAACATGTGGTTTTGAACAGATTGTGTGATGGGGTTGTCTATTGATATTCAGGATCAACCATGGTTAATATTAAAATTTTATGTTTATTTTCTATTTCACTGGTTTCTTTTCCAATATTATTTTCTTATATGTTTTTTTCACTTCCATTGGTTTTTCATTATTTTGGAAAATTAATATAAAATAAATTTTTGTTTTTGAAATGAGATGTTTTTTCTCTTGTTTTTTAGAAGGTGGGAAAAAATAATTTTTTGTTATTTATTCTTCAAAAAAGTGTCATTGGACTAATTCAGAAAGATAACACATGGATTATATTATTTCACATAGTCATTTATATTGATAATTTCAGTTCTCATGATTAATTTATCATTGCAGTTATAGGTTCGGTTGATGGATCAAGATCCTAGTCTAGCTGCTATGTGGTGGAGTAGGTTTTGTCTAGAGGTTAGTGGTGACCAAAAGGTTACATATAGATCATGTGGTGGAAATTTAGTATTATTGTTTTGGTTATCGGTATATTGATTTGTATTTTGCAACTAATCTAGTTGTTAATTTATAGTGATTTTGGAGTTTATATTTGTTACCATTCCATATGTTTTATATATTTATCTAGTCCTAGTAATTTACTTATGGTTTAAATAATTACCAAATGAATATTTTGTTACATAACTGTAGTTTCCATCCCAGGGGGATCAAAAATTCACTTCGGTCCATGGAGTGGACTTTCTCAGGTATCTGGATCAGGGTCGACCCAGGTTGGTTCATGAAAAAATGGTATTAGAGGTACTTTTTGGATATTTGGGGTGTCTAGTAGATGGAGAATTGGATCATCCGGACCTGGGAAGTGGGTGATGGAAGAGCGTCAAGAGCCCTTTCTCCCACTGATCCTCAAGTCAACATGGGTAGTCTGGGTTTTGAGTCTTTTGACATGGGTTGTTTTATATTGAGGGATGCCAATTCTAGTGAACTGGTGTCATGTTGCATCTATACATGGGGTGTTGACCAATGTGGAGTCCATGTTCCCAATTCAAGGTCTATTTATTGTTATGAAATTCATGGGGAATGGACCACCACCATGTCACATGGCTTGGAAAAATCATTGTAACCTCATTCTAGTAGATTATTCATCATTGTTTTTTTTTGTTTTTGGTAGGTGTATGCCTATGTTGAAAATTAATTTGTATCTTTAAAAGAAAATGGATTTAAAAATAGATATTTCCCATAAATATTAATTTAAAATGGTAATGTGGGGTTCGGAAAATTGAATATGTTTTGGTTTTGAGAATATTGATGGGATACGACCCTTTGTGTTCCATTTAGATGTTGTCATGTGTGTCAGAATGTGTTGGAAGTGCTTTTTGTAACACATGGATGGAAATGGATACACAACCATGTAACAATTCAGAGGTTATTATGGGTTTTGTTTTAGAATTAGGTGTCTATCATGTTATTTCTAAAATAAATTTAAATGAGAAGGTGATTTCAGAATTTTTTTTCTTGAAAAAAATGATTTTGTGGTATTTGTTAATTTTCATTGAAAACAGGAATTCAGAAAAATTAACTAAAAAGGTTATATTTTTTGGAAATTTTATATATATATTTTTTAATATATGTTTTTCTTGATATTATGTTTCCTTTTTTTGAGGTTTTTTTTATTTTTTCCTCTGATTTACATTGGATTTGTTTTGTGCTTTTTGTGTTTCTCAAGATATTCCACCTAGAATGGTTTCTAATGATTCTAAACAGTATTACTCAACTCATATTATTTATCTAGTTTTTACTATTTTACATGGTGATAAAGTTTAGTTAGAGGTTGTGGTGTGGCTTGAGGATGTAGAGTACATTTTCTAGTCGTTGGGAACTCCAGATGTTGTTAGATTCCATGCAGTTTTGAGGTTGTTTGAGGGTCTATCTTAGAACAAGTGGGTGTTGGTTAGCTCTTCAAAAATGCATGTTTAGATGATGTGGTTGGTGTTTAGGGACACTTTCACACAATAGTTTGTACCAAAGTATTTAAAATTTAAGAAGGTGTTAGAGTTATGGGATTTTCAGTAGGGACAATGGTCAGAAAAGTTTTACATCTACCATTTTAGAAAGGTCATTCCATATTCTATAAAAATAGCATAAGGAGAACAAATAAAAAACCCTATTTTCGTATTGGGTCTCTATCAGGAAATTGTAGAAAAAGTTCTATCATCGATTGAAACCTTTTTCTAGATGTTGTTTGATGAAAGCATTCATGGATGAGCTGGTTTTGGGGTGTAGTCAGTGGTTATTGGTTTTCATTAATGTTCCCCATCTAGCGAGTGTGGTGGCTAGAGGAACCAGGTTTTGAAAAACCTCATTTATGGACTATGAATTCTATTTAATCAGACCATTCACTTGTATGATTCTAGATTGGACACTTTTTTCACTCAAAGCCATCTTTTCGCATCCCTCTGAAGAATTTCCTTCACTATTGTTGTTTGGGTCATATAGAGAAATTTTGTAGGAGGAACTTTCTTAAAAATACTTATGGATCGAAGGATGCACTTAGTGACTATGAGGAAGGAAATTATTCCACCATTATATCCCCAACCACATGTCTCAAGGTGAGTCACACACATTTAAGAGTTTCCTAGGGTAATAGATTCTGGGGCCTAGTATTCTATTTCCAAACTTGTTTTATGCTATTTTATGTCCATATATTATTGAAATGTTGTGATAGAAATATTGCACTAAAATGTGTGTGGATTTGTTTATTCTAAATGTTTCCCCTCATAAATATCCATCTACATTACGGAATGTTTGACATATTGATAACTATGTTAGTTTTGGGATTCAGTTTTGGTTCTGTTCTCATCAGTCCTCCTTCGGGAATCATTTGTTTTTTTGAAGAGGATGTGTGGTAGCTTCAATGTGCTATTTAGTTTTTGATGGAATTGTCCATTTTATTTTTTCCAATTGATGGAGATAATTTTCCATTGTATATAATTGTTGTGATATCTTCAAGTGTTTTTGTTCTCCGTTGTATAGAGTGTTTTTAGTTCATGGTGGAAGTTCCCCATTTTTGGTGATCTAGTATGCAGGGTAGCACCATAAGAGGTTCCATGTTTGGGTTCATTGGGTGGAATTGTTTAGTTATTTTTAGATGTTGGTTATATTTTAGTTTTATATTTCTCATTCCCCCCTAATTGGTGTGAATGAATTATAAATTATCACATTGGGGTAATTCATGTTGTAGGGAGACCCCTCTCGTATTCTACCCTTGTTTTGTGTTTTAATTTTTCATTGGTTGGTCGGGTGGGACCTCTCTAGAGTGTGGTCAATTTGGGATCCTCATATTTATAATATTTTGTCCCATAATGGACACATGTTTTGGTTGACTAAGGGTTTGTAACATTGAAGGGGCATACAATTTTTGTAGTGGGGATAATTGTGACACCCCAACCTCAAAAACTCCATTATTTTATCCTTTTCATAGACTAGGACAATTTTTTCAAGGTTGTGTTTTGAGTCCGGATCAAATTTTTTATGAGTTTTGGGAGTCTTCAAAGTGACACATGGTTACCACAGAATTAGTAGCAACCGTATGGCATGGTCATGCAGTTGGGGATGGTTGGAGACAACCGACCGCCTGGCCTATGCATGAACATGAGGTAGGTCCCATGTAACCTTTTTCTATTCATTCCATTGGAAGAGAGACCCAAACGGTTCAAAACTGTTTTGGAAAACCCTACATATAAACCTTGTGGAAGATCCATGTCATTAAAAACATATTTTTCTCTTTTTTGAATCCCCTAGTTTTACCCTACATAGGCTCTGTCTCCCCATATCTTTTTTTATAGTAGGGTTTCTCCATAAACCTCCTCCTTTGCTTCCAATCATTTGAGGTTGCTCCCCTATTAGAAAAAAGTTATGTTTTTAGGTTTTTAAAGTGGGTTTTCCTCGTCATTCCCTTTCCCTATTCTTTTATTGGTTCACCATTGGGGTTTCATTCCATGGATAATCCCTAAGGTTAGGGTTGAATAATTTGGTTTGTTTTTATTGTGGAAATGGAAATATGAACATCCATTTTTCATGGTTCTTCTTCTCCTTAGAGTTTTGTTCCAATTTTACTTGATTTCATTAGGTCATTCAATTTATTTTACTCCTGTGCTATTTCATTTGAATCTTAGAATTTAATAAGAATTTATCAAGTAGATTATCAACTATATGACACCCTTTCTAATATTATTATCACTTTTTATAATTTTTTTCCCCGATAATAGTTTTTAGAAGGGATTTGTGAGAAATAGTTGGCTTTATAGTACCTAGGGTGTTTTTTTAAATGACATAGTTCTTATAATGTTGAATTTGGGTTTTTTATAAAATGATTAGATTTAATGATTTTTGGTTGAAAATTAGTTTCTTGTGATTTTTTTTCAGTGTCTATGAGTTGGAAATGATTAGTTTCATTAATGTGTTGAAATGTCTTGTAAAGGGTTTTAATGAAAAAATGGGTGGTTGTGTTCATTTAATAATTTTACTAGTTGGTTTCTGTTTCGATGAGAGAGATGAATTTGAAAAAAGGGTTTTCAATTTTCTTCATGGATTTTAGTGTTCCATTCAATTTTGGAACGTCCATGGGTGCACTAGGTTCATACATGGATTCTCTCTCAAATGAGTATGGTTCAGTGAGTTGGTGTTTTCTCAAATCCTTGGTTTCTTATGTGGTTTTTCTTTCTTTACATTTTCTTGAAATGGTTACATTTATTTTCAATTATTAAGGTATTGCTTCAAGGGTTTTGGATAACATGACATTAAATGTGTTCCTCATGGTTTTACCTATATAGTCATAAAAGAGGATATTTTGTGACTTTGAAATGAGAAAAGGCCCATATGGGAATTGTGAAGTGTTTGGGTGTCTATTTTAAAATTTAAGTTATTGTTTGGAATTGTAAATATAATAGTGGTGTTATTTTTATGTTTTGACGATTCATTTAGTTATTTTGAGATAATTTCCCATTTGGGTCTTCTAACACAAATATGATATTTGTGATAACATTTTTTATAATTGTGTTAGGAAAATGAGTGTGGCCGATCGACAACCTAGTGGGTTTTTATAAAATGGTTTGAAGTATTTTACAGAATGGTGGACCGATTATAACCATGTGTGATATGAAATGTTCATGTATGTGTATAAAGATCCTTTATATTAGGGATTTACCTTTATGGTTTATCATATATTGGGTTTTTTTTGGAGTAGGCAATTACAGTGATGATAGCCGAGTAGAGTCATGTATGTGATGGAATCCTATAAACATTGCATTAATACTAAAATTGGCTCTTATGTCATTTTAGATGATTGAGTGGTGATAGTTTACCAAACTTGAATAGATAGGTTGGTACCCATTGGAGTTGTAGACATAATACATGGGTTAGTCCACTAGAGAGGCTATGATAGAGAAACTAGTTGGTTATTAACTTTGTGGATTAACCATTCAGTGATATATGGATCCAGAGTGAGTACGTCCAGGGGTTATCGAGTGATGTTTTGGATCTCCCATGTTTAATATGTATATTTTTTTACATTATATTCCTATAGTTTCTAATATTTTATTTCACTCCTATTTTTTTTAGCACTGGCATGTTTTTTCCTTGTTTTGGAAATTGATTAAAAAATGGCATTTTGTTTTGAAAATGAGATATGTTTTTTTTGTTTTCTAAAATATGGAAATCCATATTTTTTGTAATAGAATTTCAATCTACTTTCATTTGATGTGTTTGGTAAAGGGAACACATGGATTCTATGGTTTAAATTTGGAATCCCCACTGAGGATTTTGGTGCTCATGCCTACAATATCATTCCAGTTACATGTTTTGTTTCTTGATTAGGTTCCATTCATAGCTACTCAGTTGGTGGATCAGGTTTTGTATTGAGTTTGGTGCTGAAGAAGAGGTGATATAAATATCCCAAGGTAGTGGTATGGTTTTGTGGTTTTGGTTATAAGTCTTTGTAGTTTTATTTTTTAACCGAGCCAGTGGTTTATATAATGTGACACAATTGTTTAGTTTTTCATAGATTCATTTTGTTTTATGTATTTTTATGGAATTAGTTATTTATTTTTGTGCTTAAATCATTACCACATGCCTGTTTTGATGCTCCAAACTAGCATACAACCCTTGGGAATCAACAACGCCTTTTGGGTTGTGCCAGAAAATAGATCTAGTAACTGGTTCAGGGTTGACCCAGGTTTGTTCATGAAATACAATGATTTTTCATTTCTATGAATAAATAATTTATCATTTATATTTTGTACTACATAAACTTCTTTAAAAATGTAAATGAAATTTTTAACATTTTGAGTAAGATGACCATTCATCCATGTGTGAAAATATTCTGTTTCTTTTTCATGTGAATATATATATATATATCAACATATTTTGTTTTTATAAAAATTCACCTATATTACTAATTTTATTTCTAAATGAAATTATTAATCGTTGAAAATTAAAAATTAAATGTTATCATGTTATCATATAATAAATAGTACTTACAAAAAAATTATGTTACTACTCTTAAATGTGTTTTTTAATGTATGGCAACAACTGTATATATTATAATGATATTATATTATTATTCCGTCCATTTTATTTAAATTAATGACTTTGTAATATGTTTTTTATTATCATGATAGACATTTATTTCATGAAGTAATTATGAATTTATGTAATTATATATGATTTCATTAAATGACTCACATATTGTTAGACTTACAAATGGTGTGACCTGAAAATGATGAAATGAATTGGGTAAACAAATAATCTCTATAAGAAACATTTTTATGAAAACTTGACATGATTTTTTCAAAAAGATTTATGTTGCATATATGAAAAACAATAAAACTATGTGTATTACCAGATATAACACTAACCCACTGGGTATATATCTAATCTCAAAACCTGAAATTTACCTTATTCTGTGGAAATATTGGATTGGTAATATTCTATGTTGCCTTAACAGATATACTTGTCTACATGGTTATACAATACCATTATAATGAACATTTCAGATATTATTATAAATGACTAACATTTATATTAATTTCAAATTTATATGTTATGAGTCATGTATTTGTAATTATGTTATTCTATATGTACATATCATCATGTTATTATATTCAAATTATTATTTCATTCCCCATGTTATACCCACAATATGTTCTGATTTCATGTATAATTCTTTGCACATCATTTTCACCCACCCCATTCTTATGATTCCATTTCCCTTAATTTTGAAGAAAAGTATCACGGAGGAAACTTAATTATGATTATCATGTATATAAATATTATGGGTGATGTGAAATACTTCATATGGATTTATAATTCTTATATATAGTTGGAATGGGTTGTGTTTGATAATATTCTTTTCTAAATCTAAAAAAAAACTAAAAGGAATTTGTATTTCGAATTTATGTGATAAAATGTATTGAAAAATTTATATAATTTATATGGTAAAATATATGGGGATTCAGTTTTTGTATTAAATTAGTTTCTAGATTCATATTGATGATATGATTTTAGTTGGGGAAATTTATTAGTTTACAAGTTAAGGATGATCGTTATATACAAGTTATAGTTAACACATTCTGTTTTTGAGGTAATACCGTTTATTTCATGTATTTGTGTTATAATTTATATTGGATAGAATATAGTGATTCAAATCTGATAATTAATAGTATTGGACAACACAATAATTGTTGAGTGATGTACAGATTTTTTTGTTTAACATAAAATTACATCCCTGCCTAGATATTGGAAAGTAGATATACCTAATGATGAGAATCAATATGGAGTAATATCCCTGAAAAAGGATTCTTGAGTATAAAATCAATATTTACAATGGTTCATGATGAGTGTGAGTAACATTGAAAATCTAGAAATATGGACACATTTAATGTCAATTTATTAATTATGTTCTCATTGTAATCCATTTGTATATATCATTTATGATATTAAATATGATATGACCTGACCTAAAAATCATAGATTAAATTGATAGTGATTTAGGAATAACTTAAACAAACTATATTAATTTATCTAAATAATACATTTTTTTGTTTAATTTTTCAACTAATTATTATAAAACAATTTTTTATTGGCGATTTTCACTCATTTTATCTTCTTTTTTTATTTTAAATGGAAATATCCTAAAGCAATCAAGATAAATATGGATCTCGTGGATATTCTAGAGATTTTACTAATGTTAATAAAAAAAAATATATAACTAATATGAGAATTACAATGCATATACAAAACTAGATAACAAGAATTATGAACAACATCAAAAAAATATTTAAACTCATGAACTAACCAAATGATAGAAAATTTGTTAATGTTATTTGGGAGAAAATTATAAAGATGAAAATAATATTAACATTCCTATATGATAAGAGTATTTAAAAACGATCCTAGGGGAATGCCTCAATGGAATAGGGATATGAATCATTTAATGAAATAGAGGGAATATAGTGAATTTTTCTTCCCCAAAAAATAAAGTAATAAGCTAGCATGACAATCAAAAAACACTTTTTCCAAGACAAAACAATGTTATTATAGTAGAAATGTAAATTTAAAATAAATTTTATGATATAATAATATTTTATAAGACAATAAATAAGTTTGTTATTTTTTTATAATTATAATTTCGGGGATCCAATTTCATTATAGGGGTAAAATGTTACACCCAATGTTTTTAAAATATATATTTTTCCTCAAAACCAAATGTGTTCAACATACTTTTAAAAATAAAACACCAAACTAAAATAAACCAATATATATATATATATATAACCATTTTAATATAGATGTTGAATTATAAAATGAAATAATGTGTTACTGGATAATGAAATATATTTCTAAATAAAATCTAAACAATTTTTTATTCTCAATTCATTGATAATGTTCATTTACAATATAAAAATAGAAAATAAATTTATTTTATGGGTAAAAATATATTTCTCTAATCAAATGGATTTTCACCATAAATTGAAATTATTATATTATGGGTATATAAATTTTTAATTGTAATTTATTGATAATATAGTATATATAAAAAATTGACCATCATATAATTTATTTACACAGTCAGTAATTAATTTACACTATTCTTGTAAGTTACATGTTCCTTAAAATTGTTTTATTCATTATGTGAACATATTTTAAAATAGTTTTTTTTAAATAAGCAAATTGAAACTGATAAAAATAATTTTATATTCATGATAAATATTTTGAGATTAGATAAAGGACTATATTTAATTTTTATTCCAAATATTAATTTAGCAAGATAAATATTTGATTCCATAGTAAAATAAATTGATTTTCAAAAATGATACATTTATAAATATTAGTTATTTAAATATTTCGGGGAAATATTTTATATTGGGGCTATAATATTATTTTTGAAAATATATAATACTAAAATAAAAATAATTTTATTTTCAAATAATTTTAAAATTTTTAAGGAAACTTATAAATTCTACAATTAATTTTTCTGCAAAATGTGTTCTCTAAACATTGTATTTGAAAGTTGAGAAGTTAATTTTAAAATTGTGAATTATAAAAATTGTACAAATTGATTCTATATTTGGATTCACCGTATAAAAATTTAGTTTCAAAAATTATATTATATCTCTGAAAGTATAATGATTAACATGGTTAAATTTTAATCAAGATTAATAACCATTATAATGCTTAATCTAACAGGAAAAAAAAATTCAAAATCAATTTAATCATATATAATTTAGAAACATTTATAATGATATTAATTAATATCTACATATATCCATATAATTTCTATATCGAACTAATATAAGACTAAAAAATTTCAATTTATACTATCTAGATAACTTTCTTTTCAATTATTGGTCCATCTTTTTCACCTAAAAATGATGCTCAATTCCTTAAAATTCAATCGAGACATATAGTTTAAAACTCCCAAATATATTTACAGAATTTTCTTCTTTTATAGTCCATATTAATTTTTTATATAGTATTTTAAATAATGTATCTCATTTTCTTCATTTCCTATATATATTTCAAGAGGATATCAAAGTACTCAACATAAGAATTATATAATAATAACATTCATTTAAATTATCCTTTTCCATCATCCTCAATATTATTAAAAAAAATAAATTCTATTTTCCTCTAGACAATGATCAAGCTAGGATATCTATCATTTGAATATGACAGTAGGTTTTGCATTCAAGACTATTGAACTTCTATTGCATCTGTATTTTATTACTATAATTTAAATTATGAGACATTAAATCCCTAGTGTGGTGTGAAATTACACTATAGTAATGACTATTAGATTTGTGGTGAGATTTTGATCTATAATAATATCACTAGAGTTTTTTTATACTATTGATACTAGTGTAATTTCTGGAGGAGTCTAGACTGAACACCACACTTTTAACAACTCAGTGATTGATTTTATACTCATTGAAATCATGGATTACAAAAGTTAATGCATATAAATTGAATAAAATAATGTACTTTATAAAGTTGAGAGAATAATGGGTTTTCCATCCACCACATCATTTGGATATTCCACTTCAGCTATCATGATTGAAAATTCACGACCATTATCCCTTGGACTATGGTGAGATTGATGGTGGTTCCCTCACATAATCAACTTCTGGTTTGGATATTCATTATAAATGTTCCCAATATTTCCAAAATTGATGAATTGAACTTCTAACTTTCCCTACACCATCTCCACTTTTCTTTAAGTGTTTGAAATTGATGCTTCACCACAACATGATAATTTTGAGCTATTTTCCGAACAAATGATCAATTTTATCACATAAAAATCCCATAAAATGTGTCCCTAGAATGATTCACCCTAAATTTTTTCATGTGGTTAGATTAACTTTTATACCACCTATTCCCTAATAAAAGTTCCTCCTTAAGTATGGTTTCATTGACCTCTTATTTTAATTCAATCTATATCGCCACATTATATCTTTAAACTCTAGTTAATCCTTTATATCTCTTAACACAATCACTACCTAGATTTACATGTCATTATATTCTATATTCCTCAGCATATGGGGTTCATTCCAACAAGGAATCTATCATCCTTTCCCTTTATATCAATAACATATCTAGAACTGTATCAATCCTGTCTAGTAAAGTTTATCTCATAGCCTCTCACCAATTCATTTTACTGGTATTTTAGTTCAATGTATTATAACTCCATTTTTTGTGTTTCTAAATTGGAAAATACTAATTATATTTTTTCCCCTTGTACACTCCTCACTCCATATAACTGATCAAACTTTTTTGGTTCATTTTTTTAATTAGTGTCCATCACTGATCAACTTATCTTTCTTTGATCTATACTAATAGGGTTAATTTCTCTTATTAGGAACAACATATAAAAAAATTCATTCCATGATATATTGTCTATTATTCATTAGTAAATGGGTCCATAGATCCACTAACAGAAGGTGGTTGTTGATTCATTAAGGATTCAACATGTATTTTTTCCCTTCAAGGTAAATCTGTAATTTCCAAATGATTCATGTTATTTTTCATAAATTGAGTTAGATTATTTCTCATCCTCATAATTTTTTACACTCTATATTCCTTCAAAATACCCCCACTTCAGCATCCATTTCAATCATCATATACATATTTCATCATATTCCCCAACATTTTTAAAAAAAAAATAATGAGAAACTTGTTATTTTTACGAATTATATAATTCTAAAAAAATTTATGGAAGAAAACGCAATTCTTAGATATTTTATTAACCTATAGGAATTAAAATTAACTTTTCATAATATTCTTCATAATTTATCCTAAAAATCATCTTATTAAACAAAAAAATTCCCAGGGAGTGTCAAACCAATAGTGAGACATAGACAATTTTAATGTAATAGTTCCCTTTAAACTATATCTTAATTTGTTTCTTTTGAGTGTTACCAATAGGTACATCTCATCAAGAGTAACATCCTATTTTTCATTTTAGTATAGGGAATTTATTGGTTGGAAAACACTTATTTAATAATTCACCAAAATTATAGGATATTATCCTAAATTTATACTTTTACCTAGGTTTATTCCTGAAATAATAATATCATAATTTTGACAAAAAACAAAACCATCCTTTGATAAAATCTTTTTCATCCTTCCATTTTATTAAATAAATTTTCATTACATTGTATAAAAAGAAGCGTATTTTTAGGATTTGTTTATTGAAAAAATGTACATAATAAATAAAAACATAAAATATTATTCTAAAACCAATTAAAATATATCTTTGTGTGTACACTATATGTTAATTTTATATAAAATAAAATCATGTTGACACACATCAATGGATATGGGTGATAATGAAGACTAGTGAGGGAATTATCATGATATGCATATAGAATGTGATATTGTGACATATCAATAACAACATGATGCAAAAATATAAGTCATTATAATGTGGAACATCATTATAATAATATAATGAATCGTAACATATAAATGTTCCTAAATTATATAAATAATACATTCATAATAATATCACCATTGTGTCAAAAATAAAAACTACTAAATTTATTCCCCATGGAAACATAAAACCTATTATCTCTATAGATTTTATTAATTTCCTAATGAGTTAGAGCACTATTAGGGATAAACCTTTATATGTATTAATAAATGTGATCCACATATATTATAATAATAAATTCATAAATAAACCATGGATAATATCAAATATGATTCTTATGAAAATTATTCCATTTCAAAAGTACATAAACACATGATAATTATGTCATTTTTAATCAATATATATGAAAAAGGGTTAATTTATGTCAATAAATTAATCAAAATAAAAAAAATTATATCTGGGTGAATTCCCCTTGAAATGTAGGTGGTTTGGTTAATAGAGAAAATAAAATAAATGATATTTATTTTGTAAAGGAGAGAAATTTTGAGTAGTAAATAGGGCAATATGATAGGTATAAACCATAATTTTAGAAAATGGAAGAATGATAAGGGTAAAGAGACTCCTATTGATAAAAAAATAACTTGGTAGTTGATGTATGATAAAAAGTCTAATAATATATTATATCCATAACATTTAGGAGAACGATACAAAAATTAGTTTTTGAAATGATTACAAAATGAGGATAATTATCCTACCATGAAGTGTTGTTCTTAAAACATGTAGAAGGATCCCCTGGGGAATGCGAACTCAATGCGGAGAATACATAGGGATGAAATACTAATAAAACTAATATTGGATGGATTGGGACTAAATAAAAATGGTTAAATGGGTGGTTATATATAAGTAATTAATATGATATGTTTTTAAATTTCCATTTATGGGCTATCGAAAATTGGATGGGGAAAATGAAAAACCATTGGGTTTACCATTGTTTTTCCCATTTATTCTATATTTGGGAAAATTTTAATGTTATTTTAATCCTCCCAAACCAATAATCCTTTTTATTACTTCTTTTGGCATGAAAAATTCATGATTCAGAAAGGTAATCTTTTTTAAATCAAATTTAACTTTATAGAGATTGGAAATACACATTTAGTTTTTGAAAATGATTTAAATATATTAAAATAAATAATATTAATTTTTTTTCTGGTCAGGATTTTTTTAGTTAATGATTAAATAAATATGACATAATTATTTTGTCAAAAAAATATTATAAAACACCAAAAATATATTTTTTACAATTTAGAAAAATTAATTAATTTTTGAACATTATCTTAAATTCACCCAAAAATAATATTGAAAAAAATAATTAAATATTTATGTTTATTTTATAAAAAAAATTCTGTAAATATTATAATATTACATTTCAAATATATGTGCACTTATTTATTTAAAAATAACATTCTCTATGTCATAATAAAAATTATAACACATTTAAAAATCATCGATGGCCATTATAAAATTTTTGCACAATTTATATTGAGGTGAGACTATATTAAAATATTATTTCATTAAGAAATATAATATTCTGAGAATATTGGTTTATGAAAACAAATTATATGTATTTTATAGACAAATAAAATTATGTTTTATTTTCATAAAAATATTAACTAATAAAATTCATCACAAATAAAAATATATTTTATTAAGAATAAATACTCATACAAGGAATTTCTGGAATTATAATTTTATTTATACAATGTATTTTACACTTTAGGTAAATTTTTCCTTGACAGATAACCCCTAATTACACTTTCATTCACCCTAATATTAAGGAGTGTGATGTGGTAGATTCTTGGGGTGCTTTAGTTAACATCAAAAAATTGGTAATCTCCAATAACCTATACTTATCCTATATGAGTTTTTTTATCAAGATCCACCCATTGGAGTTCATCTTGGGATTTGATAATGGAAGCCCCCAATGGTGATAGCTCCCCCCTATGTTCCAATAAATGGGATTCAAATGGAATGAATCTACTGGATGAGGCCATTAATTATTATTTCTGTATCAATTGTCTTGTATCATTAATATTGTAACCACTAATTATAATTGTAAAATTATTATACAAGTGTATAGTTTTCAATGTTCATATTGACCAATGGACATATCTAATAGATGATCAAATAAAGATCAAATCAAAACAGTCAAATTTCTCATTATACCATATAAAAATCACTTTATTCATTCACTCATAGATTCTCCATATGGATATATTTTAATTTCATAAGATGTTTATAGGATAAATAATATTTTATTCATTATTATATGATTTTTTTGTGGGTGATGTTTATAGTGGATTGGTGTGATCCTTTTTTTACAATTTTAGATTTTATAATTTATATTCATCATCTAGTGGTAATGTTTGAAATATTTATTTGTATCATAGTAAACCGATATAATGTCTTTTATTAAATTTTTTTGTTATGTTTATTTATTACATGTATAACATTTTATAATATGTTACCAACATTTATTTATGAAATAATTATCCTTTATATTTCTGGGGACATTACACTTAAGACACAAAGATATAAATATACATGAGATGTGGAAAACAATTAAACAAATATGTTTCATCGAATATGTGGTGTTTTATATATAGGGTCTCAATATTATGATTCTATATCCTAAATATCGTATTAATAAATTTATATATTTTTAGTAGGTTATATTGTCATGTTGGTTCAAAATATTACCCTACCGCATAGTTAATTTGGTATTGTGGTTGAATTTGTATCGTGAAAATCATTATCCAATTCATTATGTGATGATACATAATCATGAAAAATGATTTTCGTTATAAAAATATATTATTAATTTGATTATGGATAAATATTTATATATCCACAATGTATGATCAACTTATCATAGATAATTTATTAGATAAAATGAGTTATCAAACAATGTGATAAAATTTATTTTTGAGAAAATAGTGGATATATCCATAAATGGGGTTTTGTTCATGTTTGATGATTTTATGTCAGATTTTATGAGAATTATAAATTCTATTATATTCATGTGACCATATAGAAAATGAAAAAAAAATCGAAAAAACCATTTTCATCAACATTATTGAATAATTTTTTTTATAAAATGAGATATAATAGTCTATAAAAATTAATTTAATCTTAATACTTGAGAAGAGAATATTATTCCCATTATAGAAAATTACATGACATATCTATGGTATTTTCTAGTTCCCACTTAATATATATTGAATGCAGGGTGGGGAATTAGTTTGTATTTTCAATACTATTATAAACTTTTTTATAGTAATTTTAGATCTAGATGGCCAAGATCATTCCAAATGGTGTTGGTACACACTGATAGAGTTGTTTATTTTATTAAATAGAAGTGAATATATTTTAAATTAATATATGGGTACTAAATATATGGATAATATTATACTTAACAGTAGATAATGTCACATCAAACATTTAAAAATGAGGTAAAAATAAGTATATAGAAATAATATATTGTCGCCTCTTTTAGATAAAAACCATATTTTAATAGTTTATATTTCTCTTTTTTATGGTCTAATAATTCATCTTGGTTACTCCTAAATAATTATTCAAAGAATTTATTCTTATATTATTTAAAAAAAGTGAACACTTATAGAAAAACCAACTCATGTGACTTTTTGGATAACAATAACATGTTTCATCTATTCTACAATTTTTTTTTATCGAAATATTTTTTATCAAACACTAAAAAAACATCATTGAGATTTTAAAATGAATGATTTTACATAGATTTAGGGGGATTTCATAATTAAGATATGGGATAGATCATAGTTAATATCAAAAGTTTTTTTAATTTGTTCGATCCTTATTATGTGACTAATTAAGCCTATGTAATCTTTTTTATAAGAATGTTGACATATTATCAATGATTATTCGAATTTAATTTTACTTTTATGGAATAATTTTTGTTTCAATATCATAAAATAAGATATTATCCCATGAAAATTTAATATTCATATGAGAGTACATACAATTTTTTTCTTATAATAAAAATTTCATTTAGACACTCAATAATGAAATTAAAAATTATAACATTCTGTATTTCATTTTATATAACATTCATATTATATGTGTTGTCGAAATGATTAATGATATTTTTTGGACGTTAGTTCCTTAAATCCTGTTGAGGATAAAATTAAATATTTGGAAAAAGTGAACCAACTTATTTTCAAATACACAATTAAATATACATACATTACATGAATAAATCTTTACATATATTTCAATTACACGAGTTTCATGATAAAGTTTGAGAAAACATGTGGGGTAATAGAGGACATGGAAACCATGAATGGAAGAATATTATAAAAATCTTATTGGGTGTTATCAAAGAAAAAAATAGTTATTTGAAACCATAAAATGAGATTAAATTAATCATAAAACTATGATAAGTATAAAACTAATTAAATTGAAAATTTCTAAAAATTGTAAATATATCAAGATGAATACTTTTCTCTCTTAAATGAAAACTATAGATATTATTGGAAGTGTTCCAAAAGAATAAGTTTAATGGGTAAATGATTTTATGTTAAATGAAATATGTTTATTTGAATATTTTTCTCCTATTTTTCATGAATTATTTCTTATAAGTTAAAAACATAATCAATTTTTTTATATTATTTTATTTAACCAGAAGTATAATTTTTTTCCTATAAATATATTGAAAGGAATGTGATACTGGAATATGTTCATCATTTAGTTTGTGGAGAATTATATTATTTGAATTAATATAGTAAACCCTTATAAAGTTAGGGAAAATCAAACCCATATTTTAGCACTACTATGTAAGGGGAATTTTCACTCGTAATATGTATTTATTTGTTATTTGGGTATACAAATGTATATAATAAAATTAGTATTGATGAAAAGAATAATAATAGGTAAATTTAAGTATGAGGTAATATAATCTATAGTTTTTTCATCTTAAAATATAAAATAAATTTTATTGATTAATTAAATTTTATATGTTTTACAGTTTTTCTTCTAAAGAGTGAAAAGAGAGTCTTATTAGGGTAGAATTTAAAAAATAAATAATTTTTAAATTATTAAAACATGTTTCTCTAATATACATAGTAATATTGGAAAATAATTAATACGAATTAATTAATTAGAAACATAATCATGGAATGTTGGAAGTCACAGGTAATTGAGCCTAAATTATTTATTAAATCATTACATGAATTACATAATCCAAATTAAAATGATCATAAATTCTATATCAAATGATCAATGAATGAATGTATAAACTATACTAAACATGACTATGTGTTATAAAAAATTAATTGGAATCCAAAGGGATGAAGATGTAAGATTTGGTGAAATTTGAATATTATTATTTTTTATCAAAACATCAGAAGAGGAAACTTGATATTTTACACTACATTATTTTTGTTTAACTTATCATGATATATCATATGAAACATCAAAAAAATATAATCAATTTTTCTGGAATGATTCAGAATAAGGCATATACATATTGTGATAAATGAAGGATTTGGTACATGAAACCATTAGATGTCTAGGATGAGACATTGGTTACTAGATTTAATGATATTATTAACATACACTAAATTGTAAAAATAAATTGAAGTTATCCTGTTTCACTAATTATAGTTCCATTTTCATAAAAAATCTATGTGAATATCATTAGATATGATAGACTTACCATATACGTTGAATGTATACCATATGAATCAATATGGTTTTTGTGAATTAATATTGAAATATTATATAATTTAATTTAATGAGATAATAACTATTTTAGAATCATACCTAATGATATTGGGATAACAAGACAATTATGATATACTACATTTCATGGAATTTATATTAGTTACAGTCATATTTTTGAATATTTGTGTATTATTGGGAAGGATTGAACAGTTACAAAACATTATATGATATGATAAGATGAATATATGATAGAGGGGATGCATTTAATAATTCATATGATTTTCACATATAGGTACGAAATGATAGATAATAGATATTTCCAAGTGATTAATATTATGTATATATAATAGAGAATGGAGGAAATTGTGGATAAAAGTAATATATATACCTATAAAATAGTACAAACATCATTAAATAATAGTGATAATGATAATATAATTATCGATGATTTTAAATTATAATAATGATGTTCATTGAAATCAAATGAAATTTCTGCAACACTATTTAATTTCTTGAAAATTCATTGATGTTAATATTACTCCATTAGTTTATGGAAAAATAATTTTGAATGTTGATTCACATTAAAAAATAATGAGAATAATGGATATATGAATATAATAATGTCGAGTACTTGTAGAAAAATTAACCATCCTGTAAAAAAATATAGCTAATATGAGAAGTGACTTGATGAATTATAATTTTTGAAACCATTCTAGATAATGGAATATATGAAAGAATAATGGTATATTGAAACAAACTTTTTTTGTGCATATTTTTTTCAAATTTAAATGGTGTTAAATTAATATACACTCTAAGATCACTTTAATTTAATAATTTAATTAAAATGATGTTATTTTTAATTATTAGGTAGAAGTGGTTTAAAATAGATAAAATATGTTAATTTTTTATTAGGTTCAATTAAATGAAATCGTCCTAATTCTCTTATATTTTGGGAAATCTCACTTCATGAATGTATTTTTAAATAAAAAATAGCTTAAAACAAGAAATCCTCAATTTAGAGGATAAATAACACCATATAGTTGGGCCAAATAGCTAGTAATACATACTAACCCACAAGGAGGACACCTATATGGGACAACACAAGCCCCACTAAGGGAGGATGTAGGAGCATATTGGGAACATAGGATGACATGGCCACATATGGTGCAACCTGTATGTGGAAAATGAATGTGGACATGGGAGCTGATCCCCATTATGAGATTCTACGAAACTAAATTAGACCTATGTATGATATACTTAATCACCTGTACTATTAATAACTAACTCGAGAGGACTCTCATAAGTTCTTGTTCATTAATTAAATGGAACAATATCATCCTTCCATTTCGCATAACCCCCGATATCAAGCGCATTTACTTTAAGCCGCACCACCATATCTGTCACCTCACACCTTAGTCACACACCTACCACTACCTTAATGAAATATGAAACACCATGGAATAAACTAATATAGCACATTCTCAAGATTATCTCCACTAAAAATCCCAACGAGCATCATTATTCCCCCTGAGCCCTCAAAAAACCACACTGATGTATTTTTAAATATGTTTCATTCCTTCCATAAAGAGGCGAGTTCCCTCTGACCACTATGGAAGCTGATGCTATGAGTTATGTATACTATTGAAAAATCCACATTGACTGGGCACATTAATCAATTCCTAATTACCATGTATATAGAAGATATTTCACCTTCGTTACATCCATGTTGATTTTTTAATACAATCGATATCATTTAGTGTATTTTTGAAAAAACTGACATAGTTCTCCTATAATAAATATGACGTTATTATTTAAAATATTACAGAGGATATTTGAAAATATATTTAGAGGATACGATAATTCATGACGAAGGGAGGATGATTATTCTTATTTTCCTGCTATAAAATAGGTCCTTGAATCATAACACCCCAAGATTTTATAGTATGTTATATCTTCAAAAAATTACTTAACATGTGTGATAGAAAACACTGAGTTCGAGGGCACCATGAATTATCAAACTAACAATTAAAAAAGTATTTATGAATAATATTAATAGAATTTTGAATTTTATATACTCCATATAATTTTGGAATCAATATTATGTGTTTATTAGACATATTATAAGAATAAATTCTTTTTTTCACATAATAGAAGTATTTTTCCAAAAATGCAATTTTACCGACATTTAATGGGGAAGCATTTTTAAACCAATTTTTAACATTCTTATATATTAAATTTAATGAAATTAAATTATTCATTAGAGCCAAGGAAAACAATTTAGTTTGGATAAATTTTTTCTACTTTTATGATAAGTTTCATATTTTGATGAATATTGAAGAATATATAATTTTAATTAAAAACAAATATGTTAATAAAAATCATTTATATTGTTAAATTATATATTTGAGTGTTTTTAAAGTACCATTATATTATATTTTTATCATTTAATATTATTTAGGTTATATGATGTAATTTCACATTTAAACTAGACATAAACTAGTTTCAATCTTTTGATAGTTATTATTTCATAAAAACAGGTTTTTTCTTTTGACAATGATAATTATTTTTAAATTAATTTCATCCACTTATGTGCATTGAATTTTGAAAAATGGATTACATATTTGGAATCAAGAGGCCCAAATTGTGTAAATAGTTATCTTATATTTTTATCCATTATGAATATTGACTTCAGTAAATAATTTATTTACCATGCTTAAAGGGTAAATCTGGTAAATAATTGAAAAAATATTATTATAATAATAATAATTTACAAAGAACATGTGTCCTATTCCCATTTGATGATTTATATCCTGCCTTTGGCATCATTTCATCATTTTTGGGACCTAATGGAGCCACTTAAAGTGATAATGACACTTTATATTAGTTAACATAAAGTATAGACAAAAATGACAAAAAAATATATCTTTTAGTAAATATTTTTACAAGTTGCTGTATAAGTTAAAATTTATACTATAAATATTAATTTGATAGATAATAAGACTTCCTACATCATGGGAATTTTTTATTATTTTTAGAAATTTTATACATAAAATTATTCATGACACAACAATGATACATAGTTTACCTCATTAAAGAATGATTCAAGTAAATAAAATTTTAAAATTAAAACAATATACAAAATCTGTAAATTTCTTATTGGAATATTTTATTTTGAACATAAGTCATATTTTCTTCAACTTTAATGAGTTTTGGACATTTAGAAACCAAAATCCATTATATAATAAAATAATATTTTCAAACATTCCTAAAGAGACCCTCCTCCTCATAATAAAAATCCCTCAACTCTAACCAATTTATCACACCTCTCAATACCCTTGGCTCAACCAAACTCTTCCCAAATTAAGCTCCCTACATTTGTTTGTTCTTCTTATATGCCTTACCGTAGGCAGAAGGCTCTTCAAGGAATCCTTTTTGTTCAAACCCAAGGGAGTTACACGATTTAAATGTAACATCTCTTCTTAAGTTCTTTTCTTTTATTTTACTTATCTATACCCCTAAACACACTTTATTACTTTATATTCTAAAAAAATTAGTATCCTAAATTTAATTGATTGTTTTTATGAGAATTATATGATCTACACATTCACACACCTCCATCTAATGTGTATAGGACATAATGTTTTGGTGGATGATGAACTATTGCCTCATGGAACGATGCTTGTTCAGTCATCTACTAACACTTCATATGGTGTCCATTATGATAGAACTATAGTTATATATGATATATATGATATTTGTTTTATCTGTAATCTTCTTGAATTCTATTTTATATAATACCTTTATTCTTTTCATGTATTATATATATGATAATTTAATTTTAGGAAGTGCAGACTGCCGCTCTTGCAAAGTGATATGACTTGATCATTCCATACATGGAACATATAACCTATGATATTAATGAACTTATGTGATATATATAAAAATTATATTATACTGGAATTATAATATACATGTGTATAATTTGGTCTTATTTCCTTTTAAAATGAAAAAATTAAATTGAAGTAGCGTTCGTGCGTACATACGGATTACTATCTCCAAGAACGCAATGAGATTCATTCCCCATCGTATCCAATGAAGAAAAATTATCATTTTATTATTAAAAATAATATTTATGAACATTATATCATTATGGATTTGAATCAAATACATCCTATCCATAAAAACAATGACTTACATAAAAAAACAAATGAAAAAAATCAAATTAGTTAAAACGTGAAACAATGACACTACTAAAATATTATTAACAATGAAATATTAGGAGATTGTATATAAAAACATATTTAGGTATGTAGTTCTCGTATAATTTAATAAAAATGATTTAAATTTTATACAAGAGGTTAATGTACCTTCAGCCATGGAAAAGTACCAAGTAAGGGTTAATTTTACAATCTCTTTATTATTCGATATTTTTTTTAGGCAAGTATCTATTGGGACCTCTTTATCATCCACAACATTGTTTCTTAAAAATGTATTTCAAAACATTTTTACTATTTACTAGAATAAGGGTTGAAATCATTTATACTCTGGTTTTACTTTTTATAAAATGGTTTGAAACGAATCTTTCCATTATTTTCCAAACAAGGTACATTGTGACCTTTTCAACAAATTATAGTAAGAATGTTTTTTTAACTTTTATGGTAGGGGAAATTATTCTCAACTGTTATAACACCTTTGGAAATTCCCTTACACACTTTTAGGAATATTTTCAATAGAATGTTTTATTTTATAATTACAAGTATTTAAAATTATTTAAATTGGAATGAGATATTCTAATCAAATAATTTTGATTTCATATATTGCAACATCTTTTAATGGATTTTATACATATTTTATGTTGAATTATTATGATACAAATCTTCCATATTGTATTGAAATTTTTGAAATATTTTTGAATGCGGATGTATTATTTTTCTACTATTCATGGTTTATGGTTAAATTTTTAGCATTTCATATTCTAGTTTTTATATGAATATTTATGTCATGTTTCAACTTTTTTATATGAGAAATGCCTTAGACTTAGTAAGTGACGGGTGGAGCCCACTATATCTCCTCAATGCATCAATAGTTATCATGAGGAAAACTAGTGTCTTGGCACCAGGCCTTGGAAAAATATTATTTGTAATCTTGGAACGTGGCCATGACTATGTGGTTATGATGTCCAACATTATGCATTTCATCATTGCCAAATTAGCTATTGATATTATATGTGATTATTAATCTGGTAGAATATCCATGTGAATATTTAAATGGAATTATTTGATTTATATTTGAAATATTATGATGAATTTTAACATTAAAAGGGTTTGGTTTTAGTTTTATACATTGGATTAAATGTTTTTTCCTACTTATGAAAGTTTCCACTATGTTATTATCTTTTCTGAGCATATGAGCTCTCCCCTTTCTATGATTTATTTTTTCCATGATGCGAAGAAGTATATTTTGACCATCCATTAGGGATAGTCTAAGGGATATGAATGTGGTCAATGGAGACAATGATGTTGTTGTTTTTCATTTTATAAAGTAATGTAACGTTCATGTAGGTATTCTATTTTCCAAGACTGTTAAACTGGTCGGTCCTTCGGGACTTGATTCCTTGTTATCATGCCAATGTATTAAAATAATGCATCGACTATGGGTAACTGGGGGAAAGGAATTATAATTAGTATCAGAGGATGTTTAAAAATAACATTGGAAGCTAGATTTAGAAAAAATACGATTAGATAAAACTAACCTAATATAGACATTGAAAATTAATATATAAGAACATCCTAAAATATTGGTAATGTAGAGATTTTGTGAATATTCCAAGTAATACAACCCTTTCTGGATACGAGTAGGTAGAGGTGGCTCTGGAACATATGTACCTAGTATTGAGAACATTGACATAGATTATTGGGCTTGTCCTGAGGTATCCAATGACCTGAAAATGGGATTCGATGCACTCTTTGTTACGAGACACTCAAGGGATATAAATAAGATAATTCACATTTTACTCACAAGACATTATGAAGGATTTAGGAGTAAATAATTCTTCAAAGAAAACATTGTTTATGATTTTTGATTATATGAACAATCATTTCAATTTACGTTAGGTAATTTACAAAGTTTGAATAATGAATTTATCTATTTAAAACTAACCTACTGTATGCCATTGTTTTGAAATGGCACCCAATAGATGGATTGAGAACACCAGCAATACACCTGATCCAAAGAGTTAGTAGGATCATATATTTCATGGTATTAAGCCAGAATTTAGAAAGTAAATATTCTCCCATGTATTATGATCATATACTGAAATAATATCATGGGTTAATAAGATATGTAATGAATTTTATGAGTCATATGGCTTTGAAGAGGTGCTAGAAATGAAAAATATGGCAGAGAGAAATATGTGAAAAGGGAATAAGGGAAAGTGGGATTTTCTTATATGTCATAAATATGGAATGAATCACCTTGGTAAATTCTTTAAGGTAATGGGATATTTATGTAAGTGTAGAGAAGAAAGGACACCAATTATTTGATTTCATGGGTATGAAAAAAGTTTAAAATATACAATGCTTAATCTGAAAGGAGTTGGGACACTATATGAATCAATGTCCCAATCACTAGAGTATACATCAACTGATTCAGTTGGATGATAATCAAGTTATGATATTACCATATATGTGGAGTAATGACTTGTTTTCTTATGTTGATATCATTGAATTATATCATTTGAGTGTTGTATCAATTTTGTACTGGTTATAATAATTATATAGTATATAAGGATTTTTAATTCATTACTATTTCATTAAGGATTTTAGATATTGTGGTACCAGTAATAGTGACTCAATATCATGTTAAACTTTTGGGAAAATACATGTTTGAAGGAATGATAAACATTAATATGGTCCTGATAGTGTGGTATTGAATTTTGAATAAGAGATTATTGATTTGGGTAAATTATAATTGATATTATTGACTTCATTGGAACTAATTATGTATTTTTCCATCATTGTTGGTGATTACAAATTTTTTGTATTTTCAGAGTATATCTTGTATTCTAAGATTTATAGAATGAATAAGGAAGTACCAACATTTTAAAATATTGTTTTCTTGAAATTAATTTTATTACCACATTTTAAGAGAAAACTCAATGAAGGTATTCAAATGTATATAATGTGACCTTCTTTATTAATTTTGGACTGTTAGTTTAGACATAATTATTGTGGATATGTCTAAAGGTTGTAATATATTTATATATATATTGGATTATATTCTTAAGGATAAATCAATTCTTGAGATTATTTTTGGAGTTTTATAAAAAAGACAACCTGAAGGTCGGTCGACAACTCAGTCGCGTCCAGTAAAGCCACAAGACATGAAACCGCAACCGAAGGGAGACAAGGGTAATCACCAACCAATCGCTTACTTGATGTTCTAATTTGAATAATGGTTTTTTTATATTCTAACAATTGAACTATATATTCATTATTTTTGGAACCCTAGACGATTAGGAAAAATAGAATTTTTTTGAATTCTATTATCTTTTGGAGGGACAGATGAGATTATGATAGGAATTAGTTGAACGTTGAAACTATACTTTTCATGTATATTTTTTACCTATTATTCTGCAAATAAATTAATTATTATACTTTATGGAAGGGATAATAATACAAAAAATGTGTTATCCTTATACCTTTTGTTTTTTTGAGTTAGTGATATTTTAAATCCTCATAAATTGATGGATTTTAGGCCCTCAATTTTACACATTTTTTTGATTGATGTCCTCAATCACACAATTTAAATTTTTACGTTCTTACTCTAATTATGTGTCTCTTTATTCCACCAATGTTATCCTAATCAAGATCATAATTTTGTGCTGTCTTTTTCATTTCTCTTTCCCTATTTTGATGAATAAATTTTATTAACCCAATTATCAATGGGGGTTTTCTACAATGGTATTTTTTTATTTTTACCCTTTTATTTTAAATGAAAAATTTCATTTTGTGAGGGAGAAATTTATTGAAGGGGGGTATAATGTAACAACCCATGATTTCATAGTACATTATCTATTCAATGAAATTCAATAACTTGCGTTACATGCAACACCGAGTTCGAGCACACCGCGACTTACCAAACTATACATTATTAAAGTGGTTATGAATTGTATTATCTGAATTTTAATTTTATATACTCCATAAAATTTTAGAATACATATAATTTTTTCATTGACATAATATAATAACAAATTCATTTTTTAGATGAAAGAAGTATTTTTCAAAAAATGAAATTTTACCTCCTTTTAATGGAGAACCTTTCATTTAAACCAAAATTTAAAACTTTTATATATTAAATTTAATGAAATAAAATAATTATTTAGAAAAAAGACATAAAAATTTAGTTTAGATAAATTTTTGGTAATTTTCTGAAAACATTCATATTTGGATGAATAGTGAAAAATACTAAATGTTGATTAAAAACAACTTCTGTAATCAAAATATTTTACTGTGTTAAATTATAAATATGAGTGATTTTAATGTATCACGAGATTATATTTTGTTCATTTTATAAAATTTATGTCATTGGATGTAATTTCACATTAAAACTATGCATAAACTAGTTTCAATTTTTTGATATTTATTATTTCTGAAATACATGCTTTTTTTGAAAACAATAATTAATATTAAATTGATTTCTGCCACTTCTATGTTTTGAATTTGGAAAAATATATTGCATATATGGAATCAAGATTTCTAGATTGTGTAAATAGGTATCTTTAATTTTTAGGCATTATTAATATTTACTTGAGTAAATATTTTATTTCCCATGGTTAAAGGGTAAATCTAGTAAATTTGGGAAAAAAATATTATTAAAATAATATAAAATTACACTAACATGTTTTATATTAATCTTTTTTGATACAAGTCAGACCATGAGAATCCTTGTGTGTATTTTGGGATCCCATGGAGCCAATTGACATTGATAATGAAACATTATATTAATTAATTTAATGAAAAGACCAAAATGGAATTAACATATATCTTTCAGTGAAATAAATTTTACAAGAGATTATATAAGTTGTAATTTCAACTAAAAATATTAATTTTAACTGTAAAAATATTTCAGACATCATGGTAGTTTTTTTTATAATTTTTATACATCAAGTTAATAAAATTATTTATGATACAATAATGATGTAGTGTTTACCTCATTAAATAATGATTTAAATAAATGAGTGTATAAACATTAAATCAATATCTAAAAATCTGTCCAATTCTTATTGGATGACATTATTTTGAACACGATCCATCATATCTTCAACTATAATGTGTTTTGGACATTTAGAAACCGAAAATCATTATATAATAAAATAATATTTTAAAACATTCCTAAAGAGCCCCCCCCTTATAAAAAGCCTTCACCTCTAACCCATTTATCACAACTTTCATGCCACTTGTCTCATACAACCTATTCCCAATTAATCTCCCTACATCCCTCGATTCATCATAGATTCCTTACCTAAGCCAGAAGGCACTTCAAGGAATGTTTTTTTTCAAACCAAATGGAGTTACCCTGTTTAATGGTTTCATTTCCTCTTAAGTTATTTTCATTTATTTTAATTATCTAACCCCCTAAACTCTTTTTATTACATTATTTTATAAGAAAATAAATAATACCTAATGTATTAGGTTCTTTTATGAGAGGTATTTGATCTAAACTTACACACACCCCCTATCTAATGGCTATAGAACATAATATTTATGTGGACGGTGAACTGTTGCCTAACGAATCGATATTTGGTCAATCTTCTACTACCACAACTTATGGTGGAAATTATGATGGAACTATAATTATATATGATATTTATAATATTTATATTATCTATAATCATCTATAATTCTCTTTTACATCATACCTTAATTATTTTTATGTTGTATATATACGATAATTTCATTTGAGAAAGTGCAGACTACCACCACCTCAATGTGATATGACTCATTCATACCATCAAATGGAACATATAAAGGATGTTTATAATGATCATAAGTAATGTATATAAAATATTATATTATACTAGAATAATAATATTTCTATATATCATTTGGCCTTATTTCCTTTTAATACAACAAAATGAAATGGAAGTAGCATTTATGTGTACTTACAAATTACTGTCTCCCAAAACATGATGAGATTCATTCCCCATCATAACCATTCAATAATAATTTTCATTTTATAATTAAAAATAACATTTATGAAAATTATATAATTCTTTATATTAATCAAATTCAACCTATCCAAAATAAACATTACTTTCATGACAAAACAAATAATGAAAAATGAATTACTTAACACCAGAATCAATGATACTACAAAAATATTATTAACAAAACAATATTAGAAGATCATATATGATATTTTATTTATGTATGTGGTTCTTGTATAATTTTATAAAAATGATTTAACTATTATACATGAGTTTAACGTACCCCCAACAAAGGAAAGTACTTGGTAGAGGTTAATTTCACAATTTTTTTATTATCTGAGGTTTCTTTTACATAATAATCTACTGGATCCTCTTTATCACCCACATTCAGGTTTTAAAAAAATGTATTTTAAAAAGTTTTCACTATTTACTAGACTATATTTTAAAGTCATTTATAACATTTTATAACTTTTTATAAAATAGTTTGAAAATAATCTTTCTATTATTTTCCAAACAAGGTAGTTTATGACCTTTTCAAAAAATTAAGGAAATAATGTTTCTTAACTTATATGGAGGGTTCAGTTATTATCTTCCATTATAGCACCTTTGAATCATCCCATAAAAACTTATAATAATATTTTCAAAATAATTTTTTTCTTTTAAAATTACACATCTATTAAATTATTTCAAAATAGATAGAGATATTCCTCTCAAATAATTCTGATTTTATCTATGTCCAAATCATTTAATTTATTTTATTCTTCTTTGAAGTTGATTTATTATGATACAAATATTCCATATTTTATTGAAGGATTTTTTATTTATTTGACAGTGGATTTTTTACTTTTATATAATTCATGTTTTATGTTTAATGTATTTATATTTCTTATTATATTTTTAATAAGAATTATTTTGTTATGTTTCATCCATTTAATATGTGGATTGCATTAGACTTTGTATGTGACTGGTGGAGCCCACTATATATCCTTGATGCATCGGTAGTTCTCATTAGACAAACTAGTGTCTTGGAAAAAGGCCTTGAAAAAATCTTATTTGTAGTCTTGAAACGAGGCCTAGATTATGTGGTTATGATGTCTAGCATTATTCATTACATCATTATGAAATTAGATATTTATATTACAAGTGATTATTTGACTAGTATAATATCCATGTGAATAAGTAAATGGAATTATTTGATTTAACTTTTCCATATTTTGTAGATGTTTATGTTTAAAAGTATTTTTTTAGTTTTATACATTTCCTTAAATGTTTATGGTTAATTATGAATATTTCTACTATATTTTTATCCTTATTGAGAATCTAATATCTCCCCTTTATATGATTTATATTTTCCAGGATGTGAAGATGTATATAATGACCGACCTGTAGAGAGTGTCTATGGGATATGAATGTGGTCAATAGAGACAATATTTTTGTTGCTTTTCATTTTATAATGTAATGTAACGTTCATGTATGTTATCTATTTTCTAAGACATATAAAATAATTAGTCCTTCATGTAATGATTCCCTCTAATCATTCCAATGTATTAAAATAATCTACCTCCCCTGGGTTACTGGGGTTGGGGCATTACATGACTACATTA
Organism: Viscum album; assembly: GCA_963277665.1. Taxonomy (NCBI): domain Eukaryota; kingdom Viridiplantae; phylum Streptophyta; class Magnoliopsida; order Santalales; family Viscaceae; genus Viscum; species Viscum album. The sequence continues at coordinate 579,296,090 of OY728120.1, forward strand.
CCAAGGAGTTGGACATGCATAGTGGGGTGGAGATGTAATGCAGATGATGCTAGCATTAATTTTCTTGGTTTTTAGTTTTCAAGAAATATTAATTTTACTATTATTTTATATTTAAATTTTAAAATTCTTTCATTACATATATAATTCATGAATTCTTCTTCCAATGTATTACTCCCATCAAAATCGGTTATGCCAATTATTTTTATTAAATTTTTTTAAATAATTTTCTTTACCTCTTCTTATACAATTAACAATCATATATATATATATATATTAGTTTATTTAATATATTTTTCTGACTTCAATCCAATTATATTATTATTATTTTATTATGATACTATTTCTTTTTCCACCTCTCTTTTATTCAATGGTCATTTTTTTTATTTCATGTATTTTTGTTATTCGTTATTTGTTGTCCTAAATATTTTTTATTTTTTATCCTCTTTTTACATTCTTCTTATCCTTCAACACGATATATTACCCTCAATATTGAGACACTGACCTAGGTCATTTCCAGGGATGGGATGAGGTGTTCTAGAATTCTTGTATAATATTTATATTATGTTTTTAGTAGATATGTTGGACATGAATCTATGTTAAAATTATCCCTCATTTCATGAAAGTGAAATTTATTTCTATTTTTTTATTTAATTTCCCTATCTTTATTGGATAGTTATTAACCTGATGGATTTTTAATAATCAATTGATGAAATATCATAGATAGAGTCATGGCATCGATGATGTCACACTATTGACCAAGGTGAGTTTTCACCTTCAATTACATGAGGAGTTGAAATATATATTTTCATATAAATTTGATATTTTGAAATTTCTAAATAATAGGATATAAATTCATCATTATATTTACTGATTGGATTATATATCTAGAATCAATAAAATAATAGATAATAATTATGGAACCCAAAACAAAACATTGTACCATATTCATTCATTATTTACACATTTTTTACCATTTTATGACAGTGTTGGTTTAAATTTTCATTTTTCATGTCCATTCATTATATTAAAGAAAAATTAAATTATTTCTTAAAATAATTAAAAGAATAATTAAATTTAGTTTTGGTGAATTGGATGAAACATGTGAAATATATTTGATGCTCGTCAAGTGATATGGCCCTAGTCAGCTTATATGTTGCAATAAAGAAATAATACAATTTTTAAATGCCCTATAATTGGTGAGCTATCAAAACTACCAACATTTTATACTGATCCAATGATTGTGTAATTTTTGTTGTATTTTTAAATTTTTAGATTGATTTTATTCTTTACCAAAAACATAAAAAATTATTCATCCTATATGTTTCTAAACAACCACATTTTAATATATTGAAAAATTAATCTTCAGTGAAAGAAATTCTTGTTCAAAATGTCACATATGATAGCTTAAATAAATTGATCATGTAACTAATTAATCCAGTAAAACATATGGTGAATGTTCCTAACATGTTATATCACTAATAGAACTAGTCATCAGGATCAATCAATTCAAGGATGATTATCAATGACTCATAAACAAGAATTTAGTTCCAATAATTTTCCCAAAAAAATAATAAGAACCATGATAGGGAGGAAAAACTCTTGGATTATCACTATCCAAACCATTTTTGTGACATATAAAATATAAACATTTTAGGATAGAGTGTTTTCTCGATAAAGAAGAATATGTGATTCATCTAAGTGTGGGAGATCATCAAGATATAGATGACATCTGGAATGAGTAGGTGGTTTAACATGATCTCTTAGATCCCTTTAATGTTTTTGATTTCATTACACTAAATGTGAGTCATGTCATAGAAGTGATGAACACCACCTATGTGATTGAATTTGAAGAAAAAATGGAGGATACTGATTACATAATTCTAAATAAGACCATCCATCACTAAATGGAGCTCACTACAAAAAAAGAGATTAGAAATGATCTAATTTCATGATTTTATCGTATTGTAAACAAAATTTCATATGATTCAATTAAATATTAATTGATTATTAATTTCCACATTGTGGAATTTTTTGATCCAGAGACTGTTTTCTTTCCGATTGTGGGAGATTACAAAACAAAGCATGAACCTACTGGGGAAGACATGGGCACCTTAAAATTGATTAACTTAAATATGAGGAGTCCCTTATAGAATAAATGTAGTTGATTTGGAGGAAATCAAAATAGAGGATGTGTATATGTAATGGGAGAAATTACTTATTAATAAGTCAAATTTAAATATTTATTATGTGAAAATACCTTCTTAATTTCCATTTTATCATTAAATTCATTTATCCAATGTTGATCTAGCACTAGAAAAGAATTTGACGGTTTCAAATGTAGAAAAAAATATTGTGGATGGTCCATACTTTATCCTAACCCATCAATTAAATATATACATTATTGGGATTGGGTGGAGGGGTTTTGTGTATACTATTAATGGATAATTCCTCACCAGAAATGGTGAAATTCAAGATTAGAAAGACCAAAATTAGTAGATCATTTTAATGAAGTCCCACCCCCAATATTAATTTTGATTACAACTATTACATCCCTGTAGAGAGATTAAAAATTACATGCCCACATCTGGGATTAGACTAATACTTGTTTCATTAATGTCATTATATTATTTTAATTACCTTATTAGTATTTTTTATCACACATCCACATTATCAATGAATTTTTAACCATAATGACTTTATACTTGTTCTTAATTGAGTAATTTTATTTCATTGGATTATAAGAGATTATGGAAGTCTCAAATAGTATAGAATAAAAGAAATGGAAAATATTTCAGGGAAAGGGAGGTAACTTTTATTATTTAAATTAAAACTCCCTAAATTTCTATCTGAAATCATGTTTTGATCATTTAACTAGAATTTCCTTTCCATATTAAATTTTTTTATTTATATGAGTTATATTTGAGACATGTATTTCATATAAATCATTTGATTCCATGGTTTAGATATCCATTATAATGATATTTGATGATTAAAATGGAGAATTTAATAAATAATATTCTTATTGGATAGTAAAATTAGGACTCTTGATTTTAAGTAGTTAATTAATTCATGTAAATGAATTTTCCGTATACTTTATAACACATTGATTTTAGAAAATCATGTTAATGGACTTCTAAATTATTAATATATGACAACATTTATTTTCTAAAATTTTATTTCACATTATAATGATTATTTTAATTCCATTTAATTCTAATTTATTCATGATCATATTTCTTTTGTGATCTTAAAAAATTCCACCAACTAGAGATTTTATTTGAAAATGTTAAAACTATTACCATGAAAAAAATAGTCAAAATGATTGGGGTATTTTTTGAAAAGCTGTTTTCCTTAATAAAAACATTTAAATCATTCATTATTAACCCATATAATCCGGAATGTCCTTGTTAAGAATCACCCATGATGCAACCCATTTTACCCATTCGTAGCCTAGTCATTGTAATTGCAAGAAATTTGAAAAATTATGATTGGTGGAGAATGGAGTCATGAAATATGTATGGAAAGAATTGAATGAAAAATTTTGGGTATACCAATTATGGGGTTAGAGAATGTTTTATATTCATTGTAATATTTATTGTATTTCCACTTTCCAATGAAAATTAGAAATGAAAAAAAATTAAAATTAAAATAATTTGTGTTGACTTTGATATATAAAAAATAACCATTACGAGTCCAAATCTTTTTACAATCTATGATCAGGTGTTGGATGTGATGATTATTCTAATAATTAACATAAAAATAATAATAATAAACATTTTTAATAGAAAAAAATATAAGTACAAAAAATTTCAATAGGGGTTCCCAAATCATTTGTTATGGTTTACATTGATCATGACATTACATTGAGTTTGGGTTAAGTGGGAGATGTTGCGATTTGAATGGATGAATTCCATTAAATTTTATATTTGTTTTAAATATTTATACATTATAAGAGAAACCACATATTTGAGTCATAATATTTAAATTATTAAATCACACCAACCATATGAGCATGAGGCATTTTGAGAAATTTTCAAATTCATAATGATTTTATTTTTCATTTAACATTATAATATGGAGAATTTTTTTCATTTCAATGATTATGGTTAATGAACAAGTTCTCATTATATGAGAATAAATATTGTTTAATTATATCATGATTGAACCATAAAAATATTCAAAATATAGGAAGATCATGATTTAGAATATTTGATAATGATAAATTGAGGAACATGACAGAATGATAAGAGAAGTTCCTTAATTTCAAATTGGGAAAAAGTTAAATTATTTATATGATCATTTCCATAAAAATTGTTATATAAAATTGATACTTAATATAGTCCATTCACAATTTCTTTTGAAATTTATAATTTCTATAATTTATTAATTTGAAATTTTAATATTTTCAACTTTTGTGGCAATTGATTTTCAATTTTGAGATATTATGATTCTGGAAAAGAATAGAATCTCTGTGGGGAAATATTATAGACTCATTTTTTTGTGCAAATGTTTTTAAAAATTTCAATAGTTTTATAAGATATTATGATCAAAATTCATAGAAAATTAAATATATTAAATAAAACTCTGAAATTTTAATTATGGTATAAAAATGGTTTGAAATGAATAATGTATGTTAATGTTTTTAATTAGTTTAAATCATTAATAAATGATGCTAATATCCATCACTGTATTGAAATTTATATTATTCAATGTATTCTTTATTAAAAAGAATGTTCTTACACCTAGGCCGACTCAACTCAATGATTCTAGGAAACTAAGTAGCGGACTCAATGATCTAGATTGGAACACTATCCTTAGAGGATTCTACCTATGAGGAGGGGGAACTGGAATGTGGGGAGAGTCCAAAAGAGTAGAGTGGACTCAAAGCACTGGACATGCCATGTGTGGTTAAGACCAGATGTGGCATGTGCGTGTGGATATGGGAGCATATCCCTATTGAGAGATTTTGAGTAGCAGGAGAAGCGGTATGTATGACATAACACAATGACTCCTATAATTGTTTCTGATTTGATATAGAACTAATTGGTTGTAGTTTTTTAATTAAATATAATGACATAATCCCACCATTTCCCATGACCCCCCGCACTCGGATACTTGAGCTATATCATGAACTACAATCCCCACAATGTTATACCATCGAAACACCTAAGAAAATATATTCATTCAGCGATATATCCATATAAAACACCAATATAGCTCTGTCTCAATCCAATCACCACATTAAATTCCCATGAGGACCGTTGACTACCCACATTCCTACAAATGACAAACCTCATAGATTTTTTAAGGAAGACGACTCCTAACCATAAGAGGAGATATCATACTGGTAATTATGCAGGATGGAGGGCTTAGTGATGTCTGCCATCACACAGTCCATGTAGAGCGGACGCATCTATCAATTCATGAAAACCATGTAAATAGAATCCACGACACCGCTGATATGCACACACAATTGTTTTTTTGGAAAATACCATATATCCTGGGTTATATTTTCAAAACAATTAACTTGGTTCCCCACAACACATTTATAGATATTAATTCAAATTTTTATTTTGATATCTGAAGATGTATATGAAGGATATAATCTTGTTTCACCTATGCATTTCATGGATTCATCTTATAGTCATAAAAATATGGGCTCACCCCCAACAATGAGGATTTCACACCCATGATGAGTGATTATATGTCAAGTAGATGAGGCATGAAACCATTTTCATTTTATTTTTTTCATATATTTTTCTTTCAAATTTTAATTTATTATTTCTTCTCATAAATATATTATTCATTCATTTTTTAATCAAACTATTTCCAAATCCATTCCCATTATATAAATTATTATTATTCATTTTTTATTTATATTTATTCTTAATTTATTCTTATATTATCATTAATAAATTTATTTATTTTATTTATTTTCTTATCGTTCAATATTCTTTAAAATCATTCTCTTATTTTTATTTTATTTTATTATTCATTTTCCATCCAATATCTCTCTTATTTACATTTTTTTATTTGTTGTGATATCAAGTGTTTTACTTCCTCATCATTTCTCATCCACATTATTTTTATTTGTATTCCTTTATCTTCTTATTTTATACATTATATTAACCAAATTTACCTCTTTCTATTGAAAATGAGTGTCTAACTTCAGGCATGTCCCATTGGAGGATAAGTAGTTCTTGAAATCATGATTAAAATTTAATTAATATTTTTTTAGATATGAGTGGCATTCATTAATGTGGAAAATTCCACTCATGACATGAAACACAAATTTATTTTTATTTTTTGATTAATTATCTTCAAATTGTTCATAGGTTTTCTATTCACAAGAATGATTTCATCATATTCATAGATTAAAAAACATCGATAGTGGACTGTTTGGGAAGATGTCACACCCTCGACCAAGGTGTGTCATCTTCCATGATTACTAGTGGATGTGGAATTTATATCACTTTAGGAATTCAATATTTCACAATTTAACAATTAAAGGATATTTATTCATCATTAGATTTCAATATTGGATTATAAAACTGAAATAAGACAAATATATGTGAATATTGATAAAACCTAGAACCAAAATCATGATCATGATCTTTCTTTAGTTACATGTTATATAAACCATTCCATGATACTATTGGTATATATTTTAATTTTTAATTTCATATTATTATCTTAGGTAATAAACAACATTGAAAATTTATTTCATTTCATTCATAAGGTAGTAAAAAATATGAAATATTTTATTTTAATTATATTAATTAAGGATAAAAATATGATGATCCTCTAGTTCGACGTCCCTTATCTACCTATATGGTTTATTATGAAAATAATTCATATTTTCCACCCATAGAATAGAAATTATATAAATCATATTACTATGTGTGATGATTGAGTAACTGGAATAATATGGATATTATAATAATAGGATGAATAATCAACATTGATAAGTATTAATGGAATCATCAATGTGATGAGATATATTGAGTGGGGAATGAATCATTATAAAATATGATAGAGGAATACTTGTTAGGGGTTCATAATTTTGCAGTGGATCATACTTCTTGATGAATATCAATATCATTAATATATGTAGTCATACAAGGAATTTATGAAAATATTAATATGTTCATTGGATTAGATTCCTTAGACTTCCAATCAATAATTTATCATAAGTAGTGATGTGTTTTTTGTTTGAGAATAATGATATATAACATTAAATATTAATAAAATTTATTTGAAAGAAAGAATTGTTTTATTCAAAACCATTCAATTATGTCAATAAATTTGTGATCAATAATTAGATGACCTTATAGTAAATTTATAGTTTTAAGCCTATGATGTGAACTAGAGTATTATAAAGAAACTTCTATTGGATGAAATTCACAATGATATTATTGTAAACTAACTCAATAACATAAATCACCAACATTTCTTTAATGATACAAAAGAAGTCCCATATGGACACTTTTACTAATGGCTATGTCTATGTTCAGTATACTAAGATAAAACAAATAATTACTGAGTCTATTAACATAATTTAATTATTAATTTAACAAATATGAATGATAATATATATTAGGTTCTTAGATCATCCCACAATCAAACCATAAGTTAAAACATATTATCTCTAATTAAATTATCTTATGAAACACACCCATAATGACATTGTGGCGGTAAAATGGGATGCCCTTTAGATTAATGTTAGGACAAACAAACACATAGTTCCATAAAATAGTTTTCATATACATTCGTTTTTTACATTAATAATTCAATGGTTTATCATAAGAAAATCATTTTTAAAGATGAATTTGTTGGTACTAGTTAATTTTTTAAATTGATCCTATATGCTTGAATGAAGAGAAGAGATAACACTAGAAGCATACATTTTATATATTTGAAATCCCCCTATTCAAAAAATCCTTTAAATTTAGATATTGATGATAAATAATTCATATATTTTGATATTAATTTCATCTATTTTATTGCATGAACAAATATTTCATTGACAAAGAAGACATTGAATATTTATGATATATGTATGTATATTATTCTATAATTCATATTTCTCCTTATGGAAATCCTCCCATATTATTTTTTCATTATTTTTAATATATGTAAATTAAATATCAAATAATATTGTATTATAATTAATATTGAAAATCCTACAAAAAATAATCATGGAATTTAGAATTTTGAACAATTTTCTTATTCAACCATCTATAAATGCATTACATATATACATTAATGTATCAGAAGTTTTAAAACGTAGATTTCAAAAAACAATCCATGAAGTAGAATTTTTTTTTAAAAAATAAAATTATATAAGTTGTTTACTATTATAATTTCTCTTACATAAGTTTTCTATTTTGTCTTTAAACTTTTATGGATAAAAAATAATTTTACTAAATCACACAATAATCATAATATGTTATGATATCATAAAAAGATATTTTAAATTCAACGTACCACTTATACATACAGTTGATAAACAATTTGTCTCATACATATATGAAATATTTTTTTATATTCAAAGAAAAATAGGTTAATTTTTTTGTAACAGTCCAGTAATTTTTTTTAATATTTACATTTTAATAATCATTTAACTATTATACATAAACTAGAATTTGTATTTCCAAATTAAATTGAAAATTTTACCACAAAAAATTATTAAAAACATTTTCAAAAATGTTACCTACAAAAGAAATATTTAAATAATATATAATAAATATTTGATTTCACTATTACTATTAAAAAACCACCAATAATAGTGAATTGAATGAAATATGAACATACTTTATTCCATTTATATAAATTCATAATAATTCATCAAACTATTTAACTAATATCATCCAGTATGGATCATGAAAATATAACCTTAAATATATTCATATATTATATCCAAATATACTTTTAGATTTTCCTATTAAATTACAACTTATTTATAGTTACTAATATAAGATTAATTTTATATCAAATAGTCAACATTTTTTTACCACAAATACCATGGTGTCATGTAAAGACCGTGGATCGATTTCCCAAGTGAAACTATATCAGCCAAATAATGACATGAGGAACATGTCTATATTGCTAAAAGAGGGAATATATAGAAAGATATTACTAAACAGTATAAAGATGTATTCTTTACCAAAAATGAAATTGAAATAAATAAGAAAACAGTTTATAAAAAAATTTGATATCATTGATATGGTATATTGGAACACAACCTAAAAAATGGAGGAACTCCACTATTGTATCTTTTAAAAAAATAACATTGTTAATAAAATATTTAGAGACATTATGAAATAAGAATACATCCTAAAAAACTATAACATTCATATAAATTCAACAAATTAAATTAAATAAACCATAACCCAGTCTACACAATTAATAAAAACAAAAAACAACCTTATTTAAAAATGAGGGGTGGTATTCTATGTGGTAAACTAAATATCTCTTACACATTATCTCGATCAGATGTGTAATTAATAGAAATTTTCATCACTATAAGAGAATAAATGTGTGTCAGAACAACATCTCCCAATTTATTTTAAAAAACCAAGAACAGCCCACCAAACATGAGTATCATATAATTAATATAGCATAATTTACATTTTCATTGATTTTTTATTTTAGTTTGTGAGAATATACATACATTGTAAGGTAATACTGATGATCCTCAAATATGTACTGAATATCTAGGTATATTGAAGGTAAATTATAAAAATATATATACAAAAATATGATAAAAATATTTATAAGGAGGTGAAGAAACATTTTATACAGATGGAAATAATTATTCATAAGGAAAACCTAATGAAATATATTATGTGTTACTTATTATACTATGATAATAAAATCATAAATTATAATTAATGAGTATCTAGTCATTTACTAAAATTAAAGAGACAAATAAATTTTCAATATATTCCTAATAAATGGTAAAATTTTATACGTAGATCAGTATTGATAACATAATGGGTTTTTGAATTGGGAATAATCGAGTCAAAGAATCCTTTTAGATTTTCACTTCATGAATTACAGAATAGGTTTAATTGAGTTATGGAATTATTAGACTATCCCATTTCATTAACCTACTTTTCAATATAGCGTTAACATATTAACATTTTGTTCCAACATACATTACATCCATATAAATTATTTTTTTGATTAAGATATATCATTTTCAACAAAAAATATTATTTAATACCAACTAATGCTATAAAATAACTGAACATGAAATCGAAAGATTGATGTAAATAACATAATAATTATATTTATGAATTTTATAATTCTACTCATCAACTCATTTTAGTCCTCCAAAACAGAAAATATCATTGTAAAATATAGGATAACATACATAACCAAGGACCCATAACATTTATTTTTTTAGATAATTAGTTATGACTCATGAATAACATCACTAATGCCTTACATTTATCATTTTACTCCTATAACTATCTTGTCTTCCATATTATTCATTTGTCAAATTCAATATAAAACCGTTATATACACATACTAAATTTCATATTTCATTAAAGAATTTGCAAAAGAATCATAATTTAGGTGATTTTTTATGCTCAATCGGGGTAAACATAGCCATTAACAATGGAATGTTTTTAGCAAGGAAAATATCTGAATAATTGAGTGCGTACATATTCAATGTGATTTATCATTACATATGACAGTGGAATAATCAAATAAATAAAACAGAATAATGAATTTTCAATCGAATTATTTTCATGACACAATAATTATGAGACATTTTATGTAAATCCTGATCAGTGGAACCATTAAAAATTAATATAATATATATAGGAATCATGTTTGTATGTTGGAACTAATTATTCATAACCTATGTACGATCGGGTGGGAAATTAGTAGAAACCCGCAAAATCTATATGAAAATCAACCATAGTTAACTCCCACTATTTCATTAATGAAAATGAACATTAAACTATTAATTTTGGTGAAATATATAGCTCATCTATGATATAATCTATGTATGGATTACACATTATCATCAATAATATCATTTTTTAATATAGAAAATTTAAAACGTTACAGATTTAACTTTAAATATTAATAATATAAAAATATATTGTGTTTGGTTATACAATTATATACCCATAGAAATGATTTGGGTTTCCAAATAATAACATTATAATTATCATCATAATTCTTCCAATTAATTAAGATGGATAATATTATAATATCATTAATACACTAAAGTATATGAATCATTAAACTATAATGATAATGATGAAAATTCCATAAAATAAGTAGTGAAAATATTTTTATTCGAAAACAATAGAAGATAAAATATTTTTTTATGACATTAATAACATAAAAAAATTTAGAACATATTTTCATTTAAATTAACTATTTAATAAATTAAAATTTAAATCTAATAATGGAATAATTATGATGGTTGGAATATCTATTCATGTTGGGTATGTTAATAAAATATCATTCACATGTTTGTTAAAAAGTTTCACAGTTCAAAATTGAAAAGAATAATCATTAGAGACATTTTACATAATATAAAAACGATTTAAATTATCTTAATAAAAAATTAGATAATAAAAAAATAATTATTAATTTTATTTAATAAAAAAATGAACATATTGTAAAAATAGTATTGAATAAATAGAAAATTAAATTTTTTTTCCTAAAAAAATTATCATAATTCATGAGTTCCCATGAAAGAAAAATGAAATAAAATTATTTATACCATATAAATAAATATATGATAAAAATATAGATTTAGTTCAAGAAATTATGACCATAAAATTTCCCCAAAATAATACATGAGTATATAGAATCCATAAAAGAAATGAGATTGTAACATAAATCCTTTACCCCTTTGGTGGAATCGAAATTAAGTGTAATTAAATGAAACAATATTATATAACTCAATAATTCAATTGAATTTCTGGAATTAATATTTCATAGATCCTTCTTGGGGTAGTAAGTGAACCATGCATGGAAATAATTATTCTTTACATTAAAGATGACTTAAGAAAATTATATTGTGATGAATAATATTAAAAAATATTGTAATATTATAATTAGAAATTATATATTATTTTATTATGTTTTAAAATTTTAGAACTGAAAAAATCAATTTCAGGTAAACAATAATTGAATTATAAATAATTCAAACATAATCATTTCATAACATAGTAAATAATTTAAAATTGTAAATTAATTAATGGAAATTGACTAAAAACCCCAATACCTTCAATCTATACATTATTTATATATCAATTATCTCATAAGTAATAAATATATATTAATTTTTCATATGTTTAGTAAAATTTATTTCATAATAATGATATCAAAAAATAATTATTTCATTTATTTTTATTACATATTTTAATTACATTAATGGTTATTTTAACATAGATTTTTTAGGATATTTGGTTTATAATTGAAATTGTCTTTGGTATGCAAATCACTATCAAAGGGGTCATTTTTAAATCCCATTATAACTATTAATCAATATTGAATTATAATTATTTTTTCAATAAATAGAATTTCTAAAACATTTATGAATTTTATTTAAATAATGAATCACATCATGTCGATGAGGTCGTAATACATATATACACATGAACAATGTTATCAGTTTTCAAACATTTCTATGGTATGGGAATATATGATATATTATCGTAATATATGGATGATTATTTCTTATATATAATTTATTTATAAAACATCCTTCATTTTATACTTATATTATGGGAATTGACAAAAAATTAATCACACCACATCCTGGTAGAGGTAGTACACATGTAGTAATAAATGATGATTTAGGACCCTATAGGGTTAAAAATTAGATGAAAATAGTATTATACTAATCATTATGAAATATTAGAATAACATCATGTCATTTAAATATATTATAGAGGTATATTACATAAAATAAAAATTCACTGTTAAAATGAATACATCATCATCAAAAGGCCACCTTTCTCTTACATCGTAAGAGATAAGTGTTGGTAATTTCATTTGAAAATGTTTTCAAGGAAGGGGGATTAATATTTGTAGATTATTTTGGAAAAAGATATAATGTCATTGTGGATAAATAATTGTGAATAATATAGGGGTACTAAGAATTTATAATTATTGGGAAGGGATCCTTCTGAATTCCACAAATTATTAATTTAAAATGCATACATATTTATGTTCACTGGGATTTTTTTATATTTATTATATTATATGAAATAAATACTAAATTATATAATAGAAAAATATTTAAACCACATTTTATAACATTTTAATCCTTATGACTTATTATTATCCTCCAGTTAGCCTTTTAAATGTTTTCCATGATTACAATGTGTTTTACTCTTAAGGGGATATGAGAGAAACAATAAAATGTTAAATGATAATGAATTAAGAAATGGTTGATATTATAGACCATATCCAATTTAATTGTCCAACAATAATAATGTTATTAATTTTAAATCATTTTATTTACGATAGTTTAACATAAATTACTACGAGATTCATTATTTGGATGATTCAAATAATGAAAAATTAATATATTAAAAGGCAGTAATTTTTCTGAAAATAATAATTGAAAACATAAATAATAATATTAATCTATATATTTAATGGATCCTTAAAAACAAGGAAAAAATATATTCATAATATTTTTAAAACATTTTCTTGATATTTCTATTCCTTAATGAAGGATTTTATCTGTGTCACGTAAGGATATATGTGGTGAGTCAATAAGATTTTATTATGACTTTTCCATTCCTTCATGTTTTGAAAATCATGAACACTCTAGTTGATGGAAAACTTGTTTTCCCTATGTATAATATTGAAAAGTTAAATTTACATTTTCCAGTGAAATTTATACTTACCTTGTTTTCATTGTTCATATTTGTAGTCTCTCTAAATATAACTCTTATTATTCATAAGTGTAAAATTCAGTTTCACATAGAAAACTACATAATTATATAAATACATAGATATAAAGATTTCTGTTTTTAGGATCCAAATTCAGGTTCCAAATTCACTAAAATTCAGAATCTAGATTTTCTGAAATTCATAATCTGAAATCTTTGAAATTCATATCCAAATTCTCTAAAATTCAGAATTCAAATTCCTTTGAATTCATGTTCTGAAATCCTCATAATTCGGACTCCGAATTCCTCAGAATTCAGACTCCGAATTCAATATATTTTTTATTTGTAATTCCTTTAAAAATAGAATAACTATATCATTATAACATAGAATCTGAAGGCATAATCTCCTAGACTCCGAATTCTATTTTTTCTATAGACACCAAACAATTGAATTTGGTTGAGCTAACATTTTTTAAATTATTTTGATTTGATTTATAAAACAATGTCATGCATTTTGTTACTAACTATTTGTTGTTTGAGTGACACGTGTACATGTCCCTCTAAAATTCAAGGTAAAATATTACCGTTGGAGGTGGGAGCTGACCGTTGAAGATGTGCCTATAAATTGGAGCTCATTTAAACGATCTCGCAATAACAACAAAAAACGTTTCTCAATATAGATATTAAATGCTACTAAAGTGATTTATATAGAGAGTGACATTATTGCCTTTTGTGTACTGAACATCTTGTTCATAATTTCATCGTGCGACTCCGAATGTTGCTGAGTATAATCGCGGGCTTCTAGGGTTGGGAAGACAGAGGTTCTGACTACCATGATGTTTGAGGGATTGTGGGGATAACAATAGAGACTCCGATATTCGTATTGAGGAGTTACCCCAGTGTGGGTAAGATGAAATTTCTTGAATGTATAAATCAAGGGTCCTTTATCCATGGTTGTTAGTTACCTTACTCTTCGGTTTAAAATATTTACTACTTGTTACTTGTATTGTTTCACGTTTTTTTCTACTGAATTTTGATTAATAAGGAATGTATAATTATCTCATAATTTCTTATACTTGTACTTAGTTTATTTAGATTCTATACACTTTAAGGTAGAATATTTTTCCTTCTAATCTTTTCTTAAGTTTTATTTCTAGAACCATATTTGCAGAATCTAGAATGTTTGTTGAAATAAGAGGTCTTGTGAATTTACCCTGTTTAACATTGTTAAACAATAGGAAAGTTTATACCCTCTTTAAAAGTTCCAATTGATTTTTTAAGTATAAAATTTACCCCTCCCCCATCTTTTATATTGAGTATCTAAATTTATCTTTTAGATCCTACATATGGCATCAAATGTGGTCACTTAAATACGTATATTCACATATATTTTTTCTTGATCATGTTTTTCATTGTTCTATATTTTCCATGCATAGGATATTTTTATCCTTATTTACAAACATTTATTAATAACATGTTTTTTTGGAAAATTTTCTTTTTATTTGAGATGGAAGGAATGAATGTTGGTTCGATTGACAATCAGAATTCTTCTAGACAACCTATATTTGATGGGAATGATTATGAATACTGGAGAGATCATATAAAATTTTTTTATCATTAATACAGGAGTGGAAAACTTTGTTATGCTAACTCAAGATTACAAGATTCATGGTAAGGAAGTCAAATCATTTTTAAATCAAGAGAAGTGAAAATTTCAACTAAACTATAAGGTATGAAATACTTTGTTGTGTTCCATGACAAGGAATTTAAATAGCGAGATTTTTTATTTTAAAGCTGAAAATTGTATTTGGAATAAGCTTGAAGTAACTCACTTTGGAACTTCCAAGGTTATTGAAACAAGAAGATCTATTCTTAGAGCTGAGTACCATGGGGTTTTCATTCCTTATGGAGAACCTATACATATGGTACAATAGAGATTCATTACTACTATCAGCATCTTATAATCAATGGGTGAAAGAGGTTTATATGATGAGTCACTTTTAGAAAACATTATAGACATCATACCTAATGAGTGGGAATTCAAGATGACAACATATTGAGAATTAAAAAGTCACACAGATTACTCTTGATGAGTTTTTGGGAACTATTCTTCAAAATGAGATTAAGATAAATAGAGATGCATACAACGTTAGGAAAAAAATGGGAATGGAATTTTTTCATTTACAACTACTTAAAATCATATAAAAACCAAGAATCTTGAGAGAGTTACGAGATATAAATCTATGAAGGTCACAATTTTATTTGAATCAAGTGAAAGTGAACATTTTTAGAATGAACTAGATAATATTGGTCGAATGATGAAAAATAGAGTTGGGAAGAAATAATTTCTGTATAGATATAAGAAGAAAGAAATAAAGGATAAGTAAGACTCTAAAGTCACTTGTTATGAATTCCAAAGAGATGGACATATAAGGCTAGATTTTATTATACTTAGGAGAAAAGAAGAAAAGATAGAAAGAAAAATAATTTAGAGAGGAATAGAATGAAGTAATACAAAGCTAATGCTATGAAATATTGGACAGATAATGACACATGTAGTGCCAGTGGTGGAGACTCTTCTGATGAATCATCAGATTACAAATCTTTTGGAAAGATGAATCTTGGTTTACTGGCCAAGTTACCTATAGAAAATCATTATTTAATGGATAATTGACACAATTATGATTCCATAACCATTGTATCCTTGAATTCTAATTATAGTTATAGTAAATACTATGCATCCTTGGATGAAGAATCTTCTTCTGATGAAGATAATACTTTACCTACCTGTGAAGAAGTTTCTATGTTTTCTAATTTCCTTGAAAATGAAATTTCTAAAACTTGGTAAACTTTTGATAAGTAATATTCTAGGATTTCTATTCTTACTAATGAAATATCAGATCTTTCTATAGATATGGGAAGAAAATTATTGATTTTGAAAGTACATAAAAAACATTGAGGAAGTTAATTCTGAGAAGGATAAAAATGCTAAGGATATATAAAAAGTAATTTCTAAGAAAAATGTTTTCGAGACTAACTCTAGTGTAAAAACTGATGTTTTTTAGGATAAGAACTTATTTATTACACTATAGTAAAAAAAAATTCATTAAGGAAGTGTTTTTCACACATTACCTTAGGTAAGGAAGACATTGATAAAATGTATTCTCAAATTCGACCTCTAAGGAATAATAATGGTTTTGGTTATACTCATCAAAACCAATTTTTAATTATAATTATTTTGTTCCTCAAAGTGATCCATTTTGAACTAAGTGATAGTGTGGTGGGAATTGGGGAAAAAATTTCCTTAAACAAAACTCAATCTAGAGGTTTTCATAACACTTATTTTGCAATGAAAATGTAGATTCCTATTATTTTTCCTTTTAATGTTTCAGGATCCAAGAATGTTTAGGTTCTCAATGTCTAACTCATTTATTTTCAGGAAAATAAAGATAGTACCAAAAAAAATATATAGTACATGGATTTTGGATGTTCCTGATATATGAATGGTACCAAAAACTTCTTTGAAAAAATTATCAATACTAAAGGAGGAAAAGTAACATTCGGAGATAATGCTAAGGGAGAAATTATTGGTATCGGTAACATTGTTCTTCTTGGAAAAACATTTATTTCAAATGTTTTATTTGTTAAGGGTCTTAAGAAAAGCCTCATTATCAAAAGTCAATAATGTGATGAAGGATACCTTGTGAATTTTAGGAGTGAAAATTGCATAGTATAGAATTCCAATGAAGAGTTTATTCTTTCTTCCAGTAGGCAAGGAACTTTTTATAAATTATACTTCGAAGACCATAAGAGACAATACCTACCATGTCTTAGTGAAATGGAAGATCATTATTGGTTGTTGGATAAAAGTTTAGGACAATCTAACCCCAGTATCCTACTCAAACCCTCT
The DNA here is from genome assembly GCA_963277665.1 of Viscum album. Taxonomy (NCBI): domain Eukaryota; kingdom Viridiplantae; phylum Streptophyta; class Magnoliopsida; order Santalales; family Viscaceae; genus Viscum; species Viscum album. The sequence goes on from OY728120.1 coordinate 579,313,880, forward strand.
ATGAAAAGACTATTTAAGGATCTATAATATCATAGATTTGATTATACAAAAGTTTGTGATCCATGTCTAAATGGAAAGAAACATAAATCAAGTTTTAAATTAGTCAGTGAAGTTTGAACTACTGATTCATTTCAGTTAGTTCATATGGATCATTTTGGTCCAACAAAAACTGGAATAATTGGAGGAAAATATTATGTATTTGTTTTAAAAGATGATTACAATAGATTTTCATGGGTCTATATTCTAGAAAAGAAATCTGAAACTTCTTCTTATATCAAAACATTTAGAGCCCAAGTTAAAAATGAGAAAAAAATTCCTTTTATAAGTATTCATAGTGATCATTGTAGTGAATTTGAAAATTCTTATTTTGAAACTATTTATAGTAGATAAGGAATTACTCATAACTTCAAAACACCAAGAACCCCTCAAAAAATGGTGTTGGTGAAAGAAGAAATAGAAATTTTCAAGAGATAACTAGAACCATGTTGTCTGAATATTCAGTAGACAAACATTATTGGGATGAAGTTGTAAGTACTACTTTCTATAATTTAAATCGTTTTTTTATTATACATTTTCTTAATAAAACACCTTATGAGTTTTGGAATGGTAGAAATCATAGACTTTCCTACTTCATGGTTTTTGTTGTAAGGTATTCATTTTGAATAATAAAGATAATCTAAACAAATTCACACCAAAATATGGTGAAGGAATTTTATTAGGCTACTCCACAACTTCTACGACTTATAGAATTTTCAATAAATATACTTATATTATTGAATAAACAGTACATGTCAAATTTGATGACACTGATCCTTTTGTTTTTATACAACCTCAACCTAAATATTTGTATGTGTTTTCAAAAACGGATTATAAAACCTTGTTAGAAGATGATTATAATAAGAAAAATGTTAAAGAAGGTATTTCTGGAACATTTCCCCACAAGATTTCTTACCCTACGTTGATGAACAGGTATTACAAAACCCAAATCAGTTGTTTCTTAAGAATCATCCCAGGGATAGTATCATTGGGAATGTAGATCAAACTATAAGGACTAGAAGTTCCTTAAGAAATGAAGTAGAACATATAGCATTCCATTCCCAATAAGAACCAAAAGAACTAATGACGCTTCAGGTGATGTTGATTGGATAAAAGCTATGCAGGATGAGCTAAATGAATTTGAAAGGAATAATGTCTGGACCTTGGTAGAAATACATAAGGAAACTTCTGTTATTGGAGTGAAATGGGTTTTAAGAAATAATTGTGATGAAAATGGAATCATAGTACGAAATAAAGCTTGACTTGTTACTAAAGTCTCCAATCATGAAGAATGAAGAGAAGATAAAGAAACCTATCCTCTAGTAGCTAGACCTGAATCCATTCGTTTTTTACATTCCTTGGAAACATTCTATAATTTTAAACTTTTTCAAATGGATTTTAAATGTTATTAACTTAATGGTTATGTTCAAGAGGAATTTTTTGTTGAAAAACCTCAAAACATTGAAGATAAAAAACATGCGAGCCACGTTTTCAAATTGAACAAAGCTTTGTATATACTAAAACAATCCACTAGAGCATGGTATGATAGGCCTACAAGATTTCTAAATCAAAATAATTATGTTAAGGGAAATGTTGATCCAACAATTTTTATAATGAATTATAAGAAAAATGTTTTGGTTTTTCAAATTTATGTTGATGACATTATATTTGGTAAAAATCATCAATCTTTCACTAATTTCGTTTTAGATATAATAAAATATGATTTTGAAATGAGTATGATTTATAAGATAACATTTTTCTTTTTTTTTTCAAATTTCTCAAAAACCATAATGAATCTATATATCCCAAAAAAGTATATTAATGATCTTATTAAAAAGTATATATATGACAATACTAAGAGTATTATTACTCTTATTGGTACCTCAAATTCACCTAATCTTTATGAATCTTGGAAACCAATAGATCAATCATCTTTTAAAGGAATGATCGGATGTCTACTTTACTTGACAACTGGAATACTAGACATAATTTTTTCAGTATGATTATGTGAAAAATACCAATCCAATCAATAGGAATATCATTTAAAGGAAGTGAAAAGGATGTTTCGCTACGTAAAGGGAACCATGGATCTAAGTCTCTTTTATACTTCTGGAAATTATTTTGTTTTAAATTGTTTTTTAGATGCTGACATTAGTGGATGTAGAATGGATAGGAATTGTACATCTGGAACTTGTCTTTTCTTAGGAGATTCATTTTTTTTGGACATGCAAAATAAAACACATAGTAGAACATTCCACTGTTGATACTGAATATGTAGTAGTTGAAAGTTTTTGTGCTCAAGTGTTGTGGATGCAACACAAACTCCCAGATTATGGTATGAGTTTTACCAAAAGACTAATATTGTGGGATAATATTAGTTCCATTTCATTATGTAAAAACCCAGAAAATCACTCTTGTTCAAAATACATAGATATTAGGCATCATTTACTTAGGTATCACACACAAAAAGAGATATCATCCTTCAATTTATCATAATGAAATATCAAATTGCTAATATTCTCAAAAAATCATTACCATCCGATATATTTTAATATATTAAATAGAAGATAGGAATGATAATTGTAAGTTAATATTTCATATTAACTTCTTTTAAACACCTTTGTCCTTACATTTAGAAATTCTTTTCCATAGGGTGAGTTCATCTTCTTGTTAGTTAGAATGAAAATTTTTCTTTATGAAATTTTTTCGTAATAGAAATTTTTCGTAATGAAAATTTTTCGTTACAAATTTTTTTTGAAGTCAAAATTTTGGTAATCATATTTTATTAAAAATAGTAATAAATATTATCATAGTCAATGTTTTCTTAATCAAAATTTTTATGAATCTAATGTTTTTCAATGAGAATTTCACTCATTACGACTAATATTCCTTACAATCCCAAAGGATTATTTCTTTTTCTAAATATTCATAATCATATTTTAATTATGGGTTTGTTTTTGTTGGATTTAAATTTTTTCGGATTCACTTTAACTTATATCCGAATGCTTTTTTAAAAAAACTTCAAAATATCATATTCAATCAACATTACCTTGCAACAATCATCTCAACCATCAGATCATTTCAAGAAGTTCTTCAGTTGTTGGATTAATTAGGGAAGTTGAATTATCGCTTCACTTACCTATATAAAGGCCTCTCGATGCTTTTCCCACATTGAACATTAATACTTTTTATGCTGAATCTCTTCCCCTCCAACATAAACTTGTTCCAGATATTGAAGGTTCCTCAGTTCCGAATGTGTGTTGAAGCTTCATCTCAAAAATAAATTTCATCTATAAAGGAAATATCTGAATGGAAGATTTAGAGAGAAAGGTCAGTTCATCTGAATTTCATTGCTATGTATTATTACATTTTCTTTAATAATATAAAGCTGAATGGGCGGGAGAGTGTTTGCATATCGAAACTGAATGCACATGATTCAGTGTAGTAGGAGATGATGGTTTAATTCTACGAGACAATAAGCATTTCCAATGAAGGAGGATGAGATAAAGATTCATTAAAAAGCTATCGAAAGTCGTATTTCCTTTCTTATAAAATGTTATCAACTCTTTTAGAAATTATATATGAGGTAGTAACTCTGTTTTTCTCTCACGAGATACCTGATGAAATAAGATCCTTTGATAAGGAAACGAAATTATCATGTATTGGTAAATAGTAAATTAAGGCTCCGAATTTTTTTCATATTTCTACAAATCATCAAATTAAATAGCTATGGGTTTCAGGTTTTAAAATTCTATGAAAATGGGACATGGATACCCTAATGAAAAGAGATATGTATTTTCTTGATTTCTGGGTGAATATATGAAAGATAAATCTTGTTAAGAATATCTTCGTTATGATTAAAAATATAATGGATGGAAATATGAAGGCCCAGATTAGTATGTATCCGACCACTCTTTCAAAAATCATTGTTATTTGTTTTCAGTTGTTCAAGATCCCTTGAAGTTCTAAGATGAATCATTGTAAGGTGATGCTTTCGAGTGATGATACTCTAGGGGGTGAATATTGGATTTAATAGTCAATCTGGAGAATTTCAAAATTTGTTGGAAGGAGAAATTAATGATTTTTCCAAGAATTTGGAAGTCACTGAAGCTTCTAGGAAGGTGGTAATAAAGAGGAAGGTGAAGGAAAATGAAGAGAAGGAAAAAACCCCAGTGGCTAAGGAAACTCAATATGCACCTCTAATGTCAGAGAAGCAAAAATAATTATCCTGATGAGGTAGTGGAAAAGTGGAGAGATGACAAGATAAAATAGAATGAATGGGAGCCTAAGTTTGGCTTGGACCCTGCTGAGGAAAAATCATTGAAGGAAAAGGAAACTAAAGAGATTGAGAAGAAACAGAAAGTGAAGAGGAAAAAAAGAAGATATCTGAAGCAAAGGTTGTTCAATCACTTCTTAAGGTTGCTGAAAAAGTCTCTGAAGAAATTCTGGTACCAGAAAAATTCTTAATAGATCCACTTCCAGATACTCCAGGAAATAATTTTGTGACTCTGGAAAAAGTTCAAGAAGAAGAAATAGTTAAATAATAAGAAGTGGAATAAGAATAAGAAGAAGGTAGTGGTGATACCGAAGAATTGATAAAGAAAGTAGAGTATTTTAATGAGAAGGAATGTCTCTCTGAAGGATTATAAATCTGAACTTCTGAAGCCGAGTATTCAAAAATTCCCACCATAGGGAATGATAAAAATGGTGAATATGAAGTAAATAAGTTGTCTGATGAATAAATCTCCAATCATGATTTCATTCACCTTGGGTATGTTGAGGTAGGAGTTGAGAAGGATGATTTTGATGAATATAAAATTGTTCATCTATATGATAGTGAACATGAATCCCCTAATCAAGAAGAAGTCATTTTGAATGTTGATAAGGGAAAACATGTGGTAGTTTCTACAAATAAACAATCCATTGTGAAGCAGAAAGAAGATGATACATCAAAGAAGAGGAAATATTCTGAGTAAAAAAAGAAACATCACCAACCAAAGTCTCAGATTCAGAATCGTCCTAAATTGGACATGATTTTATTGTCTAATCTATGAGAAAGCTTGTTGGAACTATCCCTCTATTTACAAGTATATAATCAAATTTCTAGATGATTCAGCATTCCTTAAATCAATAATCGGATTTAGTATCCATAGTTATGGAGAAGTGTGTAAGTCTTGAGGAAGACTTCAAATCATTTCTCATTAGTTATGAGGCTTATAAGAGAACTTTCAAGAAGATGAATAGCTAGCTCATGAAGACAATATTAGAAATGTGAATCTTTGGATGAATTTAATTATAGTATCAATGATGATTTTGACACTGAAGATGTGAAGATCAATGATCTCACAAATAGACTTGAGAAAAAACGAACCCTGGAACATAATTCTTGGAAGTAAGAAGTGAAGAATTTGAATCGCAAGTTGTATTCAGTTGCTCAGAGTTGGAAGAGGGAATGAGATCTCATAATTGTGGTTGAAGAGAATCTTTCTAAGGAGAATGATGTTATAAAGGCCCATGCCAAATCCCTTAAGTCTCAAGAGGAGATAATTAAAGCCTTAGAGAAGAAAACTGAATATCAAGATCAATTTCACAAATGTACAAAAGAGGATCACAAGAAGATTATGAAATTGAAAAAAAATAGTGACAAGGCTGATGTCGAAGGAGAAGGAAGGACAATTTTTTTTTCAAATCCGATCATTTGTTTTATTTTCCTTGTTGCATATATTCTTCCCATATTAATGAAATTTTTGGGATGTTCTTTATTTTTGGTTATCTAATAATAATATTTTAGGTACCATATTTCCTTTTCAATTCAGTGTATTACTTTTTTAAAATCAAAAAGGGGGATAAAGTAATGTCAAAATAGAATACTTAGTAAAGAATAAATATCCCTATGTAAGGGGGGGTTCATCTAAAGGGGAGTCTTTACCATGGAGATTTTCGTATGAAAGAAAATGAAAAATCTCATTCACGAAATTTAGAATACAATCCTTAATGTTTCCAAGGCCTAAGGTGCAGTAAGTCATATTCACATTGATCTATAAGTAAAGGGAGATGAGTTTTATTTACAAGTCCATAAAATTTCAAAGTCCTTATATTAATTTTCATACTGATGTTTGTGCTTTACAAAAAAGGGTAGATTGTTGAGTCAATAAGGTTTCCTTATGACTTTTAAATTCTTTTATGTTTTGAGAGTCACAAACAATCTAGTTTAAGGCAAAATTCATTTTCTATAAGTTAAATCTTGATAAGGAAAGTATTCCATCCCCAAGGAAATTTATCCGTACCATATTTTCAATGATCATATTTTTTATTCTCTCTAAATCTAAACCCATTTATTCCTAAGTTTAAAATTATTTTTCACATCTAAAACCTAGGAATTCTATAAATACATAGATATTGAGTATTCTGTTTTCATTATCCAAATTTAGGTTCTGAATTCTCTAAAATTCAGAATCTGATTTCTCTGAAATTCAGAATCTGAATTCTCTGAAATTCAGAATCCGAATTCTTTGAAATTAGGAATCCGAATTCCATAGAATTCAGGTTCCAAATTCATCAATATTCAGACTCCGAATTTCTCATCATCCAGTCTCAAAATTCCTCAGAATTCAGAGTCTAAATTCCTCAAAATTCAGACTCGGAATTCCTCAGAATTCCGATTCCAAATTCTATAGAAATCTGATTCCAAATTCCTTGAAAACGGATTCCGTATATCCTTGTAACATAGACCCAGAAGGCTTTATCGCTTAGACTCCAAATTATAATTTTTCTATATACTCCAAAAAATTTAATTCGGTTGAGAAACTATTTTTTTACTTACTATTTATTGAGTTATTAAAAGATGTTGTGCATTCTATTACTAAAAAATCATTGTTTGAGTGACACATTTTCAAGAACCTCCCAAATTCAATGAAAAATATGACCGTTGGGGGAGGGAGTTGACCACTGAAGATGTGCCTACATATTGGAGCTCATTTTATTGAGATCAAAATAACAAAAAAAATATGGATCAATCTAGAGATTACATGCTACTGATGTGATTTATAGAGAAAATTTATAGCTTTGTGTGTACTGATCATTTGGTTTGGAATTGCTTCGTGCGACTCCAAATGTTGTTGAGTACATTTGAGGGTTTTCGGAGATTGGAAGACAGAGGTTTCTACTACCTTGATGTTCGAGGGCATGCTGGGATATCAAGACAGACTTTGGTATTCATATCGTGGGATTTACCTAGTGTGGGTAAGACAGACGTTCTACAATGTACAAATCAAGTGACCTTTATCCATGGTTGTTGGATACGCTACTCTTTGGGATAAAATTTTTACTACTTGTTACTTGTATTGTTTCATATTTTTTCTGCTACATTATGATTAATAAGGAACGTATAATTGTCTTATAGTTCTTTATACTTGTACTCTGTTTAGTAAAACTATATATGGTTTAAGGTAGAATCATGGTCCTTGTAAACATTTAATAAGTTTCATTTCTGGAACCATATTTCTAGAATCTAACCAGTTTATAAAACTAAGAGGTCTTGGGAATTTATATTGTTTAACATTGTAAAAAAATAGGAAGGTTTATGCTATATTTAAAAGTTCCAATGGAATTTTTTAAAGTATACAATTCACCCCCCTTCTCTTGTATACATTGAATCTACATTCATATTTTCTATTGTAAAATATTGTTATTATATGATCCATAAAAAATAAAAAATTACAATCATAATATAAATTTAATGTTATTCAACCGTCAAAACATGTTTCTATCCATGTAACAAAATATTACTGGTATTAAAATCATGAAAGTAACATTTTGGGGATTTATCATTAAATAATATAATATTAAGGATATTATCAAATTTTTTTTAACCAAAATGTAATATGTTTGGTAATTTGAATTATTTATTCTAACTAAAACTATAAAAAATATTATTATTAACTATTAGGGTGATTTTAAAACCTTTCTACATTATTTTTATCCATGTTCTACCCAATTTAACTATAAATGTGGTGATAATGTTTTCTATGTATACTATTAGTTATGAAAGAAAATCAAGTTATTATATTCACCACACTTGGAAATCATTATTTCAAATATTAAATAAATATTATCAAATTAAATCACAATATGATGTTGACATTTCATTTAAAATAAACCCCCCGAATGTGTTGAAACCAGTTTTGTAGAAAAAAATACATTTTAATGTATATAATTTTTTTATACAGAAAATTAACATTACATTAGTTTAAATTAATTTATATGAATTAATTATAATAAAAATTAAATAATTAAATTCGAAAATTAATTAAATATAATTCTTTACATTGTAAATACAATAATTGAAATGATAATTTAGAATAATATCAATATTTTATTACTATTTGTTGAAAAAATTATCATTTCTAGAGAAATAATAAAATTTCACACTCTGATAATTTTTATTTATTTATTTTGAAAATAATATTATTTTTTATCAAATATAATTTCGAAATATGGATGACATTATTTATAACATCCACGAATAAAAAGTAACAATTTTTTTTAGGAAAATGTGTTTTTGAAGAATAAAATTAACTTATTCACATTAATTTACAAATAACCAAAGATAAATTAAGTTTAATTCATAAAATAGAATATAAAATATAATTATTCAATTGTAATGAATAAAAAATAGTGATTACATTAATAGATTATGGTAAAAGTACATTACATACATTAATATAGTCTCATTAAAAATATTTATTTTACCATTAAAAGTAATTATATTCATTTAAAAAACTTTTTAAAATATACCTCACAACTATATATAAATAATCTTTATTTAAAAATTTAAATTTTTTTCACAGGACCATTTATATGATGGTTATATTTTATTTTTATATAAATCTATAAAATTTTCACTGAAATTTATACATTTATTTTTCTCTCAACATTTCTATTATTTTCCTAATAACTATTAAAGATTCCTTAGTGGGGGTTGGGTATAAAATTATCATTTAAAACCATGTGGATATATAATTTCTGTTTTTGGTGTTTTTATCGATATGTTAATTTACTCATCTTGTACTTTCCTACACTTTGTTTCATATTTCATCCTTATAATTAATTAGTTTTGAAATTTAATTATATTATATTATTTTAACAAAATAATAATTTTTCATTATATAATGATTTATCTCGTATCTCACGATATAATTAAAAATATTCACATGAGAAAAAATACATATCAAAATATTGGGGTGTCAGATTTCACATCTCATTAATAAATTTCACCAACACAATTTTATCTTCTGATCGGTAATCTATGGTTTATTGTTATCAACCAAATTAATTAGAAGATATATATTTTTCATCTATTACAAATTTTCCTTAATAAAATAATATACATCTCTATTCATTATAATATTATTAGGTAATTTTTTAGTTAGATTGAAATGGATATATATCATACCAAATGTTTTTTAATGCATAATATTTTTATATTTAGAATGTTGAATAACAATATATATAATTTGAATCATATAAAGATAAAAAGTTTTTTTAATTAATCATTTCATAATTATCATGTAATGAAATTTTTTAGATTTTTATAAAAAATTTGATTTCACAATTAATAGTGAAAAATATAAATTTTTGTATAACATTAACTTTTTATTTTTTATTATTTAAAAAATCACATTCTATTTTGGATTGGTATTAAAATTTATACAGATACATTTGATTGAAAATAATCCAAATAATTTATTCTAATCAAAATTACACTTTATTTTTTTTATAAAATCAATTTTATAACTAAAATGTTAGTTTTTGAAAAAACTTTTTTTCATTATCATTTAAATTTTAAATTTAAATGAAAATTCTAGAAATTATATGAATTTAATTTCAAAAAATGGATTCCATATTTCTAATTATAATAATTAATATTATTTTGAAAATTAATTATTTTTTTGTTAAAATATATTGTAAAATTAATTAAAATCTATTACACAATTATGGTTAAAATAGGATAGAAGTGGGTTAAACTAATGTGGTGTATGAATATATGACTTAAAAAACTATATATTCAATTTTATGGAATAATTCTGATGATAGATCCTCAAATATTTTTATATGGTCCATTTTGGTAGTAGTTTACTTGAGTAAGACAATAACATATTTTAATCTTTATAGTATTCAAAGTGTATCTTCCCCAACATTTATAAAAGGGTACCGCTCTCCCCTACCCTCCACCCATCCAATTCCTTTCTTGTGTGCCAATTCCTTCTTAGAAACATTTATAAAATACATCTTCACATCAAAGATCCCATGGTTTTCCCGTAAAACAATCCTATGAAGTATTTTTTTACGATCATAAAGAAGTTTTTCTAAGAAGAGGTATTGTTCTTAATCATACATTTTCATTTAATTTATTTTTATATCTTCGTAAAATATTTTTAATCTTTTATAAAATAATAATATCAACATCATCCATATATTGATATATTTTTATATTAATGTAATATCATAAGGCATAATCTTATCCTCAAATGGAATATAAATGCATCATTACTGTGTATAGTGGAATACCACCTCATGTATCAATGTAACATGTTTTTGACACTTCCTCTTATAATTAGTTATAATGATGAACATTATGTATATATATGTGATATTAATAACCTAATAGTAATTTCTTAAAAAAATGATAATCCCTATTATATTACCTTCACATTTATTGGAAGATGAGAATATCATTTGTATGTATGGGTGGATTACCACATTTGAAGAGGTGTGATTTCTTTCACCAAATTGAATAGATATTATATATAAGTTTATTTAATTATATAATATTATAATTACAATATTATCAAAAAATTGTACAATTAAAATTTTAATAAAATTTATTCCCTCTTTCTCTTTTAAAAATGAAAAAATCTCAAATTCATAGGGGGGTTCTACCATATTTTTAATTTTACCATAATTCATTATTTATAAAATTATTTCATGGATGGTATTAAAAGTATAATTAATGTATAAAAATTACAAATGTTTCCTAATTATTATTATCTATATGATGTAATAATGAACACTTTGACCATGTTTAATATGTCTAAATTTATTTCAAATTAAAAAAATAAATTCATCAGAACGCCCAATGTATACATAAAAAATCATGTAAATTAATATGTCATTAATTAAAAGAAATAAATGATTTAATTTTAAAACAATAAATTTTCATTTCCTTGTAAAATATATTTTTACCACTTTATCTCCACTCATTATTTGCAGAATGTTTTTTAATTATATTATTGAATACATTGATAGGTATGTGGAATTATTAATTTGATTTTAGATTTTTTTGGCCAAAATAAGGCCACTCCCCCATAGAAAATATGGTTACGTTTTAGGGGAGTTGACGTTTTTGAAATTCTACATATTGAAAAAATTTAAACTAAAAGTTTTCTCAATATAGTATTTTCAATATTTCCAATATTGTGTTGACTAATTGGGAAGGTTGGGAAATGGTGGCATAAAACACACAGCAGAGTCCCATTCAATATTTGGGACAAAAGGTTAACCATATAAGTCATCAAAAGAAAATTACATTATGTTGTCTTTATGAATTATATAAGTAATTCCATATTCTAGTTGATTTTATCCTACATTTATAATATATTGATGGGTTTAATGGTTAGTTTTCTATATTTAATGGATCATGGTAAATACCCAAAATAAACTGATATAGAACTCCTCCAATATGGGGAACTAAGGAATATGAATAGTATTATGACAATCCTCACAACATACAACATCACATTCCACCACAATATCTACTGAATGTAAGTGTTTCAACAATTCATTCTCCCTCATTGATCCGTGGGGGTCATTATCTATAGTTTTCCAAATAGTATTCCACTATTCTACACCATTGTGGGATCTTTAGTTGAACCTCAGAATTATGGTGGTAGGTCATTTCACAATGGGTTTTTAATAATAGGTTCTCTATAATCTATCCACTAGTCATGTGTTATGGTGGTAAGTTATTATATACCTCATTTTCGAAGCAACACACTTGCGATGTTAAACATCCAATTTTTTTTCATAAAATACTACCTTATAAATTTTTTGGACACCAAACATGAATTATAATTTTTTCTTCCCTTAAATTTTGTCACCTAAAATTACTCTAGAATAATTTTTATTTTAGTTATGAACAATTTGGAGGTGTTAATGGAATATTAGCATGTTCAACATGTTGTGAAAACATAGTTCTATAGACAACACCATTGTTGAGTCTCGATATTGACATTGATTACATGATCTTGGTATCCATAAAATTTATCATATATTCTATTATGAGGTATTTTCAGTATTATATGGAATTATTATGTATCTATATGAATCCTAATTATATTTCTTGTTCATAGAATTTATGCATGCGTGTGTGTGTGTATTCTGTTAAACTATCACTATATATATTGTACATGGATTGTAATGATTATGATATATGTTGAATTAACATAATAGTTAATCTATCATATATTTCATCATATATAATATATTCATATAATTTTTATTTGAGCATACATGTTTGGAATAATTTGTCAGCATGTCATATGTGAAACATGTTTAGGGGTATTAGGTCGATAGGGATATGCTAGACATGGGATTGAAATGTAATTGGACTACTCTAGCTAGAGGGATGTGTCATAATCATTAGGGTATCAATTAAGAAGGGATGTTATAGGATTTTGTTGACATGTGATATTTAATGCAATATTAGGGATATCAACTCAAGAAGGATTTACTATACTTTGGATCAACATGTTCTTATACCATCAAAGATGGGGGAATATGTCATATTTTTAGGACTATCCATAATAGAAGATGTTTAAAGCTATGTAATCACCCTGACCCTTGTTTCCTGGAGTTGATGTTATATTTTATTACATTATCATAGATACAAATTGTGAAATCCCAAAGGACAGATCATTTTAGTTGTTTTGGAGAAAAAAATACATACATTTTTATCATTTTTCATTTTTAATAGAAAATAAAACATAGTAAATAATAAAATAAAATGACTTGTATCCTTTAAAAACCATTAACTAATAACTTATTCAGATACTAGGATCTGTAAGGTTTACATACAACGGAATATTTCATGATTCAATAAAAATAATCTACATTTAATGGTAAATATTTTTACACACATTATTTTTAAAAAACGATTTCATGAAAATAATAGACATAATCTATCTGGAATTGTAATTAACTAAAAATAAATCAAATTTAATCAATAAACAAAGAATGATGTGATTCCAGATATAATTATATTTTAAAACATCATGAATAATGAAAAAAATTTCAATGAATGTAATGATAAATTAATAGATTACAATGATCTTAGTTTTCTTGTTACATCTTCTATCAAGACCTTTCATTAGGCAATTTAAATATTACCAGTAGAAATTCATTGAATTTATCCAACACTATTTTTCTCATCAGACATACTCATGCATCAAGGGGATATATTATATCATTACCACACATCATTAAATGTACAAATCATTTTTCAATTATCAGATAGTATAATTAATTCATTAATCAATATTATAGAACATCAAATATCATTATTGAGTAAAAGATACAAATTTATCAATATTTCCCTAATAAATAAAATGTAATGAAATGAAAACATCATAAGTAAAAATTGAATATGGTTAACAGAAGAAACATATCATTAATATAACAATATGGACATTTAAGAGAAAATAATCATATAATGAGAAATTTTCCTATGAATGAGATTGTTTTATATAAAGGTTAATAATTAGAAAATTAGCATGATATTGTTTTAAGAAATTTACCACTCAGTTATTTTGTATTAAAATAATTGTAGATTTTTTGAACAGAAGTTCCTTGTTCAAAGAACCGAACACAATTTATTAGATAGAAAGAATGTAACTACATAGTTCTGAAGGAGGGGATTTTATTAAAATCATTTATATAAATAGGGAGAAGATCAACTGGTAGATCATTCATCCATGTAATTCCCATGTTGATTTCGTTATTTTTGATACCGTTAGAAGCCATGTTCTAATGACAAAGGGCATGAGTGGAAATGAAATTGATCTCCCGAAGAGAAGAAAGGCATCTCATCCAACAGGTAGTAAGTGACCAGGAAAGGTGCACCACACCGTTCCAAATGTATTGGATAATAATGGTTGAATAATATTCAATCCAAATGTTGTTGTAGACCTACTATTGGACAAAATCATTATCATGAATCACAACCATTATTTCCTCTTCTAGAGTATAGGTGGTACTGTAATTTCCAAATATGTATCCATGAAAATGTCTAAGGGAGTTCTAAAAATTGAACCACTTACCTTAGCTCCCAGATTGCCTTTGGAAGCTCCGTCAACATTAATTTTGTTCCATCCTAGGAGTAGAACATACCGAAACACCTCAAGGTTCTGCCTCAGATGTGTGTCGATAACTTCAATCCAAAGGAGATGAAGGATCACAAAGTCTATAAAAGTTTTTTCATAGTATTATTTCTGAATTGTGGATGCATATCTAATGGTAATGAGAATCCTTATCCGTCTTGTATTAAGATTTGATGAGAAATTGTTGTGGATAATATCATTTCGGACATACCAGATCACGTGGAGGATCTCAAAAACCACAGTTAAGAAATGATTTGTTAATTTCTTTGATGAATCAAGCTCCACAAAACATTGTAATTGGTAGTAAATAGAGTCACAAAATAACCATCTCTTCCAAACAAATGTTATAAATATAATTCCAAAATGACGAAGTCATATCCCATGAAAAAATTGATGGTTAGTATCCTCTTTGTATTGGTGACAGATGTGGAACTTAGAGCAGATTTGGATACCAAAATAATAAAGAAAACCCTTATAATAAATACAGATTTGTACAATATGACAAACCAGAATGAGTCTTGAGGGTTTAATTTAGGGTTTGTCCAATAGATTCATTCAACCTATTCTAGGATTTGAATTTTTGAAATTGTGGTTATAAAAACATTTTCAGTAAATAAATCCATTATTGGAACATCCCATATATAAAAATTATCTGATAATGAGAAAATATAATTATCCACAATATGAAAGATGTTATCTAGGAGATTAAAATTATGATATTGAATAACTTATTTTATAGTGCACTTGGTGTTATTTGGATTTGAATTGGGAGGTAACATGGATAAAAGGGAGCGCCAGTCCAGTTGTCCAAATAGAAATTCATTGAAGAATCTGCACTAACCATCCATCTATAGTTATTCACGATGTTGGAAAAGAATGTCTAATGGAAGGCTAGATAGAAGAGTTAACATATTTCTAGTTTTCTTTCTTATTTCTCAAAATGAATCTATATTTAATAAAACCAATGAAATCATGGTCATTATTAAACAATATCTATGTGAGTCTGGCTTGAAGAGGCTCATTGAATTGAATGAGATTTTAAATTCCAAGACCACCCTTCTCAAGAGGTTTGCAACAGGTTGACAAGGGGATGGTTACGAGCTTTCAATAAACAATGAGGCCCTTCCAGAAATGTTTTTGATGTAAACATTAGTTTTCTTAAGGAGACCGGAAAGCCATTTATTGACCATTAGCTATTAAACCAATTTATAGAAAATAGTGGATTTCACCAGATAGATCATGCCAGCCATGGAGAGGGATTTACGTTTTGAGGAGGATAGTTGGTTGATAACCTGATCTACAACAACATTAATGTACATGGATTTAGGTATTCCCCAAAAAATGGGAACTCCTATATAGGTGAAAGGGAAGTATCCTTCATTTATTACTAAGCTATTGATGATGATACCTTTCCTAATGAAAGAATAACATTTCAAAAGAAATAAGATTTGTTCTAGATAATAGATTGACTAGAGGTCTTTTTGTAATGAGATAAGTCTTGAATGGCCCTATGTAATTCATTTTTATTTATTTTTGATAACCACACATTATAGGTATTAGGGGGAACCCTTACAAGGCCCATAGGTTAAGAGATTACCTGGCCCATAGGATTAGGATATTAAATGACCCGAAGGTCTTTAGGAAATCCAACCATACTCTCTACACGGAACTACCCCTCCCCTGTATCTGCATGATGATATTAGTTATCCACCTTCACATGGACATCTTTCAAGGCTTCCCATGCAAACACAGGGTGGTCCCGATGGCATATGCATACCCTCTCATTCTAAAAAATCCATTTGGCTCTTCTTTGGTGAGTGCACCTGCTCTGAATCCTTGTCTGGGGATGCTCCTTTTTTGTAGTGTCTAGGGAAACTGCATGTGGACCGAAGGCCTTGAGGTGGCCCTAAGGCCTTATAGGTGGCCCAAATTCCCTACTGATCTGAAGGCTTGGGTGGATCGAAATCCTTATGGACTCTCATCCTAAATTAATGGACCAAGGTAAATAGTTCCAGATGCTATAGTACCAAATAGTACATACTACAGTAACTACTACAATGCCTACTACAGTACTATAAAGTGTGTAGTTCTGCTATAGTATGTGAACAATGTACAGTTCTACTACAGTACCCACACAGTGTACAGTACTACTACAGTGCCTGCTACATGGCCTGCTACAGAACGTGGAAATATGCCTCTAACTGGTTTTGAACATTGGAATTGTGGATGCACTTAAGGATACCTCACCAACTGGGCTGAGGATCATGTGCTAATGAGATAATGAATTCTTTAAGGACTGAATATTTATTTTGACTCCATTTAAGAATAATATTATCTAATCAACATATTGAAGATATGTAGTTACTTCTAGATTTTTGGCCACCTGTATAGGTTTGAGTTTATTTTGATCTAAAAGGTGAGTGAGAAGTCTTCTATAATAATATTCAAAATTAGATAAAGTAATGGAATATAATAAATATACTATCCTTACACCTTTGGTACATTTAAAATACCCTTTAGGGTATCTATTAATATGGATGGAGATAAATACTTAATTAAATAATGAGTTTATCCTAATTATTAAAGTATCTTTGAATCTAAAACCATGAAGAAAATTAAAAATGAAACTCCAATCAATGGTACCAATGGATTTCATGATATCATGATTAATAAAAATATTTCCTCCTCTTGAGACTATATATAGGGAGTTCGTGCATTCCAAGGCAAGAAAAATGTAGTCTTGTATAGATCTACCATTGATAAAACCAAATTAATTCAAAGATATAATTTTGGTACATATGGTAGAAATTATGTTAGTGAGATGCAGAGTAATAATTTCATAAAGAGAATTATTTAGAGTGATATTTCTGAATAGATGAATTTCAGAAGCATTTTCTACTTTAGGAATTAAGGTATGAAAATGTGAATTAAGAACATGAGGGAGAAACCCATTAGAAAGGAAGAATTTTACAACTTTACATACATCAATGTGAATGGTCTCCCATTATTTTTGATAGAATCCACTGTTGAAGCCATCTAAGGCCGGGGCACTCTCAGGGTTGAGACTAAAAATAGTTTCTTTGATTTCATGGCCAAGAGGGAAGCTCAAAAGAAAGAGATTTTCCTCTGCGTTAACCCTAACCAGAATGGCCAAATACCCATAGATGAAATAATTTAAATTGATTATTAAAATACCATTAATTATAATTAATATAAATATTAAAATTTATAGGGTCTATATTTACACCAAATTAATTTTAGTTGGTTCATAACATTAAAATATTCCTCAATGAAGAGACACTAAGTCAAACTCCCTTGACTCACACATAACACTAGTAGCACAATAATTAACCACATATATAATGGTTTAATGAATGTAATTTATTTTATACATAACTATAAAAATATTTATGAAATCATATATGATCCTCTTATAAACTTTTACCACCGCTTTCATAATAATATCCTATTATTTTCATTGTATTGTGTTTTAATTTCATTACATTATCTAGAAATTTTTGTAATTAATGTTCCAGTTATTATATATATTCTATAGAAAAATCATATAGAAAATGAAAAAAATGTTATATATATCATTTTTAGTCATTAGATACTTTATATTAGTTATTCATAAAATTTGGGCATAGAAAATGAATCACATCACTTTGTGGAGACGGTAAGTCATATGTATACATTAGTGATGATATCATTCCATTAACTGGTGACATGGTAATGATGTGGGAGATATGTAGATAAAAATAATCTATATCATTTTGTAATTAAAACATATATTCATTCATTTTACCCTAGATAAATTCCATTAAAATCCTAAGTCCAAAAGGATTTACATTCCTTCGTGAGGGGGTAGTCTTCCTTACACATGAGCGATGATATCATCTTTTAAATAGTAGGGAATGTAAAATGGTATATATTATAGTACAATTATAGAAGTATAATAAGAAAAAATATATCAATTAAAAGTTTTAAATGAAAAATTATTTCATTTATTGAATGGTGGTTATAGAAAATTTATTACATCGCTTCCCGAGCCTGTAGTCCGTCACACTGATAAATATATGTAATTAATGTATATTATGGATTTTTAATAAAAAAATAGATAAATTAAAGATTAATCTTTCAAATTTAGTATTGGTTTAACTTTTTTATGTTCTATGGTTGGGTATAATATATTTTCTGAAAATAACAAAGAAGAGTTGAATGAGGAAGAAGAAATACAATGAAAAATTGAGGATGAAGCAGAACATCAAAACTAGAGGAATCCATTTAAATTTCATGTATACCGTTAAATAATGAAATTCCATTTGGAGGATATACTTCATATACTTAATTTCTTGTCATATTAGGTGAATTAATAAATTCATTACATTTCATGTAAATTATACTCCTCACGAATGTTTGGGATAAAGAGTGATATGAAACATTTTCCACATAAAAAGATTGAATGTCCTCAATATATCGTGAAACATAATAATACATACACTAGTGGCTACAGTGTTGAAAAAACCCTTATAAAATTACACCATGATCCACATAATAGTGGGATCTCATAGGTAATGATGATGCACATATGCCTTTCATATGAAGTGCACCACCGCATAGAAATGCTTGACACTATTCCTTTGATTTTTTCATTATATTCTACATCCTAACATGTATATAAATATATGATTAAATTTTTTAATATTATAAATGATGGATATGGTTTTATTTTAAATGATATATTATTTTTAAATTATATTTATTTTGGGATTTATTTTTTTCGTCAATGATATCTCTTTCTTAATTATTCTTGCATGAAATTATAGATAGAGTCTTGTAAATTATTTAAATTTCATTATTTCATTGATTATACCCATGTAATATGTTGATTGAAATACTTTTTTTTTTAATTTTTGGTATATAGTTTTAAAAAATTACCATAACCATTTGTTTTGTTTTTCATCTATGTTTAAACAATGTTTCTAGTAAACAATTAATTTTAGTCATTAATACATGAATGTATCATCCAGTCACTCAACTAATACCTGGGGTTTATGTTCTAATATTAGTAGTCCATAGGTGTAATCCACAAGACACTAATGGCTCAAAATTAATTAATTTGAATTCATAAAAATACTTTTTTGATTTTACTATTCAATATAATACAACCAAACAAGATAAACATGGCCAAAAAACAACTAAATGATGCAAGAATAAAATATAATACAACTATAAGAAAAAAAACCAAAACAAACTACAACTAAGAACCATATTATAGTATAATGTGAAAACCAAAACCAACAAAACCCAATGAAAACCATGAACTCTAGTTTAAAAACTTATAAATCTCCGAGATCCTACTCCACAAACAATTCTGAATGTAACATTATGTATCAATAAATAAAATATATACATTCCATTACATGTGACTTGATACACCACATATAAAAATAAAAAATGACCCAAAGAAAGGGGTGATTATAAATATTATTATGATTTCCCCAATGATTTCCCTTCTCATGTCACTAGTAGAGAACATGTTAAAACATTTATTTAAAATAATTTTTATAGAATTTTTTATAACAAAATAAATTAGAGACCATCCATTTATTCAAACAAATAATATCCTTGCAAATATTCCATAAAATACGTTTAAAAATTTCTATATTTTCTTTTGGAATCACCCATTAAATTTTCCATATTAACATATAAATATATATGTGACAATTATTTGATCATGGGAAATTTCTTATAATTTACAAGGTAATCAAAAGGTAACCATTTTATAGGTTCCCAAAAGGAACACCCCCTTCAATTGGGTCACATTAATGAAAATGAAAAAAATCCTATTGTTTGATACAAATACCATGCCAAACCATTGAGCTAAAGCATTTCTTCAAAAATAACCCCTTATTGAAATCATTCTCCTATAAATTTTCCATGCATCCAAACTGATCACAATTTTATATTTTTAATTTAAAAATTATGAAAACAATGGACCACTACATAAAATAACTAATTTCTAAAATTTCACAAACCACCACTAAAAAGTGTTTCAAAAACAATGCACCAAAATTTCATAATTAAAAAAAAATTCAATATACTTAAAATCATTCATTCAATTAAATGTAAGTGAGTCCATAGTGAAGGAGCCAACAATGATCAATTTAGAGAAAATTATGAATGAAAAGAAAATATTCTACAAATGTGGATTACATCTTCCAAAACCAGAATTAGATAATGTTCCCTATATTCAAAAAAACAATAACACATAATTATTAGAATCATACAACATGGATCTATCCAAAGTATAATACTTAAATGAATCAAAGAGGGGGATAAAATAGAAATATTTTGAAATCCACCAATTAATATCATATATCCAAGAACCAAGCCTCCATGGCACCACGATTCGTGAAAAGATATCTCCATGATCAAAGAGAAGGGTCTATACATCCTTTATATGGATATGAATTCGAGATACAATAATAGTAATGGAGAATAACAATGTTAATAGGTGATTAAAATCATATCCAAAAAATATAGATCAAATTTTTAATTGTTCATGGTTTAGGAGCACAATTAGAAAAACCATGCCCAAACAATGAACCCTCCACTACATCCAACTAACACTCAAATGGTTGTCTTGCACATTTAGAGAAACTATTCTCCAACAGTTCATAGAACCTCTATTCTTATAGAGACCCATGTTTTTTTACATGAATATTAAATAATTTTAATAAAATAAACATAATAGTGTTAGAAATATATAATCAAGTGGTTTAATATCATAGAGAATTTTTTCCTATGAAATAATTTTACAATATAAAACTTTAACATATCTTAATTCCATTAGTGGACTTTACATTATTCTTAGTACAAGTAATCACCTGAGGATATACATCAATGATGTGGTTAGCTAAATTCATAGTAAGAGTATAGATAAGAAACTGAAGCAGTATAGCATGAGTGAGAATAATAATCAGCATAATTTCATAATAATGAGAGGAAACATTATATAATGGTATGGAATGTGGAAATTCATAAAATTGAAAAATCATGTCTTATTGGCCAACTACAACAAATAGTTTTTAACCAAGATAATATCATATTCGCACATTTTTTAAAATATATCATTAAATACAAAACATTTCCCAACACATTAGAGTGATATATAATTATAGGAACACCATTAAATTTATATCATTTACAAGTGATATTTAATTCTTGGTTTCCCCATCACATCTATATAATTAAATTATCATTCATTACACATAGAACATATATCAATATTTGACATAAAATAATACATTCAATGGAAACATATTATTTTAATAAAGAATACATTCATGAATTATCATTTTTCTTCCCAAATAAATGGAGGAATATCATACATGATTTATGAATAATCAATAATGAGTGAAGAAGAACCAATCTCATGATTAGAAAAAGTTGTTTTTTTAATGAAGAGTTATTTTGGAAATATATTTTAATTTCCCATAAAACAATATTAGAATCATTAATATTACCAAGAAGAAATGGTAAGGTAATAATAAATTAAATTTAATTAAAATTAAAGGACCATTTATACTGAAAATGTAGTGAATGAGAAAAACCCCAAATAAAGAAAGTTGGGTTCAAGATAACCCTTAATTTAAGTCTAAATGAATCATTCACATTAATATCCAAGATAATCAAATTAAATTAATTAAATAAAACATAATGAAGCATTTATAAATTAATTTTATTCATTATAGTTTTATAGTGTTCATTAATTGGATTTTATATGACTTATAGAGTTTTATTTTGTAATTTTATAGTGTTTATTATCACGGGATTCTGGATTGGTTCTCTTGTTAATGCGGGTCGAAGTTCATGTAAATTTGAAATAGTATTCTATAATTGAAATAATATAATATTACTCAAATTTAAGAATATTATATTACATTTAATATCATTTTCAGTGATGACATGAAAATTAATCATTAGATAAATAGTTGATGATAATTATTAAGCATAGTTTTGGCAGTTTTCGATAAAAATGAACTCATCTTGATTTTAATTTTATTATTATGTATATGTGATAATTACATAACCTAAAAAGGGATATAACCTAAATTATACAATATTTATATTCAATTTTAATGGTTTTATCACCATCCTTGAAGGAGGTGAATTAAAATGAAAATGCATCATCCACAGTGGTGGTAAATCAGCACAACACAGACAGTATTTTCATTTTTGGACTAAAATGAAAAGGGAAAAGACATGAAGATGATTTATTGAATTAACATAATAAAATTACATTATATTATATTTTTTTGAGTTATCATTAAACATTGATAAGTAGATGTCAATTTATTATTTGAAAATGAATTAATTTGAAAATAAATTAAAACAAAAAGAAAGGAGATTTTACGTATTGATTTTCCCCTCCTTAAAAACCTCTATATGGAAATGATTTTTCACTATTGATGAGGCCATGTGGTCCTGGACATGGGATAGGGGGTTAGGGTGAGTATTGGGATATATTTTGACAATTCTAAATGCTATGAAGGTGTAAATATTAGAGGCTGTGAGGGTGGAATTTCTCCGGTATTAGAGGGGTGTTTTCACATTATATTATTCTATAGTTTATTATTTTAGATCAAGAAAATGAATCGTTAAATAATTATCAATAAATAAGTTCAAATAATTAAGGATACTTCTATATTATGTGTATACATTATCCATACATTATTTATCACTCAGTAATTCATGTATTTATCATATATTATAAATTATAGCATTTTTATTAATTACTCAAAATTCTTGTGTTTTATAAAAATTTTAATAAATTACCATAACCATTTATCGATTTTTAGATCTCAAAAATTTAATTAATTTTATGAAAATATTTCTATTTATATGATAACTTATATTATAAATCAAAATCATAATTTACTCAGAAAATATAGATTTTAAAATTATAATTGATTTTCTAACACATGAAAAATTTAATTAAGGTCTCATAAAATTAACCTAAAATTGTAAGACAAAAAAATAATACTTTATTTTTTAAATTTTATCATAAAAAATTAAACTAGTCATAAAATTTTAATTAAATATTTATGACACACAAAATACAAACCCTTATATTTCTCATTTTAAAAACATTTATTTAGTTATGTCACAAAATAAATATATCCTATTTCCCTTCATAAGATACACAAATCTTACTTA
This sequence comes from Viscum album, assembly GCA_963277665.1. NCBI lineage: Eukaryota > Viridiplantae > Streptophyta > Magnoliopsida > Santalales > Viscaceae > Viscum > Viscum album. The sequence goes on from OY728120.1 coordinate 579,337,573, forward strand.
TTGATTCATTGGTGAGGTTACTATTCTATTGGTAAAATTACTATTTCAAGGGGTCATATTTCTATTCCAATGGTTATGTTACTATTTCATGAGTATTAGTTCCTTAAATTCAATAAATACCCGTCATTTCATTTTTTCATTTAAAATATTTGTATTCTGTTATATTTGAGATCTTATAAGACATATACTATATAAAATAATAATAAAAAGTTAATATCATTTATAAAATTGTAGGTTTTTATTTTTCATCATTGTAATATTTCTCCTGGGTGGCTGCAAGGATTGACCAAACCCTGTCAAAAAAGTGTGAAAACCCAATGTGCAATGTATCCCTTTGCAAAATTTTTTCAGATGTATTAGATGGTTTCTACTATCTATGGTACAATAATTCACCCCATGAAATGCCATAAAACATTTCAAACAACTTTAATAATTTCCAAGAATAACTATAATATATTATATAATTAAAATAATTATTAAAATTGATATTTTACTAAAACCGAGTGTTTTACATTCTCCCAACCAATATTAATTTCGTCCAATGAATGTCAAAATACCCATTTAGTTAGAATGTTTTTGGTCAAATTCTTTCTATTTATATTCTCACATGCCCTTATTTCTCTAAAATATATCCATTATACACAAAAAACCCACTATCAAAACTAGTCGTATGTATGATGATGTTATTCCTACAAATCCATAGGTATGACCATTCGATGTCAAATACATGACATTGATCATCAACTATGATTCAATTTGTTAATAGTCTCTACATCTTTCAGTGTTGGCCTCACAGAAACATATTCTGAATCATATGCATGTTCTTATTTACATTTTCAACTATATTTTGAAAAAATTAAACTAAAAATAATACAACAACATTTACTCAATACTCGCTAAAAAAATTCATGTTAGCAGAAATTTATCAGAATCCTATTTCACCAATAGAATATATAAATTTATACAAGATGAATGTTCAACCAAATTGATTTTGACTATTATTTGTATCAAGTAATAGTAATACATTTAATGATAATCCATTCATTTTAACTGACATATATTTAAATTTATTTGTGTTAATATTATTTTCAATATTTAATGATCCATAAACACCATAAATTTCTCACAAATGGGAAAATGATTCCATGTCAATATAAATGAACTAAAGAAGATAATTATAGATTTAGTTTTGGGGATTTCTTCCATAAAACTGTATCTACAAGGATTTATAAGAATCAAAATTATATCCGTGGATGAAAACACAACTAATACCATATCCCAACGCATCACAACACACTATAAAACATTTTACTAATTTTGAGAATATCAATATTGATGATTTAGGGAGAATATTATTCCCTTAAAATACTTATATCAATTTTCATCCCATTATAACAAAAGAAAAATCAATGTTAAAGCTTTCATTGGTGAATCTAGTCATGAAAATCCATGATCAAAATGAAAATAATAACATGATCATCCAACGAAACCAAATATCATAAATAAATTATTCAACAACATCAAAGATATCATTTACACATTATTTTTTGTATCTAAGAAATCCTTTTTTAGATATTACATCATAAAGGAAACATGAATATTATATTCATAAAAATTCAATTCAATGTTTGGACTAAAATTTGATCCAAAAAAATACCAAACAATATCACCTAGTTTTAATAATGAATACTTATTGGACTTAAATAAAAAAATATGTCACAAAATAAACTACAAAACAAAAGAATTCAAATTACATTAAAATAATTGATTTATCAATTTTTTAAATACACCTACAAAATTTGTATGAACAAAAGGCGTTACCACATACTCATACTAGCCATATATACTCCCAAAATATATCATTGCAACATCCACATTCTAAATGCAGAATTGGTGACATCCTAAAATTTATTCAATTTTATGAAACTAGCGGGATATACTAAATTGATAAAAAAGAACACCATTTTCTATAAATGGAAATTGAATATTTATCATAATGTTTTATAGTTTATAATAATTTAATCAATGATGAAGACTTCCATGTGTATTTTTTACAAACATGACTACTGTTTTATACTAATAAATAATTGGATGAATGTATCCTCCGCTTTCCTACTCTTCTAAATTGACATTCAATTTCCATAAATCTGTTGGTTCTATCGTATAATATGAATGTGATATTGAAATAATCCATTAATAGATATTAATTAAAAACTCTACTTCTATTTTCTGTCGAAACTCTATGAAAATATTGGAAAAAATGTCAGGAAACAGATCCAAAACCAATAGGGAACCACTATTCATGATACCCCCAATCAATGAAATTATCAATTCTTCCAACTAATGTGAGAACATTACAAATACAGGTTACAAGAATCCCACATCACCTACCATACATTTTAGACTCCTACAAATATATGTTTGAAAAAATTATCTATTTTAAAAGTAACCCTTCATGTATAATCGTATATTGGAGATTTGAACATTTTTAATCAATTCCTAATGTGTATTTTGTCATAGAAATTCATCTCATTTAGAGATAAATACAAATTCAATTCATCTCTACCATTATTTAGAGAACATGGTTTTCATACAAAGGCTCAACACTATCATTAATGATGTGCAGTTTTACATTTCTAAGATCGATGGTATCATATCAACATGAATACCTAAAGGATAAACAATATGAGACTTGATAAGAAAAACTGATTAACCCATATCACACAAAGAATACATGAAGGATGAATTCAATATAATCATACTTCTAACAATTCCTAGTCCATATTGATCAACCAAAACACATGGTCATATTTACACAATTTTATATCCGATCTTCATGGTTTTTTATTAAAATATTGATATTTCTCTTATTGATGTGTTATGTTCTTTATATAATCCTCATGTATTCTTCAGTTCATATAAAAGAAATTATTCTATTCCTCTCATCCCATTGAAGGATATGATGTCAGAAAAACATTATCTGTTTCCCTAACACTTGACATTCGAGAACTACGATAATGGAACAAAAGATATTCCATCTAGTTGCAATTATAGACTTCTCTAGCTGTTACAATACAATATCTCTTGATTTTATCGAAACAAAAAAAACATAAAATATTTATATTCTGTTTAATAGGATGATTAACTTGTCTATCCATCAGATATTGAGTAATTCCACTGCCTTGGAAATATGTGTCACTATTTTTCTTATTATCTCCATTATAGTTCCCACAATTTCCCATAGTTGTCAACATAAATCATCCATATATAATTATGCATATGTATATTTGTTCCATTATCTATTTTTTGAAAATCTCTGTATAATCCATTGTATAAAGAACATAAAACATTGAGTGAATTTCCAAAATCATCCTGAATTCAAGAATGTGTGCCTTCAAGGAGAAAATAGTAATAACATTTGGTAAAAACCCAGTCTAAATATATGAATTTAGACTCATAATTAAAAACTATTAGGACCTCTTGACTGAATCTAAAAAATTAAATTGTTCTAGAAAATCTAATTGTGTGCTGATAGAAATATTTGATGAAAAATTGTCCAATATTCTCCCATAAAATACCATCTTTTAATTGAGCATGAAAAAAATTAATATCATCACTGGTGCTCTCTATCCTCTATAATTTATGTCTAATACTTTACATTCACCTCATTTTGTGTTAGTAGGTACACAAATATTTCATTCATCATATTTAGCCACACGTATAAATTTTCCATTTCTAAATCACCAAGAAATATGAGTTGATTATGCCTCTAGAACTATGCGGAATGACACACATGTCTTGGTTCATCCATCCAGTACCCTGTATCCATATCATGGAATGATTGGACAATAATCTGAACCATCTATTGGTTCTCTAGTGTCTTAGCTAAAACCAAATTTTCAGCAGCATCATTGGGTTAGATTCTTCTACTCCTAACTTGTTCAACTTTCTATAACTAAAATAAAAATATATTTCATCTCAATTTTTAGAGACTATAGTCATATCAAATACAAACTTAAAAATTCACACATATTAAATTAGGGTTTTCCAAAATTCCACAATTTTCATTTTCAATATAATATTTAAAATTCAACCATTCACTTTTAAAATCAAACCATTTTAAAGAAATCAAAAAAATTTCACCCCATTATAAATCATTACTCAAAATGAAATATTCAGTCGTAGTTGGATGACATTTCGATTACTACAAGTTAGGATCTTCCAATATTCTCATATAATTATGAGAATTTTAATAATCATTGGAATATATCAAAACACTCATATACCAAAGAAATCAGGTAACGTGAAGTTAATGAAATGTTTATCTTTTATTCCTCTTTAAGATCTACATTTCAAGTCTAAAATATTTAATACCTTTCTACTATCAATACTCAAGTACTAATTAATAATTATTTTCCAACTCCAAGAATTAGAAACCAATAATAATTCTACTAGAATGTTATTTATAATGACAACGAATTATATGATTTGAAAAATCCACCCCCACTCCTATTTTAATAAGAATAGATGGTGACATTACAAATCCTTAGGTGACATCCTCAACAAAGAAAAGGTGGGAGATAAATTAGGGGGAGTTTATAAATGGTGGGTGAGAATTTTTCATTTTAACGTAAAACAACCAAACAAATCAATAAAAATGCAACCACTAAATGATGCATCATGAAAATAAAATACAACTCAATGACAAATATACCAATCTAACCAAAAACCAAAAACCATATTAGAGTATAAAGAAGAAACCAAAAAAAATTCCCAAAGACAACCAATACATAGAGTTGGAACTCCAAACAATATCCAAGTGAAAACTCAACTATACTTTCCAAAGTTATCATGATGATTCACTGAAGAACTGTGATACTGTTTCTTTGCCTATGCCTCAATATAAAACAATTTAAAATGTATAAAATTACCCACATAAAGGGTCAACAAAACAGATTTAGGATTTCAATAATGAATTACCTACCCATGCCTTAGGATCGAACAAGTTAGAATATTTCAATTAAAAATTTACAATTCCTTTAATTTAATTCTTATCATATCCAAAAAATCTTTACCACTAAAAAGAATCTATGTAATGCAACCAAAAAAGACTGTAAAATTATTTTACAAATCCATATAGAATTACTAATTTCATTCCATTAATATACACATCCATTACAAAATAAAAGATGAATAATCATGAGAGACCACTCATAAATATACCATGTCATGCAAATTAAATCATATACCATGTTCCACAATGGGAAATTACCTTTCCACATTGCCATATTAATGTAAATAAACTCAGAAATTTTTTTTATACCAAATATCGTGCCAGCAGATTGAGCCAAACCATTTCAATAAAAACATAATTTTATTGAAAAAATTTTCAAACAAATTTAACATGTATCCAAACAAATAAATATTTTAAAATAAAAATATTAAAATTATTAAATGAATTTCACATTATAATTAGAAAAAAATACTAAAATTTCAAAAACCATAAGAATAGAAGGTTTCCAAATAATATATCACATTAATTTTAAAAACAAAATAAATTAATTCAATAAATATGAAACCATGACTTCACATTCTAATAATACTATTCATGAATGAGGTCACCTACTTGAAAAACATTATCCAAAATAATGAATAACATAAATTCTACCACAATATTAGTTTACATTATCTAAAACCCACAATAGATCTTTTTCTCCTTCATCATCACAACCATAAATCGTCACGATTGGAATCACACAACCTAGATAAATCCTAAATAGTTTATATCATTGAATCCATGATAGGGATGAAAATGAAATATATGGAAATCCACATAGAATATGAACTTACAATGGAATCAGTGCTAGATCAAACCAGAATTCTCTAATGGATTTATCTCCGGTCAATGCAATGTTATCCACGTCCCTAAGAGGGATAATAATTTGTCTTATCGTCATATTATGGAAATATTATGGTTCTATTTGGTGATTCAGATTAGAATCACAAAATATTGGTTAAATTTTTAATGTCACATTGTTTAGGGGAACACTTAGGAAAACTGTGCAAAAATCATGTGCCATCCACTACCTCCGACCACCCCTCACATGGTTGATTGACATGGGTAGAAAAGTTGTATAAAACCATTATATTCCCCAATATTCAACATTTTATCATCTCAATTTTGATTCCACAATGTTTGTAAAAGTGTTACGCCCATCGTGAACCTACCTAGGGCATGTGGTTTCCTACTATACAGATTAATAGAGGTATTTCGTGGTTTCTACTAATCATTCTCAATCCAGGATCTATAAAAATCCTAAAATCATTTTCAATATTTTCCATAGCATCCCAAACATAAAAAAATTAATTTGTATACACAATCTACCTAAATAAATTTATTATATGATAAAATTGAGGGTGCTACATAGGACACGATGAAAGGAGAGTTTTAATGGAGAGTGTTAACCATGAAAATTAAAATATCTAGGACCTCATTCCAACAATTGAATAATTTTTAATTAATTATTTCATAACATATGGTCCCATGAACATGGATTCATTGATTCCCAACTGCCTTATTTTAATTTACTTCTCCCAATTCATCACAAATAAAATGAACAATATCTTAGATTCAATTCCTACAAATCAAAATTACATTCACTCTTTATTATTAAATTAATAATATATCCAAACACATATCTATGGGATTAAAAATGGACCAACAATTATTATACACACATATATTTTAGGGTTATTTTATATATTCTTTTATAAATATAAAAATTTGGTGACATTGTGAGAATTAATGACTCCCTGGTGGATATCACATATACATGATCAATCATTTTTCTTCCAATTTGATCGAAGTGGAGAATGATAATTATTTTGAAATCAATATAATAGAATATCAATATATATAAAATATTGTTTTTATAATAGTTCATATATCGGCAAAAAAAATTACATTTAAATGGAATATAAGAGGAAAAAAATGTGTTTATTTAATTATCTTCTATACTAAAAATATAATTTTGATCCCAAAGACCTTAGGGATGGTCTTTTTGGAGGACCATAAGTTGTAGAATGTGACTAAGGATGTTAGAGATATAATATTTTAGGTTTTCGATGAAATAAAGGGTATTGTATGTGGAAAAATTTTAGGGGACTTTTTCCCATATTATAATTGGGGAAATATGATCTCCTTGTAAACTACATGAAAATTACCCAACATAATAAAAAATGACAAAATAATTTAAACAAAAAATGTTTAAAATTTACCCAAGATTTTAATTTTATATTAATGAGGATGATATATTCTAGTAAAATATGATTAAGGATATATTGGTTCTCATTTTTAACCATTAACATCTTAGTTTACCGGCCTATAAAACCAATTATTACCTTAACCATTGAAGATAATTATTTCTGTTTTACTAATTATTTTGTTAAAAATATATATTGACTATACATGATAACAGAATCTAATCTGATTTAAAATATGTAATCCATATTTCCAAATATCATTGACTTAATAAAAATATTTTAATAAAAAATTAATCCCAGAAACATGAATAAAAATCAGATATTTAATTTAAAAATGTTCAAAAAATACAATGTTTTTATATGAACCATTAATTTTAATATTATTCATGTGAACTAAATATGATTAATCGATATATTATTTTTATATTCTATACATTAAATAAATTTCAACATATACTTTAATATTATAAATAAAATGGACGTTTTCAATTAAACAGTCATTAATTTTAACTATTCTTTGTAAAATGAAACATTTGAGAAAAATCCCAAAAATTCAATAAAAATGAATGTAATGATATAATGATTTCAAAAATTATTTTTTTTTTAAAAATAAATTGGAATTTTTTATAAAAAATAATTTTTTTATTAAGAATTCAATGCATGAATAAATCATCTTCTAGAAAAAAGAATGTATTCCAAAAAAATTATATTTCAAATTATTCATTCTTAATTTAAAATCAATAAAATACAATTAAATTTATTTTATAATGTTGTAAAATTATTTTTTTATATATTTATTTATTACTATTCACATGTAGTTATATATTATGGTACATTTTGACTATGAGTTTTGTATTCCTCAATCTATCGATGGAATAAAATTTAATGAAATATATTTCTCGTGTTATTTTGGATTGGTGTTTCATGAATCATATGTTATCGTAAAAAACGTTAATGTTATATAATTTAAAAATTCTATATTTTATCCTCCTAGAAATTATTCCATACTCAATATTTGAATATGATATCATCAATGATAGGTTTCATATTTTAAAATAAAATTTTTCAAAACCACATAAGATTAAATTAGTAAATAAAATATCATCTTAATTATAGAGAATGAAATGTACGAAGCTATTAAAAATTAAAAAATATATATGTTTATATATATGATAAAATTTATTTAAATTCATGATGTGGACATATTTGAAGATCATAACATATTATTGTGAAAAATAACCATCATTGATCTAATACTACTGAATGATCAATGGAATGTGATGGGACTCAAAACTCTAAATCTATTATGATTTAGAAGTGAATCTGATTCACCAAATATAAAGGTAATTTTTTTTTCTTAGTTCATTATCCAAATTATGATGAATTAATTTATTATATATTAGTATAAGGAAATGTACTAACATATAAATTTATATTTATTATACACAATTACATCTTTTGGTTATGCATTGATCCATTTTCAATTCACTACATACTCTATGAAATTAATATCCAAAAATAGATTTCTTATTCCTTGAGTTCTAAAATTAACATTTAAAAAATCATTAGATACCTAATTGGGTGACAATATTTTTTTTATCAAACTATTATCCAAAACCAATATTGTAATAGATTGATATTTTAAAAGACACAATGTTCGATTGATTAAATTTCATATCACAATTGGATTAAAAAACTCCAAAATATTATTAATTTTACACAACTTTTATAATGTAGTTGTTAAATTGGTTGATGTGAATAATTTTAAGTAAATTATGTACTAAATATGATTAAAATATTGAATAAAAATGTTATTATTTTCTAGAATAGATAAAATAATTATTAGTAAAGTAATTTTTTTCATCAAATATTTATATTAATTAATAATTGTGATTTTTATTTCATTCTATGAGAAAATAAATATAATTTATTATTTTAAAACTTTTAGAAAAGTTATTTTACAAAAATTACATCATTGTTGGATTCATTTTTTCAATAAAATCTTATGATTAATTTTTGATCATCATCTGAAATAAATAATTATTCATTCTTATTGTGAAAATTATTGAACTTTTTTAAAAATGAAATTAACAATCAATAAATTAATACATTTTAAAGAATAATTTTTCTTATAAATATAGTTTTAAGTGAAATAACTATTATTTAGTTAAAATTCCTCCCCATAAATTATTTTTAATAAAATATATATTTTATTTTATAATAATATTATTTTTGGCATTAAACACGAGATTTTAATGAAAACTGTTTCAATGTACATAATGTTACTCCTTTATTTGTAATTAAAATTAACCCAAATTTGGATTTCAAAAAATTTAATTTATAGATTAAATATATTTAATTATTATGTTATTTTGAAAATATGATAATTATTTGTCATTTATTTCATATAAAATCCAATTTTCCATGAAAAAATATTCTTCATGAAAAACATCTTTTTCACCTCATCTATGGGTGTCTTATGAAATCTTATGATTAACAATATGTGAAATTATTTGAGAAAAATTTATTCATATTTTTTAATTATAATTTACTTATTACTTCATAAGTTAATTTTAATTTTTATTAATAATGGTTCCATGGTAAAAAAATTATTACCATAGTACAAGAAAAATATGGTAAAAGGATAACGTTAGAAGATAATAGAATAAAATATTAATATAAACAATTAATTTGGTAGATATTGTGTTACATAACCGTAAAAATATATTAAAATAGTAATTATCAATATAATTAAGTTGTGTTAATTCCACCCAAATTTCGTTTTCTATAATCACAAAATAATTATTATTTAATATCTTAAAACAACCAATGATAATGTTTAAATACCACCCATCACCACCACCATTCTCCTAAAAATTTGTTCTCTTCTCAAACCCCCACCAAAACCACTTATTCCAAATCTCCGCACTAAAAAACTATAATGGTATCATAATATTACCAGTTCCATATTCTTTAATGGATCATTCAAGTAGGTTATATTCAAGTAGTAATTTTACCACACCACCTATCTTATTTTGATTTATTCTTCAACCTTCTTATCCCCTTCATCATTCAACAACGAAAAATAAACCTATAATCATGTAGATATATGAATTTTATGTTTCTAATGAAATATATTTTATCCATCACTTTTATTACCCTCTCCAATTCCATAAATCAAATCCAATATCAGAATAAGGGAGGTTTACCATCTTAGTGAATAATGAATTTTTTGGTTTTCCATTATGACCATCAAGGATTTTAATAAATGTTTATTTATGGTTATGTAATATCTAAAAAATTATATTATAACATATTTCATATTATATATTCAATTTATTGAAATAATATTAAATAAAATGTTATTTTTTCAACAATGTTGAAAAAACCAATAAAATAAAGTAAACATTTATTATTAACATTTGTCAAATGAATGATCATGTTAAAATAAAGAAAAATAATACATTAATCAATTTAAAAATATTTAATATAATTATGATCATAACTTTAAAATTTTGAATTTTATTGTCATTTGGAATAAATATCCATCATTATACAAGAGTGAATTGACCATGAAACAGTGAAACGAACACTCCCAAAATAGTAATATTAATGAAATATTATTTATTGAATGGTGATAAAATGTTAGAAAAGGGTCATATGATGTATTATAAAAATTAATATAGTTACTTAATAAACTAATAAATTTTTTAAGGCAATTTAAATGAGTCTGATGTGTGTGACACTATAAGGAATCATGATGGATGCGATTTCAAAACTCAATTTCCCATCACTAGGTTAAACATCTACACTATTTTTTTATCATGAAAATATTATGTGTGAAAATAATTATGCTACCCTTTTTATTATTTATAATTTATATTTGTATTTACATCATATATAAATTGTTGATTAATTTTAATACCACTCACTTAAATGATATTTATTTAAAATAATCTTTTTAGGAAAATTTGCTTCTTTAACTATTCCTTAAAAATACCTTTTCTTCCATATCATTATTATCTTTATATTTTAATGAAATTTTTTCCTAATAGAATTTGATTTTTTGTATTCATTTTATTCATTTAATAAAGTATACATAATTTTTTCAAATGTATATTTTTTTAATTTTCTAAATAATGGTATTTGAGAATTTTTTTATAAAAATATAGGATGAATTTTATTAACATATACGAAATGGGAATCATTTAAAACTATCATCAATTTTAATATTTTAATAGATTCATTTAAATGTTTTAAATTTTATATTCAATGAAAGTCTATTCTTTTAATATAATTTTTTTTCAAATATAATATTCGTATTTTTGTCAATAAATATTCCAATAATATCATTAATGTATATTAATCAATGTCATTTTATTCTGTATAATCATATGTTATGGTGTTATTATAATAATACCATTCAGAATATGAAATTGTATGGGTTATGATTTTATCGAATGGGGATATATTGATTTTCTCTAAGACCAGATATTCCAATACATTAAGTTATTAATTTTTCCAATTGTATTATTTATTCGTGTGAGAATTAAAACGGGCTTCGTTTTTTATGGTTGGAGACCACTATAGAACCATGATTCATTATTATATCTCACGAGACAATCAAACTAGGTTTTGTCTATGTAATTTTGCATTTATTACCATATTTCATGGTCAAAGCCTGAATGATATGATTCAGATGTCTATAATTATTAATTCAACCATAATGAGATTATTTATTGTTTTCCATGTTATTATATGATTTTTAGAATATCCATTAATTTGTTTTTAAGTTCATGGGATTATTTATATGGAATTATTTTACCATATTTAATTATATCCAAATTATTCAAATGTTAATTATTATGTCTAATGTGTTTTGATTATTTATATTTTTAGAATTGTTTTTTATTATTAATGATATATTAAACTATATGAATTACCTTAATAAAAATTTTACCTCCCTACTTTAGTTTTTTTCATTTTTCCATAGAATTACAAGAATTATAATATCATTGATACTCTGGGTTAGGTTAGGAAAATAATGATGTTCCCATTGGATTCAATTTGTGGTATTTTATATTTACAATGGTTATATAAGGATATATTATTTCCCTTTTTATCCAAAACATAGAAACTATATGTTCTTTATAGATCTTATTCCTTATATATAATCCCAATTTAACAAAGTAACAACTGACTCGGGGATACTACGGTTGGGGGTCCAATAGTTTCAATAAAAATAAAATTATTATAAATCCTGGGAACTAGATTTAGGAAAAAAATTAATATAGAAAAAAAATCATATGTCATAATTTGGAAATAATAAATAGGAATGTAAACTTGTTATTAAAGATTTGTTTTACCTAAATCATCAATTTACATTATCTAATTTTATATTATAAATTTTGATTCATGATTTTATTATCTAATATATTATGTGACAATATATTTTAATGGACCCTAAAAGAAGGAACGATAACCCTATCAATTCACATAATCCATATAAGGAATTTAATATTTCGAAAGATAATAAATATGGAGATATGAACAGAGTTTGGGCTATAATTGTAGATGGAAAAAATCTAACTATATTATGAAAAATAACATAGGTTTTTAATAAATAACATAGTCCAATAGAGTGGAATAGTAAACATTGTAATGTAATTATAATATAAAACATCATCTTACAACAACCTCCATTATTTAGTAGAACTATAAGACTATCAGGAGCTAAAAATTAATAAGTTAATTAGAGAAGATATTTATTAAACTGGGAAATAATTAATGGGGTGTGGTTATCATGGTAGTTTATCATCTATATGGGGTTTTAGATAATTTGGTTTTATTGATTTAAAAGATGAATGATAAAGAAGAAATAAGTTGAATAGAATGGTAGGATTTTGATAAAAATTTATTGTAAATATATTTTCCTCCAGAACATCATGTTTAAATGGAGAGATAATTCAAGTGTTTATGTCAAAATAATGAAAGAAAATCTTTCTATGTTTGATGCTTACATTACAAGGTTAATCATGTATGATAGAAACCAATGTATGTAATCCATAGAATAAGATTTATCATATCATTTTTGATCTTATGACCATTATTTTAAGGGCATAAGTTTTCCAAAAATATATCATTATTTGAGGATATAGTAATATGATCCATCAATATAGAGAAGTAATTTTCAATCTATTATGGTTCTGAATTAATGTAAAAGAATATTATAGGATAATTTAATATGTGGATAATGGGAAGAATGTATATGGGGGATTCCAAAAATTTTATAATTGTGGAACGGAACACTCAGGTACATGCATGAGGGGAATTGGAATTTGATACAAGTGTCTAGAGAATGGTCACCTAGCATGTTATTTAGATAGAAATAATGAATTTGTTAATTTTAAATGGCTCAAATTTTAGTATATGGGTAAAAAGTAAAAACATTTCCAAATAATCAACAGAATATAACTCATAAGGTTGTAAGTGATAAGGGAGATTCATATTCTATCTATAAAGGAAATAATTAATGATTATTATGGTAATTTTTTGTTCCAATTATTATATTTTAAGACATTATCATCATAATATTTAGGAGTTGTAATAGGATTTTACAGCAGTACATTTTCTTCAATAATTATTGAGAATATATCGAATTGTACTTATGACTAAGAAATGTGATTTAGTATAATGTTACTAATTTTAAAAACAGAAACATTATAGGTAGGATAAAACTTAATATTTACTAAATGAAGATATGTTAATAACTATATTGAAATAAGATATCAATTTTGACCTTAAAAGTTTGTATTTATTTGATTTTTAAAAAAATTTCTATATTTATTTATTTATGTAAAAAGGATGATTGAATTTTTTCACAGTGGTTTTATGGTAATTAATATTATTAAAATGTTTTAACTTATTAAGGTATTTCCATGTGATATAAAAATATACATTATATTGGATTAAGGATAACCTGATTTAGTAACCATGTTAATAATGTTTTTTAATATAATCTGTAATATTTTAGAGGTTCCATAATATTGGTTACTTTTGGAATGTATTATTTCCAACCTTGGATATTATTTTTTAGTTATGGTATGATTTAGAAAAATGGACAACATGTTTTAAACATATTGGTATTGGAATAATTTTATATATTATAGTAATGATTTATTTAACTTATGATTCATTAATAGTTCATCAGGCATAAAAATCCACTTGAATATATGTTTTAGGAATAGGAAACCAAGTGGAAATAGATCAAAGAACCAAAAACGGTCACATTATTCTGAAGACATGTAATTAAATCATGTTTTTTCTTTTATAGGTTTTTTAATATTGATAGTAAAAGAATATCTATAATATAGAAATGTTTTTTTGAATAAAAAAATTATCAGTTTAATTTTCTTGTCATGGAATTATTGGCATTGTAATCCACCAAAGGATTAAGATTTTGTGTTTGAAAAATTAAAATGACCATGTTCTCTATCATTATACATTAGGATTTCATAGTTATACTTCTTTTCAATGTCCAGGTTTTTACTTCCAACTAATGTTTTCCTATATGAAAATTTTATTTTCTGGTGACCATCACATTTTCCTTTCCATTTTTTCAAGATTATGTTATATTAAACCATCATATTATGGGGGTTTTGAAAAAAAATATAAAATATAATTTTTTTTTATAGAAGTGAAATTTTAATTATCAAGTACTAAATTTTATTAAGGATTGTTGAATATCTCACCAATATATTTTAAATAATCCTTTAATTTTAAAGGATACATTGTACAAAACACTAAGCCTAAATGAACACAAAAATATAAATATTTAAACACTTTCATTATGAAATATCCATTAACTGGGTGAGTCTGAATAATAGTAAATATATTATGAATTAAATATGAATTTATTATTCCATATAAATTTAATTTTTCTTAGTAAATAAACAAATATGTTTTAGTGAAAACATTTTATTCTTCAAATATATGTATTCTTCAAAAAATCTATTTTTATATAATTCAATGTGATAATAAATCTAATTTATTTTTTAAAACATTATGGAAATTTATTTAATAAAATTAATACCTTTTTTGAAATGGAAAATTTTCTTAGAGATAATATTTGATAATCTTATGAAATTTTTAATTTCATAGCGTATATTAAAAAAGACCAATTTTTTTTAAAATGTAATGTATTTTCAATCAATTAATCACTTTGATTGTAAAACTATGTTATGAATATGGATTCATTTAGAACATTAATTCTTTAGTTATATTTTATCCACATAAATTATTTTTAATCATTTTTATATTATAATTTAGAGGAAGTTCTTTTTTGTCTTTAAAAATAACGTAACATGTTTATGTTAAATGGAAAAAGCATAAAATACCTAAAAACATCATTATAAGGGTGGTTTATATTTTTAAAGTAAATAAAAATTATTTTAACCTATAATTATAAATATAATTTGTTGGAATTAATTACACCCAAATGTTGTTGAATTTAAATATAAAATAAGCATTTTTTAATCACTTAAAACCACTACTCCTCAAGTTAAAACCCCACCCCACAAAAAAATCAACTCAAAAGAAATTAATCTACTAAAATATGTCAAATAAACTCTCCTCCTATGTTTCCAATTTTCCAATATATTATACACTCACTAAAATATCAATTCCATGGACTATAAGGGATCCTTCAAGGAGCTTTTATTAAAGATGCAATTTTCTTAATTTGACACTCCTATTTTCATTTATTATTCTACCTTCTCATAATCACATTAATCCATAAAGAAATAATAAATACATAAGAATGTCGATTGTATAATTTTATATTTCTAATTTAATTTCTAATTTTAATAAATTTTATTATCTCCTATTATTAAATGAGATAAAAAAATTGTCTAAATAATTGAGGATAATCATCTCCTTGAATAATGATTTTCCTCATTTTCCATTATAGCCATCAAGGATTCTTTTAAAATTATTATTCAGGTTAAATAAGATTTTAATAAATATATTATTACATTTTTCATTATCAATAACTAATATATATAAATAATTTTAAGTAAAATGTAACTAATTTTTGATGGTCAGATAAATTAACAAAATAACATAATAATTTCACATTAACATTTATCAAACTAATTATCTTAATTTTATAATAAAAAATGATAAATAGTACGATATAAATATATATATTTTCCTGAATAACATTACATTTAGCTTCTATAGTTTTATTTATATTTGAAAAGCATATCCATAATTTTATACAACTGAGCTGACCCTGAATCCATGGTACGAACACACCCAAAATAGTGGAATTAATGAAACAATTTTAACATATGGGATGTAATATCATATAAAAATTTTGTATAAGGTATTTTTTATAAGAATATAATTCTATAATAAAACAATTAATTTATTAAGTCTATTATTATAGTGTTTAATTATGAAAAATTAAAGGGATGTGTGTTGTATGAGATTATTAACTCAATTTCACTTCATTTGGTTAAACATCATCTTTTTGTATTTTTTATGTTAATATTATATTTGAGATAATTTTTTATTAAATTATATTGTATTTACTATTTCATAATGTGGATATACCATAGATAATGATAATTAATTAATTTTGTTAACAATCACTTCAATGATTTGATATTATTATGACACTATATTTTTAAAAAATGCACTCTTAATGTTTTCCATTAAAATATATTTTTCATCCCTATCAATTTTTTCAATAATAGTTTTAAAAAATGTATTTACGATTTCAAAATAATTTTGATATTCCATTGTAGTCATCACTCAATTTTTAATAATGTTTTGAAATGTACAATATTTTCAATTTCTAAAAAATGATCTTTGATAGCTCTCCAACAAAAATCGGAAGAAAATAATTTTTAAAATATAAAGAATGAGTTTATATTCTCATAATACTAAAAAATTAAATATTTTAAGATTAAATTAAAATTTTACAATTTACATTACAAATAATATGTTTTCTATTATAATATGTTATTATAAAAGTAAAAAATGTATTTTACTACTGAAATATTCCAATAATCTAATTAAATTATTTTAATCCTTATAGACTTTTATTGTTTAATAATTTTTCAAAGATGTAATATAATTATAACATCAATCATATTAATTATTATTTTAATTAATTTGACTGGTGAAGTATAGATATATGGTTTGAAAATTCACTCAAATTTGAAAAATAATTTTTTTTATTATGTTTAATATTTATTCAGGTGAAAAATTCATTTTACAGAGTATATGATGTGTGGGGCCCTTTATTTCACCTCGATGCATCGCTATGTCCCAAAAAAGAAACGAAACTAGGGTTTGTATTATGACTTATCATTTTATTTTCTTATTTCCTTACTGTGGCCTCAACAACATGTTTCATATATCCGAAATAATACATTCCCTAAATGTGTGAGTAATTATATATATCCATGGGAATCGTAGATTATCATAATATATATGGTTATGTTTTCATGATCATGGGATGGTTTATATTGAATTACAAGATAATATTTTATTTGATCCATATTTTTATGATATTCTTGATTGGGGTGAATGTGTTTTAGTTATTTACCTTTCAATAATTATTATTTAGTATTTATAATATCTTCCAATATATAAATATACCTATTGATAAATTTTATCCCACCCCTTTAATATTTTTTATTTCTCACCAGGAATGTATGAGGTATATTATGATTTTTATGTAGGGTAACTACAGATGAATAATGGTGTTCTCATAAGATTACCATTGTTTTATTTTATATTTTAAATTTTAATCTATTTTTCATGATTTTATCTTATTTCGAAAAACTAGTAAATTTTTCAGTACATTAGGATTTGATTACTAGCATATTATTTTAATGTAATAATGTAAACACCAAATCTAGGTTACTAGAGTTATAGATTTAATATATATAGTTAGAAATCAATATCTAATATAATAATTTAATATCTATATAGAAAAAGTAACACATCCTATTAGGAATTAATATTAAAATATAAATTTTTTTAACTAAAAACAATAACATATTATTGAAAAAATAATATACGATAGTTATATGCACTAATCCATTATCATCCATCAGTCATGGGTTCAAGGCCCATTGTCTTTCCAGAAGTGATGGTTTTCATCAATCATGACGTTTGTCATTTTTCAATAACTATATTAATTTAATTACTATATTGTTCTAAAAACGATTTTGGGAGTACTTAAAATAAAATTAGTTATAAAATAACCATTTTAAAATGTTTAAAATACATATTTTTCAAAAAGTAGAATAATCTAATTTGAAAATAATTAATAATCTATAAATGATTGTATTCATCCTTATGTTCAAAAATACTATTGAAAATATTTAAACAAAATATAATGTCATTATTCATCAACTACATTTCTAAAAAAATATATTCTTTCCATTAATTTTTATAAAAATATCCATAATCATTTGGTCATCCTACCACAAAAAATTTAAAAAGGGGCGTTTAGGATTTTAATATTATGATCAACTGTACACTCATTAACCTATTATGGTATCCCTAAATATTAGGATAATGAAAACATATATGTGTGTGAAATATAATAGAATCTATCAAAACTTTTCCAAATGCATCCCATTCCACACCCCAAAAACCATCCTCTAATATTCTAGGGGATGGTGACTAGCACCGAGTAGGCATATCCCTATCAAGGCAGGAATTTCCTTTTTTAATGTACCAACACACACATCTCCAAGTCGACACAATTTTGAAACGTATAATCCTACTAAGAACCAAATGCATGCATTCAACTATTTCCCAATAACAGTACTACATGAATGTAATGTGTAGTAATGAATAAACAGTCTTTAAATAAATTCCACCAAAAGAAATATTTTTTAAACTACAACGTCATTCCTATAAAAAATATGTGTTGGTACTATTTCTCAATGATGTAGGAACACCTCAACCTTTATAAACAGAAAAGCCTCTGTACAATCCTGGTCTACTATGGAATCCATCAAATGGTTGCTCATATGCACAAGACACGACACAGTCAGGAAAAATACATTCATGAATAAGTATACAATACTCAATAAAACACTATGGAACAAAAAATAAATACCCAAAAAAGATAGGTATAGACATCTATAAAAAGTAGTTTTCTAAAAAACATATAAAAAAAGGTTATAACAATATTCTCCAACCAAGAAATACAGTCTATATGTAAAGACCCGGAAATTTTAGGGAAATTTTTTTCTTAATTTCTTTAGAATTTTACGAGTCCGCAGTTTCTGACAGTGCCTGATTCCGAGGCCCGGTGTGCCCGAAATCAATTTCTGAAGTTTAGTTCGGGTACGTTCAGTAAACGTATGTGCATGTTTTTCTATCTTCTGAACTGGTGCTCGAAATTGAAAACTAAGGACACCGATGAACTCACATCACCAGTATTCGTTTAAGGGGACCTTTACCGCAGTTTCATTTTTTGCGGGTTGAGAGTTTTTTTTTGAGGAATTCATACTAAATTAATAAAATTGGTGGTACACAATTTTATTATTTATTGGTGGTTATTTCCTACCATGGGGACTTAGAGGTGGGGCTCACACCCACAAAACCACCCATGATAGGATTTAGTGTGGTGGGGCCCACATGAATCCAAACCCTTCACCTTCCCTTAACTCCCCATTAACACCCCCTCTTATTAATTTGACAAATCCCCCATTAGTTTGTGACTTTCCACATCCATTTCACTCCCATTAATTTTTTCCAAAAATTTTCAATTAATTAATCAAACACTTCAATTAATTAATTAAAGAATTTGATTTTCGAATCAAATGTGTGAATAAAATAATAGCATTAGCTATTAGTTTTGTGGGAATTTGTTGTGTTAGGGAAAACATTGGAATGCTCTGGTGAAATAGAAAAGTAGTGTTCTTCTCTCAACGAAGAACACCGTCCTTCCAACGAACAACCGCTGAGGAGCATAGATCATCTCCTTCGATATTCGGCTAAGGAAAAGAAGAAGGAGCCACCAAAAAGAAATTCCAACGACACACCATCCTAGACTCCTTCTTCCTCGACGTCAATGAGTTGACACCGCCACCCCACGACACCGACTACGAGCGAACCTTAATTCGAGGTAGGGCTTGATTAGAGTTGTTCATATTTTATTCTCTGAACTCCATCGTTCTTATTGCGGTGTGTAATTTTTATCCAACTGTTAACGTAATAAAAAAGAGGGTTCGGGCCCCACGAACACGGCATGAACCTCCCCTATAATTTTTGGTATTATTTGGAGACAGAGGCGGTGTTGGAAGAGGCGACACCGACCGAAGATGGTGGCCGCACAGCGGCCCGAAGAAAACAACGGTAGCTGGTGCCGTGTGGAAGGGATACCGCGGCCCGCGACCACATGCCGCTCAACCGAATAAGGACCGTCCTGCCGTAGCGAGTCGAAAAGGTGGAACCGCGGCGCGCCCTTGCGCTGCGCTGCGGAAAATAGCGGCCCGCTCAAGGCATGGCACTTCGTCGGAGGAACCGGCCAACTCCTTGACTGGCTGTGCGTATGGAGCCACAACTCTCATTGGCGCCATGGCGGAGGGATCGAGGCCCGCAACCATGGGCCACTCGCGCCGGAAAGACCAGTCAGCTTCAACTGGCCGGATAGGTGGGTGGCATCGCTCGGCGCTGCCTATTCGAGAAGTGCCCCCCCCCCGCACCAGCTCGGAAAGGCAGTCGGCTGCGGGCCACGACAGAAGGGTCGTGCCCCACTGGGCCGGGTTGCCTGCCATGGGACGGGCTGAGCCGAACCAGACCGGGCTGCACATTTTCAGGTTGGTCCGACCCCTTAGCCGAGTTGGACCCTACCAGTACGGGCCAACCCGCCATCCCATCAGGCTTGACGGGTCGGGCCCGTTTCAATTAATTATGAATAACATCACAATTGTGTGTCTAATAGATGTGCCATATGCGGCACTGGGACCCTCGCGATGAAGCAGTCCTTTTGTGATATTCTAAGAGTGTTTTGGACGACATTGGAAAAATGGTCGGGTTTGTTCAAAACTGAAACCAACGGGGCCCTCGGAGTGGAATCACTTATAACATGATGATCAGACGTTCAATTGACATGATGTAAAATACATTGGTTTACTTTTGGTGAGACGGATCTTTTTTCATACTCCACGTGGGATTCAGATGAGATTGGATTATGGTTGGGTTGGTTTCAGCTTAAAAACCAACAAGGGCCCTGGAACAGAAAATCCAATAACTCACAGATCGGGCATCTCATTAACGCGCCGTCTATTGCGTTGAGACCGCTATGACAAGGTGGTCCTTTTTGATACTTCTACATGAGACTTTGTGACACTTAGAGTATCGTATTGAGGCTCATGGAGTGGACCCTTTGGGTGACGTGCAAGCAGTTTGTAGAGACCTTGTAGCAGGTTGAGACTTGATGACTACTAATTGATTGAATCGGAGTGATTTAGATGGCCTAGTGGGGAGAGCATGTATGTAAAAGCAGACCCACTGTGTAGGAGCACTTGGTTGTAGTGGCAGACACACAGTCCTCGACATATGGAGTACCTCTATAGGCTATGAGGGGGAGCGCATAGTTGTAGCGGCAGACCCATGGTGGAAAGCCCATGGATGTAGAAGCAGGATCACATCACTCGACAGGTGGAGTACTTCAGTAGTCCAAGGTTAGTGGGAAATGCTTGGTTATAGCGGTAGGCCCACTGTACTTGACAGAAGAGGAGTTCTCCACCACCCGTGGTTTCGACATCGTGAATAAAATCCTGGTTTGAGATGAGTTAGTGACCTTGTGTTTTCCTAACAATTGAGATAGGATACTTGATTACTTAGGTATATGTATGAAAATATACCTAATTAATTGTTATCTGTTGAAATCATACTTTGTGGTTTATCCTTGTTTGGTTTTGTGAGAACTTGAGGGTCTCAAGGTCCCAACTGATTATCGTTATACTCACACCTGCACGAGCTATGCCCACACCTCGTTGTGTTGGATGCAGATGACGGATAGTGCAGATGAAGATCGAGAGCGGCCAGACTGGACGGTACCCGAAGGTGGACCACTCGGCGTGACAGGACACAGAATGAACCAATAGACGTGGAGTGCTGAGGATGACATATGTACCTACCCTTCAGGTAGGAACCCAAAGGACGATCCAGAAGTTGCTTTCACCATCCAGCTGTTTGTCTTTTTAGTTGTACTTTCATTCAATTGTAGTTGTACCTTTTTTTGGGCTTGTATTTCTAGCCCCTTTGTACATTAAACACACTTGTTTTACATCTTTTCTTATTTTTTTCTTCATATTGTAATCTGGTTGTGTGTGTTTACGTTTTAATAAGGCAATTAATTCCCATTTTTTATAGAATTACGCCTTTGGTGCTAGTCTCCTACCCCTGGCCTATGGACGGCGGTCTTGGGGTAGTCACGATAGAGACCCCGAGGGACGGGTCAAGGAAAATTGGTATCAGAGGATTCGGTTCTACCGTAGAACTTAGGACTCTGATGTTTCTTTTAGGTGAAACAATATTGTTAAGGGTACTAAATGTGGTTTTCAGTTCATGGAGTCCCGTGTTGGTGCAGGCAGCTGACGTATCCATACACATGGACCCTGACTTCTGATTTCCAACTCATTGCATGAAAAAAATGATTTCATGTGGGTATTAAAAAGTTTCCTTTATGTTAGCTCAAACCAGGTTAGCTCACTAGGTATAGTATTTTTATGGTGTCGCATCTGTTCATTCAGGATGCCTCCCCATGGATGACCATTTAGGGCCCCAATTTTTGCACGTACTGACCGCATGACGAGCGACGAGGCCTTAGTACAGGGCCCACTTCTAGTTGAGGCTCCATCGGAGGCACCAGGGGAACCACTTCTCGTTGGGGAACTGATTCCACCAGCCCCAGTAGCAGGAGATGCATGCCGCTTGAGCGCACTGCATGAGTTCCAGTGCCAGAGGCCACCCAGGTTCCGGGGAAAGACAAACACACATGCGGCTGAGGATTGGCTGGAGGCTGTGGTGAGAGTCTTCAGACAGGTAGGGAAACTTGCCGACTTCATGGAGATCCTTGCTACATTCCTCCTTCAGGAAGTAGTAGGCAGATGGTGGAGCCTGGTACTCCATATGCACGATGAGGTGACACTTCTATGGGCAAACTTCGAGAGCCTGTTCCGTGCAAAGTATGTAATAGCCACCCTTCAAGTGGTGCAGATATAGGAGATACTACATCTACAATAGGGTAGCATGATGGTGGCGTAGTACTTAGCAAGGTTCACCGATCTCTAGCACTACTCCACTGATTTGGTATGGGACACATTCTTCAGGGCCCAGACCTTTGAGCAGGGACACAGTAGATAGATTAGAGCTTCAGTTGTCTCCCACAAAATCCCAATGAAGAAGAGGGTATTGGAGAGAGCTCTCATAGTGGGGAGTTTCCTTACTGAGCAGTCTCCAGTAGCAGGACCCACCACTAGTCGACTTGCTATGGAGTCTTCTGCAGTTGGTAGTAGGTAGATGACACAGGGGTCCAAGAGGACCAGACCCATAGGTGGTCGACGACATGACTCAGGATCGTGTGTGAGAGGCACCCAGGGTGGAGAACGACTTACCTGGAGCAAGCAGTGTTACTCCTGCAGCGGTCTTGGTCACATGGAACGTGACTGTCCGACCCGCCTTGTAGACTATCATCAAATAATTGAAGGACCTCCCAGGCAGAGGAAATGGTTCGATCGAGGCAGACCGAAAGGAGATAGAGATCGATGTAGAGGAGCTGGCCGAGCAGCTAGTGGTGGATTACGCTTTGAGGTGTTACCACCGCCACCACTAGGAGGTCCACCCCGATCGTAGAGAATCGGTGTACATGGGAGAGAACTGCTTCAGGCAGCTAAAGCAGACGACTATGGAGCTCTGGAAGCCGGTTGACAGGAGCGAGACTAATTCCAGGCATGGTGGCCTTTGTTCTTAGTCATTCTGACTTTCTTGATGTTTGTGTTTGTGGTTGTAATGTGTCTTTTTTACCTTCATCTGCGGTAATGAAATACAATTGTCCTTGTGACATTTGTTTTTCTTTCCTACCTTTTCTGTGGTTAATACTAAGAGGTTCCAGTTAAAACTATTGACATGACCCTCAATTTTCATATTTCTACATGAGGAGACCTAGTTACCACACACTGATGTTGACAGTGTGACTCAACCATTGGAGGCGAGAGTAAGGGTTGGATCTCTTAGTAGTAGCATCAAGGCCTTATGACTTCTTCCATGGAATGAATTAGTACCGTTCATGTCAGGATTGACTATATTAGGAATAGGATGTTTTTCATCCAGGGGATGAGACCAGATTTCCCTTTCTGGAAGAGGATAAATCTTAGCAGCTCTTGTAGAACATAGAAGAAAAAGGGTGAAGTCGAGTTCTTACAATTGGCTAGTCTCACCCATTGTACATTGAGTGAATAGTTTACATTTCACTTTAATCTAAATAGTCTCATATGTATCTTCTCTCAGAATGACCTGAACCTAAGAAAGTGGTGATTTATTGAGTTCCTCCAGGTCTATGACCTCGAGATAGTCTATACTCCCAGGAATGAAAATATTGTTGTGGATGCGCTCAGTAGGAGGTCTGGTATTCAGATGCAAGGAGAGAACATGGGAGAAGGAGGCTGAAAATGCATGTACAAAACCCACCTTAGTTTCTACTAGTGTGTGTTGTAGCTTTACGGGGACGTAAATCCCTTAGGTGGGGGTATGGTAAAGACCCGAAAAGTTCAATGATTTTTTTTTCTTAATTTCCTTGGTATTTTACGAGTCCACAGTTTCTAACGGCACCTGATTCTGAGGCCCTGTGGGTCCAAAATCAATTTCTAAAGTTTTTTTCAGGCACATTCAGTAAAGGTACGTGCGGGTTTTTCTATCTTTTGAACTGGTGCTCAGAATTAAAAATCGAGGACATCGATGAACTCACAGCACTGGTATTCGTTTAAGAGGTCCTTTACCACAGTTGTGATTTATGCGGGTTGAGAGTTATTTTTGAGGAATTCATACTAAATTAATAAATTTTTTGGTACACAATTTTATTATTTAGTGGCAGTTATTTCCTCCCAAGGGGAGTTAGAGGTTGGTCCCACACCCACATAACCTCACATGAGAGGATTTAGTGTGGTGGGGCCAACACGAATCAAAACCCTTCACCATCCCTTAACTCCCCATTAACACCCCTTATTAATTTGACAACTCCCCCATTATTTTGTGACATTCCACATACATTTAAATCTTAGTAATTGTTTTTCAAAAATATTTCAATTAATTAATCAAACACATTAATTAATTAATTAATGAGTTTAATTTTTCAATTACATGTGTGAATAAAATAATATCATTAGATATTATTTTTGTGGGAATTTTTAATGTTAGGGAAAACTTGGGAAAGCTCTAGAGAAATAGAAAAGTACTGTTCTTCACTCAATGAAGAACACTGTCCTTCCTACGAAGAACCGTCGAGGAACAATGATCATCTCCTTCGATATTCGGCCAATGAAAAGAAGAAGGAGCCACCCGCAAGGAATTCCAACGACACAACATCCTCGAATCCTTCTTCCCCGAAGTCAATGAGTTGACGACGCCACCCCGTGACACCGACTACGAGTTATCCTTAATTTGAGGTAGGGGTTGATTAGAGTTGACCATATTTTCTTCTCTAAACTCTGTCATTATTATTTCGGTGTGTAATTTTTTCCAACTGTTAATGTAATAATGAGGATGGTTCGGGCCTCATGACCATGGCCCAAACCTTCCCCATACATGTTGGTTTTATTTGGCGATGGAGGTGGTGTTGGAAGTGGTGGCAACGAGCGAAGACGGCGGATGCGCGCCGGCCCGAAGTGGAACGCGGAACTGAGTGCCGCGTGGAAGGGAGATTGCGGCTTGCGACCACAGGCTGCTCGGCTGAAGAAGGATCGGCCGGCTGTAACCGGCTGGGCTAGTGGAACCGTGACGCCCCACGGTGCCGCGTAGTGGAGAACCGCGGCCCGCTCAGGGCTAGCCTCTCTGGCGGACGAACCGGTAGGATCATCGGCCGGCCGGGCAGATGGAGCCACGAAACTCATTAGCACTACAACGGAGGGATCGTGGCCCGCAACCGTGGGCCGCTCACGTCGGGAAGACCCGCTGGCTTCATTCGGCCGGATAGGTGGGTGGCGCCGCTGGTTCAAGAAGTCGCCCCCCCCCCCCCCAACAAACACATAGGCTCGGCTAGCTGGTTGAGCCACCGCCATCCACGGGCCGCACCTGCCGGGCCGAGCCGCAACCTACCGGGCCAGGCCGCGCCAGCCGCGGGCCGTGCCGTGCCAGCTGGGCCGTGTTGCGCCCAGCTGGTCCAGGCCACGCCCCACCAGGCCAGACCATGCATTTGCGTAGGCCGGGATGCCTTCCACGGGACGAGCCAAGCCCCACCGGACAGAGCCATGCATTTTTGGGTCTGGCCGACCCCTTAGCCGGGTTGGACCCATCGAGCCAGGACGGGCCAACCTTCCAGCCCATCGGGCTTGACGGGCAGGGCCTGTTTTACATAAATGTTAATATGTTCATGACTGTGTGTCTAATGAATGTGACGTCTGTGGAACTGGGACATTGGCGGCGAAGCGGTCCTTTTGTGATACTCTAAGTGAGTTTTGGATGACTTTGGAAAAACAACCGGGTTGTTTGAAACCGAAACCAACCGGGCCCTCAAAGCAGAAACACTTATAACTTAAGGACCAGACATCCAATTGACGTGTCGTTAACTACGTTGGTTTCCTTTTAATGAGATGGTTTTTTTGGAATTATCCACATTGGAATTGGATGATATTGGTTTATGTCCGGGTTGGTTTTATATTAAAAACAAAAAGGGGCCATGGAACAGAAAAGCCATTAACTCACAGACCGGGCATCCGATTGACATGCCGTCTGTTGCATTGAGACCCCAATGATGGTGCAGTACTTTTTGATACTTCTATGTGAGACTTCTTTACACTTGGATTATCGACTTGATGTTCGTGGAGCAGACCCTCCCGGTGATGAGCGAGTAGATCGTAGAGACCAAGTAGTTGGACAAGACTTTACGATTGATGATCGATCAACTCAGATTGATTCGGATGGCCCAGTGGGGAGCACTTGGTTTTAGCAGTAGACCCATGGTGGGGGAGCTATTGTTTGTAGTGGAAAACTTGTGGCACTCGACAAATGGAGTACCTCTATAGGTTATGAGGGGGAGTGCCTAGTTGTAGAAACAGACCCATGGTGGGAAGTGCTTGGTTGTAACAGCAGGCCCACAGTACTCCACAGGTGGAGTAATTCATCAGTCCAACGTTAGTGGGAAGAACATGGTAGTAGCAGCAGGCCCACTGTACTCGACAATTGAGGAGTTCTCCAGTAGCCATGGTTTCGACATCATGAATAAAATCATGTTTTGAGCTGAGTCAGTGTCTTTGAGTTTTCCTCATGATTGAGATGGGTTAATTGACAAATTAGGTATATGTATGGTCATATACCTATGTAATGGTTATCTATTGAAATCATACTTTGTGGTTTATCCTTGTT
Source organism: Viscum album (assembly GCA_963277665.1). Lineage (NCBI taxonomy): Eukaryota > Viridiplantae > Streptophyta > Magnoliopsida > Santalales > Viscaceae > Viscum > Viscum album. The sequence continues at coordinate 579,365,455 of OY728120.1, forward strand.
GGATTTTTTGCGACCTTGTGGGTCTCAAGGTCCCTATGGAGTATCGTTATACTCACCCCTGCTAGGGATATGCCCGCACCTCGTTGTGTTGGATGCAGATGACAAATAGCGCAGATGGAGGCCGAGAGTGCTCGGACTAGATGGTACTTGGAGGTGGACCACTTGGTGTGACGGCACATAGAACAGACCAATAGACATGGTGTTTTGAGGGGGACATATGTACCTACCCTTTAGGTAGGAACCCGGAGGACGATCTAGGAGCTACTTTCACCTTCCAGATATTTGTCTTTTCAGTTGTACTTTCTTTCAGTTGTAGCTGTACCTTTTTTGTTAGGCCTGTATTTCCAACCCCTTTGTACTTTCAGGACACTTTTTTTACATATTGTCTCAGTGTTTTATTCCACATGTACTCTGGTTGTGTGTTTTTACATTTTATAAAGGCAATGCCTTCTTTGTTTATATGGAATAACGCCTTTGTTGCTAGTCTCTAGCCGCTGGCCTATGGAAGGTGGGCTTGGGGTAGTCACGGTACAGGCCCCAGGGGATGGGTCGTGACACTATAGGTAAGTCACAACGTCCACATACCCACACTATGGACTCATTAAAAAGATTCCATGAAGCACTAATCTCACAGAACACACTCTTGAGTCAGAGAGAAATGGTGACATCCATCCAAGAAGTAGTGTTCTTGGTTAACCATCACGATGGATATTCAATGTTAGATATTAAGAGAGATATAATACCCAAATGATGATCATGTCCAAGGCCATGAGATGATACCAATAACTCTATATAGATGAACTGGCTATGTGGAGGATTGAAACCCACATAGTTAAGGTTATGTTGATACCCTGAACTCTACATATGGGATGAAGATTGAATAGAGGATGCTACTTCGGGCTTCAAGAATGGTATTTCAACAACTCTATCTAGGAATTCATACATAATAGATAAAACTCATATGAGTGTGAAATGATACCAAATACCCTTCAGTGAAAATATATGGGAAAAACCCTTAACAAAACCATTCAATGATATAGTGGAAAAGAAGAGCAAGCCATGCTTAGGAGAGTAATTGGTGTGTAGTAGGGTCACACATTGTTTCCGTGGACCTTGGGAACTTCTAGTGTAAAATAGACCATATTGAAACAATATGTCATATATAGAAAGAGTACAAGGCATGTAGAAAGGATTTCACACCGTTCCCTCTCATCTAGGGTCCACTCTTGTATCTTGGTGATGTGTTAGTACACAACACCAACTTGTGTTCACATACCCTTGTACCGTTACATGGGGTAACCTGTGTATCCGTTTTAGGTCTATCTGTGGGGTGGGGTATATGTCGTGTAGGAAACTCGTGTACTCCACCCAATCCTATTTACTGCTATAATATATATCATGTGGTTAATTTATGAACACACACAATGAAGCCCATACTATATGTTGTGTTTTTGGTAATTTCCATAACCTTATTTTCTTCCTCTCAGTAGCTCATCCAATCTTGAGGGTCCAGATTCTATTGTTTGTTTTTTTCCAAAATTCGGGATTCTAACTCATTTCATCACAATAACACTGATTCATGGTGTTTTAGGTCTTCAATTATCTAGGGAAATGACTTTGTAATGATCCGATGAAAACTATCGAGAATGATGTAACACCCGAGTCACATTGATTCATATATCTCCATTACCACCAAACCCCCACTAGGCCATCCAAGTGTTGGATCTCCAATTTTGGAATTGTTGAACCAAAAAACAGAGGCACAATGATCTTTCTTTCATAACACCGTGAATATCAATGAACATGAGGGGAAAATAGGGGAATGGAATCACAAAGAAAAAACTAGTGCAACAAAACTCAATCATTGTTTGTTTCCTCCTCAATCTGTTCCCATAAGAATAATCAAAAATCTTTATTAAATATTAATCAACCATGATAATTCAAGAAATCAAGACTATCCTGCAAGAATGATCGAACTGTTGGACAAATAGTTCACTGGATCATTTAATTTCATTATTTATTATTATAATGGGGAATATAAAAACTATAATAATAAAATCTAACTAAGAAAAGGATAATTTACTGTCCAGGATTGGATGTCTTTGTTGATCCATCAAGAAAAATATCAGATCCACCGTCTTATAATCATCTGTCGAGATAATTCTGCAAGGTTTTCTCCAAATCATTTAAGGAACTTCTCGGGTTATGATTCTACCCTTGGGTCCCAAACTAGTTACTCACTTAAAAATATAATATGAATCATTGCATTTCCAAAAAATCAGATAAAATAAATATTCAATGTATTTTATTCTTCAAAACATCCAAAAACTAACATTCATAGAAAACCAATGCTAGAAAGTGTTAGGCCCTGCCAAGGGTAATGTCTCAGCTCTAAACGCAATGGGTCCTTCATATTTTTTAAATAAGAAAATGACTATAAGTTATTACACATTCTCAGTAAAACTACATGTGCATATTATATAATATTTTAATATTTCTCAAATAATTATTCAATTAAAACTTGGCCTTATAATTATACGTTGTCATAGTGACTAGTCTCAAATTAATTCCATAAAATATTTTAATAATAATACATTGAAATATTCAGGACATTCATGATTCCATAATTGTTTCATGATTCATATAACCAATATACTATTAGTAAAAATACTTCCCTAATTTAATTCTTTATAGAATATTCATAAATTAATATACAATACTATTTTATCATAATTCTGTCCATGTTGTAGGGGTTAAACATTAAAGGAGAACATTGACATAGATAATTCCAATGTTCTTCACATTTAATACAATGAACAATAAATGGATCTATAGGATGAGATTTACATCCATCCATCTAACTATTCATTTTTTTTGGAAATTATATTACTTGTTCAACATATTTTCAATCATAATTCCTTTTCTTATTCCATTGAAACACATTGTTTCAAATTTAATACATAATTGGTTTATCCTAGGTTTTTATTTCTACTCTACTATTAAAAGTCATCATAATGGATTTTATAGAAAATATTTATTATCCTAAGAATACCCCAACACTATGAGTGTAATATTTGATGCACATTAAGGCCCGTTTTTACGCACAATGTGATGATTAGGTCATGCATAATAAGACCTTTTATGTGTTAACCCAATATATATATGTTTTAGAACTATATCTACTTGAATAATCCATATAAGGATACATTGAAAATAAAAAGAACACAAATATTACCTATATAAAATACTAGGATAATCTTGTATACTAATCCTAAAAAATCATAAGGATGTATTCCCAAATATATATTATAATAAAAAAAATAAAATTGAAGGTCTTCGGGCCATTGGATTATTCCCAAATATATGTTTTCATAAATATAGTTCTCATGTTTTTTACAAAGATTCCAATGTTATATACTATGATGGCTCTGACCCAAGTTTCCCAGTACATGGGTAGTATATTATTAAATTTTTATTATTTTATATGGTGAAACCCTAAATTACCAATCAATTTGTTAGTTTTTTAGAGAATGATAAATACATGGTACCCATTTTTAATTGTCAATAGAAAATATAACAAAAAATATAACAAAATACAATGTCATGACTACTTATAAATAAATTCAATTATCTCATACTCATATCCATGGGAATGATAATAAAATAAGGTTGATCTAAAATTCATAGTAATGGTTACAAATGTGTAGTATTTCATGAATAAATAAGAATAATAAATTTTTAAAGGGAAATTGATGAACACACTTTCCATTTAAATTCCATGATTTCATGAATATACATGTACTAATCAATTTGGAATAGTACATAATGGAATAGACAAGAAAATTAATCCATAAAATCAGACTGAAATGCAGAGAGAGATAATATCATTTTTAAAATATCAACAATAAAAATAATATAGTTCTTAGTGATATAAATGATTAATTATCATATTCTATGTTCCAGGTTATCATTTTTCCTCTCATATCATGACCATTAAGAGTAATGATTAAATACTATATGTAGAAAATCTTTTAATCTGGTCAACATAATTTGTCTCAAGAGACCTACTCATGCATCAATGGGATATATTACACTGGACCCCACCCATAACTATTGGTCAATGAAATAATTTAACTATGGAATAATATGTTTATATAATGAATGCATATTTCGTATCATAAAATATGTTTATTGAGTAAAGGATATTGTTATACGTATATTTAATGAATTAATAAAATAATATTTAATGTAAAAAACATATGGTAAAATGGTATAATGGTTAGAAAATAATAATATATATAATAATATAATAAATATATTTTTCATAATTGTTTTTAATACTAAATAAACACAAGAGTGTGATTGTTTTAAGAGATGGTAAACAATCAGAAAAAAATGTTACATTATTCAATAAATTTTATGTAACAGCTCGAACCTAGTTACCGAGAGTCGGTGTATTATTACATAACATTTTTATGATCATAAATGATCAAATCCCGAAAGACCGATCATTTTATTAGCCTTGGAAATAATAGATACATTCATAAGTTTTACATTACATTATAAAAATAAAAACAATGACAAAATTTTCTTCAATGAAAACATTCATATCTTTTAGAATATCTCTATAGGTCAGTAATAATAAACTTCATCACATCCTAGGAAAAATAAAACATTGAATGGGGTGAGCTCAAATGCTCAGTTCAGATAGAAATATAGTAGAATCATTCATAAATAAGAATTAATATTTAAGGAAATGAATAAGACTAAAACATAAGAATTTTAAACATAAAATTCTACATTATATGGCCAGTATAAATCCAATAATTCCATTTACTTATCCACATGGATATTCTACTAGTCGAATAATCAAATTATAAATCCATAGCCAATTTCATAATGATGGGATGTATAATGCCAAACATCATAACCACATTGTCAAGGCCTTGTTCCAAGACTACAAATAAGATTTTTTTCAAGGCCTTGTTCCAAGACACTAGTCTGTCTCAGGATACCGACCGATGCATCGAGGAGATATAGCAGGCTCCACCCATTACTGGCTAAGTCCAATGCATTCCTCATATGAAAAGGTTAAAACATAACATAAACATTCGTATTAAAACTATCATATGAAATGTCAAAACTTTATCCATAAACCTTGAATGGTATAAAAACAACACATATACAGTCAGATATACCACAAATCCTTTAATACAATATAGATGATTTGTATCATAATAAATTAATTTCAAAAAAGTGTACAATCCATCAAAGGGTGTTGACATAGATGAAATCAAAACTATTTGAGGGAAATATATCATTATTTTTTTAAATCATTTGAAACATAAATAATTATAAAAGAAATTTTTTTGAATATATTTTTATGTGATTTTAAGGTAAGCATCGATGATGTTATAACAACAGAAAATAGACGCACCCTCTATATATGTTAAAAAAAAGACATTCTTACTTTAATTTTGTCAAAAAGGTCATAAAGTACCCTACTTGTTAACGATGAAAAGATTTATTTCAAAACATATATTTTCATATAAGGGTATAAATGACTTTAAATTGTAGTTTAGTAAATAGTAATAATGTTTTAAATTAAATTTTTATGAAAACATAGATGTGGATTATAATGCAGTCCCAATAGATTCTTACGTATTAACATCCTCAGAGAAGTATGATATTGTAGAATTTACACTTACCTTGTACTTTTCTTTAATCGATGGTCTGTTTACATACTATATAATAGTTAAAAAATTGTTATTAAATTATAAAAGAAATATACATATAAATATGATATTAATTTGTTAATAATATTACTTTGTTAATAATATTACTTTGTTATGGATTTGTTAATAATATTACATTGTTAATATTACTTTGTTAATAATATTTTAGTAGTATCATCATTTCTTGTGTTAACTGATTATTTTTCATTTATATGCTTGGTTACGTGAGCCATGTTTGTTATGGATAGGATGTATTTGATTAATATAAAGAATTATATTATGTTCATAAACATTGTTTTTATTCAAAAAATAAAAATTATTCTTGCATTATTACGATTGGGAATGAATCTCATCAAGTTCGTGGAGATAATATTGCATACGTATGCACGAGTGACAATATCACTATATTGAGGGTAATATAATATGTATTTGGATGATATATAATCTATAAAGAATTATTAACATGATATAATTATTTTTTACAACAGTTATACTTGTTATTATAGCATTCCAAAATAATGAAGTGTTTGAATAACAAACTACACAATGACGTGGAGACGGTAGGTCGTACGTACGCATGTATGGTGACTTTGTCAATTATAGGATAGAAAAAATAAATAATAGGGTTGTTCAATATTTATAATAACATCACAGTATATAGAAGGTACTATATTTATTTTTTAGTATGGAAACAACAAAGAAATAGGAAGTGGAAGAAGAAAATAACTTGAAAGAGGGTGGTAAAATTATTACCTCCTCTTCATGTGTTTCCTTTTGAGTTGATCAAAATGGCTCCGTAGGTTGGTTTTCCGATCAATGTGAGGAATCTAGGTTGATTTTAAAGATATTAGGAAGATATTTGGGTAGGGTATAGCCTAACTGAATGGCTTTAACAGTGTGAAATTTAGAGAAATGGAAGTACCATTTTATCAGAGAGGTGAGGGTCACTTTAGGAAAAGCATGAAATATTATTTTATAATAAAATCATTTTCAGTTTCTAATTGCACAAAGATGATTTATTTCTATGATAAGGTTGGTATGGGTTGAAACCTTCTCAACCAAAATGTTTTATACCGGTTTAGGTAACTATATTGTCCTTATATTTTAGAATTAACTCTTAATTAATTAGTTTGACATTTATCATCTGTCGTTGTATTTTTATATTATGTGGTCATTAAACCTAATATAAACTACCAAGAGAACCCCAAGTGGTTCATTATTAATATATATAACCTTATCTATGTCCTATGGCCGATATATAGATTTTTAGAAATACTATATCAATTAATAATATAGTATTTGTCTTAAAAGCGCAATTATGTCAATTTTGACACTATTTACTAATTGATTTTTTTGGAAATCCATAAAAACAATATCACTTAGAATAAAATTTAATTAATAAATAATAACATGTCATATTAATATATAAATTTATTTGGATTCATAATAAGTCTCAATTTACATTTATTTGGATATTTATTATATTTACTATTTTAATATTTTCTTAATAAGATAATTACATCATCATCATTGTGTCATAAATAAATGAAATTATTTAATCTCTAAAATGTATAAATAAAATACCATTTTTAAGGAAATATTTTTTTCTTTCTAATGAATATTTATAGTCAAATATATATTTTGTGTCACCCTATATTAATAATGATTTAGTTATTAAACATTAAATATAATACATTTAACCCTTCTTTAAATAAAATAATAATAAATATCGTAATCTAATCCAAGGGGTCCAAAAGGATAAAATTTTATTCCTAAGGTTGTTTTTCATCGAATTAAACTTATCCAATAGAATTAGTACACGTGTTAGGGTAATTATAAAATCATTCTTACCTTTAATTACACTATTTACTTTTAACCGTTGTAAATAAAAGTTCAAAGTTACTATTCACCAAAAATTATTTTCATCTTATTGAACAAAATTTTACTTACTAAAATTAACAGTGACTCTCATATTTTTGAAATTCAACTGATAGAAGTGGTAAAATAATGTTTTATGAAAAATATCAAATTCTCCTAAAAGATGGGTAAAACACAGTAAAAAGATCAATAAAATTTTAAATATCTAAACATATTATAAAATGACTCTAATGAATTACATTGAACATATATAGGTTTTATGTATCTATTTTTACCAAAAATAATTTAACATAAAATAAATAATTATTTAAAAAAAAGTCTATTTTATATAATAATTAATAGTTTTTCACAATTTATCAAAAATTGAACGTTTTAAGAAACAAAATAACCCAAAGCTAATTTTGATACTCCAAATACACAAATGAAGTCCAACATGAAGAATAAAATTTATAAAATTTGAAAAATTTGGTATTAGTATTCATAACAGCTAGTTTGATTGGTCCTGGTGTGTTTAAACTCTAAGTTGCGTACAACGCAAGCAACTGCATTATTCAATGGGAAATGTATTGTGGAAGCTTGGGGTGTTACATTATCCCCTCCATAAAATAATTTCATTCTATAATTTTCTAGAATATTACTGTATAAAAATCTTCCTGTGGTTCTTAATCATATGATCCTCGGGTTCCCACATTGCCTCTTCCATCTTATGGTTTCTCTATAGATCTTTTACATGAAAAGTCTTCCGGTTTCTCAGCACTAGTGTTTTGGTAACTATAATTTTGATAGGATCTTCAAAATAAGATAGATCATGTTCCAGTTAAATTTCATTATAGGTGAGTACATGCGTTGGGTGAAGCATATACTTTCTCAACCGTGATAAGTGAAACACATCACGAACTTTGGAGAGGCTCAGAGGCATTACCAAACTATAAGCTACAATTCCAATTCATTATAGAATATTGAAAGGTTATATGGATCTAGGACTCAATTTACCCATATTACCGAAATGTAAAACACCCTTCCATGAAGATACCTTCAAGAAAACATGGTCTCCTACTGAAAATTGAAAATCCTTCCTTCGGTTATCGACATAGATCTTTTGTCTACGTTGGGATACTTTGATGTGGGTTTGGATAACCCTTACCTTTTCTATTGTTTCCTATACAATTTCTAGGCCTACGATTTTTCTTTCTTCAACATCATCCCAACAACTTGGTGTGACACTTCTCTTTCCGTATAATTCTTCATATGGTGCCATCTGGATACTTGAATGAAAGATATTCTTGTAGGAAAATTCTACTAGAGGTAATTATTTTTCCCACATACCTTGAATATCATGTGAGAAGGATATCAACATGTCTTCCAAGGATTGAATAGTCTGTTATGATTTTCCATCTGTTTGAGGGTGGTAGGAAGTGCTCAAACAAAGTTCGGTATCCAAGGCCTTCTGAAGAATTTTCCAGAATCATGATGTAAAAAAGGGATTACCATCAGAATCAGTCGATATGGATACTCCTTGAAGACTTAAAAAATCATTAATATATAGTATTCACAGATGTTCAAGTGGTAAATATTCTCTTATATAATGAAAATGTACAAACATGGTAAGACAACCAACACTGACCCATATAGAATCATTCCTTCTAGGAGCCTTTGGTATCCCCTTGATGAAGTCCATCCTAATATTATCACATTTCCACATAGGTATGGGAAGATGTTGCATGACTCCTCCAAGATGTTTCTGTAGAGATCCAAATATTTACATATATAGACATTACATTACTTTTTCTGGACACTTAATACCTAACGAAAAAAGACAACGAAAGACTGTATTACATTAGATTCCTTGAAAACTCAGAAAAAAATCATCTAATCACGGTGAAATATATTCAACATTTACCATAAATATCTTACCCTTTTTTTCTTACCTAAATAATTTCTTTATATACCAGGGACAATAAAACATAAAAATGGTGAGCTCTAATGCTTAGTAAGGGTAAAAATAGAGAACATAAAACAACCAATAAACATTTGAATGTAAAAGCATGGACGTGAAACATCAAAATCATTAGTAATGTCATAAATCATGGCAGTACATAAGGAATAGATCATAAAGGAACATTAATCACGATAAAATAAGATGGGAATTAAACATGTTATTGTGGTAAACCATTAAGCACATGATATGATTTCTATAGTAGCCAAGGAATTGCTTCCAAGACCATCATAGTGGACAAATTCCATTACAGAAACTGGTCTGTTTGTCGTTCCAACCCTGTAATACTTAACAAGACTTACATTCCATTTTATACATGTCTATATCATGAGGTATAAATATTTACCCAATGAATTGGAGGGAGATATAGGTCCCACCCATCTTATAATGAAATCATTTTTTCATGTGCCACAAAATAATGGAAAACCATTCATCATAACTGAAGGAATAAAATGGGTTTCATATACATCATCCCATCATAACATAATATATATAAAAAATGGATATAATTTCATCATAATGAAAATAAAACCATGTAAATAATAGGGACATTATACATGAAACATATCAATATTTATTAATGACATCTTAGATGGAAAATAATTTTGATAAAACACTTGAATTGAATTCTTGAGGAACATATCCTTTCTTATTTAAAATCATTTTATTTTCCCAAAATGTTATTCACATTTAAAAGAAAATAATTTTGTTGAAAACAATCATGAAATATTGTATATGAAGCTTCATGGAAATAAGGAGTTATAAAACTATAAAAATCCGTTCATGTTGTATAAGTTATAGAAAAGGTTCTCCTTGTCCCTTGGCCAGAAATGTCAAAAAGTACCTCGTATAGTAAAAAATCAATGATTCCTTACATACCGTGTGGTAAAACTCAAAAAGGGTAAAAATGACTTTAAAAATAAGATGAATAATAGTAAAAAAATTATGATAACATTTTTTATAAAACATGGACATGGATGATAAATATAACCCCAGTAAATACTTACGAATAAACAATCTCGGATAAGAATGAGATTGGAATAATTATCCATTACCATAGGTCTGATTTCTTTGTACGAATCAAAAAATTCTATATAATGATTTAAATAATGTCATTGAATTATTTTAGAATCATATTAATTTTTTTTATATCATATATATTCATATTCTTATGAGTTTATTAGTAACACTTCATTATTACTCGTTATTCGGGTGTTAACTACTTTATGTTATTATGCATGTTTTGTCAAATAAATTTTTATTTATCTTATTAGGTTATAGTTATATAATTTTCATAATTTTATTAGTATAATATATATCATATTAATTCATTAAATTCTTTTATATAATCATTATTCAATGAATATCATGTATAACGAATCACATCACATCGCAGAGATGATAGACCGTACGTACGCAAGAGCGACGATATGATTCCCATGATTGTGGAATTATATTGAAGTGTATGGTGTATAATATTATTAGTATAAGTCTAATTTTACAATAATTACATATTGTTATTTCTTTCATCACTATACACATCCAAGTATGTTGGTGATGGAAAACAAATTACACCACAGCGTAGAGACGGTAAGCCGTACGTACGCACATGTGGTGATTTCATTTTTCATAGGATGTATAAAAGATGAAATATGGTTTTTTAATATTAATAATAACATATCAGTATAAAATTGATACTGGAGTTATTACCTAATAATGAAACAACTCCTATAGTGTATGGAGAAGACGAAAGAAGTTTGAAAGAATCGGTAAAGGATATTACATATTATTCTACGTTCCTCTTGTAAACCTCCTCTTAGGGCACTAAGGAAGGTATTTGAAGAATTCCAATACCTATAGAATGTATCTATGGCTGTTGATTAAATAAATTGGAAGGGTTTTCATGATTTTGAAATCTCAAAATGGTGTGAATAAGAGAGGGAGGAGGTGACCTTTTATAATAGAAGAGTGGGGAACTTTTGGAAACACTCAAAAATATTAATTTATAATAACCACAAACCCAACATCAAAACTCCAAAATTACTCAAAATCAATGATGAGATGAGATAGGGCGGTAATCGCAACAGGAAATAAAATTTAGACATGTTTGTAATTTTTTTAAACCTTATCATTTTAATTTATTCTTATTTAATATATTTGATTTTATTTGTTTGTAATAATATTCTAATTTTTAAATTGTTATAAATACGTAATTCTGTCATATGAATTTTCCATAATTAAATAAATTATGAAATTTTCGACCATATAATTTTCAATTTGTAATTTTTAAATGTATTTTTGATTTATAAACAATTTAATAATATGTTATTTTTATAGAATACTAATAATGTCAATTTTGACACTATTGAATTATTTGAGTATAAATAAAATCCAAACATAAGATATGTTCAAACCAAAATATTTAATAGATTCCTAACATGTTATATTTATCTCTAAAATTCGTGGAGAACATTAATTAGTTCATAAAATATTTATTTTAAAAATTTTAAAACCATTTATTTTATATGTTTTTTAATAAAATAATTACTACTATATTATTGTCTAATTATTTAATATATATATTTGTTGCATAAAAATAAATAATAAAATACTTTGATTATGAAAAATATAATATCATTCATAAGAACACTTTTAGTCAAATTTATCTTCTAAAACAACCATTTTTTAAAATGTTATATTTATTAAATTATGAAGGTGGAAACATTGACAACATTTAAAATAAAATAATATAAATGTCATAATCTCTTTTATAAGGATCAAAATGGTTCAAAAGTCGACACATAGACTCGTATTGGTTATATATACTTTGAAAATTTATTTTTTTCATGTTTTTGGTCTTTTTGATGGGTATTATTATTTTAATAACAAATATATTATTCATTTTTCACTAAATAAATAATTATGCATCATTAATGTATAAGCTGTTAACGTAATTATATATTTATTAAAATTAAAAATAAATTACCATGATAAAGAAAAAAAATTTAGATTTCAAATGAGTATTTATAATTGAATTTATATTCTGTATAATGTTATATTAAAAATAGTTTAATTATTTTAGGTTTGAGTGAGACATATTTCACTTTCCTTTAAATAAAATAAATTAAGCGTCTCAATCTCATCCAAGTGGGTTTCAGTAGATACCATTTCAACCCAAGTAATTTTTAGGACGAAGTATAATCATCCAATTATATTATGACAAGTTTTAGGGTAATTTTGTAATATTATTTTTACCCTTAATTACCTAATATACTTTTAACTGTGGTAAATAACATTTATCATATTTACAATTAACTTTGTCTAAAAATAAAATTAGCCTATTAAAATAATTTAGACCTACTGATTACAAATATGGAATCCATTTTTCCAAATTCAAGACACAGAAGTTGATTTAATTAATTTAAAATTAATCCCGTCATCGAAAAAAACGGGTTTTTGTTTAAAACATTTCAAAAGATTGGAATGTTTTTACATATGAATTCAATGTAAAATTAATGATAATGACATACATTATATTAAATGGTAAAAATATATTCTATTTTTACTTCCAAACCATTCAATTAAATTATTTAACCATATAAGTTATCTCGATGAAAAAAGTTCATTTAAGTAAAATTTAGCGTATTTCTATTATTCATCAAAATATATAATTTTACATAAAAATATGAAAATTTTATATAAAGTAAATTTTTATATCCTGATTCAAAAAAATTAGTTTAATTTATCAAATTTAACTTATAAAAATGTCAAAGATTAGATTTAAAATGGGTGTTCCATCAAAAGGCGGCAAAACTACATTTTTTTTAAATGTACTTATATTACATGAAAAATTTATTTTGTTCTCATACCGTGTTCTGGAATATGCATAAGATGAATGATAATGTTAGAAAATTAAAAATGTGGTTAATACTATTCATAATCGCTAGTTTATAATATTATTATAATAATATATCGCTATTTAGTGAAAATCGGTATTGCGTACAACACACGCTATTCAGGATGGTCACTCTTGCATGCAACATGATCCAAGAATAGTGTTATGTATAATAAAAGCTAATACAGTGTTGCATATAGTGCAATATAATCTTGGTGTAGCGTACAACATAAGACATCAATGAAATAAAAAAAATATTTCACATTAAATCTCAGAGTGTTAGTGTTGCCTTCCATCTTTCACTTTTTGACAAACCATACATCTTGACGCAAAATAAGAAATCTCCCTCTTCATGTGGTCCCACCAAAAATGTTACTTCAAAATTTATACATCTTGGTGCTCCCATGTTATATAGAGAAATTGTAGCTATAAGAATCATCCAAAAATTCTATTTTTAGATCAGGTATGTTAGGAACACAATGCCTCTTCCTAAATTTCAAAATTCCATCTTCATATACGAAGTCACTCAATCTGCCATCATTCTGGACATTAATCTTCTATTGAAATTACTCATCATCTGTATGATAACCCTTTATACTTTCTAGTAAATATATTTTGGTAACCATTTGAAAAAATATTTATGTTTCACCTTCCAGGGTTATTCCCATATCAATATTTATTAGATCCATGAAAATAGTATCCCTATCAACTCTCATATGGTTCAAAACTCCAATATCCTTTCTACTAAATACATCTGTGGCCATATTTTCCTTCCATGGGAGGTAGATTATAGTGAAATCATAATCCTAGAGTTGTTAAGGCCACATTCTTTGCCTCATGTTGAGTTCTTTCTACGAGAAAATATACATCAAACTCATGTGATCAGAATACATCACACATTTTTCAATATAGAGATAGTGTCTCCTTATTTTCATAGAAAAGATTACAGTTTATATTGGAAGATCATGAGTTAGATAGTTTTTCTCATTAATTTTTAGATGACTTCATGCATATCCAATAAACTATAATTTTACACAAGGACAATGCCAAGTCCTTTCTTTGAAACATCACTATAAATAAAAAACCCATCATTCCCTAATGGTAGTGTCAATATAGTAGTATTGACTAATATTCTCTTCAGTTATTCAAATATTTATTCACCCTCTTTACCCCAGACAAATTTAATCCCTTTACGTGTGATCTTGGTTAATTGGTTTGCCAGCCGATAAATATTCTAGGAAAATTGTCGATAATAACTTGCTAAACAAATAAAACTGCGTACCATAGTTATACTCTTCGGTGCTGGCCATTCTTGGATTTCCATGGTCTTTTATGGATCAACACAGATTCCATCCTTGGAGACAATATGGCCATGAAAAGAAATCTATTGAAGCCATATTTCACACTTTCTAAACATTCCATATAATTCATTTCTTATGAGGGTTTATAGAATAATGCGCTTGTGATATTAATGATATTTGTAGCTTTTTTAGTATACCAATATATCATCAATAAATAACACTACAAATTCATCCAGTTATTCCTTGAAAACTCTAATATTTTGATCCATGAAGACAGAGGGTGCATTAGTCAAACCAAAAGGAAGTAATGTAAAATCATAATGCATATACCTTGTTTGTATTGTTATTTTCAGAATGTCTTCCTTCTTCACACAGAACTGATGATATCTAGATCGAAGGTAAAAAAATTGAAAAATACTGATCTCCAAAAATTTGGTCTAATAAATCATTCATTAAAGGTAGGGGATACTTGTTTTTTTATTATTATAGAATTGATATACCTATAGTCAATGCACAAACTCATAGATCCATCATTCTTCTTAACCAAAAAGGACAGAGGCTCCCCATAAAGAAACACTAGGGCAAATAAACCATGTGTTACTCAATTCCTCTGGTTGTTTCATTAGTTCCACTTATTCCACAGTGGCTATTCTATATGGTTTATTAGATATGGACATGAAACTAGTAAATAAATCAACTGAAAACTCAATTTCTCGTTCTTGAGGATGTCTAGGTAAATCTTATAGAAACACATCAACATATTCTTACCCAATAGATACGTCCTCTATTATAACATTATTTTGCTCGACAATAGTTATTTCATTCACTTCCTCCTTAATAATTGAATTTAGTAGAGCTACTAGGGGTTGATCTAGATAAAAATAAGGTGGTGACGTTTAACTCTAAAGATAAGGTACTCCTTATCATCATCAAAAAGTGTAAGCTCATACTTCTTACAATAAATTTTCTCATTATGGTCCAAGACCCAATGCATTTCGAGGATTATATCAAATTAAATCATGGTTATGACAAAGAGATCAGCTGATAAAGAACATTTATATGCCCTAATGGGAACAGATTCACACAACTTTATTGTGATGATACTTCCCTTAGATGTTTTGACTAACAACACTCTTGTTATGTCAAATTAAAAATATCTAATTTTCATAGCAAACTAGAATGATATGAAACAATGTGATGATCCAGAATCTAATAAATCATTGGAAAAACTTGCGGAAACCATTAAATTACAAGCCACCACATCTTTCAGAGATTCAACCTCAGCAGTAGTGATTGTATAAGCTTGTCCTTTCTCTCTTATACTTCTCTATTTTAAGTACCCTTGGAGCTTAAGACATTCATTTTCATAATGCCCCTTTTATCTACAATTGTATAATTCAACATTGACAACCTCTTTCTTCCCATTTCAATCATGTGCTTGGTGGTTTTTTTCACCACACAGGTAATAGACTCCCATTCCTGTTAGGAATGTACCGAGTTGTTTCTTCCCACATTTACTGTAGGATGTTTGATCAAATTTTCCCTTCTTCCCCAGATTTATATTTCCAATGTGTTCAACATATCTATTTTTCTCTTCCTTTTCTTTATAATCGTAAGACGTAGAAAATTAATTTTCACTCTTGATAGCACATGAGACAATATCTTCATATGATAAGATGGATTGGGATACCAATGCTTGACGAAGAAATGGGTTTAACCCTATCAAAGAATCATTCAACATTACTCCTTGTGTTACGTATATAGTATGATACATGCCTTGATAACCACGTAAAGATAGCCTCATACTTTGCGACATTCTCATCCTCCATTTTCATCAGACTCAGAAATTGTATTTCCATATCCGCTCAATGGTCATGAGGAAAGTATTTTTCTAATAAAAACTCTTTAAACTCCCTCGATTCCACATTTGATACTTCTTCATCTTCCTTTATGTTTTTTATTAATTAAAACCATTTATTTTCATCTCCCGTGAGGAGATAATATACCATGAAAATTTTTCACTTTCACAACATCCAAATCATGAAATATTTTCTTTACAGAATATATTCGTTGCTTAGTTACTATTGTATTTGTGCTCCCATTGAATGTTGGTGGTTGTTTCCTCATGAAGCGGTCTAACATTGATCCTCCGCATTGTGGATCAGGGTGCTCCCTATGGGTATGGTTATTATTCAAAACACAAGTGATTTTTCCTGGTATGGTGATAAACTGATCATCACCAGTTACATCACCATCTCCACTATAAATATATTGAGTAGGAGGGAAATACATACATAGATTATGTGTGTTGATATGTTTTACATGACTTACACCAGGCTTCATTTAAATACATTGGCATACAATAGATTGTATTATGAATCACAATACATAATTCAAAACTTGTAAAACACTTAACATAAATTGAACAGTTAATGTATATAATCCATAATTGTAGAAATGTTTTCTTTGAGGATTTATATAATCATAACTCTTTCATAATGGTTTGTATTGAAAATTTGAATTATACTAAGCAAATCCTTTAGGAGTGTCATAACCAATAGTGAATCTAGGCTATTTTTCATTCAGTAGTTATCGTTTGAGTCTAGATTAAAGTGGTGCTTACGAGTTTTACCCCAAAGTACATCTATGTCTGATCCACCTCTACCTGCTCGTATCCAAATAGGTATGTGTTTCTTGGAAAACTAAAAAAATCTCTACATGTCGAAAATTATAGGAAGTTCTTATATTCTAATCTTCACTGTTCATATTAGGGTAAGGTTCACTAATTTGAGTTTTTATAAATCTAGATTCAATGGTTTGTACTAAACTTCCTCTAATACCAATAGAAACTCCCCGACCCTCATTACCCAAAGTCAGTGCATTATTACATAAAATTGGCATGATCATAAGGGATCAAATCCTGAAAGACCGATAATTTTATTAGTCGTGTATGTACAATATACATTCATAAGTTTTACATTAAATTATAAAATAAAAAACGACAACAAAATTGTATTCATTGAACAAATTTATATCCCTCATAATATCACTATAGGAAGTCATAATTTACCTAATCAAATCCTGGGAAAAATAAATCACAGAAAGGGCTGAGCTCAGATGCTCAGTAAGAATAACAATATAGCAGAATCTTTCATAAATAAGCATAAAAATTTATGTCAATGTTTATTACTAAAAAATAATGCTTTTAAAAATATACTTCTGCATAATATGGAAAATATAAATAAAATAATTCCATTTAATTATTTACATGGATATTCTACTAGTCGAATAATCACATGCAATATCAATAGCCAATTTCATAATGATGGAATGCAAAATGCCAAACTTCATAACCACATAGTCAAAGCCTTATGACATGACTACAAATATGATTATGTCAAGGACTTTTCCTGAGACACTTGTATGTATCATGAGACATACCGATGCATTGAGGAGCTATAGCGGGAACCACCCATCACTTAATAATGCAATGCATTCCTCATATGAAAAGGTTTTAACATAACATAATCATTCGTATTAAAACTAGAAAATGAAATGTCAATAATTTATCCATAAATAATGGAATGTATAAAAATAACACATCCATAGTCAAACATATCACAAAAAATTCAATACAATATAGAAGATTTGTATTATAATAAATCAATTTCAGACAGGTGTAAAATCAGTCAAAGGATGTTGACATTGATTAAATCAGAACTATTTGAGAGAAATATCTCTTTATTTTTTTGAAATCATTGAAAAGATACATAATTATAACAGAAAAAAATTATTTTGAAATTATTCATATATTCTTGTAAGGGAAGATTTGACAACTTTCTAATGGGCTAAAATATCTGCACCCGTCGTAAAAGTTAAAAAAACATTCCTACATTATTTTTATCGAAATGGTCATAATGTACCTTTTTTTGAAAATGATAGAAATATTCCTTTAAAAAAATATATGGTCAAATAATGGTATAAATGACATTAACCCATAGTATAGTAAATTGTAAGAGTGTTTTAATTACAGTTTTCAGAAAATATGGACGTGGATGATAAAGTGGTCCCAGTAGATACTTACGTTTTAACTACCTAGGATAAGTAAACAGATTGTAGAATTAACCCATACCTTGTTCTATTCATTTTTGGATGGTATGTTAACCACATTTATAATAGTTAAAACATTTTTATTAAATTATACATTAACTATATAAATAATTATGATATCATATATGGTCCTATAATATTGCATTGTTAATAACATTTCAGTAGTATCATCATTTTGGGTGTTAAATGATTCGTTTTCCTTTATATTCTTGGTTACGTAAGACATGTTTGTTATGTATATGATTTATTTTATTAATATACAAAATGATATTATGTTCATAAACATTTTTTAATCATAAAATTATAATTATTATTGAATTACTATGATGGGGAATGAATCTCATCGTGTTTGTGGAGATGGTAATCCGTACGTACGCATGACTAACAATATTATTATATTGATTGTGAAGTCGTATGTAATTGGATGACATGGAATATATAAAAAATAATTAAAATGTTATATTTATTATTTACATCAGTTATAGTAATTATTATACACATCCAAAATAATGAAGTCTTTGAATAACAAAGTACACCATGACGTGGAGACGTTAAGCCGTACTTACGCGCCTATGGTGACTTTGTCATTTATAGGATGGATAAAATAAAGAATATGGTTGTAACATATTTATAACAACATCATATTTTATAGATCTTACTAGAGTTATTATTTTGGTATGGAAACAACAATTAAAGAGGAAGTGGATGAAGAAAAGAACATGAAAAAGTGTTGGGAAATTATTACCTCTTCTTCGGGTGTTTCTTTTTGAGTTGATCAAAAGGGATCCTTCGGTTGGATTTTGGATAAAATTAAAGAATCTAGGTTGATGTGAGGGATGTTGGGAGGTTATTTGGGATGTTTTTGTCTGATCCAAATGGCTTTTAGGTGTGAAATTATGTGAAGGGGAGGTACCCTTTTATAGGAGACGTGAGGGTCACTTGAGGAAGACATTGAAATATTATTTCATAATAAAACCATATTAGGTTTCTAATGTCTTAAAAATGATTTATTTCAAGGTTAAGGTAGGGATGGGTCGAGAAACGCTCAAAAAATAAGTTTTAAAAAGGTTTAGTGAACCATATTATCCTTATCCTTTAGATTTAACTCTTAGTTAAATTGTTTGACATTTATTATGTCTCTTTGAATTTTTTATATTATATTGTTTATAAACATAGTATCAACTGCCAAGAGAACCCCAAGTGGCTCATAATTAATATATATAAAATTATCTATGTCCTATGGGCAAGCCATATATTTTTAGGAATATTATATCAATTAATAGTATATTATTTGTTTTAAAAACACAATTATGTCAATTTTGAGACTATTTAGTATTTAATTTTTTTTAAAGCCATAAAAACATTATCAATTCAATTAAAATTTATTTAATCAATCCTAACATGTCATATTCACATAGAATATTAGTGGAATTAATCAGAAGTCTCAATTTACATTTTTTTTATATTCATAATATCAATTATTTTAATATTTCTGTATTAAGGTTATTACTACATCATCATTGTGTCATAGATCAATTAAATTATTTAATGTCTAAAAATTATAAATAAAATATAATTATGTTGTAAATAAACTTAGATTTTGAATGATTATTTATAGTCAAATTTATATATTTGTTAACCCTATGATAAAAATCGTTTAGTTATTAAACATTGAATTTATCAATTTTAACTGTTCTTTAAAAATAATAATTAATGTCTTAATGTAATCCAAGTGGACCAAAATTGTCATATTTTCTTCGTTAGGTTGTTTTGGGTAAAATTACACTTACCCAATAGATTTAGGAAATGTGGTAGGGTAATTATAATATCATTTTTACATTTAATTACCCTATTTAATTTTTACTGTGAGAAATAAAAGTCAAAAGTTACTATTCACCAAAAAAAATCATCTTATTGAACCACATTTTACTTACTGATATTAACCATTTCTCTCGGATTTTTAAAATTCAACTCCCTAAAGCGGTAAAATTAATTTTTATTCAAATTTTAAAATGCAACTAGAAGGTGGGTAAAAGACAATAAAAAGTAAAATAAAATATTATATATGAAAACTTATTATAAAATGACTCCAATGAATTATATTGAACATATATAGGTATTATGTATCTATTTTAACATAAAATAAAATAAATTAAAATAAGTAATTATTAATGTAAAATGTCGGTTTTAAACAATAACCCAGTGTTTTTAACAATTCATCCAAAATTGAATGTTTTCAGAAAATTAAAAGAAATTCAATAAAAGATAATTTTGATATTCCGAATCCAAAAATGTCATACATTTTGAAAAATAAAATTAGTAAAATTTCAAAATGTGGGTTTTACTATTCAGAAGGGCTAGTTTGATTGGTCGTGGTGTGTTAAAACTTCATGTTGCGTACAACGCAAGCTACTGCATTATTCAAAGGGAAACGTAAAGTGGAAGCTTGGGGTGTAACATTTTACCTATTATTAATTTTTATTTAGAATTATGTTAGTGGATATAAATATACTTGAATATTAAAATACACTAAAATATGAATGAATCATCATATTATATGTCAATACTGATGTATTTGCACCATATAAAAGGAATTTCATTCAAAACATAATTATATGCCTCATTGATGGGTATTTCATAAGAATCCTAGTACTTTACAATTTGCATTGGAGGAACACACATAAACATCAAGTATAATAGTTATAATAAAGCTATTAACTTATAAAATAACAAAAAACTTATTTTTTAATATAATATATCATACTATTATAAAATTTTACGAACAATTTTTTAATTATATTAATTTTTTTTCATTGCATCGGCTGTTAGTTTCCATGTTATCTCGAGAATGTTTTTTAATTTAATGTTTTGATTATTGTACATTGGATGTAAATAAATCATCTACATATTAATAATATTATTATAAATATCATGTTTTATACGTATAAAACTATAATAACCATTATCAAATATTGGGTTGGGAAAATGAATCACATCTCTTCAAAGAGACGACAAGCCATAAATATGCATTAACGATGATATGGTTGCATTTACATGTGACATGGTAATGAATTCAGTGATATATTAAATTTATAGAATAAATATAATACCAAATATAACTCATATATTCTTTAATTTTAATATTGTAAAATTACATCTAAATAATAGGAGAAAAATGGATTACATCATATCATGAGGAAGTAGTCCACAATAAACATGAGCGACATTATCGAATTTTAATTTGAATTAAATAGAAAATGCTATATGTGATATTAAATTTACATAAGAATAAAAATATATTAAATTTGATATAAATTATTCAAATAAACCATTATATCTACCCTTGAATATTGGTAATAGATGATGGTATACATTGTTTCACGATGTGATAATCCACCATACACACGATAAATTATTTAGTTTTCCACATTGATAATATTGGATATTCATTAATACTATTAAAAAAACATAATAAAATTTCATCATATCAAACAATATAGTGTTATTATATTTTCTGTGTGAATACTTAATTGTATTTCAATAAATAAGAATGAAAACAATTTCGATTTTTAAAGATAATTTCCATCTCCATGGGGAACGTCATTTGGATCTCACCTTAAGGACTATAGGGATATTCTTATTCTAGAAAAAGAATCCTTATAATAAAAATAATAATTTCAAGGAGAGAAATTGACAAATTTTTGTCTAGAATATTTTATCTGGAGGTATAAATAAGGGAGGGGAAGGGTGACGTGTTATAAGAGGGGAAATGGGGACTCATTGGAATTTATTATAAAATTTCACAAATGAATCCATCATAACATAGTAATTTAATTAAAAAAACTATAAATTAAATTAACTTATATTTTGAGATTATTATGATTGAAACATTTCCATAAAATATCATTTTTTCTAGTATTTAGGTCACATTTAATCATTCTTTTTTGTTTAAACCCACTGAAAACACATATGTACCTTAACTGTGTAACAAATTATTACATTTTTACTAATTTTGTTGGTCTGAAATTATACTGATATTATCAGATAATACTAATTATTATGATTTCAAATATGGAATTAATTTTTTAAATTCCCATTCACATAAGCGAAAAAATATTATTAAAAAATAACCTCGTAGAAGCGATGATAATGCAGGTTATTAAATAATAAATACTCAAAATATTACAATTTTATATATCAAGATTCAATATGAAAAATTTTAAAAGTGCAAAATATTTATTAATTGATAATATATGTGCTAATATTACATTACAAATAATTTTAGAAAAAATGTAACTTTATAAAATATTAAATGAAAATCTAGCTTTCAATTAAAATTTACAATTTTCAGTATTCCTAGAAGAAAGTATCATTTTTGAAAAAAATATATGAAAACTACAAATATTATAATATTAAATTAACTGTTTAAATGGTTTTTTGTTTTGGAAAATAATTTTCCTAAAACTGTTATAAAATATGTGTATGTTATGTTCTCAATGCATGAGTAAAACATATTCTAAAAGAAACATATTTGATAAGAAAAAATTTCAATTAATTCAAATGATAAAAATATTATTTTGAATATATAGATAACCATTGTCGTTATTTTATACATTTTTAGACTAATAAATATTTATAATAGAGTTAGTACAATTATTAATACATACTATATTATGGTCCATTAAGACTGAAGGTTATATGATTTTCCAGATATATGAGGAATTTAATTTAGAGAATTATATTTTTTAGCATATATATGTTTGATGCATTGTGTCATATATTTTATATAAATAATCTCAATATTTTTGAATTTTAGGGTGTCATATACTAGTAATCATTTTTTCTACCTTCTTAGCATTGCTAATTTATGTTTTTTCCATTATGGTTCTGAAGAAGTCTGAGACGATCCCCATTTACCATAAACATGGTTTTTTGTTACATGTTTTTTTATACCAATACATTTTTATAATCATTTCATTTAGTCATATATTTTATGAATTTATGTTATGTATAATTGGTTATGTATTTCTGAATATTATACCCACAATGTACTCGACCACTTTGGTGCTCCTAAGTATTTCATGATTTGGGATCTACTGAAGGGAATGGTCCCTATGTTAGATGGAAGTGTATGTGGAGGCGAGGGATACTGAAATTGTTTAATGGAGTTCGAGAAGGACTCTTATTTCTTAGTTTATTACTATCCTTACCTTGTACATTAATTCTTGTTTACTGTTGTTTATTTTATATTGTATTTCATTATATACACTCTTTGTGTTACTGTGGTAATTTATTAACAATATAGTTTTCTATTATTTTTTTGGTACATGATATTAAATGTTTTTTCTCACCATTGATAAATATTGAACCTCACTGCAACTCAAAAGCCTCTTTCACATGGGGATCCATGCACGAGGACATGTGTAAATCGAACATGGACCCAAAAGATTATGATGGAAATAATAAAATTTAATTATAGAACCATTATTATGTAACTTTTGTTTTCAGTATACTGTATTTTGGATATTGTAGTGTTGTGTTAGGATTATAGGGACCCTAGTTGGGGAATAATGTCATTGTATGATCATTATTGTATAGTAGAACTTCATGTTTCATTTAGTGGTGAATTTACGTATTTTTATTTTTCCATTTATTTGAATTATATTTGGTGAAGCATATAATGATGATATATAATTTTCAAATCCACTATATTTTAATATATATTTCTTTTCAAATAAAATTATTTTTTTTTATTTTTTATGACACACACAACCTCACTTTTTAATATACAATAATATATTATACAATTATTTAATATATATTAAAATAGACTGAATTAAAAATAATTGAATAATAAAAAAAATTATATATTCAATCAATTCATTATATAAAATTATTAGAAAAGGAAATAATGATCATTTTATAGTAAAATATACGTTTTTCTAAAAAAAATATTTATTCACATAACATGTTCTTGTCATAATAAATTAAAATCATCATTTTTATGGTAGTATTTTAATGTTATTTATGTATAATATATTCTATGAAATGTTTAGTCATTACTTTAGTTTTTTCATATCATGGGATAAAAATAACCAATGATTTATGCATGAAAATGTATTTGTTAAAAGATATTTTTTAAATGTATTTCATACTTATTTTATAAAAATAGTTGATTCCAATTATAGAAATTGAATATTGAAAAATGGGTTCAATATTAAGAATCACATGGCTCAAATATAGTAAATGTTATAGTTTTATTTTTAGGCATTATGAATAGTAACTATTGTATAATTTATCACATTCTATAAACAGAAAAAAGGAAAAAATTACAACTAATTGATAAGGCCATAATATTTCTTCTACATTAATAAAATAGTAATTAAATTAGACCATATAACATTAACATAAAAATTTATTTGTTTAATGGACACTTTTAGATAATAATAACCTATATAGTACATATGGCATCCCGCCTTTTTATAACCTAACTTTTCATTACTTTTTACCAAACCGAGGATCTTTAAGGTTTAGTGTCTTGGAAACTAGGAACATAAAACATGAAAGCATAAAACATTCTTCTTAAACACTTGAAAGGATTCTCCTTATGTTCATCCTAGGTTCATTACTACATCTCATAACCTGGGGACATACATCAAAAGAAATGGTGAGCAGAAGGCCTAGTAAGGGAATCAAGGGGAAACATTTAACATGTGAACTTGAGATACATCAATAAAGACATGAAAAAAAGAACTTTAAGGCATGAAAAATAAATCATAAGGAATATCATTATAAAAATATCGTATTTGATAACTTGAAGATGTGGCTAAAACATTTAACTTATAAAATCATGAACATATCACCAAGGTCCACCCCCAATGTGTCATTTAAAATTATCAAGGTTATTCACCAAGGTATCGTTAAAATTGTAATATCTAGTGGTTATATCATTACCCAATGCATTGGAGCGCTATCAGTGTGCACCCTTAATTTGTATTTATTATCGTGTGATCCACATATATCATCATCAAAAATTTCATAAACAACCCATATAGAATAAATGAAATGGGTTTCATTTCATAATCATAACATTTTAAAAAATTCATTAAAGACATGATCTTTATGTCACTTTAAACCCCACAGAAAATGAAATAGGGTTTCATGCATGTAAATCCTTGAATTTAAAATATAAAATTTTGATATATATGTGAATACCCCTGTATAAGAATGATATTTGAGTATTCACTTAATAAAATAATAGAATTTGAGAAAAAGAGAAAGACATTTGAAGACAAAAATTCTGTAGCATAACGACTATGTTACAAGTTTTTAGAAAACATTGAAAAGAGAGGGGACATGGGTCATCCACTCATAAATGATCCATAACACAGTAGGGGGAAAAATTATAAAGGATTTAAGAACATGGTAATTATATTTGAAAGACATAGCATATGAAATGAAAAAATGGAAGAAAGACAAAAATAAGATTTCTCTTATGAATATTCGACAGTGTAACGACGTCACATAAAACATAAAAATAATAATTAATGAGATCAAATAGGATTTCTCATCATATAAACATAAAAAATGAAAGTATGATAGACATAGAATATCATAACCCATCATAATAAAAGGAACTTGAATGAAATGACATGAATATAGAACTTTAAAAAATGAGAAGGGTGGAAGAATCCCTTACAAAAATTCAGCAACCTAACGACGCTACTTAAACATTCATAAAAAGAAATGATGAGAGTAAAAGGGGATATATCATAATATGATCTTGAAAAGGAAATTAATATGAATATAAAATAACATCCTCCAACATAATAACATGGATCATTAAGCAAATGACATATAAGAGAGTACTTGAAATGAACGAGAGAGGTAAGATCCCTTACCTTAAAATGTAACTCTTAAAACACGATGGTTGGGACCTTGAGGGCTTGGGGGAACCTTGGGAGGACTCCTTGGGAGTTAAGGAGAACAGAACTTCGTTGAGGATGATTTTTGGAATGGAATGGATGAGAGAATGGCTTGGTATTTATAGGGGAAGTGAAAGGACAAGCCATTAATGGCCAAGGGACACCTCATTGGTGGTATTGACAAAACCATTGGCTTGCCCATGGTATTTTCCCATCGTATTGGCCACATAGAACACCTCATACCTTATCGTACTATTCATAGGTCGACCAAAATGATTACATAATTATTACATCTTTAATGATGCCATTAAACACCCGAAACTCTAAACTTAACATTCACTATTCACCGAAAATTCAACTTTCTTAGAAAAATATCAAAATTTCACCTTAACCAAATATCAATGCTCTGATTCCAAAACTGAACTCTATTTTATAAAAATAATTCTCTATATATATTTTATTTAATTTCTAAATAAATACACTATTCATTAAAAATTCATTTTTTTAAAATCCCCAAAAATTACCATAACATAATATCGATGCTCTGAGTTCAAAAATAAAGTCCATTTTATAAAAAAAATCTTAATATTTTTCATTTAATTTTTAAATAAAAAAAAACAATTCACCCGAAAAAACTAATACTTGACTAATAATTTATGAAACTGTTATTTACCTATTATATTGAATCCCATCACTTAATCAAGGTGCCTAAATTATATTAATACTTTCTTTAAGTGAGATTTCTAATCCATTTGGTCACATTACTAATCCTAAGCATAAAATCTCTATTCATAATTTACTATTCACCAAAAATTATATTGATCTTATTAGACTCTAAATCTCATACTGAACACAACTATAAAAGACCATTTTTTAAAAATCATTACAAATTTGTAATTATTAAGGTTTACATAAGTATTTTAAAAATAACTTTTTTTTTCTAAAATTCATAAATAAGATACATCCTATTTTCATCCGGACATTTGAAAATTCACAAACTTCACCAAATGAAGAAATCCCAGTTTTATTTATCTCAAAGGATTACACAAAGTAGCTAAGGTCTCATTACATAGCCCCTTAAAACCCCAACATAAGACCTATGTGTAAGGTGTGCTATGGTGAGAGAATATTGGGGAGGCTCGGATAACATTTCCCTAGTAGTAATCTCCACTAACATGAAATTATCTCATAGGCGACTCCATTCAATATTGACACGCTGGAGTTCGTCTTGGGCTTGGTCCAAAGCGAAGCCCAAAGATTCCACCTCCTTCCCAAGCTCTGATAAGTGGGATTTATATGGTTCGAGTCTACCTGATGAAGCCATCAAATCTTTTTTCTGCATTAATCCATTAACATCTCTATTAAATATTTACAAGTAAATTATAACAATATTAAAAAAAATTGGGTTGTTACATTCTTCCCCCCTTAAGAAATTTCATCCCTGAAATTTTAAACAAAAGGCCTAGTCGAAAAGGTGAGGGTACTTTTGCTACATTGTTTCCGCAGGCTCCCACGTCGCTTCTTCATACTTATGATTCCTCCACTACACTTTCACAAGGTGGGTAGTCCTGTTGTGTATAACCTTGTCTCTATGGTCTAAGATCTACACTAGATGCTTCTCATAAGAGAGGTCATGTTCCAGTTGTACCACCTCTGGGTTCAGTACATGCGAAGGGTCGGGTATGTACTTCCTCAAGAGAGATACATGGAATATATCGTGAACTTGATCTAGGTTCGGTGGAAGTGCTAGGCGATAGGCCACTGCTCCTATGCAATAAAGGATTTCATAGGGGACAATCTACCTAGGGCTGAGCTTCCCTTTCTTCCCAAACCACATGAATCTATTACATGGAGAAATTCGACGGAAGACTTTGTCTCCAACACAAAACTCCAAGTCCCTTCGGCGGTTGTCTGCATAGCTCTTCTGCCGACTCTGTGCATCCTTTATGTGTTTTCTGTTTTACTAGATTAGGCCCAAGAATCTTTCTCTCAACTGCTTCATCCCAACAAGTATGAGTTCTACATCACTTTCCATATAGAGCTTCATAGGGTGCCATCTGAATACTCGAATTGAAGCTGTTGATGTATGAGAACTCCACTACTAGGAGGTGTTGATCCCATCCACCTTTAAATTCCATTGAGAATAATCTCAGCATGTACTCATGTGTCTTAATAGTCCCTTCAGATTGGCCATCAGTTTGAGGATGATAAGCTGTACTAAAATTCAATTTAGTATTCAGAGCATGTTGAAGACTTCTCCAGAATTTTGATGTGAATATTGGATCACGATCAGATACGATGGATAGTGGTACCCCATGCATCCTTACCAATTCCTTTACATATTTCATGGAAAGTTGACCTAGAGAAAAATCTTCCCGAAAAGGGATAAATTGGGCGGTCTTGGTGAGATTGTCCACTATTACCCATATCACATTTCTCCCTTTGGATATTTTCAGGAGACCAGTGACAAAGTCCACAGTGATATTATCCCACTTCCATGTTGGTATGGGTAGTAGTTGTAATACCCCCTTAGGAAGTTGTCATTATGCCTTTACTTGTTGACACACCAAGCACCTTATAGTGTAATCAGAAATCTCCCTCTTCATGTTATCCCACCAATAATGATCACGAAGGTCTCTTTACATTTAAGTGCTTCCCGGATGTATAGTGAAATTAGATCTATGAGCTTCATCCAATAGTTCTTTCTTCATCTCCAGAATAGATGTAACACATAGTCTTGTACAAAATTTCAGTACACCTTCTTGATCAATATTGAAATCAGGGAAATTCCCATCCTCCACAACATCAAACTTCTCATGCAACAAAGGATATTCTTTTTGAGTCTTCTTGATCTTCTCTAGTTATGGAGGTTGATAAGTCATTTGGGATATGGTTGATGATGTCCCTTCCCTTACAATTCACATGTCCATTTTTACTATATCCTTAATCAACGGATCTGCTAGGATCCTCATTGTTCCGAGAACATAAGGGTCTTTCCTGCTTAACACATCAGGGACTTTGTTTGCTCTTCCATAGTGATAATGAATTGAACAATCATAGTCTTTAATAAGCTCCAACCATCTCCTTTGTCTCAAGTTCAATTCCTTCTACGTGAAAATATACTTTAAACATTGGTGGTCGGTGTATATATCACAGTTCTCCCCATAAAGATAGTTCCTCCATATCTTTAGTGAAAAAACAACTATCGATAGCTCTAGATCATGCGTATGATGATTCAGCTCATGAATCATCAACTATCAAGATGCATAAGCAATGACCTTGTCATTTTTCATGAGGACGCACCCAATCCCTTTTAGAGATGAATCGCTAAAAATAATGAATCCTTCTCCGATAGAGGGTATTTTTAACACATGTGCAGTAACCAATCTATTTATCAGCTCTTGGAAACATTCCTCACATTCCATTGTCCAGATGAATTTAACCACTTTTCGAGTCAACTTGGTTAGTGGATTAGAAATCCATGAAAAGTTTTTCACAAACCTCCTATAATATCCTTCTAAACCAAGGAAACTATGAATCTCAGTTACTGTTGTGGGTTGAGGCCACTCCTACACAACCATTTTAATTGTAGGGTCAACCGAGATTCCTTCATTGGTTACAATGTGACCCAAGAGAGCCAGTTGTTGTAACCAAAACTCACACTTGCTGAACTTTCCAAAGAGCCTCTCCTTCCCCAGAGTTTTTAAAATAACCCTCAGATGTTCTTCATGGTCCTCAAGAATTTTTGAATATATCAAAATATCATCAATAAAAACTACCACAATGTTATCAAGTTAGTCCTTAAAGACTCTACTCATCAAATCCATGAAAATAGAAGGAGCATTAGTCAAGCCGAAGGGCATAACAGTAAACTCATAATGCCCATATCTTGATCGGAATGCACTCTTTGTAATATCTCCCTTCTTCACCCGCAGTTGATGATAACCAGATCGAAGATCTGTCTTGGAGAAGAATTGAGCCCCACGAAGTTGGTCAAATAAATCATCATTTTTTGGAAGAGGGTATTTGTTCTTCACTGTGATCCCATTTAGTTCTCTATAATCAATCCATAGCCTCATTGATCCATCCTTCTTTTTCACATAGAGAACTAGTTCTCCCTAAGGAGACCCACTCGGTCGGATAAAACCCTTTTCCAATAAGTCTTGGAGTTGTTTGTTTAACTCCTCTAGCTCCACATTTTCCATTATATATGGGGTCTTTGATATAAGTTGAGATCCAAGTACGATTTCAATGGATAACTCTACCTCTCTTTCTGGGGGAGGTCCATGTAACTCCACAGGAAATACGTCCATGTATTCTTGAACAATCATAACATCTTATATTTTTATAATCCCTTTTCCTTCTTCATCCTTACAGATTAACTCCATAAAAAAGGCTATAGGAGGTGCTTCTATACAAGAATCAGGTTGAGATACCTCTCCTTCCATGATAATCGTAGGTTGTTCATTCATGACTACTGTAATTTCCTTACTTCTGCATTTGATCATATCATTATCCATTGAGATCCAGTCTATCCCTAGTATAACGTCGAATTCCATCATGGGAATGACTACTAGATTTGCGATAATATTGTTCTCACTAAAGTAAACACTAGAGTATCTAAACACTATTGATCCATGGATAATCCCACGTGGAGTTTTGACTAACAAATCTACCTCTAGAAGTTTGTGGATTGATTCTATATTATTTGCAAACTTAGAGGAAATAAAGGAATGCGTCGAAACAGAATCAAACAATGTACTTGCTAGTTTTGAGAATAAAACAAGAGTACCTGCTACCACGTCATTTTTAGCTTCAACTTCAGTTGTTGTGATAGCAAAAGAACGACCTTGCTCCCTTGGCCATTTATGAGGTTGATGGTGATTTCCATCCACTGCCCTCAGATTTGGACAGGGATTAGCAAAGTGCCCAAGCCATCCACACTTGAGGCATTGGACGTTGGGTAGGTCCAGAACCATCTTTCCTCTGCTGTTAGTGTTGGGAAGTTGAGGCTTCACATCACTACGACAATTCTGAGCAATATGGCCTTCTCTTCCACGCTTGTAGCACCTACCACATCCGATCAACCAGTTCCCCAAATACTTCTTCCCACATTTATTGCATGTGGCATGTTGAATTTTCTATCTACCTCTTTCCTGATTAAAACTTCTTCCTAGGCTTGGTTTTGGAGACCTCTTCTTCTCATTAGATTTGTGATACCACTATGTCTTACAAAACTACAGTTCAACTTTCATAGCACTTCGAACTCTTTCTTTGTAGCTATAATAGTCCATGTTGGCTAACTTCTTCCACAGATGAGTTCGTAGTCCACCAAAGAATCTATCAACCTTTCTATTAGGGTCCATGAAAAAGCTAGAGGTATATCGTGAATGTCGGGTGATGTTCATCGCATAGCTTCCGAGAGATTTGTTCTCCTTCCGCTTTATCTCGAGAAACTCCTTCTACATTCTCATTATCATGGATCGAGGGAAATAATTATTAAAGAATATTACCATAAACTCTTCCCACTCCATAGATTCCATCTCTCCTATTGGATTCATGTTTTTAACCAGTGACCACCACTGATAAGCTTCTCCCTCTAGGCAGTAATCAGCAAGGGTGAATTTTTCTTGTTTCGAACAATGGAGTACAAAAAAGATCTTTTCAATGGATCTTATCCATTGTACCTAATCCAATGGTTCAGTTGATCCACTAAAGGTTGGTGGTCATTGATGCATAAAGGACTCAATAGAATTTTGTTCCCTTCGTGGTGAGATCGGCCTCTCAGCATGATTCAAGTTATTTTCCATAACTTGAGTCAGTTGGTTCATCATGCACATGAATGATTCCATTCCGGCTTCAATTAGAGGGCCATCAGCACATGGTGCATTACAATCACCATTTGCACGATTCCTCATATTGCCCTCCATTTTATAAAAGAATAAAAACATAGTGAGACACTTGTTTCATTTAAGAATATTTTGACTATAAAGGATACTATATCTTAAAACATCATGCTTAAATTATATTTATCTATAATTCCTTCATAATGATTCATAAAAAGATTGTGATTAACCAAACATATCCCCCGGGAGTGTCGTAACCAAGAGTGCAGTAAGGCCCGTTATCGTGCACCAGTTCTCGTTCGAGTCTTGCTCAAAGTAGTGTTTTCGAGTTTTACCCCTATGTACATCTGTGCCAGAGCCGCCTCTACCTGCTTGTATCCAGACATGGATGTATTTGTTTGAAAACCACTAACTCTATACTCACCAAAATACCCGAAAGATTTCCTATTTTTAAACTTACTATAGGGTTATTCCTAACGTTTTATTATCATAATTTCCACAAATAACTAAACCATCCTTTGATACCAACTATTGCATCCCGCCTTTTTATAACATAACTATTCATTACATTTTACCAAACTGAGGATCTTTAAGGTTTAGTGTCTTGGAAACCAGGAACTTAAAACATGAAAACATAAAACATTCTTCTTAAACATTTGAAATACTTCTCCTTATGTTAATCCTAGGTTCATTACTGCATCTCATAACCTGGGGTCATACATCAAAAGAAAGGGTGAGCAGAAGGCCCAGTAAGGAAAACAAGGGGAAACATTTAACATGTGAACTTTATATAAATCAATAAAGACATGAAAAAAATTACTTTAAGGCATGAGAAAGAAATCATGAGGAATTTCATAATAAAAATAACGAATTTCCTAACTTGAAGATGTGTCTACAACATTTAACTTAGACAATAATGCACATATCACTCAGTTCCATACCCAGGGTTTCATTTTAAATTTCCCAGGTTATTCACCAAGGTATCATTAAAATTGTAATCTCTAGTGGTTACATCATTACCCAATGCATTGGAGAGTTATCATGGTGCACCATTAATTTGTCTTTATTATCATGTGAGACACATATATCATCATCAAACATTTCATAAATAACCTATATAGCATAAAATAAATGTGTTTCATTTCATAATCATAATGTTTTAAAAACATATTTAAAGACATGATATTTTTGTCACTTTAAACCCCACAGAAAAGGAAAGCAGGTTTCATGTATGTAAATCCGTGAATTTAAAATAGGAAATTTTGATATATATGTGATGACCTCTATAGATGAAATATCTTTTAGTATTAACTTAATAAAATAAAAGAATTTGATAAAAAGAGAAAGACATTTTGATATGAAAATTCTGCAGCATAATGACTATGTTACAAGGTTTTAGAAAACATTTAAAAGAGAGGGGACATGGGTCACCCAATCATAAATGATCCATAACATAGTAGGGGGACAGAATATAAAAGATTTAAGAATGTGGTAATTAAATTTGAAAGACAAACCTTATGAAATGAAAAACATGGAAGGAAGACAAAAAGATGGTTTATTTTATAAAAATTCGGTAGTCTAACGGCGTCACTTAAAACATAAAAAAATTGAATTGATGAGATAAAATAGGGTCTCTCATCATATGAACATAAAAAAGGACTGTATGATAGACATAGAATATCATACCCCAATATATGAAAAGGATCATGAATGAAATGAAATGAAAATAGAACATGAAAAATGAGAAGGGTGGATGAATCCATTACAAAAATTCGGCAGCCTAACGACGCCACTTAAACATTCATAAAACGAAAAGAGAAAATGGATGTAATAAGGATATAAAATAACATCCTCCAACATAATAACATGGATCCTAAACGAAATGACATAAAAGAGAATACATGAAAAAAATGAGAGAGGTATGATCCCTTACCTTAAAACGTAACTCTTAAAACTCGAAGGTTAGGACCATGAGGGCTTCGGGGCACCTTGGGAGGACTCCTTGGGAGCTAAGGATATCAGAACATCATTGATGATGATTTTGGGAATGGAAAGGATGAGATAATGGCTTGGTATTTATAGGGGATGTGAGGGGACAAGGCCTTAATGGCCAAGGGCTACCTCATTGGTTGTATTGGAAAAACCATGGGCTTTCCCATGGTATTGTCCCATGGTATTGGCCACTTGGGACACCTCATACCATATCTTACTATTCATAAGTTGACCATAATGATTACATAATTATTACATCCTTAATGATGTCATTAAACACCCGAAACTCTAGACTGAAAAGTCACTATTCAACGAAAATTCAACTTTCTCAGAAAAATCCCAAAATTTATCCTTAACCAAATATCGATGGCCTAATTTCAAAAATGAACTCCATTTAAAAAAAAAATTTTCTAAAAATTTTTAATTTATATTTTAAATATATACACTATTCACCAAAAATTCATTTTTTTCAGAGAAATACCCAAAAATTACCTTAACATAAAATCGATGCTATGAGTTCAAAAATAAAGTCCATTTTATAAAAATACATTTCTAAATATTTTTAATTTAATTATAAATTAAAAAACACTATTCACTTGAAAAAACTAATACTTGACTAATAATTTATGAAACTGTTATT
Organism: Viscum album; assembly: GCA_963277665.1. Classification (NCBI taxonomy): domain Eukaryota; kingdom Viridiplantae; phylum Streptophyta; class Magnoliopsida; order Santalales; family Viscaceae; genus Viscum; species Viscum album. Next base: position 579,400,773 of record OY728120.1, read on the forward strand.
TACCTATTTTATTGAATCACATCACTTAATCAAGGTGCCTAAATTAAATTAATACTTTCTTTAAGTGAGATTACTAATCTATTTGGTCACATTACTAATCCTAAGCATAATTTCACAATTCATAATTTACTATTCACAAAAAATTATGTTGATCTTATTAGACTCTCAACCTCATACTTAATACAACTGTAGAAGATAATTTTTTGAAAATAATTACACATTTATAATTATTAAGGTTTACATAAATATTTTTAAAATATATTTTTTTCTAAAATTCAACAATAAGATGCATCCTATTTTAATCCAGACATCTAAAAAATTCCCAAACTTCACCAATGGAAGAAATCACAATTTTATTTATCTAAACGGATTACACAAAGTTGCTACGGTCTCATTACATAGCCCCTTATAACCCTAGCATAAGACCTAACTGTAAGTTGTGCTAAGGTGAGAGAGTCTTGGGGAGGATTGGATAAAATTTCCCTAGTAGTAATCTCCACTAACTTGAACTTCTCCCGTAGGTGACTCCATTGAATCTTTCCACGCTAGAGTTCGGCTTGGGCTTGGTCCAAAGCGAAGCCCAAAGATGCCACCTCCTTACGATGCTCTGACAAGTGGGCTTTATATGGTTCAAGTCTACTAGATGAAGCCATCGACTCTTCATTCTGCATTAATCTACTAACATCTCTATTAAATCTTTAAGAGTAAATTAAAAAAACTGTTCAAAAAGTTTGGGTCGTTACAGTACAGAATTTAATGAAAAATACAAAATGTTACTCTCTTACTTTTAATTATGTATTTAGAGTTCACATAGGGAGAATAGTTTTTAATGAATCAAATTAAATTTTAACTTTGAGAATAAGGAAATTGCTTCCTATATGAATGTTTATTTGAAATTATTAGAAGTTATATAATTAACTAAAATTTTTATACAATGTTGATGAAATATTTATTCAATTAGTACAGTAATGAAAAAATGAATTTTAATATAGTAAATGTAATATAAATTGAATAATTCAGGGTTATATAAACATTACACCATCATATATGAGTTATTTGAGTTTTTTAATGTATTTTATTTTAATTATATCATTTTATTTATTTCATTTAATTGAAATGAAATGAATACAATGCAAATTTACATTAATGATATTTTGTGGTAACAAAAATATATTATATTATTTAAAATTAATATAAAAATTGAATGAATACTAATTGGATAATATATTGTTTATATTTTTATACTTTGTACATTTATTATTCAATTTTTATATTATATGTAAAATTATAATCCCTTAAGAGTGTCAAAGAAATTACTGCTATTAATTCTAAAATATGACAACTGGGGAGTTAAATAGAATTACAAACATTTAAAAACTAACAAACCTAAAAAATATTTTTTTCAATGGATATTTCTACCACATAAAACGTTATAATATAATCAATGGACATTATAAAAAAATTATAATTAATCATAGTTATCTTTTTATTTTTTTATAATTCCAAGGGTGTCTTTTGCCTCGATTAGCAAAAAAATCCTTTACTATCACATTTATTTACCACATTGGGAACCATTGATCAACCAATATCTTGCAATACTATTATAAAATTATTATAAATATTCTAGTGATGATGGGATCCCCAAAAGGCCACCCTATGTTCTTCAAGAAATATTCTAATGGATATCTAGAAAAAAGAAGAGTAAATTGTCTTACTTGTCATATTTCAATTAATATCTTTAATTATATTAAATATTATTATATTATTTACAATAGACTAATTAATTAGGTATCAAATATATAATTAAAATTTATTATTATATTTAAATCACCATTATCCACCATATTTTACATTAAATATTATGTGAACATAATTATGGTCTATACCTATAACACACTATTTCCCATTGTGATACAATAAATTTCTCATCACAAAGGATTATAGATGGGTATATTAATGGGATTAATTTTAATATACTATATTTATATCATAATTATTCTTATGTAATAGTAATATAATTTAAATCTTTATACCATCCAATTCCTTGGAAATTGATATTGTCGCTCGTACATCTGTTTGGACTACCATATCCACAATGTGATGTGATTGATTTCACATTTCCATTTTAAATGGAAGTTAATAAGGATATATTTGATGGAAATATATGATTTATTTGTAATAATAATTATATGGTAACATTAATTTTCATTTACCTCTTATTCACTATATCTATTAATATGTGAGAAAATGTTTCCGCGTATGATTGGGCTACCATCTCCATGAATGATAAAATTTATTTTACTGTATCAATATATTATGGATTACTATAATTTAATAATAAAAATAATATATATTTTATAAATATAATTGATACAATTTTCTATATTATTGAAACGTGAAAAAATTATAAGGACAACGACTACCAAACCAATGAATAAATGAAAAACAAATCATTTCTTTCCCATAATATCCATTTTAACAAATAAATTGCCAATAAATCACCAATAAATGATTTTAATATAAATAAAATATTATTTCATATGTATTAGTATGGTTATATAAATGTAATATAAAAATTATTTATTTATTATATAGGAGCATCAAACAAATATATACTATTTAGATCTCGTGTTAATGGTTTATTTGAAAATATTCCAATTATGAATGATTATTTATTTCAAAACAACAATGGGGGAATAGTTTGAAATATCAATATTTATAATAATATATTTTTTCTCTTATGGTTATTTATACAAATTATATGATTTCCTTTAAAATTCTCCCTTTATATTTGAGGATACCAAAATAATAAATCTATGGAAAATTGATCTTATTTTCCTAAAAGGCTATATATCCTTCTATTATAATTCTATATTTTCAATAGAATATATACAGGGTGTTTTTAAAATTATAAAATGTTATATTAAAATTATTTTTTCAATTTTTTCTTTCATAAAAATTGTTTAACTGGAATCATATTTTCAATTTTCATATGAGGATCTTATTGGACTTTTTGTAAATCTATGTAGCGAATGATTGTTTTGAATTATACGACATGAATTTTTTTTAACATAATCAAGATCAGCCATTTCAGTTACTATTCCATTACATGTTTAAAAATTATTAATCAGAAAAATTATTTCTTTATTATTTGTGAAATTTTTAGATTTTAAATATCTTGTGTCAATGTGAACATTTTTAATTTACATACAAAATTTTCTTGTGATATTTTCAATGTATTTTTACCTATTTTTAAATCCATTATTTAATATTATGATTTACCAATGTTTTAAAATTATTATTCCATCGACAATATTTATTTATAAATTATATATTAAACATTAATAGGTTACGTATTGGTACTTTTTGTGTTAGATATTTCAAAAAGGATAGTTATATATTATTAAGGAATAGTGATTATGTTATATTTATTCATTTTATTAATGAATTTGAAATGTTAATTAACTATTGGGGATGGAATTACATAGAAAATATATGAATAAGTAAGTATCCCGAGATAGACTTGATATTGTTTTACGCCAAGGACATTCAAATTTATATTGATGTCTTGAAATTAGGTCATCAAATAATTTATAGATGGAAATTTTACTAGACAATAAGTTTTAGATGAATAACTTTATGAATTCAATCCTTTTGAAATTAGAAATTATTTTCCATCATTTTATTTTATTCTTTTTATATCTATATTGATATTTTCCAAATTTTTTATTTTTTTCTTATCACTATTTTATGATTTATTATTACATTATTATTTATCATTCCTTATTTAGAATTCACTATATAAATACCAATATTGATAATGTGATATTAGATGTATCTTATGTTTCCTTTTTCAAGAAAACTAGGAAATATTTAATTATTGATATGCTGGGATATTCCAATGGTAATAATGATATTATAAATTAAAAAACTATGTTGTATTTTATGTTCTTATATGTAATACGGGATTAATATATGTATCTATTTTTCATAGACTACTAAATTATTTGGTCATTTGGGATTCAATTGATTGTATTTAGTACCATTGTAATAATGTAACCACAAGATTAAAGCTAATAGTGTCATGGTCTTTAAAGTTGGAATTAAAGTATTTTTAGATGAAAAATTTGGAACAATATTTACAAAAAAATATAGATCTGATAATATAACCCTATGAAGGATCATAACAATAATCACTATCCCTGTAACATTATTTAAAAGAGAAATAACATGCAGTAAAAGGGTCGGGGAAAAAAGGAAACCCAAGGCCTTTGGAGGTCTAAAACATTGGAGACCAAGGGAATAACCAAGAATTAAATTCACCCCCTCATCATTAAAGAATGTTACATTGGGATGTAAAGTGACCTTGGATCCCGCAATAGCAAGGGTAGAATGCTGATCCATGACTTTTTTCCCATCTCTCAAGGTGTTTGAGACATAAATGTTGTTGTTAAGGATCTCTTTACATTTCCGAATGATGTGTGATAGATTCCATGGTGTGTAACATCTATCCAACATGGATTCATGTATAATATTTGAATCGAATTCCACTTTAAATAGTTTAATGTTCATATGAATGAAAAGATTGAGCCAAGTGATGACCACCATAGCCTCCACCTGAAGAGAATTTCTATGGCCCAAATGATCCTTTAAATCAAGTAGCACACTCCCTCCCATGTTTTGAACCCCACCTCCAATACACAAGTCACCCGATATGCATGATCCATCTATGGTTAACGTGAAACCATTTTTTTGGGATCTATTATAACCAATGTCCACAAATTATGTCCCTAGGGGAAGGAACCGAAGAGAAACAATCTTGTAGAAGATGTAGGGAAGTGAATTTATACAAGTTATCGATGAGGGTTACCATATCATTAAATATGTTTTTGGTTTTCAGACTTATGGACTAACCTGTGGAGGAGATCCCATCAAATTAAGCATTTTTACAGGATTTCCAAAGACAAAAACCACTCTCATTGAGAATCACAGTCAACATTGTCCTCTTCGTACCTTTATCAAATTTTCACTAAAACCACCTCCATAGGAACAAAGTCTGATGAATTTCATTTGAATAAATTGTTGTGAAGTCTCCAGTGTACTTCCACATGTCATGATCCCATTCCCCTTTAGAGAAGTTGTCTTTATTTATATACTCTTGTTTTGTCAACACAAACACCATGAAGCTAAATTAAACATCTTTTTATAGAATCAATCATCAGATGGTATTGCAGAGTTCCATTTTATACAGATGATGAAATTTTACTTGGTTGGTAATTTTTTAACCACACTATATCATTCCAACTTTCATAAGGTTCATGGGGGTATAAATCATTCAAAAATCTATTTATTGAATTTTCCCAAGTGATATGGGGTGAATAAACATTTTTTCAGCTATGATTTGTTGGGAATGAAATCAAATATGTCATTCTAGTTGTTATATATCACTAAATTGATGAAATTTGGATTCATGTTCACCACCTCAAATGTAATCATAGGGGCCAGACCCTCTAGGAATCCATTCACGGATCCAACCCAGTTGTTCTTTCTGAAGAGAATATTTCCTTCTCCTACAATTCACCTGTAGTGTCATTGAAGGCTTGGGATAAGAGTGCATATCGCGCGCCAAAATGGGAATCCCTGATATCTATCTTCATTCATATTGTAGGAATTGTTTTGGGACACAATCCTCCCCAAGAGAGTCTAGTTCTCAAGGATTTCCCATGAATGTTTTGAAATCAAGAATTTCACGGTGGTCTCTAAGATATTTACATTATTGACTATATCATAAATGGGCCATGCCATCCTCTCCCATGAGACCCAATGACTCGTCCCTTCTGAAAGTGAATCCCAAATGATTCTATCTAGGGAATTATAGATTTATTAAATAAAACCTTTTGGCACTAAAAAAGAAGAAAACACATCCACTAGTATGGTTCCGAGGACACTATTAACCTGACAAAAGACCTCCAAAAGATAAGAAGTGGTTTTTCCAGGGGATGGATTAGACCCTTATATTGGTCACCACCAAATATGAATCCTGAATTTATATTCTACCATATGATATTGGAGTGCCAAGATACTCCATCCAAAAGGATCTAGGCTACATGTCCTCTCTAATAAACAGATTATTGGCACAAATTCCCACACATTTGATAGATATATATATATGTTACTTTTGGAGTAGTTGATCAATTTGCCACTCAAGAAGTTGTACTGCTCAAGGATCATATTTATACCCCACGTAAATCAATTACCAGCATTCGAGAATATGATCATGTTTCCTATAAACATCGGATGAGAGATGTAAGGTATGTTACTTTTCCTTCGATTGGTGAAAACACTACCATTGGAAGTCCCTCTATTCAGGAGTTGTTGAGAGTGGCATACATAATGATGAAAATACTATGAGAGATCTTGTCAGCATTCTGTAAACTATGTGTGTCCATAAAGAATATATGGTTTCTCTCCATGAATGAGACTGTCATCCACGCAGTGCTAATGCATATGAAAAGATTGTCTGAGGACTTCAGAGAGAGACTAGGGAATTTGACAACCCTTTTGATAAAGAACCATGATAATAATCCCAAATAAACAATGATATTTATTATGATATTAGATAGGCATAAAATTTTCTTCTAGATTCAATCATTAATGATCTATTATTATTTGTTCAATTATTTAGAAATGGATTATATTTGAAGGATTATGAACCATATAAATACAAGTTTTCCATGTATGGATTTCCCTCATATGAAACATAATGAATCTTGATCATTAACCGTAGATAGAGAAGAAAAAATATAACTATATTGGGGAATATAGAATAGTTTACGATTAAATAACTTGATAGTATATTGATGAATACTGATCCATAAGGAAATATAACTATGTATGAATAGTTCTTGTGTTAAAAAACTCAACCGTTCAACATGGCTAAAAATCATTTTTAGATGAAAAATGGATAAATTACAAAGAGAAAATATTTCGTTATCTAGGATGACGTGAAATAAAAAAATTCATTATAGTTTATCATCTCTCTTAGGATGTATATAAATGGTGGAAAATGATTCATAACACTAAGGATGATGATTAAATATTTAACATGGAATGAATAAATATTAAGGAAAATTTCTGGTAATAATGTTTCCTTAAATACAACATGGATATTTGGAGTGAAAATTCAAGAGTTTTAGACAAATGAATGAAGAAAGTATTTCCATTTCTGGAAAACACATTACAAAGAAAGTAGAATTTGTAGTGTAATTTTTATTTAATCCAACTAATAATATTTAATGATTAATTGATGGCTTTATCCAATCATTATAAGGAAACCATTCATCAAAAAATCAATTAAATTCGGATATAGTATCTTATGAAATAAAAAAGAAAATTCATTTTGTATTTCCCATGGTTTTGATCAAAATCTTAAGAAAGTGGTGAAAATTGAGAAAAAAAATTGAAACTAGCAAGATGTGAAAACCCATAATGGTATATTTAATGAATATCCAATATATAACTTCCATATAATAAAAATATTTGGGGGTATATTTTCCTATGAACCTTTTTATTCTTCTTAATATTCAATGAAACAATATTTTCTGTGTGATTTGGATATCTCATTATATATCCCATGTCAATTTTCATGGAAAGAAGGATGTGATTGATATTTGAAAATCTACCTTGAATAATCTATTAGTGCGATGTGGACTAGAACACCCAATGCAAACAACCTCCATCATATGAGTTTGGTTACCAATTAATGAGGGATATAAATCTAAAATGGTTTAGGATAAAATAATCATTGAAAATTTTCTATTGTTCATGAATGTAGTGATGCATTTCCTTAGGACATTCCTAGTCTTCCCTGGAATCTGAATAATGAGTTCGGATAGAAATCATTTTTAGTGGTACGAGTATTTTAAATACTCCATATATAATATCAATTATTGAGTTATACCAATTGGGTAACAAGCTCCATTAAAATACATACAAGTGATTCATTGGACTAGATAATTTACCTTTAGGATAAAATTTTGTTTTTCATAATAATAATGTTGGCTAAATTCATCATTGAATTGATTATCTAGATCACTAAAAAATTATTATAATGAAAGATTATCCTCTGACCCGTATTGATGATATTTATTATCAAATATCTATATATCTATATTTTTCCATGTTTTATCGCGGATATAGATATCATTAACAAAATACCAAGAAGGATGACTAACTGAAGATGATATTATGTATGATTTTTTTATCATTGTGTATTCATAATATTTCCATTTTGACATTCTTAGGATCCCGATGTTTTCTTTTATTTAATAAATAGAGTAATTATAGAATACTATAATGAGTTTATGGTAGTAATTTTAGTGCATATAAATCTATATTCAATGTGAAAGGAAGAGATTTTATAATAATTGAGAATTGTGATAAAGAGCCTGAGGAAGAAAAAATTGTATAAAAAATATATTATGTGTGATTATTATCTTTAAAGAGTTTCATTTTGAGGTAATATAATCTCATGTTAGGGTATATTATTAGATCCATCAAAGATAAAAGTTGACGAGTTATGGATAATGAAAACCACATTAATAGAAATATGTAATTTTATTTGGTTTTCTAGATACATATGATTCATTGTGAAATATTTCCTAGGAAAATCTAATGCACTGGCATAGTTGAATATGATGACTGTTATATTTTTGTGTTTAGATGAAAATAAATAGAATATCAAATAATTCAAGATATGGTTAGTTATTTCACTTATTCTAAAACTACCCATAATATATAATGGTTTATAAACTATATTGATTCATTATATATGGTAATAGGATGTTTAAAAATATAGAATTATATAGATATTTCTTATGCCTAAATCCTACTAATGATTTATGAGAATAATTACGTGACTTATGAATTGGGGATTGAAATGATAATTTTCTTACTTATATATGTATACTATATTTTTAAAATGAATTATGTGTTATATATATAGGTCATAAAATATTGATGTATAAATTTTCATATAATTAATTTAATATGTTCTAAAGATGATTTTTTGACATATAAAATGAATATAATTTGTCAAAACATCACCACCCATAGAAGAAGAATAAGCTGGTTGATTCCCTTAGTTTTAAAGATCATTCATATTAATCTATAATCATAATCAAAATAGATTAAAAATTTATTAATTCAAAGAAGATGGATAAATAAATCACAGTGAATGGGGAAGGATCCCATATTTTCCAATAGAACGTTCTACTAGACAACCACAACTGGTTTTAGAGGGCACATTAGGAATATGTGGAATTATTAAAAATTTGTTGATTATTCCTAAGTTAAATCATTTATATGCAATAATGAAATGTTTTTGGCACTATTTATGTTTCAAATAAATTTTAGACAAGAAGATTAGGATGTTGGATGAGGTATATTTTTTGTCATAGGATATTCAACATAGATATACAAAAATATATAGTGATTAAAAAATAGTTTTCGTTGTGGTACATCTTGAAGAGAGATATTATATCATGAAGGATGAAATAATGATTTATAAGGTGATTTTAAGACCATTTCCTATATAAAAACAAAAATGGGAAGAAATTTTTATGGATTTCATCATTGGACATCATAAAACATCAAAATGCCTACTTTTATGAGTGTTATATTAAATCACTATAAAAATTCATCACACATATTTTATATCAATGAAAAATTATGTAATGATCAACAAGAAAAAATGTAAAATATCGAGGTTCTAATGTTTCATTGTGTACCACTATACATTGTATCTGATTGGGATCTGGGGATTATGTTGATGTTCTGTAAATGTATTCTATGATCTCAAGATATAAAACAATGTTTCTTTAATAATTATTATAATGACCCAACCATATTCATTATATACCCTTTAGTTTTATTTCAAAAATTGGCTATCTACATTTGAGGATCTTTTTAGGTTTTGTGTATGAGAGAAATAGATCATTACTCATAGATGAAAAAATAATATAACACAATGTAGGAACGTCTGATCAATATCAGTTTTTCCCATGATATAATAATTATAATATAAACCATGTTTTATTTTATCAAAATTATTCATGTAATTCAACATGAATTATTCCTTTCCCTTACCCATCTATATATCCCATGAAAAATATTTGATAACATATGGTTAGATTCAAATGTACCTTTATGGGTTTTTAATGTGAAATAAAACAATTAGTCTTTTGAAAAAATACAAACACATAAAATGATTCTTTTTAATATAAATTTCATTGAGACATTTAAATTAATCATTTATAGATGTAAATCATAGACAATTTTCTCTATGAAGATTCTCTAAAACATAGTAATAAAATAAATAAACCTTTTCTAATTTAGAGCACCAAATTTATAACCCATTTTATACCATTTTATGAAATAATTATATCCCAATTAAATCCAATGATAATAAAATATGTCATCTCCCTCATTTCATTATATTAAAAAAATAAATATTACCCAATTCATTATGTCTCTATCTGGGAGCACCCAACGTATAAGATATATTAGAATCACCTAGCCCTCTCTAGGTACACCCATTGTATAGGCTATATCAGGATCACCCAATTATCATATAATAATCGAGTACCATATCAAAAAGAAAACATTTTATGCTTGATGATTATAATCATAAAATAATGGAAAACTATTTTAAACCTATATTTAAATCATTTTGGTATTTTATAATACACATTTTTTCGAAAAACTAATATAAAATTCAAAAACTGATTTTTATTTTAAAAACACATTTATAATTACAAAATATATTTAGAAAATAATTTTTTTCTCTTTTATGAATACATTAAATATTTTAATGTATTTAAATATTAATATATGTGTTATATTTTTGGAAAATATTAGGTCGCCATATTCGTCAAAATTTAAAATTCATTTTGTAATTTGAAATTAATGTCATAGATATTATAGAAAGTTTCCTTTTTTTAAGAATCAAAGGAAAAGAAAACATTTACTTCACAAAAAAACCATTACAATATAATTAAATTAATAATTTAATTTAATAAACACGTTCATTGAAGAAAAGGAGAGTTAATAATAAGAAAATAAAAATTTTATTTTTAATGAAATCAGCTTTCTATATTGAGAACATTTTAATACTAATATTCATGAAATAATAATATTAAGAAAAACATTTTATATCATGATAATAGAAAAATTACTTATATACAATGTTAAATTAGTTGTATACACACATCATAAATGAATATAGTTTCATAACATCAAAATATTTTCCAAAGAATGTAAATTGAGATAAAGACCCATATCTTGAGTCCAACTCATAATGTATAATCCTAATATATTTTAATAATGAAATTATTTTAATTATTAATTTATTATTAACCCATATAATATTTTATAAACCATTTATTTCATTAATTTCCTTTTAATAAATGGTTACATTATCAATTATGTTTATGTTAGATGTTTTTACGATATTCTACTTCTATGTAAAAAATTACTAATGTTTGCTGATTATGTTAAAATTGCAAATTATTTAAAAAAATAAAGAGAAATAATGATGAAATATTTTTAATTTCTATACATAAATAATAATTTTAAAAACCAACAATGAAATATGCTTTTGAAAAATTAGCTACATTGCAATATTTAATACGATATGTCCTATGTAAATATGAGTAATGTTTTAATTTTTCAATAATAATTTTGGAACGAAGGTAATTAATAATTTATCATTATATAATGAATATAAAATTATAAAAAAAATATTATTTCCCAAGACATATTTTTCTTTCATAAATGTTTTGTGGTTATTAAAAAATAATTATAACAATTTTAAGAGTTGATATTACAACCATATGTAGAAAAAGAATTATAATTATTCTGTGTAAGACAATTTAAATATTTGGAATGATAAATTTGTAATTAATATCAAATTATTTTATTTATATAACATATATTACCTAATTTTATTCTTATGAACTTCCATGTAATGTGTTATTGACAAAGGAATCACATTAGTGGATGAGAAAGTATTCTGTCGTACAGACTAGGGATGTTTTTGTATCCACCAAAGAATAAAAATTAAGTAAGTATTTGTAAAATAAAACTTCTTGAAGAATAAATATGTAATATATATCAATTATATACATTAATTACATCATCATAAAAAATTCATGGTATGTGAATATGGAAAATTATTGATATCGGTCTGCGGGCCAATATTTCATCTAACATATGAATTATGACTTCATATCCCATTTGATGGAAGAAGATATTTATTCAAGTTATTAACTTTTATTAATAAAATATAATCAAATGATATATAATTATGTAATTATAATATTATAAATTTAAATGTTTCTATTTACATTGATGAATAATTAAAATAAAACTGATATGTTAGGAGCCCCACTTATTCTTTTGAAAACTACCTTAAATAAGAATGAAATCTTTTATTGGATCGATTACTGATCATACCAAGACCTATAATATGTGATATGGGTTATAAATAAGTTACTTATACAGGTATTTTGAATGAAGAATAAATTTTATATTTTGAAGAGGAGTAGAGCGTGGGTGTCCTATTATAATTGAGGAGATTGCCACAATTATAATTTTTTATGTGAAAATGGTGGAGAACTATTTTCAACCTAACAAGTGGATAATAAATGGATCGTTCTTAACACTAATAAATTATAAGGCCTAAATATTTCCCTAAAATATATTTTAGAAAATATTTTGAGATATCTTTTCAATTATATTTTTATTCTAACCCATGGTAGAACAGATTTTTCCAAAAACATAGAAATTAATTTTATGTATATTCACATTTCATTTGTGTAAAAACATTTATTAATATTTTTAGATAATATAAATTATTTGATTCCAATTTTAATTAAGTTATAAATAATTAAATCATATAAGTGGAATAATTATGTTTAAAATTAATCCCCCAGACATCATGAAAATGAAGGTTTTCAAGGAATGTATATTTTATAAAATGATGGTTTTAAATTTACTCTATGACTAGTAATTATCGTTGTCTAAATTTTAATTAATAATTATATATATATAATCATTAAATTTAACAAATATTATTATTATTTATTTATTTTTTAATAATTAAATTGTAGAATCATTATGCACAATAAAATATTTTTTAGATAAATTGTGTATTAAATCCCAAAAATAGTTTATACTGAAATAAAATATGAAGATGATAAAAATTAACTAAGTTGAATAAATATAAATAATTAAAACATATTTTATGTGAAATCATATTCAAATCATAATGAATATTTGTAATTTAATATTTTTTTTTAAATTAAGATACATTTTAAAAAAATTGATTTTTATTTTATTTATTGAAAAATAAATTTTTTATGAAAATAAAAAATTAAAACAAATATAACCTTTATTTTATAACATAAAAATTAATATTCATTTTTTAAAATTTAAATTATATAAATTATTAATTTAATAGGTATATTTAATCATCTAAAAATTGATTTATTAAAACTACTTCCATTAGGATTAAAAAATTACTTACTATTTTTATAATAACTTTAACTATTTAGTTATTATTAATGAACCTGATTTTTTTTCATAAATAATTAAATGGGATTTATACTGTTGGGCGGAGAATAAAGAAGTGATGGCAAGAGGGGGGGTGAATTGCCTTTTAAAAATTAATTAACAATTTAAAATCAAAGTAAAGAATGCAGCGGAAATAAAAGAGGAAAGACACAAAGCTTGATAACGGAGTTCGGCTAAAACCCAAGCCTACGTCTCCGCTCCCAACTCAACCATTGAGAGATTTACTACCGCTTTCTTTTTAATGGTTTTAGCAAGAAACCCACTAGACTTTAAGGTTAGTCTAGAACCTATTACAGCTTGCTTTCAATGGTTGAGCAAGAACCCACTAGCCTTCTTACAGGTGAAGGCTAGCTCACCTATGTCTCAAGCCTTTTAAAGGAATGGCTTGACCAACCTCTTCACACCTTGAAGGTGGTGTGAGAACCCAAAAGAGAGGATGAGAGAAAGAGATGGGGTTTGTAGGCACAAACCCAATTTGATGCTCAAAATAAATAAAACAATGAAAAACCGTAATGGGGGAAGCCTTGGGCGCCAATGGATTGATTGGAGTTGATGAAGGGCACTCCCAAGCTTCTTTGATGGTGCTCCTTGGATGTGGAAGTGAGTTGGAGCTATTGGAGTTCCTTGGAAGAATCCACCGGAGGTTCGCCAAATGATCAAAAATGTGTCCGTGGGCTTCCTTTTGCTTGGATATGGTTCCTGTATTGTTCCGAGGCTTCCTAGTCCTTTATTTATAGAGGGGGAACCCTCATATGGCCTTTGGAGGTCTTCGGAGCCGTTGGAAAAGGCTTCGGAGCCATTGGGAGGCAAGTGGACAGGCCTGGTCAAAGGCCCAACGGCTAGTTTGACTGGCTCCACCGGCTGACCGGTGCTAGGCCACCGGTTGGCCGGTGCTTGCAAAATGGAGGAGGGTTTCTGTCCAGGCGCCACCGGCTGGCCGGTGAGGAGGCCACCGGTTGGCCGGTGAGGAGGCAGTAGCTACCCATTCTGTCTGGGTGCCACCGGCTGGCCGGTGCTGAGGCCACCGGTTGGCCGGTGCTGAGGCAGTGGCTCAGCCTTCTGTCCAGGGTCCAGCGGCTCGCCGGTGGTGAAGCCACCGGTTGGCCGGTGGACTGAAAATCAGTCCATTTTGGCTTCTTGCTTTCTTGGCCCAATTCCTTGGCCACCTGAAATCATGCCTATCAACCAAAAACACTTAAAACAATATTAGATAAATAAGAGAGTGATTGTGATCATGAAAATAAACCATGAGGGGTACGAGAGGTAAAACAATCTCCCCCTATTTTGATGATCACAATCACCAAAACAAACAATGTAAAAATGAAATGAAAGGCATGCTTTAAAGGATAAATGGGAAAGTAAGGCAAAGCATGAGAGAAAGATTTCTCCCCCAATAAACCAAGAATTTCTCCCCCTTTGTGATTATCAAAATAGCACGGGGCATATAACTTGATTGAGGGAGAGTTGAAAAACAAGATAGGGATTTTAAAATAATTGAAATTTTTGAAATTTTGAATTGAAAATTTTGAAATTTTGAATTGAAAGTTTGGAATGAAAGAATTTTGAATTGAAAGTTTTGAATGAAATAATTTTGAATTGAAAGTTTTGAATTGAAATCAAAAAGGCTTAAACGATTCTAACTCCCCCTAAATAAAAACAACAAATCACCAGGGAGAGGTTTTTGAAACCGAGACAAATTTTGGCCCGGTGAGACTCGCTAAAAGGGATTTTTCAATCCACACTTGTCTTATGGCGGGTCTTCTCTTTTGAAATTCATCATTAAGGAAAATGGTTTTGGGCCTACCATACCGGGCATTTTTGCAATCGCACTCATAAATTAAGTGCCCGGGTTTTTTGCAATAATTACAAAATTTAAATTGGGAGCTCCCCCTTACAAAAATAGTTGGAGCATGGGAAGACAAAGCTTGCTTGGAATAGCCAGGCCCTTCGGTGGTTCTTGATATGCGTTGGGGACCAAGTAATTTGGTCAGATTTTGTTCCCCTTGGGTGAACTTGGCAAGGGATTCCCTTAGATCATTGATTGTTGATTCCATGGATTCAACATCGGGAAGGTTTTGGACCTTGAGGGACAACTCCTCCTTTTCTTTGAGAAGTTGTTCCTTTTCGGAAGAAAGTTTTTTGAAATTCTTTTTTAAAGAAACAAATTTGGAAGAAAGTTCGTGAAAACCTTCCTCCAATTGATCTCTCGCATGTTGGAGATCCTCATAAGACATGTGATTGAAAGAATTTGAAGAACAAGAGGATGAGGAGTCGGAAGAGGTTACCTCGTGAAATGCCATTAGGCATTTGTTTCCGTTGTCACTAGAGGAGGAGGAGGAGGATGTGGAGCTATCACTCCATGTGGCCTTGAAAGCCTTCTTCTTCTCCTTTTGCTTGGCCTTTTTCTTGTTGAGTGGACAATCGGGCTTGTAATGGCCTTTCTTGCCACACCCATAGCATGTTACCTCGGGCTCGGATTTTTCGTCGTGTTTTTCCTTTCGAGCCTTGCGTGATTTCTTTTTCTTGTGCTTCTTCATGAATTTGTGCATCTTGTGGGAAAGATTCTCCATTTCGGAATCGCCGCTTGAAGAGGAAGAAGATGAGGAGGAGCTCTCTTCTTGTTGAACATTGAAGGCGATGTTCTTTGGAACTTTGATCGATTTGCCTTCCTTTTCAGCTTGCCTCCTCATGGTGATCTCATAAGTCATGAGTGATCCGATGAGCTCTTCGACCGGCATGTTCTTGATGTCCTTTGCTTCTTGAATTGCCGTTACCTTTGGTGCCCATGAGCTTGGTAGGATCCATAGGATCTTCTTGACCATCATCTCTGCAGAAACATCATCACCAATGGACTTTCTCTCATTGCAAACATCAGTAAAACGTGTAAACATTTCAGTAATAGATTCGGATGGATGCATGGTAAAAGACACAAAATCTTGACGGTACATGTCCAATCGAGTATCCTTGACTTTGTTGGTCCCCTCATGGGTAACTTACAAAAGTTTCCAGATTTCATGTGAGGAGGTGCATGTGGAAACTCGATTGAATTCATTACGATCAAGGCCGCAATGAAGAGCGTTCATGGCATTGCCATCAAGCTCGAAATTTCTAATATCGGCTTGGGTCCATTTGGATTCATCGGGAGAGGAGAGAGAATAACCATGCATGACAATTTTATAAATGGGGTAACCTATACTTCTAAGAAAAGTGGTCATGCGGGTTTTCCAATAATTATAGTCGGTTCCATCAAAAAATGGAGCACGACCCAATGAATAGCCTTCGGGGGAGAAAGAGGTTGATGCCATCACAATGGATCTTAAATTTGAAACCGGTTAGGGTATTACTCAAACAACCCTCTGATACCAATTATTGGGCGGAGAAGAAATAAGTGATGGCAAGAGGGGGGGTGAATTGCCTTTTAAAAATTAATTAACAATTTAAAATCAAATTAAAGAATGCAGCGGAAATAAAAGGGGCAAGACACAAAGCTTGATAACGGAGTTCGGCTTAAACCCAAGCCTACGTCTCCACTCCCAACTCAACCGTTGAGAGATTTACTACCGCTTGCTTTTTAATGGGTTTAGCAAGAAACCCACTAGACTTTAAGGTTAGTCTAGAACCTATTACAGCTTGCTTTCAATGGTTGAGAAAGAACCCACTAGCCTTCTTACAGGTGAAGGCTAGCTCACCTATGTCTCAAGCATTTTAAAGGAAAGGCTTGACCAACCTCTTCACACCTTGAAGGTGGTGTGAGAACCCAAAAGAGAGGATGAGAGAAAGAGATCGGGTTTGTAGGCACAAACCCAATTTGATGCTCAAAATAAATAAAACAATGAAAAACCGTAATGGGGGAAGCCTTGGGCGCCAATGGATTGATTGGAGTTGATGAAGGGCACTCCCAAGCTTCTTTGATGGTGCTCCTTGGATGTGGAAGTGAGTTGGAGCTATTGGAGTTCCTTGGAAGAATCCACCGGAGGTTCACCAAATGATCAAAAATGTGTCCGTGGGATTCCTTTTGCTTGGATATGGTTCCGGTATTGTTCCGGGGCTTCCTAGTCCTTTATTTATAGAGGGGGAACCCTCATATGGCCTTTGGAGGTCTTCGGAGCCGTTGGAAAAGGCTTCGGAGCCGTTGGGAGGCAAGTGGACAGGTCTGGTCAAAGGCCCAACAGCTAGTTTGACTGGCTCCACCGGCTGACCGGTGCTAGGCCACCGGTTGGCCGGTGCTTGCAAAATGGAGGAGGGTTTCTGTCCAGGCGCCACCGGCTGGCCGGTGAGGAGGCCACCGGTTGGCCGGTGAGGAGGAAGTAGCTACCCCTTCTGTCTGGGTGCCACCGGCTGGCCAGTGCTGAGGCCACCGGTTGGCCGGTGCTGAGGCAGTGGCTCAGCCTTCTGTCCAGGGTCCAGCGGCTGGCCGGTGGTGAAGCCACCGGTTGGCCGGTGGACTGAAAATCAGTCCACTTTGCCTTCTTGCTTTCTTGGCCCAATTCCTTGGCCACCTGAAATCATGCCTATCAACCAAAAACACTTAAAACAATATTAGATAAATAAGAGAGTGATTGTGATCATGAAAATTAAACCACGAGGGGTACGAGAGGTACAACAATCTCCCCCTATTTTGATGATCACAATCACCAAAACAAACAATGTAAAAATGAAATGAAAGGCATTCTTTAAAGGATAAATGGGAAAGTAAGGCAAAGTATGAGAGAAATATTTCTCCCCCAATCAACCAAGAATTTCTCCCCCTTTGTGATTATCAAAATAGCACGGGGCATATAATTTGATTGTGGGAAAGTTGAAAAACAAGATAGAGATTTTAAACTAATTGAAATTTTTGAAATTTTGAATTGAAAGTTTTGAATTGAAAATTTTGAAATTTTTAATTGAAAGTTTGGAATGAAAGAATTTTGAATTGAAAGTTTTGAATGAAAGAATTTTGAATTGAAAGTTTTGAATTGAAATCAAAAAGGCTTAAACGATCCTAACTCCCCCTAAATAAAAACAACAAATCACCGGGGAGAGGTTTTTGAAACCGAGACAAATTTTGGCCCGGTGAGACTCGCTAAAAGGGATTTTTCAATCCACACTTGTCTTATGGAGGGTCTTCTCTTTTGAAATTCATCATTAAGGAAAATGGTTTTGGGCCTACCATACCGGGCATTTTTGCAATCGCACTCATAAATTAAGTGCCCGGGTTTTTTGCAATAATTACAAAATATAAATTGGGAGCTCCCCCTTACAAAAATAGTTGGAGCATGGGAAGAGAAAGCTTGCTTGGAATAGCCAAGCCCTTCGGTGGTTTTTGATATGCATTGGGAACCAAGTAATTTGGTCAGATTTTGTTCCCCTTGGGTGAACTTGGCAAGGGATTCCCTTAGATCATTGATTGTTGATTCCATGGATTCAACATCGGGAAGGTTTTGGACCTTGAGGGACAACTCCTCCTTTTCTTTGAGAAGTTGTTCCTTTTCGGAAGAAAGTTTTTTGAAATTCTTTTTTAAAGCAACAAATTTGGAAGAAAGTTCGTGAAAACCTTCCTCCAATTGATCTCTCGCATGTTGGAGATCCTCATAAGACATGTGATTGAAAGAATTTGAAGAACAAGAGGATGAGGAGTCGGAAGAGGTTACCTCGTGAAATGCCATTAGGCATTTGTTACCGTTGTCACTAGAGGAGGAGGAGGAGGATGTGGAGCTATCACTCCATGTGGCCTTGAAAGCCTTCTTCTTCTCCTTTTGCTTGGCCTTTTTCTTGTTGAGTGGACAATCGGGCTTGTAATGGCCTTTCTTGCCACACCCATAGCATGTTACCTCGGGCTCGGATTTTTCGTCGTGTTTTTCCTTTCGAGGCTTGCGGGATTTCTTTTTCTTGTGCTTCTTCATGAATTTGTGCATCTTGCGGGAAAGATTCTCCATTTCGGAATCGCCGCTTGAAGAGGAAGAAGATGAGGAGGAGCTCTCTTATTGTTGAACTTTGAAGGCGATGTTCTTTGGAACTTTGATCGATTTGCCTTCCTTTTCAGCTTGCCTCCTCATGGTGATCTCATAAGTCATGAGTGATCCGATGAGCTCTTCGACCGGCATGTTCTTGATGTCCTTTGCTTCTTGAATTGCCGTTACCTTTGGTGCCCATGAGCTTGGTAGGATCCATAGGATCTTCTTGACCATCGTCTCTGCAGAAACATCATCACCAAGGGACTTTCTCCCATTGCAAACATCAGTAAAACGTGTAAACATTTCAGTAATAGATTTGGATGGATGCATGGTAAAAGACTCAAAATCTTGACGGTACATGTCCAATCGAGTATCCTTGACTTTGTTGGTCCCCTCATGGGTAACTTCCAAAAGTTTCCAGATTTCATGTGAGGAGGTGCATGTGGAAACTCGATTGAATTCATTACGATCAAGGCCGCAATGAAGAGCGTTCATGGATTTGCCATCAAGCTCGAAATTTCTAATATCGGCTTGGGTCCATTTGGATTCATCGGGAGAAGAGAGAGAATAACCATGCATGAAAATTTTATAAATGGGATAACCTATACTTCTAAGAAAAGTGGTCATGCGGGTTTTCCAATAATTATAGTCGGTTCCATCAAAAAATGGAGCACGACCCAATGAATAGCCTTCGGGGGCGAAAGAGGTTGATGCCATCACAATGGATCTTAAATTTGAAACCGGTTAGGGTATTACTCAAACGACCCTCTGATACCAATTGTTGGGCGGAGAAGAAAGAAGTGATGGAAAGAGGGGGGGGGGGGTGAATTGCCTTTTAAAAATTGATTAACAATTTAAAATCAAAGTAAAGAATGCAGCGGAAATAAAAGAGGCAAGACACAAAGCTTGATAACGGAGTTCGGCTTAAACCCAAGCCTACGTCTCCGCTCCCAACTCAACCGTTGAGAGATTTACTACCACTTGATTTTTAATGGTTTTAGCAAGAAACCCACTAGACTTTAAGGTTAGTCTAGAACCTATTACAGCTTGCTTTCAATGGTTGAGAAAGAACCCACTATCCTTCTTACAGGTGAAGGCTAGCTCACCTATGTCTCAAGACTTTTAAAGGAAAGGCTTGACCAACCTCTTCACACCTTGAAGGTGGTGTGAGAACCCAAAAGAGAGGATGAGAGAAAGAGATGAGGTTTGTAGGCACAAACCCAATTTGATGCTCAAAATAAACAAAACAATGAAAAACCGTAATGGGGGAAGCCTTGGGCGCCAATGGATTGATTGAAGTTGACGAAGGGCACTCCCAAGCTTCTTTGATGGTGCTCCTTGGATGTGGAAGTGAGTTGGAACTATTGGAGTTCCTTGGAAGAATCCGCCGGAGGTTCACCAAATGATCAAAAATGTGTCTGTGGGCTTCCTTTTGCTTGGATATGGTTCCGGTATTGTTCCGGGGCTTCCTAGTCCTTTATTTATAGAGGGGGAACCCTCATATGGCCTTTGGAGGTCTTCGGAGCCGTTGGAAAAGGCTTCGGAGTCGTTGGGAGGCAAGTGGACAGGTCTGGTCAAAGGCCCAACGGCTAGTTTGACTGGCTCCACCGGCTGACCGGTGCTAGGCCACCGGTTGGCCGGTGCTTGAAAAATGGAGGAGGGTTTCTGTCCAGGCGCCACCGGCTGGCCGGTGAGGAGGCCACCTGTTGGCCGGTGAGGAGGCAGTAGCTACCCCTTCTGTCTGGGTGCCACCGGCTGGCCGGTGCTGAGGCCACCGGTTGGCCTGTACTGAGGCAGTGGCTCAGCCTTCTGTCCAGGGTCCATCGGGTGGCCGGTGGTGAAGCCACCGGTTGGCCGGTAGACTGAAAATCAGTCCACTTTGGCTTCTTTCTTTCTTGGCCCAATTCCTTGGCCACCTGAAATCATGCCTATCAACCAAAAACAATTAAAACAATATTAGATAAATAAGAGAGTGATTGTGATCATGAAAATTAAACCACGAGGGGTACGAGAGGTACAACATATACTTCTTTATCCCTTTCTAATATTTTCTAATCCTAATTTTATTAAAGGATTTAAATATGGGGGATATCATTCCATCTTAGAATTTTGAGATTCCCTTGTTTCCACTTTAACGATTAGTTCTTCCCTAAATCCTTAAAATAGTGAAAAACATTATGCTGGAACAAATTAACTATATTGTAAAGAAATTGAATATTTAGTTTCTCATAAGAGATATTATCGGCCAACTGAACTGTTTCAAGGTCCAAAACATGAGCTAAATCTGCATCATATTACATTATCAATGAAAAATTATATATGTTGTGTACCTATGAAATAATCGAGGAAAAATCCACTTAGAAAGAAACTGATCCATCTCTTTTCCAATATTAAATCCGGTCCAATGAATATTGAAAATAGATTTCCCTTTTATACCAACTATCTATATTAATATCAATGGATATACTTTATATAAAACATGATAGCCTATATCAAAAGATTGATCATTTAACTGGAAATTTGTATAATTTTTATACCATCTATGAGCCTTCCTCAAGTTCTGAAAAATAAAATAGACCTTATATTCAAATTATTATACCTACTCAAGTACCATTTACCTTCTACCTCTTACTTCATCATAAAACGATGGCAACCGACACTACATTTTAGATATTCCCTCAAATGGATACATCTTTATAATAGAATGAGAAATATTATTGTATGAAAACTAAACCCAAGAAATATTATAATCCTAATATCCATGGTAATACAATGAAAAAAACTATGAATATATTCAAAGGTAAAAATAATTATCTCATACTACACATATGATTGACAATGAAAAAATATACTAAAATTTAATTTAGTAACCAATGACATCTATTAAACATTCAAAACTATAGATTAGAACCATATATTATGGTTTTATACAATAAAGAATGTAACTCCTTGTAACATTACTATAACCCATAGATAACGTTGATAATATTGATATAAAAACATTATATATATATATATATAATTTTATAGAAATGATCGTATTTAGTTTGTAAATCAATAAACACAAAAATTTCACTGTTAACTCATGAAATCATTGATAATCCAACCACACAATCCAATGATAAATCTTCTTATTTCAAATAAAGAATTAAAAATGGATGAATCATTTCTGTCAGTAATTTTCATTATACATAAACATTATACCAATTCAAAAAAATTCATAGTAATTTTAATAATATCTATTTTCATACCATCCCACAAATAATACTCTTAATTATCTCATTACTTCATACTATTATCATGATGAATGATAAATTGTGATCTATGAGCTTTAATAAACTAATATTACATCAACTATAAATCAAAAGGATGATATAATATATTATAAAATATGATAAAAATATCAAAAAAATTAAACTCAGTAATCCAAACATTCAAAACAATTCCTCCCTTCAATAAAATTAATAATCATCATTCTAATCCAACGTAATTCAATATAAAAAATTTGACTACATAGAGACATGAATAAAAATGTTTTTTTTCTCTAAATCAATAACATCAATGGAAGCATTCAACAAATAAATTAATATGTATTTATGTTCTTAAAGATACAAGGTCAATGTAGTATTATTTTTATATCTAAATTGATCAACTACACTATTTATTTCTATTATGGTAACAAATTAGTCAACCAAAATCAATGGTCACTTTAATCCGGCTTCGCTTCAATATATATTACCCTATATGAGTGAAAATAAACATAAAAATTTTGTGATTAGTATATATCTCATAGATTACACCATATTAATTAATTCTTTAAATTTGTTAAGGAAAACCCAAAATATTTACTTCCAAATCATGTGTCGGGTAATTTATCATATGAGGATTAATCTTATGTAAAGCATAAGTAATTAATTGATCATTAAAATAATGTAAAAACAAATTATTTTTCAAGAAGCATCCATGAAGTGTAAAAATATTATATTCTTGGATTGAATCTCTAAAACTGTAGTATTAAAATATCATCTATTACATAATCCAAACAATAACCAAAACAGTTTTCTAGATTATTTTATGTCCATTTCCAAATAAAAAATTATATGTGATAGGGAACTAATGGGTGTCTCTAAAAGCCATCTATAGTAACTAGATAAACCAAGAATACTATGAATCTCTATGGAATTTTTGTGTGTTTTCCAATATTCAATATCCATTTTAGAAGGGTCAATTGTAATTTGATAATTAGAAATAATATGTACATGGAATGAAATTTGATGCCTAAAAAATTCACACATACTGTATATTTTTTGCATTTTAATTTATTTTATGGATTTTTAATAAATCAATATGTTTTTATAATATTCGCAATTAAATTTATTACATAAAAAATGTCATCAATTAAAAAAACAAAACAACAACTAATTGATAAACTGTTCATGAAGTCCTAAAATGCATGTATTGTCTAAGATGACCCAAAGGGAATGACCAAAAACTAAAATCTCCCATCACTTGTTTGAAACACTATATTTTTATTTTCATCCACATTCCCCTTCATAAAATGGTACCCATACCTTTTATAAAATTCAAAAAAATACAATGTTCCTTGGAGCTAGTGAAATAAGTCATCTATATGAGGAACATATACTTGTTCATAAGAGCGATGTTATTCAAGGATATCTATTCAATGAAATGTCTAAATTAACAATCATTTTTTAAAACCATCCTAATAGGAGAAGAAAGTAGTGATGTTATTGGATAAATTAAAAATTTGTCTAGAAACTCATTCAATTTCATTTTCAATTCAAAATGTGCCCCTTATGTTATTATATTCTGTGTATTTTACAAAATATTTTCATCAGTCACTTGACCAATATAAAAAATAACCTACCTATCAGGAATAAAATCAAGAAAATAATTGAAAAATACATCAATATATACATACAATAAATAAACATCATTAAAATTATACCTGTTATTTGTTTTCATAATATGAGTAAGGTAAATTTAACTACCATATCTGTTCAATTTCTATGAATCATTGGAGGTTATAAAATATATTAAATCATATAAATAAATATTATTATCAATGTAATATATCATATAATGTAATAATTAATTAATATACAAACCCAAAAGGCTATAAAACTATAATGGGGGTGTCAAATATTATTTTCAAAGAGGCTCATCTCATAGATAACAACATGAAGATTACAATAAATCAAGGTTTCTTTAACATTTCCCCATTGGGATTTCACCAAAATCTATATCTTTTTACAATGTGATGATGTTACCATTTTACCTTAAAATTTAAAAAAATTAATGAATAAAAAGATCCAAAATTAAATACAAAATAACTATAATTTTATAAACAATTATCATATTTATCACCACATCATTTTACAGTCCAACATCATTAGTAGTAGTGGAAAATGACATTTATACAATTTTTAAATTTTTTAAATAAGAATTTTCCTTCGGTAAAAGTATATTTGGAAAGAATATTGAATAATTACCCAACTTTTTGTAACAAAAAAAATACCTCACTATAAAATGACTATTAGTCACCCTATCCATTGATGGTTGAAGAACCTTTTCCTCACAGTCACAAGCCCTATGGCCTAAATTTTAAAATCCAAAAAACATTCTATATCCTATCAAATATACCATTAATATCATTTACCACACGTGTATCAATTTTTATGTATTACATATGGATTTTTTAGCTAGTTCATTCTTCATTTCCTTCCATATCGACATTTTCTTACTATTGTCATATCATGGAATATAAGTGTAAAAAACTCTGTATCAATATTATCATCCTAGTAAACTAATTTCACATAAATATTGAATTATATTTTCCCTAAAATACATCATAAACATTGTTTCGAACATTTTTAAAATATAAAAATAGTACTAGTAGTGTCCCAAATAAAATCTGGCACCTACGTGACCAATTTTGCGATGATTTCATCACATGATACCACAAAATTTTCCCCTTTTTCCTCTATTATAGAAATTGTTTATCCATTATTGGATAATCATATATTGGTAAATATTTATTAAAAAACGCAACTTGAATGTATCATTTTTTATAGAATCGTTATCATTTCTCTCTATGGTATTCATAACCAAAGACAACCATATATCCAGTTTAACATAAAAAATATAAATGCAAGTCACAGAATTATTATGGTATCATCATCCCAAGGACTAAAATAAATTATACATGGAATTTATCCATCCATCAAATATTATAGTTTCAAATAATACACTATGTTAGGAGAGATGTTGTCTCCTAAAATGCTCCACTACTAACATGTTCCTCTATTGTAGATTTAGGTTCCCCCAATCATGGATACCACAACAATTTATATCATGTTTCAATATATTCATCCCTACAACAATCTATTTCAATCCAATTATAGCCATATAAAGATGTTGTTTTGATGGATATCTACCTCTCAAATGCTTTATAATACTACATCAACATTTTGTATTTTGAAATAAATTATAAAAAATAGAAATTTTATTATGAAACATAGTAATATTTAATGTCTATATCATTTCAATTTAAATATAAAGTAAAATATATTAAGGAAATTCAATTGAAATTATTAAAACATATAATGTTATATAAAACATTCATCCAATACCAATTATTATATCCAAACCACAAACATTAAATAATAGATAGTTTTACGCCAATATTTCATTCTATACATTTGAAGATCCTTTCCGGAATAGGGTTTTATATAAATTTCTCATAGCTAATACATAAAAAAAATTAATACAATGTGGAATCATCAGACCAATATGAATTTTTCTTATGATAAAAAGAATTAATGGTAAAACCTGATTTAATATTATGAAAAATATTTATGACTGCAAACATTACTTCTTCTATTCCATTAAACATTATTAAATCCTTTGAATTACAATTTAATGTGGGTGGAGAATATTATATTTCATTGTATACTATTTTATGATGAAATATAACTGTTGATCGAGTAAAAAATTGAGAAGACATGAAATATTTACCTTTGACTCAGGTTTCGTTGATAGAGAAAAAAAATAATTTGTAAATGAAAAATAAATCAACTTTTTTCAATTAAAATATTCAATTCCAGAAATTGATATATGAAACCCCTTCTGAAAACATAGATAATCACATTCATAAATTAGTATAAAATTGTGACTGGAATAAATGGTTCTTAGTTAAATCCATAAGTGAAACCCTCTAGAACAGACCTCTAACATTCTTGTTAAATCATTTAATATTTCCAAATTCATTTGTGTCCAATTTGGGTGTACCCTTTTTCTAAGGTATATCATGCTAACACGGTGATAAATTTCAAACACATAAAATTAGATATATGATTCTCACCTATTTCTCATTTAATTATCCTTTAAAATATCAATAATAAATCATTTTATTTTAGAAATTTTGAATCATAATTTTTTTGAAACTATTTTAAACTCTTATGCACAAAAATATTATATATGAATATACCCTATTAATTTTAAAAAACCTATTCATTACTAAAATACCATGTTCTTTCAATATTCCTATTCCGAATTAAAAATTCACAGAAAAAGTTAATTTATTTTTTCAATGAAGAAAAAGTGAATTCTTGTAATGTTATATAAACAGAAAATAAATGTTATGATGGTGTGAAATTTTATTTTTAATTTATACATTGAAATGAATAATTAATTTTCTCATTTCATAAGAAAGTCAAAAAATTCATTCATATATTTTTTGAATTTTGTAAATTGTTGAATGAATGAAAAAAATTACATTTACAAATCTATCTTTTACATGTATTTACAATCAAGAAATCATTTTTAATACATTGAAATGGATGAAAAGGTATGTTCGAAGGAAAACAAAAAAATATGGCTTGTATAGAAAATCCCCTCAACAAATTGGAAACATTTTAATCTCATAAACCATGAGCATATAACATTAAAAAAATTAATTATATTTAGAATAATGAAATTTATGATATAATATATAAAATATGATATGTAATTACCATATAAAAATATATAGGTAAATAACATAAAAATATCCCTCAATAAATGGAAATTGGGAAAATGTCCCCTAACTTAATTACCAATTGTCATGTATAATATAAATAATCATAAATAATTAATACATATAAATTATTTAGTTTCTTATTACCCTTTATAAAATATATTTCTCATTTATTTGTCTTATTTCCCAGTTAAACATGAATTCTTAATTGATTTTTTATGTCACATGTTTTGATGATATTCAACTTATGTTTCATAAATGAATTTGGAAAGATATATATGTTCAGTGGGGTAATTATTTATAAATATTCAGTGTAATAATATTGAAATAGTTATCATTTTTATACAGATATTATAAATTAAATTCCATTCAAGAAATATGATTTTGAAAAAAACTATTTTACATTCATAGAGATAGTAGGACATATATTAAACAAATTATTTGATTTTATTAATATTTTCATACCTTATTTTATACTCCATTTACTGATTTTATACGAAATGGGAATTATTAGTGTGAAATATTAATGATTAAATATTAATTATAATTTTCGAGCACTATTTGAATTTATCCAGATTCAAGTCTCTTTAATGTTTTAATAATATATCTCACACTACTAATCCAAATTTCAGGATTCTTTTTTTTACGATTCCTTACGCAAATTACAACATTTCATTAGAAGGAACCTCTGGCCAAATCGTCAATTGGGAGGGTAATATTATACACACAAAAGGACCAAATAATTTGTGAAGAAACTAGACAATCCATGAAGATAGAATTATTGGGCTCACTCCATAAGGCCAAATAAATTAATTATTAGAAAATGGTCTTGGGTAAATTCTATAAATCTTGGATAAAAGTTTCAAGGATCATATACAAAGACAATAGGCCCAACTGAGGCTTTGAAGTCCATCCCACCAATCAGGCCAGAAATTAAAATCTGGACACTATTCATACCATATCCCATGATGTAATCATCGAATCAAGATGAGTTTTTCAGTGTGAATGTAACGACCCAAAGTATTTCAATGGAAAATTCCATTATTATATTTATGTCATAAAAACACAAAATAAATAACTACTAAGTGATAAGTGACCTTTAAACATATTTTTGTCACCCCTATGGTTGGAATTTTAAAAATCCGACATACACGGTTGTGCTCAAGATAGTTTTTGGACTCTAATGAAACAAAAATAATTTTTGGTGAATAGTAACATACCCTTATGAATAGTAAAATGACCCTTATGAATAGTAAATAAGAGTAAAATTACCTATGAATAATAAAATAAAATTTAGACATCTTAGAAAGTGACAATTTGACCTTAGTAAATGTTTTTGGTATTTTATAAGTCATAAATAATTAATTATAATTAATTAATTAATTTAAAAGAATATATATTCCCCTGAAATGTATTCATAAATTATTGAATCAATGTCTAATAGTTTTTAGATAATTTTATAAGACCCTACATAATTTTTGAAAGAACTATAAAATCAGTTTTAATCTTAAAAAATGTTTTTTAATTAAATTATGATTTTAATTAAATATTAAATTAATAATATTTAGAAAATTATTTTTGAAAAATGGACTTCATTTTTGGATTCTACACGTCGAAAAATTGTTGGGGTAAAGTTTTGATATTTTTCTGAGATACTTGAATTTTTAGTGAATAGTAGAATACATTAATTTACCATATAAATACATTTTAATTAAAACCAACTATTCCTGACATCACAAGTGATGTAAGAACCCAAAGCCAGAAATCACATGCCTTTTTTACTATTCTTGGTCATGCAAGACTCATGATTCCTTGTCCTAGGGGAAAATAATAAACTAATGATTTTTATATTAAGGAAATCCCTCTCCCCTCAACTATAAAAGCCACCCTTCACTCCCTCTTTTCCTCACACCTCTCAAGCTCCAAGACTTCTCTAAACTCTGCCCAAACACCTTCCCCAGATCATCCCCGACGTCCAAAATCTGATGGTCTCATCAAAAGACCAAGCCTATCTTCCTTAAGGAGGATCTCAAGAGGAAGATTCTAGAGGTAATTTCTCTCCCTCTTTTCCTTTAATTTCTTTTCAAGTTCAAGTTCCTTTTTTGATCTCTCCCCACCTATATTCATCCAAATTGTTTTGTAACTCCATTATTATACATATAATTTAATTATTATGGTATATTATATCACCCCACACCCTTTCCTCTTCCTTTTATTTTATTTAAGAGAACGTTGTTCATGAGGTGTTAATTTATCACCTTCAAAAACGACATGCTCTCCTTTTCCATTTCTACCTTCAGATCTGGTCATGAAACCATTTTTATGGTTGAACCAGAATATCTTATATGTATTATGTTCCATTTTTATGTACTGTAAATAACATATGTCCAAATTACTAAGTTAAAAGTTAAAACGAGTTCGTTGTGATCCAAAAACCACTCATATTAACCCAAATAATCTTCATTTAATTCTTATCTAATGATTCGTCCACATGGATCTAATATAAATAATTATAAAATCATTCAAGCTTCTGTCATATCATTAATAACATGTAATATCAGTTCTGGACGTTTACCCATGATCTACCCAAACATCAATTTAAGAATACAAGTGGACCGTTCAAGAAAACCATGAAAATGAACATCCCCGATCAATGTTTTTAAAATCTATAAGTCATCCAAAGGAAGATAATATGAAATAATGAAACCAGAATGAACCCTATTAATGTATAAAAGGTTCTGTAATTTCTAATTAATGAATATAATGTCATTATACAGGACATTAAAGAGAATGAGGTATTCGAGTACAACTTAAGGGGAAATCTCGAACCCAATTTTCTTCCTTCGGGTTCTCCCTCTTTCACTACATTTTTGATATGGTTACTCTTAAAAGATCATTTTATCTTCATTTCCTTTACTTTTCTGGGATATACATTTTTGTCACTAGTTTTTATGTCCATGAAAATGTTTTCCATAAGAACTCTTCTTTCAAGATCTCACCTTTTTCCTCTCATTAAAGGTTGATGGTTCTTGTATCATTTATGTTGTTCCCTCTTTCTTTTGGGAACCCAAAGCTTATGAATGTGTTATTATGAGATGAAACCCATTCCTTTCCATGGGTTATTTATGTACATGTTTGATATGTGTTCTATGTGGAAAGCATGATAATGATAATGTTATGATGTGACGGGTGCACCTAGAATTATATAGCGCAATATGAATGTTTAAATGTGACGGGTGCTCCCGGAATTATACAGCGCTCCAATGCATTGGGTAAAGTGATGAATCTCATGAGTAAATTTGAAATGATGTGTGAACAAGATGCTAGATTTTTTCACAAGTATGTGTGGTAGTTAACCACTAAGACATGATGTTTCATTTTTATGCATTGCCACATTTCAAGTATATTATTTATGCTCCTCTCATGTTCATGATCTTTTTCCTATGTCATGATTATGCTCACCCCATGATATATTGTTCTTATATATCCTCTTACTAGGATTCTAGATCACCCCTTTTGATGTATATCCTCAGGTGGCTACATGTACTAAGGAGAGGACAAGTGCCTCTAAGAAGCTTGTGAAAAAGAAATTAAATAAATGTTTATGGTTGATGTTGTATTTGTTATGTGTGGTCCTAGTTTTCCCAAGACACTAAAACTTTGGATCCTACATGTGTAATAATATTATGTTGTTTATCTTTGAAATGATGTAATAGTAATGTATGAAAAGGCAGGGTCGCTATAGTTGGTATCAGAGGAAAGGTTTAGTTAATTTGGGAATTAGGATTTGTAAACCCTAGAGAAAACCTATAACATAAGAATAAGTACAAACACATACATAAGAATATTTACCTAGGGATCCCGTATGTTATGTTTTTGGTATAATTTTTTAAATGAATAAGTTATTCATGACTTGTTTACTTATGTTTTGTTCTAACGTTTTCAATTTTAGAAAATGGTGGGAACCAGGAGAGGTAATGAAGGAGAAGTACCCTCACCTGTTTGTGTAAAGTGAAATTTCGGGGGCGAAATTTCTTAAGGGGGGAAGAATGTAACGACCCAAATTATTTCAATGGAAAATTCCATTCTTATATTTGTGTCATACAAACACAAAATAATGAACTACTAATTGATAAGTGACCTTTAAACCTATTTTTGTCACCCCTATGGCTGGAATTTTAAAAATCTGATATACACGGTTGTGTTTAAGATAGTTTTTAGAGTCTAATGAAACAAAAATAATATTTTGTGAATAGTAACCTACCCTTATGAATAGT
The DNA here is from genome assembly GCA_963277665.1 of Viscum album. Taxonomy (NCBI): domain Eukaryota; kingdom Viridiplantae; phylum Streptophyta; class Magnoliopsida; order Santalales; family Viscaceae; genus Viscum; species Viscum album. The sequence continues at coordinate 579,432,656 of OY728120.1, forward strand.
AACCTACCCTTATGAGTAGTAAAATGACCCTTATGAATAGTAAATACAAGTAACATTACCTATGAATAATAAAATAAAATTTAGACATCTTAGAAAGTGACAATTTGACCTTTGTAAACGTTTTTGGTATTTTATAAGTCATAAATAATTAATTATAAATAATTTATTAATTTAAAAGAATATTTATTCCCCTGAAATGTATTCATAAAGTATTGAATCAATGTCCAGTAGTTTTTAGATAATTTTATAAGACCCTACGTAATATTTGAAAGAACTATAAAATCAGTTTTAATCTTAAAAACTGTTTTTAGGTAAATTATGATTTTAATTAAATATCAAATTAATAATATTTAGAAAATTATTTTTGAAAAATGGACATAATTTTTAGATTCTACACGTCGAAAAATGGTTGGGGTAAATTTTTGAGATTTTTGTGAGATACTTGAATTTTTGGTGAATAGTAGAATACATTAATTTACCATATAAATTCATTTTAATTAAAACCAACTATTCCTGACATCAAAAGTGATGTAAGAACCCCAATCCCAAACTAAAATGCCTTTGTTACTATTCTTGGTCATCGAAGATTCACTATTCCTTGTCTTAGGGGAAAATAATAAACTAATGAATTTTATATTAAGGAAATCCCTCTCCCCTCCACTATAAAAGCCACCCTTCACTCCCTCTTTTCCCCACACCTCTCAAGCTCCAAAACTTCTCTAAACTCTGCCCAAACACCTTCCCTAGCTCATCCCCCACGTCCAAAAGGTGCTGGTGTCATCAAAAGACCAAGCCTATCTTCCTTAAGGAGGATCTCAAGAGGAAGATTCTGGAGGTAATTTCTCTCCCTCTTCTCCTTTAATTTCCTTTCAAGTTCACGTTCCTTTCTTGATCTCTCCCCACCTATATTCATCCAAATTGTTTTATAACTACATTATTATAAATATAATGTAATTATTTTGTTATATTATATCACCCCACACCCCACACCCTTTCCCTCTTCTTTTTATTTTATTTAAGAGAACATTGTTCATGAGGTGTTAATTTATCACCTTCAAAAACAACATGCTCTCTTTTTCCATTTCTACCTTCAGATATGGTCATGAAACTATTTTTATGGTTGAAACAGAATATTTTATATGTATTATGTTCCATTTTTTGTTCTGGAAATAACCTATGTCCAAATTACTAAGTTAAAAGTTAAAACTAGTTCGTTGTGACAAAAAAACGGCTCAAATTAACCCATATAATCTTCATTTAATTCTTATCTAATGATTTGTCCACATGGATCTAATATAACTCATTATAAAATCATTCAAGATTCTGTAATATCATTAATAACATGTAATATCAGTTCTGGATGTTTACCCAAGATCTACCCAAACAACGATTTAATAATACAAGTGGACCGCTAAAGAAAACCATGAAAACGAACATCCCTGATAAATGTTTTTAAACTCTATAAGTCATCCAAAGGAACATAATATGAAATAATGAAACCAGAATGAAACCTATTAATGTATAAAAGGTTTTGTAATTTCTAATTAATTAATATAATGTCATTATACAGGACATTAAAGAGAAGGAGGCACTCGAGTACAAGGTAAGGGGAAATCTCGAAGCCAATTTTCTTCCTTCGGGTTCTCCCTCTTTCACTCCATTTTTGATATGGTAACTCTTCAAAGATCATTTTATCTTCATTTACTTTACTTTTCTGGGATATACATGTTTGTCAGTGGTTTTTATATCCATCAAAATGTTTTCTAAAAGAACTCTTCTTTCAAGATCTCACCTTTTACCCCTCATTCAAGGTTGATGGTTCTTGTATAATTTATGATGTTCCCTCTTTCTTTTGGGAACCCAAAGCTTATGAATGTGTTATTATGAGATGAAACCCATTCCTTTACATGGGTTATTTAGGTACGTGTTTGATATGTGTTCTATGTGGCAAGAATGATAATGATAATGTTATGATGTGACGGGTGCGGCCAGAATTATATAGCGCAATATGAATGTTTAAATGTGACGGGTGTGCCCAGAATTATACAGCGATCCAATGCATTGGGTAATGTGATGAATCTCATGAGTAAATGTGAAATGATGTGTGAACAAGTTGCTATATTTGTTCACGAGTATGCGTGGTAGTTAACCACTAAGACATGATGTTTCATTTTTATGCATTGCCACATTTCAAGTGTATTATTTATACGCCTCTCATGTTCATGATATTTTTCCTATGTCATGATTATGCTCACCCCATAATATATTGTTCTTATCTATCCTCTTACTAGGCTTCTAGATCACCCCTTTTTATGTATATCCTCAGGTGGCTACATGTACTAAGGAGATGAAAAGTGCCTCTATGAATCTTGTGAAGAATAAATTAAATAAATGTTTATGGTTGATGTTGTATTTGTTATGTATGGTCCTAGTTTTCCCAAGACACTAAATCTTTGGATCCTCCATGTGTAATACTATTATGTTTTTTATCTTTGAAATGATTTAATGGTAATGTAAGAAAAGGAAGGGTCGCTATAGTGAAATAGGAGAAATAGGCATACAACTTTATTGAAGAATATTTTTGGATTTTAAGGCATATTCCTATGGATAAACCCAATCACATTTCAGTATTCTAAAAAGTATGGATTTAAATGGACAATTTAACTTTGATTAATAAAACCGCCATAAAATTACCTCCATAAGTCCAAATGAATCCAAATTTTTATAGAAGTCAGAAAAAATTATTGTCTATAACTTTTATGAATTGGATATATTAGTATTCAGCTGTTAGAATTTTCAAATTGGCAATTCAATTGGAGGGACAGAATGGGAATGAAAACCGTCAACTTCATTGGGCTATAAATACATCACCCTCCTATACTTCAAAGGAATTGACATTTAAGAAGATAATAGCACATATTCTCATGACCAAACACATTAAAATGTCTTGTTAGGACTTAAAATACTCATGTTTTCACTTGAGATACCCTTCCTCCTATCATTGTTCTCTTTAACTTTTGTGGTCTTCGTTATTGTAATATTGTATGTCGTTTTTTGTAATTCCGTTTTAATGAAACATTCTTCTTGAATATCCCTTATTCCCATCCACCTTCTATAAATAAATATTTATGCTCCAAATATATATTAAATTTAGTCGAATTCCCTTCCCTTATTTTTCTGTCTCATTCAAATTGATGTTCTTTTTTAATTATCATCAACATGTGTGTGTGTGTTTGACGCACACCTATTTTCTAACCCCATTCATTGTATTATCATCTGAATTAATAATTATAATCATCATTAACAATTTCTAATCATTTAAATAGATGATTAAATCTCTAATTGGTGTGAGTTATAATATAGAGATATTAATCGAAGGAATGTTTTTGGTCGATTAGTATTCATTGAATTAACATTTTATATATTGGACTTAATATGTCATGGATTAATGAAATATTTTGTTTAACATGTGGATTCAATGGATTATTGGAACCATAAATAAACTAACATAATTAATTACTTATCATGTTTATAATCCTAGTAAATTTAAGGAATATATTAAAGCATTAACACCTAGGAATTCCAATCAACGTCAACGTGGGACATGGTTGTTAATTTATGCAATACAAAGCAAGGATCAAGGATATCTCACGCTTATCCTCTTATTGATGAACGCACCCAAATATTTATCAAATTTTTAAATGATAAATTATGCATAAATTATTTCATAAGCTCTACAAAAACCCCCAAATAAGAATACAATAAACTAAAAACAGTCGACAATTAAATAGTATCATCGCCGATGATATGACCATAGTGTTGTTATACACATTAGTAGTAGTGTTTCAATTTCACATCAATCATTATGTTAAAAAGTTATGTAATGTTACATATTTTAAAATAAAAACATAGGATAAATTATATTTTATTTCATTAAATGTACAAATATATGTATATATCTTCATTGTGTTATTCATGAAGAAACAATAATCAAATAAATTTGTGGATGTGGTAGCCGACACATACATAAGAATGAAGTTATAATTCGTTAGTGTAAGATAGAAAATAATATATGATCATTTTAGATGGATAATTGTTCCATAAATATAATAATTATTTAATTTATATAAAATAAAATACATAAAATTACAGTTATCACATTCTATGTAATGTGTTAGGGAAAAACAGTTCACATCACATCGTGAGGCGATAGTTTTCCATCCACAAAAGTGAAACTAAAAAATCCTCCACAGAATGAAACATAATAATTTAAATGTGATTTAATAAAAAAAAGTACTAATATGTTAAAATGATTATATATATAATATTGATCAATCATTAAAAAAATCCATGAGTGGTGATAATGGAATGGAATTACCTCGGTTCATGAGGTGATAGTCTGCAATATAAATAATGATGTTTTTCTATCCCATTTGGTATAAGAAGAGATGGATTTGTGTTATTAAATTAACATAATAACATCTATATATAAGGGAGATATGGATTTTATTATCTAATCAAAATTTATTACTAATTTAATGATGAGAAATGTGAAATAATATAATAAAACAATGTTAATCAAGATACATATACTTTATAGAACCTCATATGTTTTCCTCATAACCCTTTATATTATGGAGTTATAATAAAAAAAATTATGATGGGGGGGGGGGGGGGGGTTGAGAACAATATTTATATATGAAGTTCGAGTGAGAAATGGATTTTATGGTGTGAAGATGAGTAGAGATGGTGTGGAATTTTATAAGTTAAGTGAGTGGAATAATTTTAATTTTTCAAAATAAATATATGTATCCACATTTATCATAGGAAAAAGGAACCAAAATTCTCCCTAATATTTAATTATACGTTATAAGGCTGATATGGGTCCACAAAATAGATTTATTCACTCATTTAATTAACTTAAATGAATAAATTATCTATCTATCACCTTTTTAATATTGTTTCATTCATTACTAAAAAAATTATTTTATACTTTTTATAAAATTAATTTAGATATAAATATCATTTTAACATATTATAGAATATAAAAATTGTGGGATCGAAATAATGATGTAAATGCTCAATATACAAGAGGGGGGGGTGAATTGTACACTTTAAAAATTCCTCTGGAACCTTTAAAGTTAGTTATGGATAACTATGTTTTCCTTAGAAAAGGAAAATCTAGGTTTAACAAAGTTAAACTTAAGAAAATTCACAACACCTCTAATCACCAATTGAGAACTTTATAAACTTCAAGTTCTATGTACTTGCTTAAAACTGGAAAGAGATTCCGAAAGTAGGTTCCGGAAATATGAATCCGAAAATTGAAACTTAACTAAAGATTACAATATGAGATTCTACCTTAAAGCGTATAGAATCTAAATGGAACATAGTAAAAGAAAGGAAGTATGATAAAGTTATACTTTCCTTACAATAAAATATGCAGCGGAAATAAACAAGTAGTAAAACTACAAGTAACAAGATATAAGTCTTTTAACCCAAAGAGAAGGGTATCCAACAACCTTGGATAAAGGTCCCTTGATTTATACTTTCAAGAAAGTCTGTCTTATCCACACCAGGTTAAACCCTCGATATGAAGATCAGAATCTCTGTCTTGCTATCCCCGTAAGCCCTCAACTTCAAGGTAGTTGGAACCTCTATCTTCCTCAGCAAGGAAGCCCTCGAGCTTTAAGGTAGTCAGCACCTCTGTCTTCCTATCCCCAGAAGTCCTCGAATGTAATCACCAACATTCAGAGTCGCATGAAGCTTTGAGAGTTAATAAGAGCCTCTCTCTCTAGAAATCACTTCAAGCATGTAATCACATGAGTCGAAGATCAGTGTAGATCTCTTTCAAATGAGCTCATATTTATAGGCTCGGTCGACCTGCTTTCCAACGGTCATATATTCCTTAAAAATCGGAGGTAACTATACATGTGTCACTTAACCAATGGTTAGTTAATAATGGAATAGATGACATCATTTTATAAAAAAACAAGTGTAACAGAATGTACGACATCGTTTTAAGTCTAACCCAAAAGTTCAGAGTGAAGGTTCGGAGTGTAAGAAAAAATATTAAAGAGTATACAAATTATAAAAGTGTAAGAAAAATGAAAGTTTGGAGTCTAAAAAATAATATTCGGAGTCTAAATATATTCGGAGTGTATAAAGAAAAGATGACCAGATTCTATTTAATAGGTGAATTCGGAATGAGAATTCGGAATGACAATTCGTCATCAGAATTCGTAATGAGAATTCGTAATCAGGATTTGTCATTAGATTTTGGTGTCGATCTTTATGAGAGTTTGTATCCAGAATTTAGAGTAGAACTTTATTAGAGTTCGTATCCAGAATTCGGAGTGGAACTTCATTACAATTCTCATCCAGAATTCGGAGCCTCAAACAGAATGCTTCATATCAAAGTTTTAAATGATTCCGAGAATATAGAAATGAAACCGATTCTTATACTTAAAAAAAATATGGATATAGATAATGAAAATATGATAAGAATAATTTTCCTTATAAAAGAGATCTTCCTGATAAAAGCGTTTTCCTTATAAAATCAATTTTCCTTATAAAAGAAATTTTCCTTATAAAAGAAATTTTTCTTATAAAAGAAATTTTCCTTATAAAAACGATTTTTCTTATAAAAGCATTTTCCTTAAAGATAAGGTGTTTGTTACTTTCAAAACAAGAAGGAATGGAAAATTCATAAGGAAAATCTTATTGACTCAACAATCTCCCCATTTTTGGAAAGCACAAACATCTTTGTGAAAAAGAAAGACTAAGGAAAAAACATTAGGGAATATCTTCCTTTGCTTATTGATGTTGATGAATATGACTAACTCCCCCTTAGGCTTTGAAACTCTAAGGATCGTATTCTAGATTTTCGGAATCGAATTTCATTATGAATAAGAATGTATTCTTTTAATGAAAAACTCCCCCTTAGATAAACTCTATTAGAGTTCTTTTTCTTTCTCACCCTTTGTTAAGGTTCTTTTTCCTTTTCCCCTTTTGTTAGAGTTCTTTTTCCTTCTCCCCCTTTGTGATTTTCCAAAAGAATTCGAGGGAATGGAAAATATAACAAAGTACCTGAAAAATTAGCAACAGAAACAAAAGAAACGAGCAAACAAGCTTTTCATTATGTTTGAAAGATCAAAAACAAGGAGGCTAAGATAAAAAAAGATCGGATTTGTCTATTTTTCATCTTTTTCCTTCACCATGAGACCCTTGAGAATAGTCTTTATCTTCTTCAAGTCTTTATTTTCTTCCTTGTATTGCTTCTCTAACACAACTATTCTTGCACTTTGAGCTTCAATATTTTCTTCCTGAGCATTAAAAACTTGTTCTTGCTTTAACAACTTCTCTTCAATCTCAATATGAAGATCCCTTTCATTCCTCCAGCTTTGAGCAACAAAATTCAACTTCCCATTCAGATCTCTGTCTTCTTGAATCCGAGAATTCTTCTCAGTTGTCAACTTTTCATCAAAGTAAGAAGTAAGATCATTTAGCTTCATGTCTTCTATCTCAAACGCATCTTTACCATTATCTTGAAAATCATCCAGGCGCCTCATCTCTTCTACAATTTTCCTAGACTAACTAGTCATTTTCTTACAAGACCTTTTGTGGGCATCATAGACGACACAAAAAGTTTTGAACTGAGCCTCCATCTCAACAAATTTGTCCATAACCATGGATACAGTGTCTGTTTTCTAATTCAAAGTATGTTGGAGCATCTGGCATCATGAATCAATACTTAAGAAGGTCGGAATAGAACCCCCCAACTTTTTTAAAGACTGAACAATAAAGTCATGCCCCAATGAAGATGATTGCGAATCCGAGACATTGTTTGGAGAATTTTTTTCTTTAAATTTCTCATCGTTCTTCTTAGAAGAATCACCAACTTCCATTCTCTTTATAGCCACTGAGCTCGGGGTATCAACAACAAGTTTCTTTCCCTTGTTCTTTTTCGGAATGGATTGCTGTTTCAGTGTTTTCTGATCACTACCAGACACTTGAACAATATTGTCTTCATCATCAATAACTTTTTGAGCACCATCCTCTATATTCTTCATTTGAGAAATATCATGTAGAAGTTATTCTTACTCTTCATGATAAGATACTTCTTGTTCTCCTTTCTCCTAATCCTTTCATGGAGTAACTAACTTAGAGGACTCAACTTTTGAAGTTCGGAGTGACAAATGTTCCGAAGGTGACCGCTTATAATAGTCTACTTTCTTCAATAGATCTCCGGTCTCACCACTACCTTCAGCAACTTCTTCTTCCTCTTGCACTGCCTCAAACTGCTCAACTTCCTCAACATGCTTAGCAACTGTCTCTTCCAGAGTGACATAGTTTCTTCTTGGAGTCTCAGGTAGATATTCCAAAGAAAAAGATCTCGGAACGCGAATTTTTTCAGAGACCATCTCATTAAACTTTAACAAAGTCTGAGCTACCTCGGATTTAGACATCTTCTTCTTAAGCTTCTTTTGTTTCACTTGTTTTTCTAATTCATCTGCTGTTTTTTCCTTCAAGGCCTTAGCCTCCACAGGATCCAAGCCAAACTGAGGCTCCCCTTTCACTCTTTTGTCTTTGATTTCCATCCACTTAGCAACTACCTCATCTGGGTAAGCTTTCTTCTTCTTCAGTTTTGGAGGTGTGGAATGAACTTCCATAGATTTGGGATTCCCTGTTTCAACTTCAACTTCTTTCAACATTCTATTCTTCACTGGCCTAGAAGATTCAGGTTCACAAACTCTCGGATCCACTTCTTCTTGAACTGGTAAATCAAAGAACTCACCAGTCTTCTTGTCGAAGGTAGCATTCATCCTTTTGAGGGTATCATCACTCACCAACATAATTTTGCAAACTCTTGGCTTAGACTTGCAAGCATCCTTGAAAGACTCAAGCCACCGAACTATCAACTTCGAGATGATTGCTGGATACATTATGATCTGAGCTCTCAGATTCCCTATCTTAACATTCTCAATGGTAATAAGAATGTGTTTCATCAAATTAAACTTCCTTAGATTTATCAAAAAATCTAAGATAAAGATCTCACTCTTCTTCAAACTGTCTTTATCACCCTTTCTCGGTACGATAAAGCCTTATACCCATAATTCTAGAATCCGAAAATTTGAAGACAGACTAGCAATCTTCGGAGCCTTATCATCTGACAGTATGAGAGTTTCCAAAGCCTTTTCTTGTTTAAACTTCCTTTTGAATCCGGAAAAACATGAGTGATGAACTCGTCATCACCTTTATTGTTCATCCCTACCAAGGTGGCTTCCTTGGCATAAGAAAACTTATAAGTCTTGCTATAAGACTTAAACAACAATTTCTCCCTAGAATCTTCCTTAAAGAAGGAAACGGTCTCATAGAAATCTAAAAGCAACTCCGAATATACTTCATCTTGATTCCCGGGCTTAGACACAACAACATCTTCCCATTTGTTAAGCATTATGTTCTTGGATATAAGAGAATCATACTTTTTGAAGAAATCCGGATGAACCAACCTTTCTCTATATACTAACCATTGAGAAATCGTCTTAGAGGTTGACATGTCTTGAGAAGCTACTTCCATCAACATTCGGATCTGAAGACTTATGAGAAGTTCGGAACAGATATTGCTAAAGATCGGAATGGCCTTAAATCGGAGAGGTAGAGCTTTGGGAATCAAAAGCTTGGAAAACCGATGTTGGATGACCATTTGGGGTCCCCTTTAAATAGGCAAATAATTTTGACCGTTGGTCTTGCAAATCCATCTAACGGTTGAAACAACTTTGATCTGATCTGACGGTTGAAAACCAATTCCCAAGAAAACTAGAATCCGATCTTTGAGGTTTTTATTAAAACAAGTATTTAAGAAAACTAGAATCCGAAAACAAGATATAATAAAACAGCGGCTAGTAGATTATGATTACAAAAACTTTAGTATGGAAATCATACCTTTCGGATTGTCTTAGGAGGTTTATTCGTAATGGGTAATATTCTTCTTGAAGAGAGAAAAAAAATTGACTACGAAAAATCTTTACTACGAAAAGATACAGTTCGCAAAACTCACTGTGAAAAACTCAACAAAGAAAACAAAAAACCATTACAAGATTTTCAACATTAAAATTTTATTACAAAAGTTTTAATAAAAAAGAACTTATTATGAAAGTCTCGGTATGAAAATTTCATTACGGAAGTTTTCAATACAAAAATTTCCATTCCAGAAGTTTTCAATACAAAAATTTCCATTCCAGAAGCTTTCTATACGAAAATATCCATTCTGTAAAATTTCATTTCCGAAAATTCCCATTCCGGAAATTTAGTTCCGAAAAGTTTGAAAAACTAACTTTTAAAAAAAATTAGTTACTCTAACAATCAAATTTACTCCCCCTATGAAAAGAAGTCTATTACTGTAAGGAGACTTTTTCAACAGAAAGTTAATTAATAAAAATTACCTTATGGTTATCATTCCTAACTTTTGAATAATGTATTCAAATCTATCAGGAGGAAAAGATTTTGTGAAAATATCATCATGTTGATATTGCGTTTCGATAAACTGACGAATAATATCTCTTTTAAGTGTGTGATCCATAAGAATGTGATGCCTAATATCTATGTGTTTTGCACGCGAGTGATTGCAGGGTTCTTACTTAGGGAAATGGAACTTGTGTTATCACACAAAATTTGAGTTTTAGTAAAACTCAAACCATAGTCTGTGAGTGTGTGTTGCATCCACAGCACTTGAGCACAACAACTTCCAGCTGATACATATTCGGCTTCAGCAGTGGAAAGTGCTACAGAATATTGCTTCTTGCAAGACCAATAAACTAGTGAATCTCCTATGAAATGACAAGTTCCGGATGTACTTTTTCTATCCATTCTACATCCCCCAAAGTCAGCTTCAGAAAATCTTTTTAGAACAAAATCATTTATAGAAGTATAAAATAATCTTAGATCCATGGTTCCCTTAAGGTAGCGAAAAATTCTTTTTACTTCCTTTAAGTGACATTCCTTAGGATTGGATTGGTATCTTGCACATAAGAATACTGAGAACATTAAGTCTGGTCGACTAGCTGTTATGTAAAGTAAACTTCCTATCATACCTCTAAAAGATGTTTGATCTACTGGTTTCCCAGCTTCATCAAGATCTAAAGAGTTTGAGGTACCAATGGGAGTACTTATACTCTTAGTGTTGTCAAAACCATACTTTTTGAGAAGATATTTAATATACTTATGTTGAGATATATAGATTCCTTCTGGTTTTTGAGAAATTTAAAAACCAAGGAAAAAAGTTAACTCACCTATCATACTCATTTCAAACTCATATTTCATTAGACTTGCGAAAGAGTCGGTTAAGGATTGCTGAGTTGAACCAAATATTATGTCATCAACATAAATTTGAACAATCAAAACATTTTTCTTATCTTTCTTTATAAAAAGAGTTGGATATTAATTTCCCTTAACATAGTTATTTTGAAGCAAAAAACTAGCGAGTCTATCATACCATACTCGTGGGGCTTGTTTAAGACCATATAGAGCATTGGTAAGTCTAAAAACATGACCAGGATGGTTTTTATCTTCAAATCCAGGTGGTTGTTCCACAAAAACTTCCTCTTGAACATAACCATTAAGAAAACACATTTTACATCCATTTGAGAAATTTTAAAATTAAAGAATACTGCAAAGGAAAGTAGAATACGAATAGATTCAAGTCATGCTACTGGAGAATATGTTTCTTCATAGTCTATTCCCTCTTGCTGATTATAGCCTTTAGCAACAATTCTAGCTTTTTTTCTTACTATGACTCCTTTTTCATCACATTTATTCCTGAATACCCATTTTACTCTAATAATAGAAGTTTCCTTAGGTCTTTTAACCAAGGTCCAGACTTTATCCCTCTCAAATTCATTTAGTTCATCTTGCATGGCTTTGATCCAATCATCATCACCTAATGCATCATCAGTGCTTTTTGGTTCTAATTGGGAAAGATATTCTAGATGTTCTATTTCATTTCTTAAGGAATTTTTAGTCCCTACAGTTTGATTGACATCACCAATGATACTATCACTAGGATGATTCTTAAGAAACACCTGATTTGGGTTTTGTAAAACTTTTTCATCAACATAGGGTAGAAAGTATTCTGGGGTAAATAATTCAGAAGTATCTTCTTGAACATTTTCCACATAAGATGGATCTTCTAAAAAGGGTTGACAATCAGTTTTTGAAAACACATCCGAGGATGTAGGTTGTGATAGTTTAAAAATAAAAGGATCAGACTCATCAAATTTTACATGCACTGTTTCTTCAACAATACAAGTATTTTTATTAAAAACTCTATAAGCTTTTGAAGTTGTGGAATAACCTAAGAAAATTCCTTCATCAGATTTTGGTGCGGATTTATGTAAGTTATCTTTAGTATTCAGAATGAATACTTTGCAACCAAAAACCTTGAAGTAGGATAGTCTTGGTTTTCTACCATTCTATAACACATAAAGAGTTTTATTAGGAAAAGGTCTAATCAAAACTTGATTTATAGTATAACAATCAGTACATACAGCTTTATCCCAGAAATGTCTAGCTATATAATATTCGATCAACATGATTCTAGTTATCTCTTGAAGAATTCTATTTCTTTCACAACTACACCATTCTGCTGAGGAGTTCTAGGTGCTGAAAAATTGTGAGTAATACCTTTTCTACTACAAAAAATATCAAAATCATAATTTTGGAATTCTTCTCCATGATCACTATGAATAGTTTTCAATGGATGTTTTTCTCATTTTTAACTTGAGCTCTAAAACTTTTTAAATAAGAAAAAGCTTCAGATTTTTTTGCAAGAAAATAGACCAAAGTAAATCTAGTGTAATCATCAACTAGAACAAACACATAGTATTTTCCTCCAATACATCCAGTTTGTGTTGGGCCTAAAATATCCATGTGCACTAAATGTAATGAATCAGTTTTTGAGACTTCAACGATTGATTTAAAACTAGATTTATATTTCTTGCCATATTGACAAGGATCACAAACTTTAGAAGAATTAAATCTAAGCTCTGGTAGATCCTTAACTAGTTTCTTCTTAGAGAGTTTGCATAAGTTTCTAAGGTTATAGTGTCCTATTATTCTATGCGAAATCCAGGAATGATCATCCATTGTACTTAGGCAAGGTAAATCTTGGCTCCTGAGGTCTTCTAAATTTATGGTGTAAACATTCTCTTGCCTATTGGTTGAGTGAATAAATTCTTCCTTGGATTGTGAACTAAGCACTTATCATTTCAAAAATTCACAAGGTATCCTTCACCACATAACTGACTTATACTAATGAGGTTGTTCTTAATACCCTTAACAAAAAGAACATTTGAAATCAATGTTTTACCTAGAAGAACAATATTACCAATACCAAAAATCTCTCCCTTAGCATTGTCTCCAAAAGTTACCTTTCCTCCTTTCGTTTTGATAATCTTTTCAAAATATCTTTTGTTACCAGTCATGTTCCAAGAACATCCACTATCCATGTACCATGTGTTGCTGCTGGTACTCTCTTTATTTTCTTGAAATCAAGAAGAGAATTAGACTTTTGAGATCCAAACATGTTTGGATCTGAGATTTCCAGATAACAAAATTTTGGGTACCCACACATTCTTAGAAAAATAGGCTTTATGAAAACCTAGAGATTGGTTTTTTTAAGGAACAATTCCTTGCCCAGTTACCACCACATTGACACTTGATAAAAAATGGGACACTTTGAGAAACAAAATAATTGTTACTAAAAATTGGTTTTGCATGGGTATAACCAAATCCGGATTTATTTCTTAAAGGTCGTATTTGGGAATACATTTTATCAAAATTTTCCTTACCATGGGTAATGTTTGATAAACACTTCTTTAAGGAAAAAATTTCGAACTTGAGTTTTATAACCAAGTTTTTATCCTCAAAATCAATAGTTTTAGAACTAGAGCTAGGCTCGAAAACAGTTTTCTTAGAAATTACATTTTCTAACTCTTTAGAATGTTTATTCTTCTCAGAACTTACTTCCTCAAGATTTTTTGAAATACTTTCAAAATCATCATTTTTTCTATCAAGATCTATAGAAATATCTGATATCTATTTTGTAAGAATAGAATTCCTAGAGTTTGCCTTATCAAGTTTTTTATTAAGTTTAGAGTTCTCAATCTCAAGAAGATCAGCAAACCTAGAAACTTCTTCATAGGTAGGTAAAGTATTATCTTCATCAGAAGAGGATTCTTCATCTGAGGAATTATAATACTTAAAATCAGTAGGATTTAAAGATACATTGGTCAATGATTTAGCATTTCATACCTTATCTATAAAGTAATGATTGTCAATAGGTAATTTGGCTATAAGACCAAGATTCTTCTGTCCTGAAGATTCATAATCAGAAGATTCATCTGAAGAGTCACCACCACTGGCACTCCAGGTGTCATTCGCTTTCAAGACTTTCTTAGCTTTGGATTTATAATACTTCTTTCGGTTCCCATCTGAATTCATTTCTTTCCTTTATTTATTTTTGAGCAAAGGGAAATCTGGTCTAACATGTCCGACTCTCTTACATTCTTAACACGTGACTTCTCCATCTTTCCTATATTTCCTTTCCTTTTTCTTATACTTGGATTGGAAACTTCTTTGGCCAACTATCTTGTTCATCCTTCGAGCAGGAGTTGCTAACTCATTTTCAGAGACTTCACTCTCACTAGATTTGGATTGGAAAATAACTTTCTTAGACTTGGATCTAGTTACCCTCTCTGGAGTCTTAGCTTTCATATGATTTGATGTTGTTGTAAAAGAAATAGTACCATTTCCATTCTTCTTTTTGATGTCGTCATCATCTCTCTTCATTATTGTTTCTTGTTGAAAAAGAGTTACAAATAGCTCATCAAGAGAAATTTGAGTGACCTTCCTGTTCTCATCTATAGCAGTTCTCTTTGATTCACACTCATTGGGCATAATATCAAATATCTTATCTACAAGGGATTCATCGTCTAACCCTTTCTCTCACATAGACTGTAAACTGTTGACGATAGTCATAAATCTCTGTTGAACTTTACAAATTGGTTCACCATAAGGAAAATTGAAACCATGGTATTCAGATCTATGCATAGCTCTCCTAGTCTCAATCACTTTAGAAGTTCTAAAGTGTTTAACCTCTAACATCTTCCAGATACAATTAGCTGCTTCACAAGAAAAAATTTGGCTATATATATTTCTGGTCATTGAACACAGTAGAGTATTGTGTACCTTATAATTGAGTTGATACTCTTGCTTTTCCTAGTTATTGAAAGTTCTAACTTCCTTATCAGGAATTTTATAATCACCAGTAAGCATAAAAAAATTATCCACT
The DNA here is from genome assembly GCA_963277665.1 of Viscum album. Lineage (NCBI taxonomy): Eukaryota > Viridiplantae > Streptophyta > Magnoliopsida > Santalales > Viscaceae > Viscum > Viscum album. The sequence continues at coordinate 579,448,005 of OY728120.1, forward strand.
CTAGTATTGATAACAAAAGTCTTCATTCGATCAACCCAGCATTCATAGTCATTACCATCAAAGATTGGTGGTCTTGTAGGATTTAGATTTTCAATAGAACCAAAATTGACTCTGGCCATACTAAAACAACTTGGGCAAACAAACTAGTTAGTAGAAAAAGTTTGTAATCCCAAAGTTCAGAATGACAAGGTTCGGAATTACAAAGTTCGGAATTACAAAGTTCAGAATTAAAAAGTTCAGAATTACAAAGAACATTCTAAGCAAGTATGAAGAATAAAGGAAAATGAACAAGAAAAACTTAAACGTGAGTATATGTATTTCAGAGACCTCCTCTGATACCAATTGTAGGATCGAAATAATTATATAGATGCTCAATATACAAGAGGGGGGGGGGGTGAATTGTACACTTTAAAAATTCCTTTGGAACCTTTAAAGTTAGTTATGGATAACTATGTTTTCCTTAGACAAGGAAAATCTAGGTTTAACAAAGTTAAGCTTAAGAAAATTCACAACACCACTAATCACCAATTTAGAACTTTATAAACTTCAAGTTCTATGTACTTGCTTAAAACTGGAAAGAGATTCCGAATGTAGGTTCTGGAAATATGATTCCGGAAATTGAATCTTAACTAATGATTACAATATGAGATTCTACCTTAAAGTGTATAGAATCCAAATGGAAAAGAGTACAAGTAAGGAAGTATGAGAAAGTTATAATTTCCTTACAATACAAAATGCAGTGGAAACAAACAAGTAGTAAAACTACAAGTAACAAGATATACGTCTTTTAACCCAAAGAGAAGGGTATCCAACAACCTTGGATAAATGTCCCTTGATTTATACATTCAGGCAAGTCTCTCTTACCCACACCAGGGTAAGCCCTCAATACGAAGATCAGAATCTCTATCTTGCTATCCCCGCAAGCCCTCAACTTCAAGGTAGTTGGAACCTCTGTCTTCTTCAGCAAGGAAGCCCTCGAACTTTAAGGTAGTCGGCAGCTCTGTCTTCCTATCCCCAGAAGTCCTTGAATGTAATCACCAACATTCGGAATCGCACGAAGCTTTGAGAGTTAATAAGAGCCTCTCTCTCTAGAAATCACTTCAAGCATGTAGTCACATGAGTCGAAGATCAGTGTAGAGCTCTTTCAAATGAGCTCCTATTTATATGCTCAGTCGACCTCCTTTCCAACAGTCATATCTTCCTTAAAAATCAAAGGGACTTGTACACGTGTCACTTAACCAACGGTTAGTTAATAACGGAATAGATGACATCGTTTTATAACAAAACAAGTTTAACAGAAAGTACGACATCATTTTAAGTCTAACCCAAAAGTTCGGAGTGAAGATTCGGAGTGTAAGCAAAAATATTAAAGAGTAGACAAATTATAAAAGTGTAAGAAAAATGAATTTTCAGAGTCTAAAAAATAATATTCGGATTCTAAATAAATTCATAGTGTATAAAGAAAAGATGATCATATTCTGTTTAATAGGTGAATTCAGAATGAGAATTCGGAATGACAATTCTTCATCAGAATTCGTAATGAGAATTCGTAATCAGGATTTGTCATTATATTTTGGTGTCGATCTTCATGAGAGTTCGTATCCAGAATTCAGAGTGGAACTTTATTAGAGTTCGTATCCAGAATTCGGAGTGGAACTTCATTACAGTTCTCATCCAGAATTCGGAGCCTAAAATAGAATGCTTCATATCAATGTTTTAAATGATTCCGAGAATATAGAAATGAAACCGATTCATATACTTAAGAAAAATATGGATATAGATACTGAAAATATGATACGAATAATTTTCCTTATAAAGGAGATCTTCCTTATAAAAGCATTTTTCATTATAAAAGCAATTTTCCTTATAAAAGAAATTTTCCTTATAAAAGAATTTTTCTTATAAAAGCAATTTTCCTTATAAAAGAGATTTTTCTTATAAAAGTGTTTTCTATAAAGATAAGGTGTTTGTGATTTTCTAAACAAGAAGGAATGGAAAAGTCATAATGAAAATCTTATTGAATCAACAAAAATATCTCATTTCAAAATATTTAATACATTTTACCTAAATAAATTTATATAAAATTCAATATTTAATTAAATTTTATGACCACCGATGTAAAGAAAAAGTTGTTTTATAGAAGTTTATTTTTTCCTGAAAGTGATGACTTTAAATTAACAATGTGAATCATAATGGTTAATGAATGAATTTAAATTAATTTTTATTGATATGTTATATATATATTTAATTTAATTTATTCTTTATTATGGGTTCTTGGGAATAATTAAAATAATGAAATATTACGCACTTTAGAAAAATAATGTGAAATTTATATTTTGAAACAGAAAAATATATTTATACTGAAATAAAATATAATGATGATTGAAATTTAATTAAGAAAATTAAATATAAATTAACAATACTTATTTTATGTTAAACCATACTAAATGAATAACATCACTTATAAATTACATTATTTAATCAAAAATAAGTTTCATTATTACAAAAAAATATAAACTCTCACTATTCAAAAATAATTAAATATTTTCCATAAAATAAATTTTTTTATCATTATTTAATTTTTTTATTATTTTTATAAAAATTGACATATATATTTTCAAATTAAATATTGAAAATTAATAAATAAATATTTTAAATAAAACATTATATGAAAAGAGTTTGACTAATTCTATTTCCTTTTTTATTTAATCACTAATTCATTTTTTTTATTATCAATATAACAAAAAGATCATGTTAATCAACAAGGAAATTTATTTTTATTTCATTACATGTGTTTTTATAGTTATCATACTCATATATATGGTCTGTTTGGGTGGATGTTTAGAATTCTAGATAACATGTCAGGAAATCTTATTTATGGATTTCAATGGTGGGGGAGATCAATACCTTCTATGGGCCTATGTTCATATAATAATTGATTAAAATATTCAATTTACAAATATACATAATGTTGACCTCACCTGTTTTGATAATCTCAATCATGTATTCATATGTGTTGAAAATCCCAATTATGTTTTCATTCTCTATGATATTTTTAATTATCATTGATCTATACATCAATTCTTTCAAATCTGTGATCAAACCAATAATAATTCTTAAAATAGTCTTTGGAATATGTTAATCCTCATTTATTCATGTTCATACAAGTTATAAATTAATTCTAACAGAATCAGATGTGTTCTGCATAAAACAGATAAGTAATCTGCCTATAGCTACTGATAAAGAGCTACCGGTACCCAGTCTACCGATAGACTTAGTCTACCGACAGACAGAGTCACCGATATACTTAACACAGAGCTACCGATGTGCTTATAAATGTAAGCTACTGACTTATAGACAGCTACCGATACAAACATAGAGCTACCGGTGTAAGTATAAATAGCTACCGATGGAATAAGAGTCACCGATGGACGAAGCTACTAACAGACTCACAGCTACCGATACCGACGCATGAAGCTACCGACGCATGAAGCTACCGACACATGAAGCTACCGACGCATGAAGCTACCGACGCATGGAGCTACCGACGCATGGAGCTACCGACACATGGAGCTACCGACACATGGAGCTACCGACGCATGGAGCTACCGACGCATGGAGCTACCGACGCATGGAGCTACCGACGCATGGAGCTACCGACGTATGGAGCTACCGACGCATGGAGCTACCGATAAACAAAGTCACCGATACAATCATATACCAACCGACGCATAGAGCCACCGATAGAGTCAAAGCAACTAATGACATTGAGCTACCGATGTCCAAGCTACCGATGCTGATTACCTACCGATCACTCGACTCACTGTTTGAATTTCTTTATTTCCTTTATTTAATCTATCTAACAGTCATATCATGTACATTTTAATGATTTGTAAAATATCTGATAAAGGTTGTCGGATGTCAGGAACCCGTACCTCGTACCTGCAGAAAGGAAATCTTTTCTATCCCCTGTTGCCCGTGAGATAAATACGAGAAGACTACGCTGCCCAACTAGAAGTGTGTGGTGGATGAAATATACCAGAAACACAAGAACAAGAAGAATCAAGAGAAAAACCAGTTCCATCAAGAACACAGAGAAGCTCATAGACAATCAAGCATACTCGAGAAGTGTTCTGTGCACATAAGAAGAACACTGAAGAACTTCAACCACTACATTTTCACTGTCTGTGAACCTGGAGCATACGACACTCTGTTTCTCAAACAGAAGCAAGAAGAGGACTCAGACTCACTTCTGATCGAATCCAAAGGAGTCCAGAGCTACACTGAAATCACCAGAACCATTTCTAAAACTCTACATCTCTTGTTCTGTGATTTATTATTATACTTTTCGAGCAGTGTGTGTTATCTACTGTATCTAACACATACATTGTCTTCTGTACTTAAACTGGAGGATTTGTAAATCCTTACCAAATTCTTGCATTCTATTCTTTCCCACGAATAACAGTGGTAGAGGTCGTGTGTGACCTGGACAGCTGGTTGCTGTTGTACTGTTTCCCACGAATAACAGTGGTAGAGGTCTTGGACCTGGACAGTTGTAAACTGTTGAACCCCGTTCCAGGGTGTGGATCATTTTTATATAAACTTTTGAGAGGACTAAGTCTCGGCTTGAGACTGAACCTCTTGGTTACATTTGTTGTTCCATCTCTTTCAAAGTTTTATTCCGCTGCTAATCACTTTAAAACTAATACTGTTTTTAAAGTTACTTTGATAATTAAATTATCAAGTGTTTATGTTAATTGTAGATTAGTAAGTTAGTTTCAAAAGATAATCATATACTCCTGTATTGATTAACTGGGAATTAATCAATCCCTTGAGAATCTAACAGAACCTCTACTTTAATATAAATTCACTACAGTTTAATTTATTATTTTATTTGGGGGTCTTTAAGACAGTGTTTTTAAATACAGAAACATTAATTGGTACTCAATTCAACCCCCTCTTGAGTAAACCACTCCGACCAACACTTGGTATCAGAGGTTTGAAAATACTCTCTAAAAGTACTCTTCTTTTGAACTGTGATTTTAGTTGTATTTTAAAGTTCTTAAAATTTCTGTTATATCTAAATTTTTATCTCTTTAAAATTTTCTCATCATGGAAAATAGACTTGAGGGTGATGCTACTAACCGGACACCTTTCTTCAATGGAACTAATTATGCTCAGTGGAAAATGAAAATGAAAATTCATCTAGAAAGCATAGGTTTTGATATTTGGACTGCTATTGAATCAGAATACAAAATTCCCACTACTGCTAGATCTACTTGGGATGAACCTATAAAGAATGCTTACAATAACAACTGTAAAGCTATGAATGCCTTGTACTGTGCTCTAGGAGATGAAGAGTTTAATAGAATTTCTCCTTGTAAAACTGCATATGAAATTTGGGATACCTTAGCTATTTCTCATGAAGGAACAACGAATGTTAAAGAAATGAGATTGAACACTTATACTATCAAGAATGATAATTTTAAAATGAAGCCCGACGAACCCATTTCTGACATGTATCTCAGGTTCAATGAAATTTTCAATACAATGATCTCGCTGGGAAAGGATGTCTCATCGAAGGAACAAATTATGAGAATTTTGAGATGTCTACCTGATAGATGGAGAGGCACATCTGTCTCAATCAGAGAATCATGTGACATTGCTGCTCTACCTGTCAAGGAACTAATTGGCAAGCTGATGATGTATGAAGAAGAGCTTAAAGTGAATAAAGAGGAAGAAAGTGAACCTCCAAGAAAGTCTGTCGCTTTCAAATCCTCAACTTCAAAGAATAAGGACAAAGAAAAGATTCAAGCTGTAGTTGAAAGTTCAAGCTGTGAAGATAGTGAAAGTGATTCTGACAGTGATGCTGAGATGGCTCACATTGCTAGAAGATTTAAGAAATTTTATAGGAAAAAGAAGTTCTTCAGAAAAACAAATTATAAGGGTAAGTATGATAACAAAGGTAAATGGAAAAAGGATTGGAAGAAGAATGACAAATCAGATGATGTCGTCTGCTATGAGTGCAAGAGAAAAGGACACATTAAAGCCGACTGTCCAAAGATGAAGTATAAAAAGAAATATGAATATAAGGACAATAAGTTTAAGAAAGCCATGAAGGCTACTTGGAGTGCTTCTGAGGATAGCTCTACTGAATCTGAAAGCTCTGAAACTGAACACAAAAATAAGGCAAATATGTGCTTTATGACAAACACTTCTCAGGTAACTGCTGAAACTCCTGCTTTAAATTATTACTCTGGAGATAATGCAGAATCTGATTCTGATTCTGGAACAATGTCTAAAAATGAATTGTTTGAGTACTATGATATGCTGGAAGAGACATGTAATGAACTTAAGGATATATACAAGTCATTAAAGAAACAACATGCTCTCACCACTACAGTTAACACCGAACTTACTATTGAAAAAGAGAAAAATTCTCAACTGTTAAAAGAAAACACTGAACTGAAACTATCTAATGAGCAACTCAAGAAAGACTTAGATAAGTTCACCAATGGAAAAAATACACTAACACAGATGCTAGGAAAGCAAATAGAACCTAAATATACTACTGGTATAGGATACCAACCTGGACAAAGGAAAATTGCCAAAACTAGATTCATTTCTAAATCTGGACAGAATGAAGGTAATTCTGGAACTTCATATGCTTCAACCAGTTATATACATAGCTATGGATCTAATAAAGTTTATCTTTCAAAGCATGTCAATTCTACAAATTATATGAGACCCATTAGACAAATATGGGTACCTAAAGTGTTATTGGCTAACCTGTCTGGACCCAAGAAAATCTAGGTACCAAAATCATCTCCCATCTGAATCTGTTTTGTAGGGAACTTGCTTAAAGAGCTCCTGTAAAGAGACCTGGTATTTGGACAGTGGATGTTCAAGACATATGTCAAGATATTTCTCTTGTTTTAAGAGTTTAATAAAAGTTGATGGAGGCTTTGTCACCTTTGGTGATAATTCAAGAGGAAAAATCATCGGCCTAGGCCAGATTGGTAACACTGACTCAATTTTGATTTCTAAAGTTTTATTTGTTGATGGCCTTAAATACAATTTATTAAGTATTTCTCAGTTATGTGATGATGGTTTTCATGTTAAATTTGAAAATGATTCCTGCAAAGTTTTTAATTCTAAGAATGTTTTGGTATTTTCTGCCTTAAGAAATGAAAATGTTTATGCTGTTAATCTGAATTCTTTAGCTAAGAAGAATATTACTTGTTTGAATGCTTTTCATAAAGAATATTGGCTATGGAACAGAAGATTGGGACATTGCAACATTCACTCACTTAGAAAACTCTCTAGAAAAAACCTAGTTAGAGACCTACCTAAATTAGAATTCCCAAATGATAGAGTGTGTAACCCCTGTCAAAAGGGAAAACAACACAAAGTTTCTTTTAAATAAAAGAAAGAAGTTTCGACTTCTCAACCACTTGAATTGGTTCACATGGATTTGTTTGGACCATCAAGAGTTTCTAGTTTAAATGGGAAGCACTATGTTTATGTTCTTGTAGATGATTTTTCTAGATATACTTGGGTATACTTTCTAGCTCACAAAAGTGAAGCTTGTTCTTCTTTTGTTAAATACTCTAAATCTGTAGAGAACCTTAGTGGACTTAAGATTAAAACTTTGTGGAGTGATCATGGTCGTGAGTTTGAAAATCAAGATTTTGAATCTTATTGCTCACACAATGGATATACTCATAACTTTTCTGCCCCTAGAACACCCCAACAGAATAGTGTAGTAGAAAGAAGAAACCGAACCCTTCAAGAAATTGCTAGAACCATGCTCAATGAATATGACCTGCCTATTTATTTTTGGGCTGAAGCTGTAAATACAGCTTGCTATGTTATCAATAGAGTCTTGATCAGACCTGTTCTTAAGAAAACCCCTTATGAATTGTGGAACAATAGAAAGCCTAAGGTTAATTACTTTAAAGTTTTTGGTTGCAAAGTATTTATTCTGAATACTAAAGATAATCTGGATAAGTTTGCTTCCAAAAGTGATAAAGGAATTTTTCTGGGTCACTCTATTTCAAGTAAAGCCTATAGAGTATTCAATAAGAAAACTAAATGTGTGGAAGAATCTGTTCACATCAAGTTTGATGAAACTGATCCACATGAGTCTAAAACCTCTCTTGAAAATATTGAAGAAGACTTATCTGTTCTGGACATTAATGATAAATCTAAAGAACCTGTTATCAAAACATCCAGTTCTGGACTTTTTCTATAATCTGCTTCTGTTGAACCCGAACCTATAGATGAATCTGAAATTTCTAGTCCAACCTTTACCAGATCAACGAGGATTCTAAATAATCATCCTTTAGAAGCTGTTGTTGGTAATCTTGATAGAGGAACACAAACTAGAGCTTCTCTAAGAAACCAGGTTGAACATCAAGCTTTTCTTTCACAGCTAGAACCCAAAAATATCAATGATGCTATCAATGATGAATTCTGGGTATTGGCTATGCAGGAAGAATTAAATCAGTTTGAAGGAAACAAAGTCTGGGAATTAGTTGACAGACCTAAGGACACTTTGACAATAGGCACAAAATGGGTTTTTATAAATAAAGTAGATGAATCTGGAAATATAGTTAGAAACAAAGATAGACTAGTTTCACAAGGATATAGTCAAGAAGAAGGTATAGACTATGAGGAAACTTTTTCACCTGTAGCTAGACTAGAAGCCATTAGGATCTTACTTGCATATGCTGCACATCTGGATTTCAAGTTATATCAAATGGATGTGAAAAGTGCATTTCTAAATGGTTTTATAATTGAAGATGTTTGTGTAGAACAACCACCTGGATTTACTAACCCCCTTTTTCCAAATCAAGTTTTTAAACTTTCTAAAGCTTTGTATGGTTTGAAACAAGCTCCAAGAGCTTGGTATGATAGACTTAGCAATTTCCTTATTTCAAAAGGTTTTACTAAAGGGATTGCTGATCCAACTCTTTTCATTAAAATAATTTCTAAAGATGTTTTAGTTATACAAATATATGTTGATGATATTATTTTTGGATCCTCTAAACACTCTTTATGTACTGATTTTTCAAAAAGTATGCAAAATGAATTTGAAATGAGCTTAATGGGAGAGCTTAAGTACTTTCTTGGATTTCAAGTATTTCAAAATGAAAATGGTATTATTTTGAATCAAAGTAAATATAAAAAGGATCTTTTAAAACGTTTTGGTCTGGATAGTATCAAGGAAAGTGAAACTCCTATGAGTACTACCTGTAAATTGGACACAGATGAAACTGGGAAACCATTTGATCAAACAAATTACAGAGGTATGATTGGTAGTTTACTTTATCTTACTGCTAGTCGACCTGATATTATGTTTAGTGTGTGTATGTGTGCTAGATTTCAAGCTAATCCAAAGGAATCTCATTTGCTTGCTATTAAAAGAATTTTTAAATATCTCAAACACACGGTTAACTTAGGTTTGTTTTACCCAAAAGGACAATCCTTTGAGTTAATGAGTTATTCAGATGCTGACTTTGCTGGTTGTAAGTTAGATAGAAAAAGCACATCAGGAACATGTCATTTGCTTGGAAAATCCTTAGTTTTTTGGTGTAGTAAGAAACAGATCTCAGTTGCATTATCTACTGCCGAAGCAGAATATATAGCTGCTGGTAGTTGCTGTGCACAAATTCTGTGGATGAAACACACTCTTTTGGACTATGGATATGATTTTAAACATGTTTCAATCAACTGTGATAACACCAGTGCAATAAAAATCTCTAATAATCCTGTATCTCACTCTAGAACCAAACACATAGATGTAAGACACCATTTCCTAAGAGATCACTATCAAAAAGGTGATATTTCTCTTGAATTTATTGGCATTGAACATCAATTGGCTGATATTTTCACTAAACCTTTATGTTCGGATAGGCTAAGTTACATAAGACACGAATTGGGAATGTTTAATCACAACCGATGTGAAAATCCTCACTGATGTGAAATTCTCACCGATGTGAAAATCCTCACTGATGTGAAATTCTCACCGATGTGAAAATTCTCACCGATGTGAAATTCTCACTGATGTGAAATTCTCACCGATGTGAAAATCCTCACTGATGTGAAATTCTCACCGATGTGAAATTCTCACCGATGTGAAATCCTCACCGATGTGAAAATTCTCACCGATGTGAAAATCCTCACCGATGTGAAAATTCTCACCGATGTGAAAATCCTCACCGATGTTGAAATTCTCACCGATGCTATATTTTAAAACTTCTATCTGCTGCCAAGAATACGAATCGTTTTATTTTATTTTATCTTACTCTACTTTAGTCGTTTATTTGGAATTCCTAAATGATAAAAACTAAGCCTAAGCCACTTCTTACCTCACCGAGCTCAAAATCTCTCACCTTCGAACCATAGCTCCCAAATCGGCCAAGAACCCTAAACCCGCGATGGCAAAAACTAAGCTTCCTATCGTCAGAGATGAAAGTGTAGAACCAAACTCTAAGAAGCAGAAGACACAGCATAAAGCCAGTGTTAGTGAAGTCAGAACTAGATCGGGAAGGCGACCAGTGAATCCTCACTTGCAGAATAGAGACATAGTAATCGAGAAGGAACTGTGCGTGGAATGGCTACTGCCTAGCAAATCGTTAGTACTCGAGATTCTACAGGACCAGAAATGGGTGGATTGTTTCTCGAATAACAATGGCCCATACTACCCGAAGTTGGTAAAATAGTTCTACGAGTTTGTAACCTTCGAGAAGTATGAAAATGAGAATCAGGTAAGCTCTTTTTTAAATGGAAAAGAGATGTCTTTTTCTTCAGTAGAGTGGGCTGAGTGTTTAAAAGTACCACATGAAGGTGTCTCTGGGTATGTATCAAGAGAAATTCCACCCAGCAGTGACATCTTTGATTATGAAACCGCCTTAAAAGAACTGACCGGTAATGGGAATCAAAGGCAAGTGGTTGCTACTGAAATGGATGGAGAGAATCGACTGCTCTTCAAGTTTGTTCAGCATGTGTTGATACCGAGGCGAGGAGATTTTTCAAATCTGAGATATCAAGATATCTATCTTCTTCATTTGCTAAGACATGGTGTAAAAATCAATCTGTGCAGATTGTTAATGCTTCAAATGGAAGACATGATTAGACCAAAGTCAAAGACTAATGCTTTATTCTTTGCCAAGCTGATTTCAGTAATGATAAAAGTGAAAGGAATAACTGAGTCTCAGGATGAGACAGTTGTAGTCAGGAATAATTTCTGCATCACCTCGACTGTTTGTAAGTACATGAAAATTAACTGGAACCCATGGAAGGGAGAATGGGTCAGTGATGATCAGAAGATATATGATAGGTTTAATCCTGTGGATCACCCCTCAAGACCAAAGGATATGAGTGATCCGAGTCTGAGACCTGATGAAGAGGAAACTGTTTATAGTAATGAAACAGAAGAAGAAGAAGAAGAAACTCCCATGGATGTTGGAGGAGATCCAGACTTGCCCCCAAGTCCTGTTGCAGAATTGGTTTATTCTAGGAAAGGAAAGGTAGAGGAAATTTTGTCTACTTATGAGGAAGACCAGTCTGTACCTCACCAAGAAGAAGAGGAAAAGGAGAATGTATCTGAATCGCCTGATTCTGGTAGTTTAAGTATGAGTCCTTTGATTGGAAACTCAGTTATGCCGACTGCTGAAGTAGAAAGAGATACAAAAGAAGCTGTACCTGTATCAGAAGATCTTCTAGATGCTGCACCGATGGGACTTGTAGTAGAAGATTCTGATGAAGAGAATCCATCACTGAATGCTGTTGTGATACATGAGAATGCACCCATTAAGGGAGAGCATCAATTTGTTCTTGGAAATTTTACAGTAGATGTTGTGTTTGGAGACTGGGTAGAAGACCCATTGTTTATAGTCTGTGGATTGGATTATCCGGATTCAGATAATGAGATGTCTGTGAATAGACCAAAGACCAATTATGATCTTTCTTCTGAGTTGTTGCCCGATAATGTGGTCAGAATTCATGATCTGAATAAGCTGAAAGAGGACCTCAAAACCAGTTTTGTTGAAGAAGTGAAGTTAATGGAAACCTCCCTTGCATCCTCAATTCAATCAATAATGACTGATTCTGTAGTTAGTTTGGCTTCAGCAAGGGGATCTGCTGCAGCTGTCCCTAATGATTTTGTCTCTAAATCTGATCTTGAATCCATGAAGAATGAGCTGAAAGAATCATTCAGTGTATCAGTTGCTGAGATGAAGAAATGATTTAATGAAGAAATGAAAATGTTAGAGAGATCCTTCAAGCTATCTCTGGCTTGTAATTTATCTTCTTTTGTGTCTGAGCTTATGGAAGAAGTGAAAGAGTGCCAGACTCAGTCTTCTAGAATCGAAGAAGATCTTGAAGCTCTCAAGACATCAGTTGCTGCTTTGGATTCTTATATGAGCTCCAAGTCTCAAGCTGACAAGGACCTAGCTTATGTGAAGAGTGTAGTAAGCCAGTTTGTCTCGGTGTTTGAATGTTTCAAAACCTCAGTGAAGGATCACGTTCAATTACAAGACTCTCATGTTCAAAGCCTAATCAGTGGTTTGTCTAAGAGTTTCAAAGAAACTGTTTCCTTCTCTCTTGGCCCTCTCACATCCAAACTGTTAGTTGATCTGAATTTAGTTCGAGCAATGTTGAAGGAGGAGATTGGTTCTATTTCAACCAGTGGCTCTGTGGACTCATCAGAGTTGAGCCGAGTGGTGGTTTCTACAAGAGATTCTGCTAGAGAAATAATAAAGATTGTTCAAGATTATATGAGAGAAGCCTCTACCTCTCAAGAAGCCATAAAGAGCAAAGTGGAATACTACTTCACCAGAATTTTCACCAAGCATCAACTCGAACACCACTTCAAGCTAATGTTGGAAAACATGAAGCTACCTCCAGTCACTCAAGCTTTTAGAGAACAAGTGAGCAAACTAAGACAATTGAATCCTGCCTTGGAGAAATTCATGGAGAACAAAGATGATTTCATCTCTGCTATGGAAAGAGGAGGAATTATTATGGATTTTAGAAATCTGTTGCTGCCTTTCTTGCATGTTGATGCCAGACCAGTCATCATACCTCCTGCTTTGCCTGCTTCTGCCTCAGCTGTTTCCACAATCAAGCTGACTCCTGCTCAAGCTATTAGAAGCCTCACACCAATGATCACCCAAAGATCTTCAACCTATACGCCTGACTCTGTGTCAGTGGCTCAGCCTCCTTTGATCATTTCTGGCATTCCAAAACCGTCACCTGCATCCTCACCACCCGAACCTTCTTCTGATCCCAAAGGAAAATCTCACGTTGAAGATGAGGATTGATCCAGTGGCCATGATTTTTGTAGGAATTCATTTGTATTCTGTTTCTGTACTTTCTGACTGCTCTAATACAGAAGAACTCTTTTTACTTCTCATGTTTTATTTGTATCCTATATATACTTTCCCACTTTTTGATTATCACAAAGGGGGAGAACAAAATGAGAGAATGAGAAATATTTTCAATGGAGAAAAATAACCTTCTTTTCAATTTTATCTTTGATATTATTATGTTTCTTTTTACCTTCAGTACCTTATTATTGTTACCTCTGATAACTTATGTCTATATAATACTATTTCTATTATCTCTGATGCTGTTTTCTCTGAGAAAATTGAATTCAATATTATACTCTTTACTATTTTATTTTCACTATGTTAAATTCCCATATCATAAATTGTGATTATCAAAAAGGAGGAGATTGTTGACCTCACCTGTTTTGATAATCTCAATCATGTATTCATATGTGTTGAAAATCCCAATTATGTTTCCATTCTCTATGATATTTTTAAGTATCATTGATCTATACTTTAATTATTTCAAATCTATGATCAAACCAATAATAATTCTTAAAATAGTCTTTGGAATATGTTAATCCTCATTTATTCATGTTCATACAAGTTATAAATTAATTCCAACACAATCAGATGTGTTCTGCATAAAACAGATAAGTAATCTGCCTATAGCTACTGATAAAGAGCTACCGGTACCCAGTCTACCGATAGACTTAGTCTACCGACAGACAGAGTCACCGATATACTTAACACAGAGCTACCTATGTGCTTATAAATGTAAGCTACTGACTTTCAGACAGCTACCTATACAAACATAGAGCTACCAGTGTAAGTATAAATAGCTACCGATGGAATAAGAGTCACCGATGGACGAAGCTACTGACAGACTCACAGCTACCGATACTGACGCATGAAGCTACCGACGCATGAAGCTACCGACGCATGAAGCTACCGACGCATGAAGCTACCGACGCATGAAGCTACCGACGCATGAAGCTACCGACGCATGAAGATAACGACACATGAAGCTACCGACGCATGAAGCTACCGACGCATGTAGCTACCGACGCATGGAGCTACCGATAAACAAAGTCACCGATACAAGCATATACCAACCGACGCATAGAGCCACCGATAGAGTCAAAGCAACTAATGACATTGAGCTACCGATGTCAAAGATACCGATGCTGATTACCTACCGATCACTCGACTCACTGTTTGAATTTCTTTATTTCCTTTATTTAATCTATCTAACGGTCATATCATGTACATTTTAATGATTTGTCAAATATCTGATAAAGGTTGTTGGATGTCAGGAACCCGTACCTCGTACCTACAGAAAGGAAATCTTTTCTGTCCCCTGTTGCCCGTGAGATAAATACGAGAAGACTACGCTGCCCAACTAGAAGTGTGTGGTGGATGAAATATACCAGAAACACAAGAACAAGAAGAATCAAGAGCAAAACCAGTTCCATCAAGAACATAGAGAAGCTCATAGACAATCAAGCATACTCGAGATGTGTTCTGTGCACATAAGAAGAACACTGAAGAACTTCAACCACTACATTTTCACTGTCTGTGAACATGGAGCATACGACACTCTGTTTCTCAAACAGAAACGAGAAGAGGACTCAGACTCACTTCTGATCGAATCCAAAGGAGTCCAGAGCTACACTGAAATCACCAGAACCATTTCTAAAACTCTACATCTCTTGTTCTGTGATTTATTATTATACTTTTCGAGCAGTGTGTGTTATCTGCTGTATCTAACACATACACTGTCTCCTGTACTTAAACTGGAGGATTTTTAAATCCTTACCAAATTCTTGCATTCTATTCTTTCCCACGAATAACAGTGGTAGAGGTCGTGTGTGACCTGGACAGCTGGTTGCTGTTGTACTGTTTCCCACGAATAACAGTGGTAGAGGTCTTGGACCTGGACAGTTGTAAACAGTTGAACCCCGATCCAGGGTGTGGATCATTTTTATATAAACTTTTGAGAGGACTAAGTCTCGGCTTGAGACTGAACCTCTTGGTTACATTTGTTGTGCCATCTCTTTCAAAGTTTTATTCCGCTGCTAATCACATTAAAACTAATACTGTTTTTAATGTTACTTTGATAATTAAATTAGCAAGAGTTTATGTTAAGTGTATATTAGTAAGTTAGTTTCAAAAGATAATCATATACTCCTGTATTGATTAACTGGGAATTAATCAATCCCTTGAGAATCTAACAGAACCTCTACTTTAATATAAATTCACTACAGTTTAATTTATTATTTTATTTGGGGGTCTTTAAGACAGTGTTTTAAAATACAGAAATTTTAATTGGTACTCAATTCACCCCCCTCTTGAGTAAACCACTCCGACCAACACATAAGAATACCAATTTTTATTTAAATGTAAAAATACATCATAATGGAATGAATTTGGGTAAAGGATGTTTTTTGGAGTTGATATATTTTGAGGAAATGATAGATAATTTTATAGGTGATCAACAAAACCTCAAGGAATATCAACAGATAAAGAAAAGTTATATTTAAATTCATCAGCATAAAAATGAATTTTAAATTTGAGAAATTATTTTTATACAAATTATACTTGGATAAATTTTATTATATTCCAAAATTGGGTAATTATATGACCTATTTGTAATTTCCCTATTCAGTTTTTGATTGGATATAGACCAAGGATTATCAAATGGGAGTTCCACCAATCTACTCACTAGTTCCTCACACATTCAATGTATCTATTTGGTGAATGAATATATATAATCATTGAGATGTAAAAACCATATATGTTTTCCATTTGGTCATGATATTTCAAAATATCATCAAACTGTAGGATCCTTGGATCAAAATGATATTGTGATATTGAACAAGGTGACACACCACGATAAAGATTAATGGATGAATATGAAAATTGAAGAAGCTAACAGGGAACCAAAGGATGAAATAGAAGATATTTATAATAAATTTTTTAACAATGTAATTTAATTTATAGGGAGAAAGTCATTTTTAATGGGATATAATGTAACACCATAATATTTTAATATATATATATCAGTTATGTTTTTTTATTTTTTTATTCATAGCACTATACACAACCCTAATTCTAAATTACCCATAGTATATTATACCTTTATAAGATATGTAACGCCCCGACCCCAGTCACCCAGAGTCGGTGCATTATTACATAACATTGGCATGATCACAAGAAAGATCAAATCTCGAAATACCTATTGGTTTAGTAGCCTTGGAAACACTAGATATATTCATAAAGTATTACATAATAAAGTGAAAAACTACTACAACAACATAGTCTCCATATTACACACTCATATCCCCACATACTATCCCTGCAGGTCATTCATAACTTACATCATCACATCCTGGGAAAAATAAAACATAGAAAATGGGTGAGCTCAAATGCCCAGTAAGGATAACAATATAGCGGAAACTTTCAAAAATAATAATAAACATTTAAGTCAATGTATAACTAAACAAAATCCATTTAAACATGAACTTCAACATAGTATGACAAAAGTAAAATGAAATAATGCCATTTACTTATTCACATGGATATTCTACTAATCTAATAATCACATGCAATATCAATAACCACTTTCATAATGATGGAATGCATAATTCCAGACTATCATAACCACATAGCCAAGGCCTCGTGCCAAGACTACAAATAAGAGTTTTCCAAGTCCCTGTGCCAAGACACTAGTTTGTCTCATGAGACCTACCGATGCATCAAGGAGCTATATCGGGCTCCACCCGTCACATATTAAGTCCAATGCATTCCCATATGAAAAGGTTTAAACATAACATAAACATTCGTATTAAAACTATCATAAGAAATGCAAATACTTCATCCATAAACCATGAATGGTATAAAAATAACACATCCACAGTCAAACATATCACAAAACCTTCAATAAAATATAGAATTTTTGTATCATAATAAATCAACCTCAAATAAGCGTAAAATCCATCAAAGGATGTTAATATAGATGAAATCAAAACTCTTTTTAGAGAAATATCTATTTCTATTTTGAAATCATTTAAGAGTCATATATTTATAAAATAAAACATTTTCTTTGAGAATATTCTTATAAGCTTGTAAGGGATGTTTCGACGATTTTATAACGGCAGAAAATAACCGCACCCGCCGTATAAGTAAAAAAAAACATTCTTACCTTAATTCTGTCGAAAAGGTTAAAAAGCACCTTGTTTGGAAAATGACTGAAAGATTCCTTTATAAAACCCTTATAAAAATTCAAACAAGGGTATAAATGACTTTAACCCATATTATTTTAAATAGTAAAAATGTTTTGAAATACATTTTTAAGAAACATGGATGTGGATGATAAAGAGATCCCAGTAGATTATTACGTATAAACAACATCGGATAATGAAGAGATTGTGAAATAACCCTTACCTTGTACTTTTCCTTGGTTGGGGTAGGTTAACCTCCTGTATAATAGTGAAATAATTTTTATTAAATTATACAAGAATCATATACATTCATATGATATCATATATGTTCTTTTAACATTGATTTGTTAATAATATCTTAGTATTATCGTTGTTTCGGGTGTTAACTTACTCGTTTTCTTTTATATGTTTTGTTACGTAAGCCATGTCTGTCATGGATAGGTTGTATATTATTCATATACAGAATGATATCAAGTCCTTAAACATAATTTTTAAATCATCAAATGATAATTATACTTGAATGGATACGATGTAGAATGAATCTCATCGCGTTCTTGGAGACAGTAGTCCGTACGTACGCACGAGAGACAATATCATTCATTTGATATTAAAATAATACATAAATGGATGGTATATCATATATATAGAATCATTAACATGTTATATTTATTATTTACATGAGTTACACATCATTATTATACCCATCCAAAAAATAATATATCAAATAACAATTACACCACGACGTGGAGACGGTAAGCCGTACGTACACACGTATGGTGACATGTTATTCAAAGGATGGATAGAATACTAAATATGGTTGTACCATATTTATAATAACATCACAGTATATATATGATACTTGATTTATTATTTTATAATGGTAATAACAAAGGAAGAAGTAGTGGAAGAAGAAAGGAACTTGAAAATGGGTGGTGAAAACATTACCTCTTCTTCGGGTTCATCCTTTTGATTTGATCAAAAGGTCTCCATAGGTTGTCTTTCTGATCAATCTAAGGCATCTAGGATGTAGTGAGGGAAGTTGGGAGAGTATTTGGGAAGATTTTTTACGAACAAAAAGGCTCTGAAGGTGTGAAGAAATGAGAAGGAGGAGTGCCCTTTTATAAGAGGGGTGAGGGGCACCTTTGGAAAACCTAGAAATATTAATTTATAATAAATTCATATTCGGTTTCTAATGGCTCCAAAGTGGATTATTTAAAGGTTAATGTGGGGATAGGTCGAAAACCATTCAACCAATAGAATTTATACAGGTTTGGGTACTTATATTAACCTTATCTTTAAGTATTAACTCTAAGTTAATTAGTTTCACTTTTACAATGTCTCTTTGTATTTTTATATTATATGGTTAATAAACTTACTATATACATACAAGCGACTCCCAAGTGGTCCATTAATGATACACCTATAATTATATAAGTCTTTTGGCCGAATCTTAGATTTTTAAGAATTTAATATCAATTAATAATATAATATTTGTTTTAAAAACTCTTTTATGTCAATTTTGACACTATTCAATAGTTGATTTTTTTGAAACTCATAATAGAATGATTACTTTGAAAAACGTAATTAAATCAATCATAATATTTCATATTATCATATAAAATTATTTTAATTCATTAAATGTCTCAAATTATATTTATTTGGGTATTTATAATATCAATTATTTTAATTTTTCACTATTATGGTAATTACTGCACCATCATTGTGTCATAAATAAATTAAATTATTTAATGTATAAAAATTATAAATAAAATATAATTATGTCTGAAATCCTTTTATCTTTCTAGTGAATATTTATAGTCTACAATCCAACATATATAACCCTATGTAAAAATTGTTTTTCTAAAAGATACATGCTTATGTCATTTTTGTATTCATTTTAACTTAATTAAAATAAAGTGTCCCTATCACTTAAAAGTGGCACCATGGGGTCCCAAAATCGACCCAAAGATGCCCATGGTCGAACATGTATCAACCAATAAGGTTAGGACACGTTTTATGGTAATTTGTTATTATTATAATATTATTTTTTAACCTTTATTTACCGAATTTACCCTTAACCCTGGTAAATAAAATATTTACCGCAGTAATTATTCAAAATGTCTAAAAATAAAAGTTACCTATTTACAAAATTTTAATATCCTGATTCCAAATATGGAATTAATTTTTCTAAATTAAAAACACAGAAGTGGCAGAAATTAATTTAAAATTAATTCCTGTTTTTAAAACAAAAAGCGTGTTTTTAAGAGATAATAACTATCAAAAGATTGACACTTGTTTATGTCTGGTTTAATTATAAATTTATGTCCAATGACCAAAATTATATTAAATGGTAAAAATATATTCTAAATATACTTTAAAACCACTCAAATTCATAATTTATCAATATAAATTATTTCTAATAAAAAAGTTGTTTTTAATTATAATTTAGTAATTTTCACTATTCATCAAAATATTAAAGTAATCCAAAAAGTACCAAAATTTCACCTTAGGATAAATTCGATATTCCGAATCCAAAAATGAAGTCCATTTTGAAATATAAAATATATATAATTTCAAAAAGTAGGTATTACTATTTATAACGGCTAGTTTGATTAGTTATGGTGTGTTAGAACTTGGTGTTGCGTACAACACACGCTATCACATTATTCAAAGAGAAGCGTACTGTAGAAGCTTGGGGTGTTACATTCTCCCCTCCTTCAAATAATTTCGTCCTTGAAATTCTAGAATGTTATTGCCTGAAAGGACTCGGGTGGTTCTTCATCATAAGTTCCTCAGGTTCCCACGTTGCCTCTTCCATCTTATGGTTTCTCCAAAAAACTTTTACCAGACGCGTCGTCCGGTTTCTTAGTACTTGTTCTCTTGTATCAAAAATCCTGACGGGATCTTCGCAATAAGACAGATCAGGTTCCAGTTCTAATTCCTCAAAGGTGAGTACATGCATTGGGTCAGGCATGTATTTCCTCAACAGAGTTACGTGGAACACATCGTGAACTTTGGAGAGACTTGGCGGCATTGCCAATCGGTAAGCTACAACCCCAATTCATTCTAGAATTTTGAAAGGTCTGATGTACCTGGGACTCAATTTACCTTTCTTACCAAAACATATAAATCCCTTCCATGGAGATACCTTCAGGAAAACATGATCACAGACTTGAAATTCCAAATCCTTCATTCGATTATCGGTATAGCTCTTATGCATACTTTGAGCTGCTTTGATGTGATTTTGGATTACCTTCACCTTTTTTATCATTTCCTCCACCAGTTCTAGACCTACAAGTTTTCTTTCACCAACGTCATCCCAACAGGTTGGTGTGAGACATCTCTTTCCATATAACGCTTCATATAGTGCCATCTGAATACTCGAATGGAAGTTATTGTTATAGGAAAATTCTACCAAAGGTAAATACTGATCCCACATACCCTGAAAGTCAAGTGAATAAGATGTCATCATGTCTTCTAAGGTTTGAATAGTCCGTTCCGATTGTCCGTCTGTCTGAGGGTGGTAGGAAGTTCTCAAATGAAGTTCAGTATCTAGGGATTTCTGAAGACTCTTCCAAAATCTTGATGTAAAACGGGGATCACGATGAGAAACAATCGATAGGGGTACTCCATGAAGTCTCACAAATTCATTAATATATAGTCTTGCTAGACATTCTAGGGGTAGATCTTATCTTATAGAAAGAAAATGTGCTGACTTGGTAATACGATCAACAATAACCCATAATGTATCGTTCCTTCTAGGAGTCTTTGGTAGTCCCATGACAAAGTCCATCGTAATATTGTCCCATTTCCACTCCGGTATGGGAAGAGGTTGCATGAATCCTCTAGGATGTTGCCTTCCAGCTTTCACTTGTTGACAAACCATACATCTTGACACAAAATCAGCAATCTCCCTCTTCATGTTGTCCCACCAAAAATGTTTTTTCAAATCTCTATACATTTTGGTGCTCTCAGGGTGTATAGGGAAATTGGAACTATGAGCATCATCCAGCAATTCTTTTTTTAGATCAGGTATATCAGGAACACAAATTCTCTTCCGGAATTTCAAAATTCCATCTTCATACACAAAATCTCTCAATCTACCATCATTCACAGCTTTAATCTTCTTTTGAAATTCTCCATCATTAGTCTGAGAACTCTTAATCCTTTCTAGTAAAGATGGTTTGGCAACCATTTGAAAAAGCATTGATATTTCTCCTTCCCTGGTTATTCCCATGTCCATCTTCACTAGATCCATCAAAATTGGATCCCTTTCAATTCTCATCACGTTCAAAACTCCATGGTATTTTCTTCTCAAAGCATCTGCCACCTTGTTTGCTTTCCCCGAGTGGTAGTGTATCGTACAATCATAATACTTGAGTAATTCAAGCCATCTACTTTGCCTCATGTTGAGTTATTTTTGTGAGAAAATATACTTCAAACTCTTGTGATCAGTATAAATCTCACATTTTTCACCATAGAGGTAGTGCCTCCATATATTCAAAGCAAAGATCACAGCTTCTAACTCAAGATCATGAGTAGGATAGTTTTGTTCATGATTTTTCAACTATCGTGATGCATAAGCAATAACCCTATTATTCTGCATAAGGACACAACCAAGTCCTTTCTTCGATGCATCACTATAAATAAAGAACCCATCATTCCCCGATGGTAGATTCAATATAGGATCATTGACTAATCTTCTATTCAGTTCTTCGAAACATTCTTCACACTCTTTTGTCCAAAAAATTTAACCCCTTTACGTGTGAGTTTCGTTAATGGGTTAGCCAATCGGGAAAAATTCTGGACGAATCATCGATAATAACCTGCCAAAGCAATAAAACTACGTACCTCAGTTATACGCGTAGGTGATGGACATTTTTTGATTGCCTTGGTCTTATAAGGATCAATAGAGATTCCATCATTAGAGACAATATGGCCAAGAAAAGAAATCTCCTGAATCCAGAATTCACACTTGCTAAACTTCCCATATAATTCATGTCTTCTGAGAGTCTTCAGGATAATGCGCAAGTGATTTTCATGATCATTGTAGCTTTTTGAGTATACCAATATATCATCAATAAATACCACCACAAATTTATCAAGATATTCCTTGAAAACTCCATTCATCAGATTCATGAATACAGAGGGTGAATTAGTCAATCCAAAAGGCATTACAGTAAACTCGTAATGCCCGTACCTGGTTCAAAATGCTATCTTCATAATGTCTTCCTTCTTCACACACAACTGATGGTATCCAGATCAAAGGTCAATCTTTGAAAATTATTGAGCTCCATGCAGTTGGTCAAATAAATCATCAATGCGTTGTAGGGAATACTTGTTCTTTATTGTTATAGCATTGATCTACCTGTAGTCGATACATAACCTCATAGATCTGTCTTTCTTTTTAACAAAAAGAATAGGGGCTCCCCATGAAGAAACACTAGGGCGAATAAATCCTTTATTACTCAATTCCTCTAGTTGTTTCTTTAGTTTGAATAATTCTACAATGGCCATTCTATAAGGGGTCTTCGATATAGGCCTTGCTCCATAAATTAAATCAATGGAAAACTCAACTTCTCGTTCTGGAGGATCTCCAGGTAAATATTCTGGAAATACATCTACAAATTCTTTCACAAGAGGTACATCCTCTATTTGAACATTCCTTTCCTCACCCACATTTATTTCATTCTTTTCCTCCCCAATAATTGAATTTAGTTGAGCTACTGGGGGTGGATCTAGATAAGAATTAGGTGGTGACGATTCTGCTCTAAAGATAAGGTGTTCCTTATCATCATCATCAAGAATCGTAACCTCTTTCTTCTTAAAATAAATATTCGCATCATAGTATGAAAGCCAGTTCATACTAAGGATTATATCAAACTCAATCATATGTATGACGATGACATCCGCAGATAAATAACATTTATGTGATCTAATTGGGACTGACTCACAAAACGTTTTTGCAATGATACTTCCCTTAGGAGTTTTAACTGACAACTCCCTTGTTAAATCAAATTGGAAATATATAATTTTCTTAGAAAACTGGGAAGATATGAAACAATGTGATTATCTAGAATCAAATAATGCATTTCCTAAACACGAGGAAACCATTAAATTTACTGCCACCACGTCTTTCAGAGCTTCTACCTCAGCAGTAGTGATAGTAAAAGCTTGGCCTTGATCCCTTGGCCTTTTCTGAGGGAAATTCTCCTAACGCTTAGGACATTCATTTTCATAATTCCCCATCTCCCTACAATTGTAGCACTGAACATTGGTAGCTTCCTTCTTCCCCTTGCAATCACGAGCATGGTGGCCTTTTTCACCACACTTGTAACAGACTCCTATTCCCTTCAAGCATGTACCGGGGTGTTTCTTACCACATTTACCATAGGATGGATGTTCAACCTTTCCCTTCTTCCCCTTATTTCCATTCCCAGATTGATCAGCTGGTCTCTTCCTCTCTTTCTTTGGTTTAAAGCCATAAGTCTTAGATAATTCCTTTTCGGTCTTGATAGCACATGAGACAATGTCTTCGTACGATGAAAAGGATTGTGAGACTAATGCTCGACGGAGAAATGGTTTTAACCAATCAATGAAACGATCAATATTACTTCTTGGGTTACGTATATAATCTCCAGCATACCTTTCTAACCTTGTAAAGTTAGCCTCATACTTTGCGACATTCTCATCCACCTTTTTTCTCAGACTCAGAAACTGCCTTTCCATATCTGCTCGGTGGTCGTGAGGAAAGTATTTTTCTAAAAACAGATCTTTGAACTCCCTCCATTCCATATTTGATACTTCATCATCTTCCTTCATGTTTTGAATCAATGACCACCAGTGATCAACATCTCCAGTGAGGTGGTAAACTGCCATGATAACATTTTCCCTTTCACTACTCCCCAAAGCCTGAAATATTTTCTCTAGGGAAAATATCCATTTCTCATCTACTAAGGGATTTGTACTCCCATTGAATGTTAGTGGTTGTTGCCTCATGAATCAATCTAACATTGATCCTCCACGCTGCGGATCAGGGTGCTCCATACGGGTAAGGTTATTATTCATAACCTGAGTGAGTTGTCCCAGTATGGCGATTAGCTGATCGGAACCAGTTGCATCACCAGCTCCACTATAATTATCTTGAGCAGGAGGGAAATCCCTACATGGAGTGCGTGCATTGATATGGTTTCCATTTCTTCCACTAGGCGCCATTTCTAAACAATGGAATAAAGTAGATCAGTTTATGAATCAAAATACATAATCCCATACTTATAAAACATTTAACATAAATTGAACTATTTATGGATATAATCCATAATCATAAAAATGTTTTCTTTGAAGAAGAATATACTCATAAACCCTTCATAATGATTTGTAAAGAAAATGAGAGTTATCCTAAGCATATCCCCTGGGAGTGTCGTAACCAAGAGTGCAGCAAGGCCCGTTGTCATGCACCAGTTCCCATTCGAGTCTAGCTCAAAGAAGTGTTTTCGGGTTTTACCCATAGGTACATTTGTGCCAGAGCCGCCTCTACCTACTCGTATCCAGATAGGGATTTATTTCTCGGAAAACTCACAAAATCTCTACAATACCAAAATTCTAGGATGTTCTTCTATACTAATCCTCAAAGTTCATCTTAGGTCTACGTTCTCTAATCAGAGTTTATCTAAATCTAGCTTCCAAGATTTGTACTAAACATCCTTTGATTCCAACTATAATGCCCTGACCCCAGTTACACAGAGCCGAAGCATTATTACAAAACATTGGCATGATCACAAGAAAGATCAAATCTCGAAAGACTGATTGGTTTATTAACCTTGGAAACCCTAGATATATTCATAAAGTATTACATAATAAAGTGAAAAACTACTACAACAACATAGTCTCCATATTCCAAACTCATATCCCCACATACTATCCCTGCAGGTCATTCATAACTTACTTCTTCACATCCTGGAAGAAATAATACATAGAAAAGGGGTGAGCTCAAATGCCCAGTAAGGATAACAATATAGCGGAAACTTTAAAAAATAAGCATAAACATTTAAGTCAATGTATAACTAAAAGAAAAGCCTTTTAAACTTGAACTTAAACATAGTACGACAAAAGTAAAATGAAATAATTCCATTTACTTATTCACATGGATATTCTACTAATCGAATAATCACATGCAATACCAATAACCACTTTCATAATGATGAAATGCATTATGCCAGACTATCATAACCACATAGCCAAGGCCTCGTGCCAAGACTACAAATAAGATTTTTCCAAGGCCTTGTGCCAAGACACTAGTTTGTCTCATGAGACATACCAGTGCATCGAGGAGCTATAGCGGGCTCCACCCGTGACATATTAAGTCCAATGCATTCCCATATGAAAAGGTTTAAACATAACATAAACATTCGTATTAAAACTATCATACGAAATGTAAATACTTCATCCATAAACCTTGAATGGTATAAAAATAACACATCCATAGTAAAACATATCAGAAAACCTTCAATACAATATAGAAGTTTTGTATCACAATAAATCAGCTTCAAATAAGCGTAAAATCCATCAAAGGATGTTAACATAGATGAAATCGAAACTCTTTTTAGAGAAATATCTCTTTCTATTTTGAAATCATTTAAGAGACATATATTTATAAAATAAAACATTTTCTTTGATAATATTCTTATAATATTGTAAGGGAACCTTTGAAAATTTTATAACGGTGGAAAATAACCGCACCCGCCGTATAAGTTAAAAGAAACATTCTTACCTTAATTTGGTTGAAAAGGTTAAAAAGCACCTCGTTTGGAAAATGACAGAAGGATTCCTTTATAAAACTCTTATAAATAGTCAAAAAAGGGTATAAATGACTTTAACCCATATTCTTTTAAATAGTAAAAATGTTTTGAAATACATTTTTAAGAAACATGGATGTGGATGATAAATAGATCCCAGTAGATTATTACGTATAAACAACCTCGGATAATGATGAGATTGTGAAATAACCCTTACCTTGTACTTTTCCTTGGTTGGGGTAGGTTAACCTCCTGTATAATAGTGAAATAATTGTTATTAAATTATAAAAGAATCATATACATTCATATGATATCATATATGATCTTTTAACATTGATTTGTTAATAATATCTTAGTATTATCGTTGTTTCGGGTGTTAACTTACTCGTTTTATTTTATATGTTTTGTTATGTAAGCCATGTATGTCATGGATAGGTTGTATATTATTCATATACAGAATGATATCAAGTCCTTAAACATTATTTTTAAATCATCAAATGATAATTATATTTGATTGGATACGATGGATAATGAATCTCATCGCGTTCGTGGAGACGGTAGTCCGTACGTACGCACGAGTGACAATATCATTCATTTGATATTAAAATAATATATAAATGGATGGTATATCATATATAAAGAATCATTAACATGTTATATTTATTATTTAGATGAGTTACACATCATTATTATACCCATCAAAATAATAATATATTGAATAATAATTACACCACGACGTGGAGACAGTAAGCCGTATGTACGCACGTATGGTGACATGTTATTCAAAGGATGGATAGAATACTGAATATGGTTGTACCATATTTATAATAACATCACAGTATATATATGATAATGGAGTTAATATTTTAGAATGGTAATAACAAAGGAAGAAGAAGTGGAAGAAGAAAGGAACTTGAAAATGGGTGGTGAAAACATTACCTCTTCTTCGGGTTCTTCCTTTTGATTTGATCAAAATTGCTCCTTATGTTGGCTTTCTGATCCAACTAAGGCCTCAAGGTTGTAGTGAGGGAAGTTGGGAGAGTATTTGGGCAGAGTTTGGACGAACCAAAAGGCTTTGATGGTGTGAATAAATGAGAAGGAGGAGTGCCCTTTTATAAGAGGGGTTAGGGGCACCTTTGAAAAACCTAGAAATATTAATTTATAATAAATTCATATTCGGTTTATAATGGCTCCAAAGTGGATTATTTAAAGGTTAAGGTGGGGATAGGTCGAAAAACATTCAACCAATAGAATTTATACAGGTTTGGATACTTTTATTAACCTTATCTTTAAGTATTAACTCTAAGTTAATTAGTTTCACTTTTACAATGTCTCTTTGTATTTTTATATTATATGGTTAATGAACTTACTATATAATCCAAGACCCCCCCAAGTGATCCATTAATGATACACCTATCATTATATATGTCTCTTGGACGAACCTTAGATTTTTATGAATTTAATATCAATTAATAATATAATATGTTTTTTAAAAACTCTTTTATGTCAATTTTGACACTATTCAATAGTTGATTTTTGTGAAACTCATAACAGAATGATTACTTCGAAAAACGTTAATTAAATAAATACTAATATGTCATATTATCCTAGAAAATTATTTTAATTCATTAAAAGTCTCAAATTTTATTTATTTGGGTATTTATAATATCAATTATTTTAATTTTTCACTAGTATGGTAATTACTGCATCATCATTGTGTCATAAATAAATTAAATTATTTAATGTCTAAAAATTATAAATAAAATATAATTATGTAGGAAATCTCTTTATATTTCTAAGGAATATTTATGGTGGAAAATATAACATTTATATCCCTATATAAAAATTGATTTTCTAAACGATATATGATTATGTCATTTTTGTATTCATTTTAACTTAATTAAAAAAAAGTGTCCCTGTCACTTACAAGTAGCACCATGGGGTCCCAAAATCGACCCAAAGCTGCCCCTGGTCGAACATGTATCAACCAATAAGGTTAGGACACGTTTTAGGGTAATTTCTTATTATTATAATATTATTTTTTAACCCTTATTTACCGGATTTACCCTTAACCATGGTAAATAAAATATTTACCGCAGTAATTATTCAAAATGTCTAAAAATAATAGTTGCCTATTTACACAATTTTAACATACTGATTCCAAATATGGAATCCATTTTTCTAAATTCAAAACACAAAAGTGGCATAAATTAATTTAAAATTAATTGCCGTTGTTAAAACAAAACGCGTGTTTTTAAGAGATAATAACTATCAAAAGATTGACACTTGTTTATGTTCGGTTTAACTGTACAATTATGTCCAATGACCAAAATTATATTAAATGGTAAAAATATATTCTAAATATACTTTAAAACCACTCAAATTCATAATTTATCAATATAAATTATTTCAATTAAAAAAGTTATTTTTAATTAAAATTTAGCAATTTTCACTATTCATCAAAATATTAAAGTTATCCGAAAAGTACCAAAATTTCACCTTAGGCTAAATTCGATATTCCGAATCCAAAAATGAAGTAAATTTTGAAATATAAAATATATATAATTTCAAAAAGTAGGTAGAACTATTCATAACGGCTAGTTTGATTAGTTATGGTGTGTTAGAACTTGGTGTTGCGTACAACACACGCTATCACATTATTCAAAGAGAAGCGTACCGTAGAAGGTTGGGGTGTTACAAGATAATTGTGAAATATCTGTGAAGGAATAATCCTAACTATGTTATGAATTGTTTTTATAATATAAATCCATTTTTATCAATTTATTAAAAAAATAAGAATATTTTGAAATTATCTGATATTTCTATCTTGAAATTTGTTTCATAGAGAAATCTATTTGTATCTTAGTAAATTTAATTAATCAATTCTGAAGTATGATTTTAATTAACTCAATCTAATTTATATTCATTTATATTTTTTTAACAATATTTAATAATCATTTTCTAATCTTAAGTTCAGAATGAATCTTTTTTTATACAAAAAAATTTATTTTTCTAAAAATAAATTTTCAACTTTTTATTCATACATATTCTGTTAAATTAATACAATACAATTATAGAAATTAAATTTCAAAAATTTTATTTAATATTTGGAATCATTGTGATCCAATTTAGTAAATAAGTCCCATTAAACTATATAAAATATGAATAGTAACCATACTAAAATTTATCACCACTATAATGGATAAACATAGATAATATAGGTTATTACTAATAGATAAGGGTATAATTTTTAATTATAAATCTGATTGAATTAGTGATATTTTAACGTTACCACCTTCTTCTCAAAATGTATTTGTAAAATAGGCTTATTCCCATTAAAATGAACTATAAAATATTTTAAGTAATGAAAAATATAAATTCTCAATAACATACATTAAAATTTATTTTATGTTTTCAAAAATGTAAAAAATAATATAATTAATTAATGAAAATTTTTATCTTCAGAATAATGATATAATTGTAATGTAAATTTTTTTAAATTTTTATCATTTTTATATTACACAAAAAATCTATACAATGCGAAAATTGTATTTCATCAATTAATTGAAATTTAAATTAAAATAATTTAATGTTATATAAATTGTATCATACGAATGATTTATTATGATATAGAAATTTCGTAGATGAATATTTCATTTTAGTGTTGATCTAGTGGTTTGTGTTCAAATTCATGCAATGTTTTTATGCCTTTTATGTAATGTAAAATAAATAGTGTAAAAATCGACATTCTGATTATTTTATTAAAGGAATAAATTAATAAATTATTTAAAAATCATAAAAATATATAAATATGGAACGCTTGATAAAATTTATTTGATAATTTCACCCTTATCATATTTTTACCATATATGTAAAATTATAACCCCATTAGAGTGAAATGTTTGTTATGTCAGTTGAGGTTAACATATGTTATATAAAGAATTAGAACCACTGCGATTGTTTATAATATCACATAAACCATTCCAAATTTTTTTGGTATCTGATATATCAACCATATAAAATTTTATATTTTAATATATGTTCATTTTGGAGAAAGTATCATGAAAATTAATTATATAACATAAATCTTCTAAATTTTTCAATGTGCGTTCTTCCCAACCCATATAAAAGGACACCCCTTCATTCACATAATTAATCCACATTGATAAAACTATCTTGACAAATCCTAATACATTAATACTATTAAATTAATTATAGATTTTCTATAGGTTCGGGTCTCCCCAAAAGACAGTCCAATGGTTCCTTAAGGAAGGATATATAGGACATCTCATGAAGTAGTGTTAATCATATTAGCCACACTATTTAAAAATATTTCTTATTTTACCTCTAATAAATATTTTTTCTTTATCATTAAATAATATCTATAGTGTCCTAATAAATCTTAAATTTTATTATTAATATTTTAAAAAAACTAGTATCCCCATTTTTCCATTAAAATGTATGTGAATGTATTACTCTTGAGTGTGTATGACTAGCCATATCGATGCATCAATAAAGTAATTTTCAGTAGAAAAATTTTATGGAGTTTTTATTTTGATGGGTTTAATATTAATATGGTTTATTAATGAGGTTATTATTATTTTTGAATTAGAATTTCATATATACCTTATATCCTTCCACTTGATTGGAAAATGTTAATGTCTCTTGTGTTTAAGTGTGGACAACCACCTCTATGAAGAGAATTGATGGTATTATGAATTATATTTTTAATGGATGGACATATGGGTAGATATAATGAATATATATGATTTTTTTATCATATAATAAAGATTCAATAAATATTAATTGTTATTTACCTTTATTTTGATTCATATGTGAACTAGTGAAAAAATTTTATTCATGTGTAAGACCTATGGTCTCCATGAATGGTGTAATTCATTTTTCAATCCCTAAAATTTATTTATTACATTTAATACATATATAATGAATATATACAAGTTATTATTGTATTCAATATATTTTTTGATGATGTAACCATGTAAAAATTAAAGGATTAAAAGTACCATACCAAAATATAGAAGAAAAATGATTTAGTTATCAACGATAAATGTTGTTTTACCAAACTATTTTTAAAAAATTAGTGAACAAATATTATATGTAAAAAATTTATGGTATGATATATATATATATATATATATATATTCATTTTTAATTAATTTCTATTTAATAAATCTATTATTATCGTATTGGAAGTTTGGAAAGATATGAATGAACTTGAACCTGAGGTAAGGCTTTATATCACATTATCTTTGCTATTTAGGATTGTTTCTCACAATGTCTCCATTTTAATAATGATTTTTATTTATTTATTTTAAACATTAAATTTTCAACTTATATAATTTTATTTATAAACAAAGATATCTCCAGTCACATATTTATCATTATTTAATAATGATACTCAAATAATTTTATGATGGGAAGTCGATATTGTATTCCAGCATAGTTTGGAAAAATTCCATCACATGTCCATATATTCTATATAATGAAATAAATTTGTTTTTTGGATTATTTAGGGAATTATTAAATAATTTTTTAACCAACTCTGAATTTCATACAAAATAGATTAAAAGTAATTTTCTTGTGGTTTCCAAATGAGTTTCTTTTTAACTATTTTACATAAGTGTAAAAAGAATATTTTCATAACTTATATAACCTAAACATAATTTAGTAATGAAATTGAAAGACACTACATTGAATATTCCATTACCCATTTATTGGGATATTCTAATAGAATATATTTTCATTAATATATGGGAAATTTTGAGATTTTAGTTAAGCTGTTTTTATTTTGATAAGGGTATTATCCCCATAAAAGTTTCTAGTTAGCTCTTGAATGTATTTTATAACATCTAAAAATTATTTGTTGAATATTATTATTTACTTAGGTTATAATATAATGTTACCATATTATTAATTCCAGTGTACATTTATTATCATTTTTACTTGGAAATTCATTGATATTCCATATGATAATTATTTCAGTTGGGGTAGTTATTTTCATTATGATATGTAATATATTAATATGATGAATGAATTCGGCATATAAAGTGATGGGTGGTCATGGAATTTCATATCCCCTAGATGAATTCGTAGGTCTCCTCAGAAAATCATGATTCAGTTTATGGTTGAGGCCATTCCAATTTATGAAGGGGTCTTATCATAATGATATGAAAGTATTTTTATATGTAAATAAATAAGGAAAAAATAGTATGTTTTCCCCACATTATTCGTCACATCCTTACAATGTTACTTATTAGTGATTCTGAGTTTGTTAGAATTGTTTTTATATTCTATGATATAATTCAAATACATGTGATTATTTATGTGGATTTATTTCATAAAAATTTAATCATTCCAT
Source organism: Viscum album (assembly GCA_963277665.1). Taxonomy (NCBI): domain Eukaryota; kingdom Viridiplantae; phylum Streptophyta; class Magnoliopsida; order Santalales; family Viscaceae; genus Viscum; species Viscum album. Next base: position 579,480,736 of record OY728120.1, read on the forward strand.
ATTATTTAGGATTTATTTAGCATATTCTATATGAATTTTATGACTGAGCATCAAATCTCACACAATTCTTAGTTTCCATTTCACAGGGATTCCAAGAAATTTTTTATTATTGGTATTTTGTAATATGAAAATGGATACCATGATGGTCCCAATGAAAAAAAAACAAATTATTTTATTTTTCGAATATAATGTTTAATTCACGATTGTATCTCATATACCAAGACAACTAAACTATTTGGCCTTTTGTTATTTGATTTGTTTTATTTTTTACCAACGTAATGAAGTAACCACAAGCATTGAGATACTATGGTTGAGTTACCTAAATGATTTATAGATTTTTGTGTCTTTTATGGCACAATGAAAATGCATGAAGAATCAATAGACATGTATATATACATGTTATTGTTTTTGTTATTAGTTCTTTAATTAATGTAATTTTATTTTATAACAATTCAGGATATATTCTCAACTACATGATTTATCAATTATGTGATTCGTATGATATATATATTATTTGACATAAATTCAATGAACTTACTATGCAACAATATTTAATTATATATGGTGAATATGAATAACATGTATGGATGGAGACCTAGATTAGTGTGGGTAGGGTATAACTTTGGTTTTGAGAAAACATCTAAGAGATCAATGTGTGATCCCATTGAATAGTTATATCACAATGTGTTCCTAATGTTATTATTGTATAATATATGCTAAATTTGAGATGTCTACTGGGAACACATGATTCAGAAGCCTCATATACTCTTTTCCCACCCCATGGTGTAGGGTGATTTCCCCATATCACCCATGTAGGATAATCGTTCAGTCATGCTACATTACCCATTTGTCTTGATTTTTTTTTGATTTTAACATTCCATGGTATGTTACTTTTAAGATTATGGTTTAATTTTATTAAGAAATCTAACATCCAGTTAAATATAGTCAATTGGTATATATAGTATTGGATACCAAAAATTTAAATGAAATTCAACCTTGTAGATACCCTAGAGGATTAATATCTCCAGCTGGTAAAATTTACACTTTTTTAGGTAGATGAATGAAGTTGGGAAGTCATATTTTAGGATTGTAGAAGGTAAATTCTGAGCTAAATAATCCTTAAAGGTGCTGTTATTTGGGGATTAATATCTTAATATACTCAAACTGGATTATTCCTAGGAGATTATGGAGCTATAACATCTAATGATTAATGTGTCCTTCTATTTGGAATTCAAAATCATGGTGAACAAATTTTTACCTCTATTATAAGAGAGTAATGAAAAAAATAATGGATGGATGAAATTTATGAACATCTATAGCTATGTAAACATGTAATGAATTTGAATCAGACAACCGATGATGCATTTATTTGTAAAAGACAAATGATTGGGATTGAAATCCAAGATGACATAGAATCTAGTCTTATTCAAGATATTAATGGATTTACATGTAACTTCTCTAGTGAAGTAATATCCTCTTATTAAGATAATTAGAATAGAATGATGGAGGTTGGATTCTATGGTGGTTATCATTATATAGAGAAGTACAAGAGATTCTCGACTCCTTATAAGGATTTCATTTTTTCCTGGATTCTTAATACATTGAAAGAGGGTCCATTTCTCTAAAAATTATACAATTTTTCTTAAGAATATTCACCCATGTGAATGTGAAGGATATATAATGTTGTTCAGTGATTGTACATTGTGATTTTGAATTATTGTAATTGTGTTGGAAACATGGCATGATATATAAACCCATGGAAGACAACAAACCTGGTTACTCATGATCTTTAGTGGTATCATGGAGCTATTAATATGTAGGAATGTAAAATATCTTTATATCTCGTAGATGATGTAGATGGATCCTCCAAAGACCAATGCATGACCAGGTTTTATAAATATCTATCTCTATTATTGAGGGAACAATTTTCCTTATGTTTGAGGTATGTTTCATTCTCATGTTTTTTCAACATTCATCCATTTAGTTATGATTCCTAAATTATTTTTTGATCAATATAAATGGGTATACTTCTAGATGTTAAGAATAATTTTTTGGGGAGAATTTTGAAACACTAAACATATTTTTTCATATATTCCTAGATTCCGTCTATCTACTCTTTATTTATGGGTTATACCATGTTTTGGTAAAGACTTTAAGGATTTTAAGGACTTTTCAAATCACTATTGTGAATATATGGACTTTATAGAAAGGACGAGGTGATAGAGCATAGGAAATACATGAACAATATAATGGGGTTGTATTATTAGGGTTATGTAGATGTGTAAAATGATTAACAATAATGAGTCATAAGATGGATTTTTTTGTAGTTTCCAATTCGATAGAGACGAATTGGAAAGGATTCAATATGTTATATTTGATAATGCCATAGAGTCTTTTATCACATCAATGGTTGTCGTCCATCAATTTCAATCTTTAAAATTTATTTCCTTTAGTAAGTAGTTATGAAATGAATTTGTAAATTCCATTCAAAACAAAATTCATTCATTTATTGAGATTTTATGTGGATTTCAATTGGTATTTCTCCCCATAGTATGGATCTATGTCATTCCCATAAAAGAACATGTCAAAAATCATTGTCCTATAAAGGAATTTAAGAATCATATGGGATATATAAGTTACCCCCACCCAAGTAGTACATATCTTTCCATAGTAGTTCCTTGTCAGAAAGATTTTTTCTACACCCCAGTCTCCCCCATGACATCATTAAACCTGCTCCATAGAGTTTTCCATAATAATGTGACTCATTCATTACCATGGAGTTTTCTTTTATTTCACATTAATGTAATATTTTTAAATTATGGAACCATGTTTTCTCAATGATATAGAGTCTATGTTAGAAACATTAGTCCACTTCCACATTATTTTCCCATTTGATCCTCTATGATATAGTACCTGTCATTCATCATGGGGCTTCCTTGTCTTATAAAAATACATTTCATTGTTTTATCTTAGTATAATATGAAACTGTGTGAATTTTATACTATATATTACGTGTTTCTTATTTCAATAAACTAAAACCTCTATAATGTTGGATTTGAACTGTTTCTGGGAGTACTTTTTGTACGACCATGTTCTGGTTTTTCTGAGAATTGTTTTTGTGATAAAACACTATTTAAAAGTCATTATATAAATTTTGATAACATTATTTTCAAAAACCCATGACATTAACCAATATTCTATTTTATGTTACATTCCTTATCGTTTACGTGTGTGTAGTTCTAATAATCATATATCTGGTTTGTGGTAACATGTATTGTCTATGTTTCTATATCATTTAATGATTTTTTTCTGCCTTTAAATGCATTTTGATGATTATGATATGTTATTTTTTTAATATATGTTTGATATGTCATATTAATATTATATTGTATATAATATCTTTTTTTCATATATATTTTAGTGTGCATGATTGACCTTTTTGGTCAGCATGTTATATTTGAAACATGCATGAGAATATATACATGAGAGGGGTTTCCTAGAACTTTTTTAAATAGGTTCATGGACTATTTGATCTTATGGTATGTGTTACATTTATGGGGATATCCATTCAGGATGGATGTGCTAGGATTTGGCCGACATGTGAGATTTGATGCATTCATAGATCTATCCACTAGAGAGTGTTTTGCAAGTCATTCAGTCATAATGTCCATGGAAAATATTAACAAGTACAATGTGTCACTTGTTTCAGTATATAAATCAAGGATGATGATTCTTGTTGATTATAGAATTGTCTACCAGTACGACGATGAAGTACGTGTGTTTCCTTCATCATGGTGTCATAGAAGATGGTGATAATCCCCATGGATATCGTATATGATTTATGATTATCATATATATATTTGAACATTAATTACTATCCTGTCATGTAGTGGAATATATATTTTTAGCATTGTTAATGATTGTTAGTCGGGTGTTATTGCGTTTTCTAGTTACACCATTCCAAGGAATTTCAGTTCGATTATAGAATTCATGACATCAAATATAGAGAAGTGAAAGGGCCATGTGGTCTATGTATTAGTAGGTTTAATTGGTGGATGTTGATGTTTCTAGATCATAAATGGAAAAAAATTTATACCCATTGTTTTGATCCATTTATTTAACACCAAAAAACCATATGCGTATACTATAACCAAGGTTATGTAAAGCATGGCTTTCAATGAAGATAGTATAAACTGATACCCATGATTTCTACATATATTGTGCATATAGAATTAGATTATTTTATCATCACTATGGTTTTAACCAAACCATGGGTATATATATACCCACGTTTAAGAAAACCACAAGTATAGATTTTCCCAGAAGTAACCATATACCAACAGTTTGGAGAACTATGTGTATATGTTATTGTCCCCACTTAGAACCTGCAACATCTCTTCCTTCCCCTAAACATATAAATAAAATAAAATAACAATATTCATTAAATTTATTACAAATATTATTTATTTAGTATTACACTTACACCATTTAATATGATTCAATACATTTACAATACTATAAAAAACATATAGATACATTCAACCAATCAATTAAATTCATTAAAAACATCCACGTTTCCCATTAATAAAATTTATAAAATAGAGCAAATAAATATCTCACCCATCATCAAAATTATCATCCTCATAACTATGATCATTATCCTTATCACAAAAACCATCATCTAGACTATCAAAAAAAACATCAGCATCATCATTAGAATTAACATCATAATTATTACCACCACCACTACTGCCACCATCATCTCAACAGACACTATAACCCTAAATGAATTAACATGGGGAATCATTTAAATTGAGAATTTAATCTATATATGAAACAAAATTAGTACTAGTATCTGAGTAATTTTATAGGCTTATAACTAAGATATCTTTTTTGATGTATTTAGTAATCTTTATATTTCATCAATGCTCTAATAAAAAAAATTTCTGGTCTCGACTGCTTTTTCATAAGGGATTCCAACACAGTGGTCTGAGAGGATTTAGTGTCACCTAAGGGGTAAGAATACATACTATAGATTATGTTCTTCTGAGGTCTTCATGGGACACTTCCATAGTGGTCCTCAACCAATTCTCACTCAAATGATAATTTGGAATAATTTTTCTTTTTCTTCATCATCAAATTCCTCCATGTAAGTCCATTAGAAAATAAAAATATATTTAATTATGAATTTAAAATAAATATTTGAAATATAAATAAAAACCATTCAATATTATATTTTGTTTTTTCATTTACTAAATTTCTAAAATTTTTTATTCTACTTAGGAAAAATAATTTATCTTCAGCCTCATGTCCTTTGATGCCCAATACAGCTTGCTGCAAATGATATTGATTAGTATAAAAATATTCAAAACACAAACTTTATAAAATATTGAATTATCATAAAATAAAATAACTTTTAAATAAATGAACTTTTCATAAATTGAAACATGTGATTAAAAATAATGAAAAATCATAAATAAATACTATTCATAAATAATGTATAATTTTAGATACTCATTAAGAGCATTCCATAATATTGAATATGAATTCATTATAAAAATTTCTAAATATGACATCCAAATAATTAAATATATATAATCTAATATATATATATACAACATTTTTATTAAATATAATGTTTTTTTATTTCATTTTTTATGACTATTAAGGTAATATAAATTTATCATAGTTAATAATATTTAATTCATGATAAAAGAAATCATAGATTATATCTTAATCTTTGTTTCAATAATACCAAAATAAGACCCTTAATTTCAATGATTAATATTTTATATAAATGAAAATTTCATAATCATTAACTATTAATACATTATTTCAAATTCAAAAGGAATAAAAATTGGATAATGGCATAATGAACTTTTAATCTATTTTAACAATTGGAAAATTGTAAATTAGTCCATTTTTACAATATCTCTTTATTCCGTTAGGACTTTAGAAAAATTTCCCATTATGACATTATTCAAATATTACATTAGA